>OX637511.1:2517358-3768537 GCA_951799955.1 Apamea anceps
AGTAACGCGGTGTTGCCATGCAATGTGTTTAGGGTCCATTGCGTTTCCGAATCCGAAAGTGGTAGGCAGGGAGAGATGTGTGTGGTCGCATTTGAGAAGTTCAATTCACCGATGTATTTTCACATGAGGTCCCGAATTACGAGGCGAGGGACTGCCAGATAGCATTTACTCCTATTTTCGTTTCCCTAAGTTCTACTAACAGACTACATTTTTATATAGGTTCTACTTCTATACCTATTATCTTATGTAAATTAGATTTAGCATAGAAATCTCGAAATCGTCGAAGCAGGAAAAGAAAACAAAATTATTTATAATAATAAAACACATGAGTAAATAATGAAAAATTGTAATTCACATTTCAAATATTGTAAACGCAGCCACACTTCCATACACTCTTGTTATAAGCTTTTTTTTTTAACACTGCTACTAAGCACCCATGACTATGTGAATGAAACCTTAAACTAGAGTAGATCTACTCGCTCTTAGTCTTGGGTGTGTCTTCCTTGTAGTAGAGGAACACGAAGGAGAACAGGAACACGCCCACCATCATTGAGAAGGCGCTCACGTAGTAGGGGTACGCGCTCGGGATGAAGCGCTCGTACTGTGTGTGTTGGAGGGGACGCACGGACACCTGGGATACAAATAGAAAAATAAGTAAAGATCCTAAATGTATTGTATTATTAGTGATGTATGTGTACCAGTTATTCCGTTTAACCACGCCAAAAAATCCACTCTATCATGTCCGAGAATCCACCTTAAGCCCGTAAATTCCATTTCTCCAGCTAGACCTAGAGTGGATTCTTGGACATGGGTTTCCGCGTATCCACATTTTGGTGAATTTTTTGGGGTGGATAAATGGAATAACCCATGTGCACATATTACTATCATGCTGCAATGGAACAAGTTACTCAATCTTGTACCCTACTGTTGAAAATACTTGTCAAAAGTGTGTATTGGCATTTATAAATAAACGATTAGACAATATTATTGAGTTTTATTTAATAAGGTTGACCAATGCAAGCGCGGCTCCTCAGTGATCGAGGATAGTTCTGCACTAAGCTTCCCCCAAATCTTTGCAGGTACTCTTTTCTTGTGCCACTCCGAATCAGGCCCCGCTTTTAGTTTTTTTTTTTGTTTCTTTCAACTTTATAATGAAAGCAAGAAAAAAAATCAATCAAACTGACCTGTGTCGAGTGATACAACCTAGTGTATCCAATTCTGTCATAATCAACCTTGAACTGGTAGACACCCCAGACGTCTGGCACCTTGAAGATAGCCTCATACACTCCATTGGGCTTCTTCACCAGTGTCGTGCGGATGAAGGGGTCGATGCGCACAAACTCCAGCTGCACGTCAGTGGCGTCGAATGGCTGCCATTTGCCGTTCTTCAGCTCTTCAATTTCGATTCTGTATACCTAAATAAGAATTTGATTCACATGAATGACTTCAAGCAACTCCATTAAAATTAATCTTTTTATAAATGTATTCCAGAAACTTTTGTAATTTTGCTCAAGTCGATCTTTAGTTCTTGAAAAGACCTTTGCTACTAGGGCAAAAGGTAATGTTTAGTAAATACTATAAAGATCATAAATACTCACAACAGTGTCAGTGATAGTGTAAGTGTTGGAGGACTCCTTCTCTCCCTTGCGGTTGTGGTTCACGTTGCGCACACGCAGACGGCCGACCTCGCCGAACGACCACTCGCTCAGACGCACTGCTAAAGCTTTGTTACCAGACAGGGCGGAGCTCACCTTGTCACCCTGTGTGAAAAATTAGAAATAAAATCCTTCTAAAGCAAGAACAGTGCGAGTGTGGGGCTTCTGAATAGACCCTGTCCCACTTGCTGGAATGTCATTAGTGACCTATCACTTCCACTTTTGATGACCTAAAGAATGCCACAGATGCCGCAATCAAAGTGCCGATGAAAAAAAGGAGAATTTTCTCTTTTAGTAAACTTATTTAAGAAGGACAGTAAGACTAAGTATGACAGGTTGCTAAATGGCAATAAATTTTGTTGGAGGCTGATCCATCCTTGATAAGGAAGGATCAGCCTAAAATGTCAATGGGGGGTGGGTTAGGTGTAGTGGGTAGTTTTCTTTTTTGAGCTTAAAAATGATGTCATGAATAAATAACAGAAACTTACATGAACTTTAGCGACGGCAGAGTTGAAGGCTTCATCAGAGAAGAAGAACAGAGAGCCACTGAACACGATACGCGCGTTGTTCCTTGCCTGCAGCGCGGCGATCAGCACGGTCTTGCGGCCGACGGCGTGGGGGTACTCCTTCACCTATTAGATAGAACATTCAAGTTTATAAAGGTGCCAAAGTAGACCTAATTTTTTTTTTATCATACACATGCTAATAAGAAGCTTAAAAAGAGAATTATAATTTATAAAGTCAATGATGTAAGCATTTCTAGCTTTACTTTTAATAAGTTCTGTTACACAGACTAACTGCATTTTAACTAGAAGAAGCATAAAGCTACATAAAAAACAAACAGTAATTTTAATTGAATTTCTATTAAAATTACTGTTTGATTAGCCTGTGTGATAAACATAAAACAAACAAACCAGAATCAGCTAAGGATAGTACTGTTTTATGTGACTCCATACCTGGCTCTTAGGATTGTAGCTGTAAGCAGTAGAGTCAGCAGTCAGGATAGGCAGAACCAGGCTGTTGTCCTTATCCAGGATGAGACCGGTGCCCTCAAACAGCAGGGGCTGGGTGTTCTGTGTTCCAACAATGGTGGGAGCGGAGATCAAGTTTTTAGGAGTCACCACAATCCTGGTGTGCTCACCATCATCCGATGCATCATAGTTGAAGTGATCAATCACTGCAGCCGATTCTTCATCCATCTATAAAGAGAGAATATTGTTTCAAGAGTCTATTTATTACCGAAGAAGGGTTCTTTCAAAGTAGGTTTTCAGAATTTCATGGGAAGTTGGAACATCAGCTTTACTGTATCAAACTCAATTTTAAACAAATTTTTATACAAAACAGCAAATTAATAACTGAGTAAATAAGATTAGGACACAGAGTTACCTTTAGGAGCTAGCTATCATAATAATAAGAGCCTTTAGTAGCTTCCATTATTGCAATCATAAGATATCATAAGTAGTAGAAGTGGTTTACCTCAAATCCACATTCAGAAGCGATCTCCCTGTACACGTCGCCGGCGGCTGCGTTACCAGCCATGAGGAGGTTACCGCCATCGTCGATAAATTTTGTGATAGCCTCTGTGTCAATCTGACCGCCGAACTCGAGTACCGAAGGCGCGAACACGATCAAGTTCTTGTATAAGTACTCCCCATACTTTGATAACACTAGGTTAGGGTCGTCAGCGAGTTTGTATGTGAGACTGTAGCCCCTATCTGAAAAGAGAAGATTTTGTTGCTGAGAAATAACTATATAAACATTTCCTTGACTATGTAAGGTTTTTGTATTATGTAGGTTTAATACGTTAATGCTAAATTAGCTTCAAATACATGATATCAAAATAAAATACCGGCGTCCCATCGCCTTCATCGATTTAACTTACCCTGTAAAGATTTGAAGAACTGTGAGTGGGTTTCCCTTATACTAAGATTATCCACAAGAACTAGTGTTTCTTGTTCAGCTAATGCTAATGAAAAGCTAGCTATAACTCCTAAAATGAGTGAAATCTTCATTTTTGTCTCGTATTTTCACGGCGCTACAAAATTCGATCAATGACGTGTACGTAGATACTATAGACAACATAGACTAGAGTCTAGACTATACTGTATACACATTGACGGCGATAAGGGGAGAAAAGTCACATAACTTTCTCTATAGAAACAAAGGCTTCAGTCTGCTTCAGTCGGTCAGTGTCCAACAATTCGCGTCCTCGCTACTCGACTAGCCCACTACTACCCACTGGCCCTGGGGGGCTGGGGCAGAAACAATGGTATGCTTGTGAGTTCGTCTCTCTGACATATTCAATGATTTGAACCCTATCCGCCCGCCGTGCTGTGCATGGCCATAGCTTATCAAGAAAGTATAATCAAGTAATGGTTTGTTCTGTGCAAGTAACACGCTCAGGAGACAGTATACTATTGTAGTCTTTGCGCTCAGGGGGCTTACCATGAGCTCTTATAGCAGGGCAGAATTTAAACTAAACTGCTTATTTGTACTATGACGTCTTATTAGCAGGACCGCAACAGGCCTGCTAAGCTGACGTTTACAAAAACTGTTCACCTTCTTTTTTGTATAGAATTTCATACCATGACCTGCTAATTGACAGCAACAAAACGAATATTGAACGACTGTAACGTCAAAATAAACCATCTTGAATAAGTTACTATTAAACGAGCTTTTCAACATTGTTTTGTAATTCAGTGCCCATCACATACGTTTTTTTATTATATCTCTGTGTGACGAGTACGTAATATTTGGAGTGAATATCGAATAGAAAAAAGAAACCAACGGGGTCGCACTAGGGAAATAAATAAGCCTGTTGAAATGAATTCGGGGAATTTGTAAATAAATATTTTTCTTATTTTATCTAGTAATCAATATCATTAGTTGCGCATACTGCACATCAATGCTCAAGGATTGAAAGGTAAATTCTTCGAGCTAAACCATTAGCCGATGGTTATAAACCTCTTATAGGTACCTAATCGTAGTCAACGAGTGCCGTGCCGGGTCGACTTTTCCAAAATCGTATGATTCTCCTGAACTACGACAAGATCACGTCGCATCTTACTACAGCCATGTATGTATGTGATGTGAGGAATACGCTGAAGTGGGACCGACGCGTAACCCCAGGTACCGAAAAAAAGAGACCGCCTATTCAAAGGCGTCGCTATTAACCTCACTTATGATCATCTGACCGGAGATTCCCTAAAAATTAAGGGGATATCTATACCATACCGCACTGATCAGCTCCAAACATCACATTCGGGGACCTCAACCTTAAAATGACCGCACTCAACCAGACGAGAGACGAAGGGGTGGGAATATTATGGGATATGACCACGCACTTACCAAAGGAAATCACAACAGACGCAGAATGCGAGGAATATATACTACTACTAGAAAAAGCCATCACAGAACCCTTGGATGAGTATGCGCCGCTACATGAAAACAACAGAAGACATCAACTTTCAGAAGAGATTAATGAATAATAATTGAACCTCACTACTCTGGGATATGCTCGACTGGGATCCTTGGCACCTCCGTGCACAAGACTTAAATGAGGACATGCTGCGCCGAAATAATGTAACATAAGATGCAGGGAATCAGGGAAATAAAACATCTTCTATTCTATAGGAAAATAAATAACAGGAAATTTGTAAATCAACCTTTTTTTATTTTGACATAATACGAAAAATAAAATAATAGTTATCACACATAGTATTTAATAAGTACCTAACACCTAGTGCAATCTTATGCTCAAACAAGGATTCAATGGCCAATAATATTTTATGAAACCAAACTCTTAGCTTGCTTCTCAGTAGCCTTTTTTATCATGCATTGCTTTGATGTAGGTATTTATAATAAAGCTACACTATGAAAACATTGTAGTGATATGGTAAAAATACCTTTGACCATTTGCATGCAGACTTAACTACTCCTTTGCCAACAGAATGTAAAAGGAGTTTTTTTTTGTTCGGCGATTAGGTCCTCCAATTTTGGCGTCTATTAATGAAACGTATGTTTATTTGTTCCATAAGATGTCTAGATTACAATGGTACATATAATTAAACTTCGTGTAACGGGAATACTGAGAAATACGATCATGAAATCAAAAATCACTTATTAAACTGAATATTTTTATTACTATTATGTAGGATATCAATATTTTCAATCAATAGTCAGACGACTTAGAAGTAAATACATAGTATTTCATCTTAAATTATGCAGGTCGTTCCAGTTCTCATCTTGATACCGTGTCCAAGATAAAAATACTTGAATACCGCACGCTCAACATTAGGTGTACACGTGCAGAACAGCCAACAATGTCTTCGCACATTGCGTTGAAATCTTACTGAACAATTAACACATCATCCTTCTGGACTAAATGCTGTACCGTCTTGAATATTCCATATTCATTAAAACCCTTCAATTACACAGGAAAACAGAAATATCAATTTCATACTATTCGAAAGAAACGGACTAAATATAATGAATGAATGAAGTGTTGTTGTCACTAAACTTGTCTTTCTGACAGTGTCAGATAGTGCTGCGGCTTGATTTTATGTAAGTAACTCGATAATCTAAATAAAATAAAGGCTTGAGTTCATTTTCTCTCAGTGTGCCAGTTGATGTAGTCGCGATTAGATAAATATCACCAACATGACCAACACTGCCACACTAGTTAAATACGTAGGTAGGTAATAAACTACTATTAGAAATAGGTAAATGATACACTACATCAACAGCTTCTATAATTATAATAATATATTTTAAGTAGGTACTATAGATCACAATAGTCTCGGTCTTACACAGTCGCCAATTAAGTATAGATTTACCAGCAATCTCAGTTATAAATGATTATATCGTGTGATATCAACGTGATGGTGATATTAACCGACATAATACTGTGATGAAAATACAGTTCTGTTCTGTGGGTTAGAGTGCTGTCAGTTGATAACGTGTAGGTTGTTTTTTTCTGGATCTTGCTATGATTCTTTCCTTTAAGTTTTTTATTGTGTGCGTTTCAAACATAAAAAGCTGCTAGTTTGAATGGAATGGATTAGATTCAACTTGCAATTGAATTTTCGAATTATGTAATCGAGACAATCGAGTGCCTGACCGTTTATGACTGAGTAACAACACTAGAGTCAAACTGACAAGAAACCAAAAACTACAATCCGTTTCACGATGATTTTTACACTACTTTAAGCAAGAGTAAGCAAACTTAAAAATGAGATTAAACACAGGAGGACCTGCTGCAGCGTCAATGGTAAATTGTTTTACTTAATAAAAATAGATTTGGTTACCACCTCGAACTGTAATTATGTATATAATTCGTTTTTTTTTTAATGTCAATCGTTAAACACGCTTCAATACACGTATTTATTACATTAACAACCATATCGGGAATTGAATCAATTGAGTAAATTATCAATACATTTTCTTTTTATAACGATTTCGTGATCCCGGTTAGGCTTTATTTAAAAAAAATGACCATTTTAAATGATAAATTCGTTACTTTTTTTAAGGTTTAAGTAATACGATTAGACTTACAATACAAGGGGGGGCACAAATACTATATTCTCTCTGCAACCCTTTTCCACATTAGCTTGCTATATTCCCGAGCTTTTTATGTACTTATCTGTTATTTCTCTATGATTATTTAAGAACTCCCGGCGAAGCAGTTGGGTCATACTAACACGACTTGTACGTGTTTCACTAAAAATAAATTCACCACATTCAGTACCTATAATTAATCTCTGAAGCAAGTAAGTATACCATTATGATATTTTCATGTAAGTAAACAAACTTACGAAGTAACGACATTGTGAAGAGGTATACAAACATAAAACATTTTATTTGGCGCGTAAAAATACTTTTTTTTTTTAATTGCTGCTTGACTTATCACACACGTTCAAAATCACGTTGAATCCTACAAAGTTGTTTTGAACGGGAAAATGAGCTTTGTAGTGCTTTTAGATAATGTGTCAAGGTAACTTGTTATACATAATAATAGTTTAAATATGTGTATACCCAAGAAACTCATGTTTCTATTATTTTCAAAAAACCGGTAAAGTGAAAATAGAATTAGATTTAAGTTTCTGAACGATGCCTATTAAAAAGACAATGGCATTACAGCAGGCCACAGACAAGCATTACCATTCAACTTCGGTGAACTTCGTGCAATAGTCGTTCACTTTTATGACTCTCATAGTACGATTATTAGCAGAACTAAATTAGGCCTGCTTCTGAACTGAATGAACATTGAACGTTTTCTTAAAAGGTCATAGTAAGCCTCCAGGCTACACGTGAGACACCCTACCATTCCCTAAAAGATAAGAAAATTGTCTAGTGAACTGTACCTAGCCATAGATATATTTTTTTGCTGCAGTTGGTAGCAGTGGAGATTTTTTCAATCTGTGGCGTTAATTTATTTTGATTGACGTTTCGTAAAATGATTTATTTTTGTATCGAAAACCTGCTCTTGGATTTAGCTAAATAAGAAAAGTCAGACGTGAGAAGTGGTCATTTCATCAAGCAGTCTTCCATAAGTGTTTATAAAAATGATCGCGGTCATATCGCGGTCTAAGCACCGCTCATCGGTGGAAGTGTGCGCGGACTGCGGTGCATCAGGTCAGGGCGATGTTCCAGTTTTAGAATTAGTTTTAATAGTTCCGGTACCAGTTGTTAAGTGTTTTTTGTGTTGTTTGCTGGTCGTAGATCCGTCATGGGCATCGATCAACCGTGGGCTGCTGCTGTGTGCGGAGTGCTGTAGCGTTCACCGTAGCATGGGACGACACATCTCTCACGTAAAATCATTGCGGCAGGGTTCCTGGCCACCATCGCTATTGGCAGTATGTATAATTATTTTGCCAGCACCCTAAGATGACCCTCTGACTAGTCATCAGGAAAGGAAACATTGCCCTAATTAGATCAACAAATTGTATTAATAGATGTGGTTTTAATTCAGTGCTTAGTCATCTGGATTACAATGAGTTTAATTGGACAATGAATTTAACAATAAGCTTCAATAAGGAGGAGGTACAATTAAAAAAAAGCCTAGCAACAATTTCAACAACCATTTAAACTTAATTGTAAATTGTAATGTAAAATTTCTGCTAAGATTAAAACTTATTTAATTTTATTCTATGTATGTAATATGAGACATTTTCTGAGTTTGTTATACTATATAGATGGTGCAAGCACTGACTGCTCAAAACGTGAACTGCATTTGGGAACATTCCTTACTGGACACATCTGCCCCGAAGCATCTCCGCAAGAAACCACAGGCCAAAGACCCGCTACAGTAAGAACAATCTCATTTAACTTTAATTACATCAATCAAACTACTCTCTGATAAGTTATCTCTGAGCTCAGAAGTATGTCAGCAATAAGCCTAGATATAACAAAGAGCTGCAAAATTATCTGATTTGAAATTAGAGCAAAAATTATATAAACTTAATTCATTTCGAATAACTCTTGAAGAATATATGTTTTCATTAAAGTAGTAATAATACAAAGTTACTAAAATACAAATATTTAAAAAGGCCAATGTTCATGGTAAGAATTTTTTAGTAATATTGTTGAAGGCAACTTTAAATGTTTATACCTTTCTTGCCTCCATAGACAGTCTACATGAGCCCAGAAACTGGTTTAAAACATGTTGCCAGCAAATCCTGTTACACATTATTTAGCCTGATAAAGCAACATGTTCCAAGAAACACAATCATTTACTCAATGTTTGCTTACCATGAATATGGATTGTAACTTTACAAAAGCTAATTTAGAAATACACTTTCAGCCCAGTAAAGTCAGAGTTCATTCTGGCAAAGCACTTGAGGCTAGCTTATGTGCTGAGAGCCCGTAGAGATGAGCCCCCCAGTGAGTTGGGGAGACAGCTGCACAGTGCAGTCAGGAGCTCCTCGTTAGACACCGCCATGAGGCTGCTGGCTCAGGGAGCTGATCCTAATTATTATAATCAGGTGAGTAGAATATTTCATATAGTACTTTACACAAGATAAAGTGTCACTTGCAAATTGCCTAAAGTGGAATTAAATGGGAATTGGTTACAATTGGTACTGTAGTAAACCACTCAATGAACCTAATAAAAATTATTATAGCTATCACCTATAGTAAAAATTGGTTAAAAATCTGAATTAAAATGGGTGTAGACTTTAGCTCAGCCTTGAGCCTTATAGTAGTATCATACTGTTAATTTTATGTTTATATAATAGGAAAACTAAGCTGGTGAATGTAATAAAATAAAGCAGTATTTTGTCTTTTATAGTTTGAACTAGCTGACCCGCGCCCACTTCGTTGGGCGGTAAACATTTTAACTTGTGATGAAATTATGAGTGGGGTTCGGTTAGTATTGAGTGCTATCGTGCTCTGACTGTAACTGCCCGCTGTCTTTCTGTTGCTAGGCGTTGCGCATGCTCAGCGCTAGATTCCCGAGCATACTGGCCTGCGATGTTCTCACTCTTTGGTTAGCGAGCCGCTGCGAGCGCTCAGCGCTAGTCTCCCTATCCCTTGTTGCTGAGAAATGCTGCCTTAAATTATTGAGACGCTGCGCACGTTCAGCGCTAGATTCCCAAGCACGGGCCTGCGATTTTCTCGCGCTTTGGCTAGCGAGCCGCTGCGAGCGCTCAGCGCTAGACTCCCTATCCCTTGTTGCTGAGACATGCTGCCTTAAATCATTGAGACGCTGCGCACGTTCAGCGCTAGATTCCCAAGCACGGGCCTGCGATGTTCTCGCGCTTTGGCTAGCGAGCCGCTGCGAGCGCTTAGCGCTAGACTCCCTATCCCTTGTTGCAGAGATATGCTGCACTGC
This sequence comes from Apamea anceps, assembly GCA_951799955.1. Lineage (NCBI taxonomy): Eukaryota > Metazoa > Arthropoda > Insecta > Lepidoptera > Noctuidae > Apamea > Apamea anceps. The sequence continues at coordinate 2,527,844 of OX637511.1, forward strand.
GCACGTTCAGCGCTAGATTCCCGAGCACGGACCTGCGATGTTCTCCAGCTTTGGTTAGCAAGCCGCTGTGAACGCTCGGAGCTAGATTACCCAGCGCGTGCTTGCGAAATATTTTCTCTATTCCTCGAGAGGCGCTGATGATTTTCAAGAGCAGACTCTTCCGTACGGGTACGGCGTACTCGAGCTGCTCTTATCTGGGATGTCTGACGGGAAAGTTGTGATTTCCTTTTAGGCATGATAAACAATCGCTGAAACTGTCCGATATCCCAAAAACAGAAATACCACAGCTTCGAACTCGAAGAATGAAAACGAAGTAGTGTTTGTGTTTTAAGAAACCGAGCAACCAAAACAATTTTGAAGACCAACAACGACATCCAACCAACCGCGTACAACACACCTACCTAACGACGAAAGTTAAATTTAATAATAACTGGAGAGGGTCATTAATCCGCGGAATCTTTACACCGCGATTCAGAAAAATGACGTAATTGCACAACGCCATCTATGGGTAAATGGATAAAACGTCCGTACAAAGCATGTTCTAATGCGGTTCATGAATGGACGGCGGCATTTTGCGATTTAGTAACTTTATATTATCTTCGAAACTATTTAACCAATTGACATACTGTTTTGGGCAAATCGTATCTCTATGATGTTCTTGTGATCAAAATAATATTTTTTTCGATTGTTTGTTTGATCAAAATAATATTTTTTTTGTTGTTTAAAAAATCGTCCGAAGGTAAGTACGTCGAAAAATTCTTTTTTTAACACATAAAAGCTACTATATCTGCTAAAATATAAAAGATAGAAATATGGTGTCGCGGACTTTTTTGTAGAACTATTCAAAGCGGACCAGTTTGCTATACATTGTTTTCAATCATATACAACTGTCAAAGCAGCGCATGCAAATAACTCTGTTGTAAGAGCTATTTTTTTCCGCCTGGCTAGACAAAAATTGAGGTAGTTCGGCTAATATGCATGATATCTTTATAGTTTATAGCCTATAGCACTCACGAATAATGTAGCTTTCTACCATTAAACAATTTTTAAAATTGGTTCATTACTTCCGGAGATTACCCCCTACATACAAACTTACAAACTTACAAACAATTACCTCTATACAATATTAGTATAGATAAATTACATTGAAATACAGTTAGGAGACATTACATTTTCCTTCCTCAAATAAACTGATACAATTCATGGAATGGCAATTTATTTCTTACTTATAACAACATTATAAATATACCAATTTTTAATTAAGTGAACAAACAGGAATATTTTGTCTTTGTTTTGCAAAATATATCCATTGTTTCAGGCTCTTTGTCCATATTTTGTTAGTTATAAATGTAATAATATTGCTTTGTTAATTATTTCGAATTGCAAATATGATAATGATTAAAAGCCATAGTAATTAATGATAGCCAAGACAGTAATTAAATAACACCTAACAACCAATGAATACTTGATACCTTTGGCCACATGGACAAAGCTGACCTGTTAAAAACTAGAAAGGATCTTTGAAAACTTTAAGGGCATTTAAACTGTTAACAGTGATACCAACAACAGGGAATGTCTCTGAGGTTATTTACAAAGTGTTACCTTTTTATATTTTGCAAATAAGCATTGCATTATTGGTGATGTTCTTAAGAAAGGTCAGCTGCGTACTGCGGACCAGATGTATGAACGTAAACAAGTAAAAGGAGAATGTAATGTAGCAGGTGGCGTTCTGTTGTTTCTGTCTACCCCAAGGGAAGAAGGCGTCAGTTTTCGTATGTATATGTAAATAAGCTTTGCAACCTCCTACCTATATCATAAAATAAATGCCTACAGGAGAAAGGTACAACATGCCTGCACGTGGCGTGCCGCGCAGGACAGCCGGCGCAAGCCGAACTGTTGGTGGCGTGGGGCGCCGAGCCAACCGCGCGGGACCACTCCGGACACACGCCCGTTGATTGCGCCAGGTAAACTATAATAACTTAAAATAACATCACGCCTGTGATTCCCGAAGGATTAGGTAGAGGTATACTTATGGTGGCCGCACAGTTCGCCAGTTATGTTTCATTCCCATGTAATACAGGGCGAGACTATTGCCATCAAACAGGCCACCCAGACAAACAGGAAACCCAGTGTCAACCAATCGCTGTAAATGACCGGGCGAGAGGATTCTCGCCCGTTCATTTACAGCGATTGGTTGACACTGGGTTTGTCCCATTTGGTCCAGTTATTAGAGCACAATTAATTGATTACACTATTGTTGTTAGGTTAGTAATTTACCATGACTTGGCCTTTTACTAATCCAATCAATTAGTGTCAGACACACTTCTGTGGGCGTTTGGAACAAGTAATTATGCGTCACGAATTTAGCCATGGTAGATGGTAAAGAAAAATTACAAGAGCATTTACTGAAAACTTCCACAACATTACTAAATAAAATTTTTATTCAAGTATAAAGTAAAGTAAAAATATGATTTACGTTAATTACAATCGAGGAAAGTTGAATTCTAACTGTAATGTAGACCTGCCTGATCTAGGTTTATGAGAAACCTGTGTTTCAGGCCATCAATTTACATCAAACATTTAAAAAGAAGACAACAATAAATGTATTAGAAGCTAAATTGAAAAGAAGGTATACTGGATATATTATTTTAAAACTAGATTATGAATGTATTGCCAAAATCTTAACTGCTGTTAGGATGTGCATGATTGTAACTACCTTGTAAAGAATTACGTTTATATGGCGGAGAGAATAAGAATTACGTTTATCCCAACAACAAACCAACCACACTTTACAGAATTTTCTGGCATAACACAGAATGGGTATATCCACAAATAAAGACCGCAGTGTTTGGGAGCATGGTTTGTCGTATAAGAGCCCAGTCAGCTCAAAGGCTCTGACCCGAATCTATAAATAGAGCTTTATACATGACCGAAACTCATCCCATAGAATTCACATAACCATATTTCATCCTACAATGATTTAGTGAAGACTGTTAATAGATACCTGCTTTGTATTATTTCGGAGCTCATTTATCATCTGCCTACGTGATCATAACACTAGAATAGAGGTAACCTTTAGCTTTGTTTATGAATATGGCTGAGACAAGGTCTTCATTGCAGTTTTACACCTACAATACTAATATATGGAGCTAAGAAAACACTTTTGAAATGTTAATGTGATGCGTTATGAAATAAAAGATCGTGTTTGAAGAGCTTAAATGGGATAATGAAACTAATATCAAATATTTTATATAGCATAACATTTCTATGATATGTATATCTGCAATAAGAAAAAGAAGTGGTAGATATTCTGTTGAGTAGAGTGTTTCGATTAGACGATATTATTTCTATAAGTACATTATTTATTATCTTCGCGTCTTCTACGCAGTAGCATTTTCCACAGATTATTAAAAGAAACATGTTTAAATACTCGGCTACGATTACGATCTTCGGTTCACGCAAACATATCAGTACCTATATTTGAATTAAGAATTTGAGATAATTTTCAAGTTAAGGAACAACAAACTGAATTTTATACTCAACAAAATTCAAATTCCATTGCAACCAAAAACTTTTTGGACCTTTGTTACAAATGGTCACTCGAAAATCAGCTTAGAATACATTTTACTAAAGCAGATAACTGATTAAGTGGCCATGAAATGTAAATTATCTGAGATTATGAGCACTGCTATACTCGTTTTCATATAATTTGAAGAAGTAACGTAATTTAGACTTTCAAGTAATCGCATCTTTTGGATCAGTAAAATTGGCTATTTTTGACCGTAACGAGTCTGTTGTCTGAGTGATGGCTAAGGCGTGCCTCCAGTGTTATATGTAAATTCTTCCAGGCAGGGCGGCCACACTGAGCTAGCGGACCGCGTGACCGAGCTGGTGTACGAGGCCACAGACCGCATGATCTACTTCCTGACGGGCGAGAAGCCCGACCACGCGTCCGGCCGGCACTACATCGTACCACGCGCGCACGACACGCACGAGATGACCGACGTCGCCAAGGCCGCGCGGGGCAAGCTGCAGCTGGTAAGTTTTATCAGGGAATTTTCAATAACTCAATAGCATACAGTCAATCATCCGAATTCCATTTGAATGTAGACTCGATCTTTCATATAATCTTTAAGTCAAATGGACGCTAATTGAAAGTTAAGCAACACCAGAAAATATACATAGTGTAAGTCACCCAATATTTTTGCAATTTAGTCTTTTGTGTTTTCAGCTGCCAAATCATCTATTTGAAGAACTCGTTATGGACATCTACGACGAAATCGACCGCAGAGAAACAGAAGCTAGTAAGTACAAAATATGTATAAATATTTCACAAAAAAAATATTTTAAGCAAACTTAACTTTTTTTTAACTATTCTTGTCGCCTTTTAACATGGCAATAGCGGTCGTTTTTCCTTCTCTAATATCCTCCTTTGGAAATCAAACAATAAACTATGTATGGCTTTTTGTATCTATTTTATTTTATCTATCTAGTTTATATATTATCGTGATCTTCAATCACGACAGTTATTGGTGTGATCTTTAATCACGATAGGTATTGGTTCAGGATGATAACAAACTTTATTTCAGATTTTTAAATAAAAAATGCTAGAAAATGTAGGTGGCTCAATGACCGCTATTGCAATGCTAATTGGCGACAATTATAACTTGCCCCACTCTATGAATTACTCCTGAATCGTGGATGTCTTTTCAAACACAAATCTCACAACCTAGCGGTCTAGCTGTCTGTAGCTACACCTAGAACAATTATCTTTATATTATAGAAATATTTGTTTACCTTGCGTCAACGGTGCCGTCATATTTACCGTTTATGAGTTAATACTAGTTTAAGTAAATCATATGTTTATATTTCTGTTCCCTCTTGTGTTTCAGTTTGGCAAACAAGCGCGACGGGGCTGGAGCGGTCCGGCGTAGTGTTCCTGCCGGTGAACCCCGCGCTGTCGGCGCCGCGCAACCAGGGCCGGCAGAAGCTGGCGCGCCTGTCCACTGCCGAGATGGCGACACTGCTGCGAGACGTACTCGTAGACGCGACGAGGAGACAACACATTGCTACGTTACAGCCGAGAGGTAAGTGTTCTATAATAGAACTCGTTTTATTTATTTATTTATCCATTTATTTCAGGCATCAAGGCCCATATAAACACATAAAATACAATATTAATATATAAATAATATATTAAAAAAAAATATATATATATATTATTAATATATTTATATATTGTTTTTGCTCGCGATTTCGTCTGCATGTATTTTGTATGTCATTTTAATTTTTTTTTTTTCGATAAAAATGTGCAGGTTGACGCCTTCTTTCTCCAGGTCCCAGGATACCTATATGTCCAATTTGATAATGGTCGGTTCAGTGCTATGTTAACAGTGAACGTTAAAACCAGGCAGACAGACAGTTCTTAGACTGCTTTTGTGACACAAAACGGTCACATTGAGTAGAATATGAAAACTTGCGTTGTGAACAATACTCACTGGCTCAACGTATTATACCCTCCAAACGTCTTCTAAATTAGCCACCCGTTCTATGTAAAGGGTTTTATATTTTATTTTTTTACCCTCCTGTGTGTATACTGTATGTTTTCTATTATGGTATAATAATAAGTTATTGTTCCAGCGCCCATGTCTTTGTTGAACCCGCTGCTCTCTGCAAGTCATCTGAAGCATTTCTCACAGATGTCGGACGACGAGCCTTTGTATGACTCAGTGGCTTCAGATGAAGACTACGCCGCACTTGCTCCTATAGATTTAGATGTAAGTACTATTATATTATACTAGCTGTCCCGGCGAACTTTGTTCCGCCTTAGAGGCAATAAATGAGCAGATTTTGGATTTTATTTAGTTCAATTTTTTATTAGGATAATAAAATATAAATAAAAAAAATCAAGTATTTTAATGATTTTTATTGGCCATGTATTTTAGTGGATGGGTTGCACTCTTCAGTGAAGCACCTTGTGATAGACGACATTTTTCGTTTTATTATCAGGCGCAAGAACAAATAACGCAGATGGTCTTTTGACCCGTGAACATGCCACATATAGTTGACCATGGGAACAACATGGATTTTCTAGATTCAGACCACAAACTTTTAAGGATTGGCCTTGTGATTTGTTAATGGTCATGGCGAATGCAAGACGAATCGGAAATTGGAGTCGCTTAAACTCAAACGGTTGGGATCATCGGGATCCTCGGAATGAGAACTTCACCTTACCCCCCCCCCCCTTCACCTTTTTTCTTCACCTTCGAATTTTCCTTTGAATACTCAAAGGAAAATTCGAAGTTGAGGAAGCGTAAATCACATTGTTCATCAATTTACTTACCGCCAAACGCGTTCCGTTGCACAGTTTGGTTGGTTTATGTTTCGAAGCATGATTACTACGGAGCCAACCTTTAGTCGTAAATTGTGCGGTGGTAAGCCAGGCACATCCAAGGAGTTTAAAAATTCAATTAAATAGTTGGTGGCTTCATCTTCATTTGTTACACAGTCAATAGATTGAATGAATGCATTGTACCAATGATCTCATTCTGAATTATGTAGTTTAAGTCATCTACATCTTTATTCTTAGCCGCGAAAATTGCTCGCTCACTCAACCATTCATTATTTTTGTGGTTAGTAATGATGTTTGGGAATACTTTGTTGATGAGTTTGTCTTTCGATGAGACAAAGTTACAGAAATTCTGAGGAAATGAAATCAATCCGCTCGATTCGTCAGCAATTGCTCAGAGAAACCTTCAGCAGATGTATCGTTCAGCAATGCAACTCTCATGTTTGTTGTCAGCTGAAGTTTCTTCATATAGAGCCATAGATTCGATGATTTGAGGCAAGCGTTAATTTCGTCGACAGCAGTTGATCTTGGAATTACTGGCAGTGTTTGTCGAAAATCGCCAGACAGTAAAATCATTGCGCCTCCAGAACATCTCGAGTCATTGCGTAGATCTTTCAATGTTCGGTTAAGTGCTTCCAATGCACGTTTATGCGCCATTGTGCATTCGTCCCTGATGATGATTTTCGATGCTGATAAAACTTTGGCCATTGCGGAGTTTTTTGAAACTGCGAAACTAACTAACTAGCTTTGAAGATTTAACAGTAATTCTAATGCTGAATGAGCCGTACGGCATCCTTCTAACAATGTGGCTGCTATTCCAGAAGAAGCAACTGCAACCGCATTGTCGGATCTCGCACGAATAGCGGCTAAAACTACTGACATGAGGAATGTCTTACCACTTCCACCAGGGGCATCCAGGAAATATAAACCACAATTTCCATCATCAATTGCCTTCATTAATGTATCATAAACTTCCTTTTGTTGGGGATTCAACAGAGGTACATTCGTTTGAACTACTAAATCTAATTCCTGGTGATCATATTCACGTTCCCGTTCCAATTCTCGATTAAATGCGTCATTCAATTCACAATTTGGCGCTGACATTCCTAACCTGACTAATAAAGTACCGCACATGAGGTAACACATGTCTTCGATCAAGAGCAAAGCCCGATTATGTATCTCCTCAATCATCTCAAGATCGGGATTTCTTGAACTGACACGAATTTGATGTAAAATATCTTCTGACATGTTATCCTTGTATTTGTGCCACAGATTAGATGGGTTCGATGGAAAGCATGTCGAAATGATGATAGCAAAAAAAAACTAGCTTATTAAAAAGAACTAGCTTATTAAAAAGAACTAGCTTATTAAAAAGAAATGTGATTTGTATGGCTCCTGTAATATTTAATAAAATACCTGACAAACTTAAAAACTTACCGTTGCAAAAATTTAAAAAGCTTTTCACAGAATTACTTGTAGATAAATGTTATTATTCTGTGCAGGTTTTCTTGAATGATAATTTTTTGTAATATCTTTAATATCTACTACTTTGTATTACATTTGCATGCTATATTAAGGCAGAATGTACATGGATCCTATTTAATTTAACAACTTATTTTTATGTACCTACATTCTAAGCAAATAAAGACCTATTCTATTCAAATAATGTGCATATCTGACTGAATTGCCGTATCCCAATGGGTATCGTTTTCTACTAAGTTGAGTTCTTCACATGCAGCATGATATGTTGGGAATATTGTACCATTACAGTCCGTAGTGACTCATATGACGTTGGCCCACGCACATTTACCAGCAACGACCGCAAAATAGAAGCATTAATCATTCTTTGGATGAACTGTATACATACGACCAAGAGCATCAGTAGAATGCACATCCGGATACCCAGGAACCGCATCGCCTTGCTTCCGTCGTTGAAACTTCTTCCATGAAGCATTCCAAGTGTAATAACGTGGCATCTCCGAGTAAAGCAAAGTTCGTGCAAACGGGTCGCTTTGGCAGATCGCATAAAAACTGGTCAATATTGTCGCTGGAGGTATTTCAGCACGTTGAACAACATTCGAAGCCGTGAAATATACTCGTTGACCATTCTCCAGATGCACTGAAAAAAAAAAAAGAAAAAAAAAAAGGTTCCACGGGAACGGGATAAAAAAGTATCTTATGTCCGTCTCCTGGTTCTAAGCTACCTCCCACCCAATTTTCGGCCAAACCGGTTCAGCCGTTCTTGAGTTATAAATAGTGTAACTAACATGATTTTCTTTAATATATATAGATTACATTATAAGTTCTAATTTAGAATAATAAAAAGAAAAAACGAAATTATAAAATAAAAAAAAATGTGCCTAATAACTTATCCGCAGTTAGTGAACAGGCGACAAAACTCTCAATCTGTTGTACAGACTGGTGATTTATATCCTCGTGTCTGCTTTTACATAAAAATTTATGACCTTTTTCTAATGTGAATGATCAAAAAGTTTATCAAGTCTGTTTGTCCTTCAACAGTTATCGACCGTGATGCCGCGCGCCGGTGAAACAGTATCTTCAACATACAACCCATCGCTGCCCATAGAGCATAATTCTATCATAGACATGCGTCGCACACAATCGCCAAGCAGCCTCGCACACTCCGCCATACCCGAACAGAACCCCGAAATCGAAACCTTGAAGAAAGAAATACACACTAAAGACTCCACCATCACCGAGCTAAAGAACCAATTAAAGAGCTTACAAACAATAGTTGAACAACTGACGAAGGAAAACAGTGTCCTGAAAACGACTAGCAGCGTTGACGACGATCAGAGTATGACGTCACAGATGTCAATAAATGACAGCTCTACCAATGTTCTAGAAGCTTCCAAAGCTCAAGAAAGAGGGAAAAGTCTAGAAACAGAACATTTTTCTCGGTCAGATGAAGTCGATGCGAAGTTATTGAAAGCCGCGCAGCGACCGGTCAGTATGTTTGAGACTAGGGAGGGACCAAAGAATAACTGGCAGGTTACTAAACACCAGGTACTAATCGTTATTAATTACACTAATTTACTTAGAGCTCGTACTAACTTGGTAGTATTAATTAACTGATATTAATGAAACTCTTTGACAAGAGTAGTCGCTAGTTTCATTAATATCAGTTTAACTGAGTTAACTTGTAGAAGATAATTAATTAATATGATTATATGAAATACTAGCTTCTGCCCGCGGCTTCGCCCGCGTGGATGTCGGAAATTATCCCACGGGAACGTGCTAACAGGATAAAATGTATGTGCACCAAGATGCCATCTATCTCGCGGGCCCTTTGTGGCTAATTACAATAGAAAACCAATTGTGTCTCATTAATGGTGATTAAGAGGGTACCTATATGATATCTTTACCTAATTAAAAAAATAAATAAACTCAATAACAGAAAATAAAATGCTTACCTACCTAAATAAACCTATTTATGACGATAACTAATCTAAACTCAATCATCATCTGCCTAGCCTTTTCCCAACTATGTTCAGGGCCGGCTTCCAGTCTAACCGGATGCAGCTGAATACCAGTATTTTACATGGAGCGACTGCCTATCTGACCTCCACAACCCAGTTATTGGGTAATACGATACTCTTGGTACGACTGGTTGTCAGACTTTCGGGCTTCTGACTACCCGTAACGACTGTCAAAGATCCACGAATGACAGCCGGGACCAACGGCTTAACGTGCTTTCCGAGGCACGGAGGTGTCTCGGTATGTAAAGATGGTCACCCATCCACAGACCGACCGCGGCAAGCGTAGCTTAACCTGACCGATCGACCTGTGCGGCTGTTATTATTTAGCCACGGGCCCCTCAATCTAAACTCAATAAATAAGCAAAATCTCTAAAAACTAATATCTATACGAATGACTATCCTACCTAACAGTATTATAAAATAACCTACGGTCACTACGTACACTATCAAATATACTACCTATACTTTAAAATTAAAATCTATACCTACGACTTATATAAAAATAAACCTAAATAACTCTAAAAAAGTAAAAGGAATAAAAATGAACTCCACTGCGTGTGACCTAACCTACGACAAACTTATTATTTGCGGTTGGTACAGTAATCGGTCTAGGGATCGAACCGCAAAATTAAGTTTGTTTTTTATTGTATATACTTTTCCGGGATAAAAAGTACCCAGTGTGGTGCCCAGGATATTAAAGAATAATTATACCAAGTTTCATCGTAATCGAACCGGTAGTTTTTGCGTGATGCCTGAACAAACAGACAGACAGACAGACAAAAATTTTTTTAATCACATTTTTGGGTTCGGTGTCGGTCTAGTAACACCCCCTGCCATTTATTTTTTTGATATTTTCAATGTACAGAATTTTCACTTCTACAGATTTATTATAAGTATAGATGATTGAAAAGTTGTCTCTTAATAATATTTAGCTAAAAGTCCACTCGTAAGAGGCAACAAAGAAATCATCACGATAATATTAGTGAAACATAAAAAACTGGGCGTTGGGCAGTAGATTGCTAACCAATAACAATTGATTGCGAAAATCTGGGTACCTTTTGATGATATTAGAAGTAAACGGGCGCTAATAAAGTCTATTTTCCTTGGGTGCGGTTTATTATGGCTTATTCCATGCCAACACATAAACCGTTTTTTCCTAATTCACTATTTTGTCCAAAAAATAATAATCCAATTCAAATTACCAAAATGAGATGCGCTGCGCGCCTGCATGTATTCATCTAACGCGTATCAACCCCACTAATCCAAGTTTGTTGATCAGCTGACAACGTTATCAAGCCTGGAGCGCTCGCTGTCTCCGCTATCCCTTGGGGGCGAAGGTACCGACGTGGCGGAAGGCGGAGCCCTGCCGCGCGCGGATCTGGTTCAGCGCCGCGCGGAAGCTGTGACAAGAGCTATCTCCGAGTTGTGGGCCGCCGCGCGTGACCAGCACCCGAGACTGCAGCAGCGAGGGGATTCTATCAGACATGCGGTCAGGGCACTACTGGCGCTTTTCCCGCAGGTACGTCATCTTCGATAAAAGCTGAAAATAAAAAAGAACCCGCTCTTATCCGCAGTTTCTTTTCTATTCAAAGTTTTCTTCCCTCTATGACTAGGTCAATTTGTCTTAGGCATCCTAAAAAATCAGTCCCACTTGGGCGCCAACAGTAATATCTAAACTATTGGCGCCCAAATGGGACCAACATAAAATTGCAAATATTTAGCTAAAATATCTTTTCCAACAGACGAGCTCCGACCGTGAGCTGATGCTAGTATTAGGCGAGTTGCGCACAGCCTGCGAGGAAGTATCCCTCGCGTGTTCAGCGCCCTCGCCCCTCAACGAAGTGCGTGCAGCCGCGTACGACCTCGCCAAGGCCACCAAACTGTTAGTGACGCACTTCCAACCTGACTCATAGCGTTCGCCCCTCTGCTACTACACCACCGTGTAGGGCAAGACTTCAGTATTTCTTGTGAAGTTAAGTAAGTGTCTCAAAGTGTTCGTGTTATTATTGTGTTAAGTGCAGTTATAAAGACTATGAGAGTGTCAAGAATTCTAAAGAAAGGTGCAAAATGATTTAGGTGAAGAATAATGTTACATTGTCATCTGTTCATAGGCTAGTATTCATGTGCATGTGCGCAAAGAGAAGTAGCGATTAGTATTGTTAAAGATTAGCTACTATTACATTCGAGCGTTGCACAGAGACTCAACGAATGCATTTTGGAATGCATTTTTGAGGGTTTAACAATAAACATACCTATCTACAAACTGGAATTTGAATGAATATAGAAAAGAGGAATTTAGGTCATGTGATCGAGTTACAAAAGTATACAAACAAAAATAATTAACGTTGTCTAGTTATTAAAATCGGTATTTAAAAGTATTTTACGTTGTTTAGTCGGTTGTCTTCCTTTAAGTCGGTTGTATATCGCAGCTCAACGTCACCGCAGCTAAGGTTACTCTCTATTTAATTGTATTATTATAAATATGAAGGATGAATGTCTAAAATAAATATTCAATATCGGTTTACAAAGTCGTTGCTAAGAAAGACTAAATTGGGTTATTTCACAAATAATATGTATTTCACTCGTACGCAATAATTGGCAAGATATCTCGTAAGTTTTATGATTATGAAATGTGGTCACAGCATAAGTTGATGTTACATTATATTTCAACCAATTTAATATACTTGCTAGTAAAGACCTTGTGCACCATATAGTCCATCAGGTCTTACTCTCACTTCCTCCTCGAGTAAAGTGAGGTAAATAAACTCCTACATTGAGGCTAAACTGTGTCTTAAGATCTTAGCATACTAGCTCATTATTATTCAAAAGTGTTCCAATATAAAACCAATGAAATTCTAAACGCCATACGGAGGTTGAACAAATATTAAAATATAATGTCTCCAAACCAGTCCTCGAAGTAAATCAGCTAGAAATATAGAGATTTATATTAGAATTCTAAATAAACAAATGAGACAGTATATTATATAATAAGTAATTATATGATCTCGAGAACTGACAAAATATAATAAATATCAATATTATTGAATTTTAGAGTGCTGCACATAGTTTAGGCAAGTCTGCTATTTTGAATTACAACAAAAAGTAACTTTGGTTGACTTGAATAAACTGTAGGCAACTGGACATAGCCTATTATTATTATTTATTTACCATATTTCGTTATTTACCATATTTCGTCAAATAAATTGCTAAAATGTAACTTCATAATAATATTTATCACATAATTGTTATTACGTTATAACAATTATAAAATACTCGTAATGACGAAATAATACAAAATGCTTGACGCTTTCGATGTACCTAAATGTAATTGCGGCGCTTATTAGCTAGAAGAAATGTATAAAAATATTAAGTTCAAATATGTACAATCTCGTTGAAAGTCAGGGGAAATATTTAATTTTGAACCTTATGGCTTTAGCTTAAGGTCGAAAATTATATAAGGAGCCAAGTTATAGGCTAGGTAGCAAATGAATGGTGTTAGTGATGTATTTAAATAATTAAGGATCGCGTTATACATTACAAAATTTGAAATCGAAGCAACAGTATAGCATTTCTGTTGAGTTGTGCGACAAGTATTATACGAAATTATTGTTATATTGTGCTTATTCGACTGCGCAGGCGCACTTAGGTTTAAATGTTTTAAAATTACGAATATTTTTGAATATTTTAGACTAATCATTATACAACTAAATATGTCGAGACTAATAAAAATAAAGTACCAAAAATTACTTTTCGCGACTGGCATAATTTTCCAATTGGCTTCCCAATAAGTCTTTTGTATTCTTTAAGTAGTGTCTGAGCGCGCGCAGTCGAGTTATGTGTTCTAAAATGTACCACGATGTGATCATATTGTGGTGAACCCAAGTGCCATGCCCACAGGGGTATTAAACATTTTCACTTGATCCAAACTGGTATGACCAAAGCTTTTTCTTACTTCGTTATTCCTCTACTGTCACAAATCTGCATTTCTTACCTACACTGTGTCATTCCATTCGATGTGTTCTATCGTATATTGTAATATTTCTAGATATATTCATAATACTTCCACTTCTATATGTTAACTTTATCTTATTACAGTATTTTTGTTCTATTGAAGTGTTTGGTTGCTTTGGGTTGGCGCGTATTTCCAGATCAAGAATATAACATAAAAAATATCAATATCGATTTTGATTTTTTTAAATACAACATAACTACATAATCAGCCTATATTGTGCCCACTGCTGGGACATAGGCCTCCTCTCTTCGAGAGGGATGATTTTTTTAAATGACAAATGATTAATATCATATCATATCGCGTGGTATCACAGGGTTCTCTTTGATACAGTTGTATACATAGAGTGCTAGAAGGATCTTTTGGCGCCTGAATGACATTGACAGAAGGGTTGGTAAAGATTGAAAAACAAGATGGCGGCGTTAGTTCAGATTTTGACCTTGCGCCAAAAGAAACTTGTAGCGTTGTAATTATCCTTGTCTTGTCATACGTGCTTCCCAGAGCAGCGAGTTTCTACACGATACCTACATGGAGGTGCTTGATACGTAATAGTTTCTCTATCCCAGTGCTCCTCTGTACCCAGTACACGCTGAACTTGATAACAAATTGTGCCTAAAATTTTATATTCATACATTTGTTAGAAGTACCTAGATAAGTTTATCGGTTCGTAGATTTTATATGAGCGTTTCATAATAATCTATATTACGTTGTTAAGGTATTGTATAGTTAACAAGGTGGGTTTACTATCGTGGTTATTATATCATGTGTAACAATATTAGCTTTCGTACTATGTATGGTATGTTTAATATACGTATGAGTATGTGATCATTTTATGTGCCAATGTTTACGTAAAAGACGTAGAATAGTAAGTGGTACTCGATGGGATCCTGTTTCTGTATTTTTGTACATATTTAAAATATCCCACCAACACGACATAGCTTTACTTTATAATAAAATGAACTACGATGGTGTGTGTGAGTGCGTACGACGCCATAAGTGACCGTGGCGAACGCTGTAATTACACTGCCAGACTCCTAAATCGAGACACCGTGCCTTTCCACTTTAGGTGTAAAGGCCTCAAACATCAAAATAATGACGGTTATTCCGTTTATCCAGCCAAGGTGGATACGCGGATATGCATATCCGAGAATCCACCCTAAGCCTATAAATTCCGTTTATTCAACTGGTGGTGGATTCTTGCACATGCGTTTCCGTGTATCCACCGTAAGGTGAATTTATTGGGATGGATAAACGGAATAACCCAATAATGATTGTGTCAAAGAAAAGTTTTTGTGTAGTTTTACTGACACTACCCGACATACTGGCCGTCATGTTTGTGTAATCATCACGGGAGTGTATTAACTGCCTCTACAATGGCTGCCATGTCTCATTACGAGTTGGTAACAGCTAAACAACCTTGACGAATTCACTAATCGAATAATTATTGTGTGAAGTAGTGTACCCGCTTATTTGTAGTACGTACTCATGCAGTACCTGAGCAACACGCTATATCACAATAAAACATTTAAAATAATGAAAATAAACGCAATTATTTACATAGAAGTTTGTACTAATCACTGAATAGATATCAAACTAACTACGGAAACATGATCTCAAGCTGATTCGTATGAAATTTATTGAAATTTTTAACGTTTAACATATTAAAATTTATTATATTATTAATTTTGAAATCAGTTATTTGTTTCATTTCTCTAATTTTAATGGTAACGTACAAACGAAGATTAATTTGAATTTTGGGTCCAGAGGACAAAATAAGGTACAGATAGTCAGCAACAAAATTTGCCAAACGCTTCAGGGGTTTATTCATAAACATTACTTAAAGTTAAGAGACGTTTAAACATCAAAAATGTATGGTTAAACACTAATCATTACATAACTAAGTTACGTTTTTAAATAAAGGGGTCAGTCTTTTGAAGTACAACATACAAAAAAATCGTCGTCGTTTAATTCAGATAATATAACGTCTTAGCTATTACATGAAATGATAATAAGTAGTGTACCTAATAATTTTGGGTCTATTTAGATCACATGTAAAAGTAACAGCGTTAATCTACTTGTTTTGCTGACCGTACAGGTACAGATCACGTCAAAATGATAAATTAAAATAATATGCACAGGTAGCCAAGTATAATCCAGAACGCTTTTCTCCAGCCAGTCATGCGTAGTCATCGGCTATCGTATTCGCAGGACGAGTGGGCGTGTCCGCGCGCCCGCGACCTCTGCCCGTGATTACGACGATGACGTAGCAACGTACTATACTGCGTAGTTGTAACTGCAGGTACCTCGGTTGATCTCACCTTAACCCTGCATAATGCGTGCCTGCATCAACGCATTATACCGTTAATCATGACAGTATACATATGTGCAGGAAGTCAAGTAAGGCTACGGTATAATCGCATAACTTTACATCTTACAGCTCTTCGCTTAGTAACATACCAAGGAGTATACGGAAAATAATATAAAAAGCAGATTTACAAAAAATGACTCACAGTTCTCAGCACACGGTGTTTGGGCAGTTTCATACACATAGTAGGGACGTGCCGTGTAGGTACCTAATACTACCATAATAAAAGCAAACAAGTAGGCCAACTCAAGCCCCGAGCGAGCGATAATAGCCTAAACTCGTAGGGCTGTCACTTATACTTTATTCAATCGTCAAAAATGCATAGTCAATCTCTATAGTTGAGAACCACTGCTCTATACAAAACAATGTTCCCCTGTAGGGTAAGCATCAGGGACCTTTAATACAAAGATTTTAAAAAAAAAAAATTCTACACGGCTATACACATCAAGGTATGCAAAACCAGTATTAGCGTCAGCTAATACTGGTATACCTAGGGGACTTTGTATGATATTTTCTCACAATGAACGGTCACGTTCATTGTGAGAAAATATCATACAAAGTGAGGCCAAGACAAACTGGTTTTGTACAGCTTGACGTGTAGCCGTGTGTAAGTACATAGACCAGCACCCTAATTGCGTAACACACAATCAATCGGAATCGGTTTCATTTTGACAGTTCAACAACAGTCATTGCGTTACTTACGTGTTGAGCAGACTAATTTTTCGAACTTATGAAGCAATGGATTACCAATTTGCTTTAAAATGATTCAGATTACGATTGATCGTGTGTTACGCAATTAGGGTGCTGAAGCCGACTGCATTTTTTTCATTGCCCACGTCATGTTATCTGTTTAGTTATTTGAAAAATTACGATCGAAATATGACTAATAAAAACGTGGTTTTACTGAATCATGTATTTATTCAAATAAAATGAAATGATTATGAAGTCTTTGTAGTTAAAGGAGGTAGGTAGGTACACGTACAAATTATTTATTACGAGCAGCAAGGCGATGCGCGGGCGCGGGCGATATTACCGGCGTCACAGCCACGACTGGCGCACCTTTAGCAGCGATAAATTTTGTCAGTGTGTGCGTGCGACGACGCATACGTACGAGCGCGCTCACATACAAACTGTGCGCGGTGCGAATGTATGAAGATGTCATACTTGTTTGCTTTTACTATGATACTACGTTAGTATAAGGTTGTAGGACGCGGCGCGTCCTACCTAGGGGACTCCCCAAAACCCTCAAAAGCACGTTATAGTCATTCTATAGCCTTCGCTGAACTAGAATACTAAATTCGCCCACAATCTATTCTAATACATCTATCCTGAGGATAATCAGACAACAACGACGTGAAATAACGAAAGCTAACATTTCAACTCAACCAACGACCCCACGAAATGACTTCACAAATGAAACAACAGAAAATTTTAAATATTCTTTATTCCATTATAAAATTTTCTCACGCCCGTAATAGTGTATTTTTAAACAATCATTACAAACATAATTACGTTATATTCAACACAGGTAGGTAATATGGCCTCGATTTTATTTTGTACATTACATTTCAAATGGCGTGTCTTGTTAAAACAGAGTAATTAGGTACAGCAAAAAAATTGTATGTAATTGACAAAATTATTCTTTAGCTACTCTGATTGCTATACTCATTAAGTCGTTGCTCAGTGAACAATAGGATTGCTGGTGTTTACAACTGTATACTATACACGCTCAAGGCTTTAGTGTAATTAACAAAAAAGTTTGGGAGTTAAAAATACTCGTTCGTTATGTTTCCGACGGTACTAATAATCACCATCTAGTAGCAGTCACAGCGTTCAAAGTATGGACACAAATGATTTCATTACACATTACATTATTATTTATTAGATAAGTACCATGTTTCACCTTGACTTAGTAATAAAAATACTATTGTATAGTGACCACAGAAAAAAATCGGTTTCCTCTGTCACGTTTTAATTAAATGAGCTTCAAATATCTACTTCTGCAGGGTCAGGCAGTGCACTTCAAGTGAGCATTATTAGGATTGACCTATATTGTGGCCGAGCATTGTTATATAACGACTGAGGTAAAGGGGTTAATGAAGCTCAGTAACCTCCTTACTCAGGCCATTTGTCTCTGGTCTGAGAAAGAAACTCTTCTTAGGGACAGCCGCGCTTTAGGTAAAGCGACCTTTCGCAGGACCAACAGAGGTACCTAAATGAAAATAAAGTGATAGATGTAGCTAAGGACTAAGGTGCATTGAAGGTGTTAAAATTGCCATGGCCATTACTCAACAATAGAGACTATCAACCTACGTTGATATCCCACTGTTTATTTGTAATCTAGATACCAGTGAATGCATTAATTAGCATTTTCAAGTAAGTACAGACGCCAGCACATCTAGCTACTACAATCTGTCAAATTTCTTTAATAGATTTTCAACTTTATCGCTAAAGTATTAAGATTCAAGGTTGATTGGGAAAATTTGACAGTTTCGGGTAGCTTGACCTGCTGACGTCTGTGCCGAGAACTTACGTTTGCCTTCTAACTTTAGTATTCTAACATAATTGGGATAAATAATGATTCCAAAATAAAAACTGGAATACCTACTAAAATGTTGGTTTCATAATAGCCCAAAAAGGCGAAAAATAATTTCAGTTTTCACATAATTCTTGATGTGGTGCTACTAAAGAATATTTTGGCTCTCGTTCCAAGTCGCATTGACCCCGTTTGTTTTACAACGTAAACGTATATCTGACGTATGACTATGTATGCCCAACAGTCGAGAATATTTCTAATATTATCTCTACAAACACCCGAGCCGTTAAATGCGTGAAGATTTATTGATGATTGAACTAAAATTACCGGCCAACTAAGCTGCCATCACTAGACACTATCTGGGTGGTAGACCTGGTAGAATGCCGGCGTTTTTTATGTATCCTAATGTTGTATGTGTCTAGATAGGTACGTAAGGCTAGCTATGTAGCTCGACATATGTATAGGTGAATCTGTCTGGTTTTAGGGACCATCGCCCTTCAAAATCTCCCTAACAAATCAACCGTGTGGAGCTAATTGCTAAACGACGCAGGCTGTCTGGCTCTGGCGTTGGCCTCTGTGCCCTAGGGTGGTACGAGTGTGGAGGGTTCAAGGCACGCGTGCTTTCGATTTATTGAACTTATAACATCTGCAATACATAAACTATACTAGGTATAACATGCATTTGTACGCGACGGGAGTCCATGCTATTATTTCAAAAGAGATACACCCCTCTTTTTGCGTCAGGGGTTAAAAATGGCATTTTCGATTCATTCAAATTTTTTTTAAGGAAATTGACTTTAATTATTTAGATAGTTAGTTAGATTCATTAGATAGTTAAGCGTTAAGAAGGCGAACTCTTAGGTACCTACATTTAAAACTACCTACAATAAAGTCTAAACTTGCATAACAGTAGGCACGTGAAAAGAACCCTATAACCCGCTACAGAACGTTTTCCGCGTTTATGTTAATGTTTTCTTTGAAATGTTTGTGAAATAAAAACTTAGGTCGCGTGTGAAGAACAGTTTTTACATATGAAACGCGACACGGCGACGTCAGCGCCATTGTTTTATTGTAAAACGTGCTCAACTTTCTGGAACTAAATTTTTACGTTTTTACAATCGGAAGAAATGCTATGCACAATATTTATGTAGGTAGGTATCTTAAAGTTAAGAAGTAGGTATGCAAATCGATTAAACGGTTTCACAAACTAAGTTATACGCGTTTTCAAAGACAACTTACATTGTTGTACAGAATCGTAAGTTGAAAGACACAGAATGGCATTAAATCTACATTAGGTAATTAATGTTTTCTTGTTAAATCTATTGGAACCGTTCCCATATTCCCATTATTTGGTTGTATACTATAAAACGTAAACTATTCACATCCGTAAAGAAACTAAAAGTAGATACTTCTTCGGTATATCATTTGGTAAGGCTAACTAAAATTACTGAGATTTTCACGAGCATTTCCATATGCAGATGGCCTGGTTTCCTCCGAAGTACATGTAGCACATGTTGGTGCATTCGTAGGTGACTTCGAAGCCGTAGCTCTCGCCGACGACGACGTGGAAGGATGGACCGAACTTCTTGTCCATGGACTCCTTCACCATGCGGGCGGCCAGCTCGTTGTTTTGCGAGAACTTTTCGCACGCTGTGACAGACAACTCAACGGCTTCGATGCGCATCTCCTCTGACATGTCTGAATGCTGTGGACAAATGGGTTAGTTAGATTTTTTCGAACTCTTGTGATTTCAACCGCTGAAGCGTTGTAACTACTAATTCACAGCGATTGATAACCCTGACTCGGGAATCGAACCCGTAGCGCGGCGATAAGCGCTCTTATTCGTTTCCGTTGCTTTGCTTATCCCTACAATTATGCCTTTAATTTTTAACCGTAGGTAGGATTGTTAATAATAATATAATAATATCGCCTCCCAGAGTTCCATTACCTACTTAAAAAAAAAACAAATGTTCTACAAAGTCGGATCTACACACAATATATCAAGTTATACGTTTCCAGTTTTAGCTGACCTCGCATTGTATAGGCTTTTCGTACAATGAGAAGTCAGCTTATATGTCTTCGTGCGTACTTAACTAATTCCTTCTAAAAAAACTCAAAAATATTTCCCCATTAAAACGTCACGCCTCATCAGTGTCCAAACGCAAATCCATTACTAAAGAAGTTGTCTACACTTTACATAACCGATTGTCCAAACACGCCTAGTACGGAGATAGTACGGGATTGGGTCCACCTGCCAAAACAAACAGATGAAACATCGCGATCGAACACTCGGAGAGCTGTCGACGAACAAACAAATGTGTTTACTTACCGCCAGCCGGTAATTGATAGCGATATTTGGACGAGAGAAATTTCTTACCGAACGTTGACTTGCAAAATAACGATTGTAGAGTTGAGAGAAGACGATGGCAAATAGACAAAGTTATGACATAGTGGAAGATTTACAGATACTTTTATAATGTTGCGAGGACGACTTGAAGATTTGTAGAAAGTTACTGAGATGGACTGGACTGGGCTAGGCTGGATGCTTGGATAGTCGAAACTTATAATATTCTTGACAGAACCTATGTGGGACTACTACGCCACTGATATGCAGCAACTTGGAGTGGACCTTCAAAAAGCCCTGTCGGCGGCAAATAAAAAAAGGCTGGATTGGAGTTGATCAAAGGAGACGAAGAAGTAGGTACCTGTTTGGGTATTTTCTAGGTTTTTTATTGATCCATCAGTGAGATCATTGGACGGGTATATGTAACTCTATAGCCAAGGGTTCCGGTCGAGTGATGCGTTGCAGCGAGCCAAGTCGTGCCACTCTCGGGCCTTGACTCCGCCGAAATTTAATATCCACATCGTTTGATCAATATCACGCTAGTATACAACGATTAAGTAGTACTGTAGGTAGGTAATTAGGTAGAAATGATATTCAATTTAGAAAGTCGTTACCCCTATGGGCGCATTTCACTGTTTCATTGTATAAAAGTATTCAGAAGTGTACCTAAAGGTTTATGATCGTGATTTGGGCTAGCCCATGTTTAGTATGCAGTTATAGTAGATACGGCTAATAATATTTACTTTTATTATCATTGGTAGAATATTTAATTTTATTATCATTGGTAGCTGGTAATCGAACCTGGCATAACCTAGGGAATAAAAGGAAATTAATTTATTGAACCAATGGGGATTCACTAATAGTATACTTAGTATATTAAGGTACCCACTTGTAGGTAGGTATGTCCCTATAACTCTATTTAGGTATGTTATGTGTAGGCAGCAATAGATAGCAACGAACAATAACATTGACGAAGAAATACTGATGTTTAAAGAATTCATATATTTTACCCTTATGAGAGGATAGGTATGTATCACTTTCTCTGGTGCTAATGCTGTAGCCGCAGTAGCGTCCTCTGCCATTGTCCATAAAATTCGCAAATACACACAAACACTACACAACACAAAATTGTCGAAATACAACACGTCTCTCCGTGGACCGTTCAATGCAACGTCTCCCCACTGTTTACCCGTTGCCTTGGAAACCGTCGGAGGCGGGAAGATTCTGATTGATTTTTCTCCGCGCAGTGCACTGTGGCACGGTTATGCGTGGCCAGCCACTGTCGCTGGTTACTAAACTACTAATGGTAATAAATAATGAGCATAACTCCAAGGTTGCGCGTGGGAGCAACTGGCTACATTTGAACATGGTTGGCACTTATCTCGACCCTTTGCTTATAATGACATCATATTATCTTGATAGATAGATCAACTTAATGGAAGGTACCAAAACTGGTATGCAGTAATTAAGTACCTATGTAGTTAACTATTATTTTAAGTTGCAAGTGAAGCTAAGTGAACTTAAAATATTATTTTTTATGACGTCCTTAAGATATGCCACGTCTATTTAGCACGTTCTATTTCTTTCATTTTTAACCCTTTTTTTTGGGTGGGAAATCATCAAATGACCTCTCCCGCTCTGGGCTGAGCGAAAGGGCGCCCGGGCGTGTCAGACTTTTACTGACTAAAACCCACCCCTGTTCCTTCAGTTAGGGACCACGGTATCTCTTTCGAACAACCCGCGGCCCTGGCGGCATCAGCCCGCGCGGAACACAACGTGCCGTCGACGCGGGCCTGATCCTTACCGGGCGTGGGGGCGCAGTGCTTGCCTGAGGGAGAAGCAAGCACTGCGGCCTCACGCCCGCCGGGAGTCAGCTGTTGACTTCCGACGTCCAGGGCGTCTCCTGCGGTGATTAGGGGAGTGAGGGCGCATAGATTGCCTCTCACTCACGCGCTTCGCCTCCTAGCTAATTAGCTTAATTATGTAGAAATTCACCGTTAAAAATACACATACATATACATAAATAGGTACGCTTTTGACTTAAACTTCAACTTGCGTGTACTTACGACTTACTCAGACAATTGTTAAGTTTCATCAATATATATGCTCTTCAAGTGGACTGTCTATGAGTTATAAGCTTCTTCATTAGCACATTCAGCACCCAGTAAATTGAAATTGTTGTAATCTACCAAAATAAAATGCATGGTAGAAAATTTATTTACATCGTGCCAATATTGGCTTTAAGTCAGCTGTCAATGTCAAGCAACCAACAATCAATGTCAAAATCAGCTGTGTGTTTGTGGTGTAAAAAAGTAAAATATACTGAAACAAACTCAAATAGAAGTGTTTAACACATTTCAATTAGAAGAATACAGATAGAAATTATGGCTTCCCGCTTTAGTGGTGCATTACAGTTGACTGACCTCGACGATTTTATAACACCTTCACAAGTGAGTAAAATAACATAACCTATGTTATAAACAAATAAGTTGTTTTGTTATATTTCCTGGTCGCTTCTGCCTTTTTTTAAATATGCGAGTGTAATTTTATATAATTTAACATTGATATAAAGTAAAAGACTATGTCATTTTTATTTGGCCTTACCAAAAATAACCAAAAAGTTTCCAAAGGGATGTTGTTTGCATTGTTATCATTTATCATCGTGATCATTCACGGTATTTCAAAAGTTTTCTATCAACAGGAATGTATAAAACCTGTCAAAATCGAGAAAACAAAGACAAAAACTGGTGCAAAGATAAAGATTGGTGAAGATGGATACTTTGATGTGTCAAACGGGAGGGAGCAGAAACTACAGAAAGTGGAGATTACCCTGGCAGACTGTCTGGCCTGCAGTGGGTGCATCACGTCTGCTGAGAGTGTGCTGGTCACCAAGCAGAGTCAGGAGGAGCTGTTGAGGTTAGCTGATAGCTATGTAATCACATCATTTATGAGTAAATTCGCGTAAAGCGTGAGCAAATGTGTGATGACACACGTTTGTTTGTTGTTAAATTGTTATTTATCATCATTTATTTTATTTATTCATGGTGTAATTTGTCTCAAGAAGAAACATTGAATAAAAACAAAATTAAAAGTATTGGAGAAAATCTTTGTGAACTATTTCTGCTCTTAATAATTTTGTTTATATTTTTCTAGAGTATTCTCTGAGAAGAAGTACACAGATAACGAGGGAGTGAGTAAAGATGTGAGCCTGATAGTGATATCTCTGTCACCACAGCCAACCCTCTCCCTGGCAGCACGGTACAAGCTGACACCAGAGGAGGCCACTCACAAGTTAGCAGGTGCCTTTATATTTTATATCTAACAAAAGTTAAAGTAAAACAACTAAAATTGCCAAAGTTTTTATGCCATACTGCTTATTTTAAAATAATAATAAAAAACTGTGATAACAATAATTATGACTCAGCAAAAAATTGAAATGAAATTCAGAATTATTTTATAATAAAAATAAGATAGCTACTTGCCAAAACTAGCTGGAGTTTCTAACGTTAATAATTATATTGTTAATAATTACTGTTAATAGTTTCTGCATTGACTGAAAAGAGCGCATAATAGTGGATGGTCTTATGATATAGAATAATGCACTTTATATGTAAGGACATAAAGTCCAAAGTTGTACATCACTTTTTTGTAGGAAAACCGTGCTTGGAAGAATGGCTCCTGATGAGGATATCAGGAACAACTCTCTTGTTAGAAAATCAGCCTTCTACAAGTTGTCTAATTGTAGGATGTTGCGTTTTTCGAGTGAGTTTTACTATCGCCAAAATCTATATCTGACCACCGTAAGGTCTATTCCTGCTTGCAGCGTATATTATTAGTCGACCTAAAACTGGTCCTCTTTCGTTTTACTTACGGACGAAGCTGTGGTCATCATGTGCACGGGATTTTGTTTTCAAAATGGTCAGATATAATGTAGGTTGTGGCGACAGTACAAACTGATAGAAAAATTACTATTGAATGTCATCAAAAAAAATTCTCAGGTGTACCACTCAGTATGTACAGTTTTTAAGGGTCAGCCGCCAGGGTAGCCCGTGAAATTCAAATTTTCTTAAGTTTTTTGACTGTATCTCATTCTATGAGACTTTAAATAAGTGCATGTGAAAGGTACAGAACATTCTGCATGATGTAGTACTCACTATATAACTTGACGTAACTTATCCAGG
This sequence comes from Apamea anceps, assembly GCA_951799955.1. Taxonomy (NCBI): domain Eukaryota; kingdom Metazoa; phylum Arthropoda; class Insecta; order Lepidoptera; family Noctuidae; genus Apamea; species Apamea anceps. The sequence continues at coordinate 2,553,128 of OX637511.1, forward strand.
GTACTTCAAGAGCTTAGGTGCCGACCTGGTGTTGGACATGACGATAGCGGAGGACTTCTCACTCCTGGAGGCACAGCAGGAGTTCCTGCAACGCTATCAGAACCAGCAGACCGACCCTAGCTCCAAGAACATGCCCATGCTTGCTAGCTCTTGCCCAGGTAAATAGGCACAGGCACCTGAAGATAGGTTATAACTTTGCAAATTGCTCTATTTATACTTAAGACGAGTTTTAAGTCGTGGGTTCGTACCCAGACAAGACAGGCGCTTTACGTTGTGTAAATAATTGGGAGAAAGACATCGTGAGGAAACCGTCATGTTCAAAAATTCGAAGACATATGTCATCTATCAACCCGCACTGGGCTCGCGCGATAGTTCACAGCCCACTGCCTCGCCTCTAAGAGCCTGTGTCCCAGCAGGAAACACTATAGGCTGATCATACTAATATTAAAAGTGTAAGTGTACAGTCACGAGCAAAAGTATGTATACACTAAGCTTTATTCAGAAGCGATTTACTCCTTTATTTTTTAATGAAAATGTATGTTGTTACGAACATAGCATTTTCGAACCCATAGATTTATGTAATGTGTCGTATTTCAACGTTGCATTCGTTATTTCACGAAAAAATTGCAATTGAAAGTTGCCAAGTGTTGACATATTGGTGCTCGTGACTGTACAAGGTAGATCTAAATATCACAAAGTGTAAAGACGCACGTAAAAACAGCGACCAGACACAAAACTGCTCGTCGGGCGTCTTTGAGGAAGTTCACGCTATTCTAATTTACCAAAACACTATCCAATGTACTGCTTTTCAGGATTGCATGTAATAGTCAACAGTTTACATAAATATTCTTGTGTACAGTGATTGTTCAAAAGACTGCAGAATTTAACGTTCGGTACTAAAAGTACCTTATACTCCCATACAGGTTGGGTATGCTACGCAGAAAAAACGCATGGCAGCTTCATTCTACCATACATATCGAGTACCAAGTCGCCGCAGCAAGTGATGGGCTCCCTAGTGAAGCAGTATCTGTCCAAGTGCAGAGAACTGAACCCGGGGGAGATATACCACGTCACCGTCATGCCGTGCTATGATAAGAAGTTAGAGGCGTCCCGGGAAGACTTCTACAGCGAGATGCTCAGCTGTCATGATGTGGATTGCGTCATCACTGCAAGTATGGATAATTATACTTTTTTTAAAGGAGCCGTTCAAATTTGTCTGAAATTTTGGTACAATATAGCGTATAACATGCACTTCAACATAAAAATGGGTAATATCTCTCAAACTGGCCGTTATTTTTTTTGCGCTCCTATAGACTTTCAATCAGGCTATATTGTGCCAAAATTTCAACCAAATTCGCCGAACGGCTTTTTCCTGGCGTTTTGTGCTTGATCCTTTCATTCAGGACCTTGTAGTCGCAATGCGTATCTGACAGTCCCATCATACCCTAAACACACACGCCCTTCGCATCATCACCATTTAGATGAAACAGAATTTTCTGGAATGTGCCTAAATGAAGTCTGTTTATCTACCTCCCATGATTATACTTAAATTCAGGAACTTAAGATGGACAGGACATGTCACTGCCACAACTATCAACTTTAGCGTTCTGTAATCTACGTTTATTTTGAGTGACTGTTTGTAATGGAAAAATCCTAAATAAATGTTGATTGCAATGGAATTGGAGTTTTGTTATGAATATGATATTGAGATTGTGGTCGCAAAACTTATTTTTGTCTTTCTAATCCTATAATTTCTGATACCCCTCTAGTCGAACTAGAACAAATGCTAGACCTGAACAACAAGTCCCTGAGTGACGTCACAGGGGCGGAGCTTGATTGGCCGTGGGGTGCCCTGGGCGAAGCCCCGCCGGCGCTCCGCAGACACATCGGAACTGGGTCGGGAGGATACGCAGACCATGTGTTCCTGTATGCCGCAGAGCAGCTGTTTGGGGAGAGTAATGCGCAGCTCGTCTATAGAAATTTAAGGTATTACATATTTTTATTGGTTTTATATAAGTTTGCCAGAAACACTCATTTTGATGAATGAAGTGTGTTATCTCTATTCCACTTGGCGACTTTCCTGGTGAAAGAGGGGATGCGTGATTCTATCAAAAACTACCACTTTGAAGCCTAATATTCCGGTTTTTCAATGCCAAATTACAGCTTTTTAGTACCAAAAATCTCCGAGTTAAACCGCCGACAGACAAACAGACAGGCAGACGGACTTAGCAAAACTATAAGCGTTCCTAGTTTCACCGCGGAACCCTAAAATGTAAACTAAGTCAAAGAATATGAATGTAGATTACAGAGACTGCGTATATCTATTAATGATCCCTATGTTGCAACAGTATCGTACGACACCCAGCGTCACAGTTCACAGTGTGACCCCTGACACAAGTGTGCCATTGTGTGGTGTGCCACTAATTAGTCAATGGCCAGCCTCGCATTGTTTGCAGACTGACGCAAACACTGCACTCGTTTATTTCCTCGAGTTTAGTGCATAACTATGTTACGCGACCTCAAAATGTAAGACCTTTGCTCCTGACCTGTCGCGATCCCACGCCGGCCGACAAAGAATTACGTAACAACTGTAATTAAAGGAGGTGAAACAAAATCTTCTGTAAAATTTTGCTAAACCTATCCAGTAGGGTAATCGCGTAACACACATCAAATGACAATAGATCGCAATAATGTCTTTCATTTTGACAGTTCAGACACATTCATTGCGTTATTTACGTTGCTGAGCAGACGATCTATTTAAACCTATGAAGCAATGGATAGTATATTTCCTCCAAAACCCTTGGATTGGGATTAAAAGTGTGTTTCGCAATAGGGTGCTGGCTTCGATCCCCGGGTCGGGCAGTGTTATCAGCCGGTCGATTCTGTAAAAATCTCACCGTGAAAACTCAAGTGAAGTGAACTTGATGTGAGTTGTCAGTAGTGTCAATCCCTAGCATTATTTGGAATGACAGCTCACTCCACGCTCACTTCACCTAAGTTATCACGGTGAGATGGTTACAGAATCGCACTGCTGATTTTTCTATTATTATATTCTCACTAGCAAGCAGCCCAATAATTTGCATTTGTGCCTGCTTTTTCGCCTTATTTTACACGGGACGTCAAGCAAAATGTGGGTGTGCTGTGAGTTACACTCCTGCCTACCGCTTCGAAATTTTAAAGCGTGGCGTTATATTAAATAATTAATTAATTTATATATATTTTATTGGATGTACACCAGAATATACATAACAAAAAAAAAAAACAAAACATTCAATGGGCGGCCTTATCGTTTTCTGCGATCTCTTCCAGGCAACCTTGGTATGGACAGTGATTGATTAAGTTATGTTTCTCTAGGAACCCCGACTTCCGCGAGGTGACGCTAGAGAAGGACGGCAAGGAGGTGCTGCGGTTCGCAGTCGCCAACGGCTTCCGCAACATTCAGAACTTGGTGCAGAAGCTCAAGCGCGGCAAGTCGCCCTACCACTACGTGGAGGTCATGGCGTGTCCCTCAGGTATGGAACTCATTCAGTTCACTTGGCATTTGAGGTAGAACAGATACATCAAAAAATCTTTCTTATCGATATTTCATAAAGAATTGGTACATATCAGCTGATAATCTTTCAAATCAATTTCTTTTTATAACAATTCAATTCAATTTTTTTTTTCTTTTTCTTTTTTTTTTCTTTTTGTTTATTTTTTTCTTTTTATTTATTATTATAACATCGTTAACCAATGATAATAATGTTTTGTCGTATCGTAATATAACTATTTTCAAATTGTATGTTTGTAATGGACGTTATTTCAAGTTAATCAAATCATTTCTGACCCACTGCAGGGCACTGCAGGGCCTCCCCCCCCTCCCTCCACTTATCCCTATCCAGTGCTGTTAAACGCCAATCCTTGTGGAAAGAGTCGAGCTCGTCCCGCCATCTCATTCTGGGCCTGCCGCGTTATGGTTTGCTGCTGTTTGGGGCCCATTGTGTGGTTACTTTAGCCCATAGCTCCTCCGGCATGCGACAGATTTGACCAGCCCAGTTCCATTTTAGCTTGACAGCCGTGTGACCTACATCGGCAATTTGAGTTTTAGAACGCAGTATCGAGTTCCTTATACAATCAGAAAGTTTAACTCCAAGGATACTGCCCTCGATTGCTCGCTGGCAGACCCCGAGTGAAAAATCAACTTTATTGTAATGGTGATAAAGTTGATTTCAGAGTGACTAGCACTATTGAAAAAGTTATAAAGATGTTTGAAGTTGTAGCGTAAACTGAACTTTATTGTGTAGGAATTAAAGTATTTTTTCCATAAACTCATATTTGTTTACATTTTTGGCGAATATTTCGCGATTTCAATTTATTTGTTATGTTGAGGGTTTTCAATTACCAAAAACCCTTTAAATATTTACATATATTTAAGATGGCGTATTTGAAAGAACGGAATCTTTAGTGACTGTGGTCCAAATGACAGGCGGGGGCGGGTAAATTAGAAAAAAATATAGTCAATCAAACCACTCGTAATGAAGTACCATAATAACATATACCTTCAACATTCTAGGATGTCTAAACGGCGGCGCGCAAGTCCGGCCGGCCAGCGGCGAGAGTAGCCGCGAGCTGGTCGCTCAACTGGAGACCATGTACGCTGAGCTGCCTCTAGCTGTCCCATCAGACAGCAAGCTGGTTCGCAAGCTATACGCCGAGTGGCTTGACGGAAAGGAATCGGACAAGGCGCGAGCTATGCTGCACACCACCTACCATGCCGTCGAGAAGTCAGACATAGCGCTTAATATTAAATGGTGATCAAGAGAAATTAAGTCTTGGGTACCTACTTTAAAAAAAAACTTACCTTCCTCTTCGTTTCCGGTCATCTGGCGCCCGGAGTTTGTAATACGGCACTGTACGCTACTTGTGTGTTACAAGTTAGCAAAATATTTACACTGAACTTCCTGAGTCTTGTTTTCACACTGTTCATAATTGTGTGATGAATGTGTAATGAACATATTCATCAATCTATTTAATTTCTTCTTCTCTAAACATTTGTATTCGTTCATTAATAAAAACTTATACAGGGATATTTTAAATTGGTTAGCTAAACTCCGTACTCGCGATGGGTAGCTAAATATGATATAACAAAGAAATAATTAATTTGATGTTTATTTTTGTGGGGTGATTGACCGCGTCACGTTTTTTTTTTGTTGTATATTCCACAGGCGTGATGGGTTTCCATATTTAAACACGACAAAACAAAAGAAAACAGATTTTCTCAACTCAAACTTCAAGTAACAAACTACCAGAGGTCGTAAACCCCCAAAAAACATTTTTTTTTTAAATCATGTTTTGGTATCGATTCCTTTCACGCCTGCAGAGTTTCGCTAGCTAATTTAATTTGACCCTGCTGCAACTCATCATAATCTGTTTTGCATGTAAGTATTTTAAAACTTTTCCCTGAGATATCCTTTAGAGGCGCAATGAATGTTCAGTAAATATGTTAACATGAAATCATTTGTTTCGTGTCTAGTTGTAAGCTATGTTGTGATATTGTATATTTGCGTGTAGAATAACATATAGTTGTAAATATCACGATGTAATTGTAAGAACAATACACTTGTTTGAAAACGTCGTGTTTGTGTCCACTGCCCATTTGCATATATGTACGTACAACTTATTCACTAAGTATAAATATTTAATGGTTCTCTTTATAAGTGACTGTGGGAGTGTGGGTAAATAGATGATCCTCCGCGTCGGAACTAAGTGCTGTTCAGTTTTAGGATCTCCCCCACTGATTTACTCCGTCACATGACCATGACGTCACTGAAGATATAACGAACCCCTACGACAAAATTATCCGTCGGTTATTTTTTTTAAATCAGCTGTTTCATAGAAAAGTATTTTTTTTTTAAATTACCTACGATAAATTTCGGCGTGTTCAGAATCATGTACTGAATCCATGGTAACTGGTTGTGCGTCGATGTCCCTGCCACCCTGTATAACGAAATATCTCCATTAATAATTATTATAAAGCTAAATATTTTATTTTAAAACATACTGTGTTCATATTCAGGGAAGATCTAGATGAGTCGCAGGGAAGCATGGCACAAAAGGAAGGACGCCCATACTGAACAGCGGGTGGAGTAAGGCTGCAAATGATGATGATGATGAAAACATATTATTATGACAGATTCTTTACACTACCGTTTTAGTAATGGAATGATTATGCTTTAGCAATACTTAATCGAAACAAATCGAACGAAATCTTCGAAAATATTAAGCTTACAAAATTCAATGAGTGTGAAAGAGTTCTTTACGTTCCAGAAATAACAGTATTTTGTAAAAAAAAAAAAGCAATCGTCCAACATTCCTAGCACTCACTTTTATTTAAGTAATTTCAGCACACATGCGATTTTGACACGCTTCATAACTTGATTACTAAATATTTAGTTAGCATACCTGACCGTGCCTAACTCATCATTGCGAAGTTCTGATGCGCTGATCTCAATCAGTTACGTGAAGTACGTCACGCTCCGTTATCGTACCGCGTCCGTCTCGTGGCGTGTGAGCCAACTCGTAAGTTAATGAATAACGATCGCAGCTATCGATCGTATTCCGTGCAGTGGCGAGAGCGGGCGCGGCGGCGACCAATCTCGTGTTGTACAAATAATGTCTAGTGTTTACATAACAAGTGTTGGACTGCGCGACTGAACGCTCCTCGACACGCGGCACTAGCGCGCGATGGAAGGCTCGAGCATCACCGCGACCAGGATATACTGTGTTCTGTTCTGCACCATCATCAAGGCCGTGATCAGCACGGGGCTGGGCAAGTGCCCCGTCTACCCGCCGCTGCCCAACTTCGACATACAGCGGGTGAGTAGCTCTCTATTCCACATTGCCAAGTGTGCCGTGCATTACAGTGCATTTTTTTATTGTACCGGTAACATTTGTAAGCGTAGGTATTGGCTGGCTTGAAATTATTGGGAACTTGTGTTCAATAGAGTTCACTAAATATTTAAATTAATTTACTCCACTGATGTTTACACCTACCTATACGCATTATATTAGTAGAGAACTGTTAATCCCTAAAACGTTAATAGGTAGATATTAACCCCTAAAACGTAGAGAGACTTCGCACATCTGCGGCAGTATGTTACTGATAGTCTACTCTCCAGCATTCACATAATCATCTGCCTAGGCTTTTCCCAAATGTTGGGGTCAGCTGCCAGTCTAACCGGACGCAGCTGAATACCAGTATTTTTACATCGTTACTGGGTAACACGATAGCCCTTGATCGCTTAGTATACATTGTAAAATATTGTTTGCTTAAATGTAAATTGTTCTTGGAAGCCTATGCTTCTGCTTGCCCTCTAAATCGTGTAGTATACATTCTCCTCATGGCGTACTTTCCATGATATTTCAAATTCTAGTGCTAACGACTCCCACTAATAAGGTTGCATCTCAGTACATCTGTGCCAAAAAGAGGTCATTCTGCTTTTCATGTTTTCCTAATCGGAAAATGCAACTCTTTAGGTATCTCTGCTTACTCCTCTTCCAATGTTTTCAGACACACGTCTTACTTAGCGTCTGTCTATCTAACGTCTTTTTCAGCAACGCTGTTATATATGTATAAGTGTATAAGGGTCTTTTAAATTACTGCAAATTAAAAAGTGGTCCTTGAATTCGTTGCTAGTAGGTTTATATTATTTGGGCTATGGTTTAAATTTTTAGAAGGACCATCTATGCCTTAGGTATGTACACATCGGGACTGCTCCCGAAATATCCAAATCTAACACGTAGACGCTCCGTCTGTATATATTATTCTGATATTGTAAACAGTCACCTTGCAACCTGCTTAAGTCCGAATGTCAAGCGGTTAATACGCATCCATGTATATGTTTAACATAATGAATATACGGTACGGTATAGGTACCTACCAGGTAAATCGGAAGGAAGCGACCAGAATTTGGAACGTTACACCAACTATCTATTCGACCATAGAAATATGTTACTACGGTCGTTGACCCCAAAAAAATGTCTTCAAATCAATTTTTGTTTTGTTTTATCATGTTTAGATGTCGATACTCATTACGCCAGCGGAGTTTTGCTAACAAATTTAATTTGATCCTGTATATTGTTTTCATAGCACTAAATGTTAATGCTTAAATGAATGCATTCTGAAAAACAACATGCGACTATGTAATGAATTACACTTTATTGTATCTACCTATATGAAGCAACTAAGGAAAACTTGCTGGAAATTAATGGAATTGGCGATAACCTATTTTTCCGCTGTCGCAATTTCCCTGGAAAAGATACTACTTAATTATATTAATGTTTCTCACTAATATGATAGGTATTTTCCTCAAAAACGTGTTCATGAAAGGGGCCTGTCTGAATATTATAAATATTCAATTAAATCGTTGGTCGACGAACTTTAATCATTTAAAATTTAACTAGCAATGATCACTTGTTTTGACTAACAAAAAGACTTCCTGCTTTCCCAGGCCAATAGTGTATCAAATTTAATTAATTTCATAATATCGTTTGCAAATACAACGTGTTTAAACGTAATCGGTATCCTTACTGCTTTTCCTCGTTATAAAACGATTGTAAGTATATTTTGTAGTGTTCGATCTTTTTTTGTTATGTATTTTTGTGTTGTACAGACGCCAGCAGGTCAAGCTACCCGAAACTGTCAAATTTTTCCAATCAACCTTGAACCTTAATGCTTTAGCGATGAAGTCGACAATCTGTTAAAGAAATTTGACAGATTGTAGTAGCTTGATGTGCTGGCGTCTGTACAATAAAATATATATAAATAAACAAATCCTACATATTACCTTGCACGCGGCAAAGTTGGCACAGTGAATGGACCATTGGCTGCAGCTGCAGCATACGCACGTGGGTTCGCGGTTCACGGGTTCGATTCTCGTAATAAACTATTTGCATTACCTACAGGTAATTATTACGGGACGGCTGTTAATGTCTGTGATATTTATGATTGTAAAAGCGCCCCATCACAAAACTGGAGAAATTCCCAGTGTTAGACAACATTTTTCTAGAATTTAGGAAAGGAGACTAAGTTTATCACAAACGTAATCGACGTGTGTTTTCCAGTCGCAATTGTGATCCAACATTATACCCAGAAATTTTGTACTTGCAACTTGTTCGATAATAATATCATTATATTTAACATTTAACGTCAATTGCATTTTAGTTTTCTCCAGATATTTTACCTTCGCCTAGCCTAGGTACTCACTCAACTATTAACTTAAGCGTTATGTATTCTAATTTCTAAGTTAGATTTTAGGCGACATTAGTATAAAAAGGTTCTAAAAAAAATTGGTTGCAATCGAATTAGAACTTTATCATGTATTGACAAGACGTTGAAATTGTTGTTCCAAAACTTTATAATTATCTGAGACTGAATACCCAGGGAGGTAGCTACCGCTGTATCCGGTATCGATGATATGGGGCCCCCGACGTGACGTGTGTAAGCACAAATTCATGAAATAATATCTAGAACCTAAAATTATTTTTGATAAATGATACTTATTTCTAAATTGGTGTAGTTGGTTGGTCGGTTTCATTTGGTTTTGTAGAGTTTTTCTATCATTTCTAGCATTTTGCTGTAATGCCAATAAGTGCATTTTTCTTTCTTAGCCTTTCTAACCAAATTTTGAAAGAAAGAAAAATGCGTCACAGTTTTCTTTACATTCGGAGCGACTTCCTATCTGACCGCCACAACCCAGTTACTGGGTAATACGATACCCCTTGGTAAAACTGGTTGTCAGACTTTCGGGCTTCTGACGACCCGTAACGATTGTCAAAGATCTACGAATGACAGCGGGGACCAACGGTTTAACGTGTTTTCCGAAGCACGGAGGGGTCTCGGTATGTTAGGATGGTCACCCATCCACGGACCTACCGCGGCAAGCGTAGCTTAAACTTCAATCGACTCGTGCGGCTGTTATTACCTAGCCACAAGCCCCTCACCTTCTAAGTCAGTATGCTATATTCTTTATTTTGTAAAAACAATACCCTCTGTAGCTTCAAAGTTGGGTAAAAAAGGCCCCCAAAAAAATTGATACAGGCCCCATTAGGATGAGCTACGCCACTGCTGAATACAAATGTTGTTTAAAACAGAAATCAATAAACACCGGACTGATGGCCACTCGGTATTGTGCATAGTTTACAGTCGAAAAGAATGAATGAAAGCATCCTACCTACTTGAAAAGTATGAATTGGCGACAATGCGATATGCGACAAGACTTTGTAAGGTAAAACGATTGTTTTGATATCCATAGAAAGGTGATAGTCGACAAGCAGACGATGCTAGGTAGGTAATTGTGATGTTTCTGCTTACACTGGCTTGAAAAACTTGTCGGCACTGCGCTGCGCTATGGGTCGCAGGTTCGCTTCCCGCACGAATAAAATAGAATACACTATATTAAAAATCCGGTTAGATTGGAAGCCTACCCCAACATACTTGGGAAAAGGCTAGGCAGATGATGATGACACTTTATTACAAATACTAGCTCCTTCCCGCGACTTCGTTCGCGTGGAACTCGTCAGATAAACAATATACTAAAATATCAGCCGCATTTTTATAACACTCCGTCGGTCCCCGGCCCTTCGCATCGCATCACATCTTCTGATCTTCCTGTTCCTGCGTTTTCGCTTAGCGTTCTTTCGGAATTGTTTTCTTTTTGCTCGGTTCCTTTTGGTCCATAGCGTGATGTTAAATAGCTTATAACTTTCCTCAAGAATTGGGCTAGTTAAAAACAATTGTTCAAATCTGACTGGTAGTTCCAGAGATTAGCGCGTTCAAACACAGCTTTATTGAAAGTAGTTCATTCATAACTCTAGTTTCTAAGTGCTGATGTTATATTTAACATCACACTAGGCCTATAACTTTTCTCATGAATTGGGCTATTAAATGCAAAAATAACTTTTTAAATCAGACTGGTAGTTCCAGAGATTCAAACAAACAAAAAACACTTCAGATTTATTATTAGTATAGATCAAATCCAGTTTAAGCAGTTGCTCGTAGTTTAGCCCAGGATTTATCATAAAAGGTATGTGCAGTAACGTCGGCAAAAGAGACAATGTTCCGAGAGCTCAGGTTCATGTTGCACAGGTCGTTTATGAAGACCAGGAACAGTGTAGGGCCGAAAACACTGCCTTTAGGCACTCCATACGACATATGCAGCTCGTCGTTATGGCAAACACCAATTTGGACCTACGCTCTGAAAGATATGAATTAAAAAGCTGGGGTGGTATAAGTACTTCTTGCACCTAGACATTCTAGTTTAGATAGAAGGCAGGGGAGGGGAACGGGATCAAATACCTTTGCAAGATCAATGAACACTGTGAGGCATTTTTGCGTTGAATTAGTGTATCACCGATTCCATTTATCAGTGGCTTTGTGGTTTATTAACTTGGCAAGGCTGCGTCAGAAGTTGATTTTTCTTCCTGAATCCAAATTGGTTGGTTGACAATAAATTATGGCTCTCAAGGTATGTGTTAAGCATGTTATTAATGAGACGTTCTAAGATCTTGAATAGGGCAGGTATAGCACCGCAATACGGCGGTGATTAGTTTAGAGGCGCGGTCCCCTCTAAAAAAGGTACCACAGACGAGGCATAGGTTGAAGATATTAATCCGTACTCCGTACTTATAAATCAAATCATAATTTATTTGTTAACATAGGTAAAAGTAGTGGTATAAATAGAAACCCTACTTATAATAGTATAAATAGTAAGGGCCACGCCAAAAAACTAGCGTCAGTTTCGCTAGTTAGCTAGTTTACGCTAGTTTTTGTGTACGTTGTTCTCAAAGGTTTCAATTTATTCAAATAGTAGGTAGTACGGTATATAGGTAGGTAAAGTTTTGTCATAGTTTTGTGTGTATGGTAAAGGTGTGTTTTGCTGGCTCGTTGCTCAGTGGGCGAAAGCGCTACTACTGTGCATGAGCCTGTATGCCTGGCCTGGGTTCGATTCTGGTCGGAGAGAGTGTTTTGGATTTTACGATGTGGAATTACTCAGTAGCAGCCTGGAGTCTGGATTTGTATCCGGTTGATGGCAATAAGCTCGCATTTGGACTTAAACATAATTAGCGAGTGTACGTACTATAGCTACTCGCCTGACTAACCTTTCAGGGTAAAGTGTGATGTTATGCCATGTCTGCAATGTTTTGTAATAATACCTGCCATGTTCCAGATGACCGGCACTTGGTACGAGGTGGAGCGATCGTTCTACCTGGTTGAGATCACGGCAAGTTGCACCGAGCTCAACGTATCGCTCAACGAGCGGGGCTACCTGCTCATCACTATCAATACAGTTAACAAATGGTAAGTCAAGTTTGTTACTTATTTCCTTTACAACTTAACCTGCATTCGCGATTTATTTACCAAAAATGTAAACAAATATGTGTTATGTGTTAATGGAAAAATAACTTTAATTTCTGCATAATAAAGTTCAGTTTACGCTACAACTTCAAACATTCTTATAGTGTTACTCACTCTGAAATATACTTAGTTACAATAAAGTTGACATTGCTTAACTTGAAATAACATCAATTTGAAACATACATTTGAATAGACTTTATGTGCACGTTGACGACATTTCCATTTTTAAAATTGACGAAATTTCATACCTCATTACTTAGTGTGCTCACTCTCGCTATATGTACGAATAAGGCAGGCATACTTTTGTGCCAAATTTCATGCTTCTAGATCCAGAGGGTTAGGCTGCTGTGCGTTGCCTGTAGGAGGTGAATTAATGAATTTAAGATTTTATTAAGTAGATATGGATAAAGCCTAAAGGAGAAGCTATGTGGGAATCGGTTGTCATGGTATTTGGACATGTGATGCGGGAGAATGAGGAAAATGTCGTGATGAAAGAATTGAGTAAGAATGTGAATGGTTATAACTATAGGAGCGGAAGAAAGAGTGACTAAAGAATCGATAGATTGATTGTACAAATAATTATATGGTTAAGAGGGTTTCTGTATCTGTTACTTCTGAGTTTTTTTAATTTTATACATGGGCCTGCTCTTGACTTGAGATGACGGAAAATAGAGATAGTGAAAGAAGCTATACGCTGCGCAACCTCCTTTGTGATTGTATTCAGAAACATTTTTTCACTCCTCAGGACCAACGGTCCATCAACGACGTACGGCATCGGCATCCCGAGCCACAACACGTCGTCAATCTTCCGCTACAAGCTCAACAACCGCGTGCCGTACATCATCGGCCGCCTGCTGCCGGGCGCCGGCGTCTACCACGTGCTGTTCACGGACTATCAGCAGTTCGCCATCGTGTGGTCTTGTACCAGCGTCAGTATCGCACACTCAGGTACTTTGTATATTATGTCTAATAATAAGAATACCAGCCTGTTACAGTCCCACTGCAGTGAGCATTGCAGGGGCCTCTTCTCAGACAGAGAACGCATTGAGGCCACCAGGCTTGCTCAAGACGACTTGGCGATTATAGACTTATATTAACTACAAATCCAAGTCTCCTCACGATGTTTTCCTTCACCGACGTCAGTGATGATCGAGATAAATATAAAAAGTATATATATGTTTTGAAAATCACAACGGCACTTGACCAGATTTGAACAACCTCGCTATTGGTTGGATGAATTTGTTGATTTCCGCATTTTTTCTCAAAGATCATCAAAATATGACATACCTACTTACCTAACGATGATGCATTAGCAGATGGACTGGCTAGGTAGGTACCTACTATTTTGTTCTTTCTTTCATAAACTAGAAACACAAAGGCTATAGGTACTATAGTAAGTACCTACACAATACTTAGTATAGGTACTTTTTTTTTTTTTTTTTTGAGGGTAGGAAATCATGAAATGACTCCTCCCGCTCTGGGTGGATATATGGAGTATAGGTACTTAGGTACACTTACCGTAATGCATGACTATGCACGTACACGGGTTAAGCGACTAGAATTTAAGTTAGTATGAGTAAAGCTCAAAGTATCGTTAAATAACAAAGTTAGTCATCTTTCTAATAGGTATGTGGTAGTAATATACTGCTCCAAATATTTTGACCAAAAATAGGACAAAAAGTTCTGGTGGAGTTTTACGTTCACCGGCTCGACCCATCTAAGTAATTTAGGTAGGCAGTTTTTTTGCATTTTCAGTCTTTGGTTTTGTTTCTCATGTTTACATAGTTTATAAGTAATTACTAAAACTCTGTGGGTCGTGGTTGCCTGAATAAAGAAATTATTATTATAGCTGCCTATTTTCCATAGCTAACGTGACGTCATTGTCTTCAGATCACATCTGGGTGCTGGGTCGGCGGCGTGAGATCGAGGCCCCTGTGCGCGCGCAGATCTACGCCATCATGGAGGAGCTTCACTTGGACCCCGACAGACTCATCATCTCCAAGAACAACAACTGTACCGACATCGCTGATAATAAAGTTTAGATTTATATCTCTGTCTTTGATTGGGACACCGTACTAGCAAGATATTATCGAATGTTCACAAACAGCTGACAGCGCGAATCATTTATAGGGATACTATTGGCGGGCTGCAACGCATTTCAATACAAAAAAACGCGTTGCTGCCAGTAGTGTGCGATAGTTCAAACAAAATTACGACGGAGATTATGGCGGAGAATTATTGCAGTACGCTTGCCCATGTGTGCGTTGCGCTTTACATTGCGTTCGTCGAAAATAAATAACCCGATTCCAACTGAGAAAAGCGCCTCTGTTCACTTTGATGCACTCTCGGGCTAATAAAAAATTATTTATTCTTAACTTTATTGCAACAGGTGCAAGGTCGATATTCGGCGAGCAGAAGCAGCCGCGCTGCGCCTCGCCTGATGTGCCCATTATGAATAGACGGATCATTTCTCAAAGACCATCCATTTTGGTTCCTTTCTGGCATACAGCATTACGTCTTAAATGTCCAAGGGGTAGGCAGAGCCTAGGTGTTTTATACACCATTTTTTTTTAACGAAGTTCTGTTGTTGCGGCTTGTGGACTGTGGTAGGAGTAACTAAACTGGTAGAAATCGTCACGTTACGAAAAAGCGTTATGTGAATTTCTTTTTTCTTTTGTTTATATGTATAATAGAGAGACAGACAGTTTTCATGATTTTCGAGGGGAAAATTTTTCATCATGCCGTATCGTTTTCATTGTTTACGAGGGTGCTGCCGATAGGTCGCCTGCCGGTGCCGTCAGGTCAAAATGAAAATACAAGATGGCAGCTGCGAAAAATCTTCCGACCGCAATGATTTTTTTTTTAGTTTATACCTAATTTGTCAAGCGCAAACCACACCGCGAGCTGGTGGCGAACGAGCAACGTTTCACCTTTTTTATTACGACAAAATATAAATAGAATAATAGATCGCCCGCCCGCCAACTCGCGGTGTGGACTGCGCTTCACGCTCTGCAGTCGCACTTACGACCTCAAGACCAAGGAAACAGTCTTTGATTTAAAACAATAATTTCAATCTAGGCTCGGTTGACTTTTTCGATTAGAAACAGACAGATTGTGGCCACATCATATGTTTCGGTTGTAATATAACAAGTAAATAAGTCGGGGAATGATAAATAAAATAAAACAATTCCATCATCACACTTTCAATTTTTTTTGGAAAAATATCTTATATTTACAGTAAAGTTTAATATAGTAAAAAACTTATGAGAAGTTCAATAACGATTAATTTGAAATAATCATCATCCATTGGGAATTTATCACGTAGGGTCATACGAAATTTGCTGAACGAGGCCCTGTTCAATGTCAATACTTAAAAATTCAGATATTTCAATAGAAAAAGATCGTATAACTTCATTAAAGATGGCATGAAATTGTTTAGAATATATTTTATATCCAGTTCGCGCAAGTTAGCCGCTGACGATGTGACGTCACTCCAAATATTATATAAATAGTTTATAAAAAAAAAGAAGAAGAAAGAAATATGGAGAAAACTGAAGAATATTAAGGTGTCGAATAAGTTATAATCACACGCGCTTGCGATGGCGTTGCTTATGGTACGGAGAGGGCGTTACTTATGGTCCGTTCCATAAGTTACGCCCTCTCCGTACCATAAGCAACACCTCAGGCGCGAGGGCGACTCAGCGGGGAGGTAGGCCGGTTGAGGCAGGGGCGCGCGTTCAATGGACCCGGCAAACTTAGCGCGAAAGGGTAGTAGCATAGACAAGATTCTATGTGAACAGAGCCCATGTGATGATACGTAGGTATTTGTAAAGATGTTAAACAAGACGAGACAAATAAATTGTGCTATAAAACTAAGTAAGTGCCTTCAGAATGTATAAGTAAATACTTAAATTATATAAACAACAAAACATAGAGAGAAGTTATCTGTAACAACATTAATCTATTATTTTGGCCAAGTTATTCTTTAATATAGAGTGAAACAGTTTGGTTATCATATTTGGCATAGTATTGAAACAGTATTACAACATTTAACAGACATAGTATCAATTACTATCACAACTATTTATTGCTGTCACTGCTTTCTATTATTATTTTATTAAAAAGATCAAGACCTCTAATAGTTTGAAACACTATGAAGATCAGATGGCATATATAATTTTACAGTCTTTAACATATTGCTATAGAAAGACCATTATTTAAGGCAAGATCTATCTAGATTCACTAAGTTTGTTACTATTTGTAACCTTAGGCCTTATGTAACACGAAAATATAATTAAATAAAAACAACAATATGCTGCAATCTTCAACATTATTTGTGCAAAACAAAAATAAAGTGCATATAAAAACAATATATTATCAATAAATTAATTTGAACAATACTTTATTAAGTACTGAAACAACAAACTGCAATTATGTCTAAACAGCCGGATTCCTTATCAGATACAAACCGACACCAAACCTTATGAAAGTATCTTCTCAATACACAACACACATACAGTAAAAATCTGTGAACACATTATAAATTGCTATACAGTCACAAGCAGTCTGTGGAAAGTATTACCAAGTGTAAAATTC
This sequence comes from Apamea anceps, assembly GCA_951799955.1. Taxonomy (NCBI): domain Eukaryota; kingdom Metazoa; phylum Arthropoda; class Insecta; order Lepidoptera; family Noctuidae; genus Apamea; species Apamea anceps. The sequence goes on from OX637511.1 coordinate 2,570,118, forward strand.
ACGCATTAAAATCATTTTCTCCACTGGCAACAATGGTCCTCACTTCTGTCACTTTGAGGCACTCAGCGTCGCGATTTCTGTAGTCAGAGTATGATAGTGAGGACACACTGTCAGCAGGGCTGTCGCACTGACTGTCAGTCAACATGATCCCAGGGTTCTGTGGAGCCTTATTGTTCTGTACAGCGTACTGGTGCATCCACAGCTGCTTCTCTTCCACCTCCCTGCTCACCACAACAAACAATTCCTTTTCTTTACTGTCCAGTTGCTCTTTTAGGTACGCTATTAAATCACTGCTCTGAAAGTTGAAGGAAATCATTAAATAAATAAATACTTTTCTCCGTTTTCAATAACTGATTTGAATGAAATATTATAGTCTTTTTGACACATTAAAAGCCTTTAGCCCAACAGAGACTCGTTGCATCAATGAATGGAAAACCTTAATAATAAATCATATTTACCCTTCCTATTAACTGTGGTGCTTCAAGCTTGGAGTCCAGGTTATAGAAGTTGCCCTGTATCTGCCGGATGGTGATCCAGTGCCGGCGCCGCAGTGGCAACATCACAAACCCCAGCTTGTAGTCCGATGGCACATTCAGGATAAAGCCACAGATGTTTGACAAGTCCAAACAACCTGGGTCTCTGAAACAAAGAAAATTTTAGTTCGATTTTCCTCAAATTCTTTTCTGCATGCATAATGGGGTTTGAGTAATTTTGATTGGACAATGGCTTGTTTCTTTTCAATGAGAATAAATTCTTATAATCAATAAAAAAACATGATAGTACTTGGAGTCCAGTCAACATGATATTGTGACATGCTATAAGCGCCTAAATAGACTCTTACATCCTCTATTGATTAGTGGCTCAACAGATTCATAGCCAAAAGTACCCAGTTATTAAACTATACTTACTTCCTCTTATCAAACCAGACAGCTTCACAGCCTTTTTTCTGTAGAGCTGCCATTATCACATTTATATCATAGTTGCCAAGCCCCAACATGGAGCGGTGCGGGTTGATCCACACATTTGGTGATAGCCTGCTGCATATTGCATCTAACTCTGTCTTTGAATACGTACCCCGCGTCTGGAAACACAAAACATTACATCGTAACACATTTAAATACACTATTTACCCTAAAATACAAGTCAAACAACAAAATATCATCATAACAAAGTTTGACTTTGAATTGTGTAACAATAGCGCGCTTCACGGCCAAACTTGACGTGTTACAGTAGCATTCATTAAAATTCAATAATTACCTGGAATAAATTGTTAAGCGCGTGTAAAGCGCATAACTCTTTAACCTGTTTTTCATGATAAATTGTTTGTTTCGAACTCATCGCGTTCACGTCCCATTCAAAGAGTTTCTTCTGAACCAAGCCTCATGATCGTCCCAAACAAAATCTTAATTATCTATTGGCAGAAATTTTGCTATTTATATCTGTAATACGTAGAATAAAAAGGTTTTTGTATTATTTTAATCGCTGAATTTAACGCAACTTGACAATTTTCTTTGACTTGACAACAATCTTGACAGCTGTCACTCGAGTTGGGACAGGGAACGCGAACGCGAAATATGATTTAGTATGATACACCTTTGGGATTTTATTTAGTATGTTATACACTTCAGTTTTAAGAACTAGAAAAGTGATGCTTAGGCTTATTATTTATTTTAATATTATTTTTAGTCCATTTTTTCCCACTGCAGGGCAAAGGGTGCTGTGGGACAACAACGACCTTTCTCCTTTCCACTCCTCTCTGTCTTGAGCTAATGAAAATGGACCAATCCTGTCTGTAGGCGTCAAGTTCGTCCCGCCTTCTTCACCATGCGAAGTCTCTGTCTTATGGGAGTATAAAATGCAGTGACGAGAGTGAGTAGGTTAGAATAGAGTAGCAGAAAAAAGGCTTCCGCTAGCAACGCATATAATGCACAGGTGCGAGAATAACAGCCAATTATCGGGTGTGTCAAGTATAACTCATGGCGGGAAATATTTTTTGATTTTATTCGAGTTTGACACTTGACAGTTTCACAAAAATATTTACAACTTTTTCGGAAAAGTTTCAAATTCAATTTTAACCTAGATATATTCAAAATGTTTGAAACGGATCAAATAGAAGGTTTACTCCCTGAAGATGAGCTGGATAACAACTTGTCCACTATTAATAAATCTTCACTGCAACAGTACAAACTTTCTCTACCTAGGTAAAGTTTTCAGTCATACTTTTAATTTATCAGAACAATTCTAAACTCTGTTTGACCATTATTTCTTATATTATTAGATCGTCAAATATAGCATCTACTGCATTGCTGAACGACATTTGGAATACCAATCAAGAGTTGTTAAATGATGGAGCTGTTAACCACATTCTAAACTCAGCTAATGTTCTACTACAAAATGCTGACACAAGTCAAATGAAAAATTGGAAAAGTTGTTTAAAGTAAGTACTAAGTACTGGTAGCAACTAATTGCTCTAATTTCAACATTCTAATAAAAACTAGATTTATTATTTACAGCAATTTTGATGCAGAATCTTTCCTTGAACAAACATTATTAGGTTGCGATCAATGTAATTCCAGTACAAAACACGGCTTAAATGACTTCCAAAAAAACAAATGCATGTGTAACCTAGGCTTAGCGGACACAACTGATAAACATCCTAAACAAGTCACAGAGACCAAAGGAAGTTCATATTTTGTAAAGAATTTGAATTCAGACAACTCAAGTCAAGAGTCAAGATCTGGGGATGACCAGAGACAAGTTTTTAAACCAAGGTTTGGGAAACCAAAGCACGTTAGCAAGAATGTCAACCAACCAGTAATATCAAGTACTCACAAAGCTGAGGAAATCGACTTTGAAAAAGAAGATGAGGAGAACAGAGCTCATAAGAGCAATGTGGCAAAGATTATGTTTAAGACAGCCAAGGAAGCATTGCTAGCTTCTAACCCTGCAGCTAAAAGAACATTGGGGACATCACGAAAAGCTCAGGCTAAGTTTATTTCACCTATGATTGGAGCCCAGTAAGTCACTGTTTCCCTTAGTACTTTATACCTGATAATGTTTGAATAGTTGTATTTTATTTTTCATCTTATCATATGTTTTGAATATATAGTTACCTACTTTCTTCTAGAGAAAAACAGGAGATTGTTGAGCCAGAAGTGACTGATGAGCGACTCAAACATATTGATCCTAAAATGATTGAGTTGATTGAGAGTGAAATTATTGATAAGGGAACACCAATAGGTTAGTAGATAATAAACTCGATGAACTCTTACTTTTCATCCCAAATTAAATTAATTATTGATGTACAGACGCCAGCAGGTCAAGCTACCCGAAACTGTAAAATTTTCCCAATCAACCTTAAACCTTAATGCTTTAGCCATAAAGTTGAAAATCTATTAAAGAAATTTGACAGATTGTAGTAGCTTGATGTGCTGGCGTCTGTACAAGATAGCAAAAACAGTTCCTGGAAGGATTTGGGGGAGGCTTTTGCCCTGCAGTGAGTCAGCTGGGCAGGACAGGCTAGAAATAAAAAACAAACAATAGCAAACAAAATATGTTTTTTATAAACTTTTATTTCAACAAATTCTGCAAAGATAGTTTTACTACCTATTGTTACAGGTTGGGATGATATTGCTGGTCTGCACCATGCAAAGTCCACAATACAAGAGGCAGTAGTATGGCCTCTGCTCCGTCCTGACATTTTCACTGGACTGCGGCGGCCTCCTAAAGGAATCCTCTTGTTTGGGCCTCCAGGCACTGGAAAGACTTTGATTGGTAATACTTTTATCTTTAACAAAAACGGACGCACCCTCCGTTAATGCTAATTTTGTAAATATTTTCAATAGCTCAATTTTAACCTTTGCCTAAATATTCAATGTTATAGGAGATTCAAGATAAGGTATAGTCGACCTTGTAATAGATTCAGCCTTAGTGAAGTTTCAATTTACTGGGCATTGTTGTTAAAAGTGGTAAAGCAGGAATGTGGCTGCTTATACATTCTTTTTGGTCATACTCCTAGTATTTCATTGTAAGTTAAGTTTCCATACAAACTTAGTATTATATCTAGCACATAAAGTGTCATTAATTATTTCATAGAAGTGTTGCATGTATGTATGTGTTAGGTAAATGTGTGGCAGCGCAGTGCAACGCGACGTTCTTCAGCATCTCGGCGTCGTCGCTCACGTCCAAGTGGATCGGCGACGGAGAGAAGATGGTGCGCGCGCTCTTCGCCGTCGCCAGGTGCCACCAGCCCGCTGTTAGTATTGACAAGCTTCTATTTCGTCAATGTAGAGAATCACTTATAAAGTCCACTGCTGGGTCCTAGAATGCAGCCCAGTGGCGCCATTGTTTCATGCTATATTACTATTGTGTTACTGTGTGTGTTACTATTGGAGAAAGGGATTAATTAAAACACTAATGATGTTTCAGGTAATATTCATAGATGAGATAGACTCTCTTCTAACTCAGCGGAGCGACACTGAGCATGAAGCTACCAGGAGGATCAAGACAGAGTTCTTGGTGCAGTTTGACGGCGCAGCGACCGGTAAACTATAATAATATGTTCTATCTTAGTATTTTATTAGGTATTTCGGATAATGACAATGATACGATTAATGGATTGAGATCTTAGGTTCTGGCCAAACAAGCGAGTCCCGAGCGTAATGCAGGATGAGTTTCCCTCGCGTCGATTGGGTCAACTAACTTGTATGAAGGACATGGAGGTGTTCAAACTGACGCGGACAGATGCGTGATTTGACTCGTCACGTGTCCCGCATGGGATTCACCTCAATGTGGCCAGAGCTTTCACATGAAAATCATTGTCATAATGGACTTGCCCCAAGTATTGCCCAAACCGATCTGCCCACATCCAATAAACCATTAAACTCATGGCCATAATAATGCCATGCGTGAGGCCATGGCCAATCATGCCTTAGCCACACGTATTGAAGAGTTCCCTGATAATCCCAAATTATAGTGAATCAACTCGCCTATCGCAGTCCACTGCTGGACATAGGTCTCTCCCAGGCTGCGCCACAACACTCCGTCCTGCCATGTCCCGCAACTTTAATGTTCATCATAAATAATTAACGTTTTAGCCGAAGAAGATCGTCTGTTAATAGTGGGCGCAACCAATCGTCCTCAAGAGTTGGACGAGGCAGCGCGCAGGCGCCTCGTCAAACGACTGTACATACCACTACCTGATGCTGACGTGAGTTTATTATGATGCGAAGCCCCTGTAGTTAGTAGCCATTGAAGATTTCTATTTAGAGCCTAGAATGTATTAACCAACTTATAAGGGATGATATTTTTATTTCTAATACAGTAGATAAATAATTATTTTGGAGAATACGTTTTCTAGTTTCACGAACACTTCTTTTAATAACAATACCAGCTTGTAACTGTTCTATTGCAGGCCAAAGGCCTCTTGTCATACAGAGAAGTCACAAGCACAAATCACCACGTTTGCTCAAGACTAATTGGTGATTTCGGACTTATTTTTCAGGCGCGCAATCAGATTATAACAAATCTTCTCGCAAATGAAGGCAACGACTTGACACCCCAGCACATATCAGAGATAGCGAGCCTGACGGACGGCTACTCGGGCGCAGACATGAAGTCTCTGTGCTCGGAGGCCGCCATGGGGCCCATACGCTCCGTGCCGCTCTCGCAAATCGTCAGCATTGATAGGAATAAGGTAGATATGAAAAAGTGTAGGTACCCTAAACGCCTGTTCATCTGCGATATCGCTGTCGCGCTCGGTAGCGAGATCTTGCGCCTTCTGAATTAGACACTTTGGACCAATATCGCTACTGAACGCGACAACGATATCGCTTATATCTGATTAAGCCTTAAAATTCCAGTTTGTGCATGACTCCCGTGGCTTGGGACCTTAATATAAAATTATAAATATATATTATACTATATATACATCCGAATTGACAACCTCCTCCTTTTTTTGAAGTCGAAACATCAGAATCAAAGGTTCGAATCCTATTATTAGTGTGACAAGTTAATATTTTTTTAATTGATTTCAGGTGCGCCCCGTTTGTATACAAGATTTTGTGAATGCCTTACAAAGAGTGAGGCCAAGCGTGTCGCAAGATGACTTAGGACAGTATGTGAAATGGAACACAACTTATGGCCAAGGATTTTAATAAATTATTCATTTCATTCTTTTTTTTTATTTTATTGAAATATCCCCATATTTCCTGTACATCCCAGCTCCCAGCCTACGCAGAGTCCGACATGGAATACAAATAAATATATGAATATGACATAGTCATAGCTCTCTTAGAACGTTAATAAAAAGAGAACAACATAAAATCTTGGTGTGATCCTTTCAAGACCATCTAATAGTCATGCATGCAAAAGAAATTTTACCGTCTGCTGCATACTGTTGCTGCAAGTAATTGGACCGACAGTAACCTTTCGTCTGTCTCCTAATATGAAAATGTACTCTGTGGTTTGTCTATGCCCATGACCAAAGAGTATAATAATAATACGGGAGCTTCCTTAGTCTGAGTACGGGAGCCCATGACCTCGGATAAAGAAGGTAGTCATTCTTTATCTGAGCCCATGACTATCTTGCTGTTGCTAGCTGTCATGATGACAGTAGTATTGTAAATGTCGAGAATCAGCTGTGCAGTGTTTTGGCGCGTACAGACTTGGGTTTATTTTTATTAACAGAAATCATTAAAAATATTCGGAGAGCTTTGTTATAAGTACCCATAATCAGTGAATTAAACAAATTTCTAAAAGATGCCATAGTGTAAACTCAAAATGGATCAAGATAATCGTGTTGTAGTGCTCATAGACATGGACTGTTTTTATTGCCAAGTAGAAGAGAAACTGAACCCGGAGTTAAGAGGAAAACCTATTGCCGTAGTTCAGTATAATCCCTGGAAGGGCGGAGGGTAAGTGACGTACAAAAATAGGTAACAATCACCATGTAGTTTACAATAGCATACTTGTCGTATTTGTATGCTGTTTTACAACTCCTATTACCAATTTGTCAGGATCATAGCCGTAAACTACGTAGCTAGAGCTCAAGGCGTTGGCCGCCACATGCGAGGAGATGAGGCCAAGGAGAAGTGCCCTGATATAGAGCTACCAGTTGTACCATGCCTTAGGGGTAAAGCGGATATTTCAAAGTAAGTAAATTGTTAGATCAATAATCTAAGTTCAGTAGTCTTATTATTTTTTTCGAAGATGTCTTTAAACTTCACTACTACACAGTATTTTGAGCTTTCCTCATTTAGCTTACAAAAGCTAACTACTTACTAACTTCAAGGCCAAGAAATAGTTGTAATACCACTATGGCTTAATGTTGTCACCACATTTACATAATTCTGGTTTTAATTGCATTAGTTGCCGTTTGGTTTATTTTATTAATAGATGAGATGTACGGTAATGATCTCATAATATTTCAGGTATAGAGAAGCGGGCAAAGAAGTAGCGAGAGTGTTACAGAAGTTCACACCACTCCTGGAGAGAGCTTCAATTGATGAAGCTTATCTGGACATCACTGCTCCTGTTAGTGTTACTCAATATGCTTTTAATCTTTTCCTAGAGTGGATCATACTGGTTTACTTACTATACCTATGACAACATTCTTGCTATATAGTAAAACAAATACAAACATGTTTCATGAGTTCACCATACTATGCAGTTTTTTTAAAGATTGCACTTTTGTATTCCAGGTGCAAGAGAGACTAAAGACCCTGAATGTGAACACAGTTCACACAGATATGATGCCAAACACCTTTGCCCTGGGTTATGATTACGTAGATGAGTTCCTAGCAGATGTACACACATGCGGCATAGAGAACATTGAGTTTGACTACGAACATGCCAAACGGTTGCTTATAGGTGCCGTCATAGTCAGTGAGATTAGGGCTGCTGTTTATGAAGAAACCGGTAAGGTTAAAATAACAACAAAGAAGTCAAATTCACCTACTAACAGTCTCAGAGAGCTGTGAATTTTAAAAAAACAATGTTTCATATGTTTTTGACTTAATCAATCTTGGTGTTGTTGCTGGTTGCAGGTTACAGATGTTCAGCTGGCATAGCTCACAACAAAATATTAGCTAAACTAGTGTGTGGCATGAACAAGCCGAACAAGCAAACAGTTCTACCAAAACATTGTATTGATATACTGTACAGGTACATTTCATGGTGTTTATAAAAGTTGCGCTTGAGATACCGAGGGCGAAGGCGACAGGTGCAGACTTGTTGCGTAACTTCAGCATCACCCAATAGATTAATCTAAATGAAACCAATCATTTACAGATCTGCTAAGTATTTCCGTAAAATCTCTGACTTTCAGCACATTGCCATTGAAAAAAGTAAAACACCTTGGAGGAAAGTTTGGGTCTACTGTTTGTGAAATGTTGAATATCCAAAAAATGGGTGAGCTTCAGAAATTCACTGAAAAAGATCTCCAAGCAAGATTTGATGAAAAAAATGGGTAGGTATGCTGAATGGAAATTTTATTCTTATTGACGAATTATTCCTTTCTTTCGATAAATATGCTATTTAATTTTATAGAACATGGCTATACAATATCGCGCGAGGTATCGACTTGGAACCAGTACAAGCAAGATTTAACCCTAAGAGTATTGGATGTTGCAAACAATTCCGAGGCAAGGCTGCTCTCCTTGACTTGGAGAGCGTTCGGAAGTGGCTCAAAGACCTCGGCGATGAAATAGACGATAGACTAGATCAGGACGCGTTAGAAAATAACAGAACGCCGAAACAAATGGTCCTTAGTTACTCTACGCAGCTTCGTGATGGTCGAGATAGCAGCAGTTCTCGTTCTTATAATTTTGTGGCTGATGACGAACTATGCGGTGAATTATTTTCAAGCAAAGCTTTAGAACTTCTCTTAGAAAGTTCTGAAGGAGTCAAAGAAAAAGGTAAGTTTTGCAGATTTATTGGCGGTAGGAGCACGCAATGGGCTTGCTTCTCCAAATCAGTTGAGTGGGTCACACGCGTGACGCTTTGGAAGGTACAGCTGATCTCTACTTAGTAACTTGTCACGAACGGGGAAATCAGTCTTTGACTGACTTTGTCGCAGACGTTTTTTTCGCATATAATAAGCTATCAAAAATTCCAATAAAGCAGTTTACCCGATAGTTCAGAAAGTTTCATGTTCAAGGCCAAAATTTTTCTAGCGGCGCTGCACGATGCTCGTAAGCTTAAACCCGCGCGGGTGTCCGACGTGGGCCCGTCGGACACCCGCGCGGGTTTAAGCGTACGAGCATAAGTATCACTTGGCATTATTCAAAAGCGATTTACTAATACATATTTTCTAATGAAATTTTTGTTGCTACGAACATAGTATTTTCGAACCCAAAGGTTTTTGCAACGTGTCGTATTTCATTTTGTTTTCACGCTAAAATCGCTATTGAAAGTTTCTGAGTGTTGACATATTAATGCTCGTCACTGTACAGTACACCCTTATTGTTTACCATCTAAAACAATTTGTTTTTCCAGAAGGTGAAGGCAACAGGAGATTGAAAGCTCCAATAAAATTCCTAGGAATAAGTGTTGGAAAGTTTGAAGATCACACAGAAGTAAAGAAGACTAAAAAAATATTAGATTATTTTTGTGCTGGATCATCTAAAGATATTGCAGATAAGACTAAAGACAATATTAGACAAGAAAAAACTAACAGTGAACAGCCTGATGTGAAGAATAAAACTACCACTAAGAATGATGGCAAAGATTACATCATGAAGAAATTCTTCCAAGTGTGTGAAAAACCTCAAATGAGCGAATCTTTATCAAAGCAGAACCTCGATCAAAGCATTAAAACAAATGACGCGGTTATCATAGAATCTAGTTTAGATAAGCAGGAGTCATTTTTTGCAAAAATATTGAATCAAAACAAGAAGGATCCCAGTGTGAGAAAAAAACAAGATTCAGAATTGGATGTCCAGAAAACACGGACAACGACTCCCGTTTGTGACGTGGTCACGTTTGGAGAGGATAGCAATGAGACATATTATTCAGGATCAACAATTGTTGACGAAATAAACAACAGCGTGGCGCTGTTCGAAGACGATCCGCAGGACGTTGCTCGTGTTACTAGTATAAGAGAGTTACTGAGCAGCTCCAGAAGAGGAAAAGAAGATGGCTCCGACACTGTTTCAGAACCAGAACAAAATACCGATGCAGTTGCACCTGTCATTCCCCAAAATGAACCACCACAGGTTGAGACGTTTAACTGTCCTGAATGTAGCAAATCAATACTAATGGATGAGGTCGCCGAACATTCAGATTACCATCTTGCTTTGAAATTGAGAGAAGAGGAGAGGCAACAGGTTCGCAGAGAAATAAAAGAAAAGAATAATATCGTAAAAACTAAACACAATGAAGAGACAAAAAAGAAGAAGAAGCAACCAGAACAACAAAACAATTTAAGACATGAAACTACATCTTCCATTGCTAGCTTTTTAGTAAAAATCGATGAGAATGTTCCAACAGAGACCTGCTCAGAATGTGATAAAAAAGTTCCTCTGGAAAAATATGGAGAGCATCTAGATTTCCATGAAGCACAGAAGTTGAACAGAGAATTAAATAGGAAAACGAATCCCTTGTTTACTGGAAGTAATGTAAAAAGAAAACGGAAATCGAATTCCCCAGTAAAGAAGAATAAAATGCCGTGTAGACCTATCGACTCTTTCTTTAGATAATGACTTATGATAATAAATGGAATGGAAACACAGCTTTGTTTTTTTAAGGATGTATATTTTAGTGTTAAAAAGATTTACACAGCGTAGATCTCATTCTGGATCTTTCTCCAGGCGTCAAGGGGTCCGTGCTCGGGGCGGTACTTGACGTTGCAGCCATCGTTGGCGAGGCGGCCATCCTCACGCAGCTTCTCAAACTCCTCACGCTCGTACTTGGTGAAGCCCCATTTCTTGGAGACGTAGATCTGAAATAATATATCGTCAAATCAGAACTTAACTGCAATCAAACTAACATGCAGGTGTAAGTTGTCCAAGTATGTGTTTAATTGATGGCCCAAAATCAACAATTATCAGCTAAGTCAGGGCAAAAGCAGTCTCTATTTCCACTATTTTTTTCGGGCTTTTGCCAACTAGGAGTTACAATAGGGCCTCTTAGTATGCAAGTTGCCTTCTCTGAAAAAGAAAATGTATATGGACACATGAGAATAGCATACCTTCTGGCGACCGGGGAACTTGAACTTGGCACGACGGAGAGCTTCGATGACCTGAGCCTTCCAACGGTCGCTGGAGCGCACGGACATGATGGGTTGTCCGATGCGCACACGCGCTACGGTACCTTGCGGCTTGCCGAAGGCACCTCTCATCCCGGTCTGGAGCCTGAAGAGGAAAGGTTTTTATTGTTATAATTAAGTTCATCTATTAGCAAGAATACACGTAAAAATTGCTCGGGGTCAACAGCAGGTCCATTCAGGTATTAATAAAATAAGTCCAGAGTGTACACTACAACATTGTGAAATAATAAAGGCATGACAAGGGTTTCTGTTTAGCAGTTTTACAGGCATGGCACTACAATTATTAACCTATTGAATGCCATAATTACAGACACAATTAAAAAGACTGTCTCATGTGGATCTATGTTCCTGCATATGAAGGGTTAATTAATACTGATAACAGTTCAAGAAATAATGTATCTAGCATTAAGTATAAAGTCATCTTGCTTTATCATATGGGACATTTTATTATTTGCAAGTCACAGTGAGGACTATTGCTTATGACCTATGAGTAATACAGGATAACATGATTGGCACATTATTACTGTTGAGTTTGAATATCACAACATTGTGCAACCATGACTTGAAACATTTTGTTTATGACTGTTTACTGATGACAATTAAATTTTAACACAGGTTTATCTAGTGCTTATGACAGAAATAACTACTTTTTTTCTGATAACAATTTAATGCCTTTAACACAAAAATAAAGACTTGCTTATTATATCATGGTAAAATGGGATAAATAAAGATGAAGGGATGAATCATGACAACTTGTAGCAATATTCTCCTGTATACAATAAATTCAATGAATGATGGCTGTATCTTTCCAGTTGTTATGGGTAGTCAGAAGCACAAAATGCCTGACAACCAGTCTTACCAAAGAGGTATGATGTTACCCAGTAACTGAGTATTAGATTTTTTTGGAAAGGCAGTCACTCCAAGTAAAATACTGGTATTACACTGGATTCAGTTAACAACTGGAAGCCAACCCCACCAAAATTGGGAAAATGCTTGTCAGATTGACTTAGGTACCCAATGGTGATATGACATGTTTGAGTGAGTGTACAGTCGCCAAAACAGATGACTAACCAGGGTCATCGGATATAGTTGAAGTTTAGTAAAAAACCAATGGATGCTTTGTAACGAAACTTAATTTGAAAAATTTGGGGTTGAAACACTAGGGAAAATTTCGATGTGCACTTGAACCCCAAGAGGGTTCAAGTGCACATCGAAATTTTCGGGACATCGCCAAGCGGTTGGTTGACTCTGACTCTTCACGTGACCATCATTGCCATCCAATGTCCATCCAAAACGATGCGGACTAATTTTTTCCAATGAGCTCTTGCCGTTTTTTTTCTTTTTTTATTATGAACTAATATGTATATATTAGTGTTAGCTTGTAAAAATAGTTATTTAATAAATGAAGTTTTATTTTTATTAATTACATTAAATTGTATTCGAAAACATCCATCGGTTTCTATCTCCTTTGGTGACCGTACATGCACAAAAGTTTGGAGAGCCTATGTCCAAACCCGCCATGATTCAACAGCAGTATTGTAGCATTAACCACATTTAATGTTCACTGTGGACTGCAATTAATAGTCTAATTGGCCGTAAGGCAGTAGGACTTTGATGGTTTTGCCACCATCAGGGTAAGACTAAACTGGCCAGTTTTCTGTTCAAAATACTGACATACAACATTGAGCAGTTTTTGTAGAAAACTTAATTATAACCTAACGCCTTATGCATTTTATTATAACCTAACTTCATCATGACACCATCATGTCAGTTAATTATTGTCCTTTTCTATTGTATTATAATTATGATATTATATATTCAGTTTTTGTTTTATGATACTTCTACTTTTTAATACAAAGTACTTCTGTAGCATATATAAACACACAGTTCTGACTTCAGTGTAAGACATTATTAGGTTACTATTTACAAGACAACAGACCAAACTTATGGGTTATTCCCACATGCGAATAATAGAATAACTAAATTCTATAACACATAACACTGGGAGTGGATTAACACGGGCTGTAGTGTATTTAATCTTCAGCATGCAACTTTAGAAAGTTAAAGTAAGTTTTTGTAACTTTGGCAAGAGGAATATCTAAGTAATATAAAGGATGCTTACCTATCGGCTCCAGCGCACGATAACATTTTGTTGATGCGGATAACATGGAATGGATGCAGCCTCATACGGATGTGGAACTGATCCTTGCCGCAGTTCTTAACGAGGTACTTGTTGCAGCAAATACGGCCTGCTTCCAGCGCCTCAGAGCTCAACTGCTCGTACTCGTCAGACACCAGGTGCACGCATAGTGGGAAGTCGTCCACCGTCGCCTTCTTCTTACCCAAGTCGAAAATACGGATCTTGGGGTCGGGGACACCACGACAGAACCGTGACTTAGGGTACGGTTTGTTTTTACAATACCGATAACTGAAACACACATTTCACTCGTTAGAACTTTGTCCAAATAATGATCATAACACAACATTTGAGGTTGTAAATTATTTACCATCTCGCTGGCCGGCGCCCCATTGTGATCTGAAATAAAACAAAAATTAAACTTAGTAAGTATTACACTACACGTCTTCATAAATTCACAGAATAATATTCATCACTTTTCAAGATTACATTAGATTTTATATTAAATAATTATCAGCACCTTCACAAAGTGACACCACTTCCACGAAAAGACAGACGGAAGTTGGTTTGACGTTGACGTAGACTTTGTTTTTTTAGTGTGGCGGGCTCAAAAAAATATTTAAGAAAATGACACCTTAACCCCTAAGAAAAAGTGCCTAAATTAAGATTCTTGCTTTTGATCGGGCTTTTCTTTTAGTTTTTTTTTTTTTTGTATTAGTTTAAAGCCTACTACCTTATTTTGATTTTTTTTGTACTTATTATTAAAACTGTGGTGGTGGTGCCAACTCTAACGCATACGCTGAGGCGAGGTCAATCATCATTATTAAACGCCGTGCCGTCAAGTCATCAAGTGTGAAAATTTGCCTGTCTAAGATTAAGGCCTGTTTTAAAAAAATCTTATTAAAGACTCAAGTATAATATAACTGTTGGAGCAAACATATGTAACCTCATGTCTGTCACATTAATTTGTAGACAGGCTGGTTGTGAATTTTAAAAGGAGATTGTTTTTAAAATTGACAACTGTTGTTTGGAACAATAAGAAAATTATATTTGATTATTGTTGTCATCGTGTAACTGTCTATCAAAGTTCGCTTGCTAATTCTTTTATCTTTTCTCACATATATATATTTGTTTAACACCAAATAAAGGTTATTTATTCTGCGCTGTGTTTTAATTAACTGAAGACACAACAAAGGTTATGGGACCAGAAACCAAATAAACCGAGAAATGAATGGAAACGGCGAAAATCATTCAGCAGTAACTGTAAGTAAGACTGATTCTTTGAGCATGGCGTCAATTGAGAAACTAGATGGTGCCATTAACTACAGTTCATGGAAATTTGTGATGGAATTATATTTAATACACGATGATCTATGGGAGTATACACATACTACGCCCGTTGATGAGATAGGCAAAAAGAGAGATCAAAAAGCAAGGAGTAAAATATGCTTGATGATAAAACCAGAGTGCCTAATTCATGTGCGTCAAGCAAAGACGGCCAAGGAGGCTTGGATAGCTTTAGAGAAAGCATACGAAGATAAAGGGCTAAATAATCGATGCAGATTGCTGTCAACACTTGTTAGTCTTAAACTGGAGCAGTTCACGACTATAAGGGATTACATTTTGGCATTGATGACAACTGCACAAAAACTGTGTGATCTAGGAAAGGAAATAGATGACGAATTATTGGCTGCCCTAATGCTTCAAGGTTTAACAGATAATTTTCAAGCTATGAGATTAGCAATTGAAAATTCAAATATTGAGCTGACTACGGATTATGTGAAAACTAAACTTTACCAAATGGAGGATACACATACAGCGGCTACGAGTGCAAACAATCATGCTCTATTGACAAAGAAAAATACTTTTAAACAAAAACAACAGAAAAAGTTTAAATGTTTTATTTGCAATGGACCACACAAAGCGAAAGATTGTCCAGACAATCCAAACAAGAAGAGAAATGAAGCATCTATAGCTTTGGCGATGGCGACTTCAACTTCAGAGGATTTTTGGATTGTTGACTCGGGAGCTTCTAATCATATGACTTCAAGGCGTGAATGGTTACATGATTTGAAGAAGTATGAAAGGGGAGTGACTGTAGCGTGTGCAAATGGTGAAAGGTTGCAAGGTATTGGAAGTGGCACAGTGGTATGTACGAAACCAAATGTTACAATTAATGCTATGTATGTTCCGAGATTAGCTGCAAACTTGCTTAGCGTTAGTGCTGTCACTAAGAAAGATCTTAAGGTAGTATTCTACAAGGGAGGTTTTAACGTAGTAAAGAGTAGTAATTGTGAAATAACTGGCGAACCTTTACTTATAGGTGTAGAGGAAAATGGTGTGTATAAATTAAAGCAAAGCTTAAAGCACACAGCGCTGGCGACTACTATCAGCGGAGATGAGATGGACTTATGGCATAGAAGAATGGGTCACCTTGGAGTACGTAACCTTAAACTATTACGCAATATCATGGCGACAGGGGTGAGTTTTTCTAACAGTTCTACTACACTAGAGTGCGTAGCTTGTCTGAAAGGAAAACAAACCAGAAAACCATTCAAGAAAAGCAGTCCAGCAAATAGAGCAGACAGTGTACTTGAGCTAGTACATACTGACGTCTGCGGACCAATGGCTGAAGAGTCATTTAGCGGATTCAAATATTTTGTAACGTTTATAGATGATTATACGCGTAAAACTTTCGTATATCTTCTTAAATGTAAAAGTGAAGTATTTAATAAACTTGAAGAGTTCAAAATTTTTGCGGAATTACAGACTGGACAGAAGTTAAAAACTTTACGGTCAGATAATGGCAAAGAATATGTAAATACTCGGATGAATGATTTCATGAAGAAGTACGGAATCAAACATCAATTAACGGTGGAATATACACCTGAACAAAATGGTGTAGCAGAAAGGGCAAACAGAACAATCGTTGAAAAATCTAGGAGCATGATCCAAGAAGCTGGATTAAGCAATAAGCTTTGGGCAGAAGCTGTGAAGACAGCTGTTTTTCTGAAAAACCGATCACCAACGAAAGCTGTTAGGAATAAAACGCCTGAAGAAGCTTGGACTGGAAAGAAACAAAATCTGACATATATCAGAGTTTTCGGATGCAAAACGTTTATGCACATACCTAAACAAAAACGCACCAAATGGGATCCGAAGAGCAAAGAGTTGCTTCATATTGGATACTGTGAAGATGCGAAAGCATATCGTTTGTTTGATCCAGAAACCAAGATGGTACATAAAGCAAGAGATGTTGTTTTCTTCGAAAACCAATTTCAGTCCATAGAGAGAAGTTCAGAAATAAAGAAAGATGAGATATCTGTGGGCTTTGAACACGTAAATCCACCAGTTGTACCAACAAACACTGTGATAGAAAGTGAAGAAGAACTTCAAGAGCAGAATGAGACTGTAAGAGAAATAACTACAAATGATTTAGATCAAAATGAAGAATCTAATGGCAATGAAACAGAAAGCTGTGATGAATGGGAATCCCTTGATGAAAGAGACGAAGAAGTACTACAACCAGAGCCGGTACTTCCTAGTGAGAGAAGATATCCATTAAGAGAGAGGAAACCTAAACAATTTCCGGATCACATCACATATCAAGCTATTGAAAGTGTTTTTCCACTGACAGTGGGTGAAGCTTTATCACGCACGGATAAAGAAAATTGGAGAAAAGCAATTGAGGAGGAGTTAGATGCTCTACGAAAAAACAATACCTGGACACTGGTCAAACCACCAGCGTACCCTTACAACATCGTTGATTCTAAATGGATATTTCGAATCAAAGAAGAGGTGGGCGGATATAGGTATAAGGCACGCCTGGTAGCAAGGGGATATAGTCAAAGGAGAGGCATTGATTACCACGAGACCTTCGCACCAGTTGTGAGACACAGCTCACTCAGAACGTTAATAGCTCTCGCAGCTAAATTGGATCTTAAAATTGATCAGATGGATGTCAAGACTGCATTCCTAAATGGAAACTTAAATGAAGTTGTTTACATGAAACAACCACATGGTTTCGAACAAAAAGGAAAAGAGGACTATGTGTGTCTTCTGAAGAAGTCATTATATGGACTGAAGCAGGCTCCAAGAAGTTGGAACATAAAATTAGATGAACTAAGGAAGCTAAACTTTAAGCGATCCTTAAATGAACCCTGTGTCTACACCAGGACTAAAGGAAAGAACATCATAATCCTAGCTGTCTATGTAGATGACATTCTGCTATTTTGGAACAATTTAACAGAAATGAAGGTAGTGAAGAAAGAGCTTATGTCTAAATTTGAAATGAAAGATCTTGGCAAGGCAGAGTTGATGCTTGGTATTCAAATTAAACAAAATTTGAATAGTATCAATCTAAATCAAGAAAAATATATCGAGAAACTGCTTAAAGAATTTGGCATGGAAGATGCAAAAACAGTTTCAACCCCGGAAGTAACTGGACAAAGGCTAGAGAAGCCTCCATCAGAACACAAGTCAAGAGATGACCTACCATATAGAGCATTGATAGGTTCTCTTATGTATCTTGCAGTGTGCACACGTCCAGATATTGCTCATGCAGTGAACAGTTTGAGTCAGTTTAACAATTCATTCGACGAGAGTCATTGGATCGCAGCAAAACGAGTACTTCGTTATCTCAAGGGCACTAAAAGTCATGGTCTAAAATATTTAAAAGGACAGAATGGACTTCTTGAAGGATATGCTGATGCAGATCATGCTGGAGAGTTTGATAGGAGATCATACTCTGGTTTGGTCTTCATATTGCAAGGTGGCGCAATCAGCTGGGAGAGCAAGAAACAAAGAACAATAGCTCTTAGTACAGCAGAGGCAGAATATGTATCGCTATCAGAAGCTGCAAGAGAAGCAATATTCCTGAGAAGGTTTATAGCCGAAGTAACTGATGGACAGGGCTACAAATTGGATGAAGCCATGACCATCTTCAGTGATAGTCAGTCTGCCATCGCTATTGCCAAAAACCCAGTACATCACCAACGTACTAAGCATGTAGATGTGAGGTATCATTTTGTGCGTGAGGCAATTGTAAATAATGAGGTGATACTGAAGTATAAGGAGACCGCATGCATGGTTGCAGATGGTTTAACAAAACCACTACCAAGAGAGAAGTTTCAGTGGTGTGTGAGAGGTATGGGTGTGTGTGTTTGATAAACATGTATGGTGTGTGAATGGACACGAGATTAAGGAGGAGTGTTGGAGCAAACATATGTAACCTCATGTCTGTCACATTAATTTGTAGACAGGCTGGTTGTGAATTTTAAAAGGAGATTGTTTTTAAAATTGACAACTGTTGTTTGGAACAATAAGAAAATTATATTTGATTATTGTTGTCATCGTGTAACTGTCTATCAAAGTTCGCTTGCTAATTCTTTTATCTTTTCTCACATATATATATTTGTTTAACACCAAATAAAGGTTATTTATTCTGCGCTGTGTTTTAATTAACTGAAGACACAACAATAACATCACGTCTAATCACTAATTATGTTTAAGTCCCACGTAATAAAGTACCCAATAAACCAGTCACAAATCTAGAAACCGGGATGCTACTGAGAAATTCCTGATGGAAAACCCCAATAACACTGCCCGACCATCAAATGACTTTCATTAAACTAGTTTTAAGTAGTACTGTGTGACTACTTACATACATACTTTCATACGTGCCTTGAGTAAGGTTCTCTATAATACAGTTTCTTTTCCGCCGTGGCGCCCTGTGCAACCAACCCTTAGGCCGATGTACACACATGTTTTTTGGTGTAAAAAAACTACGGTTGATTCACCGTGCTTAGGCACGGTCGTCAGTGTTGTATGGATCACAATAGAAGCTTCTTAAAATGTTGACAGACATGGCATGACGCTGTCGCCGTATGGTTTGCCCGGTTGTTTGCCGTGTTATATACAAGCACAGATGATTATTTTACGGTATGGCTTGCACGGGGTCCGTAGGAAACTGTGCCGTGTATAACGAGCCTTATTCTTGTTATAAATGTTTCTGAACTTGAAGGATGATTTTAGTGTTATATCCCATTTCCGGTTGTTTCTAGACGATTGTTAAATTGTCAAAACTTTGATGAAAAATGTCAGCTGTATTAGAACAAAACAGACGTATTTTTGCGTAAAATTAATCATCTAATGAGAGTATTAGAATAAGTAATTGTTCAAAATGGGTGCTTTAACAAGTAGGCAAAACGCTGGTGTCGAAGAAGCAGATGTGGTGTCTAATCATGCTTATAAATATCCGCCTAGATCAGGTAAATGGGCCTTCTCTAATTCGATTACCTATTTATTGTGGTGTCGTATTCAATAAGCCTGATCCATTGTCATTTTAAATATTTATTTTTACTAAGTAGTTTGTTTAGGAGCAATGCAAATACGTGATTTCTTGATTGGTTTAACTTACTATGACTGACAGAGAGAATCAGTGTCCAATTTTGTCGTGTAGATAGATCGATTTCCTAGATGAATAATCTTGAGTCTTGTGATAAATTTGAGTACACTGTACATAATTATTAAAATCAGTTATCAAATGGCATCTTGATACAGACAGTTTGTTGAAATACTACATACTACCCTTACATTTTCATATTCTAATTTCTAAGTAAGTTAATGCTATAAGGAACATTTAGAAACTGATGATGCAGGTAATTACTTCGGGAGCCACTTCATCATGGGTGGCGAGAGATTTGACACACCTCAGCCGGAGGCATATTTATTTGGAGAAAATGCAGATTTGAATTTTCTTGGCAGCCGACCCACACCTGTAAGTATAATTATATTGAACTAAATTAATTTATTGAAGCCGTCAAAGTTTTATGATATTTTGAAATGATTAAAGTGCTAAGTGTGTGAATAAACAAAAGGAAAGGGATCAACATAAGATATTTTTAAACTTTCTAGAATATCCTAAACACGCTGGCACTTAGAATGTCACTGACACAAGGTACCCTGGGTGCTTTTGAGATAAATAAGAATGTAAGTCCACTAAGGTCATCTAACTTAAGAACTTGTTCATTAAAAAGATTTATTTACCTGATTCTGAAACTTACAAGGAAAATTGAATTGAATTACTCCATGATAAAGCCAATAGGAATAAATCTATTTGTTCTGTCATTACCTGATTTATCACAATTAAATTAATAACAATTGACATGTCCTCAGTTCCCGTACCCCCCGCCACAGTCTAATGAGCCTACTAAAACATTAAAAAGTCTAGTAAATATACGTAAGGAGTCTTTACGTTTCGTACGCTGTCCTGAGCCCGTGGGCAAGTTGGCAGAGAACAAGATTGGAGATGGCATGATCAAGTCTGTGGACAATAATGGCAAAGGGACATATTACAATATTGAGTTCACGTTTGATTGTGACGCAAGATGTGCTATCACTGTATTTTACTTTTGTACTGAAGAAGTCACTCCCACTGGCGTTGTGTAAGTACCATTTTTATTATTTTGTTTTGCTACAACTAAGCTATAGCAACTGTAAGTCTGTCTTTATTTATTTATTTATTAAATTAATAAATTGGCTTGATTTTAACACTTTTCGGGACACGAAAGGCCCCAAGACATAACAACAATAATTTTCTATTGTGTCTCATTCAGTGTCCTTCAATGGTGGTGTGACCTTGTGTACATAACACTTTATTGTCATTAAAATACATTGAATTTTTTTTAAACATGACAGGAAAGCAATTTATCTGTACAACCATCAGATGATTCATAAGTTCATAACCTTTAATCTAGTTTAACAACAACACAAGTGAAATCATAGCATCCTTAAAACATCTAAAGCTATTTTAATGATTGCTATAATAATCAGACAGTGGGCTGAAGTCTACCTTTGTTGTTTTTACTTGTGCATAACACTTTCATAAATAAATAAAGCCTAAGAAGAGAGAGTTAGAAGGAAAACTGAATGTTTACTTCATGAATATTTCTTTGCTTTTCCACCACAGTTACTACCCGCGTGACCCTGCAATGAACTCCCAGACGTACCACTACAAGAAAGGCGCAAACCAGCAGTTTTGTCAAATTTTACATGTGTTTGACCCTTCTAAACACTCTGAAGAGGATCTGGCGTATAACGCGGACAGGGAGATCATACCTATCGCTATATACTGCGTCGTGGATGAGGGGCAGGAAGGTAGGCATTGAATCTCTCTCTTCATGGAGTGATTTCCATTCTTCTAATAAATTCGTCGCCTACAAAAATACGTGTGTACACATTTAATACAATTTCTTAATCATAATATAATGATAGCATGAAACAATGAAGTAAAACTGCAGTTTCGTATTACAACCAAAGTGCGCCAGTTATTTTATTCAACTAATTTCCAGTTTTTCATCAGTTGCACTTTAAACAATTGATTATGTTACTGTGTTGGAATGAGATTTTAATCGAAAACTCGCACGGGCGTCTGTTTGCGATTGAAATTAAATTACAGTGCCGCTTGACGTGTCCATTTCTTCTCGTCAACGAGAATCTTGTTGAACCGGCACTCTGTTCCCCTAGTATTAAATTAAGTGAATCCACGTGACGTCAAGATGACGCGCTAATGGTGGCTATACATACAGCTATACTACTTCGTCCGATGTAGGTAGACTAGACTGCCTGTTATTGTAGGTAAAGACGCCAGCAGGTCAAGCTACCCAAAACTGTCAAATTTTCCCAATCAATCTATAAGGCTCTTCTTGATTTATTGGGTGAGAAAGCTTACTATACAGTGAATGAGAACCTGGAAGACAAATTGTAATTTAATGACATTTTATTGGTTTGCTTCCCCTTTTTTTTTTTGTTTTTTAAATATTTTTGACATTACGAACTTAATGTATACTTTATTCATTCAAGTTTTAATTCTTAATATACTTCAATATTATATACCTCTTCCTGATTGGTAGTAATTTTTTCTTTTTTCTCATCTATTCTATACTTATAATAAATCTGTAGAAGTGAAAATTCTGTACATTGAAAATATCAAAAAAATAAATGGCAGGGGGTGTTACTAGACCGACACCGAACCCAAAAATGTGATTAAAAAAATTTTTGTCTGTCTGTCTGTCTGTTTGTTCAGGCATCACGCAAAAACTACCGGTTCGATTACGTTGAAACTTGGTATAATTATTCTTTAATATCCTGGGCACCACACTGGGTACTTTTTATCCCGGAAAAGTATATACAATAAAAAACAAACTTAATTTTGCGGTTCGATCCCTAGACCCGATTACTGCACCAACCGCAAATAATAAGTTTGTCGTAGGTTAAGTCACCCGCAATGGAGTTCATTCTTATTCCTTTTAGTTTTTAGAGTTATTTAGGTTTATTTTTATGTAAGTCGTAGGTATAGATTTTAATTTTAAAATATAGGTAGTATATTTGATAGTGTACGTAGTGACCGTAGGTTATTTTATAATACTGTTAGGTAGGATTAATCATTCGTATAGATATTAGTTTTTAGGGATTTTGCTTATTTATTGAGTTTAGATTAGTTATCATCAGAAATAGGTTTATTTAGGTAGGTAGGTATTTAATTTTCTGTTATTGAGTTTTTTTTTTAATTAGGTAGGTACTTAGGTAAAGATATCATATAGGTACCCTCTTAATCACCACTAATGAGACACAATTGGTTTTCTATTGTAATTAGCCACAAAGGGCCCGCGAGATAGATGGCATTCTGGGGAAGCACATAGGTACATTTTATCCTGTTAGCACGTTCCCGTGGGATAATTTCCGACATCCACGCGGGCGAAGCCGCGGGCAGAAGCTAGTATTTAAATAAATTGCAAACTATAGTTTTGTATAATTTAGAAGCATTTTTTTAAATTTTGTAAATGTAAGAACCATGGATTCTGTATTGGTCACACTGTATCGGTGTTGTGGACTGTAGTGTTCGGGTTCTTCATAATTAAAACTCCATTTGATCTTCTTATTTATTTTCAGGATAATCAGCTATTCCGTTGTTGAGATACATTTCGACTGGATTTGGCGCCTCTTATTATACCCTGGCACGTAGGCGCAAGTAGTGGGTACACTACTACAAAAACATTACAAAACTAGGCGACCCACCAATCCAGTTAATTTGGTTCGTGTCTGGCTTCCGACAGGTTTCGACTTGTCGCGACCTGCTGGAGGCAAGACTCTTCAACCAATCACAATCATTCCCTATCTTACATAATCGTATTACTATATTCTAAGCATAATGCTAGTTTTACATAGAGTTTATGGCGAGTTCGGCGTCCGTAACATTTCTCCCCCCGGCGTAGCTCGCGAAGCCTCTTCTTTCTTCTCCAGGACGACGAGCTTGCTCACCGGGCGTCGGAAGATTCCGGTCCTGGTCCGTACCTCGACCACACGAACGGTGCCGTCAGCTGCTGGATGCGTACGCTCGACGATCCCCATCGGCCAGGTGTTCCTGGGCAGCGTGTTGTCGACCACCAGGACCACGTCGCCAACTTGTAGCGGTCTCGCGTTGTTCTTTGGCTCGCCGCGGGGTACCAGTGTGGGTAGGTATTCCCGTAGCCAGCGCCGCCAGAAGTGGTCGGCGAGCGCTTGGCTGGCTCGCCATGTTCGTCGGTCGTCCTCTTGGCATGGCCCTGTCGTGGGCAGGCCGTTTGAAGACCCCAACAGGAAGTGGTTGGGGGTCAGGGCCTCAGGATCGTTCGGGTCCACGCTGACGTGGGTCAAGGGTCGTGCGTTTATGGAAAATTCCGCTTCGGTTAGGAGTGTGCTGAGGACTTCTTCAGCGGGTGCCTTTTCTCGTAGCGTGACTTGGAGGGCCGCCTTGACGGAGCGTACCATTCTTTCCCACGCGCCGCCTTGATTGGGCGCGCCGGGAGGTATAAATCGCCACTCCATACGGTGATGTAGCCCCTCGTTGTTTAGGGCAGGCAACCACTCGGTGTAAGCGGTGCGGAGCTCCTGATCGGCCCCTCGGAAGTTGGTCGCGTTATCTGAATACATGAGCCGCGGCCAACCCCTGCGCGCAGCCATTCTTCTTAATGCCATTATTGCAGAGTCCGTTGACAGAGATGCGACGAGCTCAATATGCACGGCGCGGGAGGTGAGGCACGTGAATAAGGCGCCCCACCTCTTTTCACGACGACGGCCCACCTTGACCATCATGGGTCCAAAATAATCCACCCCGCAGTTAGAGAACGGGCGGTGGAAGGGATCTAGGCGGGCGTGTGGCAGATCTCCCGTGGCCGGCGTCTGTGGTGTCCCCTTCTGTTTCTTGCAGTAAGCACAGTTTCTCTCGATCGTGCGTACGGTGGGTCGTAGATGTATGACCCAGTATCGTTGTCGCAGGTCATTGGTCACGCGTTCACGATTGGCGTGACCCGCAGCGCAGTGTTCTCGTAACACCAGAAGCTTCGTTACTTGGTGGCGGCCGTCTAGTATAATCGGCCTCTTTGCCTCTCGTGGTGCCGCTGATGCTTCGATGCGGCCTCGTACTCGCAGGAGGCCATCTTCTAGCACAGGGTCGAGCTTGTATAGCCTGCTCGTTTTCGTGAGAGGGCGAGCTGACTGTATACGCCTCATCTCTTCGCCGAAGCTCTCTTGCTGTGCTCGTCGTAGGAGCTCTTTCTCGGCGCGCTGGATGTGTTTGTGTTCCAGCCTCGTAGCGGCGCGTCGACATATATCGATGAACGCCAGGGCTCTCGCCGCCGTTCTTACTAGCGTTTCATACTTGGAGAAGCGGGCAGGGTCGGGTAGCCAGCTGTCTCGCAGATCCTCGGTGACGTGCAGAACTCCCTCCTCGTCGTTTTCAGTGGGTGGCGTTTTCCCGGGCCATTGCTCCTCGGGTAGGTGTAAAAAGCTAGGCCCCTGAAACCACCGATCGGTTATGTGGATCGGCGCGTCGGTAAGTCGGGTGGCGTCGTCGGCTACGTTTTGGTCGGTTGGTAGCCAACGCCATTCTTCTTTTGAGGTGAGCTCGGCGATTTCTCCTAGTCGGTGTGCGACGAATGGCGTGTATCGTCGCATGTCGTGTTTGATCCAGTGTACGACGGTGGAAGAGTCTGTCCAGTATACTGTTCTGCTGACCTCAATGCGATGTGCCTTTCGGAGGGTGTCAGCGAGTCTGGCCCCTATGACCGCCGCTTGTAATTCCAATCTGGGAATAGTTTGCGCTTGTCGTGGTGCCACCTTGGCTTTGGCGGCGATCAACACGATGCTCACAGTGTCGTCGCAGTTCACTACTCTCCAGTAGGCCACGGCCGCGTAGGCCTGTTCACTCGCGTCGCATAGGACATGTAGCTCTATGTCCTTGTACTTCCTCGACGTGTAGCTTCTAGGTAGTCGGAGCTGGTTGATGTCGGTGAGTTGAGCGAGCCAGGTTGCGAAGAGATTGTTTTCCTCCTCCGGTATAGGTTCGTCCCACGTTATTTGGAGGCGCCACAAGCCTTGCAGTATGATCTTTGCTCGTACCGTGAAGTAGCTCAACAGTCCCAGAGGGTCGTATATGGACATTACCGCGCTGAGTGCTTCTCTCTTGGTTGGCGCACGCTTTTGTTCTCGTACCGGCGCGGGGACTCGGTTCATTGAGGTGTTGAACCCGAGTTCGTCCCGTTCGGCGCTCCAGTACAGCCCGAGTATCTTGTTGGCGGGCTTCTCTCCCCCCAGTTGCGTGGGTGTGGTAGCATGCAGCTCTCGGGGCACCTCGTGTAGCACCGTTTCATCGTTCGTGTTCCATCCGCGCAGAGTAAACCCGGCGACCGCGTGCACCTGTCTTACTTCTCGTATTGTCTTCAGGGCTTCTTCCTGGTCATCGTAACTTGCTACCAGGTCATCCATGTAGTGGCTGTTCTTAATGGCCTCTAGCGCGCGTGGGTACTCTTGCCCGTGTACGTCCGCATTGTGGTCGCGGACATAATGGGCCATGTATGGAGAGCTGGCCGCGCCGAAGATCATGCTCGTCATCTTGTAGTGGCGCGGAGGCTCTGTTCTGTTAGTGCCTCTCCACAGGAACTGCTGCGCCGGTTGATCCTCAGTTCTTATTTTGATGCGTAAGAACATCTCTTGGATATCTGCAGTGACTGCTATCGCCTTTTCTCGGAAGCGGAATATAATTCCTGGTAACGATAGCAGCAGGTCCGGGCCTTCTAGTAGTCTGTCGTTTAGGCACACGCCGTGACTTCTTGCTGCTGCGTCGAACACTAACCTCTGCTTGCCGGGCTTATTCGGGTTTTGTACGGCGAAATGAGGTAGGTACCAGCAGACGGCACTTGATTGTTCTGTGCCATCGCACGGCACTGCGTATCCCTTTTCTAGCAGGTTGTTGATCTGGGCGCTGTATTGCTCGGCGAAGTCAGGTGACGCGTCCATTTTCTGTTCGATCTTCTTCAGCCGACGAAGCGCTTGACTGTAGCTTGGGGGCATAGTCACGTCGTCTTGTCGCCATGGCAGACCAACCTCGTACCCGGTGTCGATCTTCTTCGTTGTTCTTCGGACTATGTCGATGGCCCGTTGATCCGCTTCCTTGACTCTCGGCTTTCCCTGTATGCCGAGCGCGTCGACCTTGAAGTGGTGTTCGACCAAGTCATGCAGTTCTTGGCTACTCGCTCCCGTCGTTCGTTCGGGCTCATACACGTGCAGCACGTTCCCTTCCTGGTAGATGGTGTTGCGTGGCGCGGTTCCGTGCACCACCCATCCCAGTTGTGTTCTGGATGCGGCCGGCTGATCGGGGCCACCGATTCTGATCTCGCGGGATACTATACACTCCCAATGGTCCGTCCCCACCAGGAGTCCGGGGCGAGCCTTTTCGTAGCACACCTCTTCTGGTATCAGATCCTTTAGGTGCTCGTAATTCAATACGTCCTCCGGTATGGACTGCTGGTGAAGTTGAAGGTTCTTTATGGTCCTTGCTCTGACCTTGTAGCTGTCACCCTCTTTTAGCCCTCTGATGCGGAGGTTTACTAGCTGACTTTCTGTTTCTCGTTGTGACATGTTGACTCCGCTCAGGTGAAGTGGTTGCGACGGTCCTTCTGCCCCGATGCTTTCCGCTAGCTCCTTGTCGACGAGGGTAATCGTAGCTCCTTCATCCAAGAGGGCGTAAGTGTTCGCCTCCCCCCATGGACCGGAAACGACGATCGGGCACATCTTCAGCATGACTGTTCGTGGTCCGGCAGCTGTTCGTGTCGCTACTGATAGAACCGCTTCTTCCTTGGCTGGTTCCGCTGGCTTTGAGTCTTCCGCCTTCGCTTCTCGTTCTTGATGGAGGGTTGCGTGATGCGGACGGCTACACTGGTTTATGCCACACGGTTTTGCTTTACAGTTCATGCGCCTATGTGGTTTCCGGGCACATTTGAAGCACAATTTCTTCTCTTTCACGAGTTTCCAGCGGTCGTCCACTGTGAGTGCCTTGTACTCGGGGCACTGTGTCAGGATGTGGGCTTGTTCACATTTGGGGCACTTATCAGTTCTTTCTTCTGTTTCCCCCGTAGTGTTGAACACACTCGCCTTTTTCTTCAACGTCACGGCGGGGCGAGTCTCCTTCTTCTGAGTCGCGGCGCCTGTGGACGTAGTGTACGTGTAGCGCAGCGCCCTGTCCGCCTCTCGCATCAGGAAGTGAGACATGACGACGATTTCCGGGTCCGTTGTTCCTTCATGATCGTAAGCGTAGTCGCACCATCTGGATCGTAGGTGCGGGCTCAACTTGTCCAATACTTCTCTTGTCATCAAGGGGTTGAATAAGTATCCCCTTCGGTCGATCGTTCTTAATACGCAGATGATGTTTTGTAACTTGATTGCAAAACTGTTCAGTTCGGCCGCTGATGTACCTGGTTTCGGCAGCTTCTTGAGGTCTTCCAGAGCTTTGTCAATAATCACTTCAGGTCTTCCGAAGCACTGTTCGAGGGTCTTCATCACGACGTCTGGATCGGTTGCGGTGTGTAGAAGGGGGGCCACGGCGTCTCTTGCTTCCCCTTTAAGGCAGCTTCGTAGTCGCTGAATGTTTTCCGCTGCCGAGATCTGGTACATGCGGGTCGAGTCTTGTACTGCTGCTTTGAACGGTAGCCATTCGTTTGCCGCTCCGCTGAACGTTGGTAGGTCGGTGTATCGGGGCCTGGGTCCGGCCATTTTTTCTAATGTGGCTGCCAGGTACTCGATACTGTTCCTTTTCCTTGTCGGCGTCGGCGATCTTCCTCGTGGTGCATCAATGCGTTGCTGTTTTGGATTTTCAGCTTTCGCGTCTCCCTCCCCCCGTGTACTGATGGGGTGGGTGCGCAGCCATTGGTCCACCTTCTGGTGCTGGTGTTCCTCTTGAAGTAGATCTTCATGGACGCTTTCCTGGTCATCTTGGATCACGGAGACCTCGGCGGCTAATCTCTTCTTCACCAGGTCTGCTTCAATTTCCAGCTCTTTTCGTCGAATAGCTGCTAGTTTTTCAGCCGCCTCAAGTTCGGCCAGTCGTTGTCGCGTAGTCGCACTAGTGTTCGATCTTATTGATCGCGGCGGCGATCTTATTCGCCGTAGTTCTGACGATGGTCCCGCTGTAGCGACGTTTGCGGCGGTACTACGTTCGGCCGTACTTTCGACTTGAGGTGACGCCGGCGGATCAAGTGATAGTCGTCGTATTCGCTCTCGATTTATTCGTTCCGCTTCCCTGCGACGTACTGTTGTTAGTAGCTCTTCGTCCCTTTGTTCTAGGGCTCGCCGTTGTTCTTCCATTTCTGCTAAGTCACTTTGACTACGGGTGACCACCATCACGTTCGGTTGACGGCGCACGATGACACAGTAGAAATATACAGCAGAGATGCAGGTAAGTTATTACTGGTTCAGACTTACGAATAATTCGTTCTTGAGTCGCAGATTCTTCTATCTTGATCCGGCTTCAAAGGACCAGACTGTATTGGTCACACTGTATCGGTGTTGTGGACTGTAGTGTTCGGGTTCTTCATAATTAAAACTCCATTTGATCTTCTTATTTATTTTCAGGATAATCAGCTATTCCGTTGTTGAGATACATTTCGACTGGATTTGGCGCCTCTTATTATACCCTGGCACGTAGGCGCAAGTAGTGGGTACACTACTACAAAAACATTACAAAACTAGGCGACCCACCAATCCAGTTAATTTGGTTCGTGTCTGGCTTCCGACAGGTTTCGACTTGTCGCGACCTGCTGGAGGCAAGACTCTTCAACCAATCACAATCATTCCCTATCTTACATAATCGTATTACTATATTCTAAGCATAATGCTAGTTTTACATAGAGTTTATGGCGAGTTCGGCGTCCGTAACAGATTCGTTTCTTTTTTTTACGATATTTTGATGTTGACTTGACAGAGCATGGCAGTTAAGAATATGTCATGCTCACTTAAATGTCTCACTGGTGGTGGCGCGTGTGTTGGATCATTCGGTTCCCTACGAAATGGTTGAGCTGGATGGTGCTGATCCACGCGTCATGTTCGTGAACGGGCGCCGTCGGTTGAGACTGGTCATCTCTTAACTGCCAAGGCTTATTTTTGAATTTTATATTTTAAATTGTTTAGTTTTTTTTACATTGTTCTCACATATAGAAGCAATAAAAATAATGTACCCAGGATTTTGTAATAATATCTTGATTTAAAAGAGTGTCCGTGGAGTTTCTTGCCCGTTCTTCTCCACAGAGATCTACGTTTTGGAATGGGCAACTAGCTTCAATTCTCTGACTAACTGACCGACAATTTAATTTTGACAATTCAAAAGTGCCTGAAAGGGTTTAATTGAAATAAATGATTTGAGTTTGAGTTTGAGTTTGACATTTTAATTGTAATTTAATGACATTTATGTAATTATTGACATTTTATTAATTTTGAATGTTTTAGTAGGTACTCTTTTGTTTATTTTTATTTTATTATTTTTTATTTCCATTTATCTACTATTAATTAGAAATAATAATTAGACATTTGTACGCCGTTGACGGCAAGACATAGCGTTCATTTGTATAAAATTCAAAATTCATTTATTTTTTGTGAACACAGGGTACAATGATCTTATGTATATAGTATAGTGTTTGGTCCAACATATGTTCCGTCGACAGGCATACAAAATAGTGATGCTATCTATGATCAAAATTAAATTATTTGTAAAAAGAAAAAATTCTCTTAAACTCACAATGTCAACAAATAAGAATTTTCAAAAGTTTAATAAAATAGTACAGAAAGATGGGATGGATGATTATAAATTTAGACATCTGTACCCTTTGTTTACCTATGTTCTACAAATAAAAATATTTGAATTTGAATCTTGAACCTTAATGCTTAAAGCGATAAAGTTGAAAATCTATTAAAGAAATTTGACAGATGTAGTAGCTTGATGTGCTGGCGTCTGTACAATACTGTCAGTACTGTCTATTCGCGTATAATAAAGAATACCTCTATCTATCAAGTTACGTTGTTAATATCAATCTTCTGATATTGGAAAAATAAAGAATCGGAATAAGCTAATACTAGTACTGTCTGACCTACTGAACAGTACTAGGTATTTACTTGCGTGAGGCTTTAGAAGACATTACATGATTGGCTCGCGATAGATGTTGGATGCCACTTAGGTAAATCACGGTTGCCACGAGGCGAGACGTCTTGAATGCACAATTCTCTCTTATTAACCCATGAGTCACATCCGCGTCTCACCTTGAGCGCGAATCAAAAGCTACCATTTCAAAATAATACATACACGCCCTTTTCCCAAGGGTTTAGGCAAAACTACAGATCGCCAACTGCTGCGATCGTTACATACTCCTTTTGCTTCATGTATCAGTGTATCTGATCATACAAGCACGCATTTCAACATAGTAACGTTGTTTTTTTTTTTTTCAGCTGAAATAAGGCAGTCCCACACGACGATAGCGGTGGTGGAAAAGCATTCGGACGGCACCTACGTGCTGAAGGCGCTCAAACAGAAGCTGTTCGTGGACGGCCTGTGCTATCTGCTGCAGGAGATATACGGCATTGAGAACAAGAACCTCGACACCAAGGTAAGTAGCTGCCGTACTGTGTTAGGTGGAGTATTGTAGTGCAACTAATACAAGTATTATGGAACAGGTCCTTAACTCAAAATCAAAAGTCATTTATCCAAATTAGGCTGAGAATCAGCACTTTTCGAACGTCAAAATTACAAAAGACAGTCCCCCAAAAACGCCCGCCCTTCACCACTTCCTAGTGCTATCGCTGGGAAGAAGAAGTGGCGCAACAAACTCCCCGGCAGCACAGCTGTCAGTTCAGTTAGAAAATACTTGATTGTATACAACACTAGGTGTTAAGTAATCAACTAAAACTAACATCACTTCCTCTCCCTTCGGGGATTCCGGAGTGATGTTGTGTTTGTAAAACCTATAGGACAAATCCTGAATTAATTTTATTTAATTGTCAGAAATTAAAATTAAAAGCCAAATCTCGGTAGAACTTCGTACTTGTTCAACAGGAGGTTCCTAAATCCATTTAAATATTTTCCGAATTAAAATAACTTCTATCTCCTCCACAAACAGCCAAGTTCAGACGAGGAAACCGAAGACGGTGGCTCAGAATGCGTGATCTGCATGTGCGACGTACGGGACACGTTGATCCTGCCGTGCCGCCATCTTTGCCTATGCAACTCGTGCGCCGACTCGCTGCGCTACCAAGCTAACAACTGCCCCATATGCCGCGCGCCCTTCCGCGCGTTGCTGCAGATACGAGCCTTGCAGCGGAGAGCTGATAACGCACCCGCTCTTCCTGCTGCGGCCAATGATGTAAGTCACATTTTGGAATCTCACTTAGCGTATTAACCCTAATACAAAAACTTAATTGTAAGTGCACACATTATGCGCTAATGCAAAATAAACCCTATTTCTACTGGGATAAAGGTCATTTACGAAATAATGAGGATAATTTGTACGAATATGCCATATAAAAATGTACAACTTCTGTTATTTATTATGAATTTATATAAAAGAGAAATTTCTTTTTAAATCTATGGATCTTTTTCTAAAGCACATGTTAACAGTAATGAATGTTCATACAGGGCAGCACAGAGAACATCCCAGCAGGCTACGAGCCGGTGTCGCTGCTGGAGGCGCTGAACGGGCCGCACCCCGCGCGCGCACTGCCCGCGCCGCGCGCCGCGCCCGCCATCGCCAGCCCGGACACCGACACTGCGTCACAGGTATACTTACACCACCTTTCATACACTATATGTACATAAATAGATTAACTATTTATTGAATTCACACAAAAGCAATAGCACAACACAAAACCACAATTAAATGATAACAAATTACGTGAATATAAATAAAAAACAAAGTGCCAGTAAACAAAAATAAAGTAAAACTATGTCTAAGACACCACACAACTATACTCAATACCACACATTACAAATCTTAATGTTGTAAAATGTTTACTTTTGGCACAGAGTAGTGGACAAATGGAGTACTAACTACTACGTCAGTCCGAAGTAAAAATTAATGATCTCTGTATATTTTTTTAAATGTTACATTCTATTTTCTAGGCAGCAGAAATCTTGAACCGCTGCAACTTGGAGCGCAGTTCGTCCACGAGCCTGGGCAGCAGCGGCAGCAGGAAGGCCAAGAGTGGCTCCAAGGATGACGTCAAGAGTGTGCGCGACAGATCCGCAGCGCAAACTGTCACACCTGAGGTATGTAGTGATTTGAGATCGATTGCTACAAGGATCTTTTCGCGTCTGAATTTATGATGCGGAAGCGTTGTTGGTAAACATTTGTGAAATTGCGGCATTAGTTCTGACTTTAGCCACGCGCCAAAATAACCTTGTAACTTTGTAAATGTTTCGAAAGTGGAAGCTACGGTATTTCTTACTATTCCTATATTCATTCTGGTTGTTTTCGTTGCGAGTGCAAAGACAGTAGAATCATTTCCGTAAGCTTACACGCAGTCTGCGTGTGTTGTTGTGTCAGTACTGTTTTAATTGGCCGCCAATGTAGATTCTGGCTTACAGGAGTTGCAGAGGGAAGGAAGAGTGTACAAAATTTTTTTTTTCTTCTGTTCTTTACTCGCACTTAGTTTAATGCAAAATCATTAAGTTTTGACATAACATACATAATAAATGTTGTGTCTATGTGCAGTTCCGGATGTCAGTTCTGCTGGCTCGCGAGGAAGAAGCCAAGCGCGCAGAGGAGAAGGCGGCCGCCGCCAACAGTCCGCTGCTCTACAACCACAAAATCGTCAACGGAGACAAGATCTCTAAGGTACCAATGGGTTTTGCGGCACACGAATACACTCAAATAGTTTTCATTAATGGACATCAAGATAAATTACCCGTTTTGGATATGTGTGTAATCAAAACCTATTTATGTTATTTGTTATGATTAATTTCTTGTTTACAGTCCTCCCTAAGCCTGGAATACCCCGGCGACATGGAATCCGTGCAAGAGGCATCGGGTTCTGACGATGAGGCTCGTGCGACGCACCCGGAACCCGACAGTGACGCCGAGCGACTGTCGCCGCTGCTCACACACCCTACTGCTAACGGGGTGAGAATACTTGAACAGATTTGAAATAATAATCACGCCGCCATCTACCTACACGACGACGCAACGTACTTATTTTCCTGGGTTATTCGCTCTGTCCTTGAAATCCATTTTGGGAACTTGACTATAATTTCTTACCTTTTTATTAATTTGTTATGCAGACGGTATCAAGCCTGGGCAGCGGTTCCCCGGGAACGATGCGCGCTGTGAGCTCTGCGCTGCGCCTGTCCGCGCCCGCACTCGCGCACATCGACGACACCGACACAGACGAGCCCGACCACAAGCACAACTGTCAGTATGCCAGTCACGACATACACCCACACATACACATACATACAATAACAAACACATTTTTTTAGTGTCACGGAATAATGGTTTGCTAATGCGCAAGCCACTAACTGCAAATATACTTTAACCTTTTGCATGGGACTTTCAAATGATTCGTGAAATGCGGGTGTGCCTATTATACACCTCTGCATCCCCTATCGGGAAATACAGGCGTGATATTATGTCGGAATAAGATCTACGAATTAACATATATAAAG
Organism: Apamea anceps; assembly: GCA_951799955.1. Classification (NCBI taxonomy): domain Eukaryota; kingdom Metazoa; phylum Arthropoda; class Insecta; order Lepidoptera; family Noctuidae; genus Apamea; species Apamea anceps. The sequence goes on from OX637511.1 coordinate 2,604,537, forward strand.
ACATTTCGTCATTGCCACTTTCATTTGCGCCTTGTCTTTGCATATTGGCACTCCATCTGTACACTACTCCGTGTCCACCAACACAACAACACCCTACTAATATAATATCTCTCATGCTCCTATAGTCATTTAAATTCAAACTTCGAACGTCCGCTAGTAGGCCGCTATTTATTTCAACCAACTTTCAATTTGTAGATATTATTACGTGGAAGCTTTGCTTGGAAATAAGGGTGATATTGCACTAGCAGCCAAGTGGACGCTAGTATGATTTTGCCCTATCCATTTTGAATGTATAGAGGTGATTGTCCATTTCGTTATTCAGTAATCGTCCTGTCTGAAACATATGGTTTAGGATAATTAGTTAGGTATGATTGTAAAGTGAATTTTAGATAATCGCAATACTCCTACGCTACTAAACTACAGGCATTATGGTAAGGTAGCTCTTTGCCCATGCATTGTGTGTTTAAAGCATGTTTAAACTAAACCACACTGTTTGAAATTTCCATCGATAGTCATATCTAATGTTTTGATAATATAATTGATTATAGCATTTAATCATAATAATATCTCGCTAAAGGTGCTTTAGTTAAACATACCAATAATAGCAGTCATCCATGAAATCGACATGCTTGTTACTAGAAGTTATCGCCTATCAGAAGGGAGCGCGTGTGGACCTACCTAGGGCATACAATAGCAAAGACAGGAGTAGTGTCATCGTGAACAGTTGATAATTGGGTGTAAAATCGCACGCAGCGAGCGGAACACAGTCTCGTAACGATGTGGAGTCGCCGGCAGTCGCCGAGGACTCAGATTATTTCACGCCGGAAGACACCAACACGACCATTCTGACCGTTCCTAAGACGAACAAACTTGCAGTAAGTCCGCCATCTTGCATCAGCTGTCATCGTAGTCGTGACGTCATCATTGAGCTTTTTTTGTGTGCGTGTTAATTCGGTTTTGGTTTACGCGATGTTCTTTTATTTTCCGCGTCGTGTTTAATTTGCACTTTCATTATTATCATGTACTGCATCCGTATTGTATGAATGTTGTCGAGGTCACACTGGCACGTTGCAGGAGCCGGGCGATGCACTGCGTTAACCACATAACGTAGCTTGAGGTCAAGGCATTGCGGGGCTTTTGAAACGTAGTTACATGTGCATATTATTGCCGGACAAAACACTACACAATGTAACAATTTCTTAACCAATTTTTTTTTAAACAAGTCTCATTAATCTGGCAACAATATGCGCATGATATTAGAAATCTGGTTTTTAAATCTGTCCTAATATAAGCATCTGTTACAGGAGCCGACTAACAATGGAGATTGTACTCCCCAGCGTTGGGCTTTACCGCATCACGTCACCTCATTACCTGGTATGTAGCTTATAAAATACTAAACAATGCATACCATGCAAATAAACTGAGTTTATAGGGCAAATGAAATTAGTTAGCGAAACTTGATAGAGGTGTGGTTTCAATTTCTAAACTAATTAGACAAAAAAAAAATTGTGCATGCAGCACCGTGAAACTTCTTAAAAAAATAAGAATAACAGAGATTTAGTGTGAGAGACAGAGAAAGTTATATCTTTCTTCTCTCTCATGTAACGAAATTTGCCTAAACGTGAGGCGTTGGTGACATTACACTCTTAACTTTCGTCCAATTACCAACCTAAAAAGTTGCACTTCAAAAATATATGTGATTAATTTAATTTGACGCTGTATTGAGACACGTAATACGGGTTACGGAACAAGGGTCTGCAGCTTACCCGCATGTTTCGAGAGGTGATCACCTTTGTCCAGTCGTGATCCTCGATAGGCTATGGCAACATTACATCAAGTAACATTTATCCAGGAACACCCCTGAGCCAGTCAAGCGTGCGCTCATCGGGCGACTCATACAGCTCAACATCATCCACCCGGCAGCTACTGGCGCCAGTAGCTGGCTCGCCACTCGCTACGGACACCGCTTGCTAGCGACCACTGCCGCGTCGCAAACCTCATCCGTATCCGTTATACAACCACGTCGAGTACACGCTGCCACCTTACTAAGGAATGGTACAAACTTAAGCTTCCTTGTGACTGGTTCACGGATGTGGCTACTTCAATTCAACAAAGCCACATTAAACGTGTGTACAACGCCTAGCAGAACAGGTGTACGGTGAATAAGCGACCTTATAAACCTAAACGACGTATGCAACATACGTACGTAAAATTTCGTAAAAACTATATAAGTAATAAGTTTATAATAATAATATATAAGTGGCTTTATTTAATAATAAGCAAATCAGACTGTCGCAGCTATGTATATACCTATATTATTGTATATATCGCTTTAGGTAAAAGGAATAAACAATAATAGAAATAACATGTATAAGTGGACCCCTGCCAGAGGCCCCAGAGACACCTTGCAGAGGTTTTTGTTGGAGCAAGATGTAATTTTGCCTATTCATAAAGAATCCATTTGGGGCCAGTGCACATCGGCGGACGGCACTGCTGAGGATTTATTTAATACAAACTTCTGCCTGCGGCTTCGCCCGCGTGTGTAGGAAATTATCCCACAAGAACGTGCTACCGGGACAAAAAGTAGATCTCCTTGCCAAATTTTATAGAAATCCGTTCACTGATTTAGACGCGTACATACAAAGTTACTTTCGAATTTATAATATTAATGGATTTTAATCCTTATCTGATTGAAATAAAGTATATATTCCAGTGCTCTTCAGAAATTCTGAGGTCATTCTTTCTGCTACTAGCCGTGCCGTATGCGCTGGCCTTTAGGCTACTGGCCGGGAACCAACCTTGTCTCATTGGTGTGAGAGCCCAATTTGTAATGTTGAACTGAAGTAGAATGTTTATTTATTACACCTTTAATTGGGCGCACAGAAAATAATGTTATTCAAACGGTGCCACTGTCGATTTTGTAATACTGAATAAGGTATAAAAAAATTTAAATCCAGAATGAAATACTGTTTACTCAAACTGGCCACAAGTAAAGCTGAAAATTATTCTATGTGAGGTGAATTTTTGATCATGTTCTGTATATATTTGCAATCATAGCAGTAGACATCCGTCCTTTTTTGTGTATTTGCTGGATATGGCAATCTGTCTTGATTTTTTTTCTCAACACTATTTAACTTTATGCTCAATTTTTATATTTATTTTTCCCATTTAAGGCAGCAATTTATATTCAATATTATTAAGAAAGTAAGATGTCAATAATCTCTAAATGTAATGAAAAAAAAAAATGTTGATGTATAGTAGTAATTTCTCATAGTAAAATATAATATTAAAAGTTTGAGGTAGTTTTAAAATAAAAATATTTATTAATGTTGCTGTAGCACATTTTCATGTAAAGGTCTCCCAGATAATCAATCAATGTACTAGCCTGGCACACTACACTTGGTGAATTGTCTAAATATTCGACTTATTTCACAATACAAAATGTACCCTCTATTTTCATTCAAATTAAGTTTATTTTGTAATAGTGCGTTTTGATGAATAATTACAAGAAGTGTAGTGTTTGCATGAAGTGTGGTATCAGCAATGGTGTAGGTAAGAGGTATAATGTGAAATGTATTTTCATGTAAGATATTTGATATTTTAGGATGTATTTGAGTATAAAAACTAATGGATAGGAAATTATTCATAGACTGATTAAGAACATTCCTTTAATTTCATCTGCCGAATCTCAATATATGAATTATGAAAAATATTTCTGCACATACTTTTTCTGTGTGTAGCCTCACTAACATTTTCTTATAAGCTGTATAAAAAGTGTATTGTTTGATTAAAATAAACTTTAATAATGTTCAAGAGACTTTTATCTATAAATAGATAACGTAAGGTAGAATCAAATGAAGCTCCTTTTAGTATAAAAGTTTATTGTGATGTTGTTGCACTTATAGTTTAATAAGCTGATTAATACAAAACTAGAGCAGATTAATAAAACTAAAAAATAATAAAGGCTTTTAAATAAAAATCTAAATAGGTTTGCATTAGATGTAACACTAAAAATATATCTATTTACATAAATCCATTTTGTGTAAAAATCGGTATAAAAGTAACCAAGTCTGTATTCTAATAAATATGATTATTATAATTGACTTGAATAAAAGTATTCTCAACTTTGGTTAGGCATTGTTTGCATATTGTAATTTGAATTTTCTGAATGACAGCCATCAGAGGTGCTGCTACCAGAAACTTTCTTCATGGCTTGTCGCCGAGCCGCATACGCAGACATTCTGGCTAGTCTGGCATGCCTCTGCTCTGGCGATTCATTAGCCAGCCTTTTGGCAGCATAGGCAGACATTCTTGATAAGCGTTTAGCTCTCTGTTCACTGGTCTCCTTGGATAATCTTTTAGCTGCATATTCTGACATGCGCCTCAGCCTGCTGGCTCGCTGGTCAGGGGTTTCGTTAGCGAGCCTCTGTGCGGCGTAAGCAGACATCTTTGCCAACCGCGACGCTCGCTCGTCTGGCGATTCACACTTTGGACCCGAATCTCTGCGACGTCTCCGTTTGCCGGGCTCCAGCAGCATGTGCGGGTCCAACTCCTGTGTCGATGACATCGAATTCGAATCATCCATCTCATAATTTTTATCACAACTAGTTTCATCGTACTCTTTTTTAACATTATCATAAGATATTAGTTCAAGTTCAGAATTCATCTCTGTAACTGTAAGCGTGTTGTCCATTTTGCTATATTCAGATTTTACATTAGAGATCCACTCATTATTTGCTTTCGCTATCACCATTTTCTTCCAAGAACAATCAGATGAATTCAAATCACCCATATTGATTATTCAAGGATAGACGTATCCATAGAACCATAACGAATTCGACAATATAAAAACTTATTCAAGGTACCCAATACACTATCAGATCTTTATTTTCACTTCACAATTGCATGGATATTACAATCGATTCTGACCGAAATAAAAAAAAATAGAATCACCGATGGCGAATGGCGACGAGCAGCCGAGGGGTGACAGTGACATGACAGCGCGAGAGACGAAAAAACCTACGGTAGAATGGTAAGTAAAGTTGAAGACTAAGGGGCCGTCTCCACGGGCGAGAAAATCGCGGCGATAGTCTCGCCGTACCATCAAATTCTCGCCGCGATGATATCGCTGTGTGGAGACACGTTCTAAGACAGTGTATAGAAATACGTGGCACGACGATAATATCGCCGCGATTCTCACGCCCGTGGAGACGGCCCCTTATGATTGTGCTTTGTGCCAATGTGAAATAATTATGAACAATGATTCCATCATCCTAATAAATTGGCAGCCTTGTTCCAAACATTGCTGATTTGCCATAATATATTCCGTATCAAGAATAGCTACTCTATTAATGAAATGATACGTGAGGCCAGGCGTAAATGTACAGAAACTTGAGTCATGAATGCCTTTCTGAATAAATAAATTCAGCAAGTGAATGATCCGGAAGTTCAGATCCACCTTGCCTCCATTAAACTAGTACCAACGCTCGTCAATCGCTAGGTGTCAGATTTATCCGATTTATTAATTAGCGTAAAATCAGCATGTCAGCAAGTTGTGTGGCATGTATGACATAGGAAATAGTATGCTATTCTGAACGTTCTGGTTTCAGTTTTTACGCCCAGCCCATGTTTCTAAAGCCTCGCACCGACGTATTCACTAAGCGTTTCAAAGGGACGTATTTCACAACCCCATTTTTATCGGCTATCGGATTTTACCATGATTTTACCGAGACATCAAGAGCCCCTAAGAGTTCTCCCTACACACGATAGGACGAACTTGGGGGCCTACTCCGAAGTGCAAAGTGCGAATGTTCGGATCGGACCGACACATTGCCGAACCGAATACTATTGAAAAATGCGAAAAAAGTTCGGATCGGCTCAATTGGGTCGGGACCATAGTCAATATTCGAAAGAGTGTAGGAGTGTAGGATCGAAACCGACCGAAGCAAATAGGTAGTAACTTCGTAGGAAACGGCCGAACATTCGGCCGATACTACTTCGGAGTAGACCCCCAGTATTATAGCCTAGGCCAAACTCGTTCATCCTGTTACTGATAGGATAAACCAGTTTAGCCTAAGTCGAATCGGTTTATCCTAGTTACAATTTACATACTTTAGGATAAACTGGTACGTCCTAGTTTGAACTAATTTTGCCTAGTGGGAACGCATGTCGCTGTTTGTACGAACGGGGAATCCCCGAATCATCTCTGGCTCGCCCCGCGCGCCCTTCAACCCCCCTTCGCTCGCCCTGTTCTTTGATTTGAACGGTATTTTGCATCGATGAGTGCGCGTGTTAGGTTGCTGGTTGCGTTTTTAACCGACTTCTAAAAAAGGAGGAGGTTCTCAATTCGGATGTTTGCATTTTTTCTTTAATGTTTGTTCGCGCACAAAGAGATTTAATGTCTTTGTTCGCGCATAACTCTGTCGCTTGCCAACCAATTTGAAAAATTCTTTTTTTGTTGGAAATGATATACTTCCCAAATGGTCCCATATAAATTTCATCAAAAATGGTTCAGTAGTTTGGTTTTTAAACCAAAATTACAACTTAAAAGTGAAAAATAAAAACTATTTCATCCAAAAACTTTTCTCTCTATAGCTTTTGATTGGCTTGTCTACTACACGAAGGCTCATGCATGTTAAAACGCCTCACAATAATTATACTAGGATCATATTAAAATCTTAAAATAACTTTTTTGCTAAAAAAAAAACAACCGACTTCCAAAAACGACACTACAAAGTGAAAAATAACTTTAATTTCGGAAGTCGGTGTCGTTGGGTTCGCATTTTCGTTGTTTGCCACCGACTTCCGAAATTAAAGGTATTTTTCACTTTGTAGTGTCGTTTTTGGAAGTCGGTTGTTTTTTTTTTAGCAAAAAAGTTATTTTAAGATTTTAATATGATCCTAGTATAATTATTGTGAGGCGTTTTAACATGCATGAGCCTTCGTGTAGTAGACAAGCCAATCAAAAGCTATAGAGAGAAAAGTTTTTGGATGAAATTTTGCAGAGTGAAAACAAAAAGTCTTCATATTACAACACGTTATATGAATATGCGGATTTGGTTAAACAAGTAGAAGACGCGGAAAAGTTGGAAAAAATAACATCATTACAAATCATTAAAAAGCAAATTGCAGATAGGGTGATTTCTGTGGATGAGTATAAGTTGATCTAGTGATAATGTGAAATTACTGATTAGGTAGTTACTTTAATAAATCATATTGGCTATTTTATTTTTATTCCTTTATTCAGTTTACTTTGAAAAGCTTATAGACGATACAAACTAGGTGAAATTAGTTTAGACTAGGACGTACCAGTTTATCCTAAAGCATGTAAATTCTAACTAGGATAAACCGATTCGACCTAGGCTAAACTGGCTTATCCTATCAGTAACAAGATGAACGAGTTTGGCCTAGGCTATCCTGGTTTGTCATAATTATCGCGTGTAGGGTGAACTGGTTTGGCCTAGGCGAAACTAGTTCATCCTAAAATCGGGGTTGGCCGGTAACATAGGTATGTTGTATGCACTATCTTGATGGTATGTGGACGGTCTCAGAACAAACATCATGACGGAGACATACCTGGAGACAAGTTGCAATACATAATTATGTCGCGACATTTCAATTAAGCCTGCAAGGCTTTAAGTCTAGGTATTTATTTTGGTTTTTAGATTTTTCCGATTTTTCTTCTTCCTTCCCGCAATTCCTTCCCTATGAGTATGGAGGGTACCCTTCATACATAGGAGGAAGGCAATTTGTGTTGCTTGCAACACTAAAAGTAGTTGCCAGTCTATTTTCGTTTACAGATCCCCTTGGAAAATAAAAAACAATTATTTCAAATTCGTGTCTTAGACCAATTAAATTAAATATGTAATTTTAAAGATATTACATTATGTACAAAAAAATGAAAAATACCATTTATAAACCATAACAATGAAGTATTTTTGTATTTGTTCAGATTGAGCTCATATAATTTGCAAACTTACTAGCAACACTTAGCATGTGAGTTGTCAAAAAGTTGGCATTTAATCCATCTGTTTTATTTAGAAAATCTATTTTCAACTCATTCTGCGGTTAACATTAGGGTATTTATCGTATTTTCTTGAATATTAATATGAAAATATACATTATATTACAACCTGTACCACAAAAGCTGTTATTTGTTTCATAAGATCATTAAATTTCATGTAACACGTAAAGCATCTGTGATCAGAATTTGTAGCTATTTGTTTCACTATTTTTATCTTTTGTTGTCTTTGTGTTAAATTAATCTCGCGTTGTTTTGTTTCTTAGGAACTGTAACCCAAGGGAAGTGCTTACGATACAGTAACGTGATGACATAATGGTGTAATAGTTTGTTGCTGTTTTTGTCGATTGTCATTAAACATGGATATTATACCCGAGTCACTAGTGAAAATGAGCCCTCTCGTGGAGCCCGAGGGCTTCCCAGAGAATGAGACGGATTATTCAAGCATCAGAGGAAAGGTAAACATTAACATTGTCGTTGTTTACTAACATTTTTGTTCCCGCGAAAATTACGCCCAGGTACTCACATCTACCTGTCCCTGCTAAATAATTTCATGAATGCGGTGAATCACTTGATTTTCTAACTGGATTCATATAAGAACTATATTTGATTAAATACTTACATTAAAGTAAAAACAAACATCCTTGTTAATTATAAATACCTTACATACTATAAATAAATAAAATTATAATTTCGTAACTAAAAACACATTTTTCTATTATGATTTAACAAAAATGATAATTATCATTGTATTAAATAATGGACTTGCATTATGTCCAAACAAGCTATTGCACCATAATAATATTGCACCACTTTGTCTCTAAATTGTCCCATCCCACTCACTGCAAAATATTTAAAGAGGATCTACTACTACTAGATATCATTATCAATCAATACAACTTGACACTATAAAGATAGATATAAATAGCTAATTACAGATATGACTGTAGCTTTATCAATATGAGATTTTCAAGGACAAAGCTACTACTCTGCCAAATCCATTAAATTTACATACCTAGTTAAACATATCAACAGATCAGACAAACAAACTCACTATCCTGTTCATAACAATAGCATAAAATACAGAGCACTGAGTAATATTGCATCTTATGTAAACAATTTGAATCTGTGTTATGAATAAAGCTTTCTTTGAAGTTTAGTGCTTATGTCTTGAATAATCAGTATGGATAAAAAAAATCGACACTGCAAAAACACAAGTAATACCTAATATATTCACGTTTAAATTACCATAATATCCATCTATCTATCTATTTAGCCTGTAATGTCCTGCGGCTGGGCAAAGGCCGAAATCTTTTTTTTTTAAACATGATGTCGGGTGACCCCCCTCGTCGACGAAGTTCCTTACACAACACTATGAAAGAGATAGAGAAAGTCGCCTGGAGGAGGCATAATGCTTTTTCAGCATGACAATTTTTACTAGTCAACTCCTACCACAAGCCGCCTTATGGAACTTCAGTCCAATAATTTATATTCAAATTACTACACACTAATATTACATAATATATTAAAAAAAAACTCTCAGTATACAACATGTCCTAGAAATCAATGTCAAGCCGAAAATGGGCAATAGGCCAAATCGTGACAGTTATTAGAAAAATATAAAAAAAATCTTGGTTATGTACTTATCAAATTTTGTGGATTCAAAATTAACTCTCAAAAAGTGGCACCCTGTGATGATCTTTCAAGTCCTGTGACCACAAATATTAACTTTTCGTCAGTTTTTTTCTGTGATGTAACCATGAATAACCCTTCTGTAAATTACAAATTCAAATTCAAAATCATTTATTTGCTAATATGGGTAATTACATAAAGTTGTTAAAATAATAGAGCAAAATTCATATTACGTCTTGAGGCATGCAAATCTCAGGCTTAGACTGTATCAAACATTGATATACAATTACTTGCAAAAATAAATTATAATTAATAACACATTTTTGGTAATTTCACCGTGGCAAGTAATAATGAAACATTAGCAAATATTAATGTCACAAGAATATTTAATGATTAAAATGTCATGTATCAAATGAGAATGTCAAGATATATTTCTAAATAAATGTTCAAGTAATAATAATAGATAATTAAATGGCGCATTAATCGCATGTCAGATCAACAACAATATTTCTGAAGACAATTTGTCCTTACATCCTCTGTTAAATAATCCTGGATACTGTAATAACATTTACATAGCAAGAATCTTTTTAATTTCTTTTTAAATTCATCAATGGATGGAGTTTCTAGAATAGACTTTGGTAAGTGATTGTATATACAAGGGACCATACTGAAAATGCTTCTGGCATATAAGGCGTCTTGTTGAATTTGCAACAAATTTTACCACTGTGCCGCTTATTTCTGTATTTATCAAAAAGATGTTTATTAGTTCTTGCAAAGCTAGCATTCTCATAAATGTAGACATACGGCAATGTTAGTATATTATATTTAATCAAATATGGTCTGCAGCTATCAGTCTGTTTGATATTAAACAAAAACATACCCCTAATACACCGCTTTTGCGCCTTGAATGCAATGCCCGTATTGGTGGAATGACCCCAAAATATTGTGTGGGAGGTGTGTTCGTGTGTTCTGCCCGCACGTGTGCGCTGGATTGGAGGAGACCGCCGTGTTCAATAAAACTCCTGGTTGATTGAAGTATATTTATTTTCTTGTTGTTCATGCGAAGTCTTGATTTTTACTGATTACAAATTTTCGAAATCACTCTACTAATATACAATTTTACGTGGGCGCAAGTAGTGGCAGGGGCTATTACTTTTACAATTCAAAAAATCAATCATAATCATCTTCGATCGTGCTCCACTATCGATCCACCAATCACGATCGTTTGCCTGTATGCAGGTTCAAGACAGGTTTCGACAGGTTCGAACCTGTCGATAGTGGAACACGATCGTACAAAAACGTAAGTACAAATCACAACTAAGATAAACTTATACGCTATTTACATGTTATCTTATAATTATGACGTTATGTGTGTGGACGTCCTGCACATTCCTCCCGCCGTGCGTCGTCATCTGCTGCTGGCGTCGCAGTCGTAGATGGTGCAGGATCGTCGCTCTCGATTGGTAGCACTATTATCTTCTTCACTGGACGTCGTAGGGTGCCTCCTTTCGTGGTGACGTCCACCGTACGCACAACTCCATCTGGGCCGGGAAATGTGGCACAGATGCGTCCTCTGACCCACATGTTTCGTGGGAGGTTGCCGTCCACGATGAGCACTAAGTCGCCAACTTTGGGGATCTGGCCTTTGGTGTGCGGTTCTCTGCGGTTCCGTAATTCTGGAAGATATTCCTTAAGCCATCTGGCCCAGAATATGTCGGCGAGTCTCTGAGCTGCACGCCAACTGGCTCGTAGATGTAGGTCACTGTCGCAGAATTCTCCTGGTGCCGCGACGCGACCGGGACCACCCAGAATGAAGTGATTGGGTGTTAGAGCTTCAGGATCTTCGGGGTTCACGGACACGTGGGTAAGTGGCCGGCTGTTTACTGTGTGTTCGGCTTCGGCAAGTAGCGTGTGAAGCACTTCCTCGCTCGGGAATCGTTCATTTAAGGTGGCGGCGAGTGCGTTCTTTACGGACCTCACCATGCGTTCCCAGGCGCCTCCCATGAATGGGGCACCAGGTGGAATGAATCGCCAGTCGATCATTCTTTTTGAGGCTTCTTCTGCTGTGGCTGCGAAGATGGCGACCCGTAGTTCCTTTTCAGCGCCGTGAAAATTAGTCCCGTTGTCGGACCACAATTGTGTTGGGCACCCTCTGCGCGCTATCATGCGGCGCAGTGCCATGATCGCCGAGTCTGTGTTGAGCGAGGCTACAAGTTCCAGGTGAATAGCTCGCGTCGTGAGACAGGTGAACAGGGCAACATATCTTTTTTGATGACTCCGTCCCGACGTGATGGTCAACGGCCCGAAGTAGTCCAGCCCAACGAAGGTGAATGCTCTCTGATGGTGTGCTAGTCGACAGGAAGGGAGGTCTCCTGTCATTGGCTGTGCTGGAGAGGCTGCTCTTATGCGGCACCGTAGACATTTGCTGATTATGTTCTTGACAGTCGGTCGTAGACGGAGTACCCAGTGTTGCTGGCGGCATTCGTTGACTGTTGTCTCGGTGTTCGCGTGATGCAATTGGCGGTGGATGTATTCGATCCACAATCGCGTCGTAAGGTGATCTCCGTCAAGAACCATTGGATTTTTCAGGTTCTCTGTGATGTCTGTCATCGCGGTTATTCTGCTTTTCAGGCGAATCTCTCCTTCTGAGAGTTGTATGCTGATTGCGTGCAGGCGACTGCTTCTAGGTAAGGTCTTCTTGTTCTTCAGGGCTTCTATTTCTTCCTGGAAAGATTGCTCCTGTGAAGCTCGTAGGATCAGATTTTCGGCCTTACGTAGAAACTCAGCGGTGAGAGGAAGGTAATTGTTCGTGGTTTCTCGCCTCTCTTTCGCTTTGATTGGCGGTGTTTGTTTGTTCTTTCTCCAATCAGGGTCTGCGCTGCTATTTCTTTTAGTTCTTTTGTAGTTGACGTTGTGCCTTGATTGATGGCAGAGGTGTAAGAACTGCAGGATTCGCGCAGTAGCTCGCAAGTATCTCTCCCAGCGTGAGAATCTATTGACGTTTGGTATTGCTTCGCTGATTTGTTCGCTCTGGACTTTGGTGGTTACGCTACAGGTTCTCTCTTCCCCTGTGATTATGACAGGGTTCTTCTCATCGGCTGGCCATGTGTCTGGGGGTCCGAGTAGGAAGTTTGGACCTTTGAACCATCGATGATGTTGACTGTAATTCTCTGGAACATCTCTTGTAGCGTCATCTGCTGGGTTCAATTTGGTCGGTAGCCAGCGCCATTCGTTGGTCGAGCTGTGCTCCTCGATTGCTGCGATGCGATGAGCGACGTATGGCTTGTAGGATCTGGCTCCGGTTCTGATCCACGACAGTGTAGTTCTGCTGTCGGTCCAGAATGTAGTTGACTCTGGCGTTCGTTCGTGTTCTTCTTTGACTGCTGATGCCATGCGTGCGCCAAGTACTGCCGCTTGTAGTTCCAAGCGTGGGATTGACATTAGCTTCAGCGGGGCCACCTTGGCTTTGGCAGTGATTAAGCAGACGTTGACTCTTCCATCTTTCGTGACTGTTCGCCAATAGATTGCAGCTGCGTACGCGGACTCACTCGCGTCTGTGAACACGTGCAGCTGTAATGATTCTGCAGCACTGAAGTCTGGGTAGGTTCGTGGAATGGACATGTGTTCCAACTCTCTGAGGTGGGTGAGCCATTTCCTCCAGCTTGCGGCTAGGTCGTTGTCCAGGGCTTCATCCCATGATGTTCCACGTCGCCAAACTTCTTGTAGTATTTGTTTAGCTCTGATGGTGATCGGTGATACAAGTCCCAATGGGTCAAACAGGGACATTACTATTCTGAGAGCTTCTCTCTTGGTAGGCGTGTCGTTCTGTAGAATGTTCTGAGGTACGCGCGCCAGGTTCAGATTGAAGGCAAGCGAGTCTATTGTCGGCTTCCAGATTAGGCCGAGGACTCGTTCTGTCTTGACACTGTCTTCTAGTTCGATTGAATCTTCGGTCTTGGTATCTTCCCCTAGTGCTTCAAGAAGGGCGGTAGAGTTAGATGACCACTTCTTGAGTTCAAAATGTGCTTCTCTGTGAATGTCGCGCACGGCTTGTGAGACTTTCACTGCTTCTTCTATGGTGTCAAAACTGTTTAAATAGTCGTCCATGTAGTGTTTTCTTTTGATGGCTGTGACTGCTTCTGGACGTTCATGTTGGAATCTCTCAGCGTTCGTGTCTTTCACGTATATTGCCGTGGCTGGTGAGCAAGAAGCTCCGAAGATCAGTGACTTCATGCGGTATTGTTCCGGTGGCTGGTCGTCTCTTCGGTCGCCTCGCCATAGGTAGCGAAGGGCGTCTCGATCTTCGGGTCGTAGTTCTATTTGCAGGAACATTTCGGTGATGTCAGCGGTCACGGCGATTGAGTGCTGACGGAAACGCATTATTACTCCTGGCAGTGATTGTAATAGGTCTGGGCCAGTGAGTAGTTGGTCGTTCAAAGAGATTCCTCTAGTCTTGGCCGCAGCGTCGCAGACGATTCTCAGTTTCTCTGGTTTCATGGGGTTGAAAACCGCGAAATGAGGCAGGTACCATGTTCGATGCTTTGATGTCGTGACTGGAGCTGGTTCGGCGTATCCTTTCGATACTAGTGCTTCCATTTGTTCAGCGTACCTCTTCTTCAGTTCGGGTTCTTTGTCTATCTTCTTCTCTACGCTCATGAGTCTGTTCAGAGCGCTGTCATAGTTGTCTGGCATCATGACGTTTTTATCTCGCCACAATAAGGCAGTTTGATATCTTCCTTCTGGAGTTCTATTTGTGTATTGCTGAAGGATGCGAAGTGCCTTCTCCTCAGGATCATTGATGGGTTTCTTTGGATTGATTTGCATGTTGTCCATCGTGATGTATTCCTTCACCAGTTCATGTAGGTCGTTGTCTGTGTTGGCATGTCTGATGAAGTTCACTCTGTGGCCAAGTGTTCGTGTGTGGCTACCATGCAGGACCCAACCTAGTGGTGTTAGTGAGGCCACTGGTTGGTTCTTCTTTCCTGTTCTGATCTCTGTTGCGATGAGTAGGTCCCAATTGTCTTGGCCAATCAGAAGCTTTGGTCTTGCATCTTCAGTTACTATGTCTCTGGCGATGTCATGAAGATGTTCACAGTCCTTGACTGCTTCTCCAGGGATCTTCTGTGCAGCCAGTTCCAGCTGCTTGATCGTTCTTGCATGTAGCTTGCGTTCAGATGTGTGAAGTCCTTTGATGAAGAAGTTCACTCGTTGAGATGACACGTCGACTGTGGGTTCGCCGTCGAAGGATGCTATTCGAAGTGGTTCATAGGATCCTTCTGCTCCTATTTGCTTGGCTAGGCTCTCGTCGATTAGCGTTACGGTGGAGCCGTCGTCCAAGAGTGCGTAGGTATCTGCAGCTCCCGCCGGTCCAGAGAGGTGCACCGGTATTATCTTGAGGAATGATACCTTTGGTGTCCACATCGAATGGACCTTCTCTTGTTCTGGTTTGGGGCTGTCGGCTTCTTCTTTCTTCTTTGTTGCTGCACCAGTAGCGTGTAGCATTTTGTGATGTAAATGCACACAGTTGTCTATCTCGCATTTCTTTGGTTTACAGCTGTGTTGTTTCGTTCGGAATTTGAGGCAACGAAAACACAGGCGATGCTTCTTTGCGATATCCCATCTTGCGTCAGTAGTCGCCTTCTTAAATTGATCGCATTCTACGATGCCGTGTCCTTGTTGTTCACATAAACCACACTTTGATTTGTTTGCTTCTTGTGTGGCATGTACCCGCTGTTGACGTCGCTGCGTGTTCTGATTGGTTTGAGTTGTTGCAGCGATGTTCTCAGGCAGTGCATACGGGCTGCAAATCTCTGCTTCGATCTTGATGAATCGGGTAAATTTCAGAAGATCAGGTTCTGTTCTGGATTGTGCTGCCGAGAACTGGTACCACTGTCTTTTCAATGTTGGTGTGAGTTTTTCAACAATGGCTTTTGTGACTTCTGGATTGAAGAGGTAATGTTCGCAGTTGAGTGCTTGCAAAGTCCCAACGATGTTTTCCACTTTGGTAGCGAAGGTGCAAACATCACGCGGAGATTCTGTGAGGCGTGGTAGAGTTCGTAGTCGTTCTATTTCAGCCATTGCGATAGAGTCTGGTCGGCCGAAACGTAGTTCGAGTGTCTTCATGACTTCGGTCGGGTCTGCGTTCACGATTAATAGACCCTGTACAGCCTCTTTTGCTGTACCTCGAAGGCTTCTTCTAAGTCTTGACATGTTCTCCACTGTTGTTAGTCGATGCGCTGTTTCACAGTAGGCGGCGCGGAACGTGAGCCAATCTTGATGAGCTCCGTTGAAACAGGGTAGTTCTGTGTATTTCATGGGCTGCTGATACTGTGCGGCGTGCACAGCTTGCGTGATTGCGGCAGCAAGTTCCTTCATGTCTGTCCTTGTTTCTTGGACAGCCAGTGTTGTGGGCTGTTGCATGACATGGGCTGTTGTTGTAGACGGCGGCACCCAGGGCGCGGCGGTAGTTCTCGTAGGGTAGCTGTGATGCGGCGCCGTAGTGTAGATCGGTTGCCATGCTGTGTTCGATGCCATGTTCATAGAGTTCTGTGGCCAGGATTCGCTGTAGTTCACCGGTGCTGGCGTCTGTTGCGGCTGTGCAGGCGCGGAGTTCTGTTGCCAGGCGGCGATTACTGGCGGCGGCTTCGGGTGCGGCTGTTCAGTCGCAAGGTTCGGCTGCCAGGGGGCGGGGGTGCTCACTGGCAGCGTAATGTTCATGGGTTCAGGTTCGGTGTTCAGGTTTTCAGGTGGCGGGTCCATGGTGCTGACTCCCGCCGGTAAGGTCGCTGGGATGTCCCAGGCTATGGCGGCGCTGGTTACAGGAACTGCTGGTTTGCTTGACGACTTCACCTCGGATTGATAAGGTCTGTTGGCAATGGCGAGTAATTGACTTGATTGGAGCCAAGTAGTTACTCGTTGATCGTTTCCGTTTTCCGAGGCGACGGAGGATACATCTTCATCTGTAGATTCAGCTTCAATTTCGGCGAGGCGTGCGGCCGCTAACTCTGCTAATCGTTTTGCTAGCTCTGCCTTAGCCTTGGCTATGCGGCGCGCTTTTGAAGTTTTATCACTCTTCTGTGACGTAGGTTTGCTACGGCGACCACTTTCTTTGCGATCAGTTGTGACGTCTTGTTGTGGTGCGGCACGTTTGACTGTAGACGTGGTAGTAGCTGGTGCTTCTGAAGTCGCTGCTGTAGTCGTCTCTGTAGTAGCTGTCGTTCCAGTAGCTTCCGTAGTACTCGTGTCGGTCGTAGTCTCTGTAGCGGTTTCCGTGGCAGTTTCCGTAGCCGTTTCTGTTCGTTCTGTAGCAGTTTCTGTTCGTTCTGTAGCCGTAGTCGATGCCTGGCCACCCCTTTTACCCGTAGACCTCGTTACCGGCATTGTTTCGGTAAATAATTCTTCTAAATATTCTTCAATAAGTTCGCTGGAGTCTTCTTAATAGTGATCTTCCTCGAATCCGGCTCTCGAAGGACCAATGTTTGGGAGGTGTGTTCGTGTGTTCTGCCCGCACGTGTGCGCTGGATTGGAGGAGACCGCCGTGTTCAATAAAACTCCTGGTTGATTGAAGTATATTTATTTTCTTGTTGTTCATGCGAAGTCTTGATTTTTACTGATTACAAATTTTCGAAATCACTCTACTAATATACAATTTTACGTGGGCGCAAGTAGTGGCAGGGGCTATTACTTTTACAATTCAAAAAATCAATCATAATCATCTTCGATCGTGCTCCACTATCGATCCACCAATCACGATCGTTTGCCTGTATGCAGGTTCAAGACAGGTTTCGACAGGTTCGAACCTGTCGATAGTGGAACACGATCGTACAAAAACGTAAGTACAAATCACAACTAAGATAAACTTATACGCTATTTACATGTTATCTTATAATTATGACGTTATGTGTGTGGACGTCCTGCACAAATATAATACCATACTTTATCAAGGATCCCAAGTAGCCATGGTATGCTGCAAGTACAGCAGAAGTGTCAACAGTTTTTGCCAGCATATGTAGGGCATATGATTGCTTATTTAATTTTTTTCGTATCAACATGTGTCTTCCAGTTCAAATTATAATCAATTGACATGCCTAAGAATTTTGTAGTTACTGTCTCATTTATTTTGTTGCCTGTATAATCTATATTAATGTCAGTAAATTGGGCTTTACAATTGCGAAATATCATAATTTTAGTCTTGTCAAAGTTCATTTTTAAATTGTTATTAGTTAGCCATTTTATAATATCACTTAGAGTGCAGTTTACATCCTGTTCTAGGGATAACTTGTCCTTACAGTTAAAAGTTAAAACATAACTACCTCAGTTTTAAATAAAATGTTAGATTTTTGCCCACCATTGAACGCATTTTATTCAAACTGAGGTAGTTATGTTTTAACTTTTAATTGTGATTTACAGAAGGGTTATTCATGGTTACGTCACAGAAAAAAAACTGACGAAAAGTTAATATTTGTAGTCGCAGGACTTGAAAGACACACACAGGCTGTCACTTTTTGAGATTTATTTTTGAATCCATAAAATTTGAATAGTACACAACCAAGATTATTTTAAATATTTTTCTAATAACTGTCATGACTTGGCCTATTGCCCGTTTTTGGCTTGACGTTGATTTCTGGGACACGTTGTATAAGACAGGCTTGCCATTAAGTAATCTAACTTTGTCTTTTAGATGGTTCTTGTGAGCCCTACAGCCGATGAGTATGAGCTGCTTCGCAAGCAACTGCTGGAGAGGCTGGAATCAGGCAATGGAGAGATAATATACGACATAGGGCAAGGAGAAGGTAACTATTACATTTTATAATACGTAATGTAACTTGAAACGAAAGTGAAGACAAATAAATGAAGGAAAACAAGAAAAGTCAAGATAAAAAAAAAAAAACAAAATTTTAAAATTTAAAATCCTACCTAAGGCTACTTTTCACCAGAGATGTGCTATGCAGCTACGCTGCGAGGATGTAATAGCTAAGCTGTGAAACTATGTGACCGTTTCCACTGATACGAAGCTATGTAGCGGTGCGAGTAAGATGTGCTATGAAGATGCGCCACTGCAAAGTAGCTGCGCGAGGAAGATGCGCAGCTCGAGCTATGCGATGTATCGATAGTAGGGAAGCGGCGAGGGCGGCACACAGCTACACCACTCGCGACCATCCATAGCACACATCTATAGCACGCATCCATAGCACGCATCCATAGCACACATCCATAGCACGCATCCATAGCTACGTAGCATAGCACATCTCTGGTAGAAAAGCAGCCTAAGGGTGATTCAATAGTCAGATAACTTTTATGTGATGAATAATTATGATAGTTTGACATATTCTCTATACAAAAGCTGTCAAACCGCAATATTTATTCCTCAGATAAAAGTTATCACACTATTGAAAAACAGACCTAAGACAACCACAAAACAATTTAAGTAATAATATATTTCCTGTTTCACAGTGCTATAGAATTAATCCTTTTGTAATTGTATGTAAACAAATATAATTCAATCAACTTGTTGTGGGTTAGCATAGTAGCTACTTATTTTTTTTGCCTGAAGCTGTTACAACACTGGTCAATATTTCATCATTAATTTATAAGTAACATCCACCCGTTTCAAAAACAAGAGGAAAATCATATATTTTTCAACATTTCATCATACATTTCATCATGCATGTAACATGCATTTAACTAAATCTGTAAAAATATTTTGACACCATAAATCCTTGGCTGGAGTTAAGGAAATTCTTGGAACCATCGATTCTTTGGGCCGGTGGGCGCACACCTGCCAAAGCGCAGTGCATCGCGCCTTTATTTAAAATGGGTGCAATGTCAAAATCAACAGTCATTTATTCAAATTAGGTAGAGAATCAGCAATTTTCGATCGTCAAAATTACATAAAACAATCCCCCAAAACGCCCGCCCTTCACCACTTCGTAGTGCTTTCGCCGGGAAAAAGAAGTGGCGCAAGTCATTTATTCAAATTAAGCAGAGAATCAGCCGTTTTCGATAGGTACATAAGACAGTCCCCCAAAACGCTCGCCTTTCACCACTTCCTAGTGCTTTCGTTGGAGAGAAGTGGCGCAATAAACTCCCCGGAAGCACAGTAATGTTGATAGGGATTACGTTCATGGCAGGGAAAACCGTGTGTACTGGCCATTAAGATTGAGTTATCATCGCGGCCTTAATTACGTCATCAAATATTTTAATGATAATCAAAGATAAGGTCATTTATAATTTCATAAATAACATATAAAATCAGATAAGACAGATGTTGCAACTTGCAAGTCTATTATCTTATCATGATTAGTCGGACGCACGTGCATGCGGTAATGTGGTCATATCTGAATGTTACCGCGAATGTAATACTAGAAGGAAATTGATTGAATGATTCACGCACGATATAGTTTTTTATAACCGGCAATTTTTTAACACTGGTTGTGGTAGAATCATGTACTGTGTTCACCCTTACACCCTGTATACGCCTTGAACTTGGTAAATCCAACGAGGAAATACCTAAGTACTATATTTCTAAATCTTTAAGAATTCTGAACTTCCTTAAGTTATAGTTAGTCCTCTTCAGCCGTCAACTTGTAAACGATTATAGTATAGTGCACAGTATTATAGTAAAGTTAAACAACACGCGACGCGTGTCAGGGGCATACCTGTCCAATCTGAACAAACATTAAACAAAGTAGAGTGAAGCACGCTAGACCTAGCAGCCTTATAATTTTAATTTCATTATTAATAACGTCTATATGGTATTCAATCAATAAAACAAAATCCTATTTTCAAGCGCCTCTATCACTTACGGAACTAATAAGTTTGCATATGATAGGTATTTTCTGGTAGCATACATTTATCTCGTCATACTGGTTACTTACTTAAGAGGGTGCACACAGGTCCACTAGCGCCATTCCTTTAAAAAAATATCTCGTGACTGAGAAGGAATTATGAAAATCTGTTCAATCAGCGACCTCGGTAAATGTGTCTAGAATTTTCTAATACTTTTTATAAAATTTCATATTGAGACACGAAGCAACAAAATTCGATCTAAAGAAAAGCGGCCACATTCCTATATGTCGTATTTAGTTGCTTCGTGTCTCAATATGAAACTTAATAAAAGGTATTAGAAAATTCTAGACACACTTACCGAGGTCGCTGATTGAGCAGATTTTCATAATTCCTTCTCAGTCACGAGATAATATTTTTTTAAAGGAGTGGCGCTAGTGGACCGTTGTACACGCTCTTAAGCCCCAGGCGACACTAGTCGTAGCGGGATCGTCCGAAAGGGTTACCGCTGCCCTGGAACATAAAGGGCTAAGGAAGGAACACGGGTGGGTTTTAGTCAGTAAGAGTCTGACACTCCCTTCTGCTCCACCCAGAGCGGGAGGGGTAATTTGATGATTTCCCATCCTCAAAAAAAAAAAAAGGCGAGACTAGTCGACAACGAGCGATGGCGAGCTATCGATTGCGATCATTCGTTCGGTAACACTAAGTTACTTGGTGGCCCCAAGATCTAAGTTCTAAGGAAGGCTCGTGAACA
This sequence comes from Apamea anceps, assembly GCA_951799955.1. Taxonomy (NCBI): domain Eukaryota; kingdom Metazoa; phylum Arthropoda; class Insecta; order Lepidoptera; family Noctuidae; genus Apamea; species Apamea anceps. Next base: position 2,625,728 of record OX637511.1, read on the forward strand.
AAATGTTCGTGATGGTGACACTTCATAGGGCAGTAAATGCAAATATGAAGGAGTCAAATATGAGGTTCGATTTGTAGGTGTGAGCAACTTACTATTAATAATAAAATAATAATATTAATGAGTTATTGGCGCCGATTCCCTTGTTCACAAACTAAACTAAATTTAAGCTCAGTGCATCTTTTTCTTTCTATTTCATTAAGAAAAGGACAAAAGATAAATTTTAGAGTTTAGTCCTGACAAATTAAGACGCTCCATAGACAGTTTAGACGTGATTAAAAACATGGCTACTAAAAATATGTCAATTTACATCTGTCGCTGACTAATTTGACAGGACTAAACTAATATTTTATCTTCTGTCCTTTTCTTAATGAAATAGAAAGAAAAAGATGCACTGAACTTAAATTTAGTTTAGTTTGTGAACATGGGAATCGGCGCCATTGTTCAACTAGGAATATATTACATGACAAGGTGAAGTATAAAGCACAGGCATAAGTGGTTTGCCGTATTAGCTGATGATATTTAGCAAGTCTTGCTCCTTGTGGTGCCCTGACAGCTGGTCATAATGTCCTCATCATCTGTGCAGATGGGCGTGGTCTAACAGTAGACGAGTTCAGCGCATCAGTAGCGACGCTACAATCGCTGGTCAGTGGCGAGCGCGTGTCATGCGTGGAGCTGCGGCGCTGGGAGTGCGGCAGCGGGCTTACCGGCCAGTACCTGCTGCGCGCAGAGCTCGACCATACCGACTTCATGGAGATCAGGTACGACAAAAGTGGAAAAGATATAAGAGATCTTTGTGGAAGTGTCTGTCCCCGGAAATAGTGCTATCATACTTATTTCTCCCACCAAGTTCAACTTCAAGGGTCGATAACATGCCCATCAAATCGGAACGCTCCGTGGCCCTTAACCCCAACGCTTGTGTAATTACAAGCTGGTAAGACATTTCAGGGTTATCTAGGATGGAAACGCACCTGCCATGTGATACCTCTGGTATTGTAGACGACCTTAGGCGCCTTTGTTTGTCAAACTATAACATTCTTCTTCTTGGTCCTGGCGATTACCTTTTTCTGCCACTTCTGGTACTATCTGCGTTGCCCATGAACCAGTTACAAACTAACTACATTTTTCTCTTTTTACCATACAGAGTGGCAGTAGTCGGCAACGTGGACGCGGGCAAGTCAACTCTCCTGGGTGTACTAACTCATGGTGAACTGGACAACGGACGAGGGTACGCGCGACAGCGGCTGTTCCGACACAAGCACGAGATGGAGAGCGGGCGGACCAGCTCCGTGGGCAATGATATACTGGGCTTCGATAGCATGGGTGAGTTCTATGTGCTCGTAGATGTAGAAACAAAACACGAACAAAAAATATGGATTTAAGAAAGCCTTCGTTTCTGGAATTGTAACGTCGTCGCTCTATGTCGTCGCGTTGACGCGGCGTTAGCGCAGCGTAGGTGTTCGACGAACGCTTACTTATGCTGGATGTGAAAGTTGCCGAAATGGTTTGCATTAAATTGTAGGATGTTATTGTTTAGTAGTTTCTGGGAGAGTTAAAATATAAACATCTAAGTTGGCGAATTTAAAGAAAAATCGTCTTCTCATTGATGACGTTGTATGAATTGTGGTTGACTGCTTGAATCGCGGCCCATTGTCTGCACAAGCGGAACAAGGCCAGTGCAAAAAAAGTTCTTATAAAAAGGTTTGATGCATTTAATGATACACAAAAACTGCTGGTTTAGTTTCGTTTTAATCACGTTACTTTTAATTAAATCTCACAAAGTCTACTGCGATTTAATAACACAAAAATTAGGAAGAAAACCTGGTTGCTAACTTTGGATCAATGAACACGATAAGAAAACTGTACTTACTTCGTTGTGGTACGATTACTTCAACGAAGAAGCAAAAGTACCGTACCTTATCTACAAAAGTAATAAGTAAATTAGTCATGCAATATTGCATTTTTATGTCTATTTAGCGAATTTTAAGTGGCAGTTTAGTTTTAGCAGTAATCTCTTCACAGTAACTGAACTCTACTGAAACCAGTTGCGTGCTTTCTAGGTTTAGAAAAAGCTTCTGCGATAGGTTTATTTATGGCAGCACCATTCTCCTTGTGTACAATAAGTAAATAAAAAGATAGTGCTATCTCCAATACAAATTACAATTCCATATATAAGTAAATTTTCACTTCGCGACGCTTTTAGCAAATTTGTAGTCTGATATTAATGACAGACTATTCAGAAATATGTAGGTTTCATAGTAATTGCCACTCTTCGTTTTGGCGTAGGTACTCTGGTAACAAAAAACATATACGCGTCATCTTGAGATCATCCTCCTTTTTTCGTCGATTATAAACTAGAATGGCACGTTGTTTTAATCGAGATGTTCAAAGCGTCGCTACGGCGTAATACTGCAATAATTGGATCGATGTTGAAACTCGCTTGTAACGCGATGTGTACTTTGCATATTCATATAACTCGGTACTTGGTATAATTAGTTCATTTAAGTAGTAACTGTGATATTAATAGAACTTGAACGATCACATTGATAAACGTAGTTAGTACTTATCTAGTTATGCAATTAACATGTAACCGTCTGTTAGCTGTACCGTTGTCGTACGGTATGAATGAGTATCAACCTATACCTACTACATAATACACCTACTTTGTTTTTTGTACTATTTCTTTCATTAAGCATAACATAACTGGCGAATTGTGGGTGTACCTACTATAAAAAGCGGCCAAGTGCGAGTTGGACTCGCCCATGAAGGGTTCCATTGGGTTGATTGAATGAAAGGTAAATTGCGGTTTACGATTTATGACGTATTAAAAAAAAACTACTTACTAGATCTCGTTCAAACCAATTTTCGGTGGAAGTTTACATGGTAATGTTCATCATATATTTTATCATTTTGGAAGTGTCTCTCGCGCAAACTATTTAGTTTAGAAAAAAATTATATTAGAAACCTCAATATCATTTTTGAAGACCTATCCATAGATACCCCACACGTATGGGTTTGATGAAAAAAAATTTTTGAGTTTCAGTTCAAAGTATGGGGACAATTTTTTTTTGTTTTTTTTTTCTATTTTTGTGTGAAAATTTTAATGCAGTTCACAGAATACATTTACTACCCAAGTTTCAACAGTATAGTTCTTATAGTTTCGGAAAAAAGTGGCTGTGACATACGGACGGACAGACAGATAGACAGACATGACGAATGCATAAGGGTTCCGTTTTTTACCATTTGGCTACGGAACCCTAATTACACCTCTGCGTCACCCTTTGAGAAAACAGGCGTGATATTATGTGTTCTTTCATTAGAGACTCGTCCGAGATAGACCACAGAGTAGTAGAACAAGGGACTTCCTCCCATATCAACGAGTGTTACCCAGCTAGTCATCCTGTAAACTTCTAAATCAACGAAGGCATTTGCACAACATGTAGCTGAATACTTTTTAATTTCATGATAAGAAACTAGAAAGGCATGTAATACGTATACAAATTACTTTCACTTTATATAAGCAAGGCAATTGTATGAGTTTTAGAATTGATGTTCTTTTGAACGTTTATTCAGGGTTCCGTACCCAAAGGGTGCCACCGGATGCCTATTACTAAACCTCCGCGGTCCGTCCGTCCGTCCGTGTGTCTGTCAGCGGGCTGTATCTCATGGACCATAGTAGGTAGACAGCTGAAATTTTTACAGACCCACATTTTGCAAGTTACTGGGCACAAAACCAGACTGCTACTAAGAAATTTTTGTTGAAAAAACCCAATATCACTTTGCCTGCTTTCCCCCACTATGATGTAGTGGGCGGGCAGAGGACAAGGCAGTCTCAATTATTAGCATAAAAGACGTCGAATAATGTTACAATCCCACGTTGTATACAGGGAACGTAGTAAACAAGCCAGACCACGGTACCCTCGACTGGGTGAAGATCTGCGAGAAGTCTTCCAAGGTCATCACGTTCATCGACCTGGCGGGCCACGAGCGCTACCTCAAGACCACCGTGTTCGGCATGACCGGACACGCGCCCGACTTCGGCATGCTTATGGTGAGAAAAGCTTGAAAATTACGACGTTGCCCGTCCAGTTCTTTCACATTTATTTTGAAAGAAAATAAAATTATTTTACTTAGACTACGGCACAATTAAGAACACATAAAAGGTAAAAAATCTGACAACCAGTCTTACCAAGGGGTATCGTATTACCCAGTGACTGGGTTGTGGAGGTCAGATAGGCAGTCGCTCCATGTAAAATACTGGTATTCAGCTGCATCCGGTTAGACTGGAAGTCGACCCGAACATAGTTGGGAAAAGGCTAGGCAGATGATGATGCTGAAAAGATAAAAAATCTTAGTTATAAAATACAGTATTTTTACTCGACTGCAACCAAACAGCAACAAGAATAAAGATCACTAGAATGCTAAATCAAAGGTAAAATAACTTTGAAAGGACTGTAGTAATAATACTAGCCCTCCAGACTGGACATCGGCCTGGCGGCCAATCTCAGCCGAGACAATTCTTCGGCGCGGGAGATATAAAAGCGCAAACAAAGAACGAAAAGACTGAAAGGGACAAAGGAAATAACTGTAGTAGTATGCTGTTTAAATAAACTGTAGAAAAGGACTTCCCAAATGTTTATCAGCAATTTTTCTAACTTGTAACTCCTTGTTTTCTTTATCGACTACATCGATCGCACTTTTGTTACGTGGTTACAATTTGATACTAACAGGGCCTTTATGTTGTAGCAGTAAGGACTACTCTTGTAGTTCATGTGTGTTGACCTTATGATGAGCCGCAAACATGACTTAACATCCCTTTTTTTTTTGGGTGGGAAATCATCAAATGACCTCTCCTGCTCTGGGCTGAGCGGAAGGGCGTGTCAGACTTTTACTGACTAAAACCCACCCGTGTTCCTTCAGTTGCCTGTACAAGGGGCCACGGTATCTCTTTCGAACAACCCGCGGCCCTGGCGGTGACTCAACATCCCTAACAATTCTTCTTATTTTTATATATCTTACCTTGGCGCTGGCCGCACGTCTCGGTTGGTCGCGCCACGCACACTCCCAGTTACTGCCCGCCGCACTCTGCCGACACAAACATTAGTTAGCCATCAGATGGAATACAAAACCTAGTTAAACGCGGACCAGTTACTCACGATCACCCACTAAGCAATCACGCAATTCGCTCGTCCTCTACGCACTCCGCGCGATCGCTACGCATGTACCTACGCACCTTGCTCGACAGGGTCGTGAGATCAGTGTTTCTCAACATTACACAGTCTCAAACTTTAACTAAACCATGATGAAGTGTGCCAGCTGATCCACCCTTGATGTCGAGTTTTACTCTTTTAAATATATTATATACAAGTTGTGACGTATCCTTCCATTTCCTTAGATCGGTGCCAACGCAGGTATAGTGGGCATGACAAAAGAACATCTAGGTCTTGCGCTAGCCCTCTCCGTGCCAGTGTTCGTGGTAGTGACCAAGATCGACATGTGTCCCCCGAATGTTCTGCAAGACAACCTCAAGCTACTCATCAGGATCCTTAAATCTTCCGGCTGCCGAAAAGTACCTGTCATGGTGAAGACGAAAGATGACGTCATTGTTAGCGCTACCAATTTTGTGTCACAGAGGTAAGTTGGCAAAACAATAAAAAAATAATCACAATTTGTACATTGACTCGCATTAAACTATTATCTTTCCTCAACTGTCGTTGCTAATTTTTAGTGTTACAAAACTTAAAATTTTCAAGCGCCACTTGATAATTTTATCCGTGTCCGTGGATGGGTGATCATCTTTACATATCAAGACCCCTCCGTACCTCGAAAAGCACGTTAGGCTGTTGGTCCCGGCTGTTATTCGTAGATCTTTGGCAGTCATTACGGCCTTCAGTAACCCGAAAGTCTGGCAACCAGTTTTAGCCCAAGGGGTATCGTACCCAGTAACTGGGTTCTGGAGGTCAGATAGGCAGTCGCTTCATGTAAAAAATTGGTATTCAGTTGCATCCGGTGAGACTGGAAGCCGACCCCAACATAATTGGAAACTTGGAAGTAGGTAGTTTTTAATCAAGTAAGTATATAAAAATATAGTGCCGCACGTAGGTCCCCTGACAGACGACGAAAAAAAGTGTGTACTTACCTACTTATTTGGGCGTTTCAGAATGTGTTCTGCAATGTCTATACCAACCAGTGTTATTCCAGGCTATGTCCAATCTTCCAAGTATCAAACGTATCTGGCGAAAACCTAGAGCTGCTGACGATGTTCCTCAATCTGCTGAAGACGAGGATGCCCTCACAGGACGACAAGCCCGCGGAGTTCCAGATCGACGACACGTACTCAGTACCGGTACGGTATATATGGTCACGTTGGATTAGTTGGTGAAACTTCACAGACGCGTGTGAAGTTTCGCGAGCTAAATCTTATAAAGGTTCTGTTTTCCTTTTAAGGTCGGAACTGTGAAAAGATAGAGTATTTGAATATATCGTAAAATAATACTAATTTTTAAGATGTTACTAAAAAAGACGGTTTGTAAAAAGAGTAATAAAAACGGTGGAACAATGGAGAACTTACACGCCTTTGAAATTTATCTTCTATCCTTGTCACCCAAAATAATGTTACTACGGCGTTCCTGTGTTGTGACGTCTGATCGCAGCAGTGCTGTCTCTGTCTAGCATAAGATTTACACGCATACCACATCGCCCTTTTGAAAATATTTATAATACTATCATGTGACAAACAAACAAGTCAACATTATCACCAGTATGATTGATTCTCTGTTCTCTTAAAAAGTACTTACTTCCTCTCCCAGGGTGTGGGCACAGTGGTATCAGGCACGACCCTGGCGGGTGTGATCCGCCTCAACGACACGCTACTGCTGGGGCCCGACCCGCTCGGCCGCTTCCAGCCAATCACCGTCAAGAGCATCCATAGGAAAAGAATGCCAGTGCCGGAGGTCAGGGGCGGACAGACAGCTAGCTTTGCTCTCAAGAAGGTTAGTCAAGAAAAATACTATAATTATTGGGTATCGCATCTAGTTTTTTTTTTTTTTTGTGTTCAATAATACTGTATTATTTTTTTAGCTAAAATTAAGTAGGTGATGAGTAAAACATTACCAAAAAAAAAAAAATTGCAGAACGAGAAATACTTCTGAATGGTTTTGATGATCATTTTGTTGTTGATGTTTTGTGAGTGCACATTGATACAATATTGTAAATCAAAGCTGGAGACATTAATTTAAATGATATCTTTTTGAGGCTGAATGTACTTTACACAGCAATCTAAAAGTTCCGCAAAGGGAATTCCGGAGCATAGAAAAACAATGAATTAATTAGTTATAATATTTCCCGTATAACATTATCAATAATGTTGTCGTACAGATAAAGCGCTCACAAATCCGCAAGGGCATGGTGATGGTGTCTCCCGCGCTCAACCCTCAAGCGTGCTGGCAGTTCGAGGGAGAGATCCTGGTGCTGCACCATCCTACCACTATCTCCTCACGTTACCAGGCCATGGGTACGTAACCAAACGGGATAGAATAGCGAAGCAGACACCAAAACGTTACAGAAAGGAAGAATTACAATTGTTTAAACAAACTTAATGTGGGGCAACATATAAAAAAAAAAGAAAAAAAAGAAACCTAAAACAAAAAAGGATTTATACATTGAAATAATATATACATCTTGTTACCATAACACAAGCATTAGGTTGCTTAGCTTGGGACTAGATGGCGCTGTGTGAAATGTCCAGGGATATTATTATTATACATAGTTTGTGGCCAATAAGGACACTTAATCGTTAATAATAATACAGTAAACACATTAGAATCTTTTTTGGCAACAAAGTATATTATTTAAATGTTAAAATCCTTTAAAGTTTCGTCCCGATTCACCTCATTTTACGGTGTTTGAAAATATTTAGACCCTCTTTCACCACATATGGATACACTCTATCGCGGATCTGTTGGCGCTTGAATGACATTCACACGTTGTTGGTAAATATTTCTGAAATTCTTTTGTGAAAAACAAGATGGCGTCGTTAATTCGATTTTGGATGCACTCCAAAAGATCTTTCTACACACAGCAACACATTAAGCTATACGTTTCCAGTTTTAGCTGACTTCGCACTGTGTAGTTTTTTCCTACAATCAGAAGTCAGCTTATACTGGTTATGTATAGCTTGATGTGTAGCCGTGCGTACATCTAGTGTGTTCCATTGTTTTATTTTGGAGATAGCCACTGACAAAGAGGCTCTGTTTATTTTATGATAATTTGCACGATACTTACGGAAGTCTTATTCAGAGGCACGTTATACAAACAAGCACCCATACTTATACGGGTGTAGAAAGACCCATCACATAGCCTTTTTACACATTGTGTATATTCAACTAGTAACATTGACCAGAATTTATTGTTGGGAAACGACTTTTGATGTGAAAAGTCAGTTTACGGCAGCGCGCAATGTAACGCACGCAGGACATTGTACTTATGGGTGCAACAGTGCAGGAGTTCTGGTGGTAAGTATTTACTTTAAGGTGGATGCTCCAAGGTAGCCCGCGAAATTCAAATTTTCTTAAGTTTTTTGCAATTTGCTGGTCAGTACTAAGTCGTACGTTGATTAAAATATGATTCGCGGCCGTAACAAATATGTATTTACAGAATTATAATCATTAAAGTCATCAACACAACTCTCCAAGATCAAGTAATCCTACTGAATGACTATTTCATGAAATCTTGACATTTTAGGATTATGCTAACATAACAAGTCGTATTACTGATTACGTAAACCTTAGGTAACCGTAGGTTCCCGGGTATGGTCCAGTACAAAAAAAAATATCACAATGACAGGGAGTACAAGTGACTCTCGGCTTCATTAGCCGTCATTTTACACCGTTTATGTTCGTGTTCCTTAGTGCACTGTGGCAGCATCCGCCAGACGGCGTCGATCCTGACGATGTCTCGCGACTGCCTGCGCACCGGCGACAAGGCGCTCGTGCGCTTCCGCTTCATCAAGCATCCCGAGTATCTCAAGAGGGGGCAGAGGATGGTGAGGATATCTTACTGCAATTGTTAAAACTTGTATAGATAACCTCGTAATTGATTACCACTTTTGTCAAATTCTCCCAGTAAAATGAAACTTCACTAAGATTGGATGTCACATTGCTCCTAAGACGAAAGCGCCTGGTAAGCGGTAGCAACAAACTTAATATTGACCTACAAATTTGAATTTATCAAATTTGTAGGTCAATATTAAGTTTGTTGATCAAAATATGATTCGCGATCTTAACAAATATGTATTTACAAAATTATAATCATAAAATAATGCTAATACAAATATCATTCTCAAAGGTTATTTTCACTAGAGCAATTTGTAGGGTAGGGTATTTACGCCGGGAGCAGCAAACACTGCGTTATCGTGCTTCGGCTGACAGATCTCGGCGACAAGTGACTGTCCAGGAATGTGAGGCCTGGTTTGGGTGGAATCCCGATGGGTCTCTTGAACACATAAGATATCACAATGCGTCTTGCGAGATAATTCAGAAAAAAATTCTGCTTTATCCTGAGAGAACCCTTCGATGTTGATCGAGATACACAATAGGTTAGTTTTGTTAGTGGACTGTTTGGCCCTGAGAAGGGCCAATTGCAACTTGTATTTGCCATCGTGGTGAAAGGATTAGCCTATTGACAGAAGTCGATTGCCCAGGGTGCGCCAAACGTAACAAAAGGTCGGATAATACGTCACTCGAGGAGGCTCCTTTCATGCACCGAATGTTATCCGCGTTGCTGAATTTTGGACCAAACAAATTTAAGAAAAAAACTATATTTTTGCCATCGATACGCTAAGAAGATTCCTTCTCAGATATGCATAAATGATCTTTACATTTTATGACGTGAAAAAGAAAGTGACATTATGGTGGTAAAGTAATTACGAGGTCAACTATATAGATATAGAAAGTGGACGAAGAGGATTGCGTACATGACGTTCTTCACAAGTACATAGCATTGATGTGTCGTACAGGTGTTCCGTGAGGGTCGCACGAAAGCAGTCGGTAACGTGCTGCGACCAGAACCCGCCGCCGTGAAGACGCAGCCGCGCACCACCAACACGCGACACGACCGACGCGCGCAGCAGTCGCACGACAAGCCCGACACGCACGCCACGCATGTGGTAAGATGTAATAATGTCACATATACACGCCGGCGCTAATAATGTCACATAAAATCAACTCGAAAAGGCTGTCCTTTAACTTTTTGATATTTTTTTTGGAACGAAGTTCCTTTTCGCTTTCGATTATTTTTGTTGAACTTCGTTCCATCCGGATGTCCCTTGACACCTCTCAAGTTTTTTTTTCAATATCTGTGAATGCAAATCAAAATGTCGCAAAAGTTAAGGACAGTCTCCTAAAACCGTTTTCCTGTAACTACAACGGTCAAAGTATCAGCCCTTAAAGCCCCGTTTCAAAAATCAAACCCTGTATATGACATGGGAAAAAATTCTAAAATATTTGCCTCCTTTATGTGTGTAAAAATATGCGGCAAACCAAAGCAATTTCATCCATTGTGTGATTTTACGTTGCAGCAAGAGAGTGACGTGACAGCGACAGACTCTCCGTTCGAGGTGCAGGCGGACAAGCGCGGCGCGGCGGGCGGCGGCGCGGGCGCGGCGCGGCGCGCGCGGCGGCGCCACGACAAGCCGCCCGACGCGCCCGCCGTCGCCGCCGCCGCCACCTAATGCGCCGCAGTGCACCACACCCACCACCCTGCCACGCGCCAGTCCGTCTACACGGCGCCGAGCGGCCCGAACCGGGAGGTTTACAGATATTTTCTAGCAGTACAAGACGGGCGCTAGGGAGTGACATTTTTAATATTCTCCGAATTGATGACGATATTGCCAGATTTTAATATAAATTCAAAATTATGAATGTCAACAGTGTGAAACTTTGAAGGTACTCCTGTAAATATTTTCTTTAGTCTAGCGCAGCTAATTCGGTCCAGAAGCATTAAATCAGAGTACAAGGTACTTAGGTCTCATGACGATGCTGCGTCACTAGTTGTAAAGTACGCGGTACAGTTCTATATCTAATGTAGTGTGTGTTTACTGATTAGTACACACTCTTGGACAACCGTTACATATTTTTGACTAAATATACTTACCTATAACTTAATAGATGGTCTCTTAATCTATCTTATAAGGTTTCTGAAAATTCGTCAAGTTTATAATAAATATATTTTTCATAGTTATACAATATAAGCGTGTGTGACATATAACAGTACAACAGGGACAGAACATGCAGCTTTGCATCTTGATTTTCTATATTTTTTTTATCAGAATAGCTATTTTTTGTTATTAAAATTCTAATTATTTTAAGCACGATTCTTGAGGATTACTGTTGTTTTGGAATTTATAGTTTTATTTTAATTTGCTTGATTATACTGATTTCAATATGATTGATATTTTCATTGAGCTGTCTAGGTTCAATCAACATGATGTTGGTCAGTTACTCTTTGAACAGCAGTCAGTGGTGACAGAGGGATGAATCTGTTGTACTTTGTAGTTGGAACTATTACAAATAATGCAATAATATTAGTGTTAGTGAGGCTAGCTGTTCTACTCCATATCCTAACTCAGTATTTTGATTACTTCACAGTACCATAACTATGTGATTTTTGTAGTTTAAGGAAATGAATATTTTTATGGTTTGTTCAGAGTGAGTGAAATAAAACTAGCTCGGATTAACTATGCTGTATTATTTAATGCCTACAAGTGAAAAAGTAATGGCTAAATACACACGCAGCAGAATTTTAGACTAAACTAAAATTATTTACATTATTTCTTCAATTGTTTCTTAGCATCCTGAATCCCTTCCTTTACGTTTTCATTTAATTTTTTTAAGAATGACATGATTCTGTTGACTTGTTCAGGATTTAACTTATCCATGTCTCCCAACTTCTGCTTACTCTTGTAGAACATGGACACTGCCATCTGTGCAGCGCGTCTCACAGGGTAGGACTCTGCAATCTTCTGCACAAGGTGTTCATTGTTGGCAAGATATCTTAGTAAAGCTCTGAGAGGCATAGTATTGAGATAAGTCACTTGAATGAAGTTTCAAATGAGCACATATTACGATACTTCTGTAAGAGCTCTCTTTTCAGCCTCAGCTGTGTTCTCAGTATTTCAAACTGTTTCAACTGGTCCTGCTTGTTGTAATCTATGCCAGGCAACCGCTTTATCTGGAACAAACAACAACAACTATACAGAACAACAACAACTATACGAAACACAAGCATCAGCTAATTAGCTGCTAGTGTCTAACCAAATAATAATAATAATAAAAAAAAAAATGTGGAGGTCGAGGCTTTTTAAACGCTAAGGTCATCCACAATCGCGAGATATGCAGGGATTATTTCCTAGAAACCGACGTGGGGATGCATCGAGATGTGGTTGCGGTGGACAAGGGCCTCACCCCGCTTTCCTTGGCTAAAGAGAACTGGCGCAAACCAGTAGTGCTTGATACTAATGATCGCATGGAAGTATGGCAGAGTAAGGAGCTTCACAGACGCTTTTACTGGGCCCTACATGGACCCGATGTAGATCTACTAGCATCCGCAGCCTGGCTGTGTTCCGGTGACCTCTTTGGAGAAACCGAAGGTTTTGTCTGTGCAATTATGGACGAAGTTATAATGACGAACAATTACCGGAGATTTATTGTGAAAGACAGCATGGTTGACATCTGTCAGGCACGCCACCGGCCGGGAGAATCGATCAGGCATATTATCTCCAGGTGTTCTCGTCTAGCTAACGGAGAGTATTTGCATAGACACAACCTTGTAGCCAGGATAATCCATCAGCAGCTGGCTCTGAAATACAGCCTTGTGGAATCTGAGGTGCAGTACTACAGGTATGTGCCTGACCCAGTTCTCGAAAATGGAAATATCACATTGTACTGGGATCGAACCATCATCATTGACAGGACTATTGTTGCCAATAAGCCTGATATAGTGGTGGTAGATCGATCAGACTGGCGCACAATGTTTGTTGACATAACCGTCCCGCATGATGAGAACCTCGTGAAAGACGAAAAAGATAAACAAATCAAGTATCTTGACTTGGCTCGCGAGGTTGTCGACATGTGGGATGTGGACTCAGCGATCATTGTGCCGATAGTCGTGACAGCCAATGGCTTAATAGCCAACACCTGAGGAGGCTCTCGTTGGGCAGCTGGATCAAGGGCTTGATTCAGAAAGCGGTACTTCTGGACACGGCTCGCATTGTCAGGAGGTTCCTCTCTCTGGAGCCCTGACCGCCGGTAGCTTGGACCCTGTTCCCGATACCGGTGGGCTATTTTTTTTTATCTTTTTGTTTACAAAACTATTGAAAAATGTACTTAATAAGTAATCAGATGAAATAAAGGAAATAATAATAAACCATAGTGCATGCACTTTTATTATATCTCAGATTGTTATGTAAACTAACCTACAATATTGATAATGCCAAATAAATTCGAATCTGAACAGATACTATGTTAACATGATAGGATTATAGTCATTATTACCTGAGTACGCGCTATATCAAATTTCTTTTGCAATTCGAGCACCCGTTGACTGCAGTCTTGAGATTCCCTGGCTTTGGCAGAGTTGTCATGGAAGTCCCTTTCAACACTAAAAAATATAAATATTTACAATACTTATGTATATACAGTGATAGAAATGATGTTGTTTATCTAAAAATAAGAGCACTTTAAAAAGTACCTTCGTATTATTTCGTAAACAATCGGTAAGAAATCTACATCTACGTCTTGCACAGTTATAGGACTAAAGTTGTTTTGTTCAGAATGATCTGTGTTATTTTCCATCGTATGAAGGTGGCATGAGCTGTACTCAAATGAAAAAAACGCACTTGCCTAAATATAAACGCTATCAATAAACTAAAACCTAATTTTACAAAAAAAATACCAATGAGACAAGCAGACTAGAAGACAAATAATGTCAATGAGTCAATGTCATATTGCCATTTGTTGAATTTTGTTGTCACTGTGGTATTACTTTACTTTACTCTATGGTGGTATGGTATAACATGGTCCACAGTTGTCAATTTGTCAATCATATTTTTCTAAAGTGGCAAGCAATGCTGAATTTCTTGGGCTAACTAGCATGAGATCTTAGGGGAATGTTAGACGACCAATCCGGTAATCTGATTCAGACGGTTCATTACGAATTATACAACACTGGAATAGGCAACAGCTTCGTCTTTCTGGCTGAGGGGCTCCATATTAATTGAAAAATGCCAAAGTAAATAATTTATTTGAAATATGCTATGAATTTGTGTTCGAATGGATGTTTTGCGAGATTTTGCGTCAATGGTGTTAGTGTTACAAACTGAGTTAATCTGGCAACAAAGTAACCAAGATCACGGATTGAAAAAAATTCAGATTGATCGTCTAAAATCCCCACACTGGAATTTTAATGATGGTGAAAATTCCTACATGACATAGAGTTGTCATGTAGGAATTTTCACCATCATTAAAATTCCAGTGTGTATTGACATAGACAATGAAAGGAACATTACTTAAAGGCCTCAGTAGCCAGTTCATTAAATTTCCAAAAAAAGAATAGCAACGCTGTCATTTTGACAAAGTTTGACTGCTGACAAGTTGACATCGTTTTTGACAAGTTGGTTGTACAATGGTTAAATGGTGTGCGTTGTTTATTATGAGAATATCTAATTAAAATTTAAAAAATGGATGAGGTTGCTAAACTAGAACATCTTTCGCTTGTGTCGAAACTCTGCACTGAGTTGGACAACCATTTAGGATTGAACGATAAAGATTTAGGTAAGTTTAATGTATAAACATAATGGTGATGCTATTGGTGTTCTTCCTGATGCAATTCAATTTTACATTTCTTTGTGGATTCAGGCCCTGCATTTCGCGTAGAATTTCCTTGTTTCAATCTTGTCCATGTTCATTCAAAAGTGACTATGCGTTGAGTCCCACTTCTTATGACCGCCATCCGCCACCGCATGCCTTTTGTCCTGGTGGCTGACACCATTTCTTTTTAATGAAATAAAATTCCTACACTCATGCTTTTTCCGTGGGTGTAGGTGAAAACTAATATATACCACATCCTTTTATAGAAAGTAGATTTTATAGAATTCCAACTATTACATTTTATCATACATTTTTCAGCTGAATTTATCATTGACATAGCTGACAAGAATCCTACATTCGACTGTTTCAAGAAGGCACTCATTGAAAATGGAGCTGAGTTTTCAGATTCATTTATGACTAATTTATTGCGAATCATACAGCACATGAAACCTGCCAACAACACCACACAAAAAGGTGAAACTAGCAATGAAAGTTCAGACCCAATGGCTAATAAGTTTCCAGGTCTTGCTATTCCCAATGAGAAGCCTCCCACATTCTCATCAGATGAAGAGAGTGAAGAAGAAGAGGATTATAAGAAAAACAAAAGACTAACAGCAAAAGAAATATTTAAAGATGAATTAAAGACTAAAACAAATGATTCTGTGGTTGATCAAGCCATGGCTGAGTTGGAAGCCCTGGCACCATCACAAGGTTCTCTTACAGCTCCTATAAAAGAACCTTTGAAGAAAGAAACTAGTAAAGTTGATGTGAAAAAAAGAGAACGGAGCCGCAGTCCTGAGCATAAAGACATAAGTAGAAAAAGAGAACGATCTAGAGATAGGGATAGAAAAAGTAGATCCAGAGAGCGAGAAAGAGATAGAAGAAGTAGGCGTAGCAGGAGTAGAGACAAGAGGAGCCGCAGTAGAGACAAGAGGAGCCACAGTAGAGACAAGAGGAGCCGCAGTAGAGACCGTAGGAGTAGAAGTAGAGACAAGGACAGAGATAGAAGAAGACGATCCAGGAGTCGCCCCACCTCTAGTCGTCACAGGTCAAGAGACAGGCAAAGGAGATCAAGGTCTAGAGGAAGGGGATCCCCATCTAGAAGTAGGACGTCCCCAAGTAAAAGGAAGTCATCCCCACCCAGAGGAAGGGGATCCCCAAGTAAAGGCAGGTCATCCCCGTCTAAACGAAGGTCATCACCTCCAAGAGGGAGGGGGTCACCCTCTCATGAAAGAGAACACAAATATGGTGACTATGGCAAGAAGTTTAAGAAGAAGAGTCCTGAGGTTGAGATGAGTGATGACCCTGAGCCTGGGAAAGTAAGTACCAGTTTTTTATGTATTTTTTATATCTTCCATGATGACTATTATGCTAAAGAAATTTTGTCCGACAATTCTGAAAAACTTTATCACTTTTGACATTATTATTTTATTTGTTGTTGATTGAAGATTCATGGTTTCATCATGTCTATTTCAAATACCCAGATTTTACTAGTTATTTAGTGTTTTGAAAGTTACACACAACAATAACCTAAGTTACAATAACCTGGCAGTTTGAGTAATTAATGTGGCCTACCCAAATGTCCTTTCTTTGGTATTGTTTGTCAAATCGTTGAGCTCCGTAATTTTTGAGTTGAGCTGCACGATTTCTGACATATGCGTGCACTGACTGGACAGGTCCTCTCAATCTGTGTGGTTCTTTCCTCAAAAGACCATCTCAGACATCGACCTACATGGTCTTCATATGATCTGACCAAGATTATGTCTGGACTTTAAAAGAGACTGTGACATCTGAGTTTGTCTCGGCCTTTCTTCTCAGGCTAGTCAGATAGGAAAGGCCGACCTCATCTAGTTTTAAAATATGATTGACGTGTAAAAGTGTTTGTACAAACCTACTTACAAAATAAAATCATTTATCATTTAAAGTTGACTGGTAGAAAATGCCTCAGGCATTAATTCTGTCTTTGTAGAGTATTTTTTTTTTACTTGTGCACAAAGTTTTTATAAAAAAAATCTTTTTCTCAGATCTACAGTGGAAGGATAGCAAATATAGTGCCATTTGGTTGCTTCGTACAAATTGAGGGTGTGAGGAAGAGGTGGGAGGGTCTGGTACACATCTCTCAGCTGAGGACCGAGGGCCGCGTCACCAACGTGTCTGATGTCGTCAACAGAGGGGATAAAGTTAAGGTAAGATATAAGAATAAGTTTAAAAAAGATTTTAATTAAATTAGGTAATTAAAACTGGGTTTGAGAATTGGAAGTACTTGTTTGATTGCCCTTGTTGTGCCATCATGTTTTGTTGATAGTGTGTTTCTTGTTATTGCATAATATGAGTTAATAAAGTCATAAACAGGAAATGTTTAAAAAATCTACCATTTCTTTATTGAACAAAAAAGTTAACTTATGTTTTTTATTGTTTCAGGTCAAAGTGTTGTCAATGACTGGACAGAAAGTGTCTCTTACTATGCGGGATGTGTGTCAAGAAACTGGCAAAGATCTGAACCCAGCATCACATGCACATTTGGAGGTAAATATAAAGCATAAAACTGTATTTGTACATTTATTTTTGATTAAACACTTGTAGCCCACTAAACTGAATTAAACAGTTGTGTTTGTAATTATATACTTTTATAAATGTATTTTTATACGATTATATTTTCCGCATATTAGGCTGAACGCGAAGGTCGCAATCCAGACCGTCCTCCGCCAAACGCCACGGTGTTGGCAGGCCTGCAGGGCGGTCTCGATCCTGACGAAGACTCCAGCCGGAAGAGGGTCACCAGGATCTCCAGCCCTGAGCGTTGGGAGATCAAACAGGTAAGAGAAACTGACGGAAAATTTAACCACCCAGAAATTAAAAAAGAAATGAGGATAAAACTGCAACTTACTTCAGGTTTCTCTACTATCATGCTACATGTAACTATCAATACATTTTTTGTAAACACACTATAAATACGGGAATCCATTTAATTCACAAATAATCATGGACAGCTCTGCAAAGAGAAAATCTGCTCTTTTAGCAATGGTAGACACTTTTCCTTAATCCATCTTTTAATGGGTCATTCTACAAGTCACACATGCTTATGATTTAATTTCAACTTTCGATTCAAACTAAACAAGAAGCACAATTATGGCGGACTACAGTGCTGCCATCGCACTGAAGAGCTTTCAGTTTTTAACCCCATTGATTAACTCATTTCTACCCCACAGATGATATCATCAGGAGTCATAGACAAGAGCGAGTTACCGGACTTCGATGATGAGACAGGTTTGTTGCCGAAAGACGAAGACGGCGAGGCTGACATCGAGATAGAGCTGGTGGAAGAAGAACCTCCCTTCTTGCAAGGTCACGGCCGCGCCCTTCATGACCTGTCACCTGTCAGAATTGTGAAGAACCCAGACGGTTCCCTCGCACAAGCCGCCATGATGCAGTCAGCGCTATCAAAAGAGAGAAGAGAACAGAAGATGATACAGAGAGAGGCAGAGATGGAGAGTGTACCTATGGGACTGAATAAAAATTGGATAGATCCTCTACCTGAAAGCGATGGTCGAGCTTTAGCTGCTAACATGAGAGGGACGGGTATAACTCCTCAAGATCTACCAGAGTGGAAGAAGCATGTGATTGGTGGGAAGAAGTCTTCTTTTGGCAAGAAGACGAATTTGTCTCTTTTGGAGCAGAGGCAGTCCCTACCCATCTATAAGTTGAGGGATGAATTGACTAAGGTTTGTATGAGTGAACTCCTATCTTTCTTAGGGCTGATTTTTCAACCGTCAGAAACTTTTTATTTATGTAATAAAATTGACGTCTGACAGTTTTTGTATGGAAGAACTGTCAAAAATTCTAAATTATTCCTCCAATAAAATTATCTGGTGTTGGAAAAATCAGACCTTAATTTATGTCTGTCTTCCCAAAACTAATGGGTCTTTATGTTCTATGTAACTGAAAAATTCTTTTCGATTAAGAATATCTATTTCTGTAGCTTGAAATCAATTATATTTAACTAGATAGTTCAAAAAATTTCCCTACCAAAAATCCATCAAACATTTTGACATTTTTTCTTTACACCACACCAGGCTGTAGCCGACAACCAGATCCTGATAGTAATTGGTGAGACTGGGTCTGGCAAAACAACCCAGATCACTCAGTATCTCGCGGAATGCGGCCTGACCGCTCGCGGTAAGATCGCGTGCACGCAGCCGCGTCGTGTGGCCGCCATGTCTGTGGCCAAACGAGTGGCGGAGGAGTTCGGGTGTCGGCTGGGGCAGGAGGTCGGCTACACCATCCGGTTTGAAGATTGTACGAGTCCTGAGACTGTTATCAAGTAAGTGTACGCTACTTTTGGCATCTTTTCACATAAAATGTCACTGGAATGGAAAGTACAAAAAAGCACGTTAAATACACTGCATTGTGAACCTAAAATCGGTGCAATTAGAGCCACTTTACTAGCAAGTCTGTTGTAAGAATATTTTTATAATTTACGAGAATGATTGGAAAAAAATAATTAATTTACGTTATAAGCAAAATAATCATCACAACGTAGGGGAACCTTTGACACCCTGGGCGACAGTGATGAAGATTATCAACCACGCAGCAAAGAGACACCCCCAAGTACCAGATAGGTAGACGTGTAATACGAAACGTATCGTCAATTATGTGATGATGTGAAATCAAATGACTCAAACTATGTTAAAGGGACCCGTAATCCATAAGAGATCACACTCACAATTCGGCAGAGATTATTGATTGCAAAAAATCTGCTTGTCATACAATAGTAGATTACCACGTTGGTAACTGAAATATCTACGTTTCTATGTCGTCAGAAAGTATAAGCCTGATATCGCCAATCCACCTTGAGTAAGCATACTGATCAATGCTCATTACTTCTCTTTATGAGAAGAGGCATTTGTCCTGTTGTGGAACAGCACTAGGATCACAATTATTTGATTACTATATCTATTTGTTAATGGAATGGAAACGCCGGCAGGGGAGCCCTCGAATATAGTGATGTTCTTCTGAAAGGAAACCTATCCTCATGGGAAAAAGGCGTGTGTTTATATATGTGTGTATGTTCTTAATTGTTTAATATTCCTTTCTCAGGTACATGACAGACGGTATGTTACTCCGCGAGTGCCTCATGGACCTGGACCTCAAATCCTACTCCGTCATCATGTTGGACGAGGCTCACGAGCGCACCATCCACACTGACGTCCTCTTTGGTTTGCTAAAACAAGCCGTGCAGAAGCGACCGGAGCTCAAACTGATCGTCACATCAGCTACCCTAGACGCTGTCAAGTTCTCGCAGTACTTCTTCGAAGCCCCCATCTTTACTATCCCCGGTAGAACCTTCCCTGTTGAAGTCATGTACACCAAGGAACCAGAAACTGATTATCTAGACGCGTCTTTGATTACTGTGATGCAAATACATTTGAGGGAACCTCCGGGAGATATTTTGCTGTTCTTGACTGGTCAGGAGGAAATTGATACAGCTTGCGAGATTCTGTATGAGAGGATGAAGTCCTTAGGCCCAGATGTGCCAGAACTAATCATTCTACCGGTATATTCCGCGTTGCCGTCTGAAATGCAAACGCGTATCTTCGAGCCAGCACCCCCCGGCTCAAGAAAGGTCGTCATAGCTACCAACATTGCGGAAACTTCGCTGACCATAGACGGAGTTTATTATGTTGTTGACCCTGGTTTTGTGAAGCAAAAAGTTTATAATTCGAAGACTGGAATGGACTCTTTGGTTGTGACACCTATTTCACAGGTAAATATATGATGATCAAATTAATAATCGTGAAAATAAAAAACTTTTTAAACTCATATTCAAGACCCCGTATATCTACTTTTCGCTGTTTAAAGTTTATTATCTTTATTTATTGGATGTTTTTTTGTTTGGTACAGGCAGCGGCAAAACAGCGAGCGGGTCGCGCCGGCCGGACGGGTCCCGGCAAGTGTTACCGACTGTACACGGAGCGCGCCTACCGAGACGAGATGTTACCCACGCCAGTGCCTGAGATTCAGCGCACTAATCTTGCCACTACCGTATGTATTCACGACTGAGTATATCGCCGTTATTGTAACTTTGCTCAAGCAGTTGTAATGGCACAAGTAAGCTCTCGCTTACATGTTTTGGCTGTCACTTGTTCGAAACTTCGAATCCTTGGGATTAGTTCCCTTCCTCTCCTATTGTGTCGATAAGCACAAAAATAGTTCATACCGTAGTGACTGACACAATTTTCAGAAACCTGAGAGTGGGCTCACTTCCATACTACAAAATAAAATCTATATCTTGTTTGATATAAACGTAATGTTTTATATCCAGGTGCTGCAACTAAAGACGATGGGTATCAACGACCTGCTGCACTTCGACTTCATGGACGCGCCGCCGGTCGAGTCGCTCATCATGGCATTGGAACAACTGCACTCCTTGTCCGCGTTAGACTCGGAAGGGTTGCTCACCAGGCTTGGACGAAGGGTATGTAGACCAAAACAATCGCGTTTACGTAGACACAACAAAGCGATTTGCAAGGCTGTATAGAAAAATAAACTCTATATTGTAAAAAATAGAGTTCAAAATGCGAGATATTAAAATTAGGGATAGCTGTTGCATTTCACGAACGGGGTCAAACCTTGAAATTAAACCAAATGACGAAGACTGAAAAATCTAATTTAAACGAAATATTTATTCACAGATAATGATTTTAATATACAATGACATGTTACCGTCACCAAACTAGCTGCACTCGTAATTTTCAACCACAATATATCATGTTCAAAAAGTCTCTAGAGCTTACCCATTTATCCAACCTAAATAAAATATACTAAAACTTTCTTTGCTTTACAGATGGCCGAATTCCCGCTCGAACCAAACCTCTCCAAGATCCTTATCATGTCTGTAGCACTACAATGCTCCGACGAAATCCTGACCATAGTGTCAATGTTGAGCGTCCAGAACGTGTTCTATCGACCCAAAGACAAGCAGGCACTGGCTGACCAGAAGAAGGCTAAGTTCAACCAGCCGGAAGGCGACCACCTGACGTTGTTGGCCGTGTATAATAGTTGGAGGAACAATAAGTTCTCTAACGCATGGTGCTATGAGAACTTCGTGCAGATCCGCACGTTGAAACGGGCGCAAGATGTTAGAAAACAACTGCTTGGTATTATGGATAGGTGAGTTGTGATAACAGTTCATTTTCTATATCAATGGAGGTCGGCGCAGTTTCTCCGATGCTTCCCTGTCAGCCGCCACTTTATCGTTCACTCTCAGTTCATCTGTGTCATGCCCCACACAATCCCACTAATAATATAACCTATAGAAATCAATTGCTGGATAAGATCTCAACCAATTACTGATAGAACACCTAGTTTTTCGCTTTTCTGCATCGAATCAATCACCACTATTATTTATTGATAATACTTTATCTGAGGCTTTAATTCATTGTTTAATTACAAAATCAAACAAATTAGACTTTTATTTTCACAACGCTTCTCGTCATCTTTTCTGATGCGCACAGCTAAGGAGTGGAATCGTCTGCCTGCGTCTGCATTCCCGATTTCATACAACCCGAATCTCTTCAAGGCGAGAGTGAATAGGCTTCTTCTGGGCAAGCTCGTTCCACCGTAGATCTCATTCCTGCCTCTGGGCTGGATTGAGGTCAAGAGTGAGCCTATTGTCAATAAAAAAACCAATTTAAATTCCTATTTATAATTACACCAGGCATAAGTTGGACGTGGTATCGGCGGGTAAGAACACGGTGCGCATCCAGAAGACGATATGTTCCGGTTTCTTCAGGAATGCGGCCAAGAAGGACCCACAGGAGGGGTACAGGACTCTGGTGGACAGCCAGGTGGTCTACATACATCCTTCTAGTGCGCTCTTCAATAGGCAGCCGGAATGGTAAGATTTTAAATTTGGGACTTGATAAATACTTTTAAAAAACGAATTGAATAAGATTTTTAAAGAGCACCATGTTCTCTACTATCATATCTCAGTTCCGGGATCTAATGTTAACTTTTTTCATAATCAGGGTAATCTACCACGAGCTTGTCCAAACAACGAAGGAGTACATGCGTGAAGTAACCACCATAGACCCGAAGTGGCTGGTGGAGTTTGCGCCAGCATTCTTCAAGTTCTCCGACCCCACCAAACTGTCCAAGTTCAAGAAGAACCAGAGACTAGAGCCGCTCTACAACAAGTATGAGGAACCGAACGCCTGGAGAATATCAAGAGTCCGCAGGAGAAGAAATTAAACTGTCCACTGCCAATGCTAGATCTAATTTTACTTCAAATTATATTGATAAGGAATGCGAAATGTAGTTTTCTTTATGGTGTTATTATCCATTTATACTTCCCTATCCAACATCTCCCTATACGATTATAGAAATCGAATCCCTCCTCGTACATGTCTAACAAACTAACTGACGCGATTTAACAGTCTACTACTGTGGCCCTGCCAGAAGGATTGGTGACGTGATATGTCTTACTAGCAGGGTAAGCCCCTATTGGACATTCTGGCTATCATATATCGGTCACTCTCTGCATCAGAGAAGAACGGATTTAACTTAAAAATATATAAGACATTGTTGGAACGAAGTACTTTAACAACTTGCGGTAGGAGTGAACTGGTAGAAATCGTCAGGTGACGAATAAGCGCTATGTCCCCTCCGTGCGACTCGCGAGAAATCGTCTCTGGGGGTGATGACGTCAAAATGAAAATCCAAAACGGCGGCTGCAAATATATTCTAATTTTCCGGCATGGGTGTCGTTTTCATGGTTTTCGAGGGTGCTAAAGCCTTTAGCACCCTCGAAAACTATCCTCCTCGCTACTCCTGCCACTATCGGATTTTGCCTAAACCCGATAGTAAGCTCACAATAAAAATCAAAGATGATGGGTGTGAAACTTCCTAATTTTTCATCATAGGTGTCGTTTTCATGGTTTTCGAGGGTGCTGAAGTCAATAAAGAGGTCAAGATGAAAATCCAAGATTGCAGTAACTTCACGAAAGTCTCTAGTAAAAATTTATACTAGATGACTCTGTACTAAAAACGTGTATTAAATTCACACTTTATCATATTATAATATCTTTCTATCATATACGCACAGAGCATGTAACCTTTTCATATACGAGTATGTATGCGTGCGATTATCGCGTAAGGATTTTCGCTTCTGACGGGGGTTCCCCGACCGCACACGTTTTTATTAAAGTTTCGAAACGGCTTGCTTACTAATATTAGCAGAAAATATCGTCACATAACGAAAAAGCGTTAAGCCCTCTTCATGCGATTTGAGAAATATAGTTCTTGGTTTTAGAAAGGTGACAAAGCCGAAAGTAGATAGAAGAAGTTTGCGCGCTTTGACTACACTTTTCTCCCTTCTCAACTCTCCCACTCCTCCTTCTTATCTCGTATCTCACTTCCAATATCTATGTTCTTCATACGCTAAGAATCTGCGTTCTTCTAACAATCTTCTCTTACTTTGTCCTTCTCATACATCTGGCTTTGTTCATTCCTCTTTTCATATTCAGTCCATTCTTCTATGGAATGCGCTTCCTCTTGATATCAGGACGGCCACCAGTCGGTATGCATTTAAGCGGAAATTGCAGAGTTATTTTCAAAACAAATTTTTAAAAAAATAGCGTAGAGTCATCTCTACACATCTCTCCCTTGATTTTGTATATATATATATATATATTATAAGTATATATTATAGTAATAATATGTATGTGTATGTAACCTATTTATGTATTTGTGTACCTAGTTTTAAGTTTTTTTTAAAATTATTATTGTCTCTCTCAACCAAAGCACCTGCCATCTAATCTCTTCACCACCCTTGGTTGACTGGTAGAGAATGCCTAAGGCATTAAGTCCGCCTTTGTACCTTTTTGTGCGAAAAGTTTAAATAAATAAATAGTGAGGTCAAAATGAAAATCCGAGATTTTCGTTTCGTTGTATTTATGCGTTAAAATATTCTATCATTGGTTGAATTGATGTGTTAGTGTAACAAAACGTTAATGTCAAAGTCAAAAACTCAAAGTGAGAATCCGTCTGTGGGGATTTTTACTAAAACTAAGTAAATTTGTGGAATAAAATGAGCTGAAACAGCGTAATTAGTTACGCAACACTTCTGACAGTTTATCGTAAAACTGCACAAAATAAATTTGAAGAGCCATGGACTTCTTTTCGGAAATAATCGGCGAAACAGTGATCCTTGGAATAGATACCCTAATATTGGGGTTTTGTGTAAAACAGCTGAGCAAATGTAAACATATCCTGAATGCTTTGCAGGTAAACAGAATACCTTTGATTACTACGATTGCATATAATCTGTAACAACAGTTTTATTCTACCTATTACATTACAAACCTGGGTTATATCTGTAGACAGAGTAAACTATCACATTGCTGATAGTCTATTTACTTTAACTTTGGTGTAGCTTCACGAAACATTAGACATTAGCTACATTTGCATTTTTTATTTTCCATAGATAGATATTTAGGTATGTATCCTCCACTGCTCTCAATAAAAAAATGCAATTTTCTTATTCTCATACTGGAATGCCATACAGCAATTACACCAACGGAGCAAGAATACTTGTAAATTCACTAGTTCCCTTGGCCTTGGCCTTTTTTCACAAAAACAGAACAGGTTATAGTAATTCAGTACCATAAAAACATTGCAGACAGCTCCTGTGCTAGACATAGACTCGACGCTGAACAAGGAGATCAACAAGTACTCCAACAACACCATCCCATATGTGGTGATCAGAGGACTGGTGAAGCCACTCGGCAACCCCATCACCAGTAACTATAACAACTCAGTGACAGGTGTGGTGCAGAGGTAAGGATTAAACCCTATTTTTGTTAAAATAAATGTTTTAAGTCATTTATTTGTCAGAAACACAGTACTTATGATGTCCATACATTATGAAAAGGTTTAAGTACATATTTCTCCATTAACTGCTAAACAAATATTAGTTACAAGAGTTCAAATAAATGAGTCAATAAGGATAAAATTAGATGGATTAAAATGAATTGGAGTACACTTTAGGCATTATTATTGTCACTCTTAGCTAAAAATAATCCTTATCCCTTTACAATATTGGCATTTACAAAAATTAAATAGTACATTTTTACACAATGTCATCAATAAGTACCTGATATTTTGTATTATCCTTTTGGGTCTTATTAAATATATTTTTGTTTCTAAAATGTGAACATCTGTGTAAACCTGAATTTATCATGTAGTTGTCATTTTATAATTTGCTATATTGCATCCTGTAGGACTTGGTATGTTTATTTCATCTTCGTTCCTGCACTAAAAAGAAGTAAACAATTTTGAATATTTGCAAAATATTAATGTCAAATAAGTTTACCTTTACATTAAGTTTCTTTACAGGAATTCAATTTTTTATTTTTTACTTTTTAGTGCAGGAACGTTTTTGTTTGTCTTTTTTTGAAGGCGGTTTTTTTTTTGTAAAAAGTTTTTTTTTATTTCTAGCCGTTTAGTGTATTTTTTATTATAATATAATGGCAACGTAGTTAATATCTTTTCTAAATAGAATATTATTTTGAAGAAGTACCAATATCATACAAGTAGGTACATATTACTGTCTACTTTCTGATCTTTAATTTGATCCCGTAGAGAGATGATAATATGACGCATAAAATACGAGTACTGTCGATTCTTATGCGTCGTATGCTGCCTCTAATATTGAGCTGGGCGGTAACAGTCCATAAACTACAAGGGACCACCCTCGAGAGAGCTGTGATCGACCTTGGTAAAAAAAACTTTGTAAAAGGACAAATATATGTCGCGCTAAGTCGTGTCAGAAGTTTGGAAGGCATAGTGTTATCAGATTTAGACGCCAATAAATTATTGAATCGACCACACGATGATCGAGCGATGACAGAGATAATAAGTTTGCGGAATCTGCCATCTGATAATCAAGACAACACATAACGTGCCATGGAATAGGCCTACCGTCGAAACCACATTAAAAAAAACACGCCCAGCACACTACCTCATAGGTGGCGTGGAAACGTGTGCATACTACCAAGAATACAATTTTATTTTAGTAAATAATAGAAGCGATTTTTTTTTAAACATTGTAAGCAAAATGCCTTTAATATTTCAGAAGTTGTTTTGTGGACACATTGATGATAACATCAAAACTAGATTTTCAATGGCACCTTGTATTCAGAGTGCATCTCATGACAGTTCTAAGCCCAAATACTGCTAGGATACATTGTTTTATTTTGAAGTTCTCATGCCAACCTTCCACCTTCCAGCTCCATCATCAGATCAGTTCGATAGTAACTTATAGCCAAAGTGCATTTCATGACAATTCTAATAAGCCCAAACACGGCTAGAATACGTTGACTAATTACGGAGTTCCGGTACCTGTCTTCCGGCTCCATCATGATCATCAGATCAGTTCAATGATAACATTTTCAATATAACTATTCAGGATTGTATGTTTATTTGTATTGTCATAGTTGCTTAACTATCTTGATTGTGATATCTATGCGAGTGACAAGTTCCGTTAGCCATATCTGATCTTCTTCACCAGTTCCACTTCATCAAATGTTACTTTTTGACTGTAAACGCTTGATTTCTCGATGAAAATATTAAAATTACTATATAGTTGCCTATAATATTTGAGGAGTTCCCTCGATTCCTCATGGATCCCATCATCAGAACTGGATTTTCAAAAAAATGGGACCAATCTGGAAGCATATCCTTTAAAGTTAAAAAAAAATTTTGCAAATCGATCCATAAACAACGGAGTTCTGAGGTAACAAACATAAAAAAAAAATAAAAAAAAAATAAAAAAAAAAAAAATACAACCGAATTGAGAACCTCCTCCTTTTTTTTGAAGTCGGTTAAAAATACCAGATCAGATAAAAAAATTACCTGTTCACAAGTTCAAGAAAACTTTGCAAAAAATTTTAATTGACAAATGTTATTACACGGTTGACGAGTTCTTGAATGATTAAGTTTGTACCATCAACATTTTCTAATTTCGGCGCCAATATTAAAAAAAAAAATTTTCTCTTTGTTTGATATTTACCTACTGAATTTTTTGTCATTTGTTTGAATTTTTTTTTGACAATTTTTGATTTTTTTTGACTGTAAACTTTAAAACTACCCATATTTGTATGTCTTACCATAGGCAAAACATAGCGCACTGTATTTACCTTTAAGATCTGTATTTTTTTTTGTTACATAAGTTTTACAAATAATAAATGATTGATTGATTGATTGATTAATGTTAACAACTTGTCTTGAGGAGAAACAACTATTGACCTTCTGTATTTAGTACTTACCTGTTATTTTGAATTTCTTCGTGTCTTATTCATTTCAGGCTCACAATCAAAGAGCATGTCATAGCCAGGACATCAGCAGGTTTCTGGTCGGACCAGACACGCACTATACATGAAGTGTGCAACTGCACACCCTTCGTGCTCAACAATGGGAAGTACAGCATTGAGGTGGTGGATGCACTCACAGCCGAATTGCTTGGTAAGTGAATCTAAACTAATATTATAAAGCTAAAGAGTTTGTTTGTTAGTTTGTTTGGTTGAATGCGCTAATCTCAGGAACTAATGGTTCAAATTGAAAAATTATTTTTGTGTTGGATAGTCCATTTATCGAGGAAGGCTTTAGGTTGCATAACATCACGCTGCCACCAATAGGAGCGGAGCATCAATGGAAAATGTTGCAAAAACGGGAAAAATTGTTCCTTTTTGAGAGCTTCCATTGCGTGCGCTGCGCAAACGGTTTAAGTTACGCAAAAAACATGTATGATGGAATTGTTCCTCTTTAAATACTCAGAAAAGGTTATAGTGAGTCAATCTTAAAAGATAGACATATGATGTCGCGGACTCTTTTTTAGTACATTTGAAAATTGAACAACGTGCGTGCGCTTCGCCTGTGAAAACCGCGCTAAATTTGGTTCGCAGACGGCCCGAGGCCGCTCGGCCGGGCGGTAGGTAATTATAGCGCGCAAGTACATGGGGTGACGGAGGCCTGGTCGCGGGCCACAGCTAGTTTGTAAATATGACCATTGAGGCCTTCTTCTTTCACTCTTGTGAGTGCAAAAAAAGATAAAAACCTCTAATTTTGTGCAATGTCTGTCAACAGTTACCCTACAATATGTCCCGATATTCACGCCACCTTTGTTGCAGTGTGCCGCCTCCTGCCCTTCTATTATGTTACATTTTGTGGTTTTACGTTTAGTTTCTAGGTAGTCAAGTTTATCAGAATTAATTATTTTACAGACATGGATGTCATATCAGACAAGTTCGAGCCGATGTCGCCCGGTGTCATTGACCACGTGTGGGGATTCTTCTCCGGTGTTCGACAGCGTGGCCTTCAGACTATGGAGGAGATGCTTCGGGACGGCTCTTACATCACGGCCATAGGAGAGCTCAGCCGGAGTAACACAGGCGAAATGAGGATACAGCCACCTAAAGATGGCCTCCCCTTATATCTGACGACAGCTACCAAATCAAGTTTGCTGAAACGGCTGGCCAGTTCGAGGGACTTTTTAAGGTATTATTATTATTAATTTCACTAACTCAGCCTATTGCAGTCCACTGCTGCCTGTCCCAGGGTGCGCCACAACATCCTGTCCTCCGCCTTCCGCATCCGACTGGATGCGGAATGCGGAGGACAGGATGCTGTGGCGCGATCGGCAAGCCTAGTGTGGGACGCCCCCCAACTAGATGGACGGACGATCTTAAGAAGGTGGCTGGGACAAGTCTGTCCCTGCCACCTTATTTAGATCGTCCGGACGTCTGCTCCACCGGCCATCGGTCCAAACATGGCCAGCCCACTGCCACTTCAGTTTCATTATTCATTTATTTCAGGCAATTAGGGTCCATAGAAAAACAATACTTAAATATAAAGAATACTTATTTATTTAAACTTTTTGCACAAAGAAATACAAAGGCGGACTTAATGCCTACTTATAAATTAATACAAAAAAAAAAACAAACATTAAACTAATATGTAAAGTCGGCGATGTATTGGTGTGCTAAACATGGGAAATTCCATAGATATGTTAAGCATGAAAGCGTTAAATGAGCTACTAAGCAATAAAATTGATCTTATCTTATTCGAATGTTTCATTCACAGAGTACTGCTAGTAATTTTCGGCACGGTAGCAGCGGCGGCGTCGTGTCGCGTGGCGTACAAATACATGAAGCGTCGCCGGCGACGCGCGCTCGAGGACTCCATGAAGAAACAACTCGCGGCAGGCCGCCGGGAGCGACGTGCGCATGCGCGGGAGAAGAACCTTGCTGATGTGCAGCTGTGTGTCGTGTGCACGGAAAACCCTAAAGAGGTAGGCGCCGCAGAGTACAGTCAGTAACGAAAGCCGATTAGCAGTTCAGTTTTTTAAATTATAATATCAGTAAATCACAACACAAACAATGCGACTCGACGTTACGTAAAATGCTGCGTAAAAATCTTAAGGCCAAAAGCGACTGTCCTCGCGCGAATAATTACGCATTCGTTTACCAGAGTAATGGCGTAAATACGCGACTTGATTGATCGTCTTGGTATGTCATATTCATATACAAGAGCGCGACGATCGCTTGCGGTTAGGGCGCATCCTTATGCAGGGATATGAATGATGTTGTGTCCACTTAGCTGAAATCTAAAATTGACAGTTTTAAATCGACCGTAACTTTTTATGCAGAGCTGCAGGGTCAAGGTAACAAATAGGTATTAAACTTTATCATAATCCTTTTTCAGATCATCCTACTTCCCTGCGGCCACGTGTGTCTCTGTGAGGACTGTTCAGACAACATCACAGACCACTGTCCCATCTGTCGTGAGAGGATAGAGTCCAGAGCGCCCGCCTTCATTACGTAGACGCGAACATACCATGCACGTATTATAGTCATTTCATTTCACAAGCGCACGTGTGGCGTTGTTCTTCTAAACTACGCTATGGATTTTGATGCAGTTTTCACCATTATTTCGAGAATTTATTCCGGATATATTTAATATTAAACTTACATATAATAAGGAAATTTCGATGTTTTAACAAGTTTTAAAAACCGCACTAGCTGCCATAAATTGCAACGAATTACTTCGCGCGTTCGTGAAATATAACGACTATACCAGTTTGTACAGCGCAGATTGATATATTTTAGTGGTACAATTTCACAGGCTGCACCGTATTTTGTATAGGTGCTATTGATTCTCAGTGACGGCATAATCTACTGTTATGTTATAACAGATTCTTTACATATGTTATAAGTATTAGAACCATTGATCAGACATGTATTTTTAGTATGAAATTGTAATGTTGTAAGGTAGACAGTTTGTCAATGATTGTACAGGTATTATATACGTGCCTAGGTGCTGATAGCTAGCAGAGTCTAATGCATTTGCCTTGTTTGAAGTGTGTCTAAAATAAATTTACAAGATTTGAATGTTGAGGATAGAAATAATACTGTTAAGTCTAGTGGTGTAATAAAAGAAATTAATTAAAGTTTGTAAAATATTTATGTTGTTTTATTGATGTCAGAAACCTACACTGATCCCACCGCATGAGGCTGAACATGTGTCGTCTTCCTCCTGTGCGTTGAAAGGAGTCTCATCATCAGAGTGATCTGATACATTTGTATCCGTCACTCCATTTTCCTTACTCGGATGTTTCTCCGCACTTGAAGTCTCATCTAAACCATATTGTTCTAATAAAATATCAAGTTTCTTATTACTAGTAGCTGGGTCAACATTAGTTTTGCTTTTACAGCTTCCTCCACAACAATTGTTTTTATTACATGTACCATTACTGCTTGCATTCTCTTTATTTGCATTGTTCTTACTGATTCTCTTATTACTATCTACTGCTATACTGGTATCATTCAAATCTTTAATAACATCCTCTAGTGCTCCAGAGCCATTCTGTGCGTGCTTAGCATGGTATTCCTCAAGCATCCTCTTTGCTTTAGAACTCTTGCCGATGCCAAGTTTTGGCAAGCCTTTGTTGAGTCCTTCAAGGAGGACACATGCCTTGCAGACCTCCTGTGAGGACACAAACTTGCAGCGACTGCATATCCTCTGTGTGGGGAGGGAGACCTGTTCCTTTACGGACATGGTTTCACCTGGAATTCATAGATTGTATCTTAAAATATGTTCATGATGTTATGTAACTAAAACTATTGGCATGAATTTGCTTTGACTTCATAAATTCACTTAAAAATAATGAAAATAGAAAGAATGTATTCATGGTGTCAATTTTTGGCTGTTTCCAAACAGTGAATGTATTTATTTAGCCTGGTAGAGAATGCCTACTGCATTATGCCATATGTGTAATTCTTACTTGTGCATAAAACATTAAATAATATAACTACCTGAGTAGATAATATCCATGATACAAGCAGGCCTGATCTTCTCCATATCTTTGAGCAGTGCCCGTGCATGTCCCCTGTACGCATTGGGCGCAAACACACACTCTGTGGAGAAGTAGACCAGCTTCTTGTAGTGTGCATACATCACTATTTCCTTCTCATAAGTGTACTTGAGGGGTTTTACTCTTGGTATTGTGCCCTCACTGCCCTGAAAGAGAAGAAAAATAATGTCGGAACATTTGGATGAAGAATGTAATTTGAATCACAGCTTCTGTTATTTAAGCCCCTTAAAACTGCTAATAAAGATGATAATTTTCTCATTTTTTTTTTTTGTTAGCCTACTTTGTGGCCCACTGCTGGGCGAAGGCCTCCCCTTTTTCCCTCCAAACCTCCATGTCTTGTGCGATCTCTGGCCAAGTTGGCCCACAAACGTTACCAGATTGTTCTAAATTTTAATTCAGAAAAATATTCTCAGGCAAGTAGTAGATTTTTTTTGTTTTCTAACATTATCAACATTAATTATTTTAAATAATGTAGAAGTTATAAGTTTGTTATATTTTATAGAATTTATCACTGAAAGACCTACAGTAGCTACAGCCGTACACCTCTTCAACCTAGCAATGTCACCTCTGAGAACATTCATCAGCACGGTCTCAGCAATATCATCTGCATTATGTCCTGTGGCTATACACTTCACTCCCAGCATGGCCGCCCCTCTGTCTAGTGCCTGTCTTCTGAATACCCCACAGAAGGTGCAGTTGTTCTTCCTGCCAATCTGGGCCACTATCTCATCCATGGTCCAGCCATACAGGTCTTTGTATGACAGTATCTTCAAAGGCATCTCATAGTCATCCCGATTCTGTTTGACAGTCTCGAGACTGTCATCTCTGTATCCCGTGATACCCTCATCTATTGACAGCAGCATCAGGTTCAACCCATAATTGTATCTTTTATTTAAAGTCTTGAGGACATATGCAAGTACTGTTGAGTCTTTCCCGCCAGACGCGCCGATAGCAACGGAATCCCCTTTGTTGAATAATTCTGCCTTTGTGATGGTGTAGTGGATTTCTGTTTCAAATGCCCAAAAGAAACATTCTTTACAGAGAGCATCGCCGGTTTTTGGTCGCTAGAATAATTCAAACAATTAGAAAAGGTCAGAGTACCTAAGACTGTTTCTAATTTTATTTTTACAGGAATATCACACAGTTACCTTCAAAACTGCATTGTTGCCACAACCCCTTCTGCATGGCACAGGCATTATAATAATTAGTGAAACGATATGATATTATATAGTCGCAAATTATAAGTTTCACTTGATTTCCTAAATAAAACAATAAGGATAATGTAAACAAGAGATGACAACCAGATAGTAACAACTTGTACTGACGGTATGCAATGTTTAAACGTTTATATATTGTAACTAGAAGCTGAAGATTCTTCACATTTTATTGATAACATAAAATCTCTTTTTTTACATTTTTTAAATTATTGGTTTAATTTCACGAAAATAACCTCAGAAATGTATAAAAATGTGACACACATTTATTCAATGTACTCTGTAGTGACACATGACATCCACAGAGCATGACATCATTGATCATCATGACCACAGAGCATGTAACCTTATCATGACATGGCGACAGACAGCTGGTTTTTTTGACAGACCTAGTGTGGGACTGTAATTGGCACTCAAATATCGATATATATAAAAAAATGAGTTGTGCATTATTAATCACTTGCTTCTCTTGCCAGACACCGCAGCCCCAAAATCGTGATATTCGTTACTGTGGATGATATAATATTGTATTCTCTTTTCATCACTGTAAAAATATAGCAAACGGTTTTGATTCCAAATAAGGATTAAAAAATAATCACCGCTCCAGAATTATTCGATTTTTGAGGTCATAGCACTGCCAAGAGAATGTAAAAGCGAGCTAGAAAAGCTGTCATTATGATTCCTGCTAACTTAGCAGGAATCTTATTGACAGCTTAACCTTCAAAGTCAATGTTCAATTTTAGTTATTTTGCGAAAACATTATCAAATTGGAATTAGGGCAAGAGAATGATGATGAAATAGGTTGAATTATTTATTCTATTTTTTATATTGCTACTTGGCTGTATTTTGATCATCATAAAAAAGTTTATCGAATATCGACAATTTACGTTGTCTGTGTGTTCATTTTATTGTATCAAATGCCAGTGTTTCGCATCACCAAAATTCCAATGAACCTAAATATAACCTATACAAGTTCATTGACTGATTGACAATCATATTTCCGAACGAAACGAAACGTACTTCGCCTGCTGCATTGCATCAAAAACCACTTATTTCGGTGTTTCGCTCAAACTATTTTATTTTTATACATTCTTACAGCTTCCTAGTGAGTTATGGGACGTTAAAAACCAGTTATACATGTTACGTGTGTTGAATAATGGTGATATGGTGGGTGTGTAGCGCGGTGGCTGTTGATGTGTCCATTGATAGACCGTTGTAGGTGAATGTTGTTTACGGTGCGGTGAAGGTGCGTTGAGGCGGAGGTGCAGGGGCGGTGGTGCGATGCACGAGCTACTGAAGCATGTGCTACTGGAGCGGGACCTCACCCGCGCCGGCGACATCTTCGCGATCCCCGACGCGGACATTGTTGACGACCTCAACGAAGTGGTGAGCCTTACCGCTAAGTACATAGAACTGGTACAGCCTGTTCGCTTGCGTTACCAAGAATTAGAAAAGTATGTAAATTACACCTGAGTCACGCCTGCAAAGTGCAATATTAAATGTCTAGTTAGATAAACAAGTAGAGTCAAGTATCAGCCATGGTAGTTACTACTTCATAAATAATAAAAGTCATGATTCATAAACTCTGAGTATTTATTCAATAATAAAATAATAATTGTTGTTTACTATAGTTTTATTCCTTGCAATAATAATTTTCCTGTAAAGCGATTGTGTTTAGATTTATCAAGTTATATTATTTATAGCCAAGTCAGTCCTATGTAAACAAGTAATTAACAATACACTTAATTGTGATTTTATTATATTGATTAATCTTATTTGAAAAATGCTACATGAAGATGATAAAGATTGAAAACAGTTGCCTATATTATAATTCTGGGTGACTGTTGAATCAGAGCCGATGTGTTTATAGATACAACTAATATTATCAAGATAATCTTATCATGGCAGGGCATTTGTTGTAAATCATAGATTCACATCACTATCGATAAGATAATATAAATACAAATACCTATGTCATTGGTTTAGTGGTTACAAGTACTACTGCTGAGCAGCAGATGGGTTTGATTCCCAGGTCGGGCAAAGTGTTATTGGGTTTTTCCGTCAGGAATTTCTTAGTAGCAGCCCGGAGTCTGGATTTGTGCCTGGTTGACAGTGATAGGTACGGTTACCAAAGGCGATAAGTAACCAGGGCCGTCGGATATACTTGAAGTTTTGAAAAAAACCAATGGATTTTTTGTAATGAAATTTCTTCCTTTATTTTTATTTATTTAACTAGGTATATCCGACGGCCCTGGTTACTTATCTCCTTTGTCGACTGTACTTCAATCGCCCCCTATTTCATGGGTCTCCAACACAATTGGTGATATGTGAGTGTACTGTATGTACACTTGTACACCTCTGCCTCACCCTTCGGGCATGTTGTTATGTTATGTACCTACATATAAATAAAATTATATATATTTGTTGCAGTTGAAACAAGTAACAGAGATTTCTTCACGACCTGACTACTGTCGGAATGACCGAGACCAAGCTCTGATAGAAATATGTGTTGCAAGAGTTACATCATGTGTGAAAGAGACAGTTACTCTGGACAAGTACTGCGGAGCCCTCGTGGCTCTGCTGGAGTCCTGCTTGCACCACAACCTGATGCCAACCGGTCACCTCCGGGATGATGATCCACCTCATGCTAAGATTGCTTCTGACATTATAGCATGCATTGTTTTGGTAAGATATACTGTTTAAAATACATGAGATGTATTTATTCTGTCATTATTCATATTCATGTATGAAATTATACTTTTAGATTTGAGTTACTTTTTTTGCCACATGCAATGTGAATGTTAAGTGTATCAACAGATTATGGAAAAAGTATGCAAATAAAATATAAAATAAAGCACATCAGAATGGAGTTAACATTAAGATAAAATTTATTTTTTAAAGAGTGTTTTTCTTTTTTTACTAAAGTATTACTTTATACATATTAGGTACATTTTTATTCTATGTTTTCCGCTCATTCCATATAACATCGTCTTCAGGTATCATTCCCACTCCAATCCGACAAGGAAAACTACGCCAACAAGAGTGTGATGGAGCTGTTCCTGCCAGTTGCGGTGCAGTTCCTGCACAAAGGCAACCGCGAGATATCGCGACACATGGCGCGGTACCTCTCACTCGCAGCTGTTCATCATGCGGTGTTACTGAAGCCACATGTGCAGACTATCATGGATTCTATCATGTCAGGTTAGTGGATTGAAATTGTATGTTGGAATATGCTGTTAGAAATCGTTTGTTTTATTCTGAAATGCTATTTGTACTATTTTCTGTAACCCTATATGATCTACTTGTTGAAATTTACCATTATGTTGTCTAGGTAACTACCCCCTCTGTCGGATCCTGACCAACCTCTACGAGGTATCTCCAGAGCCTCTCGAGGGGCACGCCCCAGCGCTCGTATCACTCTTGCCCCACGCAGAACCCGTAGAGAAGAGCTCTCTATTCGCGCTGTTCGAGCACATCGCGGCTCGCAAGCCCGACGCGTTGAAGACATGTGTGCCGCAGCTACTGTCGTACTTGTGTCCAAATACTGCCAGTCAGAACGATCCGGGGTGCATGTGTGTTGATATCCTGCAGGTTAGTGTCAATGACTTTGTGTTTTAAGAAAAGTCTTATTAAAAACGCTGCAGTAATTAACTCATCTGCAGAGAATCCAATTCTGTTAATAACTGCTTATTCCTTTTCAGTGTAATTAATATGTGTGTATATTGTGCAGGTCATAGCGTGCCTCAGCCGAACCCGCGTGACACTAGTAGTAGAGCACGGCTCGCTAGTGAAGCGCGCCGCCCGGCCGCCGCACGCCACGCCGCACGCCGTCACGCTCGTCGCTAACATACTCACGCAGCTGGGGTATACTGGCAGGGTATGTATGTCACAGTGTAGCAACCCTCGCACCGCGTGACACTAGTAGTAGAGCACGGCTCGCTAGTGAAGCGCGCCGCCCGGCCGCCGCACGCCACGCCGCACGCCGTCACGCTCGTCGCTAACATACTCACGCAGCTGGGGTATACTGGCAGGGTATGTATGTCACAGTGTAGCAACCCTCGCACCGCGTGACACTAGTAGTAGAGCACGGCTTGCTAGTGAAGCGCGCCGCCCGGCCGCCGCACGCCACGCCGCACGCCGTCACGCTCGTCGCTAACATACTCACGCAGCTGAGGTATACTGGCAGGGTATGTATGTCACAGTGTAGCAACCCTCGCACCGCGTGACACTAGTAGTAGAGCACGGCTCGCTAGTGAAGCGCGCCGCCCGGCCGCCGCACGCCACGCCGCACGCCGTCACGCTCGTCGCTAACATACTCACGCAGCTGGGGTATACTGGCAGGGTATGTATGTCACAGTGTAGCAACCCTCGCACCGCGTGACACTAGTAGTAGAGCACGGCTCGCTAGTGAAGCGCGCCGCCCGGCCGCCGCACGCCACGCCGCACGCCGTCACGCTCGTCGCTAACATACTCACGCAGCTGGGGTATACTGGCAGGGTATGTATGTCACAGTGTAGCAACCCTCGCACCGCGTGACACTAGTAGTAGAGCACGGCTCGCTAGTGAAGCGCGCCGCCCGGCCGCCGCACGCCACGCCGCACGCCGTCACGCTCGTCGCTAACATACTCACGCAGCTGGGGTATACTGGCAGGGTATGTATGTCACAGTGTAGCAACCCTCGCACCGCGTGACACTAGTAGTAGAGCACGGCTCGCTAGTGAAGCGCGCCGCCCGGCCGCCGCACGCCACGCCGCACGCCGTCACGCTCGTCGCTAACATACTCACGCAGCTGGGGTATACTGGCAGGGTATGTATGTCACAGTGTAGCAACCCTCGCACCGCGTGACACTAGTAGTAGAGCACGGCTCGCTAGTGAAGCGCGCCGCCCGGCCGCCGCACGCCACGCCGCACGCCGTCACGCTCGTCGCTAACATACTCACGCAGCTGGGGTATACTGGCAGGGTATGTATGTCACAGTGTAGCAACCCTCGCACCGCGTGACACTAGTAGTAGAGCACGGCTCGCTAGTGAAGCGCGCCGCCCGGCCGCCGCACGCCACGCCGCACGCCGTCACGCTCGTCGCTAACATACTCACGCAGCTGGGGTATACTGGCAGGGTATGTATGTCACAGTGTAGCAACCCTCGCACCGCGTGACACTAGTAGTAGAGCACGGCTCGCTAGTGAAGCGCGCCGCCCGGCCGCCGCACGCCACGCCGCACGCCGTCACGCTCGTCGCTAACATACTCACGCAGCTGGGGTATACTGGCAGGGTATGTATGTCACAGTGTAACAACCCTCGCACCGCGAGACACTAGTAGTAGAGCACGGCTCGCCGTGTTTCGCCAATTAATAAAAAAAATGCCCCTTAAATATTACCATTTCGATACCATCACAGTCAAACACATAACGTTGAACAGGAGCGTGCGCAAGAGGCGTTGAACTTCGTGCTGGAGCGCCTGTCCAGTGCGGAGCGCGCGCAGCAGGCCGCGCTGCTGCGGGACGCCACGTCGCTGTGCAGCGCCTTTCCCGCGCTCTTCACTGACAAGCTGCTCACTGCCGTCAGGGCTAACACCAGGTAACGTGGTGTAACATAGCAGTCTTGTCCTGACTGTGTATTTTTGTGGGAAATAACAGCTTAGATTTTTAAAATGTTTAGCGTTTAGTCAATAATATAATCTGTATCTATAGAGCTGCAGAATGATGAAAGTAAATATTGAAATATACTTAATAAAAGTCTTAAACTGACAGACAACGTACAGCCTCAACCGCTGAGTCTAGAAACTTACATATCGCCCAAAAGTTCTTGAACGAAGGTGAGCACTAAGAAAGGATTTTTGAAAATTCGTCCCCTAAGGGGTTTAGATAGGATAAAAGTTTGTGTGGATGTTCGTACTTTTTCCGATCGAAATGCCATTACCATTAACTTGTAGCTTAGGTTATAAATTTAAATATGATCATCAAAATAAGCACCATTTTTTTCGTCTTCCATCTTCAGCAGCAACCGTCCAAAGTCCGGCTCGAGCCAGAGCGAAGTGAACCGCACGTCGACGGGCGTCACCATCGTGCGCCTGGGCGGTGCGCACACGCAGGCGGGCGGGGCCAGTGCGGCGCCGGGGGGCGCGGCTAGTAGTGCTGCAGGCAGTACTACAGGTTTGTACTCTTTCATTTGGAAATATTGTAAAGGTAATTATTTTTAAAAGCGTAATCGTTTCCTGCCGGTTCTTCTCCAGAAACGAGCAATTGGAACCGAGCCTAGCTTCTGACGTTACATAAGTGCCCATGTTATTTTATTTAGATTCTATAGTACATTTATGATTTAATTACCAAACATAAAAACAAATATGTGTTTTTTCGAAAAAATACTTATTAACGTCTATTTAAAAAGTTGAGTTTGCGCTACAATTTCAATAATTTTCATCACTTTTTTAATAGTGTTAATCGTTCTGAAATCAACTTAATTTATATTAGCATCAAGTTGTTATTCGTTTAAGTTTAAATTACCTTAATTAATTTAATTAATTACATCAATACAAAGTCTACTGAAATAAGAATTCAGTAATCAGCGAGCGGAGCTTGCGCAGTTGCATTGTGGGCCAAAGTTTGATATTTTTTTTTGCAATTGATACGCTAAGAAGAAGAGTAGCATGTTAATTCGTATGTATGTAATGTCGCTCTGTCCCCCGCGCAGGCGGCGGCGCGGGCGGCTACGCGCGGCGCGCCAAGCTGGGCGACTCGCGCAGCACGGGCCGCCTGCACCCCGGGCCCGCGCCGCACCGCAGCATGACCCGGCTCAACGTGGCAGGTCAGTGCTGTGTTGACGATATTTTCACCATCATCATTTCAGCCCGGCATTTCTGCTGGGTCAAGGCCTGCCCTCTTTTCTGCTATGATTCCTGGTTCCGTGCGTCCCTCGGTCACAGTGGCGTGTATTGGTTTTCAGAATAGGTAAGCACTTTCAAGTAAAAAGTAATTGATTTACTGGGTATAAAAAAAACGTGTGGTCGGGGGACGCCCGGCAGGAACGAAATTCAAAATGAAAATCCAAGATGGCGGCTGTAAAACGTCAAATGACAAACTTTTTAAATTTTCGCAGCCACCGTCTTGGATTTTCATTTTTACTTCACTATCGGCTTTGGCACCTTCGAAAACCATGAAAACGACACACGAGAAATTAAAAAAAATTGCAACTGCCATCTTGGATTTTCATTTTGACCTCACTATCGGCTTCAGCGCCCTTGAAAACCATAAAAAGGACACACATGACGAAAAATAAAAAAATTACAGCCGCCATCTTAGATTTTCATTTTGACCTCACTATCGTCTTAAGCACCCTTGAAAACCTTAAAAACGACACCCATGACAAAAATTAAAAAAAAAATTGCAGCCGCCATCTTGGATTTTCTTTTTGACCTCACTGTTGGCTTCAGCATCCTCGAAAACCACACCCATGACGAAAAATTTTAAAATTTTCGGACCCGCAGCACCCACAAAAACCATGAAAACGACACCCATGATGGAAATTTTGAATATTTTCGCGGCCGCCATCTTGGATTTTCATTTTGACCTCACTATTGGCTTCAGCACCCTTAAAAACCACGAAAACGACAGCCATGATTAAAAATTAGACAATTTTCGCAGCCGCCATCTTGGATTTTCATTTTGACTTCACTATTGACTTCAGCACCCTCAAAAACTATGAAAACGACACCCATGACGGAAAATTCGAAATTTATTGCAGCCGCCACCTTGGATTTTCATTTTTACTTCACTATCGAAGACCTCATTATACATCCCTTTTTACCTTCGCACAGCCAAATTACGATGTATTATTTTTAATTTTAACATTCATACTCGGTTGGTTTTGAGTAGGTATGCCTACTTAAGGGTGATAAATTGCGAAGATCGAACGTCATAGACGCGTGACACGTACGTATTTTTAATTTCGTCGTATTAACTTGAACGAGTAAAGACCAATGACAATGTGCGAATAGTATGGGACGTTACGTCCCCCACTAACGAGTGCAGATTGCATACTAAAAGTGTGCACCGTCTGCGTTAGTATTTTCACAGACTAAATAATGCGTCACGGATAGTCTGTTGTCTGCGCTGCACCTTATGGTGACGTATCGAGGTAGGCGCTGCTTATATGCCTTTAAGCAATGCACGCCACTGCTCGTCCAGGTGTTTCCTAAGACTGACGATATCATCAAGCAAACGAGCTTTTGAACGGCCCGGTATCTATGGCGTGGCCTTGGCCACCATTCGGTCGCAGCTTTACTCCATAAAATATCGGCCATCTCGACGTGGAGATGGCCGATATTTTATGTAATATTAAGAATGTTTGAAAGCTAAGTATATCAAATGTTTTCTGTGTATTCTCACCAGGTGGTTCAGTAGGTGGTCTACACAAAAGCATGACGCGATTGTCGTCTTCCCAGCAAATCAACACACCTCCGAACGGGACCACTAATACAGGTAAACAAATAATGATTTTCAATTTTTTTATTCAAAAATGCAGGACACCTGAATGAAATGGAAACAATTTTGCACCTTATGATCATGAAATGTACACGCTTTACGCACACAGTATCAAACAGCAAGCCGTCATCGTCATCGAGCGGCGTGGTGGGCAAGTCCAGCGGCGCCGTCACCGCCCGCAGCGCGTCCCCGGCGCGCGCGCTGCGGCCTGCGCCGCGCTCGCACCACCACCACAACATACTGATCGGAGCTAACACTTGTGCCGTAAGTCTACACTCACATTACCGCCCGCAGCGCGTCCCCGGCGCGCGCGCTGCGGCCCGCGCCGCGCTCGCACCACCACCACAACATACTGATCGGAGCTAACACTTGTGCCGTAAGTCTACACTCACATTACCGCCCGCAGCGCGTCCCCGGCGCGCGCGCTGCGGCCCGCGCCGCACTCGCACCACCACCACAACATACTGATCGGAGCTAACACTTGTGCCGTAAGTCTACACTCACATTACCGCCCGCAGCGCGTCCCCGGCGCGCGCGCTGCGGCCCGCGCCGCGCTCGCACCACCACCACAACATACTGATCGGAGCTAACACTTGTGCCGTAAGTCTACACTCACATTACCGCCCGCAGCGCGTCCCCGGCGCGCGCGCTGCGGCCCGCGCCGCGCTCGCACCACCACCACAACATACTGATCGGAGCTAACACTTGTGCCGTAAGTCTACACTCACATTACCGCCCGCAGCGCGTCCCCGGCGCGCGCGCTGCGGCCCGCGCCGCACTCGCACCACCACCACAACATACTGATCGGAGCTAACACTTGTGCCGTAAGTCTACACTCACATTACCGCCCGCAGCGCGTCCCCGGCGCGCGCGCTGCGGCCCGCGCCGCGCTCGCACCACCACCACAACATACTGATCGGAGCTAACACTTGTGCCGTAAGTCTACACTCACATTACCGCCCGCAGCGCGTCCCCGGCGCGCGCGCTGCGGCCCGCGCCGCGCTCGCACCACCACCACAACATACTGATCGGAGCTAACACTTGTGCCGTAAGTCTACACTCACATTACCGCCCGCAGCGCGTCCCCGGCGCGCGCGCTGCGGCCCGCGCCGCGCTCGCACCACCACCACAACATACTGATCGGAGCTAACACTTGTGCCGTAAGTCTACACTCACATTACCGCCCGCAGCGCGTCCCCGGCGCGCGCGCTGCGGCCCGCGCCGCGCTCGCACCACCACCACAACATACTGATCGGAGCTAACACTTGTGCCGTAAGTCTACACTCACATTACCGCCCGCAGCGCGTCCCCGGCGCGCGCGCTGCGGCCCGCGCCGCGCTCGCACCACCACCACAACATACTGATCGGAGCTAACACTTGTGCCGTAAGTCTACACTCACATTACCGCCCGCAGCGCGTCCCCGGCGCGCGCGCTGCGGCCCGCGCCGCGCTCGCACCACCACCACAACATACTGATCGGAGCTAACACTTGTGCCGTAAGTCTACACTCACATTACCGCCCGCAGCGCGTCCCCGGCGCGCGCGCTGCGGCCCGCGCCGCGCTCGCACCACCACCACAACATACTGATCGGAGCTAACACTTGTGCCGTAAGTCTACACTCACATTACCGCCCGCAGCGCGTCCCCGGCGCGCGCGCTGCGGCCCGCGCCGCGCTCGCACCACCACCACAACATACTGATCGGAGCTAACACTTGTGCCGTAAGTCTACACTCACATTACCGCCCGCAGCGCGTCCCCGGCGCGCGCGCTGCGGCCCGCGCCGCGCTCGCACCACCACCACAACATACTGATCGGAGCTAACACTTGTGCCGTAAGTCTACACTCACATTACCGCCCGCAGCGCGTCCCCGGCGCGCGCGCTGCGGCCCGCGCCGCGCTCGCACCACCACCACAACATACTGATCGGAGCTAACACTTGTGCCGTAAGTCTACACTCACATTACCGCCCGCAGCGCGTCCCCGGCGCGCGCGCTGCGGCCCGCGCCGCGCTCGCACCACCACCACAACATACTGATCGGAGCTAACACTTGTGCCGTAAGTCTACACTCACATTACCGCCCGCAGCGCGTCCCCGGCGCGCGCGCTGCGGCCCGCGCCGCGCTCGCACCACCACCACAACATACTGATCGGAGCTAACACTTGTGCCGTAAGTCTACACTCACATTACCGCCCGCAGCGCGTCCCCGGCGCGCGCGCTGCGGCCCGCGCCGCGCTCGCACCACCACCACAACATACTGATCGGAGCTAACACTTGTGCCGTAAGTCTACACTCACATTACCGCCCGCAGCGCGTCCCCGGCGCGCGCGCTGCGGCCCGCGCCGCGCTCGCACCACCACCACAACATACTGATCGGAGCTAACACTTGTGCCGTAAGTCTACACTCACATTACCGCCCGCAGCGCGTCCCCGGCGCGCGCGCTGCGGCCCGCGCCGCGCTCGCACCACCACCACAACATACTGATCGGAGCTAACACTTGTGCCGTAAGTCTACACTCACATTACCGCCCGCAGCGCGTCCCCGGCGCGCGCGCTGCGGCCCGCGCCGCGCTCGCACCACCACCACAACATACTGATCGGAGCTAACACTTGTGCCGTAAGTCTACACTCACATTACCGCCCGCAGCGCGTCCCCGGCGCGCGCGCTGCGGCCCGCGCCGCGCTCGCACCACCACCACAACATACTGATCGGAGCTAACACTTGTGCCGTAAGTCTACACTCACATTACCGCCCGCAGCGCGTCCCCGGCGCGCGCGCTGCGGCCCGCGCCGCGCTCGCACCACCACCACAACATACTGATCGGAGCTAACACTTGTGCCGTAAGTCTACACTCACATTACCGCCCGCAGCGCGTCCCCGGCGCGCGCGCTGCGGCCCGCGCCGCGCTCGCACCACCACCACAACATACTGATCGGAGCTAACACTTGTGCCGTAAGTCTACACTCACATTACCGCCCGCAGCGCGTCC
Source organism: Apamea anceps (assembly GCA_951799955.1). NCBI lineage: Eukaryota > Metazoa > Arthropoda > Insecta > Lepidoptera > Noctuidae > Apamea > Apamea anceps. Next base: position 2,670,700 of record OX637511.1, read on the forward strand.
CCGGCGCGCGCGCTGCGGCCCGCGCCGCGCTCGCACCACCACCACAACATACTGATCGGAGCTAACACTTGTGCCGTAAGTCTACACTCACATTACCGCCCGCAGCGCGTCCCCGGCGCGCGCGCTGCGGCCCGCGCCGCGCTCGCACCACCACCACAACATACTGATCGGAGCTAACACTTGTGCCGTAAGTCTACACTCACATTACCGCCCGCAGCGCGTCCCCGGCGCGCGCGCTGCGGCCCGCGCCGCGCTCGCACCACCACCACAACATACTGATCGGAGCTAACACTTGTGCCGTAAGTCTACACTCACATTACCGCCCGCAGCGCGTCCCCGGCGCGCGCGCTGCGGCCCGCGCCGCGCTCGCACCACCACCACAACATACTGATCGGAGCTAACACTTGTGCCGTAAGTCTACACTCACATTACCGCCCGCAGCGCGTCCCCGGCGCGCGCGCTGCGGCCCGCGCCGCGCTCGCACCACCACCACAACATACTGATCGGAGCTAACACTTGTGCCGTAAGTCTACACTCACATTACCGCCCGCAGCGCGTCCACGGCGCGCGCGCTGCGGCCCGCGCCGCGCTCGCACCACCACCACAACATACTGATCGGAGCTAACACTTGTGCCGTAAGTCTACACTCACATTACCGCCCGCAGCGCGTCCCCGGCGCGCGCGCTGCGGCCCGCGCCGCGCTCGCACCACCACCACAACATACTGATCGGAGCTAACACTTGTGCCGTAAGTCTACACTCACATTACCGCCCGCAGCGCGTCCCCGGCGCGCGCGCTGCGGCCCGCGCCGCGCTCGCACCACCACCACAACATACTGATCGGAGCTAACACTTGTGCCGTAAGTCTACACTCACATTACCGCCCGCAGCGCGTCCCCGGCGCGCGCGCTGCGGCCCGCGCCGCGCTCGCACCACCACCACAACATACTGATCGGAGCTAACACTTGTGCCGTAAGTCTACACTCACATTACCGCCCGCAGCGCGTCCCCGGCGCGCGCGCTGCGGCCCGCGCCGCGCTCGCACCACCACCACAACATACTGATCGGAGCTAACACTTGTGCCGTAAGTCTACACTCACATTACCGCCCGCAGCGCGTCCCCGGCGCGCGCGCTGCGGCCCGCGCCGCGCTCGCACCACCACCACAACATACTGATCGGAGCTAACACTTGTGCCGTAAGTCTACACTCACATTACCGCCCGCAGCGCGTCCCCGGCGCGCGCGCTGCGGCCCGCGCCGCGCTCGCACCACCACCACAACATACTGATCGGAGCTAACACTTGTGCCGTAAGTCTACACTCACATTACCGCCCGCAGCGCGTCCCCGGCGCGCGCGCTGCGGCCCGCGCCGCGCTCGCACCACCACCACAACATACTGATCGGAGCTAACACTTGTGCCGTAAGTCTACACTCACATTACCGCCCGCAGCGCGTCCCCGGCGCGCGCGCTGCGGCCCGCGCCGCGCTCGCACCACCACCACAACATACTGATCGGAGCTAACACTTGTGCCGTAAGTCTACACTCACATTACCGCCCGCAGCGCGTCCCCGGCGCGCGCGCTGCGGCCCGCGCCGCGCTCGCACCACCACCACAACATACTGATCGGAGCTAACACTTGTGCCGTAAGTCTACACTCACATTACCGCCCGCAGCGCGTCCCCGGCGCGCGCGCTGCGGCCCGCGCCGCGCTCGCACCACCACCACAACATACTGATCGGAGCTAACACTTGTGCCGTAAGTCTACACTCACATTACCGCCCGCAGCGCGTCCCCGGCGCGCGCGCTGCGGCCCGCGCCGCACTCGCACCACCACCACAACATACTGATCGGAGCTAACACTTGTGCCGTAAGTCTACACTCACATTACCGCCCGCAGCGCGTCCCCGGCGCGCGCGCTGCGGCCCGCGCCGCACTCGCACCACCACCACAACATACTGATCGGAGCTAACACTTGTGCCGTAAGTCTACACTCACATTACCGCCCGCAGCGCGTCCCCGGCGCGCGCGCTGCGGCCCGCGCCGCGCTCGCACCACCACCACAACATACTGATCGGAGCTAACACTTGTGCCGTAAGTCTACACTCACATTACCGCCCGCAGCGCGTCCCCGGCGCGCGCGCTGCGGCCCGCGCCGCGCTCGCACCACCACCACAACATACTGATCGGAGCTAACACTTGTGCCGTAAGTCTACACTCACATTACCGCCCGCAGCGCGTCCCCGGCGCGCGCGCTGCGGCCCGCGCCGCGCTCGCACCACCACCACAACATACTGATCGGAGCTAACACTTGTGCCGTAAGTCTACACTCACATTACCGCCCGCAGCGCGTCCCCGGCGCGCGCGCTGCGGCCCGCGCCGCGCTCGCACCACCACCACAACATACTGATCGGAGCTAACACTTGTGCCGTAAGTCTACACTCACATTACCGCCCGCAGCGCGTCCCCGGCGCGCGCGCTGCGGCCCGCGCCGCGCTCGCACCACCACCACAACATACTGATCGGAGCTAACACTTGTGCCGTAAGTCTACACTCACATTACCGCCCGCAGCGCGTCCCCGGCGCGCGCGCTGCGGCCCGCGCCGCGCTCGCACCACCACCACAACATACTGATCGGAGCTAACACTTGTGCCGTAAGTCTACACTCACATTACCGCCCGCAGCGCGTCCCCGGCGCGCGCGCTGCGGCCCGCGCCGCACTCGCACCACCACCACAACATACTGATCGGAGCTAACACTTGTGCCGTAAGTCTACACTCACATTACCGCCCGCAGCGCGTCCCCGGCGCGCGCGCTGCGGCCCGCGCCGCACTCGCACCACCACCACAACATACTGATCGGAGCTAACACTTGTGCCGTAAGTCTACACTCACATTACCGCCCGCAGCGCGTCCCCGGCGCGCGCGCTGCGGCCCGCGCCGCGCTCGCACCACCACCACAACATACTGATCGGAGCTAACACTTGTGCCGTAAGTCTACACTCACATTACCGCCCGCAGCGCGTCCCCGGCGCGCGCGCTGCGGCCCGCGCCGCGCTCGCACCACCACCACAACATACTGATCGGAGCTAACACTTGTGCCGTAAGTCTACACTCACATTACCGCCCGCAGCGCGTCCCCGGCGCGCGCGCTGCGGCCCGCGCCGCGCTCGCACCACCACCACAACATACTGATCGGAGCTAACACTTGTGCCGTAAGTCTACACTCACATTACCGCCCGCAGCGCGTCCCCGGCGCGCGCGCTGCGGCCCGCGCCGCGCTCGCACCACCACCACAACATACTGATCGGAGCTAACACTTGTGCCGTAAGTCTACACTCACATTACCGCCCGCAGCGCGTCCCCGGCGCGCGCGCTGCGGCCCGCGCCGCGCTCGCACCACCACCACAACATACTGATCGGAGCTAACACTTGTGCCGTAAGTCTACACTCACATTACCGCCCGCAGCGCGTCCCCGGCGCGCGCGCTGCGGCCCGCGCCGCACTCGCACCACCACCACAACATACTGATCGGAGCTAACACTTGTGCCGTAAGTCTACACTCACATTACCGCCCGCAGCGCGTCCCCGGCGCGCGCGCTGCGGCCCGCGCCGCACTCGCACCACCACCACAACATACTGATCGGAGCTAACACTTGTGCCGTAAGTCTACACTCACATTACCGCCCGCAGCGCGTCCCCGGCGCGCGCGCTGCGGCCCGCGCCGCGCTCGCACCACCACCACAACATACTGATCGGAGCTAACACTTGTGCCGTAAGTCTACACTCACATTACCGCCCGCAGCGCGTCCCCGGCGCGCGCGCTGCGGCCCGCGCCGCGCTCGCACCACCACCACAACATACTGATCGGAGCTAACACTTGTGCCGTAAGTCTACACTCACATTACCGCCCGCAGCGCGTCCCCGGCGCGCGCGCTGCGGCCCGCGCCGCGCTCGCACCACCACCACAACATACTGATCGGAGCTAACACTTGTGCCGTAAGTCTACACTCACATTACCGCCCGCAGCGCGTCCCCGGCGCGCGCGCTGCGGCCCGCGCCGCGCTCGCACCACCACCACAACATACTGATCGGAGCTAACATTTGTGCCGTAAGTCTACACTCACATTACCGCCCGCAGCGCGTCCCCGGCGCGCGCGCTGCGGCCCGCGCCGCGCTCGCACCACCACCACAACATACTGATCGGAGCTAACACTTGTGCCGTAAGTCTACACTCACATTACCGCCCGCAGCGCGTCCCCGGCGCGCGCGCTGCGGCCCGCGCCGCGCTCGCACCACCACCACAACATACTGATCGGAGCTAACACTTGTGCCGTAAGTCTACACTCACATTACCGCCCGCAGCGCGTCCCCGGCGCGCGCGCTGCGGCCCGCGCCGCACTCGCACCACCACCACAACATACTGATCGGAGCTAACACTTGTGCCGTAAGTCTACACTCACATTACCGCCCGCAGCGCGTCCCCGGCGCGCGCGCTGCGGCCCGCGCCGCGCTCGCACCACCACCACAACATACTGATCGGAGCTAACACTTGTGCCGTAAGTCTACACTCACATTACCGCCCGCAGCGCGTCCCCGGCGCGCGCGCTGCGGCCCGCGCCGCGCTCGCACCACCACCACAACATACTGATCGGAGCTAACACTTGTGCCGTAAGTCTACACTCACATTACCGCCCGCAGCGCGTCCCCGGCGCGCGCGCTGCGGCCCGCGCCGCGCTCGCACCACCACCACAACATACTGATCGGAGCTAACACTTGTGCCGTAAGTCTACACTCACATTACCGCCCGCAGCGCGTCCCCGGCGCGCGCGCTGCGGCCCGCGCCGCGCTCGCACCACCACCACAACATACTGATCGGAGCTAACACTTGTGCCGTAAGTCTACACTCACATTACCGCCCGCAGCGCGTCCCCGGCGCGCGCGCTGCGGCCCGCGCCGCGCTCGCACCACCACCACAACATACTGATCGGAGCTAACACTTGTGCCGTAAGTCTACACTCACATTACCGCCCGCAGCGCGTCCCCGGCGCGCGCGCTGCGGCCCGCGCCGCGCTCGCACCACCACCACAACATACTGATCGGAGCTAACACTTGTGCCGTAAGTCTACACTCACATTACCGCCCGCAGCGCGTCCCCGGCGCGCGCGCTGCGGCCCGCGCCGCGCTCGCACCACCACCACAACATACTGATCGGAGCTAACACTTGTGCCGTAAGTCTACACTCACATTACCGCCCGCAGCGCGTCCCCGGCGCGCGCGCTGCGGCCCGCGCCGCGCTCGCACCACCACCACAACATACTGATCGGAGCTAACACTTGTGCCGTAAGTCTACACTCACATTACCGCCCGCAGCGCGTCCCCGGCGCGCGCGCTGCGGCCCGCGCCGCGCTCGCACCACCACCACAACATACTGATCGGAGCTAACACTTGTGCCGTAAGTCTACACTCACATTACCGCCCGCAGCGCGTCCCCGGCGCGCGCCCGGACCGTCATCTAGAATTTATAATATCATTCTGTGGTTTAGAAATCAGATAGCGAAAGTCATTAAAATTACGTTCCAAACTGCATACCGGAAAGTATACCTACACTAAATTAACTTTTGTTCCAGAACAACCAAACAATAATATCCGGCCCGCCTCTAGCAACGCAATCAATATCCGTCAACCCGCTCACATCCGGCAAGTCATCGGACGGACTCACACCGATCACGTCGGCCGTATCCATCCAACACTCCAACACCGCACTAGGCACTGTGTCGGTCGTGACATCCAGCACACCAGGATCCGGACCGATATCGGTCAGTCCGACCAACCCGATTTCAATATCCGGACCAGTGACTGTCACGTCACGGCGTGCGAATAATACGAGTGTCACGATGATAAATACGAACAATGGTAATAATAACACGTCGTCCAACCATCGCATCAGCGTGTTCGAGCCGTACCCGATGCGTGACACCGTGCAGCACTTCTGTGAGAAGCACCTGGATAAGATCAAGGCGTATATGGATAACGTGTCGCTAAGGTTGCCGCCGCCTGCCAAGTGTACTATTGAGGGTGAGTGAATGAATTGTTATTTGGGGTTGAGTTTTTGTGAGAAATTCTCTGGTTATACAATAACAATTTAGAAAGCACCTTACAAAGAAACAAAAAAACTTTTCTCCTGATAAAATAAAAACACTGTTACTTTTGGTAAGTCTAGCGGCTAAGGCTAGATTCGCACTAGGTTAGCTAAATTTGAATCGCGTCATATTCGCAAAAAATGTAAACAAATGTTAGTTTATGGAAAAATAACTTTAATTCCTACACAATAAAGTTCAGTTTACGCTACAACTTCAAAAAAATTTATAACTTTTTACAATAGTGCTATTCACTCGGAAATCAACTTAATTTCCATTGAAATTAAGTTGATATTTGTTTAACTTGAAATACCGTCAATTTGAAACAAATTTGAATATAGATTTAATTTTTTATCGTTTATTTATTGCGTCAACAGTCAGTAGGTATAATCAGTCATAATAGATCATCAAAATAATACAATCAGAAATGTTTCCTTCTCCTGCAGAGCGTCGCTCCAAAAAACTAGCACGTCTCCAGTTCGCGTGCGGGCGGCGCGGCGCGCACTGCCTGTACGCGCGCGCACTGTTCTCCATGCGCACGCGCGCGCCGCGCGTGTGGATACACCTCATGTTTCTAGGTAATTTCATTATAGTACACTTATTAAATTATTGTTGTTTTTCTTATCCAAGGGTTGTCTGGCAGAGTTCGCTATTATCATGGAATCATACTGCCGTCAATCGATTTCGACCACTCGATGGAATTATATAAAAATAAATAAATGCATAAAATGATTCGACTATCGATTGAAATGGACTATCGTTACTAGTCAATTCCAGGAATTCCACACCATCGATCGACCGTAATCAGCCTGCCATGCACCACACTGGATCAGCCGGAACGGTTGATTTCATTGATCGAACGCAGTCTAGCTACACTGTGATAGTTAAAACCCCCGTACTATTTACTGTGAAATTTTCTATATTTATCTATGTATGTATATAGCGCTACAAGCCCGGCACGACGCCGCCCTGTCCTCGCGCGACCCCACCGTCGCCTCGCTAAAGCACTGCTGGGACATCCTCAAATGTGAGAACAAGACCTTCCTCACGCTTGTCACTGGCGCCTTCCCTGGGATCAAGGTATGTTCTCAAATTAGTCTTATAGGTTGTTTCAACACTTTCGTATAAGTTCCAGCCGACATATCTGGCAGCATATGTTCGACACGAACACGGCGACTTTTCGAAAATCGTGGTAATACAACACCGTCTCCAAAATAGGTTACTTTTCACTGCTCCATATAGTTTAAACAAGAGAAAAGAAGCGGTGCAACAAATTGCAGGACCATAAACAAATTTTCTTGAAAGTCCATTTACAATTTTTTTATTTATTGCCGACAGTTAGGGCCCTATCTCACTAGAACACCAGTCAAAAATCAATCAAAATCAAAAGTCATTTATTCAAATTAGGCTGACAATCAGCACTTTTCGAACGTCAAAATTACAAAAGACAGTCCCCCAAAAACGCCCGCCCTTCACCACTTCCTAGTGCTGTCGCTGGGAAGAAGTAGTGGCGGAACAAACTCCCCAGCAGCACAGCTGTCTGTTTAGTTAGAATATAGTTGCATGTATACAATAATAGGAACCTATGTTCAGTAATGAACAATACAAGAAGCTTAAATTATTTGCCATATGTCAGCTAGCCACGCCAATATACCAACAAATATAATAAAAACTATACGTACTCAAGCTAAAAAATAATTAATTAAAATAAAAATAAAAACTCACTACCTAAATAAAAGCCTCCAGGCATAAAGGGCGTGACAACTTACATATTTATGAATTGCTGGGTTCGTCACATAGCTGTCACTTGCAGTCACAGATGATGAACTAGGACCATCGATGTGAAATAAATAAGTGGGTTAATACTAATAACAGTAACCTGTCAGTACCTAAGCTAATTCTGGAGAAAGAACATGAACATTGTCTTGAGTTAATTAGGGCGACCAACTATTCTTATCGTGTAAGTAGTCGTTGATGGAATAGTAAGCCTTTGAACAAAGGTTGGATTTTACTTGAGCTTTAAACGCATTAAAAGGCAAGTCTAGCAAAGAAGAGGGTATCTTGTTATAAAAGGTTATACCAAGCCCAACAAATGAGTTATGAACCTTATGAATCCGGTGAAAGGGGGCACGTAGTTTGTCCTTATTCCTAGTGTTAACACTGTGAATATCACTGTTTTTAGTGTACAAGTGCATATTTTGCCTAATATATAGGATGTTGGCGAAGATGAATTGTGATGCAACCGTGAGAATACCAATATCTTTAAAAAAATCTCTTAGAGAAACTCTAGCACCTAGCTGGTAAATTGCTCGAACAGCTCGTTTTTGAAGGACAAATTTATTTTGTATATCAGCGGCTTTGCCCCACAGCAGAATACCGTAGGACATAATTCTGTGAAAATAACTGAAATAGACTAAACGAGCTGTATCAACGTCAGTGTATTGTCTTACTTTCCTGACGGCGTAGGCAGCCGAACTGAGCCTTCCTGCTAGACTTGATATATGAGGTCCCCACTGAAGTTTGGCATCTACTGTTAGTCCTAGAAAAATTGCCGAGCCTACTGTTTCAAGCACCTCTTTATTTAAGACGATGTTGGGTCCTAGATTTCTGACATTCGGTAAGGCGAACTTTACACATTTCGTTTTCTTGGCATTGAGAACTAGGTTATTTGACGTAAACCAATCTGTAACTATTGAGAGTGCACTGTTTACGTCGTCAAAATCTTGTCTATTCCTGTCTACTTTAAAAATAAGAGAGGTATCATCTGCAAACAGTACAACGTCACAGATGCCCTTCAAATGGAATGGTAAATCATTGATATATACTAAGAACAAGAATGGACCCAATATTGAGCCTTGCGGAACACCTAACTGAACTGGTAGCCCGGAAAATTTCGCGCCATTAACATCTACACATTTACATAATAGGGTCCCTATTATGTAAATAGGAAATTATTATGTTGAGAGCCTCGTTTCGGACACCGTAATGATGTAACTTACGCAAAAGCAGTGGCGGCGCAACCATGGTCGCACTTCCAAAAATGTATGGTTGGTTGCGCAACCGATTGGACGCCTGATGAGATACTTACCATAAAGCTGTGTATATTTTGCTGGTAGCGCGACCATGGTTGCGCCGCCATGGTGTCCTAGTCAGATATAAGCCTTAATTATAAAAATTCTTGTTTTAAATAGTAAGGTAACCTACCCCCGTTCCCAAACGAAATGTTTCACACTAAATTCCTCAAGGAACAGTTCTGGCCGAAGGGTGTTGTGTACCGCCGGTTTCGTGGTCGGCTATATGACATCAGTCAGCGAAACACGACGTAGTTACTTCGTGTTAGATGTGGGCGGCGGCGTAGTTTTCTACTATCTCCAACTAAAACTCGCAATCTACTCCCTATCTTCTTTAAGCCGGCCGCCTTCTTAATATCGTTTTAGGCGGACAACAGGAAAATGTCAGTCCTATACAGTATAGTAAATACCTAGTACAGATCAGGTCATCAGGTACAAAAAAAAACAGTTTTCCAAAGGGACACTTAAATAGCCTCGTAAACAATTTTTTAACATAAACACAGATAATAATATTTATAAAATATGTAAGATTGATAATCAATCTTACATATTTTATAATTATCTATACTTATAATAAATCTGTAGAAGTGAAAATTCTGTACATTGAAAATATCAAAAAAATAAATAGCAGGGGATGTTACTAGACCGACACCGAACCCAAAAATGTGATTAAAAAAATTTTTGTCTGTCTGTCTGTCTGTCTGTCTGTCTGTTTGTTCAGGCATCACGCAAAAACTACCGGTTCGATTACGTTGAAACTTGGTATAATTATTCTTTAATATCCTGGGCACCACACTGGGTACTTTTTATCCCGGAAAAGTATATACAATAAAAAACAAACTTAATTTTGCGGTTCGATCCCTAGACTCGATTACTGCACCAACCGCAAATAATAAGTTTGTCGTAGGTTAAGTCACCCGCAATGGAGTTCATTTTTATTCCTTTTAGTTTTTAGAGTTATTTAGGTTTATTTTTATATAGGTCGTAGGTAGGTATAGATTTTAATTTTAAAGTATAGGTAGTATATTTGATAGTGTACGTAGTGACCGTAGGTTATTTTATAATACTGTTAGGTAGGATTAGTCATTCGTATAGATATTAGTTTTTAGGGATTTTGCTTATTTATTGAGTTTAGATTAGTTATCATCAGAAATAGGTTTATTTAGGTAGGTAGGTATTTAATTTTCTGTTATTGAGTTTTTTTTTAAATTAGGTTGGTACTTAGGTAAAGGTATTATATAGGTACCCTCTTAATCACCACTAATGAGACACAATTGGTTTTCTATTGTAATTAGCCACAAAGGGCCCGCGAGATGGATGGCATTCTGGGGAAGCACATGGGTATTTAGAGGCATGAGGAACAGGGTGTAAAGTTCACTCAACCTCCATAGAAAAGGGAGGATCCTCCGACCAGACGGGTGTTGTGTCTGGCGGGCAATTGCCCAACGATTGATGTTGGGAAATTGTATCTATGCTAACTGCGCGGTAAACTCTGCTTGCGAGATGCAGGATTTGCGTGACTTCAGTATGACGCGTTGTTCGCATGTGGCGTTGTAGATACCGCTACATCACTCCCCTCCGGAGACCGGAGGTCGATAGTGGGCTGAGTCTTGTATTTTGCGATGCTTGCCAGGCCAGCTGAGGTTCCAGTGAGTCGGAACCGGTTGCCGCATAGTTCACGGTGAGTCGGAACTGTCTGCGGAGATGTCCCCAGTGGTCGGGGTGGCGCTGCGTTATACTCCAGTGCGTCGGATGTCGTACAGCACCGGGTTGAGGCTGGCTGCTGCGTCGACCAGGAGAGGGTGCTCTGCTTGTTAACCGGCCGAAGGTGCAGTGTGCTGTGCCAAGGTTGCTGATGAGGCTGAGGGTGATGACCAGGTATGCGCGGACGCTGCATGCTGGTGGTCAGGATACCCGTTGAAGCCGTGGATGCTGGCTGGCTGGGTGACTCGCTGCTGAAGTGTTTGCACGAAGGCTGCGCTGACGTTCATACTCGGGGTCACCAGTTTAGAGGCATGATGAACAGGGTGTAAAGTTCACTCAACCTCCATAGAAAAGGGAGGATCCTCCGACCAGACGGGTGTTGTGTCTGGCGGGCAATTGCCCAACGATTGATGTTGGGAAATTGTATCTATGCTAACTGCGCGGTAAACTCTGCTTGCGAGATGCAGGATTTGCGTGACTTCAGTATGACGCGTTGTTCGCATGTGGCGTTGTAGATACCGCTACAGGTACATTTTATCCTGTTGGCACGTTCCCGTGGGATAATTTCCGACATCCACGCGGGCGAAGCCGCGGGCAGAAGCTAGTCATGAATAAATATGATTTTATTAACTCGAATCTAGCTCTTTTGGCCGTAACTGTTAGCCCAGCTAGCGAGAATACCCTCTCACTCGGAGTGTTAGTGGCAGGTATACAGAGTACAGCTCTAGCAAGTGCAGCAAGATGAGGAAATGCTTCATTTTTATTATTCCAATAGGATAATAAATCACCATCTTTTGGTTCTGTAGGATCAGCACCAGCAATGTAACGTCAACATTCTTGCTCTATTGGATCACCTTGAATGCCTTGGCATGAACTCATACTATGTTTCCTTGACAGTTTGTGCAATAATGATGTGTCAATTACATTGCTGGTGCTTGTACTTGCTGCGTTTTCGCCTAAAGCTTCTGGCTCGTTATTAATATTTATGATTTCCCTGATGTACGAGGAAAGGAATGACGTTCTGGTCATATTCTAGCGCACACGAAGTTCGTGTGCGCTATTTAGTTTTTTAGTATAATTAATATAATGTTGTATGTATTTAAAGTATTTTTAAGTTATATTAATGTTGTATTGTATGTGTTTATATGTGCCTTGATGCCTGAAATAAATGGATAAATAAATTGGATGAGATTGGACTTAGGAACAAGAGATGTTGTTGAACGAGCTGCGCGCGGCGGGCTTCTTCGACGTGTTCGAGGTGGTGGCGCGGCGCACGGACGGCGCGGCGCTGCCGCCCGCGCACGCCACGTGGGGCTGCTTCCTGTGCACGCGCCCCGAGCGCGCCGAGGGCTTCCTGGCCGGCGCCGCGCCCGTCATCGAGGGGCAGCTCAAGGAGAAGAAGGGGCGCTGGAGGCTGTTCCGGCGCTGGCGCACGAGGTACTTCACGCTGTCCGGCGCACACCTCTCCTGCAAGGGATCTGTGAGTACTCACTGTCGCTCACGGCTGACGGTTAGACACACGCGACTTGCTTTTATAAAGTGTCACACACTCGCGCCGCGATCGAGTTCACTTTTTCAGACATTGACGATCAAGTATCAGACACTTACGTTCAAGTGCCAGACTCTCGCGATCAACTGTTAGACACTGATCATCAAATGATACCCGTGGTTTAGTCTCTGACACTCACGACTTGCTTTCATCAGATATCACACTAGTAGGTTTTATTATTTTATTGTACGCTCCGGAACCACCAAGTTAACTGGACCCCTTTCTATTCCAGAGCGGAGGTGAAAGCATCGACATAAACCAGATTCGCTCAGTAAAGGTCTCACGCGGCGCGCGCAACATCCCCAAAGCGTTCGAGATCTTCACGGGAGACCAGACTCTCATCCTGAAGCCTAAAGACGGCAAGAATGCGGAAGAATGGGTGCAGTGTCTTAGCATTGCGGTGGCACATTCACAAGCAAGAGATGCGCCTGCTAAAGCGAACAGTTTGCCAGCCAGGGGACTCACGCTCAAGAGCTTCTAGGAGTTTCTAGGTAATATAAAGCCTCGTATTCATGGTTATAAATAATGCAATTCACGAGCGCGCGTCTTGTGACCCTGATGTTATTGTTCAAATTTGAATTTCAAATAGCTTTTATTAGCAATCTTTAAAATACTAGTTTAACAATATATTTAAATCAAAGGTTTAGACATCACAAATCTATAGTTTGCTTTGCCCTTTAGCATAGAAAGGCTCACGATCGTGAGTTTTCTCCTCCATGTCCTTCCCGCAGTAGGTTTCAGGTCGTTTTCCCATCTTTGAAATGGTCTTCCTTTCTCCTTCTCTGGGATACCATTCTGTTTTTTCTCTGACCCATGTTTCGTTTTTACCCCTGATGACATGACCTGCCCCCTTCCATTTTAACTTTTTAATTGTGTAAGTCACGTCTGCTGCGTTTGTTTTGTTTTACACACCAAACGCAGCAGACGTATGTCATTGTAATAAGGTATAAATTGGAATACTTGACACGCGTTCGTGAAATGCGACATCGGTAACAACTTGCCAACATTTTTTTTGTGTAGCTGGCTACATTGCAATGTGTGAAACATTTTTTCAGTGACGAGAAAATTTGTGCAATTTTTGTTCATTCAAACTCAAATCATTTCTTTCAATTAAACTATTTCAGGCACTTTTGAATTGTCATTGTCATTGAATACGAGGCTTAAGTTATACTTAATTAATTTTTCTGTCCGCGAAAAACATCTTTATTCCGGAGTTTGACCTTACCTCGAAAAGCTTCTAAATCATAATAATCTGTAAAACAGGTCTATAAAATAGGCTTGCCAAATATTCTAAATAACTTTATATGTATTGCATTATTTGAGAAATGACCTTACAATTGACTTGATTTTGTTCCGAGTAACAGAAAATTCTACATCATAATAAAGATCATTACACACAGTAGATCAATCTTGCAGAACTTGCTCATTTACTTCCAGCCTATGATTAAATATCTTGTCTGTATAACTGTTCAATTATATATCTCGTCTGTATAAGTGTTCAATAAAATATAACAACAGCCATATACTGAAATAAATACATATAAAATATGACTGAAAATAAGACTTGTATTGAAACGTGCATTTGTATACATATTACATTATATTACTCTGTAAAAATATTGAAAATGTTCAGTAGCATTATGCATGCTGCTTGTATTAGTAAGATATTTTGAAATGCATAATGTTTCAATGGTTCTTATATTATGTAACATTTTGAATAAGGCCGGTTATATTATACATTGGCGGGCTTTATAATCGTCATTTAAAATTGGTTGACGCCACAGGCTGCTTAGTAAGCGGTCTGTGTAAGTTAACATAGTTAAGCGCGTTATACACTTACCTGTAACTTTCATAAAAGTATGCTAGATACTTACACAAAAGTATGCAAGTTAGTTGCAGAAAAGTTTGCAAGTTACTTGCACAAAAGTATGCCAGTTACTTGCACAATAATATGCAAGCAACTTGCACACATCTGTGCAAGTAACATGCATATTATGGGAAATTAACTAAGCAGAAGTTGTTATGGCACAGCATGTGCTTGCAAACTATTGTTCAAGTTACAGCATGTGTATTTTGCGGCTTTATGGTTGTTGTGATGATACAGTCATGTAGATAATTGAAAATGCTCACAAAGTAAGTAAGTTTTAGAATATTTAACCACATTCCTTTCAAAATCGGGAATGACACAAGGTTGTTTTAAGACTTTTTTTATATTCGTCCTTATTTATATGAAATTATCGAATGTTTACTTATGCGTACAGTTTGCAACAAAACTAAGTTGTAAACTCAGTTTCGAACAGAAGGATATTATATATTGTGTTGCTATCTGTACGTACATGATATGTACTTATATAGGATGTAGTCTCTTTTATATAACGCGCGTCATCAATCGCTTTTGCGGTAAAATATTTAATTGCATATGGACTAAAGCTCTGTTTTTCGATTTTTGTATTAACTTAAATATTATGCTTTGAAATGAACTTGTATGACCACAACATAAGGTCGCAGTTTGGTAGTTATGACGACGGTTTTTGCAAGTGAAAATAAGGTGAAAATTCTGTCTCTATCAGTGTTACGAAGTACAGAGTAGCAGGGGCATCGACGCGCAAACTGTAACCATAAATTTAGCACATGATTCTTGACCCCCTAGCGCAGAATTTTACTGTCGGTTATAAAAAAAGCTGTTTCGTAAAAAAGTGCATTTTTTTTTATTTAATAACCGACGAATAATTTTAGCGTAGACTGTTACCATGGATTCAGTAAGTACATGATTCTGAACCACCTGCAGAATCATGTACTTACTGAATCCATGGTAACAGTCTGCGCGTCGATATCCCTGCCACCTGTAGGTATATCTGAGTGACACTTGTTTTCATGAAGTCAATTATTTTATTAGTTACAATATTTTAGTGCCTTATACATAATAAGTGTTTGTTTTATTGCGCTAAGAGTACAATGGACATTTACAATTTTGTTTAGTGGTAGATATTCAGAGGAAACGAGCGGAAGTAAGAAACAAAGTTGTTTAGTGATGTAGGCAGGCAGGTTTTATTTGAGTTAGTTTTCATTAGGTACTTAAGCGGGACACAAAATCCGTCCATTTCGTTGAAGGATTAAAACACGTACAGAATGTCCCCGCATATTACAAAAACATTTAAATGATTAAAATATGACCTACGCAGAGCCGAAAACTTTTTCGGGACATTAAAATTATGAACTTGACGAATGTTAACACGCGAGTAAGACTCGTTTTCTTATTAAATTTATGTTAATTAATCATTTTATTTAACATTTATTATACAGAATAATTTATAAGATTTTTTGACAAAATGAGATTTTATGATGAAATAAAGCTAGAAGACTGAAAGCTGGTCAATGGTCATAGCTACTTATTGTTGCATGTGTGAGAGACTAATACAATACTACAGAATTAACAAAATACGTTCTGGACATTTGTGAAACCAATTTGATGATCGAAGATGATTTGTCTGACCTACAGCCCGATTAAAACTTTATGGCGAGTCGGAACATGAGGCGAGTCGCTGCGCAATAACAAAATCATGTGCCAGCGGGGGTGAGGGGTGCGGTACTGCGCAGCGTGTAGAGCACTTCAGAGCCGCCATAAAGTTTGAATCAGAATGTACTAGAGCAAGGCTTATGTATTGAGGAGGGTTCAGAATACACATAAATTGATATTATGTTTGGTTCAAGAATTTGTGATTCAAAATTAACATTCCCGTCCTGTTCAGTGCTTCGAAATAATAATAAAATTATTATGTACTGTTGTGGTCTCAAAAATCATTATAAATGGTTGTAACGCGAATGACATTAGTCTTAAGTAGTTTTAAGTTCACTAATTACAAATGGCGAAAGTGACTAGAAAAAAAAAAAATGAAAAATAAGACATTTTAAAATTGGCAGTCGCTTTCCCACAGTTTTACTTTAGTTTTTACATCTAAACCAGTACTTAACTTGCAATCTCGCATTTTATGAAAGCACAATTTTATCATGATTTGGAATACCTACTTTTTAGTTAAGTCTGCTTTGTATTAACGTTAGATAACTGTCACTGTCTTAACCTGAGGTTGCTGTCACCAAAAAGTCAAGTGTTCATTGGTAAACCAAATTGTTTCTTTGTTAGGTACTATGTTTAATGCTATGTAACATTACGAGCTTGCTTAAATTGGGGCCCAATGTTGAGGAATACACCTGACAGGAAAGATAATTCCGGGGACATATGGCATGAATAGTATGGTGTTGGATTGAGGAACAAGGTGTAAATTCTCTCATCCTCCATAGAAAAGGGAGGATCCTCCGACCAGGCGGGTGTTGTGTCTGGTAGGCAATTGTCCGACGATTGATGTCGGGATGTTATTTATGCTAGTTGCGCGGTAAACGTTGCTTGCGCGATGCAGGTTTTTCTGTGACGTCAGTTTGATACGTAGTTCGCATGTGGCGATGTAGATGCCGCCACATATTCATTATTCGGTATTGGGCCCCTACTTGTGCTTCAGAATTATATAATATTTTATATAAACTAAAACAATAACGTCCATTATAAAAATAAACGATAATATAATTTAGATGTAAATATATTGTATTGTTATCTAATTGAATCAGATTTTATTGAAGAAACACCTGATATCGCCACCGAATTTAAATGAAATATTTAATGTATTACTTTAAATGATGAACTGCAAACAGGAGAAATCTGTGTATGATTATATTTAATACAGTTTGTAGTAATATATCTCCACTTAATACCTTCATGTGTACTGCCCAGTTAGTTATAAGAAGTCTTAATCATCATAATGTAATAGGTACACGTATTGTTAAGCCAGTGTCTATTCTTATTCAGATTTGCAGGACGTCACAACGGCTTTATTACGTTCACAAGTAGTATTATCGTGTATGTTTAATGTCTAAACTTTGTATATTAACGAGGTGTACTTTATTATTGATATTCCTCATCATCATGTCACCCACCAGCAATACTTTCTTGCGAATTCTCTCATGGACTCCGCTCCGTTTGGACCGCTCGGTTTTATATCAATGGCCGTGCCCCCAGCGCCCAGCTCATAAATCGACAAATAATATCTACGACGACCATAGATTCTCAGTCGTATAAATACGACTGAAGCTGCACGGGAACGAAAATTAATCCGATTCAGCCTATCCCTTGCTGCCCCCAGCGACGCCCTAAGCCGAGATCCGTACCCCACAGGGGGTTCTCTTAGCGTGTAGTCGCTTAGTTTTTAAGTTCTTAATCCCTGGCTGGGGGCCTTAATTTATTGAGGCACAGGCAAGCCCGATTAAGCAGCTGACAACCTCCTAGGTTGACCTGCAAGATGCCAATTTAAAAAAAAGCGAGCCCGAAAACATTTGTCGGCCAATAGGTTATGTAATACTTTTTTGTTGAAGAATAAATTTATGAACTCATTAATGTATCTTGACACCAAATAACTGAAAATGCTGTTTGTAACGTGCTGCAACTCTGTGTATAGTTTAAGACCATACAGTTGCCAAAATAAATGATAATAACAAATAACATAGCTTCTATAGCCAATATAAACAATTGTACATACAAATATTTATATGAAACGTGTTGATTAAGTTTAAGTGCTTCGGACAACTTATGAACTTGGTGCTACAGTAATAATAATAATAACTTGTAACTTAGTGTCATGGCTTCCATCCCTAAGGCCGTATGTTATACACGCGTTTTGGCTTATGTACTTAAAACTGCCCTATTTATTAGTTATTACATTAGTTGTTTGTATGTCGTGTTGTTTTATTTTGCTCCCATTAGTTTCCACTGAATACTTGAGTATGTACAACGGTGAAAAAAAACATCGTGCGGAAACCGGCATGTCCTAGAACCAAAAATTCGATGACATGTGACATCTACCAACCTGCACTGGGCTAGCGTGGTAGATTACAGCCCACTCCCTCTCGAAGAGAGGAGCCTGTGTCCCAGCAGTGGGAACATTATAGGCTGATTATACTTGAGTATAGAAGGGAATCTCCCTTCTCTCTTCTTTTAACAAGAAAAGGGAAAAGAGGATTTAAACCCGCATGTAACACAAATCACTGAAGGCGTTTAGCACTAACTAATCATATTTAAAACATCATATTTCATTCTATCTCTGTCATCTTCAAACAAAAGAAACAGCGCTAAACGTATTAGCGCAAACGGGCCTTAGTAATAAAATGAAACAAGTTACTTTATCAATTTCAAAAGTATATTACAATTTTACACTACTATCTACATCAACACTACATTTCTTACTACACAACATCCAGTTAACACTTATAACCTAAGCAGTAAAGTATAAAATTGCACAACACTATTCTAAATTATTTCTCCCGGCTTCATAACTTTCAGTTGTTTCTTAAACCCATCATTGGGTTGTATAGCCGGTCGTCTACCCTTCACTAAATCATAGGCATCTTGAAAGTGCATCCTCTCGTAATGCATTAAATAAGCTATAGCGACCATAGACGTCCGTGAAACGCCGGCATTGCAATGAATAAGACAATTCTCTTTGGTCTCCACAGCCATTCGAATGAACGGCAAGCTATCTAATAAAATCTCTTTGATATTAGTTTCCGGCAAATCTAAGCAGTTGATAAACTTATTGTTGACTGCAACTTCAACACTGATACCTAAACTCAGCACATGTTTGATGTTATAAGCTTCTATAACAGTATTAACAGTACAATCTTGTGACCCTATGTAAATATAGTCTGTTATTAATACTGGAATATTATCGGGTTTCGTGTCAACCACGAATCCGTAAGTGTTCGGTCTTATAGCGGTAACCGTGGAGTCTTTCTCGACGTAACGTTGCCCGTCGAGTTTTGTGACAACTGTTTCTGTTACTTTCAATTTATTTCTTTGTTTCATTAGTTCATTGAGGAAACTCATTGTTACTTAGGTAAATGCAAAAAAAAAATTGTTAAAATAGGTAAATGCAAACTTAAAAGATTAAAATTGTAACTTTTGACTGTTGAGATTTAAAGATCTTAAACTGGCCGCTTTTTATTGAGGCAGTGCTTTCCTTCAACCTTTTCAGTACAATGTCTATCTTCCTTGCCCACGACAGTCCAAAACAGGCCCTTATAATTATCTCCCAAAGTCTATTTTCTATCTCTCTCAATCACATTCACTGTCACTATCGTACTCCTCTCTTCCCTCTTGACTCTTCTCCGGGTCGTAGACGAGGTCCTCAGGTTTGTAATGCACTTCACACAGATACAGACCGTCGGGAGGACCTGATTGAATGTTGGTGTGCCACATGTGCTTCGAGGGCACTTGTAGCATCACCTTTATTTCTTCAGGAGGGAACTTGCCTACGGCTACGGCGTTTAATGCTCCTACCATGCGGCGTATCTGGAAAGGATATTTTGATGTAAAAGATTTTTTAATTCCTACCTTTGTTTTATTGATTAGGTATATTGCTCGACAATTTGGAGGAAAGGAAACAGAAGGCATTACTTCCATTTAGCATTGGCAGTGGATGACACACATATTTCCCCAACGATTTTAGTGGTTTCTAAAAAAATTACAATTTTATGTAAATGTAAGTAAATGGCTACCTGGTTATGTACAAATCCTCTTCCTCTGATCACAATATCCCAATAATCAAATATGCTGTCTCGTTCTAAAGAGTAGCTGGTGAGGAGCGGCTTCCCAGGCCTCACTTCGATGGACTGCACCTCTCGTCTGTTGTGCTTGGTCTGTTTTGCCTTGTCAAAACGCTTGAATGTCGTGAAGTCGTGGTAGCCAACGAAGTATTTGGCGCCTTCTTTGAATTTCTCTATGTCAAAGCCTGGTATCCTGAAATACGGTTAAATATCTTACTTAAAAAAGAGGTCCATATGTAAGATTTACTGTAAACGTTGTACAAGTTTTTGCAATAAACCATTTTTATTTATTTGTATATTTCGACTCGAATACCATTTGCTACAGTTATATATTTATTAAACAATGTTTTTAGAATTTCCTAGGTTGAGTCAAATCCGAGATGCTATTAATATGGCTTATATGGGTATTAAAAACTACCAACCAACACACTCTGCAAAGACAACATAGTGAGGTGTGTTTAACTTTAAGGTATCACAGAAACACTATAATAACATTAGCTTACCTTACAAAATGACAGCGTTTCCACTCCTCTATAGGTATGTGTGAAGCTATTGATGTTTTCTCAGGGAAAACTATGTTATCCTTTTTCACTGCCAATCTGAAATAGTATGAATTTAATATTGTTCTGAATTTATCAGAGAATATTATGTTTGTGTCCAGTACAGATCTATTTGAGTAAAGATTAGTGTAGAAAGTTCTATCTCAGAGGTGTGTGTTAGGCTATTTAAATGAGTTTCACATCTTGTTAAGGCCATTCTACACTGGTGTCAAAGCCATTACGATTTCTCCTTTTTTACTTTTTCACCATACATCAATACTAAATAATACATCATCATACATCTCTTTCTCTTAATGAAAAATACTGGCTCCAATATGTCAGAATGGCTATTGTAAAGGGATTATTATTAATAATGATACGTACCTGTACAAGTATGTCCTACCAATAGCATTATATCTAGCATTGAAGTTGTCTGCAACTCTGATAACCTTTTTAACATAAATGCTATTATTGTGTTTGTAGAAGAATTTATTCAGGTTGTAGGCAACACCATCAGGGTCATATATGTTGGAGCCATACTTCTCCAAATCAAAGTGTGCACTTGTGTTCAGTGCGTGGACTCCACCATCTGTACTGTAACAAGATATTTAACAGAATAACTTTTTTCAGTATTTTTTTTTAATCTATGTAAAAAAAAGAAATGCTATTTGTTGGTAAGCTAGAGAATGGCTGGATAGGTTTAGCAACATTATTTTTTCAACTTTTGTAAAAATCGATTAAGGTTTTTAGGGAAAGAAAAATTGAAAGTGCTTTTTTCTATGAGATGTTTGTATTTATTGGGACAGGACAACGTTTGTCAGGTCAGTTATCCTCCTACTAATATTATAAACGTGAAAGTTTGTGAGGATGGATGGATGTTTGTTGTGTTTGCTTTCACACAAAAACTACTGAACGGATTTGGATGAAATTTAGCACACAGATAGTTTATGACCAGGATTAACACATAGGAAAAATTTTATCCCGTTCTTCCCACGGGGTCGAAATTTATGCGGGTAAAACCGCGGGGCGCAGCTAGTTATATTATAAAAGTGATTTTCAGTAATCAATAACTTCTTAAACTCATAAACTTCTTTCAGCTAAATTACTATAATTTAGCTGAAAGTTGGCATCATAAAAGAGATGTTAGCGGTTAGCGGCCTGCGTTTATTTAATGACATTCGAGTAGGGCTCACTTACCGGCTCGAAAGAACAAGGTTAGGGTAATTCAGCGATCTAAGTTGCAGAAGTGCTAGTTCCATCAAACCCTGCACACTTTCTGGATCTGGGTGATTACGTCCAGCTTTAAACCATATCTTCTCCGAAGACCTGCAATAAAGTCCTTTAGTGAAATTCTTGTTATTATTGGGCATGTAAATAAACGCTAACAGCTGGCAAGCTGACAAACCTGAATGGCGTCCCTATGTAAGAGAAGAATGATAAATATCTGGCTTTCATTATATTTGCCCACAAAAGATATTAAAAATGTTTTCATTTAAAAAACTGAAAGCTACAATATTTCATTAACATGGGCCAGAGTTATGAGATATAGGTTAGCTGTCAGCACAGAACAAATATACTCCTGCTGTCAGTTTCAGCTGTCTGTCATTCATTCGTTATCAGTAATCAGCCACAAACTATTTAAAAAAATATTATCCAAATTGAGAACCTCCTCCTTTGTTGAAGTCGGTTAAAAGAGTTAATTTTTGTATGTAATACATACTAATTCCATGCCTTTCTCGGAGTGATTTCTGTTCACTGAACACGTTGAAGTCCATAGAGTAAAGTCCATTCCTATTTAAGTCCAAATCGTCACAAAAACATACCAAAATTATTTATTTTATGGAAAGAAAAAGTTACCAAAACAACTGACTGGGTCAAAATTAACAAAAAATCAAATCAATGAAAATGAAAGCATTTGAAAAGTCAACGATTCGTCACGATTTCTAAACGGAAACCTTTCACTTTGTTGACAATTGTGTACGTCATGTCATCGAAATGTCAATTTGTTTGCCATTATTTCAGTCAAAAATGGCACAACGGACGTGGCATATGTTTACGGTGTTAACTTTAATATTTACAGTTTTATCACTTGTTGGAGATGTTTTCTCGCAGTCGCCGGCGCCCTGGTACGAGAACATGCCTGCGGTGACGATGGACTACAAAGTTCACATCGACGCCGGTAAAGAAGACTGTTACTATCAATATGTCCCGTCTGGTGCAACATTTTACGCCAGCTATCAGGTAATTAATTAGAGTTTTCTGTATCGAAACCTAAGCAGCAATTTTAGATAACGATGTTAATGGTTTGGAACCATGATAACTAAACATTTTTGATCTTTAGCTTATGTATTTCACTCATAAATAGTTCTCAAACTTTTTTGTCAACAGGTGTTGAAAGGCGGCGATGGCATGTGTGGTTTCGCCGTGCGGCATCCTAACGGCCAGATAGTGCACCCATATGAGTGGCGGCAGAGCGCCGAGTACGCAGACCAGTCCTCTTCAGGAGGGTATTATGCAGTGTGCATTGATAACCAGTTCTCAAGATTTGCAGGGAAACTAGTCAATTTATATCTCTCAGTGATAAGATACGATATGTGGGAGAAGTACGCCAAGGAAGTGGAGGAGCTTGACATGAATATAAAGAATTTTACTGTAAGTTTTTATTTAGATACTTGTTATAAAAAAACTTTAAAATAAACATACTACAGTTAAACAATTGAATAGAATAAATATTTGGCTCTTTGCTCTCAATCTGTAGAAAATGCTGTCCTGTTTTTTAAAAACATTTACACATTCATAATGTTTAAATTATGTTAAATCATGTAAAACAAATCTAAAAGTTGTTATTAAAACTGGGTGTGGTATATGATTAAGTAACTGCTATCAGAAGTTGTTATAGTTTAGTTTATAGCTGTATTCTGTGACTTTATCTGTGATTCCAGATAAAAACTAGCCTACGTCTGTCCTTACCCAGATCACGGTCTATCTGCCTGTCAAATTTCATTCAAATCCGTTCAGCCATTTTAGTATGAAAGGGTAACAAACAAACTCACTTTCACATTTATAATATCAGTTAGGATTATGATGTAAAGTTTTTGTATTAGAGGTAAACCTTCAGGCAAAGGAAGTTGCTTCCTATAGATATTTCTACACATTTGTTCAATAATCACTAATAATTTGCATGCTACTGCATGGCACTTTAAATAAATATTCATGTAAAACCTATTGTAAATGATACCAACATCATATTATACAATAATATTTACATGACAAATAAATTACTGCTATTCTAATCCACCATCTTAGAATTATTGCATAGAGTTGGTTTAGAAATGTCGTGAAAGGAACAGACCACTGAGTAAATAAAAAATGAATAAGGCCCAATGCACAACGTAAGGTGGAAGAATATGGGGGACGCCTCAGCCCAGCAGTGGGACAATATAGGCTAATGGAAAAAAAGGCCCAATGCTTACCCCTATTTGGTTAATATACCATATATATGCACTAAGCGCTTCTCATCATCTTTTCTGATGCGAACAGCTAAGGAGCGGAATTGTCTGCCTGCGTTTGTATTCCTGAGTTCATACAACCCGAATCTCTTCAGGGTGAGAGTGAATAGGCTTCTTCTGGGCAAGCTCGTTCCACCGTTGATCTCATCCCTGCCTCTGGGCTGGATTGAGGTAAAGAGTGAGCCCATTGTCAATTAAAAAAAAAAATACTGAAAGAATATTAAATGAACCAATGTGTATTTTATGCTATTTCAATTGAAATAAGGTATAAAATCAGCTCAAAGGTTGGTTCCGTCCACCAGTTTGCGCTGGCCCTAACAATTAGTATCCAATTATTATCTACCATTTACTTTTACTAGAACTGTTCAGAAAGCTGTATGTAAAATAATCCATTATTCTTTGCCAGTACTCATTTTATCCTCATTTTTGTTTCAGACCTCTATCCAGTTTGTGGAGAGGAACATCAATGACATCCTTCAATACCAGTACCACTCCAGGGCCCGGGAGTCAAGAGACTACAACTTGCTGCAAGACAACAATATCTATGTGCTCAGGTATTGTAACTACTCATTAATATTAGAGTTAGGGTCAGAAAGAGCGTTATGTCCATGCATTAAAACGTCATTCGCCTCATTGCGGTTCGGACAACGCAACTCGACACCGCGTCGAACTTAAGGCGCTGCCCAAAGGAAGACACCGTAAAACGCTCAGTTTTTGGTCGCACAGTTAGGTGTATTAGTACATAATAAAAGCCTGAAAAAAAAATGAGGTTTTGTCAAATCTATTGTCAAATGTTGAAACAAAAGACTTATTCAAAAATTAAATACATAGTATCATGATGAAACAATCGTAAAAAAGCCCAATTTCTTTTTTTCGGGGAATTCAATCATCTAAAGAAATACTTAAAAAATATTCCACTGAGCCGTGCATTTATTTTTTAATTTAATGAAAACTGCAAAATTACTTTTATTTTGGTGGGCATTCGATTCAACTAACATCAAACGTATCGCTGTTTTAAACGTTACTTGTTGCCGCGATGCGCTATTGCCAATTAACTAAAAAAATGCTACTTACCGCGCCGTAATGCGACAAGTGTGGTGATACTTGATCGGTTCAAGCCGATTCCGTGTAGTGTGTCACACCCTTATTAGAGGAATCTCTAATCACTTTATTATTTATTATCTATTTAAGTGGAGAAAGAGGTTTCATAATGTTGGATAGTAACACGTTCAATATATGATAAGACAATATGCAATACATAGTAAAAGTTTGAAAGTAAAAGTTTTTTATTTTGTAACAAAAACAAATGGAGATAATAACAATGGAAATGATGATAGCAACAAAAGTTAAATACTGTGTCGCAGCATTCAACGCCCTTCCAAACATAAGAAACACATTGTTCCAGGCTTAACTATGACATTTGTACAGTTTAGCTAAAAAATATCGTAAACTTGCAAAAATGAAAAAGTAATGGCATGGTATTCATGATTGTAAGTGCAAATTTTTATTGATCATAAAAATGGTTAATATAGCTATGATTTAACAACAAGGAAGGAATTTAATTAAGTGGTATAAAAAAGTTCTGTTATGGTACAGTGGTACTGATGTTTTGATAAACTATTCAATGTCAACTTTTACCTCAAATGTAATTTTTTTTTATAAAACTGAGTGTTGGTTTTTCTGAAAACATGCAATTTTGTTGTAGTTGTTTTAATGAGCTTCCCCATTTTCAGTTACACATGAATTGGTTTGGCGTAAAAACTTATGTCAGTAATCATGTGCTAGGATACATTGAAAATACTACATATAATCTATTCATTGATTTTTTATGAATATAATACGATTATATGAACTAAGAGGGTTGTATTGATGATTTTAATGATTATAATTCTTAATACATACTTGTAACGACCGCGAATCATATTTTGTTCAACATACAACTTGACACTGACCTGCAAAAAACGTAATAAAATTTGAATTTTGCGGGCTACCCTGGCTCTTCCCCCTTAAGTAAAAGTTATTTCGTGGAGCAACACATTTAGTATTTCCAAAAACTAATAGTATTGATTGAAAAATCATAATTTTTCTTATTTTTTTAATTGATAAATTATGTTCTTTTTCCAGGTGGTCTATTATCCAAATCCTGGCCATAGCAGCCACAGCAACATTACAAGTGTACTTCGTGAGGAAACTGTTCGAAGTCAAGGATAATTCTTCCAAAACAAGAATTTGATCACATCACTATGGCCTGCGAAGACGAAATTGTTTACTAACTGTTACTGTTCTCCGACTGATCTTCCATTCCACTCAAACTAATGTTGATCTCTCTTCTTGTTCCATCTTTGTGTTATAGGCTTGTTAATTGTTTTCATTGGTGCATAATAATAGGTTAGCTCAAGCTCGGTAATATGTAGGAGTCATTGTATGTTATGTTAGTTATTGGGCACAACTATCTTATTTTTTCACTTCACTGGGATTATTAGGTACTCGAGATTCTTTTTACTAGTTTTTCTTTAATCATATTTCTTTTAATATATCTGTTTCTGTAAACATCCAGTCAAACTAAAATGCGCACAAATATATTTTTTTTAGTTAAGTTAAATCGCTTTTTGCATTTTTATAAAAAAAAGACATTAAATTGTTTAAAATAATCAATTTAGAATTCATAAGTCTAACTTTCCAGTTTTTTATTTTTTTATTAAATTAGGTATTTAAAGATCTGATAGTAATAACGACATTTACAAATATTTTTGATGGGATTTGCATTTAAAAATATTTATTTGCTATTTGACAATTATAGTTTTTTTTTATACTTTTTTTTTTTAGTTTTTAACGAATTTGAATATTATTTATGTAAGCAAAGACATACAAGTTGCGTGTTTGAAATAATGAATGACCAACATAATTTTAATAAACTGAAATGTTAAGTACTTAAAGATCGTCTTTTTACTATCCTTTGTTCCACGACTTTCGTCTTCTTGTGTGGTTGTCTTGACACGCTCATAGGCCTTACCACGAGCTCTTAACGCGATTCAATTTACGCTCAGGGATCGAGATGGCGCTAGACGACTTGTATAGCTCTGTCTCTTTCCAACAGCCTAAACTGGATCGCGTTAAGAGCTCGTGGTAAGGCCTCAGTAGCACAACCAAACACGTAATTAAAAACCAAAGTCATTTAAAGACTGTGCGTCTTGTCGCTGCGACCAGGCTCAGGGCTGGCGTTCACGTCTACGCCTAGTCGTTACGACAGACGTCGTGCAGGAAGCGATCATTATTCCATCACCACTGCTCTCAAAACGGTGAAGGAAAACATCGTGAGGAAACAGAATGTCCTAGAACCAAAAATTCAACGACATGTGACATCTACCAATCCGCACAGGGCCCGCGTGGTCGATTACGGCATTTTATTTGAATATTCGATGCGCTTCGACGTCCGGTTCGAAAACATTGACATCGTACGTTTAGATTCGAAATACAAACACACATGCTCCTTTTTTCTCAGCGCTTACAGCAAGACTGACGCACAGAACACATGCCTACTCCGACCGGAGGACTGACGTTGACCTCATAGGCAGTCGTAGATCGGGTGTGCGAGAGCACGGTGCTTCTAGTCGTTGCGACCCCCTCCCCACTAACCTGTTGTTGTGCACATAAGCCTATAAATTCCGTTTACTAGGCCTACGCTCTCGTACATGCGTTTCCGCGTAATCCACCTTATGGTGAAACGTATGGGTAAACGGAATAACCCGACGCACCCTGCAGTGGCATCTAGTTGCCGAGCTGTCGCAGTCGCATTTCGCATAGTGTGCACTATATCTTAATGTTTTTGTTAAAACGTTCAAATTCTAGTCACAATCTCATCTCAGCGAAAATCAATGTCAAGAATGTAGGGAATTTAGAGGTGTTTTTGACTGATTAGCCCCCCCGATTGACCTAGGACGTCAAGTTTCCATTCCAATTATTCGCATTTTTGGCGCCAGGGTAAAAACTGACAATATTATGCCATGCTATCTGCCAAAATGATGATTTTTCCTTAGTTCATTATCTTCTTTTTTTTTTAAAAAAAAAAAAACGGAGCCCCGCACTAGGAATTTCTCCTGTATCGTGGGTGCGTTTACAAACATTTAAACTCACATACACAAACAGCCAGACCCGGAACTAACTACTTGTAGATCATACAAATATTTGTTCCGTGCGGGAATCGAACCCGCGACACGCAGCGCAGCAGTCAATCGCTTAACCACTGCGCCAACAGTGCCGTCAAATTGAATTGGTCTCTACGAGGCATTTTGCTCTTGTTAGTATTATATCATGGGTAGACCATATCATAACAATTATTATCTGGGTGGGTCAAGTATGTGATTAGTGTTGTAACCATATGATGTTGTAGTGGCGAAAACTGTGTGAGTAGGACATGTAGAGACATGTTGCATTTTAACCAACCATTAATTTGTTATTACAAGATCCGAAGTTAGTTTTAGAGGAAGTTTTTTTAACGGGAAAACAAAAGCTAAATTCTGAAAATTATCCTGTAAAGTCAGCACATAAATTCTCACCGTCACACAGCAGAGGAAATGAAACAATGCCAATATATAATTATATTTTATTATCATACCATAAATATATAACATCCATGATTTGTTACATTTGTTCTTAATTCTATATACACAATAATTTACTTAAGTACAATACGATCGTAACTTGATTTAATTGTTAATGATATGGTGCAAAGTTATAGCCGGAATTACATTCACTTGTAGATATGGCCGTGCTTTGTTTACCGACGTGCAAATAATATGAGCGGCCAACTTAGAGCAATGTAATTCGGACTAAGTGCTAGCCAAGGAATATTGACTAAATACTTGATAATTTCATGATCAACTCATCCGCTCGTTATGACTAGGCAATTTTCGAATACAGCGGGCAAGTGAAGCGTTACCTGATGATACAATATTTAAATCTTAAACTAATCAGTAAATGTCTTACAATGTTATATACCTACTGTACAACAAACTGCTGCGAATCTCATACGTAACTGTACACTTGACGATTATAACTACGTACTAAACTAATGTAAGCAGAGTCCACTCGCGTTATCAACTTGATTGTTATCGACTATGTTCTATAACACGCGAGCTAGTCTGTAACGAGACGCTGCAGCGGACCACGTCCGAATTAAATGTTACTACAGTAAAATATAATTAATAACTGATTGATAATTGATTCATTATTTATAATCTGTCTTTAAATATAGTATTATTAAATCGAGAAAATATTTCATTAAAATAATTTTATAGTATATTTAAAAAAGAGCCGTTACATAACTCGATTTCGTAGAATTCTTTGTTCATCGAATACAGCGGAACTATCACAAGTAAGCACCTTCGAGTGTGTCGGATCGTTTCGATCCACACAAACCTTAAGTTAAATAGTCCATAAAAAAAACACAAAGTTTCTCCATACCATTATAAAGGCAGTGACTGGACGGACCACGTCTTTTTTACAAACAATACAATTTCATAGACAGTAAGTCGTGTCTATGGTTGCTAATACTCTTTACCTATCTGTACAGTAACAATGCAAGGAAGAAGTTTCGAGACAATCTCCTGACATTATTGTGAGATTCTAACAACAACTTTGATGATATCGAACAACTTCATACTTCTATATTTATAGTCTTTTCCATTCAATTCATTCTTCAACATTACCTAACCCCGTGATATCAGTGCGGCTGCGCAGTAAATGCATAAGAGACAGTTGCCAACGGAATGGAGGCAGCTTCAGCACCTTTATTGGGACGTCACACTCCCGCACTCTTTAACGACGCATGCCTGAATCAGTTCTCTACCTTGTCATTTATAAAAAAAATCTTGTGCAAGGCAAGATTCATCCTTGAGCATCGTTTAGAATAGGGGTCATAGTCGCGAATTAATAAACCGTTATCATTTGAGAGTTCACCTCAAAAGTCAAGAATTCAATTTAAAACTGCTCTATAAAAACAGTCGGAATGATTTAGAGAAAAACCGATACGATAGACACTGAAATAGGCCTTGTTAATACAAGATTAGTGCTAAGACGACGTATAGTTCGAAAGTCTAGTTTAATCTGTCTGTTGGGGTATTATTTCGTCCCCTTCTAGCACATGGTGCGGGGTCATACATGCGTCCTCTTCTTCTGGCCGAGGTAGGTCCCGGACAGCGCGAGCAGGCGGTAGCGCTGGCGCAGGTTGCGCGCGCGCACGTGCGGGGACGCGATCTCCGCGGTGTAGGCGCCCGGGAACCAGCCCGCCTCGCCGTCGCGCGTGCGCTCGCCGTAGTACCAGCCTAGAAGGAACATATTCATTAGGAAACATAGCCAGAGTGCTACAAGGATCTTTTGGCGCCTTTTGACAACATTTTGTGAAATTGTATCAGAAATTGTTTAGATAAAACAAGACGGTGGCGTTAGTTCCGATTTTATCCACGCGCAAAAGGAAGTTCGTAGGGGAGCAATACGCATTAGTACGAAACAGATTTAATAAAAATAGGGAATAAAACTGGCCCATTCGTACTGAAGGTATATTTGATGCAAATTAAATTAGCTGCTATACTTCTCAATCTTCTCTTCTCCCAAATAAATCGACACTTCCCATTAAAATCCAAAAACAAAAAATGAAAGTTGGTTCTGAAAATGGTGTTTAATGTGAGATACTAATATCAAGTCGAGCAACCACTGCTACTTAGGATGTGACTTTGTTCCACTCCTGGATAAAGGCCTCCCTCCATTTGTCGCGACCCCGCGCGTCCTCCTTCTACGTAGTTGGCGCGGAATATATCCAGTTCCAAGCTTATCGTAGAAAGTTTATCTAAAATAGAATAGTCCATACCTTCACTAGTCTTCCTGGTAACATTGACCACGTCCCCCTCGGCCAGCGTGAGCTCGTCGGGCTGCGCGGGCGCGTACGCGTACAGCGCGCACACCTGCGGACAGTCCCAGCCCGCGTACACCGCCTCGCCCTCCGCGCCCGCGCTGGGCGGCAGCAGCGCCTCCGCCCAGCGCGACCACTCGGTCTCGCTCGGGCAGGACATCAGCTGTGCAGCAGGGAAATATTTTATGGTAGGATCGTCGTTCGAGTTATATAGCGTCTAAAGGCCTATATTCAGCAGTGGACTGCTGTTGGGAAAAAATACTTGTCTCCAAACATGAACATCATTTGTGTGGTTAAGACCAGACTGGTATCTTTAGCGATACAAAAATAAATCACCTGTTCTTCGACCAGCACAGGGAATTTTTGACATAAAAACCTGGATGATGGCATTGTCAGTAACACCCTTATTTCTAAAAATTTATCGATTGGTGATGGCGAAACAAAAAAAAACCTTACTAGGGTAAGACTAATCACTCGATAAGCATTATCGGAGTTTTCAAAAGTCCGAAAGTAGAAATCTCATTCTCAGAAACTGACGTAAAATTGCCGAGGTTAATGACAAACACTACAGCAATTTCAAATGGTTCTCAATATTAGTTGTGAGTTTGTGAGTGTGTTTTGGATAACATACCATTTCTAGCGTTCTCCCCTCGTGGTTCTCCAGCAGCGTGATAAGAAGCGCATGCTTGGCCGTGGCCGCGCCCACGTCACTCGCGCACACCTCCAGTAAGGACCGCGCGCAGTGATCCACGCACACGTATAACTCCTCGCTGAAGGGAAAATATTATATAATGTTAACGATTTCAAATATTTTGGAAATGGATTCTCAAAAGTACGTCAAAATTCAATAATTGAAATTGAAAATATTTATTTCAGACTAAGCATACAGTAATTGATACAAGTCCATATTATGTTAGTAATAATGGCCGATTTATCAATCTTTAGATAACTTTTAACTGAGGCATAAAAATTACGATTTCACATCTTTTATATAGAAAATATGTCATATTTATTATGAAACTAGCTTCTGCCCGCTACATCGTCCGCGTGAAGCAACTTTCTTAACTTTTTTTTCCGTAAGAACCTTCTATAAAGTATTAGAAAACTTTAAACAAAACATGGACGAAATCGGTAAAGTCGTTCTCAAGTTATGACGTGACCAAGGGAAATAGGGATAAATTTTTATATATATAGATATTGCATGGGGAACCCTCGTACCCACTGCACTTGATTCTGAATACTCGGCTCAACACCAAGAGTTGAAAATCTCGTGCGCGATAATAAATCGCCCGTGCGTAACTAGGTTTAGATACGAGTGAAATGCCTATTTCTCATCGATTTCAAAGACGCGACATACCTCTTCTTCTTGGCGATGACGAGCAGGTCGTTGAAGAGGAACAGATGCAGCGGCAGCTTGTGGAACTTCTTGCCGAACGTCAGCTTCAGCTCGTCCGACTTCCAGATCAGCTGCGTCATCTCGCCGGAGCGGACTAGCCAGCGGACAGGTCTAGAATGCAAAGAGAATGTTTGGTTATAACATCAATAATTTTTTCCCATTAACCGCGACGCGGACGAATTTTTTGATGTCCAATGAGCCCTGCGCCCTTTTTTAAATATTTGCAAGTACATAATATGATATATTTTAGTGTTATCCTACTAATATTATAAATGTGAAAGTTTGTATGGATGGATGGATGTTTGTTACTCTTTCACGCAAAAACTACTAACCAGATTTGGATGAAATTTGGCACACAGATGGTTTATAACCGGGATTAACATATAGGATAATTTTTATCCCGATATTTCCACGGGATCGAAACCTGGGGCGCAGCTAGTATATGATATATTTAAAAATATTTTACATCAATAATAGTGTCAACATTTTGGAGCGGAAATGACTGAACATTTAGGGCATTGTATTGAATGTGAACTTGGGGGGGGGGGGGGGCTGGTGATAAGGTACTATGCTGTCAATAGTTGACAAAAAGCAGGAATGTATTTGTCAAAAAGTGGAGTATGTTATATTTATTTACCTTCGATCTCGCTTGGAGCAGGCGGGCCCGAGTGAGGGCGCGTCGCGTATGTGCGGCGGGAACTCGATGATCTTGCACAGGCGGTACATCTCTTCGATGCGCTCTGTGTTGCGCGCGCCTTCGTTACATTGGGATACGTACTGTGAAAGATAATAAAAATAAAACATATAATAATGGTATATTGTCTCAGGAAAACAATTTTAAGTCTTTACACACAACGTTACGGTACGAAGTTGCATTTGCCTGATATGGCTTTCATTTTAGTTATAGTCGCAAAATGCCATGGCACACTACGAGGAAATATTTCTGACGAACTTTGAGTCGGAATAGGTATATAGCGGCATCTACACAGCCACATGCAAACTACATCATACTGACGTCACGCAAAATCCTGCATTGCGCAAGTAGAGTTTACCGCGCAACTAGCGCATATACAACAGCCCGACATGAATCACCGGATAGTTGCCCACCAGACTCGACACCCGTCTGGTCTGAGGACCCTCCCTTTTCTATGGAGAATGAATGAACTTTACACCCTGTTCCTCATACTTCTATAGGTATGAAACTAGTTAAAATACTACGGTAAATTAATGAGTAGTCGAGTTAAATGTGTTAGTTGAGAATGTTGAGATGATATAAGAGTATATAGGACTCACGTTGTTGAGCGAGACGAGTGCTCGTGCGCAGGCGTGGTACTCCAGGTCTTCGCTGTTGAGGTTCTTGAGCACGGCGTCCAGCAGGAGAGGCAGCCGCGTCACGCGCTGCATCGGCAGCATCAGGAATGAGTGAAGTGAGAGGGACTGGCAGGATGGGTGGCTCTCCAGTCTGTAGCGATTCGAGAGAATTAGGTTATAATGAGTACAGAGGCTTTTTTGTTTATATTGGTAAACCGCAGATATATTTTTTGCTTCTCCAACCTGGTTAACACATGATCATGCTTAAACCATTTAAGCCCGCTTGCTTAGCTTTATTACGTTTTCAAAACATCATTCTGTCTCTGTCATCTTCAAACCATAGACAGAAACAGAACGATGTTTTAAATTCGCAAGCGGGCATTACTGTTATCCACAGATAAACTTACTTCTTCAGCGCATTAGCGAAGGCCGGCCTCGCCTGCAGCCGCTGCAGCGCTTTGACCATGAGCGCTTGGTTCTCGCAATACTTGACGTAAACGCTGAAGTGTTGCTCCGCATGCTGCCTCACAATGTCACAGATGCCTTGCAGCAGGATGTTGTCCTGCCAGCACTTCTCCAGCTCGTTCATTAGGAGTTGAGAGCATTTTCGGACTGTGGAAAAGGAAATGAAGATTAATAATGTTGACAAAATATCTTGCTTTGATTATGTGAGCGTTGGCACTTCAGTGCTATTTCCCAGGTCGGATTTGAATTTTTTTCAGCAGATTTAGCTTTAAGGATTAACTGTGCTGTTTAGCTGTAAATATAAGCACTGTTTATGCAAATGTTTGTTATCTTAAAGAAACTCAAATAAACGTACCTACTCAGCAGTACACACGACGACATATCAAGCTATGCATTTCCAGTTTTACTTAAACTATATATCGCATTATATAAACGTAATGAGAAGGAAGCTTATACTGGAAATGTATAGTGTGATATGCCATCGTGCGTACATACTATCAAAACCTTAAATTACTTATATTTACCAGGTAGTATTGTAGCGAATAGGGTCTCCCAGTCATGCCGGGGCATCACATGCGGGTCCCGGAAGGCGGGATGCGTGATGAAGTTAGCTTCCAGCACGTTGAGGGAGTTTAGGTACGACGCCTCTGACGTCAGCAGCTCGAACTTCGCTTCTTGAAGGCGCTTCTGTGCGGGCGCTAGAGAACCTGTGGGAGAGGAATAATTTAGACACAAATTGCTAGGATTTACTAAGGAATTGTTTTACTCTCTGGATAGGCATTATTCACCACATAAACCGATTTTTTTCGGAGGTGCGAAATACTCGTAAGTCGCAAATGTTCTGATTGTGTATGTCCGTACTATACATATCAATATATAGTCTAGGTTTACTTACTTCAAACAGTATGTAAGCAGCGATGAATTTATTAAATTCAGTGCTTTGAATACAGATTAACTTTATTACAAAGAATAAGACTGTTATGAACCGAAAAAATACTTTCTACGTTGCGATTTTTTGTTCTGGATTGAGAGACGAGCGTGTGTTACGCTGACATTTATTACTATTGTAGCACACAATTCTACTAACGTCTTTTTCTATAAAAGGCAGTTCTTCTAACTCTCTA
This sequence comes from Apamea anceps, assembly GCA_951799955.1. Classification (NCBI taxonomy): domain Eukaryota; kingdom Metazoa; phylum Arthropoda; class Insecta; order Lepidoptera; family Noctuidae; genus Apamea; species Apamea anceps. Next base: position 2,706,058 of record OX637511.1, read on the forward strand.
GAACACTTACTAAGCACAGCAGAGTTGAGCACCTCAGGCACCTCGCACCACAGCGTGCGCGAGGGCCCGCGCGGCGCCACTAGCGCCATGGCGGACGGTCGCGACGGCGCCGATGTTTCACTCACTGATGTGCTGGCGCTGCGTTGCGACCCCGGGTCGTAGGCGTCTGAGTCTGAGTCGCCGGTCTCGCGACACACCGACTAGAAGGAAAGAACAAAGTTAGATAGTAATAATCATCATCATAATTATCATGAGGCTTGGGCTTCTGCAATTGCACGCCACTCCGCTCGGTTCTCGACAACTCTCATCCAGCTTCTACCAGCCACCCTGCGAAAATTGTCACTCCACCTCGCCTGGTCCACGTCCTACCTTACATTTGCCGATTCGCAGGCTCCACTCAAGAACACGTCTACGGTCATTGGTTCTACGGCTAATATCGCCAGCCTCGATAGTAATAATGCATGTACGGGTAAAAAAACGCTGTCCGATCCGAAAGTGGCACATAGACTGCAATTACCTACGTTGTCAAATATTAGAAATAATACAAAAAACATAAATATTATTATTACAAAATAATCATCACAGTTATTGCTATTTTAGTACCAAAATGATGCCAATTTCATAAGAAAAAATTTTTTATCAGGGCTCAAAAACTTGAGACGTTAAGACACCACGCTACACGACGGCCGCCCACGCCCTGTGTTACCAGGTAAAAATAAATGGATGTCTTTTTTTCTGAAATTGTCCACGTAAATAGACTTTTAGCACGATACCTACTGAACAACACCCTCACGGATTGGACAGGAATTTTTTTCATCTATCTAATAATAAAGCCGCGCTAGTCACTCACGTCGACCACGTCTTTCAAAAAACATGTTAAAAAATATATACCTTGCCGATTCTACATTAATTAAAAATAACTAGAATATATATAGATTTTTTATTTAAACAATTATCATTTTTTTAAAGCAATAATGGCCGTTCGTGTATGACATGTCAAACAAAATAAAGTACCTAGTTTTTAGTTATTTCGATTATTTTGAAAATCTTCGAAACCCGGGTTTTGTTTACAAAAATAACTTTTGTCGGAGTTAATATAATAAGTGTAGATAGTCTATAAAAAACAGCGTTTGACTTTGTTGCAGCGTGGTACGGGTTTCCCTACATCTGTGATGCAATATATGATAAAAGAACATGAACTACTGAATACTGCTGCTATTGTTAATATACTGGATAACTCGCAACAGAACTACTGAACGCTTGCAGAAAACTAGACACTTGCTCACAGCGTGTTAGACTTAAGACTAATGATCTTGATGATATGTTATCGAATTTTTAGATGAAATAAACAATCCTATTGTATTATGTAGTTTCATTGAAGCCAATGTATTGTATATGTCGTAGTACTTAAACTCAAAATTTGGTTCGGTCAAGAGATTCGTAAATATTCTCGCTATGACAATAGAAAGAGTTTTTTTCTTGGTACGCACAAGCGAATAATGACACAAACACTAATTGTCGATGAAAATGTTTACAGAACACATTTCAAGAACACGAGACAAAGCGATGGGATTGTTCTCATGGAATTACATCGATTTGTTTTCTTTTTGAGATATGTGAAACGCAATACGAGTATTTTATGATTTTCGTTTAACTGGATCTTAAAAATACGGTGCTCGAAATCAAATTTCTCTACGGAAACAGTATCAATGTATCACGCCCGTTTTCCCCGAAAGGTCAGGTAGAGGTGTACCTTCTTATAAATACACACCACACCTGCCTAGCCTTTTCCCAACTATGTTGGGGTCGGCTTCCAGTCTAACCAGATGCAGCTGAATACCAGTATTTTACATGGAGCGACTGCCTATCTGACCTCCACAACCCAGTTACTGGGTAATACGATACCCCTTGGTAAGACTGGTTGTCAGAATTTCGGGCTTCTGACTACCCGTAACGATGTCAAAGATCCACGAATGACAGCCGGGCCCAACGGCTTAACGTGCTTTCCGAGGCACGGAGGGGTCTCGGTATGTAAAGATGTTCACCCATCCACAGACCAACCGCGGCAAGCGCAGCTTAACCTGACCGATCGACCTGTACGGCTGTTATTATTTAGCCACGGGCCCTACCTACCTTCTTATAAATAATGCACCCATATTTAGCCAGTTATGTTTCAAGCGAGCCTATTGTCATCAATTGGACACAAATCCAGACTATGGGCAGAAATTCCTGTTAGAAAAACCCAACAACTGTCTAATCCGGGCATCGAAACCAGGACCTGCATGCTCAGCGGTCAGCGCTTGCGACCACGACCAATGAGGCAGTACGGAAATGATTCGCTTTAAGACCGATGACCGCTAGGTATTCGCACCGCTGGTAGTGTTAGGCAAGTCAAAGTCTAGTCTGTTCTCGAAGGTCACTGCAATTATGACCAATTAGAGGTAGAATTAGCGCCGATCGTTTACACGCCGCTTCTAAAATTGGACACTCGCTGGATATGTGTAATTAAATTGGTTACTTCCTTAAACATACGTCAATGTTGTATATACCTGTATAATTATATATATATTGTGCGGGATACAGACGAATCCCGGGAAAACAAGTGTCGTTTTTGGGAAATATGCAAATAGGATGATTATGAGTTCAATGACGTTTAAAGCCAAGGACTCTTATGTACGTCATGTAATAAAATCCAGTGACTGTTCTATACGTCACTGGACTATGACTGGCTCGCAAACTCAAAGCATTTCTTTCAAATGAAACAATTTTTTGCCAAGGGGTCGGTCAGTCAGAAAGACGAGTCTAGTTGCCCATTCCAAAGCGTAGTAGGTACTTATGGAGAAGAACGGTCAAGAAACTCCACTTGAAAAGGCTTATCAAAGGAAACACGGAAGGAGGATGACATGGCTAGCATGAACACTAAGATGACGTCTGGTAGAGCTTTAAAGTGAGCTTTACGTTGAAGGACGGGTGTTTTTGGGGACTGACAGTCCCCAAAAAGTTCTGATTCTGAGCTTAATTTGAATAAATGACTTTTGATTTAGCTTGGGTGAAGCAAGAAACGTCTATAAAATATTTCCTGCACAAGTAGCTACAAGGTACTGCTGTCGCAACTAGCTGGCGTAGTGTCGTCATTACTTATGTTGTCATCAAACAAAACTACAGTCTAATGACAATGGCTAGTTTAGGGAAGGCCCAACTGTCGGTCGTCGGCGCCGTTCTAATGACAACGTCATTATGTTTTATATTGGTAGTAAAAGGTGCTGTAAAGATTATGCAGTGCGAACGTTAGCGAGGCTTATCGTTTGCGGGCTCGTAACCCATTTCTCGAGGTGCTTTCTTCCGTGAGATAAGAAAAGCGTTAAGGCGGCGCTCCACAGCTGCTTGCGGCTTACCTACGTACGTATTCTTAGTTTCGCTTCGCATCCACTGCGAACCGAAAAAGAGCCGTGGTAATCCACACATTCGTGAGTAACTCACGAATGTGTGGCTGCCAAACAAATGAACAGCGCAGCTAATATGGCTAACCTCTCCGTGTACATCCTACGTAGCAGTGGACGGTCGACATTAGACTGGTCATAATAGTGACAGTAGTGACACTAACATTAGCAATTTCATTTTGACAGTTCAACAACATTCATTGCGTTATTTACGTTGTTGAGCAGACAAATTCGAACATATTATTAAGCAATGGATTAGCAATACCTATCCTTTAAAATGATTCAGCTTGAGATTGAAAGTGTGTTACGTCATTCTTGTTTTTGAGTGGTTATGACAGATAATATAGTCAGCTGGTATTATTCCCATTGCTAGGACTTCGGCCTGTCTAAGAAAGGAGTAATCAATCAAAGGGGATCCAGTGTGGGTTGCTTTTACATATTTATAACGCTTTTGTTTTAAGTAGGTAAAAGCTGCACCAAACAAGTCGTTAGGGGTTTTTTAGGCTTACATGAATAAAACATCCTAAGATAACTAATATCTAAATCAAACCTGAATGAATCGAGGACGAAAATATTCTGACACAGATTGAACATCGAAAAAAATGTTGTTTACCGAATCGAACGGAAAATTCCTTTCCACTTTTCGAAAGGAGTTCTCCCAAATAAGTCCACATTATGGCACTGACCTCAACTTTGGCTGCGTTGTAGAACTGGTAGAGCGGCTCGTGTGTGAACAGCGAGTGGGGGAGCGGGCTGGCGGGGTGCGAGCCTGACGATGCACCTGATGATGATGATATGTTTCCAGCCTGGTACAGACCTGCTTCTGCGTACCTGTGGGCAAAAGAAATAGGGTATGAGAATATAGCTAAAACAACACAACTGTATTTCCCGAAGGGGTATAATGCTTATTGGCATAAATAAAATATACACAAAATAAGTCATTTTAAAAAATCGGCAAGCGTTGTGATCAATGCTCATACCTTCTCTGTGAAAAGAGGCCTTCGAACCGCAGTGGGACAGTGACAGGCTGGTATTAGGCACTTAGGCCAAAAGAGTAAGCTCAGCATAATATCAGATGGCAACACTAGATACTTATCACCTGACTTTGATTGGTTTGGTGGCACATCCAAATTTCGCCAGTTATGTTTGAGTCCCATATAGGTAATAGAGGTCGAGCTTTGTCATTAACCTAGGCAGCTTCAGACTTCGAGCTGCTACAGTAACGTTAGTAATAAACTACTTGACCAACGAGGTAGACAATAATATTATTTAGCTTAATCGGCACGTAACACACTATCAGCAGTAAAGGCTTTAATTTTGACAGTTCAATAACATTCATTGCGTTACGTTGTTGAGCAGACAAATCGAACTTATGAAGCAATGGATTAGCAATATACTTTAAAATGATTCAAATTGAGTTTGATAGTGTGTTACGCAATCAGGGTGCTGTTGTAATAGGACACTGAACGAGACACAATATAAGTTGTTTATTGTTGTTACACCTTTGGGCGTAAGTGTCCTTCAAAGTGTTCAGTTTCGTGTTAATAATGGAAGTTTAGGAGAGGTTACGTCCAGCTGACATCTATATTGTGAAGTGTAGGTAGTAAGCAAGCTGAAGTGGCAATGGGCCGGCCATATTAGCCGCAGAATCGATGACCGTTGGGGTAAACGTGGTCTTGAGTGGAGACCGCGAATCGGTAAACGTAAGGTACAGGGACGCCCTCATAGGTGGAGCGACGATCTTCGCAGGATGGCTGGTAGCAGGTGGATAAGAGTTGCCGTCAAAATCGAGTTGAATGGCGTGCAATAGGAGAGGCCTATGTCCAGCAGTGGACTGCTAGAGGCAGGTGATGATGATGACGAGGTAGGTAAGTATATAGGTAGAATACATATTTAAAGTAAGTATGTAAATAGGCGTACTATAGCGTGAGAAAAATCAATGCTGCAAGGTCTTTAGATATAATCAGTGTCGTCATTCAATGGCCTAGGATTTATTATGTACACTGGTAGTGCATGATTGGCGAATAAATCAGATGTTAATCGTATGATTGCCATGTTACATTTTTAATGTAAATAACAAGTCCAAATCTCCAACAAGTTAACTAAGTACTAAGCGAGATAAGAGACGAGGAAAAATTGTTTTTTTTTTGGAAATCCCAATAAGGATTGATAACGCCTTATCAAACAGCCTGTAACTACAATATTAATGTGATGTACAATAAATGTAAAAGCAAATATAATGTCGGCATTATCGTTAATGTAAGTACAATGGCCTCCAAAAGTTAGTTGACGACACACCACATTATGATTTAAAATTCTAGTGATCCATATGTTTGAGCTGCTATAACGTTTTTAATGACTAATTTAACTACCTATGACTTATCATAACAAATAATTAAGTTTTTTTTTTTTAATCTTGATTTGGCATTACAGCTGCAGTGGATAAATGTCAACTAACGTTTGGAGGCCACTGTATGTAGAAGTAGACATGAAGTAGAAATAAGTGTTCTGAGTGCGGTATAAATCATAAATAATTAGTAGGTAATCAGCTATGACGAACCTTATAATGACTTATTGTTAGTACCTACCTACTTAAGATTACTATGATGATGTAAGGGACATCCTAACAGCTCTACGAAACAATTTCCTTATTGTGACCCTCTTACATGAGTATGCTCCAAGAAGGTTGAATATTATAGTAACTTTGTTATTGCATTATTTAAAAAAAAATAACAATTGTCTGTGCTATTTTAGTAAGAACTTGAAATGCACTAATAGTTATATTTTAAAATGATATTCCAAGGTGACATTGATCACAAAACTAACAAACATAGAAGGTAGGCGTTAATTTTGTGCACACACATGTGGGTTGCATCAATACCACAAAAAGCTCAGGTATATTGGAATGGAATACCGAACAGGAATGTTTTTAACCGACTTTAAAAAAGGAGGAGGTTCTCAATTCGACGGTATGTTTTTTTTTTTGTGTGTTTGTTACGCGATTACTCCGCCAATTGTGGGCCGATTTTCAAAATTCTTTTTTTGTTCGAAAGGAGATATTTCTGAAGTGGTCCTATAGAAATTTCATAAAAACGGTTCAGTAGTTTGGTTTTTAAACCAAAATTACTGGTAAAAATTACAACTTAAAAGTGAAAAATAAAAACTTTTTGCAAAAAAAAAAACAACCGACTTCCAAAAACGACACTAAAAAGTGAAAAATAACATTAATTTCGGAAGTCGGTGGCAAACAACGAAAATGCGAACCCGACGACACCGACTTCCGAAATGAAAGTTATTTTTTTTTTAAACTTTTTATTTGTAGTTAAAATGATTACCTTTGTTTATTCTTTCATCAATTTTGTAATATAACACTATTTTTTAACTTCACTTTTATGTCCACTATCAAACAATACACAATTTCCAGATATGTATCACCAATTTTTTTTAGATTGCTTTATTATTTCACTTTATGTAAACGCACAATAGGTATTTATTAGCACAAGAAACCATTTTTATGATATATATTTGCGCGCTAAAAGCCGCGAAGCAACGGATCCGATTCAAATCCCACCAACGTCCTTCTGAGCACGCGCATAATAGCGGAGTTAAAGTTATGAGGTGTCCCAAGACATAGCCGGCGAGCGAGTCAGGGAAAGGCATATAAACATGTGAGAACTGACTGCTATTTGATAAGTGATTTACACTTATAAAGGAGTCTGAATGCTAAAAGAGTTAATAATAATGTTTGAATTACGAAAAATAAACTGAAAGATACTCAATTTTCTTAAAATGTTTATGAAACAAGCCCTTGCCTTAATAAAGTTACTGAGCTGCCCTCTGGACATTAATTTACGGCTTGAACGCATAGTAACTACTGTTAAATCGCTTGCGCTTATGTATTGGGACACAACGGTAACGGTGGTACGGAAAACTGGCTCGTGAGTCATCGGTTTCGTGGATAATGGCGGACGTCATGCGTTCGCGCCGCTACTGACTAACGTCTGGGCGAAGATCGTGGCTACCTCCCAGGACCATCTTTGTGGGTCACTTCGGTTGGACTTCAAGCATTTTTATTTTTATTATTTCGCTTTTTCGTCGTCGTAGTTCTTTGTTTTTTAATATCAAGAAAATTAAGTGCCGTATATTGTTTTTAATGGAAACACTTTTTCCTTGTTGTACAAAATTATGAGGGATACCCTTTTATTTATTTCAGGATCAAGAATAAAAACTTCGTTCTATGTGATTTTCATACTTATAATGTAGTTATTTTAGACTTATTGATCTCTGCTTTCCACAGGAAGATTCAGGACTACCCATGACACCTCTTACTGTACTTATTTAAAGCTTTCGTGGTTTTGTTATTTGTTTTTTTTTTTTTTAAGATGAAATGCCTGTCAAGACCATGTGCAGTAAGTGGGTTATGTTAGCTTGAATTTCTCCAAGTGGGACAGGGTAAGATCGTCGCAGTTGACCTTTGTCTTGAACTCGCAGCCGGAGCCGAATGCCAAACGGACCGCAATCGTAACTGTAGCGTAAATGTCGCGTCGCTACGCAACCATGCACCATGCCGCTTTTACCAACCATATTGCAATGGTACATTATAAATAACTAGCTTTTCACCACCGCTTGGCTAACCTAACCTAACCGTGCCCAATTTTATCAAAATCCGTTCAGCTGTTATGGCAAGGGCGAATTTCATCAAACTTTTCTTTCGTCAATATTTTTTACGGACAAAAGATATTTATCATCTGACTTTGGTAAAATCAGCCTTGAGGCGTGAAAAGGTAACAGACAGACATACAGAGTTAGGTATGTACTTTTGGATATGTCACTTAAGTATGTCAAGATTCACTGTGAACATGTAATTTTATGTTTAAGGGTAACTTCTTGTTGTTTATTATGCCTGCAAATTTAAGTTTCACGATGATCTTTGGGAAACCTTCAAAAGGGCCCCGGGGTTAAGACCGGGGAGTGTGCTGTGTGAAGGGGGCACCCAAAAGACCGATCAGAACCCCCCTCTGTGCAACGCATGTTAAAGCACAGCTCGGGGGGGTATGTAGCGGAGTATCCCCGAAACTTAACTGTGAATGTGTGCAAAGCAGCACGTGACCACTGTGCGCCGTCTTCCCGGAGGTCACTCGACCCCATTAAATTGTTTACAGAAAAGTTAGCTACGGTTAGTCAATAAAAATAAAGGAAAATTCGCTGGAATAAAGTACCTACCTATAGTAAGTCTTTTGTAGACTAAACTTACACACAAGTTACAGTTGGCTCACATAAAGGGAAATTCGCTGGAATTCTGATTTGTGAATCAAACTAAATGTCGGTGTGAGTAAGTAAACTTTGTTCTGGGACAATATTTACGTAGACACGGGAAAAAACAGTGCGATGTTGTGAATGAAACAGGATGTTGTAGGAGTGTCGGATTTACCTACAAGTACGTAGTTACCTAGGTTACTTAGACCAAGTCCTGTATTAGGGCGTGACTAATTAAATTTAATGGGTTGAGGATACCCTTTATTAGGGTTGTCCGCTTTAGAAACTACTATTATTTTAATAGTATTGAGAAGTTTAGTATAAGTAGTAATAATTTATTTATTCACAAAAAATAGTTTAGCTGATTTGAAAGGACTCTTTTAATAATAAAGACAGCTCTAGACAGAGAGAGGTGGATAGAGTAGGGAGGTTTTGCCCAGCTGTGGGACATTAATGGCTAAAGATAAAAAAGAAAAGAAAGCAAATGCTTGTATGTAGGTCAATCAGAGGTCAAGGTCATGCTCACACCTGCATTGTTATTCTGCAAAAAGTCAGTATCGAACTCTGAACCATATCAGAAATAGACTTGACAACTAATAGTGAAGTTACATTCTTTTCTTTCCACGGTTAGAGAAAGGACTTTTTCCTCTGATTTTGATTCAGTGTATTTTATTCTCGTTACTATAACGTTGTTGTCAGAAGTAAAATAACTGTAAAAGGACTGTACAAAGTGAACACTACAATTTTATTTTATATTTGTTTTTGAATTTGAATGAAGAGGTCTCCTTGAATAGGAACCTCTTTATTCAAATTGACTTCCTTAAAGCTTTAAGTAAATAAAAACATCTACTTACCAAGACGTGTTGGAGGTGTTAGGCGTAGTGTTGGCCGAGGTATTGGGCGTAGTATCCGCACCACATTCGGCGTACCACGAGGTGCGCGCGCGCGGGCTCTTGTCCTTGCGCGACAACGTCGGCAGCAGCCGCTTCAACTCTGTACACCAACGCGTTACGTCATCACCCCATCATTACATTATCCAGTCTGTTCTGTAAACATCTCATGGTGAAAACTTAGGTGAAGTTATATTCAAGTGAGCTGTCATTCCACCTTATGCTAGGGATTAACTCTATTGACAGCTTACTAACCAAAGTTTTCATGGTGAGATTTTTACAGAATACATCAGTATTAGTGTTTACTTAAAGAATGGCAGTAGAAATGGCAGTGTTATTAGAATTGGTATGGAATAGGTTGTGAGTAATAGGTGAATAGTGAAGCCATTCCTAATGCCATTCTTAAATTGTTTGTACAGATGCTTGACTTCTTTGGTATAGGTGAATTGTAAACATCTCCCCTTTATTTATAAACGTTGCTTAAAGTTAAGTAATGATGAGCGACCGTTTAACCATACATTTTTGACGTTTTAACGTCTCTTAACCTCCTAAAAGTCAGAATGGTTTCGCACTAATTAATTATGGTCTTCGATTGAATTTTGGTACATTGAAGCATGGAGAAATTGATGCAACTTTTTTGTTTCACTTTGCGGAGCATGGCCCTTTTCTGCAACATTTGAACTTAGAATTTAAAGGAGACTTCCTCAGATAACCCCGTACTTCCCTGTTGATTTGTTTGCAGGCAAAAGTTATGTATGTGTGCGTCACGAACCTTACGCGGGAAGTCAAGCATCAGTACAGTAATTTATCTGCGTCACCTCCATGTAACCACAATAATGAGTAGTTGCATGCAATCGTAGCGTTTCAATTGTTTTAACTGTGCTGTCAATTACAAAGATTAATCGAAACGTGAGGGACGGTGATGAAAACCAAATTAAAAAAAAAAAAAACGAGCAATTGTGTGCTGACTTATTCTTCCTTTTTCTCATTCAATCTAACTGTTGCTTTTATAACTGATTCTGAATGGTTACTTTAAGAGTTCCTTTATGCATTGTAAAAGATTGCAGTGAATACAAAGAAACAGTTAAAATTGCAGTCAACGTATGGGGGACGTGAACTTGGAACAATAAGTAACATGATGTTATCATATGTGCGACTATAATTTACGTAGAGCAAAAACACTGATGTTATAACTAGAATTATGCGTAGGCAGATTATGCCAAGTGATTATCGTATTCATAATAATACGTTTCGTGTTAAATAAGATACATTCGTGCGTAAATTATTAAATACAAAACATGCATAATAAAGTTGAGGAAGAGAATAGAACTCACGACCCATCACACAGTGCAACACATCACAAGAGACGTACGAATTCACGAACTGCGCGGGAGTATCGCTTTTAGCTTTAGACACGGGTTACTGCGTCGGCACTCACAGATGACTAACAGACTATAAAATAAATTGCACAAACCTGTGCACATTGTGTGCAGAGGTCGCTAGCGTCACCACCAAGGTATACATAAACATCTTTATACAATATACACAATAGTGTATACAACCTATAGAAATGGAACCCACCCATGGATTGTTAGCCCTTTGTTATTGAAATAGCCAACATACCTATTTGGTGACAAAACTTCTGGATAATTCACTAGGATTTTAAATAAAATAAAACTGGCAACAACTAGTTATTGCAATATTATAAAGCAGTACCAGTCCGTGCCATACAGGAGGTCACTTCAAGACTGGTTTGGACCATACATAATGTTAAATACATGTTCTGCTGTAGGTAATGCGTGTTATTATGATCATATTTATGATGTAAAATGGCCCAGATTACTGAGAAAATGACAGTTCATGCTCACTATTAGTGGGATTTTGTCATGTTTTATTGAAATAAATTGCTTGAGTAGGTACTCTAATGGTAGGAAGCGATATTATAGTCTAGATTTTAGAATGGACACCTGCGTGGGGTAAATTATATAATAATTGGAATAATGACACTGTGGGCTGAGCACAAGCGACAAAATATGAATTGTTTAATGACATTCGTTCCCAATTAATAATCATAATCATAAATCTTTATTTATTTCAACATCAAATTACAGACACTGATTAATGCAATGCACAATCTTAAACAGAGAAAGGTGTCTGAGTGAGGTGGAGTGTCCTGACTGACCGGCTCTCTTAGATGTTAATTTACAAATATTTAGAGTCAATAACCTACTTCCTACTAATATAATAAACGCGAATGTTTGTGAGGATGGATGGATGGTTGGATGTTTGTTACTCTTTCAAGCAAAAACTACTAAACGGCACCCTAATTGCGTAACACACTGAATCATTTTGAAGGATATTATATATAGCTAATCCATTGCTTCATATGTTCGAAAAATGTGTCTGCTCAACAACGAAAATAACGCAATGAATTGATTTCACTGTCAAAATGAAAGCCATTGCTACTGATAGTGTGTTACGCAATTATCCCGCAGATTTGGATTTGGATGATTTAATCTGGTTATAAACTATTTGTGAGCCAGATTTCATCCAATGATAATAGCGCATAGGATACACTTTTTATCCCGATACTCCCGCGGGATCGAAACTTATGCGGATGAAACCGCGAGGCGCTGCTAGTAATATATTAGAATTATAGTTTAAAATTTAGTTTAAAATTATAGAGTAGATAGATATTGTAGAAGTAGTTTATGTATATTTGATTTTTATTTTTATCAAATCACTAGGTAGGTTAACTCTTGAATTTACTTCTAGTTATTTGGAGATTAGGCGACGGCAATCGAGACTATTATTACGGTCAACGACCGTTAGGTAGGTACTTACTTAGACATTTTTATAACTTTGTGAAGAGAAAAATTTCAACGTTAGGTACTTGAATGTGTTACAAGCCTTAACCAAGTGTTACTACATAGTTACCACAAGAAAAAATAAACATTAATGGCTCCAAAACAAAATGGCTAGACTTTACAACCTTTTTTTTAAAGTCACTATTACGCCATTTTGTACAGGAACTCTAGTGTATTAGAAACCATTGTTATAAACGTAAGACAGTGCAAACATAAAGACGTGTACAGTGCAGAAACCTTGACCTCCTCGCTGCGGGAATAACTATTTATTTTAACTTTATGTAATAAAATCCTTATTAAACTGACTCAATACGTCACACTGACTCACTTGTGGTCAACCACAATATGTTACGAATGTTAAAATAATACCAAAATTTGTAGTTTTTCATAGAACTGATATATTATTATCTAATAACTAACAATGAGCTGTAAAATATGGACGTATGCTTAACGAATTTAACAACTAAAATAATTTTTACATTAAATTAATTTTTTAAAACATATTTTCTTTTAATTTCTTTCTTTCAGCGGTAAACTAGTATAATTTTCTCAAATAAGAAAAAAAACAGTTTAACAATCTAAACCGTTAAGTCAAAACAAAAACAAAGGCTACTGGTACCAAAGAGTTTCTTTACAAATAATGCATGGTCGTAATTGAGGAAAAAAAAAAAAAAACATAGAAAACTTGTGCAACGATCCTTGCAAGTACAGAACAACGTTCTCGCGGATAACGTCAGTTCTTTACAAGACGAAGCGATTACTACAAGGTTGCCAGCCTACAATACTTTTAATAGTTATGACTTGCGGAAAATTACAATAATTCGCGGCGTTGTTTCTAACAGAAATATCTTTCAATTATGCTCAGACAAAATGACTATACTCTAAGTTATTAATAAATGGCTACAATATGAAGAAATTAATATTTCCTCAATTATTTTTATTACCCTAATATTCTAACAATTTAGATTTAATAGTTGGTAAGTATCTACAAAGTATTAGGATGGCATATTTCCAGTATTGAATCATTATTATGTGCAAATGCAAATTTTGAATGATCATTAATTTTTATTTCCTTGGAATGTGATTAACTCGAAAGTTATGGCCAAAATTTTTATTTCGTCATTTAGGCTTTCTTATCAAGTGTTTGTCATAAATAACTTTTTGTGTGAGTCTGTAGGTAATATGGGCTGGTGTTCGCAACTCCACGTCAAAGAGCGTATTGTGCGTACAAGCCTGGACCTAATCGTGTTATTTTGTATGTATCTTTAGTAATAAATCGCAATTATAGTAGTGTGTTTAACAAAAGTTCTGCAGTTTGACTATATCATACCATTAACTAGGTAATTTTAAGTCAGTTTATAATAATAAGTAATATCTACCAATAAGTTTTTTGAAATAGTTATTCCCACCATGTCGTAAGCACTGACCTCAGTTTAGCGCTGTCTTCGTCGTCAGCCCAAAGGCCACGATAAAACTATTCGGCCAAACCATAAACCTATAGTCTATGGGCTAAACCATTTATTACGCGATACGGACAGACGTCAACTGAAATATCTATTTACATGGCATTTGGAATATAGATATGAGAAAAATACGAAGATAGATAAAGATGACTCTAGTAGAAAAGTTTATTTTTATTCGGGCACATGGCAGTGTGCCGGGCAAAGTTCGATAGTATAAGTATAATTCGGAAAGAGAAAATAATCATCATTTTAATCATAGTCAATCTTATATTAAAATAATCTTATAATCTTAAAATGCATATTATCTTGTTATATCGAAATCGAACTAACATAAATAATAACATCATTAGAGGATGAAAGTGGCAACACAGCCGATAGGTGATTTGGATGACGTTAACACCAGCCAAATTACTTCGGAAAAATTACCAATATTTTAGTTCGTACCGTATTTATTTCTCGTAGGACACATACCGAGGACTGCGCCTGCGCATAATGTTAATTCGATTTCCAATAATAATATGTCTTAAGGGTTTCCCAAATATAACTTTAAAAGGAAACAAGCTCCATAATATCTAAAGCTTATCAAAACCTTAGCATTAAATATAATTAGTAAAGCGATATTCTGTCACTCAGCAGGGGTCAAAAGATAGTAAATGATTAGCGCTACACCACCCCGGGTCCAGTTGACGGCTGTGCGTTACCTTCGTTGACAGCGCTAAAGTCGGTTGCGGGCGGTGAGGGCGCCAGCGGGGGCGAGGGCGGCGCGGGGGGCGCGGGCGGGGGCGGGGGCGGGGGCAGCGCGGGGCGCGCGGGGAACAGGCAGGGGGAGGAGTCGGCGAGGCGCCGCCTACCGTCGCGCCGCTTCGGTCCGCTAGAGGGAGACAGCGTCTCCGTGCTGCCCGGTTGGCCGTTGTCGCTGCTGTTCAAAAAACGAATGCATGATACTTTGAGCTTTAACATAATTATTAGTTTATAATGTTCCTACTACTGGGCCTAGGGCATCTTCTCTATGAGAGGAGCTCTAATGCTAAATCACACTAAAAATTAATGTTCAGCCTGATTTGATCAAATTGACAACTATAATGAAAACTTGGCTGTGCACACAGATAAAATATATGATGCATGGAGGCAGGAGGTTGTTAAATCCTATAATATTTTAAGACTTGCTAGTGTATAAGCAAGCTAAATGTTACGTCGTTGTTGTTTCGACTTTCCGTATACTTATTTCTTTTATGTCGAATTGTAACTCCCTTATTCAAGAATATAGTCTGGGGATAAGGTCTCACAGTGCGCTCGAACGGTGAGCGTCAAAATGAAGGGACCAAATCTCCAATCTCTGTCATATATATATATAAAAATATAATACCATTAATCTACTATTTGCTACCTTTGCTGTAATTTTAGCTACCTCATTATATACATAATGTTTTAACAAAATGCTTGGTCCCTCCATCATGATATCAAGATGGAGGGACCAAACTGATAGACTACTCCCAGGAATATTCTACCTAGTTAGTGTTATAATACCTTAATTCTACCTTAATATTATTGATTTTGGCTGTCCGAAAAATATATCGTTTTAAAGATATCGATTATATAAGTTGGTCCCTCCAAATTGACGATTCAATTGTTTAGTGCAACAGGTAAATGGGCGGTTTATTTGCGATCTTCGATGGATAAATATTTAATACCTATTTAATACCTTCTAATCGTGCAAAATTTCTTACGTTAGAGTTTATTTTAACAAGCCAAAAAAATTTAAAGAAATAAGTTGGTACAACGTACAAATTTTAATCTTAGTAGCATTAATAAGGGCGTTTTTTTTTTAATAAAAATAGCACAAAAATATCTAGCTAATATAAAATGTATCTTTAATTTTTAATGATTACTATAATTTTTTGGTTCATTTTATTTAATCCTCGTAATACTCAATGTAGGAAAACACAGAGAAAAATATTGAAGGTAGTTAACCAATATGCCAATATGTGGAGATATTGGCCACTACAGGGCAAATTGTCCAAGAGTTCTTGGGAAACGGAATTGTTAAGATCATATGAAAAGTAGGGTCATCAAAAGCCAGTCGTTTGTTATACCACATTGTTTAATTTACACTGTAAATAATTGTACATCATTCTAGCGGCCGCTCGCGATTTCGGTCGCGTGAAATCATTTCTTAGTTGACGTCCCATAATTATAATATAGGTAGATTAAGTATATGTGTAATTTAGGATAAACAGTGTAACAATTTTAGATAGACCAATAAATAAAAAAATTAGTTAATAAGAAATTTTGCACGATTAGAAGGTAGTAAATAGATATTGAATAATTATCCTAATAGATATTTTTGTGCTATTCTTATTTAAAAAAAAAAACACCTGTATTAATAATAATAATAATTTATTTCAGATTTCTCTATATAAATTGTTAATACGATTAAAGATAGTGCTACTACGATGCTTGTACGTTGTACGCACGGCTACACATCAAGTTATACATAACCAATATAAGCTGACTTCTGATTGTACGAAAAACCTATACAATGCGAGGTCAGCTAAAACTGGAAATATATAGCTTGATGTGTAGCCGTGTGTACCTACTCATTTCTTTAATTTTTTTTTTTGGCTAGTAAAAATAAACTTTAACTTAAGAAATTTTGCACGATTAGAAGGTATTAAATAGGTATTAAATATTTATCCATCGAAGATCGCAAATAAACCGCTCATTTACCTGTTGCACTAAACAATTGAATCGTCAATTTGGAGGGACCAACTTATATAATCGATATCTTTACAACGATATATGTTTCAGACAGCCAAAATCAATAATATTAAGGTAGAATTAAGGTATTATAACACTAACTAGGTAGAATATTCCTGGGAGTAGTCTATCAGTTTGGTCCCTCCATCTTGATATCATGATGGAGGGACCAAGCATTTTGTTAAAATATTAGGTATGTGATGAGGTAGCTAAAATTACAGCAAAGGTAGCAAATAGTAGATTAATGGTATTATATTTTTATATATGTATGACAGAGATTGGAGATTTGGTCCCTTCATTTTGACGCTCACCTCGAACGCACAGGGTACGGAAAATTTATTCAAAAGCAGACAGCTCCCACTAATTCTCAAACAAAATCATCCTATAAATTAAAACAGAAATGTTAGACAAACTCACCAGTTGCTAAATCCAGAATCACCATCCATAGAATCAGTCAGGTAGAAAGTCGAGTTGGTGATCTTCAGAGCACTGGGAATGTCAGAGTTGATGTCCACAGCCAGTGAGGTCGCCCGTCTGAACCGTGACTTGAACGAGAAGTACGCTTTCCTCGACAAAGTCCCACTGTCCTTCTTACTCGCTTCACTAGTCGGAGTCACTGGCTTCTCAGGAGGAGGCTTCTCAGGCAACGGAGGAGGTACATCCCCATTACTCGCCCGCTTATCCAAAATAACAGTCTTCAACTCATCCTTCAACGAACCATAAACCTTGTTCAAGGGAATTTCAGTCTTATTTAGCACCGGCCGCGTGTCGTTAAAGTTGATGTTAGTGTACACAGGGTCCGGTGGCTCGCAGTTCGCGTAGATCGGCGACTTCTTCTTGGGAGTGTCGTAGATCTGGTTCTGGTTATTTGTCTTCGTGAATGGTTTGCCGTCCATCGCCACTGGAAAGAGAATGACTGATTAATAAAATGCCTTTGTTTGAGATGATGAAATTGGGACAGTTTTTATCTCTAAAGATGTCGACTGATAATGATTTTGTGTGGACTGAATTTTATTGTGATTCAATTGTTATCGTAGATAGTGACTTTCTTGGAATTTAGTTTTTTTTTTGCATTAATCAAGGCCAGTCTAATGTTGGGACATAAATTGTAATTTATTTAACATTTTGTTCTTTTTTGTTTTTTTTTAGTTTTACAATTTTGCTTTAGTTTGTTCATAAGACTTGCAAAGTGACCATTATGATTTCAATGACAATAGTGTCATGGCTATCTAGAACACAAAAATTATTATAATTGAATAAAAAAACAAAATATGTCTCAGTTATTTAAAGGTAGCCGGGGAGAACGGCCAACAATTTCGGCTCCCTATTCAATATCCGATATGGTCTAGTGGCTAGGATACCTGGCTCTCACCCAGGAGGCTCGGGTTCGATTCCCGGTATCGGAAAGTTCTTTTTGCATGTTTTAATCAATTTTCGCTTACCAGAATATCTTTTGGTGAGGTTTCTCTTGATTTGCCTCATCTTCCGTTGAGCAGCGCTGGCTATTTTGGTCAGAGTGTACTGCCCACCACCGGTCGGCGGGTTGGGCAACCTCGATGCCGGCAATGTGGGCGCTGTTTGGGCGTACGTAGACTGAAAATAGAATAAAAACAAATAAATTAATAACAATAATTACAGAATATTGTGACAATATTAGAGAAATTAAACGGTGTCTTAAAATATGTATAAAATGTGGCTGTAGTCAATGTGTAGTGTGTATTTATAGACAATTTTATATAATTTGGTACCCACTATTATTTTTTTTGTAAACATTTTTTGTTGGATATAAAATTACAGTTTGCGTGCTAGCCGAATAAAAGCAAGTCATTATAAATCAAACAAAGAATTTATTATAATATTATAAAGCGTCAAAGTCAGAACGACACAAACTAAACAATGACATGTAACAAACATTTAAAACTTAGTTATTATGTAATGTTTTCCCTAAAATGAGACATCAATAAATATCACCCTGTTTTTTCCTCAAACACTTGGGTGGATTTCATATGTAATAATATTTTATGGCATAATTATCTTCAAACGTCGCACAAACAGACACAACTGACACAGTTTGAGCAAATAGTTCATACATTGTCCGTCAGAGGGCGCTGCACGTTAAGGAAATGTTTTCTTGATTTTGTTGGATGTTTTGTTTATGCAACATCCACCGTTTGTGTGTGACCACACATGTGTGTGTTGTTAAGATACCAAAGCATTTCATATTGATTCAAATCAAAAGAAATAATTTCAAATGATGCTCGGGAATTAATTTCAGTGATTCATATGAGTGTATTGTGGGTACAGTCAACCTTACGTCCTTGGTGACAATATGACTTTGACAGCGGCTTCATTTCGTAACAGTAACGGCAATGTTCGTAGTTCAAGTGTTACCAGTACTACTGACGTGCAACTGTTCAAACAAATAAAACTCATCATACCTTGTCGTGATCATCAGTGTCACTGTCACTATCGAAGGAGTCAAAGTCTTCTTCTAGCGGAAGCGGTGGGGGTGCGTGAGGGGGAAGTAACTGCGTAGGCGCCGGCTCCAGCGACTCGTACAGGTGGCCCGAATCGCTGCTGTCGCATTCTGTTGACAATGAGGAAGTTTGTTTAGCAAATGGTAAAGTTAAAAATGTTTGCTAACTACTAACCATAACACCATTTATAGCAAGATCATTTCAAACTCCAAAAACTATGTGTATTTATATTATTTTGTATTTGTGTACTTATAGTATTTTAAGTTAATTAATTGCATTTTTTTATTTAAAAGTTCAAGTCAATTATTGTCTTGGTGAACAGTCTTTATTTATAGTATTCCATATTTATTTCCACATATTATGAGGCAGGAATATCCAATATCCCATGAAGTCAGTAACAAACATGGGATTATGCTAATTTTCAAACATAATTTTATAAATAACTAGCTGCGCCCCGCGGTTTCACCCGCATAAGTTTCGATCCCGTGGGAATATCGAGATAAAAAGTATCCTATATGTTAATCCTGGTTATAATCCATCTGTGTGCCAAATTTCATCCAAATCCGTTCAGTAGTTTTTGCGTAAAAGGGTAACAAACATCCATCCATACAAATTTTCACGTTTATACACTCGAGAGCAATGAATCCGGGTCACTTAAAGAATGTTAAAAATCTCGGAAACTAAAAATGATAGGTTAATGCAATAAATTGTATTTAATAGACAATGTAATACTCCTTAAATGAAAGTAAAAAAAATATGAGTCACCATACATTTTATTAACACAAAATTACATAAAGAAAAAAATCTCTCCTTAAAACAAAAATAGCAAACATGAAATTTTTGAACTTTATTACGATTTTCTTGAATTTTAATACTTCGTATTGCCTCCTCGTGCTTCCATTACTGCGTTTACGCGGTTTGGCATGCTGTACACCAAGTTCCTTATACGATTTAGGGGAATATTCTCCCATTCCTCTGTGAGAGCAATTTTGAGCTCACGAAGTGTGATTGGGGGAGGGTTTCGTTGTTTTATGCATCTGCCTAGCTCGTCCCAAGCATGCTCGATCGGGTTGATATCCGGGCTGCGCGCTGGCCACTCCATACGAGTAATGTTCATCTCTTGAAGGTAGTCATTCACAATCCTACCTGTATGAGGTCGGGCATTGTCATGCATAAATATAGCATCCTCACCTAAATTGACCATAAATGGACCAACGTGATCATTGAGGATTTCTTCCACATATCTTACGCTAGTTAAAGAGCCGTTTTCTATGATCACCAGCTCTGTGCGACTTTCAGAAGAAATTCCGGCCCACACAAGTACAGACCCACCACCGTAGGCTACTTTTTCTTCGATGCATGCTTGCTTGAATCTTTCCCCTGGTCTTCGATACACTCTGTGTCTTCCATCGTGCTTGTAGAGCATAAATTTTGATTCGTCGGAGAACATAACTTTTGACCAATCTTCAATACTCCAATTTACGTGGCTCTGGGCATATCTTAGTCTTGAAATACGATGCCCATGCTCCAGTTTAGGGCCGTTTGCAGGTCTAAGGGGTTTTAAGTTAGATTCAGCAAGCCGACGTCTTACTGTCCGTGCACTTGGGTTACTTCCTCCGAGGCGTCGAAACTGATTTGTGAGTTCAGTTCCTGTGAGAAAGCGATTTCGAAGCATGGTGTTCACCAAGTATCGGTCTTCTCGTGCTGTGGTACACCTGGTTCTGCCCGTTCCTGGTCTGCGTAGGTTAGAACCAGTTTCTTCGTAACGTCGGAGAACTCTTTGTACTGTTGACAGCGACACACCGACAGTCCTGGCTGTATCGCGCTGACTCCGGCCGGTTTCCAGCATTGTAAGTATTCTGGTGCATTCTTCAGGCGTAAGCGACATAATTTCAGCTTGAATAATGAATATAGAGCACTATCAACATGGTTTATGTACCCACATAAATGACAGATTACAAACAAAAGCAAAACCAAATGCTGTAATTTCGTAGTTCCAACTTCGAAAGTGGCCCTTTTTCAAATTTGATTTTTTTATGATATAACTTTACAATAACTAAGAAGTTTTAATACCTTCATTTAAGGAGTATTACATTGTCTATTAAATACAATTTATTGCATTTACCTAGCATTTTTAGTTTCCGAGATTTTTAGGATTCTTCAAGTGACCCGGATTCATTGCTCTCGAGTGTAATAGTATTAGGATTCTTACTCTGCCGATGCAGAGTATTCAAAAAATATTATAGACTCATTTGAGTGTTCCCCTCCACGGAAATCTTTAGTAAAAGGCGAAAGATTTATGCGTTTTGAAGGGAAACCAGAGATATTTCAAATGTTTTTCGGCCGGCCTTATATCATTCGCGCGGTAACGAAACCATAGCGCGATTCAGAAATGACTACAGAATGAACAACGCCATCTATCGAGGTAGCGCGAACTAATTTATTTTTACGTTGTCTCGCTACTCGCTACCCGACGCTCATGTTGAGGACTAGTCCTTTTTATTAAATGAATATTTTCAATTATCTGTATTATATTTTAACCACGGTTTTATGTTAATAAGTTCTTGTCACATGGAGCCTAATATTGTCATGGGCAACACGTAGAAACAGAAACTGTAATCGTACAAGACCAAGCAAGCATATCATACCTTTGTAAAAATCTGAAATTCTGTTAAACAATCTTGGAGAACTGTGTTTAATGTGAGATACGAAGCTAA
Organism: Apamea anceps; assembly: GCA_951799955.1. Taxonomy (NCBI): domain Eukaryota; kingdom Metazoa; phylum Arthropoda; class Insecta; order Lepidoptera; family Noctuidae; genus Apamea; species Apamea anceps. Next base: position 2,727,925 of record OX637511.1, read on the forward strand.
TCATAGAAACGGAGGTGGCGAACGCGTGGATCTCGAAAAAAGTAAACATCGAGAAGAAAGTGGATCTCAGAAACAGAAACGATTAATCAGAAACAGCAAAACATTGCAAATTATAAAACCACTTAACAAATTAAGTAAAGATTTCACTAAATCGCAAGGCGATCAATCAACATGAAAACACATAAATAACACGAATATACAAAGCAAACCATTCAACTGACATCAATGTAATAATATAACAGCAAAAAGGCGGGTAGAGTATGGTCAAGGTCTTCAGTGACCCTCGTTACATAACCGAGGTGTCGCATCCGGCACGCAGGTTGGCTCGACAGCTTATTGCGCAAGATTGGTTGTTGAAACAGTCATCCGGAGTTCGGACGCATATTTGATAGGTTACAAAGATAGCGTTGGTAGAGAACATAGATATAAGATATTTCTATGGTAGAGAAAGATATTAGGTATTTGTAGAGATATAGAAATACACTACTATTGCAATATACGCTGCTTTAGCTTGTTGCAAATTCAGTTGTGTATTAATTTCTATTAAGCTGGGGCTGCTAAAAAGCAGATATAGAAAGTTTGAGCTCCGGAAGAGTTTAAAAAAGTACCTGTGCACCAGTGAAATAAAACAAATGAACAGTTTACAATAGAAGCAGTGAATGTCAAGGTCTCTAGTCCCTTCGTTACATAAGCGTATCGCCGCATCTGTCATGTTCGCTTAGTAATTCTTGCGCAAACTGCGGTCGATGTAACATGAGAGCGAGTAAACAGTTTTCAGTGATTGCATTGCCTCATGGATTCGTGTCATGTGTTGTTGCATCGCACGAACAAGTTTTACCAATTATTTGAACACAAGGAAATATTGGAAGAGTTGAGACATAGAAGTAATCTAAGTTATAAGCAAGGAAAATTAAAATATCAACCGAAAACGAATTTACAGTCACTCTTTCGATGGAAGTGTACAAGAAAGAAATAATTTGGGTGAAACCCCGAATTGGTATAGTGTCAAGGTAAAATAATAAAATGCTAACGGAGTCATCTGGCGTGATGAGCATGTTGAGAGGAATCCATTGCAGAGAGGAAATACCAACAGACTCGGTATAGTTATGGGATTTTTAAGAGAGTGAAGAAGAAATGAATCAACGTCAATCACACTGACCCCAATGCCCCCCATTATACACAACATTATTGCTAGCAGGTTTTGAATACACTCTCGCGCAGGCTGCATCAAAAGGCAAAACTCTCGAATCTGCATCGATTTTTAGTAATTGTTTTTAATGCGATAAAAAAGTGGAATAATATTATCATTCCGGATTAAGGAAAATAGAAGAATAAAACCGGCCAGAATGGTAAACTCAAAAGTTGATGATCAAAGGACTTTAAAGGTCTCCCATATAAATTGGTCACCGAGAGGTTCTGTTGCAACTTTTGCGCAAACTGCGGTCACATGTCCAGACGGTCGTTACAAAGTTACGACTAACAAGCGTATGACTGATTGAGTCGAAGATTTGCATCATGTGTTAGCTCTGTCGATGTGTAATGCAGTCCGGACTGGAGCTACGTTATGTTGGGTCAACATACTGATAATTGGGCCCCCATGATAACTTGATAAGGTTCATCTTGCCCGCTTAATGCTATGAGCAAATTGGTTCCAGCATAACAACCCACTCAGCTACATCAGGGTGGAACGTATCGTTGAAAATATTCACGCGTGAAAATAAACAAATAAGAGCTTTTAAAACCTCTATAATAACGCTCTAATTTGGTAAGAAAGTTGGTCATTACGCGTGATTGCGAAATTACTGATTCATGCATCATTTTGCTAAACAATAGTTGTAGTATCAACATAATTATTATGATATGAAATAAGACACTGGGTCTATTAACATTTTATGTAATAATCGAGCCCACTAACTAACATGTAATTGAAAACTATTAAAATGAAGTGCGGAAGAGCTTTAATAACAAATTGCTGTACAGACATAAAATTCAAGTTTCCCATTATTTAATGGATGAACATGACTCACGAATCCAATCTAATTGCCAAAGAGTTAAGGTAAAGGACATTGCTCTGCGCCCATACATTGTTCGCCCTGGAACCAAGAGCATCGGAAAATTGGGTCTGTCCCACTAGTCCCATTGACCCAGTCCCATGGTGGGACAAGTGGGATTATATGTCCCACTAGTCCCATGGGACAACTGATACTATATGTGTTGTATTGTCGATCATTAGTAAACTCCTATAAGATCGTATTTGTATCGCGGACTAGCTGCAGAATAGATATATTTCAAAAAAGTATCAGATTTTGAGGTTATAATCGAACCATAACAACGAATATTAGGTATAGTTTTTCATAGCTCCGAGTGATTTTTAAGAATCTAAAAAACAATAGCATAATACATTTAGCTGTTTTTTGTACCTACATAGATAATTAAGTATCTATGCAGTTTTTTTCTAAAGCCTAAGTTTATGTAATTGCAACGTTTAAATGTGGTTTAAATGCATAGAATCTAATTAACATAGGTGCCTGTATTTTTAGCATTGGTTTTGGAATGAGTAAAATGTTTGTGTGTATTAATGTAAAAATAATGTTGTCTCCTAAAATGATAGTGGTGATGTAGCGCGGTAGATAGATGGCGTTAGTGTGCATTGATAAATGGCTGAGCGCTTTTGAGTGAATGTTCTAGTGATTCAGATTCTAAAACATGCAACAATTCATTAAAAATTCGATCGATCGATTGCAATCGATTGGGATTGGGGGGATCGAGAGGGCATTCCTAATATTTTTCGATACGACACGACGTTTGGCGAAGATGGCGGCGGTTAATGTTATTATTCACGTAAAATACTTTAAAATGTTCATTTTGGCATGCAGCTAGTCCGTGTTACGAAAGTATTTGCAACTAATATAATAAAATAGACAATTAATTATCGTGTATGTCCAATATTTCTTGTACACAGGGCGATTTCGGACAATGTCCTTTATTAAAATTAAATATTTTATTAAAAGCCTGTGATGCCCCACTGCTGGGCAAAGGCCTCCCCACTCTCTTTCCACTTCTATCTGTTTAAAGCTGTCAAGGACCCGTCTGACAAAGGATTTTGAGGTCCCATGGGTCCAGAGTCGGCCTAATGTCAGTCTCGGCGTCGGCTCTGCTGGAACCGACAGCGGGTACTTGAGGCGCATTTTTATTCGTGTGTGTCATGACAGAGTAGGAGTTTAGACAAATTAAGCCTCCGCGCTTGTCTAGTGCGAGTTGGTGGGTGTACAGTGTAGATATGAGCGCCGATGGCCAATTCCACGGCGGCGGCGTGGCCTGAAAATTTCCACGGCGGCGGCGGCGTCACGGCGGCGCGGCGTGGCCGGCTGTGGGCCTTAGGTATTTTTTGTTACCAGGGAGAGATTTATATTTTTTCCATATAGGAACGTATTTGTTAAATACAATTTAACAGTCTTCTAAATAACTGGAGATCACGTTTAGTGAAAATTAATCATTTCATTATTTTCAGTTGAAGAGACACTGAGCGTTTTTAATCACATCACTATAATGTATCTATACATATAATAAAAACTAAAAAGAAAATATTTATCAACATAACTGTTAAATATGTATACTTAATTAAGTAAATTCTATAATAATGTAAAAAACTAAGAACATAAAACAATCATATATAAGTAATTAAAGTAGTATCATCTAAGTGAGTAGGTATTGCTGGCTCTTGATATAGAAAAAATAAAATATCAAAATTTCAATAACAACAGCACATAGGTAATTATAATAAGATATGACGGACGTAACTTTATTCCTACATACTTACACCAAAAAGCAAAATACATAGCTGTCATGGATAAATAAATACTATCTTAGTTAGCCTCAAAGGATTTAGTCGTGAACGTTTCGAGGTTATCACGAGTTCAGCTGTGGAAAAGACTCTCGCACGGGGCGTGCTGCTGTTGGCTGGTATATTCAAAATTGGGCATGTAAGAGCATACAGTGCAGGCAGAAGTTTTCCTGTCTTTGCAGTACTGTAGAACGTCTCCACCGCAGTTATTTTCGTTTTTAACCGACTTCAAAAAAAGGAGGAGGTTCTCAATTCGGTTGTATTTTTTTTTTTTTTTTATTTATTTTTTTTTTTTATGTTTGTTACCTCAGAACTCCGTTGTTTATCGATCGATTTGCAAAATTTTTTTTTAACCCTAAAGTATATGCTTCCAGATTGGTCCCATTTTTTTCAAAATCCAGTTCTGATGATGGGATCCATGAGGAATCGAGGGAACTCCTCAAATATTATAGGCAACTATATAGTAATTTTAATATTTTCATCGAGAAATCAAGCGTTTACAGTCAAAAAGTAACATTTGATGAAGTGGAACTGGTGAAGAAGATCAGATATGGCTAACGGAACTTGTCACTCGCATAGATATCACAATCAAGATAGTTAAGCAACTATGACAATACAAATAAACATACAATCCTGAATAGTTATATTGAAAATGTTATCATTGAACTGATCTGATGATCATGATGGAGCCGGAAGACAGGTACCGGAACTCCGTAATTAATCAACGTATTCTAGCCGTGTTTGGGCTTATTAGAATTGTCATGAAATGCACTTTGGCTATAAGTTACTATCGAACTGATCTGATGATGGAGCTGGAAGGTGGAAGGTTGGCATGAGAACTTCAAAATAAAACAATGTATCCTAGCAGTATTTGGGCTTAGAACTGTCATGAGATGCACTCTGAATACAAGGTGCCATTGAAAATCTAGTTTTGATGTTATCATCAATGTGTCCACAAAACAACTTCTGAATTATTAAAGGCATTTTGCTTACAATGTTTAAAAACAAATCGCTTCTATTATTTACTAAAATAAAATTGTATTCTTGGTAGTATGCACACGTTTCCACGCCACCTATGAGGTAGTGTGCTGGGCGCGTTTTTTTTAATGTGGTTTTTACTTTTACTCAAATGCAAGTCATTTGTTTGAATGTTCCTAGATAATAATGATATAATAAGGTGAAAAATATGAAATGAATGGGTCAGAAAATAACAATAGCGTCGGTCGCTTTGTATTTCACCGATATGCTTGTGCTATGTAGGTACCTACCGACTTACTTGTGCAATGTTCCTAGTAATGATAAAATAGGTTCCTACATTGAATGACTCATTAAAATAACAATAGCGTTGGTCGCTTTGTATTTCCAACTTGCCTGTGTTGAATGTTCCTAATAATGATAAAATAGGTTTTTATATTGAATTGGTTTTATAAAGTAACAATTGCGTCAGTCTCTTTGTATTTTACCGGCTTATCTATGCACGTGTGTATTGAATAATGCTAAAATAGATTACATTCCGTTGGGAGTCTTTGAATTTTACCTGTCTGTTGAATTTATACCAAAGATTAATTTATTTAACTTTTTTATTGTAACTATAAGAATCGACAGTATTTCATGCGTCATATTATCATCTCTCTACGGGATCAAATTAAAGATCAGAAAGTAGACAGTAATATGTACCTACTTGTATGATATTGGTACTTCTTCAAAATAATATTCTATGTAGAAAAGATATTAACTACGTTGCCAATATATTATAATAAAAAATACACTAAACGGCTAGAAATAAAAAAAACTTTTTACAAAAAAAATAACCGCCTTCAAAAAAAGACAAACAAAAACGTCCCTGCACTAAAAAGTAAAAAATAAAAAATTGAATTCCTGTAAAGAAACTTAATTTAAAGGTAAACTTATTTGACATTAATATTTTGCAAATATTCAAAATTGTTTACTTCTTTTTGGAGTCGGTGCCAGCCAAGGCAAGGAAATACGTATGGGCAACAATACCTCGAAAAACGACCTCTAACATTTACTATAAAACTACCAAGATACCTATTGCATACCTAGAATAATTAAAACACAAATACAGACTAGACTGTACTCTAAAACAAATTGACACAATTTTCACAATAATTTCTTTTAAATAATAATAATTATAAATACGTATAAAAATCCCCTGCCACTTTTTAAGTACTTTGAAATTTTTGAAGCATTAAGTTTGTAAGCATCTGTTTAAAAATTTTATAATCGTGAATTGAAAAAATAAATGGCACAGGATACAACTGCTGGCACCGACTCCAAAAAGAAGTAAACAATTTTGAATATTTGCAAAATATTAATGTCAAATAAGTTTACCTTTAAATTAAGTTTCTTTACAGGAATTCAATTTTTTATTTTTTACTTTTTAGTGCAGGGACGTTTTTGTTTGTCTTTTTTTGAAGGCGGTTATTTTTTTTGTAAAAAGTTTTTATAAACATCAATAGTAGTCGAAGTTGCTGCCATTGTTAAAACTAAACAACAACACACGTTCACTCGGTGAAATATTCGACTCAACTGAGTGAGCGACGAGCGTGGCGAGGCGACTAGACGAACTAATGCGGGCGGGCCGCGCGTGCGTGCGGAAAAGCTAGTTGCGAAACGTCGCGACGACGCGCGACGGCGCGCCGCGTGCGCCACTCGGCGACGACGCGTCGACGTGAACTCACGGCGACGGCGGCGCGCCGGCGCGGCGCTCATATCTACAGTGGACCGCCTAACTGGGTCCGTGGGCGCCGGCGCCGCCTTTGACGTGCTAGACGTTCATCAGCCACCGGCCGCCCTGAGTTGACATCCTGCACTAATGTCGACTGTTCCATCCGCGTATTTGGGTGTAGTTATCCCATAGCCTACGGGTAGCGTTCTATATTTAGTTCAATACTAAATGCACGACAGTTTAAAGTCATATCGAGATAGATATAGATTATAAAGTAGAAGCAGAAAATGAAATGGGAGAATATTATCAAACTATATTTGTAAAGTTATCTGTAGATTAAGAATGTAATGTCACTGATAATGTAAATAAAAAATAAAAAAAATGGTACGATCATTAGGTAACTTATAAGACACTTCTAAACAATGTGATCAGAATAAAAACGATTTGGTTATCGAATGACTAGCGAGTAGTTGCCCAATTGAAAAGATACGATCGCATCGATCTAATAAAGCGTTGCATTACATTTGGACATGCTTGAGTCACACTCAAAATTCTTATGGATGACATACACTGCAACATATGCTTGCTTTACCTACAATATTAAGTATATGTATGCTTTGCCTGTTGCGGTCAGGGTTTTTCCAGGTTATTGCCAGGATTCGCGTCGTTTTATTGGCCATTCTAATTTCTTTTTCATCTTTCCTAGTGTTACTGTCCCATTCGAACTTGCTATCTTCATCATCAGGTTTTTCAAGTGTACAACTAGCTCTGAGTGACCTTCACTATAACTACTGGTTATTATGAATAAATGCTGGTATCCGCATTATTCATTGCAAAATGTTGCATGTAGATACTGCCAGGTTATTTGCTTATCCCGCAATGGTAAAGGACCATGACAACCACAAATATGCTGTAGAACAGCATGAAGTACGTAATACACTTATTATATCTGCCCTTGCGACTACGAATAAGCTGGAGGAAGTGGAATGACATGATTGGACCACGATAATGATCTATGCCTTCGACATTTACAACCGGTTCAGACCAGGTACTGAACATGACTTCATTTAGGTATTGAAAGTAAGACTACTACGAACAAGTGACGTCAGAGAAGTAGAAATCGAGAGACATCCCAAACAATTTATCATAGGTCTCGTCGTTTCAAATGTTAAGTTGAAAAACGCGAAAAGTGACATCAAGTTGTGCTTATAAGTAATAACTTAAGTATACGTCATGTATGCGTTTTTGTGTTTTCACTTTCTTGTCAGTTGTAGTTGGAGAGACAACTGTGTCTATTATGTGAGACACGCGAGCTATTATTCAATGGATTTAATTACAGGTATTGAACTAGAAACTGTCTACGTGAATTAGGGTGAGACAAATAGCTTCTAATCACAGCTGTTTTTATTTATATACCAGTTTTATTTTGTATTTGCAGTCAATTTCAAATATGCAGTCATATCGACTCATTACGTTTATGGACACCCAAAAAATAGCCAACAGTGGATTGTTCTATATTGACAATAAAGAATACAAAAGTAAAATTAATATTTTTCAAAAATAGCATATTGAAGTAAATATTAAACTTTGAGGATTATAGTAAGATAAGAAAATATACATATTTATTTGCTCAAACAGATGAGGGCAACTTGTGATGCTTGATAGTTTAGAAATTCTTCTTCTTTTGAAGCCAGCGCTGGACTAATTTTATTTCTTTCTTTTGGATGATTTCATCAAAGTAATAGTTATAAACAAAGGTGTTTATCACACACTGGTTAACATTAATAATAGTTTTTCACCACATGATCTAGAAGAGCACGTCTATCAAGTAGAAAGCTAGAAAGTGCACACAGTGATCGAGCCCAGCCGTTCTGTAGCTAATGACACGGTACACGGTGTTATTACATGCACACAAAGACGATGCCACTCAATCCCGACATCCGAGGGATGTTGACTAACATTGAGACAATAATATTTAGCAATATTTTTCCAATTGAAATTGACCCAATGTTCCGATTGGATTTGTTTTGAGCTTACAGCCGGTACCGTCCATGATGAGTGTCTATTGTTGTGAAAAAAAAAGAAGTTTGCAACATGCATCGTAAAAGAGATGCAGCAATAAAACCAACATCAGATGAGAACAAAACAGTTAATACCAAAAAATGCGATGAGATCTTGTATTTCGATTTCTCCATCTTGTAGCACGGTCCTGATGTTGAGCCAGCAGGTTCGCTCCAACACATCGATCAGCCTCACTCTGTCGCCCAGGTCATCCCGCGGCCTGCGCGGGCGCTCATCGTTCTCACTGTAGTACGAGCACTTGGCGTTCGTGTCGATGTACACCCTCGTCGGTGAAGTTACGAACACTATAACAAATGACGATTAAAGTCACAACAGGCGTAATAACCCCAGGTCAACTGATTCATGATCACGACTCAAAATACTGTGAAATTGACGCGGTCATGGTAAAAATTATCGAAGCTTTTTCAATGCCAAAAAACGAATGCTAATAATGTTTTATGGTAATTCAAGTGTGTTACGAATTTCGCGAAACATGTTTTTTATTTAAAACAAACACGTTTTTTTCACTTCAACGCAAGGATTTTTGGCAATTAAGAATAAACTCAATCTTGAGTCACGTCAGAAACAGTTAAATGGTTGACCGTGTATCGAATAATAATTGGGATTATTAATCAGCCTGGTGCACCTTGATCGCCGCAGTTCCTTCGAAAAGTCCTTAGCCTCGGCGGCGCAGGCGGCCCGACGCCACCGTTCACCTGAGGCCTCTCGGAGATCATTGTTCATCATCACCGGGATCACTGCATCACATCACTTCATTTAGATTCACGAGCACTTTGTCGAACAAAGATCGTTCGTTCAGACATCCACTTGCACTGTCAACGAACAACGTACCACTGTAGAGTTTCGTTCATACTGCCGATTTCGCTGAATCACTGAATGTCCAATTGAAGTATAAGATTAAAACAGGCTTCCTTAACTCAGCCGCACGATCAAGTTATAAAAAAAGCGAAACAAGTCGTCGGCAGCTGCGTTGCCGGCCGTCTCAGGGTCGACTGGTCCACGATTGTACGGATCGACGTTTGCATCGCCACTAGAATCGAGAACCGCTGCTTTTTTCGCTGTTTCAATGCTAAGCGCCGCGGTATCGCAACGTGCCAAATAACATTTGTAACAGTTCGGCTGACATTGGACGTGGTTAATGCACCTAAATTGGTATTTGAAAATAGTTAGCTACGCCTCAATGCACAAAAGTGTTTAGTTATTAAATATTATTGTATTGTTTTGTAAACAATCACTTTAAAATTTAAACGCTGTATGGCCAGATCGTATGACGCGGTATGATATGACGTGACGGTCCTCCCAGAGGACTCTTCATTATGCTATTTCGGACAGAAGGATGTTACGAGTAACTGAAGAAATTGTTACAGCTATTAGATAATATTTATTACTTTAAGTTATGGTGTAATTGCAAAACGAGTTGTGTGTTTGTATGTATGGCGTTGCAATCAGAGCATTGCGGCTTGCGAAACAATGAAGGCCTAGCGCGGCGCATAATCTGTTCCGCGGAAAGAGAACTGTAGCATTACAGAGTTGCATGTTTGAGCAGGCTGCAAGGAACGCGAGCTAGTTACTGCAGTTACTGAATGACTTGATGCTATCGGGTTATCAACATGCAATCTGTGTGATAACCGAGTGGAATGATCGCAAAAAACTAACGGCCGATGATCGCCATGACACTGCACTTAAAGATAAAGATGTGTAACAAGATGTAACGGTAGGCGTCGCAGCATTATCAGATAAGTCGACTACTAAGCAACTGCACATAACAGCACTTAAATAGCTTCAATTATCCGAGACATTACGTCTAGTCGGAGACACTTTCTAGATCTAGATCAATAGATAGAATGACAATACCAGCTTTGTCTTGTTTTTTGCCGCAGAACGCAGCGAATTGAAACAGTTTCGTCAAGAATATTAATGTGCAAACGAAAATAAATAAACCATGAAATGAAATAAAGTTAGATGTTTGTATAGTAGATTGCGCAATGGAATTTACTGAGATATACAATGATATTTAGACTACTGCCATTAATATCGTTAAAGCTATTGGAAATACGACCGTGTCTAAATAGTTGCAGACTTGCAGCTCCAACCGATTGTTTCAAGTTATATGCAGATCGATTAACGCTGTATAATAGTTGGCTATTAGAGTCGAATATTAGAGGTAAGTGCAGTGGAATGCCACGAATGTGGATTAACTAAATAAGGTAGCATTGGTAAGTGGAATTCCGTTGAGCAGTTGTCACAGTTCCGGCTGGGTGCAGACACCGCGGGTCGACGGTCTACACTCGCTCACGACTCACGGATCTGCTCTACGATTGTTTTTATTTAAAAAATAATATGCATCTAGTATCGTATGAGGAAAGCACTGAGAATCACATATGCACTTTTTAGGAGGTTCTATTTTAAAATGTTCATTCTCCTTATATTGAAGATCCTCTTCAATTTAAAAGATATTGGAGACACATCTCCTACCATTCTTCTGGTGTATCAGTGTATGCTTAATTTACAGGAACCGGTTCACTCGTATCATCTTCCGTATTCATTAGAACAGTGTTATTAAATTTGAAGCTGAACATCTGATTGTTGATATCAAATTAGCGTGAGAAGATTTAACATGGATGGACATTGTTAACAAAATTAATCTCAAAGATAATGTTACGTAAGCTGCTGTAAAAATGATGATGCATATAAATAGGATTGCAGAAATACGACATTTTATTCATGCATATGAAGCAAAAGAGTTAAAGGATGACTTTAGACTGACAAATTGTTAATTTTAATTAGATGTCAAATGAAAGGATATGTAAATAGCAAGTTGCTACACTTCAAGGTGGACAACCGTTTAGAATACATGAAAATGTGTGAAGTAACCGCTTGTAACTTTGTCTCTGTTGACTTTGATGGAGCCGCACGAAGCGTGACCGAAGATAATGTGTTAAGTAGCGATAAAGAAACACTAGAAAGTAAAAAACTATATATCATACAAACTAATTAATATTACTTTACGCCCAGCGTTGCATAGTTGTAAGTTTTCGCAACAGTTGTCACGCTTTTTGTTGGGTAAATAGTGACCGGCCGGCTGAGGTAAGTGTACACGGATGTCGTACGTTAACGAAACAAAAGTATGAACGAAAACAATTTAAACACGAGTGTTGATTCTAAAGTTTACAGTAACAGGTTTTCATGAACATTCACAGTATTAACAGTCCGTAAACACGAATGGAGCACTTTCACTGTCGCGGGGTGTGGAGCCGGTGGCGGCAACGCGTGCGCTCGGCTGCGCGGGCGCAGGGCTGACTCGCGCGCACGCCACCATCACCGCCGTCCCTCTCCCACGCGAGAACCTTTTGTGGCAACTGTAGCAAACGTGTAGGTGTACCAGAAATGCCATTTAGGTAACACCCCTAATAATGTACGAGGCAAAATGATGCAGAAATGACAGGACATACGTCATCAAGAGCCTCAAAAGCACTTATAACGGAGAGAAGGTCCTTTGGATTGTATGTAATAAGACAACATAGCACGCAAAAATTGTCTGATTAAAAAGATATCAGTGAACAAAGGCACAATTATAAATAATCATTGCCCAGAATTATCTACTCCACATATCTCGTATACTATCTAGACTATAGCCAGCAACAATAGGGAGCAAACTGATTCAGCAAAAGCTACATTTTAGAAAACTGGTCCGGTGAGTCTGTCCATGAGAATTTAGGGCGATACGCTATCAATGAAGCTATAAATCAGTGTTGCCAGCGAATAACGAAACTGAGATATCGATAAACAATGCTGTAAGGCAACTTGGTTAGATCGGCTGAAAAACTTTGTTATGCTGGGTAAATAGTCGCTAATTGTGCGAGAAATCTAGAACATTGCACTCGTTATTGGTTAGTGACATAATGTTTGAGTAGCCACAAGTGGAGCAGGTAAATAATTGATCCCACGTTCGACTTCATCGGTGATTTTGACTGCGTGTTTTGCAATTACGTCACAAAATTGAAGATTCTGTTCACTTAGTTTCCTTGAATCCAGTTCAGGCGTGTGACGAGTGATTGGCTTTTCGTGTTGGGCAATGAAGGTTACCAGTCCAATTGGTGATAGCATCGCCTTTCGGCTATAATACTTAGAACACTGCGAAATGTTTCGATACATTTTCTAGCTCAGTAACCGTTGGTTCATAGTTGCATTTTTGTAACCTTGGTTTTTTAACTCGAAGGATATTTGTATCAACCATTTCAATATTTGGGGCGATGAACACTTGCTGTAAATGTGGGAGTGCGTAAATGTCGTAAATTCGAAAATCACACGGTTTTGCTAACAGTCGTGATGACCACACACGACCTACACAATGATAGCTACTACCTCATGCAACGTAACCGATGCATTGTTATCTGCATACAAAAATGATTCCCACAATTACATCTTTATCTGTTATTTGTTAAAAATTTTCAGTGAAAGCCGCAATAATGGCTTCAAATTATTTTCGCAATTTTAAAGAAATCGTGTAAAATTCTGAAAGTTGTTCCTTTATCCATCACCTCTGAATCATTGATTTCGCTTTCGCAATCAGTTAATATTGTTTCATCGTATATCGTTAACACAATTTTATTGAAGTTTTGCTTAAAGACACATATATTTATAATTTCCCGCGTATTTGTTGATCGTTTATCAGTTTTTTCTCCGACATTGTGTGCATTTTCTCGATAACCAAGTCCATAAAGTGCCTCGCAATTCACAAGATCGCAAATACAATAGGAATTAAAAAGTTGTAAGCGTTAATACCACTTTTGAAAGCGCCTTTCATTAGAACATCATTAGATGTTACATTCGTGTTAGAAGCATAATTTATCTTCTTACCTATTACTTTACAACCATTAAATTGAGTGTAAAGCTGACATGCCTACTTGTTCAATTTGATTTGGATTGGCCAGCTGAGCCATCAATGCGTGTTAAATATGCGTATCAACACTGTTATGATGCAAGTCATCAAAAGCATCCACATCTAGATCTCCTCTGGCGTTGGTTTCTTTAACAACTTTAATACCAAACTTGTACAAAGCAGGCTTCGGCAGTTCTCTTCAAAATGGCTGCACGTAAGTAGCTTATAAATATTTTTACGGTCAAGGATGAGTAATAAGTACTGCACGGCGCAACGTGAGAAGGTACGTTTATTATGCGTTGAATGACAGTACCTGACGAGGAATTCTTTTGTCGTGCGGATTTGTTTGATAACATGTATGATCTTATCTCATTCGCCTATGTTCATGGGCACTACTTTACCTCATACGTAAACTAGACGCCATTTTTGTGTTACAGCTTACGTCATCTGTCCTCGTTGTGGTTGAAAAACTGCAGTGCAGTATTGGTACTCGTTAATTTTAATTAATTTACAATAAGTGCACCTGCTGTTTTTAGCTGGAGTTATAAAAGCGGAAGTCATAAGGAAATAGTTGTTGTGAAGAACGTGAATCCAGTTTGTTCCGCAGAGAAAAGTACTCCGCAGTGCAAATAGAGCGTGGCTGCTGATGCTAATGCTGGTTCCTGGCTTACACACGAACTTGTTGAGCAGGAAGAAGCTAAGCACATGACCACTGTTCGGCTCCATAAAGTAATGAAGTGGAACTTCAAGCTTGATTGGATATGTCTACATATATCATCTTAGTTATATTCCTTCCTAGATGAAAGTAGCAAGTGCTATGGCGTGTCATATACACGCCATAGCTCTGGCTAAGGTAAAATAAAATTGCCAAAATCCAAAATCAACTTGTTCTACATAAGCTCAAAGCAAGATGACCTAGACATACATTTTCAAATGTTTGCAGATGTCACTATTGCGATATAATAGAATGCCGAATCATGTTCGTGTTCATGTGACGAAAATGACAATCTTTTCTTAAGCTGTGCACAGACATCGTAAGCATTCAATATATCGCTCCACGCGCCTTGGTAGTCATAAACATGTATTGTTATGTATGTTGTGACTACAGAAGGGTGTGGTAGTAAACAGCTTCTATAGTCTGTTGTTAAAATAAGGTTTTAAGGTGGATGCTCCAAGGTAGCCTGCGAAATACAAATTTTCTAACGTTTTTTGCAATTTGCTGGTCAGTACTAAGTTGTATGTTGATTAAAATATGATTCGCGGCCGTAACAAATATGTATTTACAGAATTATAATAATTAGAATCGGTAATACAACTTGTTAAGTTAGCATAATCCTAAAATGTCAAGATTTCATGAAATAGTTATTCAGTAGGATTACTTAAGAGAGTTGTGTTGATGACTTTAATTATTATAATTCTGTATACATATAATATATACATATTTGTTACGGCCGCGAATCATATTTTAATCAACGTACAACTTAGTACTGACCAGCAAATTGCAAAAAACGTAAGAAATTTTGAATTTCGCGGGCTTCCTTGTAGCATCCACCTTAATGAAATAGTTGGCTCACTTTGAAGATTCTTTACACCAGTCAATTTGATATATGTTGGCCCTTGGTGTTTAGTTTATATTTATTTTCATCTATTTCTGGATGGTGAAAGCCCCATGGAGGTCAGCAGCAGAGTTCAGAGAGGCAAGTGAGGTTAACGTTTCAGGAAAACTAGATGTTGATTCCAAGTTGCGTAGGGTCAGTAAACAGGTTCATTCGGAGCCCAGTTGAGACATAGGCAAGGCTTTCGAGCAGGCGGTGTCTATTTATGGCTTAAACGCAAGCGTGCGCTGATGCGTATCATCATTTAATCATGTAGCCAGCCGTGGGCTGAGTTTATTGCATCGTTTCGGAAACCGCGCGCAATATTAAAGAGTATGGTTAAGTACACGACAGAGATATATGGCATGATGGAGTATTTGTAAAATATGGGCTTGCAAGCAAACAACAAACAAGTAGCAAATACATATGAGCAAAGGTTTTAAAATGAAAATCTCATGTAAATGGAATGTTGAAATTAGTAGTATGTTCTTATTTAAACTCTTTAATCTTCAAACAAACGAGACAGGAAGCCAATTCGACAATTATCTCTCTGTCATTGTATAGTGCGCAGGCAGAGTTGTTTAAAGTTAGTATACAATGGTGTTGTTGTCACTAAATCATTCATCAATGAGGAGGCTTCAACAATAACTGTATTATGGTGTTCATCAGATGTTGTAAATAAGAATACTTTAAACAAGTAATTGGTAACAATGACAACTAAATGAATCAATTCGACTGAACCGCTTTCCGCAGTCGACGCACAGCCTCGAATAATAAACCAGATAATACCACAATTCAGGTGACAATTTGTACCGGTAACAATGATTCAGAGCTGTTTGCGACATCTGTTTGTGGTGAAAGTACTCATAAAATGGACGAATCTGATACGAACAAGCTTAACAATATAATTTTAAAGGAGCCGACATAAAGTTGTCAGCAGAGGACAATCTTGGACAGGGCTGACAATCTTCCAGATTTGCATTACATTTTGAACAAGAATAGGAAAGACTGGCAAAGAAAATAAACATGGCAATTGGAAAAATCGACGGCGAAAAATGAGTTCATACAAGGTTCTGCTGCTAATGCCAAAACAAAGTATAGGTCCTGAGTCGACGAAGAAATTGGTTTGTATTCTAGCAATACCTAGACGAACATCGATGAACTATCTTGTTACGCCATACTTGAAATAACAAAAGGATTGGGACAGGAGAATGGTTGTTGGCGACAAGAAATCTTCCGTTAGGTTGTGCAGTGGTTGAAGAATGGTGAATATTTGGCAGCCCTGATCAGGTCATAAAGTAGCCAACTGTCTCGCAGCTCGTAACAATGGCTTATGGCCTTATAGTCACGGCTTGTGCGTACGGGTCGAAGGGCGGCTCAACGGCTGCACCCAATAAGGAAGTCTACTTCAGTCGCTTTGCACAATGACTACGTAAAAGATATATTATCACTGCATTGTTGAAAACATTGTGCTCGCGTTGTAATTACTGCTATTGTTGACAGATTGAATTACCTATTTTAGGTGTTAAATGTATCTATTGTAAACTTTTGTAGTTTTGTTTGGCTTTTGGGTCTGTTTTCTCTTTCTATACGCTGTTAGATTTCATTGGTAGCAGATTTTTTTCCTTTATTCCCCGTACTTCCATGCAGGCCCGAGTCGTTAAGATGAAAATCATTTACCGTTTTTATCGCCATGCCCGAAGTGTTAAAAGTTTGAAATATTTTGACAATAGAAAATCTTCTATTGTCAAAATTCAAGACGACTATCTGCTAGGGAATACTAGAAGAAGAGGAGAGAAACTAGGAGAAAGTTTAGCAGTTATCAAAAAAATGCAACAACAGAAACTATGATGGCAGAACAAGATATAGACCTATCTACCTATATCACCTATTCCACCTATACTTGGCTACAAAATACCAGTGATGTTATTGATCTCAGCATATAATACGTACCTACTTAATCAACCTGTGGTATTATGTTTTATACACAGACCATTAGACCTTGACAGGTACGTAGCTTTCTATTTTAATTCGCACTTGACTAGCTTGCATACGAATAAGTATGATTTATTTTAGACTGCCACGATTGTTATATCTATTGATTTGTGTAAGTGATTACTGAGTATCGGGTCGTGATTTCATAGTGGCTTGCCCATGAGAAAGACTTCGACATGCCACCATTTTTCTCTTTAACACAAAGAGATGAATTTGTAACAGCAAAAGCATTATAATTACTTTACTATTTGGACTTCGTTCAAAATTGTTATTTGTTTCAGACCTCTTTCTTTATTTTGGATCAACCGATCCTTTTGCGGAATTCCCTTTTCATTTTTATCCTGAGGCATGTCTCTATCTTCTTCTCTTCGAGATAACTGTAATGTTGTCTATTGATATTACGTCTTTATTGTAGACAGCTGATCTTTTGTAAACATCTGTTCTTAAAACCACAACAAAGCCTTTGTGCGAGTCAGCCCCTTCAAAAAGAGCGAATGAAGATCCGGCAGGAAGTGTCATGTCTATACATAACATGATATACTTAATGGATGTATACCCGTTTTCACTTAATTTACAACTATCGGCGCTAAGCCGAGCGTTGAAAATCCAATAGTTCGCTAATATTTAGGTGTTGCCTAGTATTAGAGAAAACGGGTAGTAAAGTAATAGTAAAAGTCACTTATTGTGCGTAAATCCTAATAATGGAAAGTCGGAAAACATTAAAAAGTGAAGGTGAAAATTAAAAGCATTTAGTACGATTGTTAGTTGTGACGCGATTGTCGCGAAGCAATTTTTTTTAATAGTTTGTTTATGTTTATGAAACTAAATGGTTGCGCATAAAATGTAATGGTCGCACACTTTGGCAACTTATTATTTGAAAATCTACATTACTAAGTATATTGAGTTTTACTTATTTGGTTTGATTTAATGATTTCTAGGAGGTGTTTTTGCTGTTTAACTTTTCAAATCTTTCAAATACGTAAAATTAACGGTACTAAAGCTTTGGTTTCTTAAGAAAGTGGTTAACGCTCACACAATAACAGCTGTGCAAAATCCAAATACAGAGTGTTTTGTGACATCGTAATGTCAAACTCTGGTGAAAATGACAGATTTTCATGGAAACTTTAATTTTAGCTACAATTAAGTTGCTCAATGGCAAAGGTAGGCTCTAGCAAATAACTTAGCGCTGATTTTTCAATCATCAGAGGGGCAATTCTCGTGATTTTAAGAACGTTCACAGTCTGATCTCAGTCTCAATCTGTCAAAAATACGTCTAATTTCCCTACATTTTGGCAAGTTTTTGACATTTGTTTGTCGCCGAGATGAGACTGCGACTAGATTTTGATCGTTTTAAATTACGAGAATTGGCCTTCTGATAACTTTATTCGCGGAATAATTTTGATATTTTGACAGTTATTTCATACAAAAACTGTCAAACGTCAATTTTACTCCTCCAATAAAAGTTATCTGGCGATGGAACAATCAGCCCTTAGTTAACTTAAAGCTTATAACACCGAAGCTAAGCAATATGTAATACATAGTTATCGAAGTAGGTCGCCTGCTATCATATCGACCGCTTCAACCACCCTATGTGAAAAATCAATAGTCTTTACTGGGTCGCCGACCGGGACCTGAAGTTTCTGCACCTAACATGAATATAATACTAGCTATTGTTGGTATACTTTGTACAGTCACGAGCAAAAGTATGTATTCACTCGTCTTTATCCAAAGGCGATTTACTCCTTTATTTTTGAATGAAATGTTATGTTGTTACGAACATAGCATTTTCGAACCCATAGGTTTATGTAATGTGTCGTATTTCTACGTTGCATTCGTTATTTCACGAAAAAATCGCAATTGAAAGTTGCCAAGTGTTGACATATTGGTACTCGTGACTGTACGTATACCTCTGACTAACCCTTCGGGGAAAATAGCAGTGATGTTATGTTTACTAGCGTGGCGGTCAGAAATTATCACACGGGAACCTACTACCAGGACAAAAAGTATCCTATGTACTAACCCACCTAGCGGGGTAGTTGTGTAACACACTATCAGTAGCAATGGCTTTCATTTTGACAGTTGAACAACATTCATTGTGTCATTTACGTTGTTGAGCAGACACATTTTTCGAACTTAAAAAGCAATGGATTAGCAATATCTTTCAAAATGATTTAGATTAAGATTGATAGTGTGATATGCGATTAGGGTGCAGGTCGTGGTCTCCCTGTGCGCCCATCGAAATCCGTTCACACGTTAAGGCTGCTTTTCCACCAGAGATGTGCTATGCTACGTTGCTATGGATGCGTTTGTTATCCACCAATCATATTCATTGGTCCACATAGCATAGCACTGGTGGAAACGGGTTCAACTAAGCTATATTTTTATATGGAAAGATGCGTGCTATGGATGCGCAAGTAGTGTGAGCTATGTGCAGAGCAGAGTACTCACAGTAGGCGCGCGTTTGTCACCATCCCTACCGTCGATACATCGCAGGCGCTTCTTAATAGCACATCTTACTCGCTCCGCTACACAGCTTAGCATTAGTGGAAATCGTCACATCGTTTCGTAGCTTAGCTTTCACATCTTCGCAACATAGCTGGATAGCACATCTCTGGTGGAAAAGCAGCCTAAGGCCTGAAAAGGTAACAGACAGCGGTCTGTCTGTTACCTTTTGGAAAGTAACTCTGTGGTTACTTTCGCATTTAAAAAATATTAGTATGGATTTATGGATGCTATTATCGCAATTTTTTGCTACCTTTGTCAATTTGTTTTCGGAAACTATCCCACGGGAACGGGAACCCGGGATAAAAAGTAGTGTATGTCCTAACTGTCATCATAACGGCCATGTTCTATCCGTGTGCCAAGTTCTATTGAAATTCTGTTACAACAATATAGCTGTTCTACACATTTTGACCGCGTAGTTTCTCCGCGCACTTTTCTATGAAACAGTTGTTTTTTATATTTGATAACGGACGAAATATTTCTACGCAGGCGGGTTCAAAATCATGTACAGAATGCATGGTAACAGGTTGCGCGTCGTTGTCACCATGTATTAGTATGAAAGAAAAAAAAGAAAAGAAGAATAGAGTAAATGACTTAAAAGACTTCGTTCGAGAAAAGGCTTTGGAAAGAGTTGACCTCAATAAACTTTTTGTCGTGTGCCTGTTAATAGAATGCAGTTTTTCTGCGTATAGAATGTAAAAAAACTCAAAGACCGGTTCTTGCTTGCCTGTAAACTATCGTAAAATGTTGAGGACACAACATGACCTTACACGGTTACCGGTGGTGCATTTATGTGTACAAAAAGACCAAATAATTTTGACATATAATTTAAAAGTAAAAATATCTTAATATTTGCAACTAAGTTTCCTACACAACACATGAGTAAGTACACGATATGAGGCAACAAGGCGGGCGGCGCGTGTGCAGGAATCCGGTAACAATTAGCGGCCGCCCACCGGCGCGCGCGGTTCATGAACTTGCAGCTCATGTAGACCCACACTTGCCATTGTATAGAGTTGTATTCAGACAGTAGTACATATACACGTGGTATTTAGAAAAGAGGTAATCGTATTTATGGATACAGATATAGATATACTACGCAGATATACACCCTTACATCCTGTATAGCAGAATCAGATGGAAGGTCCACATTCTACCAATAAGTGAGTCCTAGCAATCTGAGAAGGCAAGCGTTTTCTCAGAGTATCCCAAACTGCGGTACAGCAATTTGGGAAATAATAAAGAAAACTTAGAAATGCTAACATTCTTATCAATGTTTAAATCAAGCCAATAATGAAAAAATGGTTACTTATGATTCTATTATATTGATTGACGGCTAAGTTTGCAGTAGGTACAGACGCCAGCACATCAAGCTACTACAATCTGTCAAATTTCTTTAATAGATTTTCAACTTTATCGCTAAAGCATTAAGATTCAAGATTGATTGGGAATTTGTTACAGTTTCTGGTAGCTTGACCTGCTGGCGTCTGTACTATACGATATTTCTATTGCCATTTTAGAAAGGGCAAGATATTAACTTCGGTCAAAAGGTTTATCTAATCTATTTGTATGAGATACGTATCAAACAGGTGCAGACAGATCATTTGTGTCACCATTTAGGATTTAGATTTCAGTTTAATTAAATATTTGAATAATTCTCAAAATTATATTCTTAAGTATTTTTATTAGATTATTTTTCACCTTGGTTATAAAAGGTCACATAATAAACGAATTAAGAATATACCAGTTAGTACCACGTATTTATATGAGTTTCCATTGTCATCATCTGCCTAACCTTTTCCCAACTATGTTGGGGTCGGCTTCCAGTCTAACCGGATGCAGCTGAATACCAGTATTTTACATGGAGCGACTGCCTGTCTGACCTCCACAACCCAGTTACTGGGTAATACGATACCCCTTGCTAAGACTGGTTGTCAGACTTTTGGGCTTCTGACTACACGTGACGACTGTCAAAGATGACAGCCGGGACCAACGGCTTAACGTGCTTTCCGAGGCACGGAGGGGTCTCGGTATGTAAAGATGGTCACCCATCCACAGACCAACCGCGGCAAGCGTAGCTTAACCTGACCGATCGACCTGTGCGGCTGTTATTATTTAGCCACGGGCCCCTCAGTTATATGAGTTTCCATTGTAATGTTAAAAATATGAAACTTATGACGTCTGTATAAGGCTCTAGACATTGACGATTATTTGCAGTGTTCAAGTGCCAAGCGAACTGTCAAAAAAAGGAAATGACAAACAACGAGCCAAGCATTGTTTAGGCGCCGCGCCGGAATGTGCGCGTAGGACGCCTGTCGCCATAGCTTGCACAACCAGTGGCCAATGCGCGCGCTTGCGCAAACTTAATCCACAACTACGAACGGCAGGTCCTATTTCGTATTTCGCTGAAAAATACTTGACTAAAAGCTATAAATCAGAATTGGAAATAATGTTTCTGTAGACAATTGTTGCAAAGGTTCTGTTGGTTACTTGTAGGTTTATAACGCCATCTATCGTGATCTATAAGAACTTATATTACAATGGTAGCACTTAGTTCGCTTGTGTAATCATAGATGGCGCTGTTAACAATGCTTATGCAGCCTTCGTTCGTTGTTCGGTTTGAATTTTGCATTAAATTTTTTTTGCATTATAATGTATAAAAATAAAATATGTAATCAACTAACCTTTATTATCATTGCTGGTCGGTTTCGGTGACTTCTGCCACTGATGTCGAACTTTCTGCGACCAGCTGATTGGACTCTTTCTACCACGACTTCTCTCGCGTACACTGTAATTCAGAATTTCCATATTTTTACCCAAACAAAAATTATGTAACTATCTGAACGTGTTCCCCTTTTCATTGCGTATTTCTCACTAAGCCACCGCCAAAAACAATTTCATATCAAGAGCCGATAACAATGTTTGTACTACTCTTTACAAACTGGTATAGCTTTTTTATTAGGTCAAGTGAAATGATAATTTGATGTTTAGTTTCATGGAAAAAGTGGTAATATGCTTTATCGCACGGTTTATCGGGCACCTGGTATACTGTCAGTCAATATTATGATTTGTATTTCGACATATTGTACTTGATTGTTGCCGTAAGAGCTTTAGTAAACAATCTGTGAAATTCATGGCTGTTTCCATTATTTGCGAAAATGATTCTCACAAAATACCCACGTAAGATTCAATAGAATTCTGGATTATCTCAAATCTCACTAACACTTAGATTAAATATGATTATACAGTTTAAACTTACATGATAATTTTCTGCTCATTTTTTTCTTCATCAGACACATCGACCCAGTCGTCGCTGCGATCGCTTCTGTCGCTGACACTGGTCTCACTGCTCGGTACTTGGAACGCGATCTCCTGCCCGTTGTAGTTGATCACCGACCTCTGTCCGTACAGGCTGTTCGTCTTTTGCTCACTAGACATCGTCGACTGGCTGATGTTCGACACCGTGTCGAACGAGAGACGCTTCTGCGCATTCGACGCCGCCTGCTTCCTCATATCGTTCCGTAACTTCACCATACTCGGGCTGTTAGGTATGCTTTCGTAGCAGTGCGACAGTGACGTCGCGTCGCCATGTTTAATTGTGTCATAAATATTTTCGTTCTCGTTGTACACCGTGTAGTCGGATATAAAAGAATGTCTACTGCTGTAGGTAGGACTGCTCTCCTTGGACTTTGGCGGCCGAGCAGGGATTTTCTCATAAATCCTCTCTGATGCTGGTCCTATCTTTTCGTAGCTAACGGTGGATCCACCACTTACTGACTTTGTTATTGCGTAGTTCTTGTTGTTATTTTTAGCAAAGGGTTGGTAATCTTCAGCTATTTGTATACCAGAGCTGGATGTTAAACAGTATGGTTTAATAGGAGGTGCCTTGCAGTATTCATAGCCGTCATCGCTATCTCCATCTCCTCGCGTTCTCTCTTCAAGATCGTTCTCGCAAAGTTCATAATTGTGAAGACTGTTCTCATCACCTTCGGGATGTGATCTCATTTCAAGTAGACATTGGTATATATTGTCTTTGTCTGTACACTCATCTTCGTTCTTATCATTTTCAATCTTAGGGATTTCAGGCAAAGGACAATTTATTTTAGAAGTTCTGTCCACACTTTTTATAGGAATTATAACAACGTTTTCATCGTCTCTAGGTTCTAAGGGTTCATAATAGTCCTCAACTTCTTCTAGTTTAGGTTTTGATGTGAAACCAACTATAATTTCTTTGTTGCAGGCTTCAACAAGATTACTTTCGAAATCCAAATTAGGATCAGATTGTTGGTCACATGTTGAAATATTTACTTGAGATTCGTTTGTTCTTACTTGAGATTCATTTTGTGCAGTTTCGTACGGCTCATCGGAACAACTAATAGTTGTGCCATTCGTTGTTACACTAACAAAACTGTATGAATTATCAGAGTCCGAATATATTTGAGTACTACTTTTTCGGCGCCATAAAAATGATTCATTAGGTGTTATTGAGGAATTAATTTCTTGATATATTTTTTCACTTTCATTTGGTGTAACAATGCTTACAACTTCTTCTTTTTGTTCATTGTTGACTGTAACT
This sequence comes from Apamea anceps, assembly GCA_951799955.1. Taxonomy (NCBI): domain Eukaryota; kingdom Metazoa; phylum Arthropoda; class Insecta; order Lepidoptera; family Noctuidae; genus Apamea; species Apamea anceps. The sequence goes on from OX637511.1 coordinate 2,752,090, forward strand.
GTTACTGTATTACTTTCGTGGATATCTTCTGGAATTATTTCGACGACCTTAAGAGGTAATTTCTCCGAGTGTATATAATTTGTTTTATATCTTTTCCGGTCGTATAGAGGCTCTTTCCTTTTCACAACCTCCGGGCTTTGGTTCGTTGTTTTATTTAGTTTTGCTAATTCGCTTGCTACAGGCTTGATCGTTTTAATTTTTGGAATGCCATCTTTTACAACAAGATTTTTGGTTAATACTAGAGATGATTTCTTTTCAGGTACTTTTGGTTTTTCCTTGACAGGTGTTGTACTCTTAGTTTTATCAGGTTGTCTTTTTAATGTATTGCTCGAATTCGATTGAGCCGTTATTTCACATTCAAACTTTTTAATAACATTTTTAACTACAGTACTTTCTACCAGCTTTGTGTCTTTTTTTGATTCCGCTTCTTTTACCTTAACTGGACTACCATCAACAGAATCTGATCCACTCGGCTGTTCACTTGAATCCTGATATTTTAAGCGTTTCTTTGAAGTTTTTGGTATTTTAGTACCGTCTGATTTTGAGCGGATAACGCGAATTTTATTTGAACTGTCAGCAATAAATAAATCCTCCATTGAATCCATACTTGAACACCTTTTTCTATTATTGCGCTTTTTTGAACCCCTTCTTTGTCGTAAAACTATTTTTATGTTTGGACTCGAACTAAGAGTGGAAGAGGGCGTGGAACTGTTACTGGCGGAACATCGTGAGGCAGATTGTAATTCTTCTAAAGTTTTTGCAAGTTTCAATTGTTTGGGTGATCCAATATGCGACTCGGTTTGTAAGTTGTTGAATTTCTTGGTCAGTTCTGCAACATTACTGCTCGTTATAGTCATCGTTTTGGCTAGAGGCGGTCTTTTATGGGATGTGCCTGCGGTTTTTATTTTAAAGCTAACTTTCCTCTGATGCTGTTCCATTGTTTTCTTTATACTCGGAGATACATTAACTGGAATGCTGTATTCTTTGTTATTTAATGCACACGAATGCTTTCCACCCCTGCCTCCGCCTGTGCTCCTAGTGTCGTCACTTTCTGTTGTTATTGCTATCTGTGCGTAGTGGACTGTGTGTTTTTTTGTTTCATAACTTGTAGGTGCAACAGTGGAATTAACAGTTGAATTCAAGAACGCCTGTTTCGCGTCATTGATGGACTTCATTCGTTCCGTCAAAGTTGGTAAAGGTGGTTTGACGGGTACTGTGTAAATGTATTTGTTGCTATTATTTTGGTTTTCTTTTATAGCCATTTCTGTTTCTGGTAAAATGAAGTTTTTCAGTAGAGCCTTTATAGTGCCGTGTTGTTTTCCGTCGCTGTTGAACTTCTTTATCGACGATATGAGAGTGTTCGTGGTTATCGTGTCGCCTTCCATCAGGTTTATTAACATCGGTGAGGGATATCTGTCGCTGCTTTACTACGCCATCTGTAACCAAGAAGAAACACAATAAATTATAGCAAATTAACGTGTAGGAAGTAATTACAAATGGGTGTAATCAAAGACTATAAAACCGGTGTGTAGTGTATCCAAAAGCTATAACCGTTAGACAATTCATACAGATTATGTAACGAATTTTGTAGTATTAAGATTAATTACTGGATTATAAACCTGGTTTAGTTTATCAATGTAGATCACAATGGTCGGTTGCGACTGTTGCAAGGCGACTGTTCGAGTTTCTATTGTCATTACGCGTTGTTTGTACAGTTTTCTGCGTGAGTAAGTTAAATAGCTCATTACTGCCATAAGTGTCCCACGAGATTGTGTTACTGATAAAGAATGAAATGTATTTGTAATTCAAACCAATTGGTTGCGGATATGTAGTATAGAAAAAGTGATACCGTGAGATATGCCGCATGTAGAAACACAAGTACAGGACAAAGCCTATTCACTAACTCAAAAAAATACTTCTTAGAACAATAATTGGCCTTGAAATATATGCAAATCTTTTTAGCACAACTTCCAAGTGATCTATTCAGGCTTGTGGAGGTTCTTGGCATCTTATAAAGTTACGAGTCCTCCTTACGCATGCAACACGCCAATATTATTACTGGCGGTAATTTCTCGGCTGTTTGAATGACAATGGCGAGTCGTGCTGGACATTATAGGACGGCAGTTGGCAATAAGTATGTATTTAGGCAACAAAGACATTCTCTGCTAAACATGTAAGTGGGTATAGTTCGAGGCATGAACGCAGTTAATGAAGAAGTTTGAGTCGCTTTTTGAGTTAAAGGAAAAAAAATCTCTTTCTCTTTTAAATGAATAGAAAGATGTTTGAAGTAGAAATTATTTAGATGTTTTGCATCGAGGATCAGGCATCTTAGTATGTTTTTGAAGTGCTAATCTACGAGTTGCGGTTGATTTAACACACACACAAACGTCCTCAATTCCTCATACCTTCCAAAGTTCCCAACATTATCAGTACTTTCGCTTTGTGTATTCGTAGCATTCGCACTAGCCTCAGTTTGGGCCTATTCTAGGGGCATAATATAACAAGGCATGGGGTCATGGCGTGCGGGGCAGTGCTTTCACCGCGTGGGAACTGCGCACGCGTCGCAGATCACACCTGATTTACCAATTCCTTTGTTTCCTTACGTATAATCATCGCTAGCTTTAGAGTAGCCTTAAGTACTTAAAATACAGAAAATAGGACCTATGACGGTATTTTTATTTTCCTTGATCTTTTATAATATGTTGAATTCGCGCGTTCATTTCAAATTGTCCGAACTTTGAAGGGAGAAGAAAAACTAGTACTAGAATCATTATGAGCGATTCCTATAGCAGTAGATATGTAAAATGCTGTTATGACATAGAAAGCAAATGTTGGAACATTAATGGCAGTCATTTAAACTTAAACGTTTTAATAAGACGTCAATTTGAGAGTCTGTTGTTGCAAATCCAAACGAGAATTATTTAGAATGGTTTAATTTCCAAGCAATTAAGTTTAGCAACAGTTCCAAAACGTGCATGCAGAATCGCAAATGGAGAACTAGTTTAAGACCTAGGTAAGAGTGAGATGAACGTGTTTACGTAACTAAGGCTTTAGTGGAGCGGTATTTTAAGAAGTAGTAGTTGTATGACCGCCGTAATTTTGGATCGTAAAACTTTTTCATTAATTGGTATTAGAAAGGAGTTTGGATTGTTACATGAACTACATAACATCACACCTGTATTCTTCGAATGGTAAGGCAGAGGTGCACCTATAGTACAGACGCCAGCACATCAAGCTACTACAATCTGTCAAATTTCTTTAATAGATTTTCAACTTTATCTCTGAAGCATTAAGGTTCAAGGTTGATTGGAAAATTTTGACAGTTTCGGGTAGCTTGACCTGCTGGCGTCTGTACATACTTCCACATTGCGCTATTTTTAAGTCCCATGTAATTGGGGACGAGCATATTACCATTAACCGGTCAGAAATCCTGACTTCGGGCTGCTACTTAGAAATTCCAAATGGAAAAAACTTTGCTCGACCTTGCGGCTTTGCGATCACTAGACTAAAGACAACTGTTACAAGTACAAGTGTCAAGTATTTGGTCCAAAATATATACAGGGTATCCCAGAAGTCGACGTCAAGCCGGAATCAGGTGATAGGACAAATCATAATAGTTACCAGAAAAATATATTTAAAAAAATCTTAGTCATGTATTTTTTAAATTACAGTAATTTCTTTTTTTTTTCGATAAATGTACACCCTGTGATGGTTTTTTATCTCCTTTAGCTACCAACTTTTTTAGATTTTATTTTTTTTTGTGTAATCTTGAGTAGTGCTTGTGTAACCTGTTCTTAGCTAACTGCTCCAACTTAGAAGAAAATGTCACATTTATCCGAACCAAAATGAAAAATTAGAACTCAAAAATCAACAATACGATAAGACAAGAAATGACTAATTTAAAACATACATGACTAAGATTTTTTTGGTAACTATTATGATTTGTCCTATCACCCGATTCTAGCTTGACGTCGACTTCTGGGACACCCTATATATATTTTTTTAAAGAGGACTAGTGGAACCAAAGGAACTAGTTGCAAATACTCCAGAATGGTTTTATATCTAAAGAACAGTCCAGTCATTGTGAGCTTTCGTTGTTTGTGGATGCAAACACAAATCTCACATGCCCAAACATCCGGTGCCAAAACAAGACTATTTACAGACAGACAAAACAATACTATTTACAAATATTTGATCAGTGAGGAAATATAATCTGATCCGCGGTAACTGCTAGGTATAGTATGTTGATCACCACAGCAATGATAACCGCTTGGGAACCTGCACACCAATTCTTTTATGATCATCACTAATCTTAATTAGCTTGATGACCTTAATCGAGGGTCCCCTTGTACTTAGAGCCAACAAACGTGACCTCTTTGAATCTCTTTCATGAATTTTTGGACGATTCCCTTTTATTATAATAACCAGCGAGGTAATTGCGTAGCTAAGAGTAGGAAAGGCTTTCGTTTTGACAGCTCAACAACATTCATTGCTCTATTTACGTTGTTGAGCAGACAAATTTATCGAACATATGAAGCAATGGATATGCATATCCTATAAAATTATTAAGATTGTGATTGATAGTGTGTAACGCTATTAGAATGCAGGTATCACAGCTATTTTCTGATAAACGCTCCACCATTTCAAGCCAAATCGATTAGCCTGGAAAATATGTCGCATGACTAAGTCGCCATCACCTGACAGTTAATGATGTTCCATTTAATCGGCTTAGGTTATAAATGAGATATACATAACGATCGGGAAGTGTTTAACAAGTCGAAATGGCGATCAATCTTCTGCAACAGTTACACAATGGCACGTGCGACGCGTTCCGATACTCCATTTACAAATTACCTGCGCCTGCGCAAACCTCTTAGAAAGTCCGACAATACGTGATGGAAATCATAGCAAACATAGAACACGTCTGACACCATAGTGCAACACTATGGTTATCTAATGGCTATGTTTATTTAGAAAACAGTTTTCGAATCAAGGCTAATTGTCTGCATCGCGTGTTTGAATAGGAGTGGATGGCTATGTTGGGATTTCCCGAAACAAGTTGTGGAAAAAAGTGGTCACTTTTCTCGTGAAACATTATGCAAGGAATTATCTCAAACTTGCATTGTTTTTTGATAATCTTTGGCGTATGAGATCTCCGCTCTTAGCTTTCCATTAGCAGGTCCCATAATATCCTACATCACAATAATTCTCATCTCCATGGATGAAGGAATTAGAACACCCAACCTTCATCCCTTTTCTTTAACTTGCGTAAGATATTATGTATAAACTATGACCCTCTAGCCGGCTTGCAGCTTATGGATGCGCTGGCCTACTTACCAAGCCATTAGCTATGCAAAATATATACTCGCAAACCTGTCAGGTATTTTATTTCTCGTTAGCTTTCAGCAATATGCTTTAAGTGATGGGAAAGTTTTAAGCTACGTCAAAATTATTCACAAAAGTAACATTGAATTCTTTGACGGCAATTCAGCACAAACTAGCTAATTTGGTATTTGTGCCATTCATGTGGCATTACCCGGTAAGTAGATCAATTTGAATAGAAACGAAAGTCTTTCAAAACGGGTTTGTTTATAGATAAATATGAATACCATCCATAGTAACAATCGGTTTCTATGTAACAAAAAACGGAGCTTTTGAATTTTTTTCGATAAGATTCTGGAAGTGGGTCCTTCCCAGATTTGAAACTTTTTATTGCACGTTTTTTTGGAATTTGGGTTTACGGTATTCCCCTTAAGCTGACTAATGACCACTAGTAATTAGTTAATCGATTTTAATGAGGTGGCCTAGTAGCCGAGTTGTATTTTGAGATAGTTGACGAGGGACCATGGTCTTCGGGAGAAATATTTGTATTTTATTTCAACTATAGTCCATTTACAATAGCATTAGAAAGAAGTTAAAAAAGGTTATTTTTAATGCACACTTTGTAACAAAAATACAATAAACATTGTTACATTATGATAGACGCCGAATTTATTATGATCTATTTTTACAGCAGCTGTCACACTTAATTGTAACCATTTTAACTATTTATCTTATGAAATTATGTGACTTGCAGTAGCCCGCGAAATCAGACGAATTCGGAGCAATTCTAATTTAAAGGGATGTATTGATGATTTTTAAGGTTAAAATTGTATTATTGCCTACATATTTCTTATTGTTGCGCATCATATTATTTTTATTAAGATACAACCTTACACTGACCTGCAAATTGCAAAAAACGCAAGAAAAGTAGAATTTAAGCATCTCCCTTAAAATTGTTTTATCATAACTTTGAAATAAAATGTTTTGCATTCCTGCTTCTACGAGCCTCTTTTTTCTAATGCTATTATAAATGGACTATAGACACGCCAAACGCCAATGCTTGCGCCCTTGAAATGTCAAACGTCATCTGTTGAGCCATCCAATACATGTTTTTTAAACTATCGTAACCACAAACTGTCATTTATATTTGAAACATGTAGATATTTTGACATCATCACCTTATAGGAAAAGGAAGACTAATATTCTTAATTTTAATATGGGAATCCCGAAGTGACCATTGTACCAACACCAAGTATTGGCAATGCACGGTGTCCGTCGAAGGTCGTATGTTGGCAGCGAGGTGTAAGCGATGAGCCCATTGCCCAGTTTGAATAACTGTCAGTAACGGCGTGCGCGCACGCTGCATCGCAAACACGATACTATCGATGAGAGAATACTAAGATAAGTAGAGGTAGAACGAAATGATTCATTGCGTTATTTACGTTGATAAGCAGACACATTTTTCAAACATATGAAACAATGGATTAGCAATATTGCATATCTAAAGTATATGAGACTTAAACTCGTTGTCTCTGTATTCGTTTACAAATGTAGTGTTTTTAAACTTTGATTGATGTATTTTGATGCGCTTTTCACAATCGTTTAGAGATATTCTCCAGCGATGTTTTAGTGTTGAATTTAATGTAAGGATAAATGACGCCACAATATTGTAATGTACCCATACAAAGATAAGCCGTATTGAATTTATTCTTTGATTTAAGTGTGATGTTTTCTCTGAATTTTACTTTGCACAAGTGTTTATCCCCGTGTTACATACGGCGGTTATTTACTGCGACTAAGGTGTTAGTACAAGCGGAAAACTAGTCACGTTGTAAACCTTAGATTAGGTATTGTGATATAAGAGCTCTGACCAATGAACTCTAACCTGAACCGACGGGAAGTCATCAAGTAGCAGTAAATACGTCTTTAAATACAATGACACATAACAAAGCGTGTAATTTTCGTCATACAGCCTGAGTTATCCAATCTTTCGTAGTTTCCGAGTTTGTCGTAATGACGAGTTTCCCATAATTCCGAGTTTCTCTTAGCATTGTATAAGACAAAGGATTGTAAAACGATGGCGACTGACGAATATGTAAATAGTCAAGTCGAATAATATTGATGTATTTGACTTTCACTTTAGTGACATGACATTTGTTTGCGACATGGCCATAGTATTCAAATATGGCTATACATAGTTTGTCGAATAAATGTGTTTATTTTAACATCATCAATGCGTTTTTAAATTAATTTCCAATCATTTTCATAAACTCAATGTCATCACCACTGCTCTCAAAACGGAGAAGGAAAAGATTGTGAGGAAACCGGCAAGTCCTAGAACTAAAATTTGAAGACATGTGAGATCTACCAACCCGCACTGGGCCCGCGTGGTGGTTTACGGCCCACTACCTCTCATCGAGACTAGGCCTGTGTCCCAGCTGTGGGATCATTAAAGGCTGATTATGGGTCTGCTATGAAAGTCTTAGATACATTTGGAAATGGAAGAACGAGAGTTTTCAGTTTCCATTGAGAAGGGAGAGACTGCACGGTTCAAATTTTTTATTTAATTGAAACATAGGTACCTATTTAATTTCTTAATGCTGCACATATTATGAAAAAAAAATATATAAACATAACACACATATATAATATATATATTATTTATTCTATAATAAGATGACGATTTTGTGAACTCTATTATGGCAACTATATCGCGTTTTGGTGAATAAACAAAGTCTAAGGACTCATAAAGCTAGAACCGTTATGTTTTATGGCTGTTTGCAGATTTTTCTCAGAAGATAAAACAGATATAACAGTGCAGATAAAAGTAGAGATGCCTATGTATATTCATAACAGAAGTGGGTTATTCCCATTTGAAACTAACCCACTAGTTTCTAAGCTTTACAGGATTGTTGGTTGACTCCCGGCTTCTACTGAGAAATTTCAGACAGAAAAACTGAACAACACTTGGACCGACCTGGGAATCGAAACCAGGACCTCATGCGGTTGCGATATAATAGTGCAGATAAAAGTAGAGATACCTTTATTCATAAGAGAAGTGGGTAATTCTTCTTATTTTGTGAGCTTCACAGGATTGTTTAATGTCCCAAGTACTATTTAGACGTTTAAGCGACAGACTGTCCCATCTGCTGGTGTCCAAAATGGATATGTCCGTTCACCTGCATCCTTGACGGGCTTGCGGGGGGTAATTACGTAATAACAACAACAAACAACAATACTGGCAATAACAACAACAATACAACAATACTGGCAATATAACAATAATACTGGCTGCATTTTGACGGTTCAACAACATTCATTGCGTTATTTACGTTACGTTCACTATGTAATGTCCATTAAATTATATAATAAACTACCCGCACCAACAAAAAAAGAAGAGAAAATTAACATATTTAAAATAAAACTTCTACAGTTTTTGCTAAATAAAAGCTACTACTGGGTAAACGAATATCTAAGTGATAGACCTAAAGTCATAACTTAAGTACTCGAGATTTTAAATTTTATTTATCTATTAATTATTATTATGTACATCTCTCAATATATACCTATTTATATTTGTATTTTATATTAAAGCTATTAGTTTATCTCATATAATATCTACATCAATTGTAATATGGTAGGTTTTTAAGTAATGTTATAAAATTAACAATCAATGCTTCCTCTCTCCTAACTCACGTTTTTTGCTGTGCCCGACAGGATCCATATTATTATGATCTAATTGTAAGTTTACCACCGAAGAATACCTACATGTGGAATGCAATAAAAGTATTGAGTACGTTTTTAAGCGGACAAATTATTCGAACATGGTGAAGCAATGGATTAGCAATATCCTTCAAAATTATTTAGATTGTGATTGGAGGAGTGTTACGCAATTAGGGTCCTGAACAACGTTTCTGACGCCACAATAAACGTGGCCACCTACTGCGCACAAACAGTATAAGCAAGATAGATGTACAGACGCCAGCAGGTCAAGCTACCCGAAACTGTCAAATTTTCCCAATCAACCTTGAACCTTAACGCTTTAGCGATAAAGTTGAAAATCTGTTAAAGAAATTTGACAGATTGTAGTAGCTTGATGTGCTGGCGTCTGTACCGTCAAAACGGAAAGAAGAAGATTATTGTCAATTCAATTTCAGCCCGTTTCTATACTTACCAATTCTTGGTTGGACTAAGGAATGGCCACGTGGAATGTACTTGAGTATGCCGGTTACTAGCGTCAGGTAGTTAGCACACGAGCTCTGTAATAACACGTTTCCTTTGAACTTTAGAATGTATGTACTACTACTGTAATTTGCCACTTGAGCAGACCTAAAGTATATAGATTCTTGTATGATAGTTATGGCTGTAGAGTAGGAAAGAGGTTTTATTTTTACAACTAGCTGACCCGGCAAACGTTGTTTTGCCGTTTAAATTATTTCTAGCTGCCCGGCGCTACTTCGTTCACGTGGTGTCCTACCCCCTACCCTAGTCCTACCCTACTTCTACCCTACTCGTAACCTACTCCTACCCTATTCCTAACCTACTAATCCTAGATAATCCGAGTAATGTGGATATATGTATGTTATCGATTCAAAACCCTTAATTTAATATTTACGTGCTTCAATTCGAGTGGACCCGAGTCTACCGTACCGAACGGACGATCATCAAATTACTATCTTCCTCGCAATTTTCTCATATTTTCTCACCGTTTAAACCTTCCTTGGACTACGACAAACATTTCAAAACCAATTGAAGCAATTGATTTTTATATATAGGTATATAGAAGATATATATATAGATAGATAAGGTTTTTAAAATAAATCAACGGTACATTCTTCTTCTTCGTGTGTCGATTAGCACATAAGTCCGTAGCTAAGTCAGTTTTCTTTACTCGTAACATCACGAACTAATACATAGGAAAACAGGGATAGCTCATGCCGTGCTACCCATAACAGCCAATCACCAGGTGGTTACGGGGATGACTACCCAACTGGCCGGTGTGCATCGAAAGTTATTATCACATAGAGGAGGAGATTTCATGCATAGTCAGTGGCCTGCGGGGTACTTGCGTAACACGGTAACAGTAGGAATGGCTTTCATTTTGACAGTTCAACAACATTCATTGCGTTATTTACGTTGTTGAGCACACGCATTTCCCGAACGTATGAAGCAATGGATAACCAGTAACTGGGTCGTGGAAGTCAGATAGGCAGTCGCTCCACGTAAAGTACCTACTGGTATTCAGCTGCATCCAGTTAGACTGGAAGCCGACCCCAACATAGTTGGGAAAAGGCAGGCAGATGATGATGATGAAGCAATGGATTAGCAATGTCCTTCAGAATTATTTAGATTCTGATGGATAGTGTGTTACCCAGTGTGCACCGAAAGCTACTATCACATAGAGGAGGATATTTTATGCAGTCAGTGACCTGCACCCTAATTGCGTAACACACAATCAATCGGAATCAGAATAATTTTGAAGCAAATTGCTAATCCATTGCTTCATAAGTTCGAAAAATTTGTCTGCTCAACACGTAAAGAACACAATGAATGTTGTTGAACTGTCAAAATGAAACCGATTCCGATTGATCGTGATGATTGCGTGTTACTCAATTAGGGTGCTGCCCGGTCTCTAATATTGCAATCATAATCCTTGCTTCGTTTATCTAGTGGTCGCAAGAGCATGAGGTCCTTGGTTCGATTCCCAAGTCAGGCAGTGTTATTGTGATTTTTATCATGAATTTCTCAGTAGCAGCCTGGAGTCTGGATTTGTGCCCACTCATACCATATAATCAGCCTATAATATTCCCACTGCTGGGACAGTCAACAAGCCTCTCGGTGGGCCTGATTGATGATTTTTGCCCGATTGACGGCAATAAGCTCCAATTCTCGTAATTTAAAACGTTCAAAATCTAGTCGCAGTCTCATCTCGGCGATAAACAAATGTCAAAAACTTTTGACAGATTGAGACTGAGATCAGACTGTGAACGTTATTAAAATTACGAGAATTGCCCCTCTGATGAAATATGGGTGTTCATGTACAAGCTACCACTACACTATACTACTGCTCTATAGGTCACCTCTGCCTAACCCTTCGGGGTAAACAGGCGTGATGTTATCTGTGTATTATGTACATATAGTTTTCTTTCTAAACAAAGATAGCCGAGCATGTTTTAATTAAACAACACCTATTGTTCTATCTACGGTGTCCCTAAAGAGTCGGACACGGCAGTTATAACAACTTGTGCGTCCACCCGACACAATGACAGGAAGTATAACGCACAAACATATTGTTTTATTTTCAAATTGATGTTAGATGTTCTATGCTTGTGGCTCGGAAAACCCGTGCAAAGTTTTCCGGGATGAAAAAGATTCCAAGTGCTTTATGCATGCATTCGCATTATGCCTATCCGGACGGGTAAATGATGAAAATGGCTACCTACTGGCGGGTAGTTATAGATGTACCGTCAATACGAAGAAGATGGCTAAAGCACTTCTAGATATATCCTCAAAATATATTTGGCTTTGCTTGCTGTTGTGTTACCAAGCGATGAAAGGAAAACATACCTGGGCCCCAAGTCTGCTATTTTTATAAATTCGTCATTCCAACACGATCCCATTCCCATCCCATTGTCATTTTGCTTAAAGTTCGTAATCTGCTAAATTCTTAATGGCGATCATTGGTCGGTCAGTGGTCTCGTAATAGAATAGTGTCATAATGACATTGTCGTTTTGCTATTATTATAAAACCCGTTAGCAGAAATGATTTTCGAAAAACTACCACTACTTTATTTATGCCAGATTTCATTTATATATATTTTTACATATTATTTATTAGTGTTTTATACAAGTCAAGTGTTTTATGTAAGTCAGTCATTCATTTATCATTATGTACGAGTACGAGATTACCATTCTATGCCGTTTCTTTCAATGGAGTGTCAGTGGTTGACTACTGGAAAGTCATAATGACGCCATTATGTTAGTAGATTACCGAACTTGTCAAAATCAACAATTATGAAATCAATGATAGACCATTCTGACACTATTGTAATAGCAGACTTGGGGCCCTGTAGTAACGTTTAGATTTTACACAGTTGCTTGACAATTGGCATTAACCACTTTACACGTTACAAACAATTATTTCTACATAGCAACTTTAGCCCTAACTGTATAATTGTTAACTAATAGTAATTACATCAGTAATCGAAAATTCATTATCTTTTAATTGATTTTACAGTAAAAGTGCGACGCGGACGTGGGAACTAATGAGTTTTCACACAGTGATCAATGAAACTATCACTTTCCTTTGCGTGATCGGTGGTATAATGAAATCTTATGGGTGGTTGTTACTCTGTGGTATTTTTTAAATGTCAAAGCATCATGCTGAGATAGGAGCCTTTTGGCCTCGTATAGGACTTTGTTTCATTTTTTCCTTTTGTTACTATTTTATACAATTTAATAATAATAATAATAATTTATTTATCTCAGACAACCTGTAGTCCGTTCATTTGTTTTATTTTTATTTTTAACTGTGTTTAGTTTATGATCCTGTGCGAGTCGCAATAAATACTTTTTCTTTCTTTCTTCTTTCCGTCACTTCAAGAATAACTGTTCCCACTGGGACACAGGCCTCCTCTCTGTGAGAGGGAGTGGGCCGTAAGCCACCCCGCGGCCCCAGTGCGGGTTGGTAGATGTGTCACATGTCTTCGAATTTTTGGGTCCAGGACTTACGGGTTTCTTCACGATGTTTGAATAATTTACTCAATTAGAGAACGTTTTCAAGATCTTCATTATTGACTACCTAGAACACTTTCTGTCGGATCAAATACATATTGGTTATAGTGAAAAGGTAAGTAGTCAATTCGAAGAAAGAATTATAGAAAGTTCTGACAAATGACATTTATTTTGGTATGGCTGAAATAACTGACAAAGCAAAGAGCTGGACGGAGACAAGTTAAAAGAGAGAAGGTAAGTATTTAGTGGGATATTTTAGATTAAATAACAAATATTAATAACAATGACTGAAGTTTGTACCTACCCACTGACTTCTATTATTCTAAGATATTCATCATAGATATAATTAGACGCTTATCAAATCAAAGACGTAAATAGACAATGATAATGATATTATGCAAATAATGCCTACTACGTTACTATTTATGAAGCCTAGCGATCATTGTTTTCAATTCGTATCACACCTGACTATACTCGACAGCACGAAAACGATGCGACTAGAAATATGAGTAATAAAGATAGCGAAATTACTATCACTCATTGTCATTAGACCTGTCTGGACGACAACCTCATCAATGATGGAGAGACTATGGTATTAGTCATTAATAACAAAAGCGATTTAAATGCAGAATTAATAAATGTTGGAGAAATTACCGAGAATATAATTAATATAATCTATTCAAAAGACATTTTCGAAACACTTGTTGGGATTACAAAATAGGTAATACAAACTGGTTACTTAATACCACAGGTAAAGGAATTACCGAATTCCATAAGCAATTTGTTAATGAGTTCAAAGGAAAGGGCGATCGACCAGCCACTGCTAATATGAACTGAGGTTCCCATGCCCAAGGTTGCATACATAGCCGGACGTGTATTTTTACAATGAATGTATTGTTAAATGAAACAATGCAATGGATACCGTGTCAGACGAAATTTACAGCATTTGTGTAGATGTTGTTAAAGTTGTGGGGAAATTTGGACAAAGGCGAAACTAATATCTTTGAAAAGTTTGTAATGTCGTTAGCAAAATTGAATTAGTGATTATTTCTACAGCTTCAGTGTGTAATAGAGGCGGTTGTTATATTTTATTTTTATCTATAATCGTTTCTGCGAAAGGATTCAATCTAGCTTTTAATTTGGGATCTTTGCAAATGGCTTGTCCGTACCGTAATTTACGTCTGTATTGTTCTACAAATTGGCCGTAGTTACTTCTGAGATTTTAAAGAACTAGTAGTATACAGGATAATTTTTTATTCAGTGCGTAAATTTTTACAGGGTGTTCTACCCATGAATATGAACAACATTCACTATGGGACCATCTCTGAAATCACGAAAAAAAATCGGCAGATTCATACATTTTGATCGAGTAGGTATTGAACTTTTATAAGAAACAGCTGATTTTTTTTTGTGATTTCAGAGATGGTCCCATAGTGAAAGTTGTTCATATTCATGGGTAGAACACCCTGTGAAAATTTACGCACTGAATAAAAAATTATCCTGTATATATAGGATGAAAATAGCAGACAGCAATCATCGTTGCGTTTGTTACAAGCACATTACTTCACCGGCGTCATGTGAAGTTAGTAATAAAGTTATAATTGCAGCCGACCGCTCGCGCGTGACTTGCCGACCTTAATATTTGACGTAGCATACACATGTGCGGCCAACTTTAATTCTATTATTTTTAAACTGGAAATAGCTGCTATTATTCTTAATTACACTTCTATTTATGAGTGTTATTCGGATGTTGCAGTTGCGACCTTTGCCATCTATTGAAAAAGAATCAGAGATTTAACAAGAGTATCGATGCAAGTATGATTATCTACGTTGTATGCAGACGCGCTTTGTTTCTTTTATTTCAAGGTAGCTATGAGTTTTTATATGGTCGATGGCCTGTGCATATTTTTCTATATTTTCATCAGTCGCTAACTTAATATTCATAGACGCGTCTGCATGGTAATTTATGATGCATAAGATGGGCATATAAATTCGTAATAGAATATTGGTTTTCTTGAGCAGGCTGTTTCAGTTCATCGATGTTTATAGAAAGTGAAATAAAATATTGGTATCCAAATAACATAATAGCCAAATAAAATAAATTTAAATTCTTTTGAGCGTTGATATAAAAGAACAGAGCTCAAAATTGCCTTTCTATACCTTTCGATATTTTCAAACAAGCAGCCGTCTATAATACGTAAGTATATTTCATGGCAGAAAAATCGTCTCCATTGAATTTTCCTCATTGGGAGAAGTTAGTTTCTCGAAATGAAACCAAACATCTCACTCATCGAATAATAAAATGCGACTGGCGGCGGAAAACAAGAAAATTAGACGTTAATCTAGGTTGGATGATGTAGAAGAGTCTAAACAATGTTTACGATTTTCCGTCACCATTTCTCTTTGATAAATGTTAATTATAATTGATTAATGAGTATTGAACAAACGCAAGAGGAAAACGAACTGCCAATATAAGAACAAGATGATTACGATCAGCGGAATGTAAAAGCATATGCAAAAACAAGTCACGCGAACACTGTGCAGTGTTGCGGAAAGATTAATGATCTCATTCACACCGCCCAAGGTAGGTCTGTAAGTCCTGTAGTGAGTGTAATGAGATGCTTCGCCACATCTGTGTTCTCCACTAACGCGATCGGAATCGACTTATCTGGGCAATCGAAAATTCCTCGATCAGGCATTTTGAGGAAATGGAGAAGCACCATAACCATCCCTGCAACAGCTGCAATGTAGTCAAGTGTCACCTTCTCATAGTTCTCATAAGTGCAATCGGTTGCATTTGACATTTCGTTAATTGAATGCGGACAATATAGTTTTGAAACAAAAAAAAAAATTGCAGAATCGATATCTACAATAATTTAGTCAACTTTTACTAATTAAACAGTTGTGAATTTCATTGGAAATGCCAATGTCGTTGCTAAGACTGCAATAGCAGCAACCATGTGACTTTTGAACTTTATTCAGAGTGCTTTACTCAAAACTTGAATTGATCTATCGCTCTATCGCCACAAGCTGCCTAGATAAATTACCCCATAAGCAAACAAAAACTCGGCAACATCTAACTAGTGGAAAAAGACCGTCAACTACATAATAATAACCTCGTTATGATAATTATCTCACGTTCCGTTACAGTTAAAACTTAAACGTCCAAATTACATGAACGTTAACTGGCAATTTAACTGAACTCGACCGACTTAGCTGTCATGATAGCATAACTTTTACATTTTTCTTTATTTTTTTTAAAAAAAAAACGTTGACCCACACTAGGAATTTCTCTTGTATCGTGGGTGCGTTTACAAACATTTAAATTCACATACACAAACAGCCAGACCCGGAACAACTACTTGTAGGTCATACAAATATTTGTTCCGTGCGGGAATCGAACCCGCGACACGCAGCGCAGCAGTCAATCGCTTAACCACTGCGTCGTTACTGTGTATAGGCAAACGAATAATACATTACTAGATAATTTGATCGCTTTCCATGGTTAGGTAACTGATTTGTTGTAATCGAGTTCCTGTTCGATTTGTTGACTATGAATCAGCTCACGTGGAGTCTATGGCTTCAGTCGATGTGTCGTTGTTGTCTTGATTGCTTTTGATCGTTGGTATTAAGTTCATAGTGTCTGCAATTGGCAATTATTGAGCAGCAGAGCATATTACATTGCAATTATGTAGTTTGACTTTTAAGTTTTAAATCACCACCATTCCTTGGACTGCCCATCGTAGTGATGGTCGTCTATGACTTCATCCCCGGGTTTCTTTTCTTGCATTATTTCTAGCATCTCATGTCCAGTAATTTTATTGCCTGTTGTTCTTTTGGTCAGGGAATCTCAGCAGTTGACATAAGTATAGAGTTTTTGGATTCGTAAGGTGTGAGTTGCCTTGTAGCGACCGAGCGCAAGTTCTTTAGATTATAGTAGATGATTTGGTTTCATCTTCTTCAAATTAGCTGCCTTGAGATCTTTGAATTAGCATGGGATGTCTTCAGGTAAAACTGCGTTGTACTCGTAAGTACTATCGTTTGTTGCAATGTTATCATTAAGATTTTCTCTCGCTTTGCTATCATGATTGAAATGATTGCCTGCTAGTTGAATATTTACAATTGCCATAACTAATTCTACGCACGAGTAACTGCACTGCCTACTCGCTGTTACCTTATATTGAAGTGACTTTATCACATTAAATTCAATAATACAGAACAATGAAGTGGAAAATTGAGTCTATTATTATGCAATTTTATTAAAGTGTTGAATGGAAATTCTTTTATGAATTTGATGTAACGGTTCAATACAATTTAGAAACTAGTTCTATTTACTATGTTTGCAAGTTACATAAATGACATAACACTGCCCATTAATAGGAGCCTATCAATCGAAAGCTGCACACAAAACGATTATGTGCAGAATCAATAATTAAAAAGCTATTATTATTGTTTATAATAGTCGAGAGCCGGATATTTATAGCATACAGTTATTCGCACAGCTCTAACTTAATATTACTTTCTCTAGACATTTAAATTATTAGATATTTTATTTGTTTTTATTACCGTCATCCAATGTTTGGCAAATCCGAACGGGCACATCACTATGCACAGAACACCACTAAGCACTAATATAGAATTCATTTACGTCATCAAGTAATTCCATGATGAATGACGTTATTATTAGCAGTTTATAAATGTTTTCTCTGCGGGTGGTATCGGAGCGATCCAAAATGGCGTCGGAGTGTACACTATACGTCCGTCTCTGCGAGCGCACCGGCTGTCACTGACGTCTGATGGTGTTGTGACGACATGACCTGGGGTGAAGCGGACGGACGTGGGCTTACCTGGCTAAATACTTTTGAGGCTGTATTGTTTGTTATCTTTGCAGAGTTGGGTAGGTTAGTAATTATTAATTCTTGAGGTACTTACGGCAATGCGTGTAGGAAAGGACCATAACTTTTTTGGCAACTAATTTGTGTATATTAACATGGTTCATAATATTATGTAGAGCAGCTGTGCAGTGTTTATTAAACCAGTCCAGTGACTTCCGATCCTCTATAGTGCCATTCATAAGTCTGTCAGAATATTATTAAATAATTTGCGTAAAGCAATTTGGAAATTGTTTTCAAACACCCATATGGGTAATCAGATTTATTATACAATTTATCGTCTATAAAAATATAGCATATTATAATGTTTGTTTTTGTAGATAGGTACTTACCAAAGTTGATTTTATGATGTGAGAGAGACCTATCTTGATAGAACAATAGTGTTGGGAAATGAAAGGACATTGACAGGTCTTCAGACAATAGCTAATTCCCGTTGCCATAACAGACTCAATCTATAAAGGACTACCAGAAAACCTTTTTGCCGCGACCTTGGTCACGTCAGTAATGTAACTGGCAGCATGAGCATAGATAAAGAAATAATTATTCTATGCAGATATAATGACAATAAAGCTATCGGTTCGTGCCTGCCCGCGCACGCTCCTATACATCCAATTACGAAGGAATTTGGGTCACTTGCCTTTGCATCATACGTTAAAAACTACGTTATTTGTTATTTCCACGACTTCATTCTTTCTTTGACAAATAGCTATTGGATAACGTGAACGTCAATCAATATTTTTTTTTAAGAATTTGTTGCGTGTGAGTTGATTGAAGAATTAGAATTCGTTGAAAATGTTACTTTGATTTTATTATCTTTTAGTAAATGCAAATTGTTAATTTATTGTTCCTTCTGAGGCATCGAATACTGAAAATAATTCGATCAATCTTATTTTAAAACTTGCAGCGCCCCGCGGTGTCACCGGCATAAGTTTCGATCCCGTGGGAATATTGGGATAAAATCCTCCTGGTTATAAACCATCTGTGTGCCAAATTTCAGCCAAATCCGTTCAGTAGTTCTCCACAAAATGATGCTACTGCTCACGAAGGCAAAAGAACCATGCAGGCTACAAAATTTTCAGAAAAACTTAAGTTAGAGTTTGTCAGAAAGTAAATGCTGTGATCAAACACTGAATAATACTCGTATGTTCGCTATTCCACAAACAGGAAAACGAATATAAAACTGCAACATATCAGCAACATTGTCATTATTTTTTGCCAAGAAACATACTAGCATGATGCCATCAATCCATAGGGCAAAACGTTAATGCGGCGTATATAGAATCAATCAACAGCAAGGCTTATCAGTGGCGTGCACAATAATTACCTACATGCTTACACACATAACTACATTCCTCAGCAAAGACAACCGGTATCTATGGGAGGCTGACAACTTTTTGTGAACGCCAAAGACTAAAGGCGGAATGAGTGATGACCTGTGCAGTGTAATTGTAGCTTCAATGTCAGACATAAGTGGATGCTCGTTGGACAATGCTATTAAAGTCGAAACTAAATTGAAATTCGATAGTCAGCGCATATTGCACGTGGTTAAAGAATATGACCTTTTAGAAGAATATACAAATTGGATTCGTTAGCCTGCAGCTACTGCAAATGAATTTAATAACACATTTAGAATCCTTGAATTTAATGTTATGATAACAGAAAGTCTTCAACAGGTGTGGAACGCACATAGCCTTGTATTTAAATCTGTAAACCTACTTTTAAAAGACTGCATTCGAGATAATCATGACACAAACAGAGCAATAAGCAAAGATAATCCTAAACGTTACGAAACAGCCTGTGAAATATGTTACATTTTGTATAATTTTAAAATTCGTCGTTGCATACAAAACGAAATGCATAGAAACGAGCATGCAAACAGATATTAAAGATATATCCAGACGATAATTTGCAAAAATATGCTCACAAGTTACATTAACACCAAAATTAATTCAGAATTACCAACATCTGGTTGACAGAGTTTGTTCAGAGTTCACACTTAGCTTGAAACCTGAGTCATGACATATCTTTAGAGTCCAGACAGTCATGTAATACCTACGTAAAGCCGTGTTATCGAGCGGTGTCACATTACGAACGGGAATCCTAAATAGTGAGAAGCGTCTACGGAAGCTACCGCTATAGGGTTTCCTTCCTTGTGACTAGGAATCGATTCTTGCACAACAAGTACGGTTTCCGAATCTCGATTTACATTTATTTAAATCGATACGTTCGATGTTGAGGCAGGTTTCTTATTTCTTTTAATGATGCAAGAGAATGTTCTTTGAAACGGATATTACAACTGTCTTCAGTTTCATTGCAAGACTTTGATGGTCAGTTTTTTATTCTCCTTTTTAGCGTATCGATGGCAAAAAGTTCAAAGAACTCAGAAGGCCAATTCTCGTAATTTAAAACATTCAAAATCTAGTCGCAGTCTCATCTCGGCGACAAACAAATGTCAAAAACTCGTCAAAATGTAGGGAAATTAGAGGGTTTTGACAGATTGAGACTGAGATCAGACTGTGAACGCTCTTAAAATTACGAGAATTACCCCTCAGTTTATTAACGCAGTAACAAGATCATCAAAGGCACAGGGGACAGGGCGCAGGGCATTATATTATTAATAAGGCATGTAATCAAATCAAGTTTTTTAATTAATAAGTCTATAATAATACAAAGTGATATAATGCACTATGATCGAGAAGCAAGCTAGCTCGGAAGACAGTAATGATAAATTACACCTGTTGGCATTTTCAACTGTCCAAAAACCCTGAAAATGACCAGCTGAGAACATATTCTATTTCAATCATATTCAATTGCATGTTTCTCAGACCATTGTTCTATTAGTGTAAATCATAGATGACCCAGTTTGATATCGGATACAGGCTAGAAGTTGTAGAACAAGCTAAAGATAACAATTAAGTCTAGGAAGGATTATTTATAACCATATTTTAAATGTAATTTGACTGAGTAATATGCATACGGGTGTGCATATTGCACATGTGTAAGACAATGAAGCCGGGTCAGCAGCTGTAGGAAATGTGTTCCATTTCCCTTTCAATAATATAACATCTGAAGATTATTCGAATCAAAATGTTTCAAGTGACTTTACCGCTGGCTAGTGCAGACGGCAAGTTAGTAACATTCATAATGAAGTAACTAGACTATTAGACATTGCAGTAGACCAACAATAAATTAATAGGAAGCAAAAAATGTAAAGCAGAGACCGATGAGAATTATACTGTCAGTTGGGCAACAAACAAACCTTGCGCGTTTGTTAGGCAACAAGATTTACTTAAGAAATATACTCGTAACATTACAAAACATAAAGCACACACACCAATAAATATGATACATTTACCCAGCGCAGGCGCACAATGGGGCGTCAATACTAATAGTAAGCGGCGTGCACGCAATACTGCGAATTGTGAAACTGTAGTAAAAACACGTAAAAACTGCATAAATCAGATTCTTGGGACGCGACAAC
Organism: Apamea anceps; assembly: GCA_951799955.1. Taxonomy (NCBI): domain Eukaryota; kingdom Metazoa; phylum Arthropoda; class Insecta; order Lepidoptera; family Noctuidae; genus Apamea; species Apamea anceps. The sequence continues at coordinate 2,773,519 of OX637511.1, forward strand.
TGTGGAACGAATTCCTTGCGAATGGGAAAGGAAAGAGTAAATGGGAACTTCGTTATTGAAGCTGATGCTGCAGCTCACGAAGAGGATGAAATCAAACAACATTTGTTTGACAGTTTTAACAAGATTCAATAAGATATCAAAACGAAGCTTATACTGAAGGCATAAAAGGTATTCATAGCCAATTCCAATTGACATAAACGCGGGATTTTCTTAATAGTCAACACACGCAATTTTCCGGATATACTTTTACTTATAACTATTTATATTTGAATACTAATTAATGTTCTAAGAAAAGTGAAAACAACCAGACCAGGACGTGCCATCGTTGCTGAAAAGTCAATAAACTAGAGGCAATGGGCACGGCTAATGTAAGCAAGCTTGCCCATACCGGTCGCGGTCCGGCCCTGCCGCCAATTAACTCTAAAAGGTTGTATTATGTCGTCTGCCGTTCAGGTTGCACCCAGGAACAAGGGAAAGTGACTGGAAGGGTCAATGGACCTGCACCTGTTGTAGCTGACATTTTAACGTATGGGTCCGCGATTTCACAAATCAAAGGGTACGATCCCAAATGCGATACCGGTTCCATTCATACACTTGACTTGACATTAAGGGATTCGTTTCATTCAACTTTTGGTGAAGAGGTTATAAATACCGACGAAAATTTTTGTGTTTTATTTTTATCTTCATTTCTAGAATGAGGACAAAGATTAAAACTCACAAAAAAAAAAAAACTTTTTTAGCGAAGCCAGTGGCACATGTAAAGTTATTTTCAAACCAGACCCACATAAGTTGCCATTTGGAAATGTTGTTTTGAATGGAGCTATTAATCTTAATGTCTCATCTTAAACGCAATATTACATAAAACAACAACCGTTAAGGCAATTTACTGCAATATAATTGAAAGCGACTTGGATATTTAGATGAATAAAAAATCTTCTGGTCGCCAGAAAAGTAGAAAATATAAATAAGAAAAGTGACTAATGATTATTACGCGATTATAATTATGTGTGACGAAGTATATGAAAGTGTGTAAAAGCTGTTTCTCTGGAAGTAACATTAAGTGGATTATGATGCATGAGGCCATTCTATCATTATATGGCAGACACCTCATGGGAAAGCTTCCTCTGTATCAGCAATTAATTTATATGAGGAGCATGATGAATAAAATTGATCATGGTTTGTTTATAAACATAGCAGTAATGCTTGTGACCAGTCACAATCTACTGGTGAGCTCCCGAGTCTAAGGTCACCAAGGTCCCGGGTCTGGCAAAGGGATATTGGGTTTTCCGCCTGGAACTTTTAAGTAGCAGCCCGGAGTCTGGATTTGCGCCCGGTTTTTTTTTTTTTTTATGTTATAAACTAGCGCTTGACTGCGATCCCGCCTGATGGAAAGCAGAGATGCAATCGTTGATGGTAAGCGCACTAATTTATTATGAGCCTATTCACTCTAGCCTTGCCGGTTGATGGCAATAGCTCGCTCCTTATGACATGGGACTTAAACATAACTGGCGAAATGTGGGTATAGTTATACGTCTGCATGTTTTTATATTTAGTAATTTACCCTCTTGTACCTGCCATTTACGTATGACACTAAATATATTCAACACATTAAGTATTAGATTATTATTATTATTATTTTTTTATTTTTATTTTATTTTTTTCTTTGCTTTTTATAGGATAAATTTATAATCATTTGACATAATAATTCTTACAATCATTTATATAAGAACTATTTGCAATTAATTGACACCATATTTATCACTTATGTTATTGATTATTTTAGTGAAAACTCTTTGTAGGTAATAATTTATTATTTTTAACTGTAATGTATTAATTAATGTACTACTTATTTCAAACACAATGCGAATTGTTACATGAATAAATAAATAAATAACCCTTCGGGGAATATATATACTACAACAGTTTCGTAAAGTATATTAGGTAATAGCCAATGTTAATAACACCTACTACCTAGGGCAGATGATTTATGACTAGTAATATCCTTTTATTATTTTAATTTAGTACTTAGTTCGGAGTAGGTTATATTCTAAAAGGGAAACTTGTAATTTCAAAATTCCTATTATCATTTAAATCACACTTTTCCCCTATTGGGGACATAAATTGAATTAAATTGATTTGTGATGTTTTCAAATTAATTTAGGTAGAATATATGGTTAAATCACGATCTGTGGTTATAAATAGGTATACAATTGTCATTGTTATTATGAGTATAACCAATACCTACATAGTTAATATCCTGCTGTGCTGGTGTCTATGTCATTTAGACTTATTATTTTCCAATCAGTAATTAATGTTGTATTGATTGACGTCGGTCCTGACCTCGACATTGTGAATTGTTAGATCATCATTATGTTTTTAAAGATATGCTAGCATATTCTATTAACATATTTCATCTACTGGTAGAGTACCGGTAACTATTTGCCTGCTTCAAGAACCCCCCACTCACATAGGTACTTACAAAGTTCCACATATCTGAAAATCTGTACGTATGTGTAATTTATTATTTTAGAAACTGTAGATAATAATACTAAGATTTGAAAATTGAGCCTTTTTGGAGATCAAAGCGATGCAATATGATGCTACTGAGAGATGTCACAGGAATGGCTTTCTGAAAGTGAATATACATATTTCCAATATTGAATACCGATCGCTTTGCAGTGGGAATAGTTCAAGTAAGATCGAACCCGATCTTATAATATATAGGAAAGTTGACTATTTCTAAACAAATATCAAGGGTAATATGTTTCACAGTACCCCGTTACCAAGGCACTCCTATCAAATTGAGGTCAATTAAAAATTTAACAGAATTAACAGAATTTTAACAGAATTTGAATTTCTTGATCTGCCATGGTAGTGTATGAAAATATTGGATTCACAAAACTAATTTAAGAAAGAAAACTATCGATGGGAGATTATTTTACCATAAACATGGAGAAGGTGTGCAACTCCGCCAACACGAAAGTAATATCGATTCAAATCATAACCATTAATCGAATGGTGATATCGAATCATATGTGGTTGAATTTGCAGAATCGTTTTCGCGTGTGCAATATTCCGGAGAAAGTTAATAGGCAGTTATTTTAACAGTAAAATAAAAGAGACTGGAATTGCAATAAGAGTACCTTTGGCAGTTAACGGTGTAAGTACTCAGACATTACTAGCAATTAACAGTGTTGATGAAATAGTAGGTAACGACCGAAGAGAAAGTCCGGTTTTATCAGAAACAAAAGGGACATTCATAACAGTATATGCTAGAGCTAAGTTGGCTAAATACATAAGTTTCTGAGAATTCGAAATTCGCTGAAACACAGAAGACTTCAAAGGAAATCATTTGTCTTGTTTCATGCATGGGATGAGAAGATGTGAAACTCATATGACAAGACAAGAGATGGGTGAATATATGTAGAGGAAGCGGTAGACTAAAGAAACTAATCGATAAATGATAAATATGATGACAATAAATGATATAATAATGACGACAAAAAATGATACGAATGAAAAGGGAGGGAAAAGAAAAGTAGCTGACAGGAGAAAATTGAAGAGAAAAGCCTAGACAATGAATCAATGAATGACAAGAGAAGTCAGAAGACGCAAAAGTAGGCACGCATATAAAGTAGTGCAAGTAAAAGGAAAAAGTTCAATGTAATGTCATTAGATGTGCTTTAGTCGTAAATAATTATAATTAATTGTTCAATTAATAACGCCTTTGTCGTCTGGCAAATAACGTAATTAGATAATTACAGAACAGAAACCTAATCTCAACGTTTTATGAGCAAAACTTTCACTACATGAGAAAATCAACGAAAAACATCAATAAATGATGCATCAATGAATGATGATACAATATTACGTAAAGAACAGTTTTATATAAGCTGGGTGGACCCTTAATCAATTAATTATAAATATTATTGGTGTGTAATGACGACGTCCGATGGATCATTAAAATGAGAAAATTATTTTTTTTCTACCAATTTTTTTTATTACTACTTGAAAAGCAGGTTTGTCGTGCTTCAAGTTGGGCTTCGAGCAAGTTGTATGAGCCCATCAATTGCATACGAGTTTTTATCATCAAATTAATTTTGACATTTATTCAACTTTGCGGAAAGAAATAATCGTAGTGACAAATTTATGTAATCATGATTCGAAAGGGAAGCGTAAGACAAAAGCTGCAATGTTAAAGCTTTTTCGTGTCGCAAATGATTTTAATGAATTTGAAAAAAATAATAGGATCATCCAAATTAATAGTCACAACGCAATCAGGGTTGATATTAAAAACCATTGACCACTTTAATTCATTCTAAAAATTCAAATACTTCCTTTCATGCACGTAGACAAATTCAAATTCAAAACAAACATCACATATCCAAAATGACCAAATATTGGCCATATGTATATTGACATAATATATGTATATTAGCCGACCAATGAATGATGTTATTTGATTATCGTCGGTCCTTTTTTAACTAAATGGTCACCTGCCGCATTTGGCAGTGAATTTATCGCCCACCAAACAGAACCGGTCGTACCAGTTTCTTTTGTGTTTGGCCATTTAATCTGGCTTAGGATAAAACTGATGACCAAAACGGTAATGAATGAATATGTTATTTATTTGATAATACGTCAAAGGCATGTTTGAGGCGTGTTTTGCTACTTTTAACAATGCTTTTAATTATTAGCCCCTGTTTAGATCGTTTTATTAATGCATTCTTAAATGAGTTGAACTTTTTAGAGACCGTGACCTCTGAGTTTGTTTCCGCATTTCTTCTCAGAGATCAGTCATCTAGGAAATGCCGGCGCCATCTAGAAGTAAATTGACGTGTAAGTGTCCTAAAATATCTACTTACGTAAGTGTCTTTAAATAAACACCGCTTAAAATATGTGCCCCTATGAAGATTGCTACAACAATCTTAACAGTGATAATTTCGAAAATGACGACTTTAACTTCGAGTTGGTGACCATAAAAATGTAAAATCAGCACAAGACTGGAGAAGAAATGGGAGAATTATTTGAACCTCATTTGTAAGAAGCACATAGTCATAAATGTTAGTCCATAGCATGTGGCTGAGTAAAATATATTCATAATGTGTTAAGTTAAATAGAAACCTTGTGTATATTATTAACACGATAATCTGGGATAAGAGAAAACAATTCCATAGTCGTAAGTCTTGCTTTCCCGTGAAGTTGTAAACTCTATTAAGAGAAATATGTAGAAATTCATAATTATACAAATTATGATTTATTCCTAATTATTCTAAAGGTTTTTAATGTGATAATGATAAAACTTTGATCATGACAGTTAATACAGAGATCTATGAAAGATTTATTAGGGAAATAAATAAATACATGAAATAAGAAAATGAATAAAATGAGGGGTGCTACTGAGTAAAATGAGAAGTAGTAAACTGTCTTTGAGCTTACCTGATCAGATTATTTGTGCACTGACTCCAGATTCTGAAACAATGAAAATTAGTGTGTTACAATTTAGCATAACGAGTAGCATCAGAAGGTAAAAGGATAATAACAGTGGTTATCAAAGAAATCAGTGTAAATAACAGAGAACTAGAAATATCAACTACGCATGATACAAATCAAAGACAAGAGATAAAGGAAGTCTATACATCTGCGTAAGAAAAACCACTACAAGCCTCGTCTAATCATAACAAAAACTGCGCTCATTTTAGCGAACGACACGCGTAATTTACGTGGAATCCATGTTTTACTCAGTGAGGAAGTGAATGAAGCTCCTCCATTGTTACCAGAACATTGCATTGTAACTGCAGCACATAACAACTATGAGTATATAATTGTTTTATTAGTTGTTGACGTTTCCGTAAGGACTGTCACGTCTTTGTGCCGATTGATCTTTGATTGTTTAGGTTTAGGAAGTAAGGAGTTATGACACGGTGTTCAGTTTCAGTGTCTTTGTGTAACCTAGGTTTTGAATAAGATTCACGCGTTGAAAGTAAATGATTCACGTTAAACTTGAGGAAAACCTCCACGGAAAGAATTTGTCAATATTTCTCGACGTTAAAACGATACCTTAATATATTGGGAAACACTGATCCATAAAAGATTTGGGTATTCCCTTTGATTTCCAATGGCCACAAAAATTACTAGTTAATTATTTTAATTAGGTAAAGATGGACTGAGTAATGCAATTATTCAACTTATGTTATATTTAATTTATCTCTTTGATTCATCATCTAAGTAGTTGAGAATCCGTTTTTCGTAATGTACCTTACAACTCTTAAAACTAACTGAATCAGCACCCTTTTTTATCTTGGGGAAATCCTCATGGATAATCTCTTCTGGGAAGAACGGAGGGTTATGTCGGACTCCTGCCGACTAAAACCCCACTTTTCCTTCCAGTACCATTTGTCGGGGCCAGGGAGATACTTGTACATTCACCGCACCCTGAATCAGCACCCTAATTGCGTAACACACGATCAATTAACATCTGAATGACTTTGAAGGATATTGTTAATCATCATAAATGTTTGAAAAAATTGTCTGCTCAAAGCGTTAATAACGCAATGAATGTTGTTGAACTGCTAAAATTAAAGCCATTGCTACTGTTAGTGTGACCTAACCTATACACAACGTATATTATATCTAATTAATATCAATTAGCCCATCAGCACAACAAAGCCTACATAATATGTCACAAAGGCGAGAATGCTTATTGTGACATTACATAAGGTACTTAGATAACGCAACAATAGTAAAGTGTGGGAGACAGTGGTTTCCCATATCTACACACGACTATTTATAAAAAAAGTTTATAGTGAGGTGTAAGTACCGAAGAAATTAACAACAGTACTGAGACTGTTGCCTAACTTATTACTTTCTTCAATCCATGTTGGATTGAAGAAAGTAATAAGTTAGGCTTTAGACAATGACTAGATAGGTACTAAACTTATTTCAATGGAAGATGATGGAAAGTTAGCAGCGATTGCTTTTGGAGGACCATAAAGACCCCTCGGTTGATAAATGTTATTTTATTGCTCTTTTCACGGTTATAAATTTTATAGACGTGGGATTAAGCCATGAAAGGCATTTGGTATCTATTATCGAAACAATAATGTCCAGGTAAGTTCTGTGATTAATGTACTAGGGCCAGTAACTTCGCACGAAAATCTACTTCCCTTACAGAATTATCGATATCACCTTAGCCTTACCTAAATGTGTATATCTCATAGATAAATCTGATGATGTCTCTGACATGAATGTAACAGAATTTATATTTAGATATTAGCCTTTTTCCGTCTCTGTGACGACGATTATTTTGAGTGAACGTCTTTACATTTCCCTGATTAAAATATCACTCACTTTTTCAAAACCAAACAAAAAAAAAAAAACGAATATTAAAGTTTGACACCTCGATCTAAACTTGCTTGACTGTCCGAATGCGACCAGAGCTAATTTATTGCCAGCCTGCACTACATACGGACAACCTTTACAGTAGGTACCTACATTATTAGGCTCAATTACGTCTCCCGTCTCCACGGTACTGTCATGTAAGTTTAGATCTGCTTCTGCAGCCTCGGAGTCTATTGCATTACCACAGCCACAGCTTACCTAATACCTAGTAACCTCGACAGTATTATCTCCTGGCGTTATACGCACTAGTATATGAATAGTGACAGTTTGCCAACAATCGCTCGTTACCCTTAATTGAGTGTTATTGGCTTGCGTGAAATGACAAGTAATTAGCACACCTGTTCTGATTACTGTACTTATTCCTTACTACTGTTGTAATGTTGAAGAGAACGTTGTTTTTTGTAGAGAACTGCATTTGTAATATGGTGTGTAAATACATGAAGGTTTCATGGTTGTGATGCAAGTAAGATGTATTGTGCGTATACAATATACATCAAGTATTTGCCAAAGACGATCATAGGTATCTTTTATCAGAATGAGAATCTTTAATTTTTTTTAAAGACTTTTGTGAGCAGACACCAAAAGATTTTTAAATGAGTAAGGGGAAGTTTGGAAATGACGCTAGTGACAGAAAAGTTGAAAGGGAATCGTTTGGCTTGCTATGTGATGAGGAGGGAGGAAACGCATGTGGATATAAATGTTGTTGGATAAAGAGGGTGAGGAAGGCCAATAAAAGATGGATGTATTGTGCATAGATGAAATGTGAATGATGGATGTAATATGAAGAGAAGGGATTGATTCACCGTTGAATCTGATCTGGTACAATATGATTAAATAAATAAATATTTGAATGATAGCGTGGCGGTTGACAGGGGAGAAAGGAAGAAGAAAACGTGTTGAGCTGACCTCAAGTAATATGGGACAAGAGCAGGAAAATGATGATGTATAAGATTTTCAAATCAGGTAACAATTGCCTTGGAGCATGTTTTAGTATGATCTGTAGATCCGCCTAAGTTCTAAAGTCGTGCTAGCTAAAAACCATAAAATCGTCTCAACAACTCATAAAACATAGAACTCACGATGTGTAAGTTTACGTACTTGACCGATTTTGGCGCGAAGTTACCATTACTATGTAAACCGTTCGTTACGCCTTGCGCAAACCGCGGCCGTTTGCAAATTATTGCAATTATACTATTTATTTACACAAACTATCGCATGCGAAGGATTGTGTGGTAACTTGGTGGTTATTTTGCTGTGTATACTAGGGGGACGTTCCGTTCTGATATGGACCATAAAATGTAATTGTATAAAATGATTGACCCAATTGAATTACCATTGTCTCATTACATGCCTACAACTCAAAGAAACCAAAGATTGAAATACAATTGAAACAAATATAGACGTGACTCGTAATTTTGGAAGTCTACTAAGATATTTAGTTCAAAAGTTGGAGTATGGTTAATTGGGCATGTGATTGAGCATATGTGTATTGTGCAAGTGATAAGGAAGTGAAAAAAAGATTAAAGAAAAGCACAGACCAAGGAAGATACCGTCTGATGGAAAGCAGATGATAATATAGCTATGAAACAAGATATGTGGCATAGAGATGGAGACACTGCTCCAACTTCAAATGAATTGGGGTAGATCAAGGCAGGAGGATGATGGTGTAAATACTTCTTTCTACTCTACGGGTAAAGGAAAGTAATCGACACATACAACAAAACTTCAAAAGTCTAAATCCAAGAAAGCGGAATTCCCATATAACCAAAGCAATCTCTAGCTTAACTTAAAATATTGCTTTGGTTCTGCTGAAAACACATGATGCAAACATGGAATTCCCCTGCAATTGTTGCAGAGCATCGGACCACACTTAATTAATAACAACAATAATACACAGTTGTATTCCTGCGCCACATATGGCCGACAGTTCAGTGTTCGCGGTTTGTGTTCGTCGATACCACCCTGCGCCTGTGTTGTTGAGCTTACACATAACTTATTCATGAATGACGTCAATGGTCTTAGCTTCGATCGGTGGAGAATGTGTATAAAGCTTTAGCTTTTGTTGTTAAGTGTAATAAAGGGGTTAGCAGACGGCGGACATTTTGACCGAGAATGACCGCGAGATAGTTTATGCGGCAAGCATAGGCGGGGCGGTCGTTTTGTCCTCCATGTGCGTTATTGCATAGATAAGTTCTATCGTAGTGGACTAACTGTCCATCGTCTGCTCAGCGTCTTATAGGCAAAAGGTCTCTGTGCTGACGAAATATATTTATAATACGCATGCCAAAAGCATGTAGTTATTGATTGGAAATCCCCAGCTAAATAAGAATTAGTTAATTATGAAATCGTTAGATACTACAAGGATAAGGCTCTATCAAAAATCAAAATGCCATAATCTACACAAGAACTTCCTCAAGCTGACGCGAGGAAAATTGATTTACTGAGGGTCATCGTACCTGAAAAGTCCTTAGCTTGCAAAACAGTATCAGTATTCGCACTACATATTGATGACAAAGACTTAATAAACGCAATTCGAGCACTGCGCAGCTGACGTCTTGAGGACGACCTTGTCACGGAAACAACGAACCTAGTTGCAGAGTTTACAAAATATTCACTAACAAAAATGATTCATTCATTTCTCCGTTACACATGAATGGACAACAAGTAAACACAGAAAAAGAAACCTTAAGTCAATCATGACAGGTTTCGATTCTCAGTGAAGACATATGCAAACTTTCTGTCGATTTGAGCTCAAAATTTATGAATCACAGAGAGATTGCCAAACTTGTAATTTTCTAGGTCGATTGTAACTATGACGTTGCTATTGAATCCGCCATAGCTGACGTAAATATAATAATATGCAATTATATAACTAATTACAGCGAGATATGACGAATACCGACGAAAATTATTAGAGATAATGAAACGGATGTCAACTGATAGCTTCTGCAATGTTACAGTTTGCACTTGCCCAAGTGCATAATTACAGCAGATTTTATTCAACAGCGTGAGAAAATATGCAGTACTTTAACAATTAACCCAATTTGCTGCCCTAGAAGTTAAGAGGAACCAAAGACTTTCCATTCTGAAAAGGTTTACACTTCTGTATGATAGAGAGAAACAATGGATGGACTGTGTGAAACATGATATGGCTAAAAAGGGGTTGAATACCGAGATGACTAATAGAGTATGGAAGAAAAGACATGTTGCGCCGACCACAAACATATTGGGCATAAGGGCAGGAGAATGATGGAACATGGTGGTTTTCAGAAAATATCACGTCCATATAAAACATGTGGACATGTGACGTGGACACAGTGAAATTCGTTTATCACCACGATTACTGTGAATTCTCCTATAATTATATACTGCAAACTAAGTTAGTAGTAAGTTTGTGCAAGACTGCAATTTCCTAAGCGTTGTACTAATGTTTTTGGGTGTAACAACTGCACAATGTCATTATTACCATAATTATCGCAATCATTAACTAAGTGGGTTTTGTTTCGGATATGGAAAAACAAGTTACTTGAAAGTGAAGTGATTTATTTCATCACATTATACGTAGATATGTATGTAAGCTGGGTGATGCAACAAATGCGTCCAAGGTCTTCCCCAAGCGTCGCCACTTCGACCGGTTTTGTGCTTCTCGCATCCAGTGGATTCCTACGGCCGTCACCAGTTCATCGGTCTATCTTGTGAGCCTGCAAATGCTACGTCTTCTGGTACGCGGTCGCCACTCTAGAACCTTTCGGCCCCATCGGCCATCTGTTCTGCGAGCAATGCCCACTGCCCTTCCTTAGTTACCCAGGTTCTCCTACGCGTCTCTTCATTTCTGATTCGATCACGTAGGAAAACTCAAAGCCCTCTCCGTTGCCTTAAATGCAAGATAGTCTATGGTTAAATTCATTTTGCGTTTCTGCTCGTGTGGTGTTTAGCAGTGGGTCATTCTGGTCTCAGATAACGATGAAATGTAAAGTAGGAAGTTAGGTAGTTATCTTCCTGTGCGAGTCCTAATAAATACTTTTTTTCCCTTTCTTTAAATAAACGACATATTGTTTAATCTTTGGAGAGTGTAAACAGTTTTTATGTTGCGTGTAGGTACTTTTACATACATGAAGATCTACCGATGCTAATGATAGCTATGTTATGTACATTATTATATTGCATTTGAATAGACAGCTCCACCCACCGCTCTCTATAACTAATTAATCCATTTCTCTCAACTGTACTTACGTGAGAAGTGTTTTATCTTCCGTAATTTAATTACTAACCACTAGATCGATGTAGATACCATTGAACATTGTAATTAGTCCTCCTCTATATTTTTTTTACTCGAAGAACTATGTAAGTTTAAACAAAGCAGTGAAATCTAGGATGTCATCATTAAATGTTCTTTCCACGTGTTTGTATGACAAAATATTCATATTTTTGTTTCTTTCTTAGTTTTTGTGTAATGCCCGCCTGAATCAATTTTCATAAAGATGTCACGAGATCGTCCATTCTCATTATTATAAAGATTTATCTGCCTTACACTTGGTTAAAGACGCAAACAAACAATTCCTGTCGATCTATTCTGTAAAATCTCACCGTGAAAACTTATGTGAAGTGCGCTGCCAATAGTGTCAATCCCTAGCGTCAGGTGAAATGACAGCTCATTTCACGTAGGTAAGTTAGAAGGCGAGATTTTTACAGAGAAGACCAGTAGCATTTGCAGCGAAAGTGACCAGCCAAAACATGTATTGCAATCAATTCTTTCGTTGATTGATCACCAACCTATACATAGTAAACTATATACTTTCTAAAGAAATATGCGCATAATCTAGATAACAGTGTCAAAAATGTAAGTAAATTAATAATATAATAATGGCCGATAATTGAACGGCCAATAAATCATGTAGGTGCTCGATGTTATCTGCGCGGGCGCACCTTATCATCCATCATGAATTTCGTAATACTGCCGTTGAAGCTTCGAAAGTAAAGACTTCCGCGCCACGATATATTTTAGGAATTTCCTTTATTGGTTGAATAAAAAAAAAATGTGGAGTTGCGAGTTTAGCTAGGTTCGAGGAAGCAATAAGCAGTTCAATATCAAGTGCTGTCAAGTCTTATCTAATCAAATCTAACTAGCCTGTATTGTCCCACCCCCGGGCAAAGGCCTCCCTCTCCCTTTACCACACAATTCTGTCTTTTGCGAGTGCCGGCTAGTCCTTACGGTAGGAGTCAAGCTCGTCCCGCCATCTTCGTCTTGGCTTGCCGCGATGGCGACGTGCGTTTAGTGGGAATGTCAAGTAGATAGATAGAATACTCTTTACTATGTACAGGCGCCAGCACATCAAGCTACTACAACCTGTCAAATTTCTTTAATAGATTTTCAACTTTATCTCTAAAGCATTAAGGTTCAAGATTGATTGGGAAATTTTGACAGTTTCGGGTAGCTTGACCTGCTGGCGTCTGTACATCATAAAAATTACACATATAAATGTAGAAATTTTACATAAAGTAACACAATGGGCGGTCTTATCGTTAAAAGATGCAAAAATGAATAATCATGCAAGAGAAAGAAGCTGATCAAAATAGCACAAAAAACCATTAAAGGTAATAACCAGACAGGCTTAAAAAATAACTAATTTAAGATTGAACAAGCAAGAATCATGAATTCATGACATAACAGTCCAAAGATATAATTATTATAGGAATGGCGGGCGTGGTCTCAATCATATTCAAATGTATTATAATATTGTTGAACGAAACGTTATGTTCTGCGAGCAAAAAATAGACTATTGATTGATACCTGTCAGAATGTATAGTTTACAAGCAAATAACGCTAAGCAGTTTGTTGCCTAGAGCCTTGTTACGTCACATAATGGCCCGACTAACCGTGATGATATAGAAGCCTTTTATCTTTATATTCATCTAGCTGCGCCCGCGACTTCGTTCGCGTGAATTTCGCAAAACAATAATGTGTCTCTCTTCTAATCATCATCAATCTATAATGTATCCACTACTGATATAATATCTTTACTAATATTTTTTCTAAAATAAAAGGAGCCTAGGTTATTCCTTATAACATCAGCTATTTGCTAGTGATAGTCGCGTCAAAATCGGTCCAGCCGTTTCAGAGATTAGCCGGAACAAACAGACAGACAAAAATTTAATAAATTGTTTTTTTTTTTTTTTGTTATAATACTGTATATGCTTTCAGATGCATTTAGTAAAAAGCTGTTATTTTGACATTGGTTTCATTATTTTTTTTTCATTTTGTCATTGTATAGATGACTAGGTACCTAATGTGGTTAATTATAGGCCAAAAAGGCAATTGCAGATTGCACTTTACGTCAACGCTGCTTTGTTTAGAAAATAATATACAATGCGTCAACTTACGTAAAGATAATTTAATATGTACCTATTAATGGGTACGCTTATGGACTTATTTTTGTTCGTTAACACCGCAAAACGAGTGCCTATACTTCTCGAGTTAAACGAAAAGCCGGAGTGATAAATAGGAATCCATTACAGAAAGCCTTTCTGACTGATGCAACTTTCTTAGGCAGTGGGCTGTATATAAAGCGTTGTCTTTGCCACACCCGAGTGCAGAGTTTAATGATAGAATAACACTGCCAGTTGTTTGGACGCCAAGCTTACAAAATATTTTGAAACGCTGAAAATTGCAATTACATTTACGACGTATCTACTACAGTTATCCCTTGTATCTTCTGTTAAGCGGCTAATTCATATGCATCACTACTAGTAGAGTTCCTGCTACCAATAATAACTGTGACCTTAGAATCGGAACAGGAACTACCTAAGTATCCTTTGAAAAAAGGAAACGCAAAATTGTTGCGGACCCCAAGCATAATAAGCCAACAAAGGTCCCACTGCTGGGAGACAGGCCTCCTCTATGTGAGAGGCCTCAAAACACTGCTAAGTCTACTTCATAAAGAGAAAACGCAAAATTGTTGCGGACCCTAAGCATAATCAGCTTAAACAGTCGTACTGCTGGGACACAAACCTTATCTCTAAGAGAGGCCTCAAAGCAACATTAAATAGAGAATTGGAGAAGGATATTTCAACGCAACATAGTGGCACTTGCCCATAAAGATAGACGTTCGCAGCTATTTCCAATTCTAAAACAGATACGACTTTAAGTAAATATACGGCTACACTTCGCTGGCCATCTAAAACAAAATTCCGCATTCTATTAGAAGCAGGGCGATGCATCTTATTATGCAACCGCAAGTGGACGGCATAGCTTAGATGTGGAACGTCGACAGCCGCGCGGAATGCCCAAGTTCATCCAACCTGCAGTTTCACGATCGTGACTCGAATGACGGAGCGAAAACCACATTCTTCATACTTTATACCTTAGTTTTACTAACAAACCTTAACCTTATGGGAATACGGCGATATCTGTCAGTTTTGTCTAAAGGGAAATCAGACCAGCTTTTGTGGCAACACTGCCAATGACTGCTGAAGAATGTGTGAAAACGAACACTACTGAATTCAATATAATAGTATTTACTGTTCTCAAAGTCCCATGAACGTCTAACTAAAGTTTTATCATAACACATTACCTACTTGAAGCAAAAGAGGAGTTTGGAATTTTGTGCAGTTTTGTAAAAAAAATCTCTATAGTTTATTGGTAACATGTAGGTATTATATTATACTGACGTAAATTCCATTTCTTAAATTAGTCATCAACGATGGTCAGTTTAATTATGTGACGTTCGTGCAAAATGAGCAATTAATTACTTGCATATAGTTCAAATAACAACCTAAACATTTAAACCATTTTAGTTGTTAACAACTTAAACATTTAATACATACCTATTAGTTGGTTCCTGTTGGTTGGTAACAACCTAAACATTTAATACATATTATAAGTTGGTTCCTGTTAGTTGGTAACCACCTAAACATTTAATACATATTAGTTGGCTCCTGTTGGTTGGTAACAACCTAAACATTTAATACATATTAGTTGCTTCCTGTTGGTTGGTAACAACCTAAACATTTAATATGTACACACGGCTACACGTCAAGCTATACAAAACCAGTTTGTCTTGGCCACACATATTTTCTCATAATTAACGGTCAGCCAATACTGGTTTTGCATAGCTTGATGTGTAGCCGTGTGTACATATTAGTTGGTTCCTGTTGGTTGGTAACAACCTAAACATTTAATACATACTAGTTGGTTCCTGTTGGTTGGTAACAACCTAAACATTTAATACTAGTTGGTTCCTGTTGGTTGGTTGGTTGTTGGTTGCTATGTTGGTTGGTACAATATCTCGTGCCCTAAGTTTGAGAAAGGAGATTAATAACCTATTGGAAACTAAAAGCCTTGACATTTTAGCTCCTATTAGTAGCACTAGAACTAAATGTTAAAGTTTATATTCGAAGCCAAGAAATACAAGAATGTACGAAAACCTACCGAGGGTTTTATGTCTTCATGTGAGGACCAAACAAATACGAAGCTCCTAAAGTGTGAAACAAATAAAGGCCGCTCGTTTCTTCACATTGAAATACAATATTTTGATAACAAACAAAATCAAGATTCAATAAACAAAGTCCCCCAAGGTCTGCGGTAAATACATACTCGTAATAATGTCAAACTAGAGGAAAGTCGATTGGCAATACACGGAAAAATAGGAGCAAATCAAAGAACGAAGCCTTCCTCGGAATGCTTAAAGAATGTTAATTTAGCGTAGCAGTGTAGGCTAAAGGCATTCGACAAAATATTAAAGAAGATCCAGACAAATCAGGACATGGTGAGAAAGTCGTACACTGACTTTTAAGAACTGAAACCAAGGTACAGCAATTTAGGACCATTCCATTCCACTACAGTCCAAGTCCAAGAGTGTAATATTTAACCTAACCTGTAGGAAACTTTATGATGGATTTTTCATTACGAGTGCACCTTCTGGTCATAATTATCCTAAATGTAGCGTAACGGTGTGCGTGCGCGCAATAAAAACATTGGCGTTATTCGTGGAAATCCCTGCACTAAAGATAACAATGGCATTAGTGGGGACAGTTTCAATAGTCTCTTTTACGTAAAAATATTCATTCAATTCATTTTCAATCGCGATAATTATGTAGCAGAATGAATAGAAGAATCTATGAGAACTTGTCCAATACATAGGTCTGTCTTTGAAGTCTGTTTCAATGTCAATTTTTAAGATAGAAAAGCTTTAAAAATTATAAATCAATGTCACATTAAATAATAGTAAACGTTAAAATCCAACACCATCATCGATCACCAGAATCTTAAATTTTTCTTTTATAACAAGTGATACCTCATACAACACGACGAAAATATTGCAGTACCTGCTACAGAATCTTTGATGTAATAAATGATACTAATTATAATAGGAACGTCACATCTACGGCATTATGAGTTATGGGTGAAAGTAATTACGCAGGTCCTAGGTAGCTGTTCGTTCCAGGATGTGGAGAAATTAATTGGACTCCCATAGACAGTATTTTTCTTAGACAAGACGCAAATAATCAAAGAAGACAAGGAAGTCTAGCTGCAGAACCAGTAATTAAAGAACAAACGCATTGACACTATTCAATATATTCACTTCAGGAAGCTTCTCAAGTTCTCTGATAACCTCTATGTAAGTAGCACCGAGACCATCGGATACTTTTACAATAGTTTTTCAAGACTGCATGAGATTTCAAATACTATGCATGTGTGTTTTACTAAGACATTGTGAGTTTGTAAGATAGCACCTTTCTACTTGCATACGGTTTTACAAGGCACATGACGAAGTTCGCGGAAAGATTAACTGACTCATTATTTAATGAAGCAGTACTGTACCCACGTTTCTAAAAGAAACCGAGCATTAGTGGATTTTTTTCAAACAAAAATGATTAGAAATTATCAGTTACAACCGCAGTGCCAATATAGTTTCCTGGAACAGAGTTAAGGATATTGAGAAGTACAGACGCCAGCAGGTCAAGCTACCCGAAACTGACAAATTTTCCCAATCAATCTTGAACCTTAAAAAATTGGCTATAAAGTTGAAAATCTATTAAAGAAATTTGACAGATTGTAGTAACTTGATGTGCTGGCGTCTGTACCTAACAAAAGTTTTGTGGAATAGAAGTCAAGAATGAAAAAATTAAAAATGTGATAGCCGAAGTAAGATAATACGCAATATAACACTTTCTCACAACAAAGACCAATTTGGAAGAAATGCTGCGGCAAAAAATGCCGAAGATTTGAAAAGAACTATTGTTATCATATATATGTTTTTGCTAACTGCCGGATTCGACGCGTTATTTTTCACGTGGCAACCGTAATAACGTAATGTTACACGTGCCCATAAACCAGATGTTAATCTTTGAAATGCTCAGTAGGTCGGTCGTGTGGTAACGTTATTATGTGTAATTGAGATGCATGTTGGTCGCTGGGTAATAACTGGTAATTGGAAACTAATTAATCATGTTGTAGAGGTGTTAAATACTTAGTAAACTTGAGTCTTGACAAGATGGATCTCCGAATATCATCCTTTTCGTAAGCCCTACTCTGTCTTGTGCTTGACTCCGTCCTGCAAAGCTCATGTAGCTATCAGGTAGCTAGAGTCAGCCACTAACTAACTAACTAACTGCCAACCCTATTCTTTTTCATGGTTTCGTGTATTTTTATCAATTTCGGTTTCCTGTTTCTTCATTATCAATTTCAAAATGGTATTCTGTTTCAGATAACCATCAAAATGGCTTCTTTTAAAACGACACTTAGATATTATTTAGTAAAAGCATTAAATGAAGAGTTCGAAGTTATTTAATTGTCTATATAAAATGAGCTTAATGATAATGAAATAAGCGATACTAGAAATATAAACATGCATAGATTGAGCAGGTTTCCTTTGATTAGATAGCGCGGCAGTATTCATTATACGACTTGAGACACGAATTCACTTTGTTACTTCTTAGTATGCAGGACTTCTTCTATTTTTCGTGTCGATAGTACTCTTCTTCAATATTTTTATATTGATTGTGGATTGATCGTGCAATTACTGGCATTCTTTAGCTCATCCGAGGTGCAGTTGAACGGGCACTCAGGACACTCCAGCAAGTGAGGCATGGTATGATCAGAAGCCACGCACTCACACTGGGTTTGTCGAAGTGGGGGATAACTGGCCCACGCTACGTGGGTCAGTTATCCCCCACTTCGACAAATTGTGCCTGCAGCGGCTTACTTGGGTACGCAATCGATTGAGAGCTTTCCATATCTGCAGGACTGATTTCATTACATATTGTTTTCAATGCTTCAATGTCTATAACAAAAAAAAAAGACCAAAGAAAATATGGTATTGTGTGAGATTTTTTTTCGGCTTTTAGAGAGCTCATTCATATAAGCGAACACCTCTAAGAGAATTTGAGATCATCTCCATATAATGGATAAGCGTTTGAAGATGAATGCATTTACTTGAAAATTCTGCAAGCCTTTCCACATTACTTCTCCAAATGTTCTTGGTAATGGAGAAAAGTGTTTTGCAATGTAATCAGATAAGACGGGTAACTACAACCAATTTCTGGGTAGAGTTCGGACAAAATAGAATCAAGAACGTAAGGACGAATAACGACATTTGGTTTGGTTTATTCAATTTTTTTAATTAGCACCATTTTTTTGTTACGGTTTTGGCTCCAAAGCTTATCAGGTATAGCGCGTATAGTATACCTATATACACTTTTCTTTTCATGGTTATCAATATCAAGGACATTATGAACGAAGGATTTCTTCAGCGGAAAATACGAATTTTCACGGGTTTCATGCATGTTTAGATTGATGTAAAAGTATCGAAGTATTGAATATGACTGTTTACTTGGCAACTGCTAAGAACAAACGAGAAATTAACGTTTTCTCCACAAACATATTCTTGACTTCAAAATACCCAATGATTAAAAATCGAAAATCTGTTGATAATGATGGCCCTAACATCAAACCGTTAAGTTTCGGGTCAACAGCTCATAAGTAGGTGTGTTGAGACAAACAAGTGTAAAGTCTACTTTCACGTTACTGTTAGCCTGCAACATCCCCCTGCTGGGCAAAGGCCTCTCCCCATGACTTCCAGCTCTTTAGATCCAGGGCTAAAGTAAGTTACATTAAAATATCGATTCAAACTAAGTATGTACATTATATGTGTTTATAATTCGGACAAAAAACTGTTTTGGACAATTGGACCCACTTTGGTTAATAACTGTGATTGAATTGTAAGTCGAAATGTAGGGTACCAACCGTGATCTGAATCACGATTTCCAATAATGACATGATCGAATATCTTTCTGGTGTAATGGATAGTTTACGGTTTTCAACAATGAGTCACATTTTTGTTTTGTAGGTCTGAATTCTGAAATTGACACCTGAACAAACAAATGTATCCACGACGTTAGACAACCTACATCGATATATTGCCGAATAAATTCCTCAAATATGCCATCTAGGCCTTCTATCTATATTTCTTAGCAAGTTTTAATAACCAGCAAAAAAATTAACGGTCCTCTGACATCATTTTGTAAATAGAACTTACCGCGCGAAGCAATAACAAAAATCCTTTACAAAGTTTGCACAAAACCAAACTGTTTATAACAGCATCTATCCCTCTATCGCTTAAATAAAGAGAAGATAACAGCACAAACACAAAACCAGGAGCACTTCACTAATATAGACTGGATGAATTTGAATATCGAACGTCAACGTAAGTCGCGCTAGTGCGCGGGCGCACCGACTACAACGGACTGGCAAACAGGCTTCAATCGAAGGCTGTAGCTCTAGAGATGAGGACGCGAGACGTTTGCGTAACCGATGCCGATTGGTCCGATGCGATCGATTTATTCATTACTCGATAAACTCGAATATAGTTGATTGTTAATGGGTGGCGAATGACTTGTTGCGGACATGTAGCTATTAATTTTAGAAGTCGTAAAGAAGTTTCTCAGAGTATTGCAGATTATAATAGTCTGTAAGCTATTTATGCAGTCAATAGACTGTTTTATGCGTTTCTCCAAGTAATTAGTAATTACCTGCTAATCAGTAGATAGAAGGATTCAAATACTTCATTATAAAACTCTGATTTTTAATTTGCTTTCTCTTTCTTTCTTTCTTTTTTTTCTACACATATAAGCCGTCATTTTGTCTAGCAAATTAAAAATCAGAGGAAAGTGCCTACTTTATTTTTCCCCAATCCAGAACTGGTTTTAAAAACAAAGTCAAAAGTAGCTCACAAAGTTGACAAACCGCAAGAAAACCATTTCTATTTAACCCCTGACGCAAAAACGACGGGGTGTTATAAGTTTGACGTGTCTGGGGGTGGGTGTGTGTGTGTGTGTGTTTGTTTTAAGTACCATCCGAGGACGTGAATATGAATACACAAGGCACGACCGAGGACCTTTTCAAAGCGAGGACCTTTTCGAGGGTCCTCGGTTTGACTTGACCAAAGATTCGTATTCTGCAAGCGATTTTGAGTCTTTCTATATACTTATTACGAAAAAGTTGTCTGAACCTCGGTTTGATCAAAAATATTCATAAGCATACACAAACATTGTGTATCCACCAGATGGTGCCACTCTCGCCTCATACACAGGCTCTTTACACTCATTTCACGTTTGTTGTATTATCCGAGGACCTATGTATTAACTTTAACACAAAAGACCTCGGTTAGGTAGCTTTTCCAGACAATGTGTATTTAAGACCTCGGTTTGCTAGATTTTCCGAACAGTGTGTATTCTAGTCCTCGTTTTAACAGTTTTCCTCGTGTGTAGAAGACGAGTTGTGTGCTATCATTTAAATAAAATTATGAAGGAGAAAAGCTAAGGTAGACTGAATCCTTAAACAAATCGTTAGTAGCTACTAGGTGCACGAGGAATAATCAGGCTTCTTCTGCAGTATGTGCTAAGTACCTAGGCCTGCTTAGATTATACATTATTATTTGCACCATAAAATCTTATATTGGCAGGAGCTAAATACGTGTGCTCTTCATAAAGAACCTAAAGGAAATGTCTTCCGAGGCGAAATGTCAGCAGCAAGATTTGAAGCAAACAAAAAGTACAAAGAAATAAAGAATATGAACCTACTAAAGAATACAACATAAACTTTATTGAAATAGAAGTGAGTTTATTTTAAAATGAATAGAATAGATGTTTATTTGCACAGAAAGTAGGTACAAGTTACAGATGTTAAGTTTAAAATGATCCTTATACTAATTACCTTAACTAAGGCACGCAAACAGTTTTAGCTAAAAATGATCGGACACATACATTAAATACTTTTATCGGAACCACTAACAATTAGCAAATTTTTATATTGTCTTCTGATTGGCCGGTTTCTATTTGCGGACATTTTATTAAACAAAAACAGCCACCTCAATAGTATAAAGTGATGGGAATGTTAATAATTTTAGGGACTTAAATACGTACGCAGCTATCTGTTACTATTAAATTGCACACATACAGCGTTAGGTTAAAAGGTACATACGCATCTACACTACGTTTTTTCCATACTTCTTCTGCTTGTGGTTTCTAAGTTAATTGGCTATCAATCATAATGCCAAGGAATTTGGCAACTAGTACTTGGTCAACTTTTTGTCCATTATAGTGTAGATGTAAGACTTCTGGTGGATTCCATTGATAAAAATGCATTACATTAGTCTTTGGTATATTAATCATTAAATTATTTTGGTCAAGCCAGCGTATAATGTTTATTAACGTTTCATTTATGTCATGTTCGTATGTTTTTTTGTAAATACATTTACCTAATTAAGGCACTACTATCGGCAGCGAATAAGACCATAGGATGTTCAATGTGGCGAGGTAAATCATTAATATATAGCAAAAATAATAAAGGGCCCAGGACACTGCCCTGTGGTGCGCCATACCTAATAATAATTCTTGCCTTAGATAAATATTTTTCTTCGTGCTTACTTTTTAGACATATTCTAGATATTTCTGTGTGCTGCTTACGATTGTTAAGGTATGATTTTAAGAGATTAAGTACATTTCCTCTGATGCCTATGATGTCTAGCTTTTTTGTAATTATTTCATGATCAACACAATCAAATGCCCTCGTCATGACCGTGAAAATTGCGCAAACTGGTACTTTTTTTATCCACATTTTGCAATATGACATTTATTAAATCGTAAATTTTTCTGAAACCCTTTTGTTCCGCACTTAAAACATTATATTTGGATAGGAAATTATTAACAGAGTTATAAATTATTTTTTCTATAACCTTAGAAAAAATGGGTATTAAAGTAATTGGTCTATAATTTGCTAGATCTTCTTTAAAAAAAGTCTAAAATGGCTTCATTATCATTGTTTTTAAACCACCCGGAAATACTCCAGTACTGATACATAAGTTGAGACACAGATGAAGGTGATGTCGCCTAGTACGAATTTTACAGCCTTTGTTGATATACCATCATATCCAGTGCTACTTTTATTTTTTAATGATTGTATCGCTCTCATAATATCTTGCGGTACTACTGGATCCATTAACATTGAGTTAGGGTTACTTGTCAAATTCGTAGTGTCCGGTGGTTTCGTCATGTTATTTTGTGTCTGGTCAATAAAATAGTTATTAAAAGCGTTTGCAACGTCTGTCGGATTAGTAATGGTACAATTTTGAACTTTACATGAAATAAATTATTTAACAAACTTTTACCAACAATCTACTTATAGAAATAATCATCAAGTTGCAACAATACCTTTCAGAAGCATGATCACAAAACTTACATAACAGTTATTAGAAAACGAGTCAAACAAAACGACTTATAGAAACCATAATTATAAGAGATCAACATAATTTGGGCTAAAAACTTAACATAACATTACTTAACACAATGCTTAGTTAGAAAACAACAAAGAAATATTATCAAGTGAGATCAAAATAATTTGGGAAGCATGAAAACTTAATAACTAGCTATAAAATGATTAAAGATAAATCATTCATGTCAACAGCCTATGGAATTCAAAAGTTATTGCTTTTTTCGCTAAATAACACAATGCGGGATCATGGAAACGTTTTGATCAACGTATTTATTAGTTGTAAGTAGCGAAAAACGCAAGAAAAGAAAAAAAGGCAGATGAGCTGACATGTGACATGTACCTTAAAGAAATAATGATCTTTGGTATAATCAACACTATTAGTTACATCACGTTTAATAAAACAAAATAGCAAACATTCTTTAGAATAATCAATACCAGCATCTTTGAAATCTAGAATTTAGACTTCAGCAGTGCGATTCTGTAACCATCTCACCGTGAAAACTCAGGTGAAGTGAACGTGGAGTGAGCTGTCATTCCAACTAATATTAGGGATTGACACTATTGACAGCTCACTCTAAGCTCACTTCACCTAACTTTTCACGGTGAGGTTTTTACAGAATCGATCGGCTCTTGTCTCTTCTTTAACCCAGCTTATCTGAAAGAAACGAAATACCTAATAACTTGATATTGTATTGAATACTCGTACCTATCATGAAACTGAAGTTTCTGAATTCTGATTTATCTACTCATTTGAAACCTGAATTCTAGTTTTACTTTATTTTCGTAAGCTAAATTTGAAGACGATGCTACCAACTATTGAGGAGTTCCCCCATAAAGAAACGACCCTGGCTGCAGCATCAGCACAAACTGGTACTTAATTATTTTAGTTTTACAACTTAAACCTAACGCGTATGCTAAATTTGAAGACGCTGCTATCAACTGTTGAGGAGTTCTCTCATGAAGAAATGACCCTGGCAGCAGCATCAGCACAAACTGGTAATTATTTTGCTGTTACTAGATAAACTTGAGGAGTTTCCTTATGAAAAAACAACATTGGCTGCAGCATCAGCACATACTAGTAATTATTTTAGTTTTACTACATAAACCTAACGCGTATTCTAGATTTGAATACAATGCTATTAACTGTTAAGGAGTTCCCTCATGAAGAAACAATCCTAGCTGCAGCATCAGCACAAACTGGTAATTATTTTAGTGTTACTAGATAAACCTAATGCGTATGCCAATTTTGAAGACGATGCTATCAAGTGCTGAGGAGTACCGTCATGTAGAGACGACACTGGCTGCAGCATCTGATACTATAATAATATACTCATTTTAAAGTTGTTTATATAAAATTAAAAACTTACCTTTCCTCCACAGTTATTATACCCATCTTATTCGCGGTCCGCTTCAACGACAAACGTAAAGACATCGACTCGTCCTCGCTTGGTACTTCGTTTCAGAAAAAGTGTGTAAGAAATAAATCGGAACATTCTACTAACATTGATATAATTATTATCTTACACGTAAAATGTTTTAGGTAGGTAGACTTTCCAGGTCCTCGGTTTATACAAGTTCTACGCGAAAAACTGTCCTCGGTTTAGTGATATAAAGTCTAACACAACGTCCGCACTTTGTACAAGCTATAAGAAATACTGTGTAAAAATACGTCCTCGGAAGGACGTCGCAGGGCTCACGTAAGAGGTCCTCGGTTGGCTTACACAAAGTCCTTATATGTGCATCGCTGGTCACATTTAGATGTGTATTTCAGGTCCTCAGTATGATAGCCGAAATTCATACAAAAAAATGTTGAGATAGCATTATCCCAATAATCTCATCACTATAGATTTACTCATCTGTCTCTTTCTATCTTATTCTAAAAGGCCAACGAGGTATTTAAACCAGTTTTTTGGAGAGTCCTCGGTTCGTTCTAGGAATAACAAGGTCCTCGTAAGGGTGTCTGTACAAACAGGGGTGTGTGTGTGTGTGTGTGTATGTCTGTCTGTGGCATCGTAGCTCCCGAACGGATGAACCGATTTTAATTTTGTTTTTTTTGTTTGAAAGGTGAATTTGTCGGGAGTGTTCTTAGCTATGTTTGATGAAAATCGGTCCAAGATGGCCGCCGCTACAAAATGGCGGATTTCATATTTTTTCACAACTCCCTCAATATGGGTATCAAATGAAAGGGCTTGACTAGTAAAATACTATACACAATGATAAATTTCAAATCCAAGATGGCCGCCACCACAAAATGGCAAATTACATTTTTTTTTCACAACTCCCTCAATATGGGTATCAAATGAAAGGGCTTGACTAGTAGAATACTATACACTATGACAAATTTCAAATCCAAGATGGCCACCACCACAAAATGGCGAATTACAAAAAACCTGATTAAATACCAAATTACCTGAATCTTAAAACGCAAGAAAATAAAAGAAAAGAAATAATAAGGAGTCCCTACAAAAAGCATGAAATAAAAAATTTAATTAAAAATTTAAAAAACCCCCGACTACGTGAAACCCTATAAAAAGAAAAAAATAACCTTGAAATTATGACCCTACGTAAGTACGTATGAAATTTTTTGATTAAATATTGTCCTGTCGGGGGACCGCTACTATTTTAAACTTTAACAGAACGTTAGGCTAATAATTAGAGCGGTCCCCCGACGGGACAACATTTAATCAAAAAATTTCATACGTACTTACGTAGGGTCATAATTTCAAGGTTATTTTTTTCTTTTTATAGGGTTTCACGTAGTCGGGGGTTTTTTTTGACGATAGAAGTTGTAACGTTTTACTGAATATATGAATAACCAGTTAGTTCTTTTATTGAGAGTGCGTTGGGGTCAAGAATGCACTATGAATGAAATTGACCCAACTTTTCTATTACAATTTCATGCGAGGCCTATATATCTTTAATGTAGTGTCCAACAACAAAAATAAGCCGCATATTTTTAAGTCATAAAACGTGATATCATAATAATACTTTGAATCGGTAAAAAACAAATGAAAAATGTCTCAATTTTATTGTGTAGCTATTTTTCAAAGAGCATGACTTTCCGACATTTCCGTTACTTTCCAAAGTACAGACTGGTAGCAAAAAGTTTGCATGATCGACGCGTTCTAATTCGAATCGTATAAAAATGGTGCATCACTAAGCACTAGAAATAGCGGCTTACGTTATCACCGGCGGCGGCATCTGCAACACCTGCACACGAATGTTATCAGCACGCATTGAGTGCAAACACTCCTCGACACCCCGCTGAGCTAAATACCTAGTAAGGAGCTGCTGAAGATCCCATTGTCTTAATGCCACTCAACATAATTTTGGGGTACTTGCAGCCCATTGCGAAGTCATGCCTTATTCAACCGCCATGCAACAAACAATAATATTACAATGTATTGTTCAATAAAAAAAAATCAATTGTGTTCATCTCATTGTGTAAAACGTAGATTTGAATTAAGTAGGTAATGACAAGCGGGCTCTTAACGATAAGTTGAAGTCCTTCAAGATAATGCTGACCGCTTCTTGTGGCTACCGAAGAATGTTAATGATATATTTAAATACTAAAAGAATTTTAATGACCACACAAATTCGGCATGTCTGATAAATTATCATTGTTTGGCGTATTAGTTGATTCGCACAAATTTACTCGCCCGAATCGTCATTTTAAGATAATATTATTTTTTTCTATAAGTCAATCGCAGGCAATTGGCACATTTGAAATATGCAATGAAGTTAGTAAAAAAGTACACGCTTTATAATATTTAACTCTTATTACTTCTGTGCGCTAGTGTCCTTTTTTCTATACTTTATTGCATAAAATTCGAAATGTGCCAATTGCCTAATACATATTTCTGGAGTTGTCGACTTAGAAATACAAGTAAATAAACTTCGTGCGAGTCGCCTACAGGAAAAAAAAATTAAGTGACCGTGTGAGTTCGCCTGTTTCGGGCGAATCGACTAATAAGCCCATTGTTCTAGTAGGTGATTTTTATAATGGTAGAGACAGAGCCGTGGGAAATTTTTTGGTACAACTGAAAAATTACAGTCTTCTAAGAACGCATTAGATATGCTAACGAGCCTGAAATATTCCTTTTGGATTTATTTAAATGGCGTACTCAAGCGATATGGTAAAAAGGCAAATTGAAAATTCGACCAAGGCTGAAAGAAGAAATGATCATATGTGATTACGAAACATCCATTTCTTAGTTAAACTTCAACTTGGAATGCTCCTGACTAAACAAGAGCGTCTGCAAATAATCTACAAAGGGATGCTGCAATGCGTTCAACATCAATTATCGCGCATAGTATGTAGCAACGTGATACAATATTTACAGTAAAACCATAATTTAGCAACGAACCACTGGCACAAAGGCAGTCAGTAGTGTAATCAAACGAATTAAAGTCACGTCTCGAACAGCGACGTAGAAAGCCTCGCAAGACAAATGATAGCTGACAGACGTAATAACTCGGAATAACTGGCATTAGCAGGCGCGAACAAATACAATAAATATTATATGGATGTAATACAATAATATTTACGGTGATAGACTCGCTAATTTATTTAAAAGGGAAAACGGTACAGAATCTTTCATGCATCCGCTGAATGGAATAGTGGTAAGTAAAATGTGATTGGACATAATGTTCGGGCAGAATTGCAGCAATTTTGTAATCATATGACTATGAGGATTTCTAGCAATAGAATAGACTATATTATATAACTTTTTCACTTCAGACAGGAGTCCATAGGGTTAGTAACAATTTTACTTAACTCCAGTGTTAGTAGGTTACAGACACAGATATACATTAAAATTCAGCGTGGAGCTGCATCCTACTCCGCAACATTGGGGAATAAACCACCCAAAAAATGATGCAACATCAAATTGTTATTGTATAGGTATGTACATCGGTTTCGATCTTGAAGAAGAAATTCACGTGTTCACAAAGGGTCAAGCCAAATTGAAAAACAACCGAGATCTAAAGATAAACACGAAGGTTTTATTACAGAAGTATTGCATGTATGTGTCAATGACGTAGACGATGCAGAGCGCTAACCAGCAGCTGAGGTCAACAACATTTGGATAATTGTGTTAGATAGGTACTATTTTGTGAATGCGTCGATATGGAACGAAGAGGCGTGGGTTTGGAATTTAGAACTGTTCCAACAAGTTATCTAGACGTATTCAAATGTTTGAAGCCAATGTCGTTCATTCATTTATTTTATTTATTTGCCAGAAACATGGTATGTTATACAGGTGTTCATAATTACATAGTGCTACATGTCTCGCCGTTTTTACGGTATGCAAAATCAATTTACAATTACATGAATTTACAATTAAATTACATCGTTGGCATTGTTATCATTGCAGTGATATTATGGTGACTGATTTCTCTTCTGTGTAAGAGTGCTAATTTTGTCGGTCGAAGATAAAGCGTAATAACACAGGCAATTTTTTCATAAGCTACCACTTAAACGCGGATGCAGAATAATTTGTTACAACGATATACAGTTTATCAAACCCACGTTAACAACTAACTAAACAGAAATGGTCAACATTCCACGAAATCTGTACAAAATGGACGTTACGCATGCTTTGTTAATAACATGGAAAGTGGCAAAGAAATGTTCCCAGACTCATTAGAATTAAATGTTATCTCATTCTGGATAATATAGCGAAAACAATGAACATACCGAGACTTATGCAATGAGCTCGTAATATCTGAGAACTGAGGACAAAGGTGTACGGACTGATTAACTGCTAATAAAATAATAGTTTTGTTGTAAAAATAGTGAAGTCACGAAGTTTTCTTATATTATATCCGTCTTCGTAAAGACAGCTGATGATATGATGATCGTACTTTCTAATTAAATAAATGATTTTGAAATTAAAACTATTTTTAGAAACTGAGACATGACCTCGTCATTTGTTTTATATCCCACGCTCTGTCAAGCAAGACGGTTGAGATGCAGGAACATCGGTATTTGAAGACGAGGAACTAATAACATTCATACAAGTAATAGTAAAAGGTATTCATTATTTCTTGACTTCCTACCGTTAAGCTTTTCATAATTATAATTACACATTATCATCTCACGATATCGCTATCGATTGGAATGTAAGATATACTTTTACTCTATCGCAAGCAGTAGATGGGTGAACTCGAAATACATTTCACATTAATATAACATCTATGACCCTTACACAACGAGATCAAGTGGCAAGCCAAATACGGAAAGAGATTAATCTTTGAATCAGTTACAAAAAAGGTGCTGATCCCATCAATACATGATTGATTGGAGTCGTAGACGTAGCAAGAAATTGCAAATGATAATAGAACAACATACCGGGTGTATTGGAAAGCAAAGAAAGCGAACTTGCTCTGAAAGTGGTCTGCGATTGAGGAGTTCAGACAAAGTTATCGTCAATAGGCTCTGAGAGCTAAAGACCTCTATATCAGATTTCACGTCCATGTAGGTAAAACAAACAGGGGTGATTGAGGAAATACAAGATAAGTCTACTGGCTCTAGCTAGGCTACGTCTGCGTGGAATTTCTTATTAACCTTGATGACTGCAACGGAAAAGAATTTAAACGCTCATTCAATACGCTAAATTATACAAGCTATAGATATGACATTGAATGTTGTGAATTATATCTCCATATTTTCTCAAATGAATTAGGTAAATTGGCAATCAAAGATATGATGATGAGTGATATAAAACTATAATGTTAACAGCAAATGAAAGTAAGTGAAAATGAAACACAAGACTTTGGAAACGAGATCTACAATAAAAAAAAGTTAATTTCAATCAATGTTGTGAAAGCAATAATATCAGATTCCATTGAGTTAATAAAAAGTAAAACAATTGCGTCACAATTGGTTCCTTGTACTTGGGAACCAGAGCTGCTGCTAGTCATGTATTATCTGTACTGTAGGATCTTGAGTTCACCACGTTACGTTTGTTGTTAAACAAACACGAGGTAATTCTTTCCGGAATTTGGCACCGCGAATACAGGAAGCTAATAAAATCTGAGAAGATTCAAAGATTTGGGACATCGATAAGGGTGTGATGACTGACTGAGAACAACATTCGGTGTTACGAAGACTCCATTAAGATCTTATATCCGAAATCGATGATAGCATCAATGAATTTCATCGGGACACATCATGTCCACGAGGTAACCAACATTTTTCCTTCTTCGACGACCGAACCACAGTTCCGCGAATAAAATAAATGTGCTCATACAAGCATTCGATAAGGCGTTAATTAAAGGTGGTTACCCAACAATGCAGTTTGACCAGTTGCCTAAAATGACATCGCTCCGGACTGAACTTGTTCGTCATACGCCAAACTGCATTCAACTAATCGAATAATGATGTAAAAATTATATAAATGAAAAAAAATCTGTCTGTCGTTTTTTTATTTTGTTGTGAATTGTCAGTTAGGTGTCATGTTAGAGAGTTTCAGAAACAATTTATAAAAAGTGTAAATAGTTTAGGTGTTAATTAATTAGAAAGAGACTTGTCTAGACTCTCGGTTGGCGTTATACGCTAGCTCCACGAAATTTCATTCTTTGGAGTTGTTACTCATGAGTTTTTAAATTGTAGGTGCACTAAATGCACATTTTATAGTAACCACAATTAAATGTCAAGCTCTATGACAAGTCGTTGTAGGTATTACCTATTCCTTCAATCCGCAGATCATGTTTAACATCAATATTATGATTCACTCAGTAACGGGAACGCTTCTGTGGTCGAGATCCTTTATTTTTGCGTTCGGCATGGCACCAGTTGGCACGAAACGTACGTCATAACATACGATGTCTGTTTTTATTAAGGACCGTCTTTCTTTTATTACTCTTATATTCAATTGGAAGATAATATGTAAGGGGATTATATGCACATTCGAATATGCGTAAAGCCGCTTCCGTGGTGGGTAGACTTTGATTTATTTAATCAGGTTACCCTACGACGGCTGCGACTGGTCAGCGAGACGTTGACGGCTCATTTGGCAAGGCTTGCCTTCCTTAAATGGTGAGTATAAAATGATATATCATTTTAAGTTCTATCTATTAGTATGTACTTTCGCTAAAATCTATATCTGACCACCACGGTAAGGACTATTCCTGCTTGCAGCGCATATTATTAGTCGACTTAAAAAGGATTCCCTTTTGTTTTACTTACGGATGCAGCTGTGGTCATCATGTCCACGGGATTGTGTTTTCAAAATGGTCAGATATGGTTTTGGCGATAGTACCTACCTAGTTGCGAAAGCTAAAGAAGAAGTTGAAGGTTTCACTAAAAGCTTCAAATATGGTTTAGAGGGTTTTTTCTTAATAAGAAATATTTTAATGGAGCTGGAATTGGAGTATCTAGGCATCATGAACTTTGCACTCAACTAGTTAGCAATACAAACATGTCCTGTGGACATGATAACACACATCGACATGACTAACTTGACTCCCTTTGACAACATGGCAAACAAGTAAACACTTGACTACAATCAGCACTTATAAGAGACGCATGATCTATTTTTAGTTTTTCTAAACGAGCCAGCCACAGGTAGCCCTTTGAAAGAGCTTAAATTATTACAACAAAAAGGATAACATATAAGCAAGGACTTCCATTCGTCGTCAGGCCACGTACTTCGTGTAGCGTAATGGATTCCGTTGTCTGGGTAATTACGTGTAAAATAAATCAATACCCTGACACACTCGCATATACAGACAAGCGTATTATCAGAGTATAAAAATTATTTTTTAAGGCTTCGCACTTCATAATTGGATGAAACAACCTGAAGCGTACAGCCATCAAGAAGACGTGACAGACATGTCCTTGAATACAGATTTTATCAAGTCAAAAACACGGCTGAGCTAATAACACAGAACACAGCAAATTGGATTTACTCAGTGACTTCATTGTGGACAAATGGACACAGAATATAGATAAGAAGACGCAGATAACGGGTTTTCCAAAACTACAAGTGAGAAATTGTAAATCGCAGTCAAACAACTGGTGTATTACAGGTTTTAAGGAGCAAACAATGGTTATGCAAGAACTTTCACTAACCACCCCTGTACAAACCTCTCTACGCCTTTTACTTGTCAAAAGCGTCTGAGAAAAAAACGAAAGTGCTCGCTTAATAGCAATGTTATGCTGGAAAGGCGATAATTAATACTAGTAATTCATGCTAAGTTAGATCACGTACGCGCACGTCATTCGCTGTTTGGATTGAACGACAGGCGACGAATCACAATCAATCGTTTGAAATAAGAATGTCCTTGCGCAGGAGTCGAAAGCTATGTTTGAGTACATTTTGCAAGACAATGATCGTAACGGACGATGTCCTGCGCATACCTTATTTGTATTGTCTTTGATGTGTTTAGTTTTATAGTGTTATTGTGGCGACTGTTACGTGGTAACTGTCTTTTGTCACTTAAATTCGTTTTGTGTGTCGAATTACATTTCATTATGTACGGCGAGTTTATTGTACGTGACTAGTAGAAATTGTTATTTTATTAAAAAACTTATTTTACTGCGAACTTTGCACTCGACATGACTCAGATATAATTATGTGGCGGTTAACGAACTCGTTGAGAATACATAAGGAAAAAAGGTTGAATGGCAAATGGAAACGTGTCAAGTCTAAGATGAAAGCCAGGATCATAAACAACGGCATAATTTTCACCAGAATCAATTCTAAAAAAAAAAAAATGATATTCCTACATTACAATTTATAGCATGGTAACAACTTTTTCTTGCACATTCAAATCAATAGTTTTGTCTCTAGCCATTTGCAAGCTTATCAACGTAATATCTTTACCAAGTTGCCTTGCCATAATCTGTGTAAACCTTGCATGTATCTGTGCCTAAGGACAATCGAGACACGCCACCGTGATGAGCACAGACATTCACCTACTTACGTTCACAGCGTCCATAATATCCACCTTAATACCCATGTCCATTGCAAGTTATAAAGTTACATGCTCAAGCACCGGATTGTTGCAATATTCAGTTACATTATATCATAACTAAAGCGTATGAGGCAGAATAGCTAAGTTATGTGTGTGTGCCTAAAATTCAGAAAATATTACGCACCTTTTTTCTGCTATCACTAACACGATGTGTTGTGCTGTGTGTTCTCAAAATGTGTTACGCAATTAGGCTGCCGATCTTGTCCTTTGATTTAATACGTAAGGTTTTATTAATATTTTTATTATTATTTAATTTCTAAATCTAAAATCATTATCCCACCTACAATAGCATTACTAACAAATATACACTGGGCGGCCTTATCGCAGTAATGCGATAAGGCCGCCCATTCTATATTTTGTAGTGTGCCATGTATTTTTTATGCTATGTATTTTTGTGGTGTACAGACGCCAGCACATCAAGCTACTACAATCTGTCAAATTTCTTTGTTAGATTTTCAACTTTAACGCTAAAGCATTAAGGTTCAAGGTTGATTGGAAAAATTTGACAGTTTCGGGTAGCTTGACCTGCTGGCGTCTGTACAATAAAATATATAATTAATTATATATACATAAATATCAAACTGGAATCCACCGGTACAGTTACAAATTTTACGGCCAAAATTCATAATAATCAATGATGGTAACTGAAGAAAATCGATTACTGTGTAAAGCAGAAAAGAGAACAAGCCACAGAGCGTGAACCCACAAAACGTTTTTGCAGCTGAATCTAGTCAAATTGTTCCGATAGGTATTAAAGCGTGTATATTACTGGCCGAATGCAAAATCCGCCTGGCGAAAAATGATAGTCATCAGGGAAAAGGACAATAGAAAAAGGTTTTGCCTTTGATATGCGTATCAGTGATGGCAAAACCTGTTTTTCTCGAGTCGTGCATGGGTTTCTAAAATTGCTAGAAGTGGATTAGTACTCGGGAAAGATACTGGATTCATACGTAACAAAATCAGGCTGTAAATCACTTTTCTGCTAAGCTTTATCGAAACCACGTGATTGTTCGCTGTTTCTTTCCACGTAATGGAACAATTAAAATCCAATGACTTTCTTTTCCATATAATAGAAGGACTCTTTGTTATATTTTTTATTATCTTTTTTAAATACATTTTATGTAATCGCTCGCAGAAATTAGCCGTAAGTACTTTCTACAAGTTGCGCAACAAAATTCGAAGTTAGTTTAAACAAAAATTGATCGTATGTTTGCGAATGGAATAAAAGGCATAGCTATATATCTTAGTTACTCTTTATCAGTTATAGTTTGACACCTGTCAGATTTGAAGAAAGAACTAGCAAAGTTCCGCGCACAACAGAAGGCCAATTCTTGTAATTTAAAACGTTCAAATTCTAGTCGCAGTCTCATCTCAGCGACAAACATACAAAAACTTGTCAAAATGTTGGGAAATTAGAGGTTTTTTGGTTTTTGACAGATTGAGACTGAGGTCAGACTGTGAACGTTCTTATAATTACGAGAATTGCCCCTCTGAACTGTCCCGATATCTTTGTTTATTTGCGCGAATACTTAATATAAAGGTACATATGTAGGTATATCTAAAATAACTTAACATATGAGTTAGGTAAACAGGTTACTTTTACCGTGTATTATTTGGCAATTCTTTAGATGTGGCATTTAATCTTCATCTTTCTTAATTAAAATATCGTTGAGCGATAAAATTATGAAACCATTATTTGCCAATATTACGCCTGAGTTAATAAAATCTATTATTACCATTTAAGACACCAGTTTACACGTGGAACCTGAACTGTTTTAGGGCACGTCTACCTACATGGCAAAAAAAAAACACTACATTCTTATCTCTCAAAATACAGTGCTATGTGGTGAATCCTGGGTGATACTAGCTCTCAACTCCAACCTTCAAAGTTTATGCCAGCGTCAAAGGACTAATTTTTTCTCTGTTGAGACGTGTAACTTTATGTGGTACGACTTGGTCCTAATGTACAACCACTGCTAGCATAAAAAAAGAATATGTTAGACTAGTAAACAAGCGGGTGTTTAACCTTATAATGATTTTCGCGATCACGTCGCAACAAACATGTTTGTGGACCTCGGGCCCCACTATTCTGCTCTATAACTCTACCTACTGAGTCTAATAGTACAATATACATACCATAATAGCTATATAATAGAATAATGATAAATTCACCCTAGATTGAGGCACATAGTGTAAGACCAGAAGGTTCTGCACCCTAATTGCGTAAAACACAATCAATCGGAATCGGTTTCATTTTGACAGTTCAACAACATTAATAATAAATTATTTATTTCTTACCACAAATTACACAGATAGTAATTAATAGTCAACAGACACAATTACATAATTAATTTGTGGAAGACTGGTGCCTAAACTAAGTTTTTTACAAAACCTGTATGTCAGGTCACCAAATTCATTGCGTTATTTACGTGTTGAGCAGACAAATTTTTCGAACTTATGAAGCAATGGATTTGTTTCAAAATGATTCAGATTACGATTGATTGTGTGTTACACAATTAGGGTGCAGGTCAAGCATCTAGGGAGAGTTCATCATAATTTCTAAATATTATGGTATGTTCAGGGTACTCAAGCTACTAATTGTGCCATCTGCTATCTTAATCATTGCTCGACTAAATACTGAGAACTGCAATGAACTACCAGTTTTTTAGCCAGCAACCTGCTCCCTCCAGGAACCAATCTACATTTTAACTTCTAATAATCCGATAATGAATATTTAAGCTTCTCAAGAAGGTCAAGGTACAAATTAGTAGATGAAAAATTCGGTAATATCTCGCCTTGTCATCAATGTCACGTTTGCGAAACAAAATGACAACTAATCAAGGGTTATGTCCACTTGTTTTATAACATTCGGTAACTTGAGAATAGCTCTTTAGTTTCCATCTTTAGTAGGCAGAATGTTTTAGCAAAATAATGTTATGCTTGAACAACATAAATGTCGCTTACCGTTAGCATACCTAAGATACGACATGACAACAGAATTAATATTCTAGTTAGATCATCATACTTGAGACCGGGTGTTTTTCCTTAAATCTTATTGAATTTCAGTGTCAATATGTGGTTATTGTATGGTTGGTTAAAGTTGTTTTTAAAAACGTGGCACGTGTCGTCCTAAAATCATTCTCTGGTGGTTGATATTTTTTTATGAGCACAGTAACGTAAAGTCTGGTGACATAAGGGAGCCCGAAGGGCCCTAGCACGCAAGAGCAGCAAGGCAGTTTCTGATTGAGGCGAAGTCAAAGATGAGAAGAACACTACAGTTGGCAGGAAATGAATATAGGCCGAAAACATAAGTAGGTAAGTTTAAAAGACTTCAAGTAGCATCCGGTAGTGAGACATAGACAAAATAATGGTTATGACCCAGAAGGAGATGGCGGGATGACCTGGATTCCTTTAATAAAGGTTGGTCCTTGGCAGCTCTGGTCAGAGAGAGGTGGTAGGAGAGTAGGGCGGCCTTTGCCCAACAGTGGGACATTAATGATTAATAAAATAAAATGGCGAAGTTAAACAGCCGACAAATAAGTTTCTTCTTTATTAACTCCAACACCATCAGGTTATACTAAGCAATAGACACTAAAACTAGAATCATTACTACTATCAGCATGCATCTAAACAATTGATGATATAATTGAGGCCTATAAAGCTGCGTTTCACAGAATTATACCCTCTATTGCCAAACACTGAAAATATATTTTTGCTTGCGAATTTTCTTCATTGTAGCAGCATTGCGTACGCGCAGGCGCATCGGTACAACGTGGTCATTAACCCGGGCCACTGGCCGTAAATACACAATGCTAATTCAGCAAATTAGGAAGACAGGCTAAAGAAAAAGGATAAAGGATACTGTCATTTATTGACAAAAGCAGATGTAACTACAAAGGATACGCCAGAAAGAAATGAAAAGACCATTTAGAGTGCGTAGAGGTACAGAGGATTTTTGGGTTGGAAAAAGGTAAATACATTGTAAGAAGGTACATCAAAAGGAACTCAGCGGGGCCATTACGTAACACACTAACTGTAGCAATGGCTTTCATTTGACAGTTCAGCAACATTCATTGCGTTATTTACGTTGTTGAGCAGACAAATTTTTCGAACATATGAAGCAATGGACTAGCGGGATCCTTCAAAATTGTTCAGATTGTGATTGATCGTGTGTTAGGCATGAGCTGAAAACTTTAGTAAGTTTTGTTTGGACATTGATGTAACTAACTAAACATGCTCATTATTCTGAAACAACATAATCTCCGAATTATGACGCCCAGTCATATTAATTTATCTTTTGGCAAGCCACACATACTTTCAGCATTGTTTATATCACACAATACATATTTATTAGTAGATTACTGTTACATTATTCATTGTAAATGTTTTATTTTGTTGTCTGCACCAGTCTGCGCTAAGTTTTATTGTGGTGCGTCTGCGCAGACATCCGGCGAGAGGCAATTTGATGCTCGATTGCGCTGATTACTTCGCTGATAGATTGGTCCTTTGATGTTCATATTTCATGATATAATAGATGATCAAACGAACTTACCTGTGTGAAGTTCGATCATTATTATACTGCGTGCTTCGTTCTCGATATATGTTACTTTACCATGCAGCATTCTCGAGTCACTCGGCAACTACGCAATTTTCAGAGCTAAAACTAAACGTAAGTATTAGTGTGCGTTATCTGTGTCCTAGCGCGATCCGTCATTATTTTCGTTTGCGCGGCAACTGACACGGTGTCCTTAGAAATAATTGAGTAAATTTGTGTTTTAAAGTGAAATTTTGCTTAATTTAACCAAACCAAGGTACGGTTTGTTATGGATATGCGTTTTTATTGGTACTTATCCTAAAAAGTATGTCTCAGCTGTTGTGATTTTGTGATAGCTGGCCTTCAGCGCTTATTTCTAAATTAAGGGTCACCCATCATTATTTATTTCTATATACTTTATTGTTATATCTTTAATATTTTAATATCTTTTTGGGACCTGAGACGATAAAATATTTTGTTAGTTCCTGAGGACACTTTTTACAAGACAAATTAAATACATCGTCGTTTTATCCTGAACAATACAATAACGATGTTATAAGGACACCCGGATGGAACGAAGTTCAAAGAGAGAGAGAGACGGACAGAGAAACACGCGCACCCCGCACGGCTTACAACTATAGCAAAAAGTGTCGTTCCAACTTTTGGTCTTAATTTTTTCCGTCTAGCCCCCTTTCGCAACGCGCGACAAGGGGGCCTAAAAAGGCCACTTTAAGCAATACCTCTAAAAGCTATTCATTTCCTGAATTCCCAGCAGATCATTAGCAATTCCTCTAATTTTCGTAAAATTTCATTTCATATTTGGTGTAAACATTGCCGCATGAAAAACATAAAAACCGTAATTTTATCGGTAAATTTTTCATTACAGTTTTTATTAATCAAATTGGTTTTTTAGTTTTTATTTCTACATTTTAAATGTTATTTCATTGTGATATGAATTGCGCACAGATCATATTATGAATTGTCAGTTTGTGACCATTTTACGATTTTTAATATGATTCATATTGTTATCCTATTATGATTTTGTCAAAGCGGCATTTTTAGGCCCCCTGGAACTTCGTTCCAATTATCTAATATTATGACGTCACAAGAACAGCAACCGAA
Source organism: Apamea anceps (assembly GCA_951799955.1). Lineage (NCBI taxonomy): Eukaryota > Metazoa > Arthropoda > Insecta > Lepidoptera > Noctuidae > Apamea > Apamea anceps. The sequence goes on from OX637511.1 coordinate 2,812,326, forward strand.
TGATACAACAATGACTACCAGATAATATGCAAATTGATGCATACCATGTCAGTCCATGTTATTCTAGCTATCTAATCGAATTTGTCTGCACCAGCTCCGCACATAATTAAGTATCAATAATAAATTATATCTCAGTTCCAATTGCAAAGAGAATTACGTTTGGAGAATTGATTTATATTCCGAATTAATTGAATTTGCAATTACATAATGAAATCGTGCGTGCGCGTCTTTGATCTTCTATGTTAATAAACTTTCTTAAATGATAAATAACTTGTTGATTGACTGGGCCTCTAATTAACATAGGGAAAAGTATGCGAAAGTCCTAATTACGACATCGTGAATTCGTGATTATGAACAAAGCTGCAAGGGATGCTAATAACATAAGGCTTACATCTAGATAGTCCATTCTTTCAATGTTATGAGTTTCACAGTAGACAGTCTTAACATTGTTATGAACTGCCTCATCGGTCTAGTGGTCTTATTTGTAAGTGTGTATTTTATGTCTTTTTAGGGTTCCGTACCTTAGAAGGAAAAATGGAACCCTTATAAGATCACTTCGTTGTCCGTCTGTCTGTCCGTCAAGACCTTTTTTCTGAGGAACGCGTAGAGTTATCAAGTTGAAATTAATATCAAATACTCAGGGCTGCAATCCTCGAAGCAGTAAAAAAATCAAAGTTCTAAGTAAACGCAATCAAAAGATTCGGGCGTTTATGTTCCGTTTCAGCTGCATACTTTGACTCTCGCAAGGGAATCAAAACCTATAGGGTACTTCCCATTGACCTAGAATCATGAAATTTGGCAAGAAGCAATATCACATAAATAAATAAATCATGTCCCACAAGTAAAGGAAAAAATCCGAAAACCGTAAATAATGGTATGACTGTTGCTTGGGTACCTGTACTGCTGTAAAAATAGGTTCGGTTCCCTGCAAACGTGAGTTTAGTATCTGACAGTTTGTGAATACGTGTACTAATAGGTTCAACTCTCTGCAAGTGTGAGTTTTTTGTACGGAACCCTCGGTGCGCGAGTCCGACTCGCACTTGACCGGTTTTTTAATGGTAGGTAATGTGAGTTTTGTTTGTGCAGAATAAATAATTTTTCTTTCTCTCTTTTCTTCAAGCACTACTGCTGAGCATGAGGGGGCCTAAAAGGGCCACTTTGGCGGAATCATAATAGGATGACAATATGAATCATATTAAAAATCGTAAAATGGTCACAAACTGACAATTCATAATATGATCTGTGTGCAATTCATATCACAATGAAATAACATTTAAACTGTAGAAATAAAAAATAAAAAACCAATTTGATTAATAAAAACTGTAATGAAAAATTTACCGATAAAATTACGGTTTTAATTTTTTTCATGCGGCAATGTTTACACCATATATGGAATGAAATTTTACGAAAATTAGAAGAATTGCTAATGATCTGCTAGGAATTCTGGAAATGAATAGCTTTTAGAGGTATTGCTTAAAGTGGCCTTTTTAGGCCTCCTGGTCTTGTGTTTGATTCCCAGGTTGGGCAAAGTATTATTGGTCTTGTGTTTGATTCCCAGGTTGGCCAAAGTATTATTGGGTTTTTCTATCTGAAATTTCTCAGAAGCAAGCAGCCCGGATTCTACATTTGCGCCCAGTTGATGTCAATAGACTCGCCCCCTGTTACATGAGAGCAAACATAACTGGCGAAATGTGGGTGTACTATACATACACCTCTGCCCAACACTTCGAGCAAACAAGGCGTGATGTTATGTCATGCAGGAACTGGTATTTTCAGTTTACGGTTATGTTAAGTGCTGAGGTTTAGAGTTGCCCTTGAAGCGGACGGACACGGACTGGTACCGTTCAAGAATTCAAGATTTCTTATTACTTCGACAGAATCGTACACATTCTTAGGAAAAGACAAAAACCGGCGTTTTTACGTTGCTTAATTTTTATTAATTGATAATATTTATGGTATTCGTGGTCTTCAACTACGAGTGTGTATAATGGCCGGCAGCTAGGTGTATAGCACTCGGCAATAGTACACTTTTCTACAAGTAATATAATTTTTTTTTATAATTGATAAGTATATTTTATATGGATCAATACTTCCAGAGATTACCTCTTCAAACCAAAATTTGTTATACCTCTTTATAATAATAATTATTATTTTATATGACTTTAACAGACGAGTTATTAATTAATTCAAATTCAAATTATTTATTTTGGGACAACTAGATCCACCGGTTAGTGTACAAAAGCAAAAACTTAGAAAAACTATTGTTAGTACTTACTTAAATACAAGAAAAAAGGACAACACTCACAAAAACATCACAAATCACAAAAATGCCCCTGTGCTGAGACACTCCGACTCGTCACGATAACCAACAGGGAGATACCTCCCTAAAAGATCACCAGACGAACGAAATGTCTCAACACAGGCGCACGTACATCTTCAGCTACAGTTTTCAGGATGCTGTTGTGACTCCCCCGCACCCTCCTCATAAGTGACACGACTTTTTTCCGAATGACGGCATGAAAACCGTCAGTATGAGCCTGCGCGAACATCTCAGAGGCACTACAGAAACGAGGAAGTCCCAACATCATCCTGAAAATGTTATTGTATTGGACGCGCAGTGTGTCCAGGGATTTTTTGGTATAACTAACCCACAGACTACCTGTATACAGACCCTGACAATACGCTTTAAATAGCGTGATCTTGACTTGGTCCGTACAGCGGGCGAATCTATGGGCCAGCATGTTGCCACAATTAAGTCATACACGAAGAAATTACGTTTGCTATAATAGCGTGACAAACGTCCCCTACCTACTTAATGTGCCTGCAATCAATCAAAGAATGTTTACATAATTTTTCACAATTACCCTGTAAATAGCACCTTTTTGTACGTTTTACTTCCTGGCGAACAGCGGAAGAGCCGTGATAACGGATCGCGTAGAACAATCAAATAATTAATAGGCCAAGGATGGTTTGATTTCATACGTATTCGCCATGCATTGACGGACACGCAAATATATTATTATAATTAGCACCAGCAATCTAATTATGTTGTGCTAATTATTATAATCTAATTGAGAGTGATAAGCAACTACAGAGTATTAGAACATGATTAGAACTACTTTTCTGAATCCAGGAGGAATAGCATAATCATCATATAATGTTCCCACTGCTGGGACACAGGCTTCCTCTCTGTGAGAGGGAGTGGGCCTTTCCACCTCGCGGGCCCTGGATGGGTTGGTGGATGTCACATGTTTTCGCATTTTCGGTTATAGGATATCGTCGCCTTAGAGTGAAAACCTCGGGAATGCATTTTTGTTCAAATTAATTTTATTGCGTTTCTAGGAAGAAAACCTCGCAACGCACATCCTGATCCTACTTAATTAATTTATAAAAAAATAATTAATAAAAAAACATAAAAGACGCCGTACAAAAATTTTACAGTACGCAGTTTTTTCTTCCTCCTGAAAAGTTACCTATTTTACACTTACGAGGTTTTCACTCTAAGGTGTCGATATGCCGGTTTCCTCAAGATGTTTCCATCACCGTTGTGGGAGCAATGGTGATGAAATAATTTACACAAAGTAAAGTGCCTGTCTAGTTTCGCACCTACGAACTAAAACTCGTAGGTCGCAGCGGTTGTCGCTGGCCCACCAATGCTCTCGAGGAAAAGTGCAGCTCTAGATTTAGTGAAGTGGAAAAGCTGAAAGGAACCAGGACCTGGCTGAAGCAGAACTAACATTAGGTTAAGACTTTTACTAAGAACTTGGATCTTGTAATTTGATCTAAAATAAAGTATTTATTTATTTGAACCAGATTTGGACTAAAATGTGGAATACAGACCTAAGAAAGAAATAAGGGAGAATGCTTAGGCTATTACCTACACTTTTAAAAGCTTGAAGATATTAAAAGTAAAACACAAGTGCACTTGCAAATGCAACCTCTTTCTCTTCAAGTGGAAGATAACCACCTGATAAGACAACAAGAATGCGTAATTTTTTGCAAGCGTAACATGTTTGCAACTTCATTTAAAGCAACTTTCAGTTTCAGGTTGTTCGCCCTAAGCTGGTTGGAAAGTCTACTATAACACTAAAACTGGCAGTATGTGCACTTTTCTCTGTCCGATCTTTGTCTCCAGCTTTTTCATGACATAACTATTACCTACACATTTCCTACGTACAGACGCCAGCACATCAAGCTACTACAATCTGTCAAATTTCTTTAATAGATTTTCAACTTTATCACTAAAGCATTTAGGTTCAAGGTGGATTGGGAAAATTTGACAGTTTCGGGTAGCTTGACCTGCTGGCGTCTGTAAAATGCTAAAGTTGTGGTTTTACGCGTTTGCAAGTACGGTAATTTCTACCAATCCAACTGCATAAGATTCTGATTTTGGAGGGCATTGCCTCGAAGGCTTCAGTCTTTTCAAATTAGCAAAAACACCATAGGTAATGGCGCGAAACAAAAGCGACACAGATAAAATCGCAGAATTTTCAAAGTTCATTGTCACTGGTAGCCATGCGTGAATGATACCAAGCTATTATGTTGGTAGGGAGGATGTAAGTGCAACTAGGGTAAAACTGGTTGGTCCTTTGTAATTTTTATTTAAAGCGTGGTGATTAACGCTCATGTCTTCTCTGAATGAGAAGAGGCATTTGCCCTGCTTAGGGACAATAGGTTGGTATTATTACTATACCAACTTCATGTACAGACGCCAGCACATCAAGCTACTACAATCTGTCAAATTCTTTAATAGATTTTCAACTTTATTGCTAAAGCAATAAGGTTCAAGGTTGATTGGGAAAATTTGACAGTTTCGGGTAGCTTGACCTGCTGGCGTCTGTACAAAACGGGAAGGTACGTACCTATCTACATAAATCAGACGCCATTGTCTACCAGTTAACCTTCGACCTTTTTCAAAGAAAATGACGAAAGAAATAACCAAAATAGAACTAACGAAACATAACCTACGCGTTTAGTGCGTTAAATCATGTTTTGTACAGATATCGTTGAAGCTCACAGCTGGTTATCTCGTTACAAACTAGCACGGATATAGTCATTTAGTCATGTGCTAAATTTCAATCTCACGATTAATCTGTTTCCGCTTTATGGGTCGCCGCCCACACTTCGTCAACTGTCGTCAATAGTGAAAGGACAATGATAAAACCGTTATTAGCATTTATATCAAATAGGTTTCCAAAAATTCCTAACTTGTAGGAAACCTTTTCAAATGGGTACTTAGCTCTATTTATGTTCTGTACGCTAATTAGTAAACGAGTACAATCTAGATGTAATAATTTCCGTTAGAACTTCCCAATAACAATATTTTTACAAATAGGTATGAACGAACCTATACACATGTCGACTGGAGCAGCGGTGGCCCAGTGGTATCTGTCCCGACTTACGAGTTGTAGGTCGTAGGTTCGCACCCAGGCAGGCACTATACTTTGTGAATTTAATTTCATCACCACTGCTCTCAAAACGCTAAAAGAAAACGTAGTGAGGAAACTGGCATGTTCTAGAACCAAAAAATTCAAAGACATGTGACATCTACCAACCCGCACTGGGCCTGCGTGGTGGATTACGGCCCACTCCCTCTCGAAGAGAGGAGGCCTGTGTCCCAGCAGTGGGAACAATATAGGCTCATATGTAGGAAACCTTTACAAATAGGTAGCTCTATTCATGTACAGTTCGCTAATTAGTAGGTACCTAAATGAGTAGGTTCTACCTAGGTGTAATAATTTTCGTTAGGTCTTCTCAGTAACACTATTTTTATTACAAATATGTAGGTACCTTACCTAGGTATAAAATGTATTAACAGGTAGTGAACTACGGGTGATCTCACATCCCAATAGGTACATCATCATACTACATAAGATTAACATTGTAATTTCCTTTGCTTTTCTTTCTGCAATAAGCAAAAATGACAAAGCTTCCGTCCGTTGTAGCGCCATCTTCTTTCCAAAGTTCATTCATCTTTTCCGTTGTGATTGACTACACACAGAATGTTTCTACAGTTACTTTAATTACTTATAGCAGTCCGCTTTTATTTATATTAGCTATCGTGATGCGTTGCTAATATTGTTAATGGCACATTACAGCTACAAATAACGGATTTAAGGCAATTTAGATAACCGATATAACAAGATTGGTTTCGTAAGTTCTCTTCAGATTTTCCTACGATGACTCTACGAGATTGCCGTTCAGAAATCGATACATGCTCGAAGAACTGTCTATAAGTTTTGGTCCATTTTCCTTGCGAAGTAATAAGATGATGCGTAACTTTGCTTTTAATGTTTTGTTAGGCTGGTTGTAGTGTTCGACAGACGGTCAGCGCTGACATCGGTCGCGTACCGATTTATATGGACTTGTGCTCGCTGTCTGTCGGTGCTACAATACACATCCATTTATCGTTAGCGTCTTGGTACGCGAGACCGACCGACGGTACACCCCCGACGTCAGCCTAAGATCCGTAACTTGTGTCGAATACGTCGAGAGCATTCGAGACAAGTTACGGATCATGGCCGACTTGCTGGAGTGTGAAGTTCCCTACACCTGCACTTTAAAGGACATAAAAAACGCCACTGATGCCGCGATTAACGTGGCCATCTTCTGAGCCCAAGTAATGTCAAATGTCGTCGTATTTATTTAATAAATATGTAAACACTACCCCATGTAGATCAGTAGTGAAGGATTTGTCATTAATGCCAACTGCAAATCACCACAAATGGCGAGAAACAGTTAAAAGTGAGGCGGTGCCTGCCCGAGAGGCTTGGTGTGGTGACAAGCTTAATTACGGGATCAACAGGATTCTACACGTACCATCGACATGAAAGAAGAAGAAATCCACAACTTTCTGATGATCGTTTCTTCATACAACATCGTGCCGATCACAATGCGAATTACACTAGTTTAGATCGACGCCATTGTTCCCAATACGTTGGATAGTGTAACATCATGATTGTGCCGACAACCGTCGCTAATCAGGAATGCTCCGTGACTGCGTCTTGAGACATAATAACGTAGGCACGTAGAAATCGGCATCCAAGTAATCACTAGTCAGCCTTGGCAGAATGGCAGAAATCAATTGTTTTTACTTTTTTAGCAACATTTGTTTACGGAGTACCTACTGTTATTAAGATGCCAGCATGCTTATCATACCTACCTAATAGATTTTTAAGTGCAATAAACGTAGGTTATTAGTCATCACTAAGTAGATAATTACAGAACATGAGTAATTGTTAAATATTTTATGAATATTAGGTATCCATTGTGATCATGACTGACCTAATTGCTCAACTCGACAAGTGCAGTAGGTAGCTATGCTCGTGATAATAGTAGGCTTAGATTCATTTTCTAGCATGCAATCATAATACTTCTCAACTCCTTCTTTTTGGATAAAAGTGCAGTAACTTATTTCTAATAATAATAATAATATCCCTGGACATTTCACACAGCGCCATCTAGTCCCAAGCTAAGCAACCTAATGCTTGTGTTATGGTAACAAGATGGCTGATAAACTACTTATATACATTTTTTTTTTGTAAATACATACATATTATAGATAGAAAAACACCCAGACTCGGAACAAATACAAATAATGCACGTTGAAAGCCCTTGACTTACACTCTGGCTAGTCTTTATGTAAAAACTTAATCAATTTAAAATCTGTGAAATTCATATTTCACGGATCAGTCTAGCAAGCAAAGGTCAGCCGACAAAAATTAACGAAAACAATTCACATGAATCGTTGCTCGAAAATTCCAGGCCGTGAAAATTCGTATTTTTCGTACGTGTCTTGTCTTGAGAATAAGGTTAGACAATGTACCCGAGAAAGCCCTTCCCAAAGGCCTAGTTTGTTTGAGAACCGTGCTTGGAAGGGTATACTACAAACCATATTTGAAATATTATTTGGGAAAGTCAGGTGTCCCTAAGGAATTACGAAGTTTCGTAGAACTAAGAAGGGCAATAAGAAAATTCTAAAAAAGACTAAGTAGGAAGTTTCTAATTATTTTCTTAGCTTATTGTGATAATGCGAAAAGTAAGCACGAACAAGTAAAATTCCTCCGAACAAGCTTTGGTTAGGAAGACCTGAGACGACAAATGACATTGAAATTCGACGATTTATTAAGCAGGTTAGCGCTATCATTCAAACACCAAATCTTGTAATAATTACGTGGGTACCTATTGTAATGTTTTAACAAATAGCTTCATAAACAAGGGTAAGGTCGTCGGCGGGTCTGTTACACAAGTGTTATTGAGGTCGCTTTCTCATTGTCTCCTTGGTAAGCCCCCGCAGGCTAACGCTGATAAGCCTGATGCCCACATGTGCTCTAATTATATTCATTGTAATCCAATGTTACATCTACAGCTGATTGTGTATCTCTGTTTGGATGGGCGAGGTATATATGAAGATTGTGGTTGTTTCTTTAATTAATAGTTCATTTTATTTGATTTTGTTTGTCCGAAATTGGTTTGTATTGTTTTATTTTTATTACTTTGTACTCGTACGTTTTGCAGGTTTCGCTTTAGCTTTTAAATTTGTTTTCCCTTCTTGTAATTTTCGTGTATTGTATTGTGATTTATTTTAATGTGTTCGTTCTTGTCAAACTTGCTGTACCTAGTGAATGATGTGGTCGCCTATAATTGGAGGCGCACACTTGTATTTGTCCTTGTTAATGTTTACATGCATGTAACTGTGTAGCCTCTGTTGGCGATCCAATAAATAAATAAAGGTGGAGGCCTCTAATTAGATGTAGTAGGTACTGTAGTGATGTAGTCCTTTGCAATGCCAAAAATTGTTTAATACGTCGGTCAAAAACAGGCGCTTTTTGCAAGTATAGTCAACCTAATTTTAGTGTTGAGGTTGACCACAGATCTTCACAACCAATTGTTATAATCATTATAGCAAAGCTTGATGGATACTTTTAAGGTATTGTTAAAGTAGGACTTTAATTTGAAAACTGACTTTGAATTTAGGTATCTGTAATTGCTATGGCAATAAAAGTTTATCTTGAATAGAGGTTTTTAAACACTCGCGTTTCACGAATCATAAAATCTATACCTCAATAAATCATAAAATCTAAGCTCATTTCAATGCAACATTTTCAAGTGCAGTTTCATCTTCGTGTTTTGTAAAAGCAACACGTAACTGACGTAACGATAGTGAATTCCCGCGACTCTTGTTGGTCTGTCTGCTTGTCTATAAAGTATAAACCTCTACCAAACATGGTTGTAAGCCACGTGCGTAGGAAGTAAAAGACTATTCATCCAAATATGTAACAGCAAAATCTTCGAGGTCGTCGACCAGCGTCATTGTCTTTAAAGGATCCTAATTGATGTTTTAGGAACTATCAAGAATAACTCTAACTTCTAATTACAGATTGTTATTGACGCAATTTTGTGAAGATGTTTTTGGGAGTGTTGATTTGTGTTTTCAACGACTTTTGATTTCGGTAACGGGTCTTTCGAGATTCATGCTGTCATTAACATCGATTTAGGGCCTAAGACCGTTAAAGCGTAGGCGGTAAAGTTTAAGGACCTAAACATACAGCTAATCATCTGAGTTTTAAGACTTTTGATCTTCATTCAACTTTAGGGCAACTCATCCGCTTGAAACGACGATAGTGATGCAGTTTCTTTTTTCTAATTTATTTTACCGCACTTACCTAATCTACATCCAACTATATGTAATTGCGTTTCGAAATTCACGTCTCTTTCATCGAAATAATTATTACCGCGCGTAATTACGAATCATTTGCGCAAAAACTTTAACTTTATTAACTTAAAAAATCAAAAATAGGCGCGACACCTTGATAGCAAAACAGGTTGGTGAGTCAGCTTTCCGAAGCGTCCAGACAGAAAGGCCAAATAAACGAGTAAACTTGCTGAACCACTAGCTCGCCTAGCGAGTTGCAAGTCGCGACCATTTTCCGCAACACGATGAGTCATCGAGGAATTTCTCTGATTGCTACCGAGAATAATATTGTTGCAGAGCCTGTTGATACACACCTGTGTTGCATGTGGGTAAGATATGTATTTTTTGTGAACCTTTTCCTGGATATTAAAGGCTCTAAGGCTCTAAAGGTAGCAGCCAACTTTCGAATAGAATAGGCGCGAATTGATGTTGCTAACAACCCGCCGGCACTGGGTCCGCGTGGTAGATTACGGCCCACTCCCTCTCACAGAGAGGAGGCCTGTGTGCAAGCAGTTGGAACATTATAGGCTGATTATGATTAGAGCTCGCAGCATCTTGTACGCCAACTCATTTTTAGCATTTAAAAATGAGTTGGAATGAGTTCGCGATGGTGACGAGTGATTACTCGCTGGTATGCGTATGCACTAAACATAAAGTTCGGCTTTGTACTACTGTGACAAACTATCTAAAACTCCTTATTGTTCTACTAGGTACAGTGACCCTATAAGAACATAAAGAGGAGCTTTTCGAAACTCCGACTGCTTCGTGTGTCTACTGGTCGCAAGCACTACTGTTGAGCATGAAGTCTTGGGTTTGATTCCAGGTTCGGGCAGAGTGTTATTGGGTAATAGCAGGGGGCTAGCCTATTGCATTTGCGCCCAGTTGATATCAACAGACTCGCCCCCCTGTTACAAGGGACTTGTACAGACGCCAGCACATCAAGCTACTACAATCTGTCAAATTTCTTTAATAGATTTTCAACTTTATCGCTGAATCATTAAGGTTTAAGGTTGATTGGAAAATTTTGACAGTTTCGTGTAGCTTGACCTGCTGGCGTCTGTACATAACTGGCGAAATGTGGGTGTACTATAGGTACACCTCTGCCGAACCCTTCGGGGAGTACAGGTGTGATGTTTTGTTATTTTTTCGAAAACCTTGTACGTCCACATATTGAAACTGTGTGTCTTGATAAGTATGATATATTATGTTTTAGTACCCGAAACTGTCAAATTTTCCCAATCAACCTTGAACCTTATTGCGTTAACAATAAAGTTGAAAATCTATTAAAGAAATTTGACAGATTGTAGTAGCTTGATGTGAGATCGCCGCGAGATTTAGCACCTGTGGGTTGAGTTGCGTTTGCGCGCTTGTTGTTTTGCAAGCAACAGGATAGTATCTGACCGGCTAACGGGAGCTCACGTCGCATTGCTGCTCGCGCAACAAAACATAGGTGATAAATACAAGTTGCAGGATTTTCTTTTACATCAAAATAGAGGAAATAACTCTAGGGAAAACCAAGGAATTACACTAATCACAATAATATCCATCTTGTTACCATAACACAAGCATTAGGTTGCTTAGCTTGGGACTAGATGGCGCTGTGTGAAATGTCCAGGGATATTATTATTATAATATTATAAAGGCGAGAGTTTGTGAGTGTGTATGTATTTGTATGTTTGTTACTTCTTCACGCTCAAACGGCTGGACTAATTTTGATGAAATTTGGTATGGACGTAGCTGATACCCTGGATTAACACATAGGATTTTTATCCCGATATTCCCACGAGAACGAAACTTATGCGGGTGAAACCGCGGGGCGCAGCTAGTAAATTACATGTTTTAGTAAATAGCACACATAGAATTAAGTATAGTTCATGTCATAGACAATCCATGTTATATAATGATCCACACAATAGAACAAAGGTACCATGACAAGCGGTACTGTCTTTTAATGTGTGTTTAGTAATTTTATATCATAATACAGTTCACTGGAGAAAACAAAAACAATACTTGTATTTCTAACTAATGTGACACTAAGGGCCGGGTTTTTTGATCTGTAGGTAAACTCAACCAATTGTTAAAAATAGTAACTAATGGTTAAATTTTTGCAAAATGTTATTTTTGATCAATTTTTAGTTTATCTGATGATATATTATCATTGCTAATGGTCAAATAATTAACTATTAATTAAAAAAAATAACCATTAGATGAACTAAAAATTGACGAAAAAACACATTTTGCAAAAATTTTACCATTACTTACTATTTTTAACAATTGGTTGAGTTAACTACTGATCAAAAAATCGGCCCTATGGGGTTTATTCATAAAAGTCGCTTAAAGTAAAGTAATGATTAGCAACATACATTTTAGCCCCTTTATGTATAAATGTTGCTTAAAGTTAAGTACTGATTAGCAACTGTTTACACATTACATACTGTTACAACTGTTTACATTTATTTCTGACATTTAAATGTCACTTAACTTTAAGCATTGTTTATAAATAAACCTCTAATTAATGTTTAAACATCTCTTAACTTTAAGCAATGTTTATAAATAAAGGGATAAGTTGTTACAAAAGATCTGGTGACATCCTCAGCCATAAGAGAAGTTACAATTGAAGTTTTAGCTTTAACATAATCAAAAATGTGCAAGTTTTGCTGTAGACAAATTAACTAGCTAATTCTTCTAAACACAGCAGACCTTGCCAACTAGCCTGGTTGTGTGTTTAAAAGGAATTTTACAGTTGAATGAAAGATGTTTCTGACATATTTTATTGATTGTAAGTTTGTTGTCATTCTTCTCCATACGAAAGCTACCCTTTAGAAGGGGCGACTAGAATCAATTCTATTTTAATGTAATTTAAGACATTCAAAAGTGTCTATTATGTGCCTATTTGAAATAAATTATTTGACTTTTTCATGTGTGTTTTTACTGTATAAACAGCAGCAAGATAGTTTCATTTGAACTACACATATTAATTAGAATTAATTACATAATAGTTAGTTATTACTTAATATGGTTGCATATAAGGTTGCAGGTATTTAAGTTAATATATTTAATTGTATCAGGAAGTATATCAAGGTTTTGATAATTAAAGCATGATACCTACTGATGACAAAGATCATTAGTACAAACCATGCCTGATCTTACTTAAGTTTCATTTACTTGCGCTTTACTTCTTGATAATTACAATAGTAATTTATTGTAATTTTTATGAAATAGCTAAGTACCTAAAGTAAAACCAGCTAACTGGAGTGCTATGTTACTATAAAATAAACCAAAGTTAAAAATATTGTTTTATTTAACTTTAATCTTCCGTTATTCACTTGTAATTTCAGTCTGCAGTATTCTTAATTTTACATGATTATTTTTATTACTTACTTCTTCAGTCTCTTCCTAACTTTTGTATCTCGATGGATAGGCTTATAATTTGCTTCTACAACACTTGTTTTAACTTCGCTCGTCATAACTTCATACATGAATAAAATAATCCTGTTATTTAAAGTAAGTAGTTAAAACAGAATAAAGTTGTTGCAAACTATAATTATAGAATGTATTTATGCTAATAAAATAGTTGCAAAACTTAGATAATAAGAAAACATGAACATAGTAAGTATCAAAAAGTTTAGACAGCGCAAACTTACCTTGGACGTCAATACGCGAGGCATCACAAAACCTAAACTGGAAAGTTTTTAAACATGCTATTAGGGACTAATATCACTAAATATAGTTTTTAGTTATTTAATGAGTTCTTTATTAAAACTTGAACAAGCACACCACAGAATACATTGAATAAACGGGTAAAGCACACATCAACACTTGCGCGATTATACAAAAATACACAATCACAAACAAACAAAAAAAAAAATGCAATAAACGTCAACAAGGACAGAAATTCAAATCATGGAACATTTTATACACAACTATTGTTGTGAATATGCAAAATCACTAATTAAACTATTGTGTTTACCGATTAATCCTTTTTTTTGCTGTAAAATCTTTTACTTACTTTCCACAATGTTGCTTTAGTTAATTTATTCCGATGTTACCTATATTTTTGATCATTTTTAGAAATCAATTAGGATTTATTTTATTTATGTTCTGAACGCACCACATGAGGTGCGTTTGCGAAAGATGCTAATGCATGCAATAAGCTTAATTAAAATGAACTTAAGTAATTACATTGCAGCATTTAGTAAAAGCATTTAGTAAATTGTTATATTTTTAGTGTTATCATACAGAGTTTTGGAGTGTGCTAAAGAACAAAACTTGGTCTCATGTTTGTCTCTAAGTATGAATGTCTTTAGTGTCACTGTCAAAAAGATTTTATATATTTTCAAACAGTTGCTATGACAACAGTAAATGTAAATAAGCTGTGCTTTAAGGAAGACTCTAAAATCAATTTAATTATATTTAATGCGAAACATGGGAAGCATGACTCGTTGGTTAGACGTAGAAGTAGGAACAGATGACATAGATTTGAATACTTTGCCTCAAAATTTGACGTTACTGGACTTACACAATGATAACGAGTTCAAACTTCTTATTGGTGACTTCGGACGAGGAGAGGAAGGACCTAAGTTGAAGGTAAGTCAAATAAGTTTTTAATAGATACATATTCCAAACTTAGAACTTACGCCAAGCCCAGAAGCTGGGCCATGAAACAATGTAAATAAAAACAATAAAAAAGTGTTATCTTCTTCCTTGCACATAATTATGTTTCTTACTCACGTACTTTCTAAGTTAACAACAAACAAATATAAACTTTTTGTTAAATACCAGCCAGTGACTTCTTGAAAATTTCTAAAACAACATCTTATTTCCATTTGCAGGTGTTCAAAGGAGCTATGCAGATATCAGACACTGTACTACCAGATCTACCTCTGGGGGTAGTAGGCTTCTACATTAATGAGACGGTACCTCGGTCTGTCCCTATTGTGGCTGTAGCATACAGCTCTTGTGTGTTTATGTACCGAAACTTAAAACTGTTTTATAAGTACTATCTGCCTTCTACTGAACTCAGCATGTGCGAGATGGAGGTTTGGAAACAGGTTGGTTACTCTCATCATCATCATCTGCCCAGCCTTTTTTCAACTATATTGGGGTCAGTTTCCAGTCTAACCGATTGCAGCTGAATACCAATATCTCACATGGTGCGACTGCCTATCTGACCTCCACAACCCATTTACCTACTGGGTAATACAATACCCCTTGGTAAGACTGGTTGTCATTACTTAGCCAAGAGCCAAACAGGTTGGTTACCTAATCTATTTCTATAAATAAACAATTGGAATTTACGAGCACTCCGATATTCAATTATTGCAGCTTTAGGTCTGTAACTGATAAAAATACAATAACAAACTATCTACTAAAAAAACTCTGTTCAACATCGTTCTTCTGTTCATAGCTTGTAAACAGTTGGCATTATGAAACCATTTCAAGTTTGTGAAATTCCTCGGCAGGCTGATCAGCCAGTCGAACTCCTAGGAAGCCAGGGTTGCCTGTAACTTTTAGCTAGATGTGCCAATGATTTGAAGTAAATTTTTATTCTACTTTGGTAATGCTATGCTGTACAGTCCAAACATTACAGGAGTTTTTTTTTTTTTTTTACTTCCAGTTAATAAACCCAATCAACCATAACATTGATGCAATAAAACCACTCATACACAGCCTAATAGGAATTCCACACGAAACTCTAACACCTGAGTCACAGTATATCATAACACTAACACCAGAACAGCAGTTGGAATACCTGGAGATTAACACAGAGTTACCGAGCAAGAACAATGCAGAGATTGTATGCATTAGCACCCTGAAGATGCATTCCATTGACAAGTGCTCTGTGAGCTGTGTTGTAGTCGCGACAGAGGATGGAGATGTGATTTCATTGGATCCGCAGACGTTTAGTCAGTTATCTCAGGTCAGTATAAATGTGACTTACTTAGCTACAGTATTCTATATACAGGGTTATTTTTCAAAGACCAGCCAAATTTAAGGATTTGGTACAATTGGTGCAGACCATCAAACTGAACAACTTTCTCCATGGGACAAATAGCGTAATCGCGAAAATTTTATCAACTGTCCCATAGAAAACTTCAATACCTACTCGACCTAAATGTATGGGACGGCTGAATTTTTATTCGCGATTACGATGTTGGTCCCATGGAGAAAGTTGTTCAGTTTGATGGTCTGTACCACATCCTTAAATTTGGCTGGTCGACAAGCGCTTTACTTGTGGTTAACAAGTGTACAAACACGTTGTGAATGTGTGTGTGGCAGAGGAGCTCTTGGTACTCTCCGAGACAATGGTGAAGTCGGAAGTATGTGTGCATGTGTCTGTTATGTGCTCACTCTACTCGTCTTCACACACACATTCACAGCGTGTTGTATACTTGGTTAACACAAGTAAAGCGCGCTTCGGTTCGTGAGATAAAAATACTGCTACCTACTTATTTAATGGGTAGAAAAAAAGGAGTAAGAGAAAAGTTGATGATAAAGCTTATCTAGTACCCAAAAAGTGTTGACATTAGTTGGACAACTACAAACCTAAAGGTGCGTACAGACTGTAACATATTATACAACTCGTGTTTTATAACACGTCCACACTATGTAACCTTGTTATTCAACATTAAAACATAAAACAATACTGTACACATTAAAATAACAATGCAATATAACAATATTATATAACCATTGTCGTTTGTCGTTCTTCAGTGCTATCCACAATGTCGACACGAGAGGAAGTTTTGCTGGCTGTGGCAGCGACTTGTATTTTTAAATAACAAAAGAAAAACAAAAAAAACGTAGATGCTGGCTTCGTCCTAGTTTATTGACCAGAGGAAAATACTGTGGCGAAACTATGTTGTATATATCAATAACATGTTTTTATAACATTCAGTGTCCACATTGTCTGAAACATGTTATATAGCAATGTTAAAACCTTAGGACAATATACAGAAGCACCGTTTAAGTATATATTGTTCAACAGCTTGATTGAGCCCTTCCCCTTAAAATACAGTTTGTATGACATCTGCCCAACTCCCGCATTGTAAGGCGATAATACAAGAATTTTGTAAAACAAGTGGTTTATGGATAATTATTATGTTTGATTTGCCCAGGCCAAAATATGTGGGGTAAAGAAAACGCCATATCAAATGATTACAACTGGACTGTATACTGTTGACTACAGAATAACTATAGCTACAAGGTGTGACTTATTGCTATTCAAGTTTTGAAGGCACTTTTAGAAACACTGCTTTTATTTCACATCTATGCACAATGTTTGGCACTTCTAGATTATGTAGTGAATTGCTAAAATGGTTTAGTCTTAGAATATCAGAAGTAATGGAGATCTAGGTTTTTGTTAAACTAGGAAAATAATTTAGCATCACGCTTGTGATGTCGAGGGGTTAGGCAGAGGTGTACCTATAGTACGGATGGCAGCACATCAAGCTACTATATTTTGTCAAATTTCTTTAATAGATTTTCAACTTTATCTCTAAAGCATTAAGGTTCAAGGTTGATTGGGCAAATTTGACAGTTTCGGGTAGCTTGACCTGCTGGCGTCTGTACACCGATATTTCACCAGTTAAGTTTAAATCCCATGTAATAGGGGGCTCTATATCCAGACTGTGGGGTACTACTGAGAAATTTCGGATGAAAATCCCATGAACACTGCCCAACCTGGGAATCATACACAGAAATAGGATAGTTTCCTGGGTACAAAAATAATTATTATATTTAGTCCGTCAGTTAGATTATCGAAAAACACAGACTTATATTGACTAGATAACGCAAGTCTCATCGTCTGTATAGAAACCAAGCGTGCCATTATTTTTCTACCTACTGTGACGTCACATGAGCGATTTAGTGATGGGAACTCCCTGTCCGCGAGTAAACGATTCAAAACGATCCGCTTTTCGCCTCGCTCGTCCGCCAGTACTCTTTGGATCGAGAGGTCGCGTGCGCGCACCCCTCCGCTTGCATGTTATTGTTTAAGTTCGCCGCTCTTCAAGTTACACGATGTATCCTCATTTGACGTAGACGGCTGGTGAATGTCCTGTAACACGAAATTAACTATTAAATAATCCTAATATCAGCGTCAAGTCGTCCACATTTTCCGACCCGTTACATTTAGAATGAAACGAGTACCTACTAATCGATTTTTGCAAGATAACAGTGATAATTTAACTTTGGGATCACTTGGAAATCTGTAAATATAATTAATAATATTCTAAACAAAATCACTAAATTGAAACATTGCAGTAAAAAAAAATTACATGTCACAAAATACCCAACGCAAACATTATCATTCCTCTGTTTCCAAAATCGATTAGAATCGAGAACAAACTGTGTGTACAACACTATTTGCTTTATTTGACAGAAAAATGAGAATAGCTACTGTACCACGAAGCTGAGCGATAAGTGAAAATATCGATCATTTTGATTTTCATTGCGTGTTTTAACAGACAAGTCCTATATACTACCTTGTAACTAAAAACGGCAATGTATCATGAATTATTCGATACACACTCAGTTGCATAATGTTCATTGTACGACCACGATGAACACAAAATAATTGATTTTGCAATAAATAACACATAATTTAATAACAAAATGACTTACCGATGAAAGGAAATGTTTCCATTATCTCGTCCCACTTTTTTTGTGTAGTTTTTACATCTCAATACCGCACAATTTGGCATTTTTCAGTTTTTGTTTGACGTCTGGCATCAAGAACGTTCGAGCGCGGACTGAATGGATATGGCCATAAAGGAAGTAAATTTTACTCCCTTTTTACACGCGAAGTACATACACTTGCGTCGTCTAGCCAATATAAGTCTGTGTCGAAAAATAATGGACACGTATTTTTTCTTTTGTCAATCAAACAAAAAATGACAAAGTCAAAGCGCGTCAAAGTTTGGGAGTGGGGGGTCGTGACGTCACGCCATGCTAAAAAGTGTAGCAAGGCAAGGCAGGCAAGTGACGTCACGCGGAACATTAACGGGCGATATCTTCATCATTTTTAGGGTTCCGTAGCCAAATGGCAACGAAACCCTTATGGATTCGTCATGTCTGTCTGTCTGTCTGTCTGTCTGTCTGTCTGTCTGTCTGTCTGTCTGTCTGTCTGTCCATCCGTATGTCACAGCCGCTTTTTTCCGAAACTATAAGAGCTATACTGTTGAAACTTGGTAAGTAGATGTATTCTGTGAACCGCATTAAGATTTTCACACAAAAATAAAAAAAAAACAATAAATTTTGGGGGTCCCCATACTTAGAACTGAAACTCAAATTTTTTTTTTTCATCAAACCCATACGTGTGGGATATCTATGGATAGGTCTTCAAAAATGATATTGAGGTTTCTAATATAATTTTTTTCTTAACTGAATAGTTTGCGCGAGAGACACTTCCAAAGTACTAAAATGTGTCCCCCCCCCCCTGTAACTTCTAAAATAAGAGAATGATGAAACTAAAAAAATATATGATGTACATTACCATATAAACTTCCACCGAAAATTGGTTTGAACGAGATCTAGTGAGTAGTTTTTTTTTAATACGTCATAAATCGTAACGTAACGGAACCCTTCATGGGCGAGTCCGACTCGCACTTGGCCGGTTTTTATATAATTGACAAAAGAAAAAATACGGGTCCAATATTTTTTGATAATCTAACTGACGGACTAATTAGAATTTTTTAGGAAACTACCCGATTAGGAAAATGTAAATGTAATAAAATCCTAGGCTATCACCTTGCTGACTTGGCTGGCACATATTTGTACTACAGCATGTGTTAGTCTCGTGCTTGATGCTCGAGAAGAAGTATTGCAAAGCTTCAAACTTATTTTAAAATTCGTGTTCTTCCTTTTCAGAGAGAAGTCAGTATGCGTGCTAAAACGAGATTGGCCTGAGGGTCGGTTACTGTTCAACACTGACGATCACATCATCGCTATTGAAGTGGTGACTGCTGACAACAGCGTCATGGTCATATGTGCTGACCACACCATGGCCTGTTATAGTAAAAAGGTGGGTTACTCAGAAATACGTATACATACAAATACAGAAACTCACGCTCTTCTTCCGGAGGGGTAGGCACAAACTACAGAACACCATCTGCTGCGTTCTAACATACTCCTTTTGCTTCGTTTTCTCAGATAGAGTTTTACAATGTTTTGTATAATTATTTGCTTGAGTTATTAAGCATTGCCTTTTCCAAGGTTGTTTGACTCCTATATAACAAATCCCATAGTGCTGCTTTTACCCTATTACGATTGTTCAATTTAGAAAAATTGTATTTTAGGAACTTTCAGGAAAAATTGTCTGTTCTCCACTTTCCCTGCTTTTTTGATCAACAAACCAACTGTACCCCACCCGACCTAACTCCTGTCTGGTTGCTCGGAGGATCCTCCATAGTCAATAGAGGAATTACACGCCTTGTTGTTCCACTTCCAAAATGTGTTTTTTCAATATTTTGTATTCAGCCTGTGTCATTTTCAGGGTAAAAAGCAATGGTGTTTAACCCTAGAACACCGTCCGGTCGCCATGACACTAGTGCCGGTTTTACACCTCGGCGTCACGCTAACAGGCGTTGCGCTAGCGTCGGGTCACGTGCATCTGTATGACGGCAAGGCGCGGAGAGACACTGTATTTGTGAGAGGTGCGTGGCATAGCTGTATTTTTAGGGCTTGGCCAAAATTGGAAGCAACACCTCCATCTCGTTTTTCAATACATTTCACAAAACACTGCACACTCAAGAAATGTCAATCGAGAAAAAATCGTGGTATAGCTGTACAATGTTCTCAAAGTGCAGTCAGTAGTACATAGTACCGGATCCACACCTGGGAGCCATAATATGTGATACTGATGATTTTATGATATTTTTGCTTATATTTCAGATGTGGTATCAGTGATGAAGTTTGGTCAGTTGGGACAAGAGGAACACGTGTTCATCATAATAACTGGAGGTGAGTTAACTATCATTTTGATGGTATACAAGTACACCAGAATTTCCCAAGATTCATTTCAAAATCTAGCTCCTAAACTATAAATAATCGCTGAACCTACATGGGGGTGATTCGTATAGCCTTTGAGAGAGCCCTTCTGTACCTGTATTCACGGACTGTATTTTATTATTATATTGAAAAAAACATTTTATGCCGTAGTAAGCAAAAAGAAAACACGGCAATCATCCCATTTAGAATAATAATATCGTTTCATAAATTTTCAGGCGGCAATCTAATGATAAAGATACTAAAGCGCACAGCAGACTTCAGCGCGCACGCAGCCGGAGTAGAAATGTCACCCAGTGCACTAACCGGACAGAAGCCCTGGCTCATTCCTAAGAAGTCCAAGCTGTTCCTCGAACAATCGATGAGAGAGCGAGAGAACGCTACGTGTAAGTATACTCTTTCTTACGTGTACAGATGTCACCCAGCGCGCTGACCGGACAGAAGCCCTGGCTCATAAGCGCTTCTTTTCCGTAATTCACACATTATAATGAAGGCCCGACTGCATTCGGATTCAAACAGAGTTGCTTGTATTGTTCGGTATGAAATTGTAGTCATGATCAGCCTACAATGTTCCCACTGCTGGGACACAGGCCTCCTATCTTCGAGAGGGAGTGGGCTATAATCTACCACGTGGGTCCAGTGCGAGTGGGAGGATGTTACATGTCTTCGAATTTTTGGTTCTAGGACATGCTGGTTTCCTCACGATGTTTTCCTTCACCGTTTTGAGAGCAGTGGTGATGAAATAATTTACACAAAGTAAAGCGCCTGTCTGGTTGCGAACCTACGACCTACAACTCATAAGTCGAGTTAAGTGATTTCGTTTGAGAACGAAACGTGTTGTGAAATCCCGAAACAAGCACGAGAATAAACTGTAAATCAATAATTAAAAATGTAGATGAATGATAATGGCCCTGATTCCCTTGTTCACAAACTAAACTAAATTTAAGTTCTCTGCATCTTTTTCTTTCTATTTCATTAAGAGAAGGACAGAAGATAAAATATTAGTTTAGTCCTGTCAAATTAAGATACTCCATAGACAGATTAGACGTGATTAACAACATGACTACAAAATGATGAAATAAGAAGCAAGGCAATATGAATGTTTTAACTATTTATTACTTAATATGAAAAATTACAACGTGACTGTCAGAGCACAAATCCATGGACAAGAGGGCGCCACTAGTTAGTACGATGACGACATACGCATCGCATAATATTTGCTGTTTCATTTAAGCGCAGGCGTCCATACTCTCAACATCCTCTCCTGGACGCAGACGCTTTAAGATGAAAACACATTGATGAGGTGAAGTTTTCATGCAACGGTCGATGAAGTCCCTTTGTCAAAATATCAGCGACCATGTCTCCAGTGCATTTGTATTGAACCATGACTTGTTTGGCAGCAATCTTCTCTCGTACGAAGTGGTAGCGGACGTCAATATGTTTACTGCGTGCGTGGTAGGCAGCATTACCTGAAAGACTAATCGCACTCTGATTATCACAGTAAACAGTTAAAGGTGTACCTTTAAGTTCTGGTTGCAATTCGTCTGCCAGCTGTTTTAACCAAATAGCCTCTTGAATGCCAGACGCTAGAGCCATATATTCCGCCTCAGTTGTAGAGAGAGCTACGGTCTGCTGTTTCTTAGAATTCCAGCTTATTGCTGCACCCTGGAACTTCAATATCATTTGCCCAGTCTGAATCGCAATAGCCTTCTATGTTCTTGTTATCCTTTTTAAATGTAAGTTTTAAATCAATAGTTCCTTTCAAGTAACGAAATATTCTTTTGACTGCAATCCAATGTTGCATTGTTGGATTGTTATTAAATCTACTGACAGTATGAACAGCATAGGCTATGTCAGGCCGTGTACATTGTGACAAATACAAAAGACATCCTACAGCTTCTTGATAAGGTATATTTTTCAGTACTTCAGTGTCATTTTCAGCCTTTTTTAATTGAGTCCCGGGTTCAAGAGGGGTTGATACAGGCTTGCAATCAAACATTTTGAATGTCTGTAATATCTTCACTATGTACAATGTTTGATCCAACGATATTTCCTCCAAATTAGTATTTTGTGTTATTTTAAAACCAATACATTGTCTGGCTGTACCAAGGTCCTTCATTTTGAAATTTTCTTGTAGTTTTTCTTTCACAAATGAATATTGTTCTTCATTATTGAACAAACAAAGCAGATCATCGACATATACTGCTATTAACAGTATATCATGTTCATTTACAATTCTGTAATACAAGCAAGGATCTATTGTTGAGCGCTTCAATCCAATATCAATAAGAGCAGCATTGAGTTTCTTATTCCACTGCCGGCTGGCTTGTTTAAGGCCATACAATGCTTTGTTAAGCCGACATACTTTATTTTGAATTTCATAACAAGGTGGCAGTGACATGTAAATTTCTTCATCTACAACTCCTTGCAAAAATGCTGAGATAGCATCCATTTGATGAATTTTTAATTTGTACTTAGCTGCTAAGCCAATCAAGTATCTAATAGATGAATAGCGTACAACCGGAGCATAAAGTTCATGGTAATCTATACCTTTTGTTTGCTTGAATCCTTTTATGACAATACGAGCTTTGTATTGTGTAATGTTTCCAGCGTCATCTCTCTTAGTTTTAAAAACCCATTTGCAGGGAATTACCTTTTTGCCGACCGGTGAATCGATGACACTCCAAGTTTTATTTTCGATTAAAGATTCATATTCGGCTTCCATGGCTTGCTTCCATAATTTAGAATTTTCGCTGTTTAGTGCTTCAGTATGATCTTTTGGATCATCATCCAATAATCTCATTGCAGATTCTGAATTAATGCACAAAAACGACTTAGGATCAAAACTATTACTGTGTACTTGCCCTTTTCTTCTCTGTGAATCTCGACGAGGTCTGAGATTTACATGACATACTTCGGGAGAACTGATTGAATCTGAAGGCATGTATGTCTCATCATTAGGATCCTCATAACAACTTGAACTATTAGAGTCTGATTCATAAATGTCTTCATTATGAGATTGTGTTTGATTTTTATCGGTCTCAAAATATACTATGCAATCATTCCCTTCACTGCAGTTCTTAGATTTGCTTGTAAATGTGTTTAATTTTTTCTCTTCTATTTTATTCTTTTCTTCCATTAATTCCTTACACTTTGTATCTGTGGTTTCAGTACAACTGGTATTTTTGTTTATTTTATTTTGGCTGACAGTTTCTTCTAAAAATACTACATCTCTACTCATTAGTACTTGCTTGGTTTTCTTATCTATAAAGCGATATCCTTTAGAGCATTTGCTATAACCAATAAATGTCAACTTACGAGACTTAGCATCTAATTTGCGACGCTTTTCTTTAGGTATATGTACCATTGCTTGGCAACCAAAGACTTTCATATGACTTAGGTCAGGCTTGGATCCAGTCCATCGTTCCTCAGGGGTGATGTACGACAGTGAGCGAGTTGGTGAGCGATTGATGATGTAGGCAGCAGTAGCTATTGCTTCTCCCCAATACTCCTTCTGTAATGAGGCATTGAGTAACATACATTTAGCTCGTTCTATAAGAGTATGATTCATTCGCTCGCTTACACCATTTTGCTGAGGTGTGTATGGAATAGTTGTTTGGTGCTTTATGCCAAATTTCTTCAGACATTTATCAAACTGACTGTTTATATACTCTCTACCGTTGTCGCTGCGAAGTATTTTTATTTTACAGTCCAACTCGTTTTCTACTTCATTTTTAAATTCCAGAAATTTTTCTAATACTTCTGTTTTACATTTGAGAAAGTAAACAAATACCTTTCTAGAGAAGTCGTCTATGAATGTTAAGAAATACCTTGCACCTCCGAGTGACTGGTTCTCCATGGGTCCACATAGGTCTGAGTGGATGGGCTCTAGCAAGCTT
Organism: Apamea anceps; assembly: GCA_951799955.1. Lineage (NCBI taxonomy): Eukaryota > Metazoa > Arthropoda > Insecta > Lepidoptera > Noctuidae > Apamea > Apamea anceps. The sequence goes on from OX637511.1 coordinate 2,836,926, forward strand.
GTTGCCCGGGAGCCTTCATGTTTGAATGGTTGCCTGGTTTGTTTTGCCTCCAAGCAAGATGTACAAATGTAGTCCTCATCTTGTTGACATAACTTCACACCAAGAGTACATTCTGGAATCTTATTAATATTGTTACGCGCCACAATTAATGCCTGATACACGGTGACATTAGTTACCACTGGCGACATCTATTGTGGATCGGCAGAACTAACTGGCGCCATCTATTATGGAATAGTAGAACTAATAGTCACGCCATCCGTCAGCGCCATCTATTGACGAGTAGATATGACGAAGCTAGAACTTACTAGAACTATCGACATGTAGTCAGTCGGGGCCGGTATGTACTCGAACATTCTAGACGGTTCTACAATAGAAGGTTCTGGAACTATCTGCGGCACTATATAAGGCCGGGAATAGCCGCGAGCAATCAGACTTGGTTTTGCGACACAAGCGAATACATCGAAAGCGATCTTCAAGTGCGACTTAAGAGTGATTGTGTTTTATAATTAGTGTGTTTTGAATTGTTGTTAGTGTTGATTGATTAAAGTGTAAGTTTTGGTAATTTTTATCGGCATTTTTAATTGTCACGAACCCGAAGCTCGTAACAATTGGTGTCAGAATCAAGGATTAAAATCATGCCGATTTTACCTAAAGACGACACGGAGGGTATCCGTACCCGGAGTCAACGCCAACAGGAGACGGACCAGAGGCGTTTTGGTGGAGCTGCGCCGCAGAGGTCGGAGGGCCAGCTACCAACCACGGAGGCCGACCCGTCCGCAGCAGGTCCAGCATCATCAGCACCAGACTTTGCTGCTCTGATGATGATGCTGCAGGAGCAGTCCCGCCGACAGGAGGAACAGGCTCGTCGGTTGGAAGAACAGCTCCAGCGGGACAAGGAGGAACAGGCCCGCCGACAGGAGGAACAGGCTCGTCGGTTGGAAGAACAGCTCCAGCGGGACAAGGAGGAACAGGCCCGCCGACAGGAGGAACAGGCTCGCCGACAGGAGGAACAGGCTCGTCGGTTGGAAGAACAGCTCCAACTTGATAAGGAGGAGCAAGCACGCCGCCAGGAGGAGCAAGCGCGCCGCCAGGAAGAGCAGATGCTCCTTATGAAGGATCTTCACGCTACCTTCGGGAAAGACATGAAGGAGATGAAGGATAAGGTTGCTCAATGTGACAACCGCCTGACGGAAGCTGAAATCCGGATCGACCAAGTGAATGATCGGGTTGACAACGTGGTGGCTGACGTGAAGAAAACCGTGATGGCTGACGTAAAGAAAACGCTGGATTACCTTAAACTTGGGGACTCCGCATACAACCGAGAACACATTAATTTGGTAACAGCCACCGGTCAGCGCATACCCGTCCATGGAGAGAAGAAGATAGGGTTGAAGCTAGGCAACAGAATCTACCTGCATAATGTCATCGTGGCTGATATAATGGACGATTGCATCCTGGGCCTTGACTTTATGAGGAAGAATTGTTGCGAAATTGACGTCAAGCAAGGTGTTTTGAAATGTGGACAAGAGGAACTTTTCGTGGAAGGGGCGTTACCAGGGAACGTGTACAGCCTTAAGAAGATTGTTCTTCCGCCGAGATCGGAAACGATTGTGCCGGTTAGTCTTCCTCGGAATCCTGGGAAAACTCAACGTTGTGTACTCGTGGAAAGGGTAGACGATGACCTTCCATGGAAAGTGGCACGAACTTTGGTCAGAGCCACCGACATCTCAGGGGTACGTGTGCTGAACCTTTGTGATCAGGAACAGATTATAGAAAAAGGCACACTAGTTGGTACTTGCGAGGAAGTGGATTGGTTGCGTCGATGCCAACATCTATCGACTGGGACCCTCAGCAAGGATGCACAAACAAGAGTGACCACACTTTTAGAAGACTGCCGCAGCGCTCTGTCCCAAAATGAAATGGTCAAGGCGAAGAAAATGTTACTCAAGTATGCCGATGTTTTCTCGTCAAACGATGCTGACATCGGCAGGACTGGCTTAGTTCAACACAAAATAAACACAGGAGATGAATTGCCTATCCGTCAGCGGCCAAGGAGATTGCCGGTTGCACGTGAAAAGGAAGTGGAAACCATGATTGAGGGGATGGTGAAGGATGGTGTTATTGAACCTTCATCTAGCCCATGGTGTTCACCTGTAGTGCTGGTAAGAAAGAAGGACGGCAGCATGAGGTTTTGTGTTGACTATCGTCGTTTGAACGACGTCACCAAGAAGGACAGCTATCCTTTGCCAAGAATCGATGACACGCTGGACATGCTTACTGGCGTAAAGTGGTTTAGCACGCTGGACCTGAAAAGTGGCTACTGGCAAGTTGAAATTGATCCTAAGGACAAGGAGAAAACTGCATTCTCGACAGGAAAGGGTCTGTGGCAATTTAAAGTTATGCCGTTTGGATTGTGCAATGCTCCGGCAACGTTTGAAAGGTTGATGGAACTTGTACTTACCGGGCTAATTGGCGATGCCTGTCTGGTCTACTTGGATGACATCATCATCGTAGGCCGTACGTTTGAAGAACATCTTCAAAACCTGGAACGCGTGCTCATGAAGATCCAGAGTGCCAACCTCAAGTTAAGTCCAAAGAAGTGTTCACTATTCAAACGACAAGTTAGCTTTTTGGGATATGTAGTGTCTGAAGAAGGTATCCGCACGGATCCGGAGAAAATCGCCGCTGTCAAGGATTGGCCAATTCCAAAAGACAAGACGCAGGTCAGAGCATTTCTGGGTTTGTGCTCCTACTATCGGCGATTTGTCAAGAACTTTGCAGATATAGCCAAACCACTGCATAAGCTAACCGAGGAAAAGCGACATTTCAGCTGGGATGGAAGTTGCGACATCGCATTCCAGGAGCTAAAGGACCGTCTGTGCAAAACACCTATTTTGGGGTACCCTGATGCGGGCAAGGAATTTATAGTTGACACAGACGCAAGCGACATAGGACTTGGCGGTGTGTTGTCCCAGCGGAATGGCGATCAAGAATTTGTGATAGCGTACTTCAGCAAGTCATTGTCGAAACCTGAAAGGAACTATTGTGTTACGAGACGAGAACTGCTTGCTGTGGTAAAGTCATTGCAGCACTTTAGCAAATATCTTCTGGGTCGGAAATTCCAGTTACGAACCGACCATGCTGCACTGAAATGGCTATTGCAGTTCAAAAATCCAGAAGGACAAGTTGCGAGATGGATTGAACTTCTGCAGGAATACGACTTCGTGGTCGAACATCGCAGCGGAAAATCTCATGGCAACGCAGATGCATTGTCAAGAAGACCTTGTCCTGAAGACTGCAAGCATTGTACTAGGCAAGAGAGTAAAGAAGTCGTACCTGTGAGGATGCTCAAGACAGACCTCAGCATCGAGTGGAAGGACAGCCTACAACGTGCACAGCAGGAAGATTCAGACATCAAGCCGATTCTGGAGTGGATGAAGGCCAGAGCTCCTAAGCCCAAGTGGAGCGACGTCTCAGCGATGAGTTCGATCACGAAAAGCTATTGGGCCCAATGGGACAGCTTGGTGATTCAGGATGGAGTCCTGTGCCGAAAATGGGAAAATGCTCGGGGAGATAGCTGTCATTTGCAAATGGTTGTCCCTAAAGCTCAAGTACCGAATGTTCTACAGCTGTACCATAATGGATGTTCAGGAGGTCATCTGGGAGTAAAACGGACTCTACTGAAGATACGAGAACGGTTTTACTGGGTCCACTGTCGGGACGATGTTGAGGACTGGTGTCGCAAATGTACAAGTTGTGCAGCTGTAAAGGGACCTCAGACTCGTAGTAGAGGTGCATTGAAATTGTACAATGTTGGCGCACCATGGGAGAGGATAGCCCTCGACGTTGCGGGGCCGTTTCCGGAAAGTGAAAGTGGCAACAAGTATTTCATGGTTGTGATGGATTACTTCACTAAGTGGCCGGAAGTCTTCGCCATTCCAAACCAAGAAGCTTCGACAGTTGCAGATAAATTAGTTTATGAAGTCTTCTGTCGTTTTGGAGTTCCACTAGAGATTCACAGTGATCAAGGAAGGAATTTTGAGTCCCAAATATTCCAGGAAACTTGTCGAGTTATGGGTACTCATAAAACAAGAACAACTTCTTACCACCCACAATCGGATGGAATGGTGGAACGATTTAATCAGACACTGGAGAGGTACCTAGCAAAAGTTGTGGAAAATCGACAACGAGATTGGGACAAGCACATACAACCGTTTTTGTTGTCATATCGAAGCGCTGTTCACGAAAGTACATCGGTGACACCAGCCTTCGCAAACTTTGGAAGAGAATTACGGCTGCCTGCAGACCTGATCACCGGAATACCACCTGATGCCCCATGCAGTATAACGGATTATGCGAATAACTTGCGGAATAAAATGAATGACATTTGTGAGCACGTCAGACAATCGGGTCAGCAAATGTCTGAAAAGATGAAAACCCGTTATGACCGCAAAATGAACAGTAAAGGGTTTGACGAAGGTTCACTAGTGTGGTTGCACAATCCAGTGCGCAGCAAAGGGAAATCTCCTAAGCTTCAAGCTAAATGGGATGGACCGTACCGGATTGTGACAAAGATCAATGACGTAACCTACCGGATACGGAAAGGTGCAAGAGGTACTCCTAAGATCGTCCATGTGGATCGATTGGCGCGTTATTATGGAGCCGATAATGCTCGGGACGAGCATGTCTTAGGAGGGGGCAGTGTTACGCGCCACAATTAATGCCTGATACACGGTGACATTAGTTACCACTGGCGACATCTATTGTGGATCGGCAGAACTAACTGGCGCCATCTATTATGGAATAGTAGAACTAATAGTCACGCCATCCGTCAGCGCCATCTATTGACGAGTAGATATGACGAAGCTAGAACTTACTAGAACTATCGACATGTAGTCAGTCGGGGCCGGTATGTACTCGAACATTCTAGACGGTTCTACAATAGAAGGTTCTGGAACTATCTGCGGCACTATATAAGGCCGGGAATAGCCGCGAGCAATCAGACTTGGTTTTGCGACACAAGCGAATACATCGAAAGCGATCTTCAAGTGCGACTTAAGAGTGATTGTGTTTTATAATTAGTGTGTTTTGAATTGTTGTTAGTGTTGATTGATTAAAGTGTAAGTTTTGGTAATTTTTATCGGCATTTTTAATTGTCACGAACCCGAAGCTCGTAACAATATCACTAAAATTAAGGTGACCTAGCCTTTGGTGCCATAAGTACTTGTCTTCAGCTGTAGCTGCCATTGCCTGCCCACTTTGGTAGGTGAGTAATTTGTAAGTATTATTTACTAACTTTGCATTGGCCACTATCTGATTATTCCTGTTTATTATTGAGCAACCGGTACTGACAAATTCAATTTTATTGCCATTCATTATAATCTTGCTCACAGAAAGTAAATTTGTGGATAAATCAGGAATAAATAATACATTCTTTACCTGAATACAGTCAGGTTCTCCTGTAGTTTCATTTGGTACCTGGATATTTACAGTGCCACAGCTCTGCACGGTTAGAATTTTGTTGTCTGCAATCCTGATACTTTGTACAGGCGGTGCAGTTTCATTTTCTAGCCAGTCACGGTTCATCGTCATGTGGGCTGATGCTCCGGAGTCCACATACCAGCTACTGCCATCATTCACCGATGTTGCTGAGAATGCTGCAACGAAACCATTTTTAGTACCTTTGTCTTCCTTATTTTTAATACCTTTGTCTTCCTTGTTTTTATTTTTAAACCAACATTGCTTGCCCAAATGCCCATATTTGTTACAGTTGAAACAACGGGGGCCTTTTGGTTTTTCGGAGTGACTGTCTTTATGTTGAGTATTGTTCTTGGTTTTCTTAGTCTTTGCATAAAAAGCGGTAGTGCTTTCTGATTTTGTTTTTATTTCTTGTAATAGCTTTGTTTTTATCATGTCTGCACTAATTTTTATGCCTGAGCTTTCTATACCCATTATCATAGGTTTATATTCTTCTGACAACCCGGCCAACATTAGAGTTCCGAGCCACTCATCATCCACATTGAATTTTATATTCCTTAGCTTGTGCGCTGCTGTCATTACTTTGTTTACATAATCTTCTACTGATGAACTGTTTTCCAAATTTGTATTAATGAGGTCTTTTAATAATCCTACTTTACGAGTTAATCCGCTGTCTTCAAATGCCCTTGCTAAATTTTCCCATACCTGTTTTGCGTTTTGGGCTTCTTGAATATGTACGTATAAAATCGGGTCTACTAATAGTATTAACTTTGACTTAGCTTTGGTGTCTTGTTTCACTGAGACAGGGTCAGAAGCCACAGGTTCTTTTAAAATGCAGTTATACAGATCTTCATGTTGAAGGTATGCTTTGACTGCAAAACTCCAACTTGCCCAGTTCTCACGACCCTTTAGCTTTTCAATTGACATCATTGAATTACTTCCAGCCATATTTATTTCGTATATATTCAATCTATCAGTAAAATAGCTGAAATGGAAAAAATCACTCGCGAGCCGGTAACCGAAAAGTGAGGTTATACTCGTGGTTTTTATTTTACTTTCTAAATACTGTTCAAAATACAAAGATAACTTTACACGGCAGGCTTGGGGCGGCCCATAACCTGATGAAATAAGAAGCAAGGCAATATGAATGCTTTAACTATTTATTACTTAATATGAAAAATTACAACGTGACTGTCAGAGCACAAATCCATGGACAAGAGGGCGCCACTAGTTAGTACGATGACGACATACGCATCGCATAATATTTGCTGTTTCATTTAAGCGCAGGCGTCCATACTCTCAACACAAAAAATACTTCAATTTACGTCAGGCGCTGACTAGTTTGACAGGACTAAAAAAAATATTTATCTTCTGTCCTTTTCTAAATTAAGTAGAAAGAAAAAGATGCATTGAACTTAAATTTAGTTTAGTTTGTGAACAAGGGAATCGGCGCTAATGTAATTGTTAACAAATTGCAGCGATGCACGAGACGTTCCAACATGAGCTGAACAGACTTCGGCTGCTGGCTGCGAAGACTTTGCTTGAGGCGCATAAAAAGTCAGATAACTCAGTGGGCACAGGTCCCATGGAGTCCATGAGACTAACTGCTGAGGTAGAACAAATTTAACACTTTTTATTACCTACGATACACCTGTCAAAAATGATACAAACAAATAAACCGTATTCAATAAAATTTTAAAACTAAGCAGCAGTAAGAAACACTACCAAACAGTGTGGCCATGGGCCAGCCTTTGATTATAATATATGAACCTTGTTTTTATGAGTATAATGTTCATATTCGTTTAAGCGAATGTGAACTAGTCTATGATACGAATAAAAACTTTATTTCTATACTCCATAACGTTAATATTCGTATGAAACGCTTATTTCGCAAATTTAAGTCAAAGTATAGTCTTGCTCCTAGTTGCCTTACCAATCCCATACGACCAGGCTGAATATCAGAACAATCGGTAGTTATAACGTTGTTTTTCCAAATAATTGTTACTCCTAGTTGAAAGGTTTTTGCTGACCGTAAGGAATGGCAGAAGTATGGGGGAAACCTTTGCCCAGTAGTGGGACCATGGGTTAACAAAAAAAAAAAGGAATGATAGCTAATTGTTCCTTGTTTTATGTTTCAGGTAGAAGGTCTTGGTCCAGTATTCCGCGTGACGCTGATAATAGAGAACAATTCTAAAGATAAAGCGGTGATAGGACTGTCCATCCTGTTTCACGTGCACACCGTCAACTATAAAGTGTCCAATCCTTATATCAAGGTAATTTTATCCAAAGTACAGTCTCTCATCAATATTATCTGACCCACCCTAAAAACAAACGAATTTGGACCCTCTGGCTGTAACATTAAGGTTTATTCAATTTATATGAGCTTAACAGACAAGTGCTCGAGGACTCGATGAACAAATACAATCAATACAGACACGCAAATTTCATCTTTAACACGTAACGTTAAGGTAAACCCACCCAACATTGTCGGAGCCACCGGCATTATAATATCATTTTGTTAAGCTATTTTAATCATTATCTCGTTGACATTAAAGTTGAAAAGCTTTTAAGTCACACTACATAATTACAACCCAATCTTTAATTTCTCATATAAATTGCTCATATAAATTGAATCATGGAACCCTTATAGTTTCGCCATGTCTGTCTGTCCGTCCGTCTGTCCGTCCTCGCTTAATCTCTGTGACCGTTAGCACTAGAAATCTGAAATTTGGTACCAATATCACGCCGACAAAATGGTAAAATAAAAATTGGAAAAAAATGTTTTATTAGGGTAAAAAAAAAATCACTTCCCACTTTAAACTCATAAGTGGGAACACTTATTGTGACGGACGGGAAACTACGGAACCCTACACTGAGCGTGGCCCGACACGCTCTTGGTCGGTTTTTTTTTTAATGTATGTTGTGAAAAATGTTTAAAGAGTAAGAAAATTACAGGTACCCCTCCTCTCACCGGGCGGAAAACTGAAATTCCCGACGAAAATCGAAGAAGTATTCGATGACAACATAAGTCCGGATGTTTTATTCCGTCCAGTAACTGGACAAGGGGGAGAACGGTCTCTGATCAAAGTTCTATTACTCAAGGAGGGCAGAAAGACCCCAGTACTCGCTGCGACGGTACAAATGCCACCTACAGACCCTATGATGTTACCTTTCGATAAAATGCAGGCGATTGCTGGCATTGAGGAGAAAGTAGACCCTAATTGGACGACCAAGACGTAGATTGGGATTATAATTGGTTGCAGCGCCATCTATTGGCAAGTGATGCTAGCTGTAGTGCCAGTTAAAGATAATAGATGGCGTATTTTTTAAGAAGGTTTTAATCTCAGATTTTTGCATGCATGCAGCATGCAAGATTAATGTGTTAGCTGGGTTTTAACAGTAACATTTGTTCTTAAATGTATTCCAATACTCAATAACACTCAAAATAAATTGATATTAAATTGCAAATAAAGAATCAGTTAAATATTTGACTAGTTTTACTTAAGTTCTTTTTTCTTGGTAGTTACACGGTTCTTTGCAAAATCTAGGCTGCAATTAGATACTATAAGGGCTGATTTTTCAATCGACCGATAATTTTTATTCGTGGAATAAAATTAACATCTGACAGTTTTTGTATGGAAGAACTGTATGGCAGGACTATCAAAATTTAAAATTATTCCTCCGATAAAAGTACCTGGCGTTATAAAAATCAGCCCTAAAATAAATATCGATATATCCCGATTAAAAATTAGAAAAGATTTAGATCGATAATTGTATGGAAAAATATCGATCTATCGATATTTTTTGCCCAAGCCTACTGTAACTTATAATTTCCTATTAGAAAAACCCCATCGAAACTACCTCAAGCTCAATAGTCGCGCTTGCAGTTGCTAGGCCAACGAGGTAAGCATTATAATAATATTTTACTACAATAACATATTAAGAATAATAGATATTGGCGCCGATTCCCTTGTACAGAAACTAAATTTAAGTTCAGTGCATCTTTTTCTTTCTATTTTATTAAGAAAAGGACAGAAGATAAATATTAGTTTAGTCCTGTTAAATTAAGATACTCCATAGACAGTTTAGACGTGATTAAAAACATGGCTACTAAAAATACGTCAATTTACGTCAGGCGCTGACTAATTTGACACGACTAAACTAATATTTATCTTCTGTCCTTTTCTTAATGAAATAGGAAGAAAAGACGCACTGAACTTAAAGGAGATGGCTAAATTGAAGTATGGACAAATTTTCAGCAATGTATAGACATGGTACCTAGCAATATGTAATGCTGAATAGCTGAATATTAGTATTTCATATAAAAAAAGTTTCAGGAACTTTTTATATGTTTATAATCCTGAAAATGAAATCGTGTAACTCCTACGTCAATAGGCATAAAAAACTGCAAATAAATTACATTGCTATGAACTTTGCCTAGGCGTTACCCAAACAACATTAGATTTTTGTCCAAAACCAAATCCCTATAGTTAATGTACTCGAGATATGGGTTCTGGACGCTGAATGGGGCGCTGAACGCGCGCAAGAAAATACTCAGGCGGTAAGACTTTTCTGACTTGATTTACATTGGTCAATACAACCTACACGAATGTTTAGCTAAGCCTTCCGGAAGTGACAACCCCATCAAAATCTGTTTGTTGATACATCCGTACAGACAGACTGACAGACAAACGCGCCAGGGGGACTTAGTTTAATTATTATATGGTGATTGTTAAATCCGGCCTAAACTAGATAACAAATACACTGAGTAACCAAGGACATATAAAATATTGAAATAAAACAACAAAAATTCGATTTATTTATTTATTCGGTGAATCTTATAAGAACATTATCTAAATAAGAAGCCGGAGCTGATAATGTGTTCTGGTGTCTCGCCCACCCCAGATCCCAGATCACTGTCATGATATGACAGCAACAGCCCAGAGTTCTGTTCCCCACTATACAGCTGCAGTAATATGACAGTATGTCGTCTAAAGCATTATTTGTGGATTGGCTTTCATATAAAATATACACATAGTATATTCTTTGGCTAATATGCCTTGATCTTATTCGGCCTCTTAAAAGTTGAGGTCTTGATCCCCTAAACGAATTACTCTTTCAAGATCCGGGCACACTTCGATATTATAAGTACCATTTGCTCTAATATGCTCTTCGTAGTATGACCCCGGGCTTGTTTAACCTGATATGGTCCTAAGGCCATCAATAATAACGCAAATAATAATAAATAATTTATTGCAAATCAAGTACGTGTCGAGTAGCAAGAGGTCAGTAGGTAGGCGAGCACACACAATAAGTCCAATAAACAAGCGAGGGTCAATGAGAATCCAAAATGAAAAGCACAAGGAACAAACACAACAGCAACAGGAGCAAATGGCAGAGCGCGTTCAAACGATGTCTAACACCTGACGTTTGTTTTGTCATAGAAATGGGATTGAACGTCAAGTGTAACAGAATCAATAAAATAATCGATAGGGTTGAAAGATAAAAATATAATTAGCTTTTGTTGACCACTCTTCAGTTAATATTTTTCCACGCAAAATAGGTAGTAAGATTAAACGAAGAAGCTCATTCCGAAGCTTTCAGTTATTTTTATTTGATTTTGATACGAAAAGAGTGAAATTGAATAGAGTCCATTGTCACTTTAAAAACAACTCCATTTTCCGAATCAAATCCCTGTAAAAACACAATAACAAGCAACTAAACAGGACACCGAACGGAACGCCATTGATTCCCGCCAAAAACTCTCGATTGGCACTTCTTATTTTCAGAAAAAAATAAAAATCGTTTTGATACGTTATCAAAAATCGATATAAGTACAGTTTCGATTTGACATTCTGGAAAAGCGATATGACCCCTCACTAGTTTGCAGTATTGTATTATATCCCCTTGAAGTTGTCATGTCAATCAAAAAAGCAACTAAGATACTTTTTTTATGTTTAACTGTTTACGAAAGTTCTAGGAAATTATTGAACGCTTGATAATTCATGAATGAATATTTAAATATTTCGAGTTAAGGTGAGGTTACTATTCATGCTTGGGGCAGTCATTTAGCCATGTCTTTTAGTTTGTGAACAAGGGAATTGGTGCCATTGCATGACGTCCATTATAATAATGTTATTAAATAAAAGATTTGAAGAGGATAGTGTTATCTGCACGTTATCAGGGTTAACGTTATGTACTGACCCGATAGCCTACGATTTTGTGAGTTTTGTAATTACAATGATATGATATCTTTACAAAATGTCCATCGCACGTGTTTAGAAAAAGTAATAATTGATTATTTATAACATAATGTGTACATACTCACATTTATTTTCATTAATTCCTCCAGGTCAGAACAAGCATTCCGTTGCTGTTAGGCGCTGTTCTGACTATCCCTCACGACACTGGGCCATGTTTTATCCACAATCAGTACACAGACGCAGCCATCAACTTCAACACAAGGCTACGACGATTTAGTGACATCAAAGGGATGAGAATTTCGCTTATATTGGTTGATATCACTTTTTCGTATAATCAACGCACCATTAAACACACATATTTTATTAATATTTATTCTATCATGACAGTTTTGACAACACTGTATATTACGTCGGTATGATAACTTTTCTTTCAAATTCTTAACGGCCAGTAACTTTCAGCGGATTATACATTCATACTTCTTCAAAATTACTCATGGCCTCAAACATATCTCAAATTCATATTTTCTACACGGTTGGCGTTCACGTTATAAATCCACGCAATGCGAGGATCAGTTCCGGTTTCGCCTCTAAAGAGAATACATCAAATAAGCCTGATAATCCTGGGCCACTTCTCCCGGGAACCATGCCGCCTCTCCTAAAGGCTCCGGTACCTGACGGAGCCTCCCTACGCCTCCGTCCTCCGTCCTCCGTGAAGACCTCCAGTACCAGTCAGACCGCCGCCGCCGGCGCGCCTCGCCGGAGGACTCCGAAGACCCTCCTGTACCTATTGGGCAGCGCCTCATCCGAGGGCCGCCTCCGAAGACCCTCCTGTACTTATTGGGCCGCGCCTCATCCGAGGGCCGCCTCAGAAGACCCTCCTTTATCTATTGGGCCGCGCCTCATCCGAGGGCCGCCTCACCTGGTGGGCTGATAGCGTCCCCGCCGTGCCTGCTCCCTCCTGTTGCCGTGCTGCGTCCTGCTCCTGCTGCGTGGGCCCCTCTACGGGTACCCTCCGTGCTGCACACCGCTCTACTCCGCGCGTGGTTGTTGAAGCCACCTGCCTCGCATCGGCCTACAACTTCAGTTCCAACTGCAACTCCACCTCAGCCTTCTCAACCCACCTATCACGCATCGTCATCCATACCCCACCTCCATCTTAATTTGATTTCTACTCCCCTTTCTTTAATTTAATTACCTTTAACTTTAGTTTAATTTAAAGCAAAAGTTAAGCTTTTCTTGTCGCTACACGACATATTATTTTAAAAGAGATTACACTATCTTGGATTCTCATTTTGACGTCACTATCGGCATCAGCGCCCTCGAAAACCATGAAACTGATTTCCATGACGAAAAATTTTCACAGCCGCCATCTTGGATTTTCATTTTTATCAGTGCACTGACTAGATCCGGTCAAACTAGAAATCAATGCAGTTTGACAGTCAAGAAATTCCTGCAATACAACCGAATTTGCGGCCAGTAGTTGTCTGTTCCTAGAGCTCTGATTTTGACGATTCAAATTCAATTCAAATTGTCAATTTGATAAAGTTGAATTTTCTTTTACAGGCTTGCAGAAAAGAGACAGGTATTGGCCGCAAAGTCACTTTGTCTTTTTCTAGAGACTGGTTACTTTTGTGAGGCAAACGCTCAGTCCATTCTCTGTCTATGGTTTTAATCAGTGCTGCCGGCAAACCGATCTCCAATGGTGTTTTTTATTGGGACCCGGCGCCGGCTGCATATGCTCACCTTATTTTTTTGTATTTAGTGTAAATACTACAGACTCTTTCGATCTTTCACAAATTTCGGGGCTCTTTCAGTTTTAGGCCAAAAAAATTAAATAACCATTGTGCCAGCGGCATCGGCACTTAGAAGAATATTATGTTTGTTACCACGGATGTTGCGTTGACTGTAGGTACCTATACAAAATAATCCTTATTCTAAATTCATGCAACACTCGAGTCCATACAGGATTAAAGTGCAATATTACTTTAGTATGCACTTAAGTAAACGACCTTCTAAAAGACATCGTCAATTTTGCATAATCAGTTCAGACTAATCTACAGCCCAGGTTTCAAAACGTTTGATAAACTGATAGAATATGGAATTTTCTTATCTTTTATGCATGTATACTGTACCCAGTATACATGCATAAAAGATAAGAAAATTAGGTAGGTAAAAATGGTAGGTAGTTTAGTATGGTAGTTTTGGTTTTGTAAAAAAACCCAAAAAATTGTTGGGTAGAAACAGAACCCCATTACTAAGTCTACGCTGTCTGTCTTTCTGTGAGTCGTTCGTATTCTATCAAAACAGGCAGCTCGCGACCGCCATAAGCCAGTTTCGGCCGGTTGGCCGGGCTGAAACCGAAACTGCGGTCGATACCCGAGATTTTTTGGCCAAAACTGGCCGATACCGACACCGAAACCGAACCTCCGGTCGGTCATTAGATTAAACCTTTATTTTGTTTTTGGTTTCGATTTCTACCTCTATAACTGGGACTTTGTAGTTAGATAGCCTGTATAATGTCAGATAACGAATAAAAACTTTCGCTTCTGCTAAAGAAAAAGGTACATTTCGACCTCTGTAAACATAACTGTCATTATAAACCGGACTATTTGAGAAACTGGGTAAATGAAAAGCCTCTCTAAGTAATAAATAATCCTAGGTCCCTTGAGATCCCAGCCCTTATCCAGGTTACACTGCCTACCTACAATAATACCTAAGATCCTATCATACTTCCTACTTAATATAATATTAATATTATAAATGTGAGAGTTTATATGGATGGATGTTTGTTACTCTTTCACGCAAAAACTACTGAACGGATTTGGATGAAATTTGGCACACCGATGGTTAACCAGGATTAACATATTGGATACTTTTTATCCCGATATTCCCACGGGATCGAAACTTATGCGGGTGAACGCCTTCTTCCCATGGCAGGAACTATAGACCTGCTACGATTAAAATATTCTTTTACCTACTTAAAAAAGTCATCCAGGTTTATTCTTGTTCAAGGTTAACAAATCAAACTTCCCATGTAACCGTTTTTCAAGGAATGCAGGAAATATAAACATTGGCGTACCTACCTAATAGCATCATTGGAAATTAATTGAGGTAAATCAGGTAGCCTGCGTGTAGTACAAATTACTGCAATTAAACTTAACACTAATGATTTGATCAAATACCTACATTTTGTGTAAGCAAGCAATCGGTAATAATTGCTGCTATAAGTACAAACGCCAGCAGCCGCTCGATTCTGTAAGAATCTCACCGTGAAAAGTTAGGCGAAGTGAGCTTAGAGTGAGCTGTCAATAGTGTCGATCCCTAGCATTAGTTGGAATGACAGCTCACTCCACGCTCACTTCACCTAAGTTTTCACGGTGAGATGGTTACAGAATCGCACTGCAGGTCAAGCTTCCCGAAACTATCAAATTTTCCCAGTCAACCTTGCACCTTAAGTTTTAGCGATAAAGTTGAAAATTATTAAAGAAATTTGACAGATTGTAGTAGCTTGATGTACTGGCGTCTGTACATACCTACTTATAGGTGGCTATATACCGACAAGGGCCGTAAATCATAATGCCAATAGATAGCCTTTGTAAGTGTGGGTTTACGGTTGGCTTAGTTGCGGACACGCACCAACAGATATAAGACCCCTGGGGCCCTGGATTTTGGATTATCGACTCGTAATGAGACGAATTTTTAACCCCTGTTCCAAGAATAGGTATAGTGTATGTGTATTTATTAATAATATTTCTTCGAAAGAAAATCTAAGTTAAGGACTTCTCACAAAGGTAAATATAGAAAGAAGTAAATTCACCGTAGCCGTGTCGAACGCCTTTGCTAGGTCAAGACTATGGTATTATTGGCATACCTATTAGGTAAATAAATAAAAGTTTGTTTAGGTCTTGTGGTCACAAGTGCTACTGCTGAGCATGAGGTCCTGGGTAGAATTTCCAGGTCGTGCAAAGTATTATTGGGTTTCCAAAGTGTATTTGGGTTCATCAGGAATTTCGCAGGTAATTTTTATAACATCCTTAAGCCATCTCAGCTTCCTAAAATGAAATTGTTTATTTAGTAAATAGGATATTGGAATCACTTTGACACATCATATCTATAAAAAAAAGCTGGATGGAGTCGACATTTCCTATCTCAGGGATCAAAGTCGCCTGCACGTCACTAGTAACCTTGAGGGCTAGCGTAGTACGGAGTAGGTACGATAAAATACGAGGCTGGAGTGTGTGTTTTGATCACGTGACGTGAAAAGTTGGCATATGGACGCTAATTTATTCAAATCAACACCTAGGTACCTAGATCTTTTGTAATTAACTTCTGTATTAAGTAGGTACATAATTTGATTAACACAATATGTGACATGATGTAATATTTACCTATCTAATGCTAGGTAGTTTAGTATCAAAGTGCGTCCGTACTTTTTTCAATGACATACATTTTTGGGTAGGTAGGTATGACGCGACATCTTTGGATTGTGTTCCAAATGGGAAGATATAAGAATACCCGGGAATCGAACCGAAAATGCCAAAAAATATTACGTCTACTGTATGATTTTAACTGACACATAAATTCGACGGGATCAATGATGAGGAATGAGAAACAAAATAATTGTCTTTTTCAGGCGTATTTGGTTGCATCTGGTTGATCTAGAAGCTGACCCCAAAATAGTTGGGAAAAAGCTAGGCAGATGATGAAGCTTATTAATTCCTACGTTTTTACTTTAAGGTACAGGACCTAGCACTCATTTAGGTGTGGCCTAGTATTAGTGACAAATTGCGTACCCACGTATAAGACTTCAACACACTTGGTAATGTCCTTATTTTGTCACGTCGGGACAATGTTATAATCGTGGTGGTAACTTGTAATCGGAGCTTCAACTTGAAGATTATCGAGGCTCCGACTTCTAATCTGGGTGTACCTATTCCAATAATTTATCGATTAAGTCAGAGATAGCTAGAACCGGCGATAAATAAGTACTTAGGGCGACATTTTTTGTTATCTTGGAGACGCACGCCGGCCGGCTGATTACAAATTCTACTTACCTAAGTAAAATTTGTATAAAGTACTTTATGTCCTTACCTATAGGATTATAAAGCGTACTGAAAGCATATTGTGGAAAAGGGATTCTCGTGTTCTCGGATTTCAAAAACGCCAGGGACCGTAACAAATATGAGGATTCAGTAGATAATTAGAAGCATTCAAATCATCAAATAGGCTTTATTTATATATTTATTATCTTAGTTCAAATAGGCTAGTTTCCTAAAAAATTCTAATTAGTCCGTCAGTTAGATTATCAAAAAATATTGAACTGGTATTTTTTCTTTTTTCAATTATATAAAAAATGATGAAGATATCGCCTGTTAAAGTTCTGCGTGACGTCACGCCTTGCTACACTTTTTAGCATGGCGTGACGTCACGAACCCCCACTCCCAAATTTTGACGCGCTTTATCTTTGTAATTTTTTGTTTTATTGACAAAAGAAAAAATACGTGGACATTATTTTTCGATAATCTAACTGACGGACTAAATATAATAATCATTTTTTTACCCAGGAAACTACCCTATTGCCCTAATGAATGACTATTTCATGAAATCACATTATGACATTCGAGACTAATTCTAACTTAGAGAGTTGTACTGATGATTCTAATAATACGCTGTAAATATATATTTGTTACGGTGGTGAATCATATTTTGGTCAACATACAACCGACCTGCAAAACACTGACCTGCAAATTCCAAAAACCCTATCAAATAATCATTGCACAACCTTTTTACCAGGGGGCCTACTCCGAAGTGCAAAGTGCGAATGTTCGGATCGGACCGACACATGGCCGAACCGAATATTACTTATTGAAAAATGCGAAAAAAGTTCGGATTGGCTCAGTTGGGTCGGGACCATAGTCAATATTCGAAAGAGTGTAGGAGTGTAGTACCGGAACCGACCGAACCAAATAGTAACTTAGTAGCAGGAAACGGCCGAACATTCGGCCGATACTACTTCGTTCGGAGTAGACCCCCAGGCCTATTTTCACAATGAATTTAACGGATTTTCAATTTGGTTCCAAGAACCTAAAATTCCCCCAGCCCATCTGCAGTTTTAAGCTCCCGGAGGTCTGAAGATAGATACTCTCCGGGGTAACCAACCCTAGCGTTTCGACATCGTATCTATGTAATACTAATAATAAAGCTGATTAGCTGAAGACTTTGTTTGTTTGAACGCGTTAATCTCTGGAACTACCAGTCGCATATGAAAAATTATTTTTGGATTTGATAGCCCAACGCTTGACATCACGCTAGGACCTTCAGGAGCAGAGCAAAAGGAAAACCGGCCAAGTGCGAGTCGGACTCGCCCATGAAGGGTTCCGTTACGTTACGATTTATGACGTATTAAAAAAAAACTACTCACTAGATCTCGTTCAAACCAATTTTCGGTGGAAGTTTATATGGTAATGTACATCATATATTTTTTTTAGTTTTATCATTCTCTTATTTTAGAAGTTACAGGGGGGGGGACACACATTTTACCACTTTGGAAGTGTCTCTCGCGCAAACTATTCAGTTTAGAAAAAAATAATATTAGAAACCTCAATATCATTTTTGAAGACCTATCCATAGATACCCCACACGTATGGGTTTGATGAAAAAAAAAATTTTTGAGTTTCAGTTCTAAGTATGGGGACCCCCAAAATTTATTGTTTTTTTTCTATTTTTGTGTGAAAATCTTAATGCGGTTCACAGAATACATCTACTTACCAAGTTTCAACAGTATAGCTCTTATAGTTTCGGAAAAAAGCGGCTGTGACATACGGACGGACAGACAGACAGACAGACAGACAGACAGACATGACGAATCCATAAGGGTTCCGTTGCCATTTGGCTACGGAACCCTAAAAAGGTCAGAAATAATGCGTTATTTCTCGCATCGCCTGCTATTACTTCGTTTTCGCTTCGCTAAGTAATAGCAGGCGATGCGATGCGACGGGATGGGTCGGGGGAACAGAAACTTCACGCGGACGAAGTCGCGGACAGAAGCTAGTTCAAAAATACGATTTGAGGAAGTCAAGACTATCGAGACTTTACTATCTAGCAACGTGAATCATCAAATTATCGAACATATAGACTGTAAAATAATGAGGAAGCGTAAATATAGATTATCTGTCGAAATAAGTAGTTTGAGTAGATAGAAACACATTTTTATTTATTATTTCGTGGAAAATATAGCCGTTTAGGTACATAATCATAGAACAAACGAACCGTGTTATGTAGACTGTAATAATGAACTGCTAACTCGCCTATTTATTGCATTGCAAGATTTTAGCGTTGCGAAGATGCTAAAGAATGCTTTGCTTGCTCATAGATTCTCGGTGGAGTGATGCACAGTTTTGTGATCTTGCGCAGTTCTGCGTAGATAAATGGAAATGTAAGTACCTACTTTTTTGTGACTTGCTGGGCCAGTGTCAAGAAAATTATCTACTAGAAGACGAGTTCCTAAGATATAAGTAGGTAGGTAGGGTAGGTAGCATTACTTATTCAAACTTTAAAACAAAAGAATGACGATTAAGAATGAAGATGCTTTTGCCTCGATCAAATCGATTCAAACTGCTTTTTGCCGAACTACATTTTCACAATATCGACCCCCAGCCCCAGTAGCATTACCTAGTTACATCAAAGTTGGAACACATTACCCTCCAACCGCTTTTGTAGATACATTACCTACTACATACAGTGACCTCCAAAAGTTACATTTTTCCACTTCAGCTTTGACACACCACGTTATGATTCAAAATTCTAGTGGGCCAAATGTTTGAACTGCTATATCGTTGTTATTGACTAAGGGCTGATTGTTCCATCGCCAGATAACTTTTATTCCAGGAATAAAATTGACGTTTGACAGTTTTTGTATGAAATAACTGTCAAAATTTCAAAATTATTCCATGAATAAAGTTATCAGATGTTTGAAAAATCAGCACTAATTCAACTAACTTTGACTTATCATAAAGAATAATCAAGTAATTCCTTAGGAGTACCTAAACCCTACATGCTTAAGACACTATCAATCTCAATCTGAATCATTTTGATAGATATTGCTAATCCATTGCTTCATATGTTCGAAAAATGTATCTGCTCAACAACGCGAATAACGCAATGAATGTTGTGGAACTGTCAAAATGAAACCCATTGCTACTGTTAACGTGTTACGCAATTACCTCGCTGATTTTTTTTTTAAATTTTAATAATGGCATCACACACAGCCGAAGTAGAAAAATGACATCTAACTTTTGGAGGCAAATCAAGAATTATCTAAGTAGTTACTAACATACCACAGGTAAGAGGGAAGGTTGTATTTACCGTAAGTTTAACTTGTTACTTCAAGTGAAGTGCCATGCGCCATAGTTGACCCAAAGCCGTAGAGGCGTTAACCTCCACACAAAGAATGCAAGCTATGTATGTTAATGCTCATAGTACGGAACTCTTTGAACGTACAGACGCCAGCACATCAAGCTACTAAAATCTGTCAAATTTCTTTAATAGATTTTCAACTTGATCGATAAAGCTTAAGGTTCACGGTTGATTGGGAAAATTTGACAGTTTCGGCTAGCTTGACCTGCTGGCGTCTGTACATATTCAAGAGTTATTATGTCAATCGTTTAGCGTAGGCATGTTGAGTTATGTGGCGTAAAAGTAGGCCGAAAATGAAACAGAGGAACTTGACGTTTGTCAATGGTTTCTGAATTGTGCGTGGAATGTCAAGGTTGCTGTTAGGTACCTAACCATTGGGTCATTCGGCCATTACCACCAGTGCAAGTAAGTTTATGTGTAATTAGCCCTCAGCATCATCAGAAAATATTAGGGATGCGCCGGTGTCAAGGATAGGTGGTCAAAGCTATATGGTGGTATTTTGGCTGCGTGTCGAACAATAGGAACTTCCTAGAAATGCGTGCAAAATCGAGGACTCCTTGCTGAATAAGGCCCATGATTGGCGGCTGGACCAAGACCTCACGCATGACTGAATGTTCGTCAAGGCGCAATGGCCAACGGGCCGATAACAGCCGTTACGAATTACAATGATCGGCACAATGAGCAGTTTTCCTCTAAATTCCACTATGCCTTGGATTATAGGTTCTTTTTTCTTAATTAAATATCGAGGCTTTTTGCGATTGCCGTAAAACTCCATTCAGTATTAAATGCTCGGTTTCTATAAACCGATTTTCTTTACCTTAACCAAACAGGTTTGACCTAACTAAGCAAACTTCGTGCTGTTTTTTTCAAGTTGGCGGTTATTGAGGCGCCGAAGGTGTGTTCAATGGAAAATTTCTTGTAGGTTCTAGATAAGATCGTGTCCCTTCGACAAAACATGTTATTTTATTTGCAAACACTTGTAGTCGCGACCTATTTCTAAATCTGATAAAATGCGCTAAAATTTCGACACTATTGGAGTTAGTTATGCCATCGAACTCAGCAAATATTTTTTTCAGATAAAGAGTTGGTAAGGCCCCAGGTCGCAAAATACGTGCATTGACGTGGAGTGCGGACACCAGCCCGTATTACCTAAGGCCCCAGGACAGGGTCCTTCACTATGACCACTCAATGATTCCATAATTCGACGTAATACGTAAATTCCTCAGCGAATCCCGCCCATCTCGCGTTTATTTCTCGTGGTTTCGTTCATTGTATCATAGAGAATACCACAGAACAGATAAAAGTATCTATTCTGTGGAGAATACAGCCCAGCACCCTAATTGCGTAACACACGATCAATCGGAATGGGTTTCATTTTGACAGTTCAACAACATTCATTGCGTTATTTACGTGTTGAGTAGACAAATTTTTCGAATTTATGAAGCAATGGATTAGCAATTTGCTTCAAAATGATTCAGATTCCGATTGATTGTGTGTTACGCAATTATGGTGCAGATCGTCCTGCCACCGCTGTTCAAGAAGAGCCGACCCGAGATTTAGGTTAGGTTACCTATTTGGTAGAAGGGTACATGTCACTATTAAGCATTTAAATTTTTTAAGTTAGCACTTAGCAGGCACACTTTGAGTCGGTGCAAGGGTTAAAAGCAATTTGTCTATTACATAAAATTACTTAATTAAGTAGATATAGGCACATGATAATAGTTTTATATTGATGACGCCTTTATGTCGTAGCCGTAAGGACGATTTTCGTAGCACTTCCAGTGTTATTGATATGCGGTTAGCTATCCCAAGTTTTGTTTCGTGACCTTTGTCACACAGGATGAGGTTAACACAGAAGCGTGGATATTGGGACAAGAAAAATGAGGCCTATGCCCATTGCCAGCAGTCAGTGCAGTCAGTATAGAACTTCTTTTCTATTTATATGCACAGGACACTGCTAAACAAAATGATTATCATTAAGAGGCTGTTGCCTTTGAAGGGTCAATTTTTTTTTTTTTTAACTTTGCCCCACACTAGGCACTTGTGCTCCTGTATCGTGGGTGCGTTTACAAACATCTAAACTCACATACACAAACAGCCAGACCCGGAACAACTACCTGTAGGCAATACAAATATTTGTTCCGTGCGGAATCGAACCCGCGACACGCAGCGCAGCAGTCGATCGCTCAGCCACTGCGCCAACCGTGTCGTCCAAAATAAACAATCGTTAGGTTCACTACAAAAGGATTTGCTAATATTTGGTAACACGTAGGTACAGACGCCAGCACATCAAGCTACCCGAAAATGTTAAATATTCCCAATCAACATTGAACCTTAATACTTTAGCGATAAAGTTGAAAATCTATTAAAGAAATTTGACAGACTGTAGTAGCTTGATGTGCTGGCATCTGTACTTAATCAATTTAGGATTGGAAAAAAATATTCGCAATCAATATTATTCAATCTAAATTATTATATCATTGTGATTAAGTGTAAAGAACCGGCTTGTTGCCACGTAGTTCTAACATATAGTTTTTATATATCAATGATATAGTTACATTCTGCGAAATTTATGAGTTAATTTAAACCTGTGATAAAAATAGAATACCTACCTATACGTAGTAAGTGTTTTCGTCATTTTTTTTTATTATTGTAGTAATTTTAGTAGAGAAGTTTTGCTTAAAGACTGGTTTTGCATAAAAGACTACACCACGAGGTAACCGACAGGCTACGGATTAATTTTGATACTTAGTTGCACTTCTTACATCAACATGAATGAGTATGAAACCACTTAGGTATAGTGGTATTCTGTAAAGTTCACTTGGAACTGCAATGAAGTAACCAAGAAGATACCAAGAAGAACATAACAAGGAAAGCTAATTCACTTTTTTTTAGAGTCGCGGATTAATAAAAGTTGATTGATTGAGAAGTTCGAATTCACGCTAAATTGTAGCCCATAGTTCCAGATTTATCAGATCGTCTCTACTTTTCCCAGTTTTTGGAATTGTTATTTAGAGAGAGGCAGTCTAATTGTTACTTAAATGGGTAAATACTACTTAGTCCCTGGAACTTGGTAGATACTACGCATAAGCATAAATATAATCAGCCTATAATTTTCCCACAGCTGGGACACAGGCATACTCTCTGTGACAGGCAGTAGGCCGTAGGCACCAAGCTGGCCCTGTGAAGCTGTGTGGGTTGATAGTGGCGGCCGCTGGGCCAGTATTGCGTTACGAAACAACTAAAATCCCTGCTCCAATGGCATGTCTGTAACTTCCTGCAAGATCTCCAGGTTAGATTGGTCCTACCGCTGATGACTAAGAAATAATGATGTCTAAGTAGTAGACGAAGATGACTAACATAATCTAATGACTCGGTCAACTACAAACTCTCAGGGGTGCTACGCCAATGCTCGGCTCGGTTCGGCAAATCCTGGCGACAAAATCAAATATTTAAGTACATGTATTTAGATTATGTTCGAGAAAAAGTCGCTCGGCTTAACTCGAATTGTGCCGAGCCGAACAAGATACAAGACAGAGACCACCTGAACAAGATCTATCGAGGGTAAATGCCGAACGAAGCGTGCGAGGTGTCATAAGACGCGCCTCCGCGCGGGCTAGTGAACTGTGCAGTTTCTGGAATTTATCCAGAACAAAAATGGGAATTTTGATGAAAAAACGTGATTTTAGGCCAAAATGGGACGTGATTTTAGGCCAAAACGGGACTCGAGCTCGCGGAACGCGCACGGGAGTACAGGTAAGGCAGGTAAGTATCTATTTAAATTACTAACAATGTGGAATAGTCTGGAATTTTGAAGAAAAATTTAAAATAGTGTTCCTTAAAGGGAGTTTTAATGAAATTTTTGCAAGTCAAAAACGAAAAGGGTTTTTCGCGTAAATGTCAATTATCCCTAGTGGGAACGTTTCAGGCCACCCTAATTATCTTATTTTATTCTTGAGTAATTTTATGTTTTTCTGGCAACTGAAATGAAGCTAAACCATAATATTACCTTGGTTTTTTTGTTCTCTGGCGTAATCGGGGGGGGGGGGGGGGGGCGACGACGACCTTCTAAAAGACCTTCGAGGATAATGCCGATTCGAGAATTGTGGGATTCTTCACTAAAACCACCTGGGATGTTCTTAACTCTCACTATTGACAGCCCACTTCACCTAAGATTAGATGGTGAGACTTTTACAGAAGAGCGGCAGGAAATGTAATGAACTTCTGGAGGGAGATGGGCTAGTTGAAATAACCACCGACGGCCGCCATGGCCCACGCACAATGGTCCACTTGAAGGACTAAGTGCGGAAACCAAATCTTCTAACATAAAACATAGAGACTACCACCAGGATGGCCAGCACCATTAGGCTGCTTTTCCATCAGAGATGTGCTATGCAGCTATGCTGTGAGGATGTGAAAGCTAAGCTACGAAACTGTGCGACCGTTCCCGCTAATGCTAAGCTGTGTAGCGGAGCGAGTAAGATGTGTCATGAAGATGCGCCGCCGCGAGGTAGCTGTGCGAGGAAGATGCTCAACTCGAGCAATGCGATGCATCGATAGTAGGGAAACCACGGGGAGTACTCTGTTCTGCACATAGCTACACCACTCACGCATCCATATCCATAGCTCCCATCCATAGCACGCATCCTTCCGTATAAAAACATAGCTTAGTTGAATCCGTTTCCACCAGTGCCAGTGCTATGCTATGTGGACCAATGAATATGATTGGTGGATAACAAACGCATCCATAGCAACGTAGCATAGCACATCTCTGGTCGAAAAGCAGCCTTAGCACATGACGAGGTCCCGGCAGTGCCGGATTAGGACTATTTGATGCCCTAAGCAAACCAATAGTGAGGTAGAATAGGTCTTTTAAAAAAAATAACGTATTTATTACAACGGGATAGATCATTACGTTCCTTAGAATATTTACGAAAGCAATGAAAGCATACATTTTTTTATTTATTGAAATGTGAGCGAATGAACTTGCGACTTTTATCCATAAAAGTCGCAAGTTCATTCGCTGAAAATAGTTTTTATATGATATCTGCCTCTATAGTTATATGTTTAATATTGATAAAACATCGAGCCTTTCGTCAACGCAATGATATCTTTCGCCCACAACACAGACAAACAGCCTTGCCTTTCATGTGCTAGCAAATATTTTTTTGGTGCTGTTTATAGTGCCCCTTCAAGAGTCAAGACGTGATGCCCTAATAAAAATAAACCCCAGGGCAGCTTGTGGCGAGCTGTTGGGCAGTAGCGACCCCACGGACCCTATCTCCCGGCCCGGGAGAAGTCTTGTTCCTCACCTCTAGCTTGCCTTTATTGGCCGGCTGGAGTAAACAATGAAGAGGAACAGAGCTCCCACCTCTTTTTTGCCTTTCTTGGCCGGCTTTAGTAGAGATTCGCAAGAGCAAACGTGCTTGGAGGAAGGAAGTATTCCAGTAAAATAAAATATTGGATCAAGACCGCACTACCTGTACATGTAGTTTTGTCCAATGCTCCATGAAGGTGCTATCTACATTCATTCTCCCTGCAATAAGCTGCAGGAAGCTGTTGAGGCTGCTCCGTATGCAGCGCATCAGAGACGCAATTGTTTTGCGATGTATCGTTTGAAAGCCATCCACTTGCGCGTCTGCAAACATACCTGATGCGCTACAAAAGCGTGGCAACCCCATCAACATCCTGAACGCGTTATTGTATTGGACACGCAGGCACTGTAAGTCTTCTGCGTATGCTTCACCCATAGGCTGCTCGTGTAAAAGGACTGACTGTATGACTCGAATAAGGTAATTTTTAACCGACTTCTAAAAAAGGAAGAGGTTCTCAATTCGGATGTTTGTATTTTTTTATTTTTTTTAATGTTTGTTCGCGCATAACTGTCGCTTGCCAACCGATTTGAAAAATTCTTTTTTTGTTTGCAAAGGGTATACTTCCCAAGTGGTCCCATAGAAATTTCATCAAAAACGGTTCAGTAGTTTGGTTTTTATACCAAAATTACTGGTAAAAATTACAACTTAAAAGTGAAAAATAAAAACTTTTTTCCAAAAAAATAAAACAACCGACTTCCAAAAACGACACTACAAAGTGAAAAATAACTTTAATTTCGGAAGTCGGTGGCAAACAACGAAAATGCGAACCCAACGACACCGACTTCCGAAATTAAAGTTATTTTTCACTTTGTAGTGTCGTTATTGGAAATCGGTTGTTTTTTTTTGCAAAAAGTTTTTTACCTGTGCAGTAAAACGTGCAAACATACGGGCCAGCATATTGGCTCTGACTGACAATGCCCTGCGTTTCCTTTCAACATCCACATCACCTGTGAGGGCCTCGGTGACTCAGTGGCCCAGGCACTTAAACTGCGCCACCCTTTTGAGAGCACTGCCGTTCAATGTTACCTGAGGTAGGGTGTCATAACTCTTCGTACCGGCCTTGAAAACCATCACCTCACTCACTTCTCCGCCTCTCTCTCTTCTCTTCCTCCTAAGTAATTACTTAATTTGCTTATGGGCTAATCCGAAACTGGGTCCCAGGGGTGCCAGTGTCCTCTTAAAAGACCACCACCAGGATTCCCCTTGCCCGTCACCTGCCTGGCTTACCTATTCTATGATGTTTGTTTCAATTATCAGCGCTGCTGGTTTATGTAGATAGGTACTTATCGTAGCGGATTCCAATAACGCATTAAAAATATTTTATACCCCACCCTAGAGGTTTATTTGGACCATATTGGATAATCTTCGGGTGGATTATGGCTCAGCGATAAAATTCAACATTTTATTGCATGATAGCGCTTATTTATACTGCACATAGCTTAGGGTTTTCACCTTTTTGAATATCGTTTTTTTTTCTAATTTAACTTAATTTCTCTATTCATCATGTTGGGTTCCGCTTTTAGTCTAACCAAGAAGCACTCTAATTGCGTAACACACAATCAATCGGAATCGGTTTCATTTTGACAGTTCAACAACATTCATTGCGTTATTTCCGTGTTGAGCAGAGACATTTTTCGAAATGATGAAGCAATGGATTAGCAATTTGCTTCAAAATGATTCAGATTCCGATTGATTGTGTGTTACGCAATTAGAGTGCTTCTTGGTTCTTGGTTGCTGTTGTGTGGTAATCGCAATCTTAATCATTTTGAAGGTTAAAGCTAATCTAACTGCTCCATAGGTTCTAAAAATGTGTCTGCTCAACAATGTAAAAAAAAAACCGGCCAAGTGCGAGTCGGACTCGCCCATGAAGGGTTCCGTTACGTTACGATTTATGACGTATTAAAAAAAAACTACTCACTAGATCTCGTTCAAATAAATTTTCGGTGGAAGTTTATATGGTAATGTACATCATATATTTTTTTTAGTTTTATCATTCTCTTATTTTAGAAGTTACAGGGGGGGGGGGGGGGACACATTTTACCACTTTGGAAGTGTCTCTCGCGCAAACTATTCAGTTTAGAAAAAAATGATATTAGAAACCTCAATATAATTTTTGAAGACCTATCCATAGATAGATACCCCACACGTATGGGTTTGATGAAAAAAAAAATTTTGAGTTTCAGTTCTAAGTATGGCGACCCTCAAAATTTATTGTTTTTTTTCTATTTTTGTATGAAAATCTTAATGCGGTTCACAAAATACATCTACTTACCAAGTTTCAACAGTATAGCTCTTATAGTTTCGGAAAAAAGCGGCTGTGACATACGGACGGACAGACAGACAGACAGACAGACAGACATGACGAATCCATAAGGGTTCCGTTGCCATTTGGCTACGGAACCCTAAAAACGCAATGAATATTGTTGAACTGTCAAAATGAAACCCATTGTTACTTTATTGCGTTACGCAATTACCCCACTGATGCAGCTGAATATCTATATCTTAATTTCTTTAGTATTTTATTATTTTAATATTTTGTAAAATATTTTGTCATATAACTTGCACCCCCGGGCGGGCCCCGGGGACTGAGGTATTCAGGGCTCTTATTTAGTACAGTATGACATGGGAAACATAATATTTCCCAGATCATGTACCTTTTGTGAATAACCCTTATTATAATATAATGTAATGAGAGCTAATCAGTTTAATTCCGATTTTTAAGCATCTTGGCATATATTATCACCGTTTTTGGGTGTTAGGAATTATTGCAAGCTAAGCATGGGAAGTCATCATGGCTTTGTTATGCGTATATTTGAATAAATGGTACGATCTATTTCACGGTGAGATTTTTACTTACAACATAAACCGGCCAGCAAACTCACAACCACTCGATACGCGTTCGTACCGTATCGAACGTTGAAACCCTCGGGCCGTGGGGTCCAAGTGCGCATGGTCTTTTTAAGGAAATTTCAAAAAGACTGGTTGACACTTGCCATGACCCAAGGGCTGGCTTTTACCTTGGCCAGAGGCTAAGCATTGCCATACAACGTGGCAATGCCGCCAGTGTCTTGGGTACTTTACCAGTCGACAGCGATGGCGATGAATTTTTCGACGCTATATTTTAGTTTGTAAATAGTTTTATTTAATTTAGGGTATTATTTTGTTATTTTAGTGTTATCGAACATCAATCAATGTTATCGTAGGAGTCCTCTCGCTGTTCACAAGTCCAAAACCCGAAAATTTTGTCAGTTTAAATGAAGTAGACGACGGTTATTCTTCCGACAGCTGTTTGCTTCAAGGAAAATCAGTTTATCGAAATGTGTCATTTTCGATACGATAGCTTGTCGAATGGTTAGCTTTGTAGATGTGTTGATGTCCCAAAAATGTTCGTACGCTTTTACTAAAGTACAGACGCCAGCACATCAAGCTACTACAATCTGTCAAATTCCTTTAATAGATTTTCAATTTTATCACTGAAGTATTAGGTTCAATATTGATTGGGAAAATTTTACATTTTCGGGTAGCTTGATGTGCTGGCGTCTGTACAAGTAGCATTATGAATATTATTGCTGTTGCTGTTTAGAGTTTTTTAAAACAGCCCAAGACCTTAAAACTAAGGCTTATCTAGACAAAGTCTTGTTCAAATTCAACTTAATTAAATACCCACAATGACTCACAGTTAAATATTAAAATCAAAACACCGATGATCATTCACAATACGCCTGATCTGATTAAAAACAATCATTCATTAGTTGTTTGACTAGTCAATGATGATATAAAATGTAGATTTTATCGTCAACGTTATCGTAATAAAAGTGACAACCCTGGCTACTCACGCCATATATTTGACGAAATTTAACTTAAGGATCTCACATCAAGTTGTTCAGTGTCCTTTGCGATCTCGATCTAGCTTCTCTACCTTGTGGTGAGTACTCATGTACCTAATTGGCATTGCGGACTACATTTTAGTGCCCATAGTCATACCAGCGGGGTAATTGTGTAACACACTAAAAGTAGCAATGGCTGTCTTTTTGACAGTTTAACATTCATTGCGTTGTTTACATGGTTGAGCAGACATTTTTTTTGGACATATGAAGCAATGGGTCAGCAATGTCCTTCAAGATCATTCAGATTGTGGTTGATAGTGTCTTACGCAGTAAGGGTGCTGGTTGGCGTAAATGTACAGACGCCAGCACATCAAGCTACTACAATCTGTCAAATTTCTTTAATCTAGATTTTCAAGTTTATCGCTAAAGCATCAAGGTTCAAGGTTGATTGGGAAAATTTGACAGTTTCGGGTAGCTTGACTTGCCAGCTGGCGTCTGTACCTTTGATAACGACGCGGCGACGGTTTTGTTTGTTACAATAAATTGTAATTTAGTTGTGTAGACTTTCCTTGTTGGTATCGGTACTTGTGAGTTGTGACTCCCAAGAGCCAGAGACCCCACAAATGCCAGGGTAGCGGGATTGTCCGAAAGGGTTACCGCTGCCCTGGAACATAAAGGGCTAAGGAAGGAACACGGGTGGGTTTTAGTCAGTAAGAGTCTGACATTCCCTCCTGCTCCACCCAGAGCGGGAGGAGTCATTTGATGATTTCCCATCCTCAAAAAAAAAAAAAAAAAAAGAGACCCCACAATGTTAGCTGAGCTAAGACTGGCAGACCAGACGATCTGTTCTGTAAAGATGTCATTGTGAAAACTCTGGTGAAATGAGCTTTAAGTGATTTGTCAATAGTGTCAATCCCTAGTACTAGGTATCACGTGGAATGGCAGGACACTTCAAGCTAACTTCGCCTAAGTTTTCACGGTGAGATTTTTACAGAATACCATTAATGTATTCGGGAGTGCGAAGTTTATCACGTTGTTTGAAAATGATTGTAAGGGAATATTTGTTTTCGTAAGCACCTAACTCACCTTTCCCTTGCAGAATACCGTTTGTTAGTAACGAATTGACACTTCCGCTTTCAGTAAAAAATCAACGAAATGGTCACATACAGACCTACCTACATAGATCATAGCAAAAGTTGACTGAGCAAAGCAGACGTTTCTAGTTCATTCCTTTTTCCTAGTGATCTGCATTTCACTCCCCCGTAGCGATCAGCTAATCTAGCCGGATTTCCTCCACATAGTTCACATCACCGCGATCCACTGTCAATGAACGCTGGAAAGTGCACTCGACAGCTCCAGTTCCGCTGATACCGGTCGATGAACCCGAGGAATGCGCAAGCGCACGCCACGCGTTCAATGTCTGCATTTCTGCGCACCGCAAATTATATTGGACCTTTGTTAATTTTGTTTGTGTTTTTGGGATTTCGTGGTCTTTTGTGTTGCTTTCTTTAGATGCTTTAAAATAATCACTAAAAATACTTGTTTGTATCAAACGGCAATAGATAACATAACGTAGGTACCTAAGAAAAAAATCCCTAGATTTCTATCAAGCATGAATGAGATTTGTTTTAAATAAGTACTTGTTTGCGTCCAGTGTCCAAACCTATTGACTATCATAATTTTATATACCTACCTACCGTATCTATTAATTTCTCTCAGCATAATATTTATTTTACTAAGCCAGGAATTAAAGATATCAATGTTTAAGCTCTTAATCTCTTCAATGGATTTTAATCTAGATATTTCAGGCCCCCTATCTCGCTACCTACATAGGGATAGTCGACCCCACGTCAGTGGTAGGTAACACTTTAATCTTAAGCTGGCCTAAGCCTAGGAACACGAGGCCTGTTTATGCTGGTTTCGACTGACATGCGGTCGACTGTACCTATGGCTGCTATGGCGTGAAAATTAGGTATAACTAGTTTAACTAGATGCACAATTGCTACGAAATTACAATGGATTTTATGTTGTTACAGATCTCAATTAAAATCAAAAACCATGTCTCTCGATGAGGTAAGTTCCCATTTTTTATTAATCTCCTAAAATTCAGCTTCATAAGATAAAGTCTCGGACATAAGTCCAACGACAATAACCTGAGTACCTACTTCATAATTTGTTGTTAATCAAGGCGTTTCTAATGACACTACGTAGATATGTAGGTATTATGCACAATCAGCCTTTAATGTTCCCACTGCTGGGACACAGGCCTCCTCTCTGTGAGAGGGAGTGGGCCACACCGGCCCGGTGCGGGCTGGTGGATGTCATATATTATGTCTTCGATTTTTTGGTTCTAGGACATGCCGGTTTCCTCACGATGTTTTCCTTCACCGTATTGAGAGCAGTAGTGAAGTGAAGTTAGTAATGAAAATAAATATACAAAGTAAAGTACTTACCTGTCTGGGTTCGAACTCACGACCTACAACTCGTAATTCGGGGCTGATACCACTAAGCCACCACTTTCGCAAACAAGGCCTCGGTAGATTTAAAAAAAAAACAAAAAAAAATTGTCAGGTTACAATCAGTAGGTACCTACTTTACAAATAAACAATTTGATACGATAATTACTTATGATAATATCAAGGTACGAACTTTAGACTTTATCCCTTTTAAATCACTGCACGTGAAACCATTTAAATATAAATTATAATTTATTATCTCTGTTAAATCACTTTTGGGGTGGGTACGTACTAATTACCTTACAATATTATCAAATTATCAATATAATTTGTTAAGTTTAAAGATCTAATCTTTATAGCTAAATATCATTAAAAAATCCTTTTTATGAAATCATGGATAGCATGACCTAGAACCAAAAAAACGAAGACATAACCTGTAATGTCCACCAACCCACACTGGGCCAGCGTGGTGAACTATTGTGGCCCACACCCTTTCCTTTTACATAGATTCCCAGCATGACTGTTAAGTATGAGGATATAATCTGAATCGTTTTGAAGCAAATTGCTAATCCATTGCTTCATAAGTTCGAAAAATTTGTATGCTCAACACGTAAATAACGCAATAAATTTTGTTGAACGGTCAAAATTTAACTGATTCCGATTGATTGTGTGTTACGCAATTAGGGTGCTGGCGGGGTAATTACGTAACACACTATCAGTAGCAATGGGTTTCATTTTGACAGTTCAACAATATTCATTGCGTTTTTTACGTTGTTAAACAGACAAAATTTTCGAACATATGAAGCAATGGATTAGCAATATCCTTCTAAATGATTCAGATTGTGACTCATAGCACAGAATAACTAATAGTACTAACGTATAGTGTGTTAGGCAATTAGAGTGATGCCGGTTTCATAATGGAAATATAAAACCGTCGTCGTTAAGGCAATAACGGCTCTTTGAAATAGACATCGGACAGTTAGAAATGAAGCTATAATTGCTAGGGTATACCATTACCCTGATCCAATTACCGACGGATCAATTGAATATGAATTGCTTGAAGTCATTGGCTTCTTTTCACCTGGCTCGTTTGATTTTATAAAGAGCTTGAATTTGAAATATTGACGTGATGTGTTATGTTCTCTTATTCATTTGTTTTTAGCGAATACTCGCTAAAAGGTTAAGCAGGGGTG
Source organism: Apamea anceps (assembly GCA_951799955.1). Classification (NCBI taxonomy): domain Eukaryota; kingdom Metazoa; phylum Arthropoda; class Insecta; order Lepidoptera; family Noctuidae; genus Apamea; species Apamea anceps. The sequence goes on from OX637511.1 coordinate 2,869,873, forward strand.
TACCTATAGAAGTGTACAGACACGAGCACATCAAGCTACTACAATCTGTCAAATTTCTTTAGTAGATTTTCAACTTTATCACTAACGCCTTAAGGTTCAAGGTTGATTGGGAAAATTTGACAGTTTCGGGTAGCTTGACCTGCTGGCGTCTGTACAACCATTTTCTTATGAATAAGGGATATACCTAGGTATTTGATGTCCGTAACACTTAGAACGCAATACAAGTCTTATTATTAAAACATTTGACACAATATTTAGGTATTTTATGTTCTTTTGATTTCTTAACTTTTAAATCTCCAGGCCTGAAGGACTTCTAATGTAGGCTACGTACAGAAGGTTGTGTTAAAAACCCTAAAATTCCTTGGACTTTGCCTATACGGTCTACCCATGGTAGCGCATTCATAAATAAAACACAGAGTGTCCACCCAAATTCACCTTGAAATTATTCTTTCATATTCTTGGACATTATTTTTAAGTTTGTGACTTGATGTCGTTAAATATGGGATAGGATATAGAGGTATTCATATTTCTCAAAAAAAATCATCGTGTTTTTTTCAGCAATTCACCACCGTCGCCGGCACCGTCAGGAACTGGAAGACCACGCCCGGCAACGATGAGAACCTCGCTCTGTACTCCCTGTACAAGCAGGCTTCCTTCGGTGACGTCAACATTGGTAATTACTTAACGTTTACTTAAGCGAACTTTACGTCAGTACTTCCCCGAAGCAGGAAACGGCAAAACCGTCTAATATTCTAACTTCCTCATTTGACCTGTCTGTCGAAAGTGAATGTTCTAAATCTAAAGCCCGCTTACACCTCAAATCACTAAATACTTTTAGCGCTAAACGAATTTAAAATATTGTCCCGTTTCTGTCAGTGCTCAGTGACCGCTGTGCTCAGCAGCATGTGCCCACTAGACTAACTGAACTGTAAAAGCCCTTGACAGCTAGCTGTCAGATTCTTGTACTTTGGATAGGTAGCAGCGACATCAGCTGAAGTGAGCAAGTGGTAGTTTTTATCCCCATTAGATGAAACTTGTGTACAATGATTAGGATCACGAATTTAGTGTGTTTCGGATAGAGTATACTACTTACATAATTAAATTCATAACCGAATATATTTTTTCCAGCTGAGCCCAGCGGTTTAGTCGAGAAAGCCAAGTTCAAGGCATGGACCGGCCGCAAGGGAATCTCCAAGGATGATGCAAAGCAGCAGTACATCGACTTGGCCGCAAAATTGGCCCCCAAATACGCATAATTATATTAAGGATACTTCTTAATTTTATATAAATTATTATCAATAAACGGTTCACACTATAATTAACTTGATTTTCATTTGAATGCCTATTGTTTTACTTTGAAAGAAATATGAATTGCAAACCAGTCTTCTGTAGACTTACTTACATAACTAAGAAATTAGTTGCTCTTAACACAATAGCATAAAAGCACAATCAGCCTATAATGTTCCCACTGCTGGGACACAGCCTGGGCTGCGACCGCGCCTGCCTCTCTGTGAGAGGAAGTGGTCCGTAATCTACCACGCAGGACCAGTGCGGGTTGGTAGATGTCACATTTCTTCGAATTTTTGGTTCTAGAGCATGCCGGTTTCCTCACGATATTTTCCTTCACCGTTTTGAGAGCAGTTGTGATGAATTATATAAACAAAGTAAAGTCGAAGATAAAGTGCTACAGACCGTATTTCGGCCACGGCGGCCCCCTCTCAACGGAGACTAGCCTAGCCTTTGGTGCGGGAGATATTGTAGTGCACAAGTGTGCACGCAGACACAGGTGTACTCCATCTTCCCTCATTCTCATAGTCCGATGTTACGGCAATCCGAAACGACCGGAGAGAGATCAGGCGCAGGACCAACTGCTTCACGTGCTTTCCGAGGCACGGGGGTATCACACTGCCAACTTCCACATACTCATACTCCGGACACCATAACAACCGGACAAAGTAAAGTAACCTGGGTCGAACCCATAACCAACAATGCGTAAGTCGGGGCCGTTCTCACTGCTCTCTCAACACAATAGTTCATTAATTAATAATTGATTAACCATCTGGTAAATAAGTAATACTTGGTATACTTTATAGTCATTGAAATATTGATGTCTGACCTAGATACTGTTCATTTTTGTTGGCTGATTAGCTGTCAGATGTGAAAGATTGTAAAAATATAACACTGCATGACGAGCGAAGAGCATTGGTGGCCACGACTTACGAGTTGTAGGTCGTAGGTTCGAACTCAGTTAGGAGCTTTACTTGGTGTAAACTATTCCATCACCACTACTGTCAAAACGGTTAAGAAAAACATTGTAAGGAAATCGACATGTCCTAGAACCAAAAATTCGAAGACATGTGACATCTACCACCCACGTAGTGGATTACGGCCTACTCCCTCTCACTAAGAGGAGGCCTGTGTCCCAGCATTGGGAACATTATAGGCTGTTTATGCTATGACTATCGAGCTATGTCAGTTTTTCGATAAGGAGGTATCTACAGCGCACCACAAGCTTCGTTTTGGCTTTACCCTAATCGGGTAAAATGAAAGTGCAGTAATGCTGTGACACGCCTCCAAATTCTTTGCTCTTGCGCAGTTGCATGTAAGAATTATGAAAGTGAAGAAAATGTGTAAAATTCATTTAGGTGGTCACGCAAACGCTAGAATTCGTTCTCTTAAGACAAGAGATACAAAAACCCAAAATTTCCTTATTTTATTATTTTTGATAGATAAATTAGATTTCCTCTTATGAATTTATGACGGGTACAGTCAACAGGACGACAGTGATAAAAATCGCACTACGAAAACCACTCTTACTGCCTACGACATAAAGGCCCTATAAATGTCTAATTGTTACCACTAATGTGCTGACTCCCTTGTTGGCTCCACTGTCATTATATTTTAAATTATTTTGTACTGATGCAAATATACAAGAAAGTTGAAGGTCCTGGAGAGAAAATATTCTAAATGGTGATGTTATCAATTTTCACACAGAGGAAATACAAGATTCACAAAAGTAAAACTGCATTCGGTGTTGGAAATGTTGGGAAAATCGCTTGCAAAATTCAGAGATATTAAAATTAAATGAATGCGAGCAAAAACATAATAAAACGTAAAAACGACATTTCAGCCCACCCATCTGTCAGAATATATCCTAAAACATCGCATTTCCATAATAATTTAATAAATACCCAGTGTTCATAGCCAAGGCCCATAAATTCCCAACACTGTTTTCAAATTGCATAAATAGTGTACATCTGTCATTTCTTTCTGTCATGTCAATGTCAAACTCAATAATAAATGTCAAATCAAATAATTCAGGAAATCAAGAGTGATTTCAGGCGACAAACTTTTTTGAGGTGAATTCTTGTAGTTTTTACTGATCAAATATCATACGATAAGGATAACGTTCGCATTACGTGGTTAATGATAGCCGGTTCGTCACCACATTTTTTATTATTTTTATGCTCGTTCGAGTTGTGCTTGCTAAAGCCTGTTAGGTTAGCACGACCAGTTCCTAACGAGTTTTCGTGTCGAGCACGCGCTTCTGTTTAACTGTAAGTTAGTGCCGTGTATTTTTGGTTGCAGTAGTAAAATATCTTGAAAGTACATCAATTTGTTCCTTAATAATTTGAGACTTCATTTGTTTTCATTAGAGCAATATTAGAATCTTGTTCATGGATGGCATTCCTTTTTCGAATTTAAACTTTTTTATGAGGTTAAGTGTCATTATATTCAGCCGGCTATCACGTTGTACCCCCAATACCTACACTTGATTTACAACTGGTGTTTTAACAATATTATTTGTGTTTTAGGTTAGTTAGCTGTATCAACAATCAACAATCACCATGTCTCTCCAAGAAGTGAGTATTTTCATAAATTTGTATATTGTTATAATAGTAAAACCAATCTTCAACTTTTTGTTTTTTCACTTGCTACAGTTTCCAGTTTGTCGTTGAGAACAAATTTTTTATTTTGTAGCGTCTTTAAATAGTTTGCAGCTATGTGCTTCATGCATTAGTTAGCAACTATTTCAGAAAGTGAAAAGTCCATTTACCTACTTTCATGAGGTGAAATTATTTAGAGAATGACTGGCAACTCGCTAGAATTCACAATATTTCTGTGTACTTACCTATGTTAACATTTTTATTTAGATACTATAAAAAGAATAGGTCAGATTATATTTGACCTTGATGACATGACACATTGTATAGGGAAATAATTAACAATTTTTCTGTTCTTGTTTGTTATCTAAAATATGGCTTTGGACACCAGTCTACCAGCCAGTTATTAGAAATCAAGTTTAATAGCAGTTACAGTAGCTAATATGGTTATCTCAAGAAAAATAATAAATCATTGGCACCTAAAGAATGGGATAATAAATATGTGAGATAGGTTGGTATCTATTTTTGCCTGACAAATGACTCTGGTTTGCTTTAAAAAATATTTCAATGTTGTTCACAAAAACAAAATACAGTTTGGTTCACACTTTACATATAATCCACTTGACTTGTGTATCCTGCTAGCACAATGTCAGATTATTCTTGTCCATTAACTTTTTGTGATAATTTGGAATTGTTCGTAACCAATTGGACAAAGAAGGAAAAATATGGGGTAGATCTTTGCCCAGCAGTGGGACAATATGGGCCAAAGGAAAAAAAAAACAAAACATTTTTTTTGTGAAAATTTTAATTACTTAGGTATGCTCTTAGAGGTCACAGTTGTCATTAGGCTCTATAATAGACACCTCACACATTTTAATTTCCAAGATAAGTTTCATAAGAAATAATTGCAAGCACAATCATTATTTTGTTGTCATCCAGACTATGAAGGGTGTTATCAGCATTCTGTAATTACATATTATTTACATAATCTTAACCTTGGTGGCGACCTGTCAAGTGAATGACACAAACAAAACTATTCTTTCAATTTTACTTTACTTTTCCAGAACTTGTATGCATGCATGCATGTAAAAAAAACAAATAGCACTTTCTTAAAAACGCATCTTATGTGTAAGAAAAAAAAAAACTTTTAGGAATCTAGCACTCTTTTCAGAGTGCTTGTGGTCCTCATGTAGTTTCTTGTCTAGGGACTGATGTGATTCATCACGATTTTTGGCCACACACTCCGATTTCTGCTATTTTTTGTGCAGTCATGCAAGGGATCACCCACTGTGGATTTACTTTGATCAGTCCATCTCATGGGTGAGCGTCTCCATGGTCTAGAGGGGGTCTACTTAGCGGTAATTTCTTATTAGCAATTGTTGTCAACAAAATAACATAAACTTCCCTACTAAGTATTAGTTAGTCATTGTCACATTTCAAAGCAACTGCATGCGGATATTTGTAAACATAACTAGCTGGTATTGTGTTAGATTTACAAACTATTAAACAATTTACACTGACCTGAGGAACTGGGTTTTAATAATACACATTGTTAGTTCAGGGTTAGTCATTCAGATAATTATTTAGTGATACCCAACTCAGGTAAAGCGTGACTTTACCATCAGTGCTGTTATAAAACATTGAAGCAATATTGCATCACTATTATAAAACAAAAAAAAAGTAAAAAGTATTTTATATTCCTCTGTAATTTTTTCCCTGACTATTTAATTAAATGTCAATCAATATATGGAGTTAGAGGGTTGTATTGATGATTTTTTTGGTTATAATTCTGTAAAGTCATACTTATTTGTTACGATCGCGAATCATATTTTAATCAGTATCGACCTGACCCTGACTTGCAAAAAACGTAAGAAAATTGACTTTCGCGGGTTACCAGATAAGATAAGATAAGATTTATTCGTTTAAACATGTGTCATACATACAAGAAAATACATGCATGCAAGATGGTAACAACATTATTAGGTACAGGCATGTTTGCCACATGATGTGACGTGCAAATGTCAAGAAATATTACTAATTAAAACATTCCCTCAGAATAACAATAAATTAAGTAATAAAGAATAATAATAATACTGTAATAAATTTAAAAGAACAAAGATCAAACAGAACATTAACAACAAAAATAAGTTATTAATACTGTTATTGAATAATCATGTCAGCAATATGAAATAAAATAAAAAATAAAGATCCAAAAATAATGAAACTATTCCATTGTAAATTAAGAAACACAATAATTTAATAATTTTATCAAATATGCTACTATGTCAATACAAATCTTTCCTCTAGGAACTCGCTAATGTTATGGTAAGTATGCTTTATTTACTAAATACGTCTTAAGATTTCTTTTTAAGTGTACATTATTAAGCTCCTTCCAACTTTTAGGCAACTTATTGTAAACAATTGGAGCCATATGATAAACACTTGCGCACAAGTGCAGTCCTACAGGGAGGTACACGTAGTTGGGTTTGGTCACGCCTGTTCCTGGGAAAGTGATCTGCTATGCGCGGAAATAATTTAGGATTGTTCCTGACAAACATAACGGTTTCAATAATACATATATATGGATGGCAATGTTAAAATTTTATGCATTATAAATTAAGGTTTGCAGTTGTCCGTGGTTTTCAAATGAAACATTGCCCTAAGGCAACTCTTCTGTGCTTTAAATGCTACTTCTCTATTAGTCGAGTTACCCCAAAAGACAACACCATATCTGAGAATGGATTCAGCAGGTACGATGCATAGACACTACTACTAATTCTATTACTCAGAGAATCTATGTGATCCTTCGAATTTAAATGTCGGTCAATTATTAGTCCCAGAAACTTAGTTGTATTAACCGAAACAATTGTTATATTATTATATGTAATGTCAAGATTGAAAAATGTCAATAAACGCTGGCTAAAATGCATAATTACTGTCTTACTGATATTAATTTTTAAATTATTATTGTCTAACCATTGTATAGTATTGGTCAATGTATTATTAATGTCATATTTACATAGGTCTTTATTATTACAGGGTATAGTTATAGTACTGTCGTCCGCGAAAAGTGTTACCGGATCGTCAAGTCATTTATGTAAAGTGTAAAAAGAGAAGGTCCTAAAACACTTCCTTGTGGAACTCCGTACTTAACAGTTCGTTCCTCCGACGGAATCTTTTCTTCATGTTTGGTTTTAGTGTTTAGCTTACTTATTTCGGTTATTTGTTTTCTGGCGTGCAAATATGATTTTATAAGTTCAAGAACATTCCCTCTAACACCGTACGCGTATTAATATAATTAAATAACAGGTAAAATAACAGAGGTCAAAAATATTTAATTACCAATTAGCAAGTTCTTAAGAGAAAAAAATACCTTAATTGTTGTGTTATTTTATGTCATCATTAAATAATATAATTATACCTACGGCTTCATATCTTTTAAAAAGATTATACCAACTATTATTTATATTTTAGTTGACCCCTTTTAAATTTCTTGTACTGTCCCATTCACTACCGGACTACCGAACGTACTACCATCCGCATTTGGTCGATATACCGGCTAGTGTAGTCCTCAGCGCTTCTCCTCCACATTTATTATGCGCACGGCTAAAGAGTGGAACTCTCTGCTAGCGTCTGTGTTCCCTTTCACGTATAATCCGTCAGCCTTCAAATCAGGAGTGAATAGGCATCTTCTGGGTTTGCTCATTCCATCATAGACCTCATCCATCGTTTTCCACCAGGTGAGATCAAGAGCACGAGCTGGCACATCTTGCAAAAAAAGAAACTCGCAAAATCTGTACAGTCCTGCAGAATAACTTGTTCTATGACTAGCCTAGTCACTACGTCAATGCTTTCAAGAGATTTAGCCTAAGTACCCAGTGTTAGCTTTTTGCAGAATAATCTGTTTGCCAAGACAAACTCGACTGCTAACGCACATGTATTCTTTGACCAACACAATTCGTGTTTGTCAAAGAATTAAGTGGTACATAAACACTATTAAATTTTTTAGACATGACAGTAAGTCACCTTAAGTTATTCGATGAAAATATTTATCAACTTAATTCACACAAAAGCTTGACAAGTCATTTGCTGTAGCTATTAGTCATTCGAGGTTTTTTGAGTCGTTACGGGTCGTCGGAAGCCCGAAAGTCTGAGAACCAGCGGGGTAATTTATCAGTAGTAATGAGTTTCATTTTCACAGTTCAACAACATTCATTTCGGAACGGAACAAATATTTGTATGGCCTACAAGTAGTTGTTCCGGGTCTGGCTGTTTGTGTATGTGAGTTTAAATGATTGTAAACGCACCCAAAAATTCGTTATTTACGTTGTTGAGCAGGAGCAGATATTTTTCGAACACATGAATCAATGGATTAGCAATTTCCGTCGAAATGATTCTGATTGATATTGTGTTACGCAATTAGGGTGCAGTGCGCACTGAATTTTCAACTCTGAGGGTTGAGCCGAGCATTGAGAATGCAACAGCGCGTCAAAAAACCACACTTGAATTTTCAACTGTCGGCGCTAAGTGTGTTAAAATCCAGTTCGCGAAAAATGCCAAAATGCGAATCTGGGTTTACTGTCATTGTAGCTTACGTAGACGTAGCTAGTCATTAAACAAATAAATAATTAATCAAATTCATTATCTTTTTACATACGCCAGTAAACCTATGAATATGCGTATTATTCATCGCTAGAAAACAAATACGTTGGGCGGTCGTCCGGGGTAACAAAACTAGTACAACATAATCAGCCTATCATGTTCCCAACTGTGATAGGGGCAGGCCTCGCTCAGTGAGAGGTAGTGGGCCAAAATCCACCACGCGGGCCCAGTTTGGGTTGGTAGATGTCACATGTCTTCGAATTTTTGTTTCTAGGACATAAACTAAACTAGTAGGTATAAGCTGGCCTCTTATTCTATTGAAGTCAATGTCAAAGTCGAACCATTTTATTCAAGTAAGGGTTGGTTTTTCCAACGACAGGTAATTTTATCGGAGGATCAATTTTGAATTTATCTGTCGATTGAAAAATCAGCCCTAAGTAAGCCAGTAAAAGGCACTTTTTAATGTTAAAAATTTACGAGAAAATAGAATTGACTTTAATCGCCACAAAGGTAGTTTTGTATAGAAAGGAATGGGAAACAACTCCATAGCATCTCTTTTAAAATGTTTTACAATATTTTGTGTACTACGCTAGGCCAGCTCAAGGGCAAAGTGTTACCACAGACGATTAGCCTACTGAACAAAGTTCATTATCCATAATGGGATTGCCCCTAATAGCCTTGGCCATGACCCCATAGCCATTTATTTGATACGTTTAAAGTAAATGGCCTTCAATCGGATATGTATATGCGGCAAAATGGAATTTCCTATTTCGTTTATAATATTGCTTAGGACAGCGATTTCTCTATTGTGGTGAGGCCACGGCAAACCACAATATTCCACACGGAGATTTTAGCAAGCAAGGTATTATTACTGCGAACTTGACACCCAATATAGATATACGTAGGTAAAATGTAATGAAGTAGCTGAAAGACGAAGCTGGATCGCGTTCAGTTTCATTGGTGAAATTCGCAAAACATAAAATCACCTCTTTGCTAATGTAAGCAGAAAGTACAGAAAGCCACAAAATTAAAAATTTTATTCTTATGAAGTCTATCGTTAACACTTCCAAACCAGACGTCCACGGTCCAGGTTCAATACTTAGATGTATTATATCAAGTGTATCTTTGTTTCCAGCAATTCGACAAGGCTGCCGGAGAAGTTAAGAAGCTGAAGTCCCTCCCCAGCGACGCTGACCTCCTCGAGCTGTACGCCTACTTCAAGCAGGCTACCGTCGGAGACTCTGACCCCTCAAGTGAGTAGCACATGTCAATACCTAAGGTGAAGTGAGCTTGAAGTGCTAATACTGTCAATAGTGTCATTATTTTGAATGACAGCTGACTTCAAGCAGTCTAAACTCACTTCACCTCAGTTTTCGCGGTGAGATTTTTGCAGAATAGATCGACTGACGACTTACGTCATTCATTTTGTTTGTTATCTCATCCTGGGTAGCCTGCTCTCTGGCTAATACTATTTAACAATAGGTCATGCCAACGTAAAACTACCGTACCGTTAGATCAGAAATAGTTTTGGCTGTGTCTGTACAGGATCAGCCAATTTAATAAAAGTCTGCATCCGATGAGACTGGAAGCCGACCCCAACATAGTTGGGAAAAGGCATAACATCATCACTGCTCTCAAAACAGTGAAGGAAAACATCGTGAGGAAACCGGCATGTCCTAGAACCAAAAATTCGAAGACATGAGACATCTACCAACCCGCAGTGGGCCCGCGTGGTGGATTATGGCCTACTCTCTCTCACCGAGAGGAGGCCTGTGTCCCAGCAGTGGGAACAAGGCTGATTATGCTTATGCTAGGCATATGCTGATTCCCTGTGTTTAGTTTTCTTCGCTGTGAGTCTAAATAATGCACTGTTTTGTCAGTGGGTGGGCGACACAAGTTATAAACCTTTTTAGTAACTTTATTAATAAGAAAATCATATGTATTATACCAGTACACGTATTAGTCGTATTGTAGTATGTAAATCTTTAAACGGTATTTATACGCTTCGTTTCGCTCTGATAAATGTGCAGCGTACCTTATACATAATTCGTTATGTTGTAGAAGTTTGAATTTATTCCACGATCATTTTATAATTCTTATGTTATGGTATGCTAAAATAATATTTAAAATAATAATTGAATTATCTACGTGTAGGGGAAAAGTATTGTCTATTATCAATTAAGTATTATTAATTTTAACCATTTTTCTGTTGCTGTTGGCGATTAGACGTTCATGGACGTATTGCAATAAATAACGCAAAATGTAATTATAATTGTATTTATTTGTTATCATAAACTAGAGTCGTATCGTAAAGACCAATCACAGCACAGCGAGTTGTGCCGGCTTTCTTTACAAATGTTTAGTGATTTTGTTATCGTTCATGTTATTGCAAAAGAACTAAGTACTGCCCGATTCAAACTTTATGGTGGCTGGTCTGAATACGAGGCGAGTCGCTGCGCAGTAACGGATTCACCAGTCAGCGGGGGTGAGGGATGAGGTCCTGCGCAGTGAGTAGCGCACTTCAGAGCCGCCATAAAGTTTGAATCGGGCTGTATATGAAGTGTATATATTTTTATCGTATAATTAAATCGATTTGTTTATCGAACTGTTCAAAGGACTATATTTTTGTGTCCACAAACGTTAAAGATATATTATTTTCGGTATCATTTAAGTTTAGGTAGAATTATATGAAACGTGCTAAAATCTCTTCTCTTAGAAATTTTTGATAGCAGTAAAAATAAAATCCTTGGACTTTATACCGAGTCCGTACCTATTACCTGACTTAACGACGTGGATAAATTATGACTAACGTATGAGCTGGGGTACCAGACATTTATTTACATTGTTACGTATAATTAGCCAATTAAGTATACAAGGAGAGTGTTGTTCTTGCACTAACACCTTATACATGGTAAATACTTAGGATTTGTTCAGTTACAGTCAGTAGGTAATGGCAATGATAGAATAGTTAAAAAATGCGATAACGCAGTGTTGATTATACCGTGTTCAGCTTATCAAACAATCAATGAAAGCTAATGTATTTTTTTAAATCATTCATTATTACAACAAACTCGCTCTCACGATTTTTTCTCTCTTATTCACGATTGTTACAACAAATGTTTACTTACCACCTAAGCATATACATTGTGGAATTCAATAAATGATTGAGTATCACATAATTGGGTTTAAAATTTCATATTACACGGTTCACTCCATGCTAATTGAAATGGCTTGAAGTTCTATCAGGATGATTGATTTTGAAGATTTGACCAAGTACATACCGTAACATACCGCAGAAAAATTACTCGATAGAGCAGAGTTGCGGTTTAAATATTATTATTTAGAGTAGTGTTTGAGTGTGTTTGCAAAGTTATATCTACAACTTTTTTGGCGATCCAATCTAAAAATTATGAACAACCAACACTGCAGTGGCTGGAAAATCCTAACTTTTTATAAGACTTAGTTTTTACGAAGGTAAATTAAATTTTATGATCGCCAAGTCTATCAACGACGGAATAGAACAGAAGCGCTATTATTTTTAACTCTTGCCAAAGTAATAGGCCAACCATATCTCTATAAAAATCTCGACTACCTAGTAACTATCATGAATATGTTAGTTTCATAGCCTGCCTAGACTTAATGGACGTTTCGTGTGTCTAATGCAAGCATTCCGTGATCGGTTGCTGAACAAACATACATTTTGCATGGGAATACTGAATTTAATCCATTAACCTGATTCAGCCCCTACGATATGTTGGATGTTTTTATGTTATTTGGTGCGAATGAGGCAGCGTTTTTGTTGTAACTGTTGTAAGACAGTAAAAGCGACCCCAAATTTGAGCCAGACTAACTAAAATCAGGTTCATTTAAGTCTTCTACATAGTTTACTGGGATTTTTAATAAATTCTTGCATAATTTCTGGGCAGGCGGATTCAATGCTAATAAATGTTTTGGGACAAAATGTTTACTTAGTTTTAGTAAAATAAATTGTTATACTAAGTTTAGTACCTATACGGTGGATACATGTTATGGAACAAAGGTTGCAAACAAAGGAACAATAAAACGGTTCCTTGTCCGTGTTGTATCTTTTTAGGGCTGACTGTACCTACTATAGATGCACCTCTGCCTAACCCCTCGAGGAATACAGGCGTGATGTTATGATGTTGTTCCACTGGGACATTTTTAATTGGTGAAAGAAAATTAAGCACAGATAGATTAGTTATTTTTCTAGATATCTATGACAATGTGACGTATTATAGTTGCCTGATGGCCTTAACCAGAGGACCTCAATAGTTATGCTCCCGCGTCCGTCACACAGTCTATTGTTTCATGCAAAGAATAATTGCATAATAACAATAACCTCTTCAATAAGTGTGTGAAAATTAAAGCGGTCCTTTGTATGGTAATCGAGTTAGATGACTATCCGTATTTACAGGACTCATTGTGGTGTGCTCCTTGACTGGGAATCAACACCTCTGATCAAGTGGCTGAAGTTTATATCGAGTGGTTTTGCACCTTGAAAATTCCAAATCTTTATTATCAATTTAAACCGGTTTTTTAACCATGTGTAGAAGCTTGAAAGATAGACAAAATGATATTGATGCCTTTAAGATAACATAAATGTTTCGACCATACCTTTTTTAAAACTTTTCTTAAACCGTACTATACGAAATACCGAGGCTCACGGCAGAATGGAGTAACCCGTTGCTTTCTTGGTAAAATTTAAAGCGACCCGGTTTTATGAGTACGTTACCGTACTCTGTTTGCTTGTATATGGCTTATTTAAGTCCTGTTAGAATGTGACAAAACGAAACTGGACAGACAATACTTACACGAACGCGACGAAGAATCCGATTCGATTTGTTTATCATAATGATTTGCATAATAATATGCAATTATTTGTAAATTGACTGCCTTTTTTAGGGTTCCGTAGCCAAATGGCAACGGAACCCTTATGGATTCGTCATGTCTGTCTGTCTGTCTGTCTGTCTGTCTGTCTGTCTGTCCGTCCGTATGTCACAGCCGCTTTTTTCCGAAACTATAAGAGCTATACTGTTGAAACTTGGTAAGTAGATGTATTCTGTGAACCGCATTAAGATTTTCACACAAAAATAGAAAAAAAACAATAAATTTTGGGGGTCCCCATACTTAGAACTGAAACTCAAAATTTTTTTTTCATCAAACCCATACGTGTGGGGTATCTATGGATAGGTCTTCAAAAATGATATTGAGGTTTCTAATATCATTTTTTTCTAAACTGAATAGTTTGCGCGAGAGACACTTCCAAATTGGTAAAATGTGTGTCCCCCCCCCTGTAACTTCTAAAATAAGAGAATGATAAAACTAAAAAAAATATATGATGTACATTACCATATAAACTTCCACCGAAAATTGGTTTGAACGAGATCTAGTGAGTAGTTTTTTTTTAATACGTCATAAATCGTAACGTAACGGAACCCTTCATGGGCGAGTCCGACTCGCACTTGGCCGGTTTTGATCACTAGATCAAAGAGGCAGTCAATTTACAAATAATTGCATCAGCAATGCAATAAGTCCTGGTTTCGATTCCCAGGTCGGACAAAGTGTTATTGGGTTTTTCCATCAGCCGGTTCTCAGTAGCAGAACTGAGTGGATTTGTGCCCGGTTGATGGTAATAAGTTCGCCCCCGATGATATCGGACATAAGGCTGTAGACAGCCGCGACGCGACGGCGCGAAGCGATTATGGTAAAGCAATTTCCATGATGTTCTAATAGAGCGGAAGCCTTTACATATAACTTGCGAAATGTGGGTGTATTGTAGATGCCTACCCCTTCGGGATGTTATGTTATTTGTACATTGTTGCATGGTCATCAATAATTAGGAAAGTGTACGTCGTTGTGACTCGTGTATGGATGGCATTTGAAATTCTAATCTGAAGGCCAATTCTCGTAATTCAGAAGAATCAAAACCTATTCGCAGTCTCATCGGGGCGAAAAACAAATGTCAAAAACTTTTCAAAATGTAGGGAAATTAGACGTATTTTTGACAGATTGAGACAGATCAGACTGTGAACGTTCTAAAAATTACGAGAATTGCCCCTCAGTTATCAAATTCGTGTCTATTTAAAATAGCTAATTTGACGTTTTGTTTTTCCAAAACAGTAGGTACTACCTAGGAATCAAGCCAGTTGATAATTTTATCCGACGAATAATTTTTGACAGTTCTTCCATACATAATTTGTCAGACGTCAATTTATTCCTCGAATAAAATTATCAGGCTTTGGAAAAATCAGCCCTTAATAAAATCAAAATAACAAAAAACAAATAAATCAATCATGTCCTAAATCCGTTTATCTTTTATCTAGTAATCAATTGACACATCATTTAAAGTAATAAATCACGATTTAATATGTCCCTTGAATGACTCAATCCTTGATAAGAAACGACATGAGGTGACACGCGCAACTAATTAGAATATTTGTAAAGGCTAGGCAGATTGCATCAATCAATTTCCTAATTATGTTAGGGTCGGCTTCCAGTCTTACCGGATGCAGTTGAATTCCAGTATCTACATGGAGTGACTGCCTATGTGACCTCCACAACCCCAACTGGGTAACACGACACCCTTGGCAAGATTGGTTGTCAGACTTTTGGGCTTCTGGCTACCCGTAACGACTGTCAAAGATCTACGAATGATAGCTGGGACAAACGGATTCACGTGCTTTCCGAGCCATGGAGACCCGTCTCGATATGTAATGTTTGATCACCCATTCCCCAACCAACCGCCGAAAGCGTAGCTTTTGATGGACCCGTGCGGCTGTTCGTATTTAGCCACGAGCCCCTCTTCTATTTAAGTTGAATCAATTGATATGATTGCGTGAAATTGTATCAGAAACTTTATCTACAATTCCTACCACGGCCAGTCACCAATAGATTTTAAGTTCTAGAAGCATGTAAATAGGGTTTAAATTCTATCAAAGCCATCTTGTTATTCACTGGTTGAATGTAGTCGCGACAAATGCCTAGGATCACAACTGCAATAGATTTTAAGTTCTAGTTAAATGAAAATAGGGTACATTCTATCAAAATCACCTTATGATTCACTAGTTGAATATTGGCATGATGATATTTTTTTTTTTAAGATAATATTGTAGATACTATTTTTCTTTTGTAAAGATAAGCAGCAATCAGCACTTGATGTTTATAAATCGTGATTACTTTTCGTTTTGAACAAAATGTTACGTGATCTAAGCCGGATTCCTTAATTACCAAAGACATTAAATTATTTACTTACTTGTTAATGAAATTCTTGTTAATACAATTCAATGTAGCGTAGCTGGGGAATTTCATTAAACCGTTATTTAAGTGACAATTATTTGAAGCACGATTTTGATTAGTCTTGTACCTATAAAGTACTTCCTAATTCAATGTGTTGTACCTATAAAGTACTTACCAATTCCATATCTTATAAATATGTCTATTGATACAAAATAATTTCTCAAAGAGATTTAAGATAGGGTAAATAATTTAATGTCTTTGGAATTTCTCGAGCCAACGTTACAATAGTATTTACTATACTTAACACCACTAAAGTGTGAATAGCACGTAAATACAGCGTCCATTTTGATAACCTTTGACCGACTCAATCGTTAACAGGAAGATAAACGAAACACCTCAGAAATTCTCATTTACAATAATGTATGTTAGTTTTTAAAGTGTTTCTGTGGGCCAAAGTGGCCTGAAAATAAATGAATTATTATTACTTACCACAGCTCTGTGAATTATTTGCAATGATCGGCTTCTTTTCTTAAAACAACGCACTCATAAATTATTATTTTTTATTTACAGAGGCCCCCGGCTTCCTGGACCTGAAGGGCAAGGCCAAGTTCGAGGCCTGGAGCAAGCAGCGTGGTCTGTCAAAGGAAGACGCACAGAAGGCGTACGTCGCGAAGGTCGAGAAACTCGTTGCCTCCATCGGCCTCCAGTAAATAACTTTAGTCTGACTGACATTAGCATATTATGTAATTTTAAATCAGTGTGAAATTTTTATATATGAAAAAAAAAAACAACTTGATTATTTTTTGTATTAAAATCATGGAAAATTGCGTCAGACTGGTTTGTAAAGGAACTTTTCTGGCACGGAGCGGAACGAACGGTGTTGAGTTTGTTTAGACGCGTTTTTATTTCGGTCAAAGTTTAGTTAGCTCTCTCACGAATAAAATGTTCTTGCATTTATTTAATGTACACGAAATTATCACTATCTTATTCGTTCAACTATTCTTTTCACGGGCCTGTAATGCAACAGCATAAAATGCTGGATTTTTTCAGGAAAATACCGCTGTCGTAATTAACTTAATATACGCACAATTTTCACAAAGTATTCCTTAAATGTCATCTTAAGGCCGTCCGTCTCATGAAATCATTATTTATTACTTCGGTTTAGGCACAACTAGCTAGTAATTAGGCGTTAACATCACATAATGTAAGGATACAAAATATACCTCTGTTCAATCATTCGACTCTTCCGTACTGTTTGGTATGCGGTGCTGATTCTGATTCTTGTTGTCTTGTATTTTTGTTGAAAAATATTTTTTTATACATGAAATATATCCGTTGGTTATTGAGTTTTGTGTTTTACTTTATTCCTAGTTCTGCTAGTTGAAATCTGCACAGACATACATTACATTCAATTCATCAAACATACGCTGTACTACACTTAAGTAATTAAATAGCACAATAGGGTTATTTTGGCGCGTGACCAAAAACCATCTTATAAGAGTTTTTGGTCACGCGCCAAAATAACCCCATTTCGTTGTCCGTCTGTTAAGACTCCTTTTCACAGGAACACGTGGAGTTATCAAGTTGAAATACATAATATCAAATACCCAGGGCTGCAATCCCTTGAAGCAGTGAAAAAATTAAACTTCTAAGTCATGGCAATCCAAAAGAGACGGGCGTTTATGTTCCGTTTATGCCGCATATTTTGACACTCGCAAAGGAATCAAAAGCAAAACCCATTGACCTAGAATCAAGAAATTTAGCAAGAAGCAATGTCATGTAGCACAAGTAAAGGAAAAAATCCGAAACCGTAAATTTGTAGTTACATATTTGTACGGAACCCTCGGTGCGCGAGTCCGACTCGCCCTTGACCGGTTTTTTAATGCATTTCAAGTGACTTCACAATCAATTTCAAGATATTGTATCATTCAATTGACTCGTGATATCACGATGCCTATCATTTTGGTACCGTAGGATTTGATTTTTAATATATAGATAATATCTTGTCATTCAGTTGATGATATTGTTACGAGCTTCGGGTTCGTGACAGTAAAAACAGCCGATATAAATTAATTATTATTAATTACCGAATCATTATTTTGGTAATAATAATGATACGGTAATCTTAATCCGCTTTAGATAAGATGTCTACTATCATCAACCATGATCTTCATAATATAATATTCTAAAATGCAGGATACTACTGCTAACCCTGTTTGTGTGGATAATGATCTAACTATACTCAAGTAATAAGGGAGGAGACGACTAGAGCTGAGCTGAGCTGAGCATGAGGTCTTGGCTTCGATTCCCAAGTCGGTCAAATTGGATTTTTCTAACAGAGATTTCTCAGTATCAGCCGGGAGTCTGGATTTGTACCTGGTTGATGGAAATAGGCTCGGTCCCTTTTACAAACTTAAACATAACTGGCGAAATGTGGGTGTAACCACTATAGGAACACCTCTGTCTAAACCTTCGGAAATTACAGGCGTGATGATTTTTTTGTTATGTAGAGAAGAAGCCGTTACCCTGAAGTATCCCACTTCAGAGAGCCTAAAAAGGCCACTTTGGCGGAATCATAATAGGATAACAATATGAATCATATTAAAAATCGTAAAATGGTCACAAACTGACAAATTCATAATATGATCTGTGTGCAATTCATATCACAATAAAATGACATTTAAACTGTAGAAATAAAAAATAAAAAACCAATTTGATTAATAAACGCCGTGGGGTCCGAGTGCGCATTTCGAAAAGACTGATTGATACTTCCCATGACCCCAGGGGCTGGCTTTTTTTACCTTGGCCAGAGGCTAAGCATTGCCATACAACGTGGCAATGCCGCCAGTGTCTTGGGTACAAATTACCAGTCGACAGCGATGCGGATTAATTTTTCGACGCTATATTTTAGTTTGTAAATAGTTTTAGTTAATTTAGGATATAATTTTGTTATTTTAGTGTTACCTTGTAAATGAAAATAAATTGTTATCAATAGACAAACATAAACACTGTAATGAAAAATTTACCGATAAAATTATTTTTTTCATTTTCATTAAATGAATTGCTAATGATCTGCTGGGAATTCAGGAAATTAATATCTTTTAGAGGTATTGCTTAAAGTGGCCTTTTTAGGCCCCTTGGGCTACTATTCCAAGCGCCTGTGTCTAATCGAATAGTAGGCGTCATTTTGTTATCTTTTCCTACACTGTCTTCTCTGCAGGGTAATTGCGCAACACACCCGTAAAAATGGGTTTCATTTTGACAGTTCAACATTCATTGCGTTGTTTACGTTGTTGAGCAGACACATTTTTCGAACATACGAAGCAATGGATTAGCAATATCCTTCAAAATGATTCAGATTTTGATTGATAGTGTGTTACGGAATTAGGACTCGAGTGAAAGTAGCTTTGTTTGCTATAAATTATTGCTTGTATAGTCATTATGATTTATTAAACGTCGTGAGCCAGTGTGGTGGTCAATGTTCGTGCCTACTCTGTATATGAAAAGGCCTCTCCCCTGCAGGAGGACAATAAAAAAGCTGGTATTGTTACGATTTATTAATTACTCGCATTGTCCGTATTCTTTCAGTGGTTAGCGAGCGACTTACTTAAACTAGCGGCTTGCATTTCAGTTTTCAGTAGGCGCTATGCCAAAAGTCATTACCATCTTATCATCATCTGCTGATCTGCCTAACCTTTTCCCAACTATGTTGGGGTCGGCTTCCAGTAAACCAAACGAAGCTGAATACCAGTATTTTACATGGAACGACTGCCTATCTGACCTCCACAACCCAGTTACTGGGTAATAGGATACCCCTTTAGTAAGGCTATGCCAAAAGTTTGCTTAACTAACTGGAAAAACTAGGAATACTTATGTATACCGACGAAATACATAGTTACAAAATGAAACACCAGCACATACTATACAGATATAATTATTAACAGAAGTACGAAACTAAATATCACAATTTACAGAAGTAGAAAAGGTACAACAATACAAAACTTTAATGTAGGTAACCAATGATACCACAAGCTATGGCTGGTCCAGATGAGCCAGTGAGGGCACTGTCCTCCGTGCTGGCACGTCCATAGTCATCCTCGCCTTTAGAGATAGCTAGAGAGCGACCGACTACGGACCGCGGGCCAGCGAGCGAGATGAGGTGGTCGATGAGACGTACTGTCAGTGGTCCTTCCTCTGCTTTGATGTTGCCAAGGTCACCGACGTGGCGGACGTGGTCGCGGGGACCACCGTGGCGACCCTGGGGAAGAGAACAAAAAATAGATTGCCTTAGCCAGGGGTTTAGTACTCGCTTACTTCTAGCAGGAAAGCTTGATTGTTTTGACAGAATTTTAGCCTTTCCGAGCCAAACCACCTGGGATAAGTAATAGATACCTAATTACTTATCCCAGGTGGGTTTTAGAAGAGGCGACAGTAGCGCCCTCTAGTCTAAAAACCAACTTAGTGTTAGTCTGCTGTGATGATCATGGTCCCGTGGCTCATGGCTCATGGCCCATGGCTCCCTAAATTCACTGCTGCAGTGAATCTTGTTGAAACAATTACTGTTCTAACAGTGTCCTTCCCAAGCTGCAGTGTAAAATTGGGCAAACGTTCTGATTAGACCACAGAACAGAACCTTTTCTGTGGATTGATTCAACCCGGTATTTAGAATAGTCATCCGTTGACCATTAACCATTCAACCTAAAACCATACTAACATAAAATGCAAGGAAATGCGGCCCGATCTCCTTGCAGTTATCCTTGATGGCTCCAGACTGGTGCACATGGATGCCGTGCAGCCCAGCAGCCAGGCCGGTGATGTTGCCTTCGATGGTGACGGGTCCGTTCGGTACCAGTTGCGTAAAGATCAGGTCGCCTTCCACTCCTGACTCCTCGTCGGCTTGCAGGTGGACTATCGCTTGGAGGCCTGGCGATCTTTGTGGCTGGGGATTTAAAAAATAATGGTGTTAAAACACTTGATTTATTATAACTTTATCACGGGTTTATTAAGCATTTTTACTAGTGACATCCTGCCTAACGTTGCCTACGATATTGATCGCGACGAGAGGTCGTGGTGGAGCAAAATGAAATTATAGCGGACTGTATAACAAGTAAGTATAATGAATAAAGACATAAAATTACAACGGTCGGTAGAACATGGAAACACCATGCACGAAGGAGAGCAAAAGCCAAAGACTACAATATGTATAGGCAACAGCTGGCTGTCGGTCGTGGCGGTGTGGCGCGGGGGCCCGCGCTCGGCCGTCGGGCCCGTCGGCCGGCTGACTTCCTGCTATCCCCGCATCCCTGGATCACTGCCGCCAGCGCGCGGCGATGTTGAGTGGAGCGCGAGCTGTCTCAACAATATGTATGTAAGTTATCATCATTGAAAACTAACTTGATTGATAAAGTTAATTGAAGTAATAAATCTCTGCCATATTAATATCCTCCCGACCGATTTAGTTAGGTCAACGGTGGCCCATCTCAACGGAGATTAGTTCACTCTGATAGTTATGGGACGGCAATCCGACACGACTGGGGAGAGATCAGGCGCAAGACCAACGGCTTGACGTGCTCCGAGGCACGGGGGCTTCACACCACCAACTTCCAAACTCCGGCCTGTTACTGAGACATTCAAACCCCAATAACAAATTGCCCGACCCGGGAATCGAACCCACCCAGCAGTGGACGTCTTTCGGCTGAAATTATGATGATAATGCTGGATCGAAAAGTGTAGTGCGTTTTTCGCCTAGTTAAGTAACTCACTAAATTCATTTTCATAGATCATAGATATACCTAAGTTTTTTTATAATAAGCACGTCTTCACATTGCGTGTTCGTAATGGATGCCATGCCGTGTCGAATCCGGCGACGAACATCAAGGACTTATTTAATTACTCACTAATGTCAATGGGTTACGGTTTGCCTACAGGATTCGAGTTTTTACCTATTTTTAGTTACGATGTTTTTTAATTACTCACTACCTGTATAATATTTAGGCGTATTTTTAGACTATTTGGCGCACCGTCCTAAAATCTTAAAAGGTTCACAATTTTTATTTAAGTAAGCATAACCAAGGCAATTTCTAAGAGCTCTCGAGATCGCACATTTAATGTCTATTGGTGCAGATTAGATGTTTGATAAGAAATTGAAAATACAGCCGATCGATTCTGTAAGAATCTCACCGTGAAAACTTAGGTGAAGTGAGCTTAGAGTGAGCTATCAATAGTGTCAATCCCTAGCATTAGTTGGAATGAAAGCTCACTCCACGCTCACTTCACCTAAGTTTTCACGGTTATATGGTTAGAGAATCGCACTGCTGGAAGGCAAAACAAGATACATATGTATAATAACATCGTATCCTACCGAGGCATGGAAACCCAAGGCGTCGAAATTTTTCGCCGTTTATTAAAAAAAAAAAGCTGTGCGCCGATATCCCTGCCATCCTGTATAATCAAGAGAAGTGGTGTTTTAGTGACCCATTTTTTGTTAATGCGGCAAAAAGAAGCAGATAAAAAACGACTGCTACCTATTTTTCTTATTAAAACAAAGATGGTCATGTATATGATAGCTACATATTATGATGTAATCGTACATAATTGATTGTCAGGCTGCGTGGCACTGATTACTTAATACTATGGTTACTACGTTTCATGGTGAATGCTCAGCTGATCGTCGCAGCTGATAGCTGATTTCACGAGTGCCTTGGGTAAGTAATATTTAGGTCCTAGAAACAATTGACATTATACAATTTTAGCGACGTTGCCAGTTTATGATGTCGCCGGTCCATCAACCTGGAGGTCTCCCTTCTGACTGAGGCGAAAAAATTGTAGCTTATAAAAAAATCAGCCCAAAAACAGACACGATAATTCCAATTGTTTAAAAAACTTCTGGCTTGAATTTCTTTTGTCTCGTGGATGCTTTTAATAATACAAATCTTACATACAAAGAGCCGAAATATTGTAGATGTAGACCCTATGAAAAATTTAACCGAGCGGGAATTGAATCTGCCAGAAAAGTTGAATCATTGTGCTCTTTCACACCCAAGACAGCATGCAACAAGCATCAAGCATCTTACAATAAATCAAATACTAATTTATCAAAACATCAAGTGCATAGCTTTATTATAAAAAAATTAAACAATAAATGTATCAATTATATAATCATAATTATTATTCTATTCGAATAACCAATCAGAATGCCATAATTATTCTATTCGAATATAATCCGTTGGCAATCAAATCACGTGTGTTATATCCAAAACTTTTTGTTATAAACTTTTTGCAAGCTCCATTTATGTCATGTTCACTTCCGTGATATCTGATGATTATTGTCTGTGATTATCACGAATTACTATACGATGTTTTTGTTGGTTAACGATCTGTTAATAATGTTGTTAAATATTTACTATTATTGCTCAATGAACAGGTTGTAATATAATCATTAATAATCATAATTAATTTTAGACAAATAACCTTTTCATGCTATGAGGTTTAAAACACGGTATTAAGTAGTTACGAATAGGTACCTATCGGAGCCTACCTACATATGTAGTTAGGTCATCACCTGCTGCCTAGCGTTTTCCCAATTATGTTGGGGTCGGCTTCCAGTCTAACTGGATGTAGCTGAATACCGGTATTTTACAAGGAGCGACTGCCTATCTGACCTCCACAACCCAGTTACTGGGTAATGCGATACCTCTTGGTAAGACTTGTTGTCAGACTGTCGAGCTTCTGACGACCCGTAACGACTGTCAAAGATCCACGAATTATAGCCGCTTGTCGAAGTACGGAGGGGTCTTGGTATGCAAAGATGGTCACCTATCCACTTATCCGCGGTACGCGTAGCTTAACTTGATCGATCGTATCGCCCGCCGTGCGGCTGTAATTACTTAGCCCCTTGGTAGGTACTATTATACTACTTAGTTAATTAATTTATTTTTTGTTGTAATGTTTTATTGATATATCAATCATTTACTTATGGTGCTTGCTTACTTACTACCGTTTGAATTGACGCCTAAATCTATAGATGGTAGCAAGTCGATGCGTAAGCTTTACAAGATGTACAAGTAGGTTACCATTTTTGTAAAAGTACGTGTTGTGCATTTTTTTTTGTCTTTAGACTTTCCCGATAGAACTTTAAATTCTTTACCCTATAGTTTTGTTTGTGGAGTCCATTTAAACGTTTTCTTAATTATTTTTTTCAATAAAGGACTCTAGCTTATTGGCCTCTATGTTATGTATAGTAGAGAAGTCTAGAGGGTTTTTCTTCTGAAACTTATCAAATACATTTTCAGCGTTCTCTCATAACGCTCTACTCAGCTATCAATTTTTCGGCCTGACTATGCTTGCTGAAAAACCCTCTAGGCAGACAACCAGTTTTATTTTACCAACGTTTTTAAATTATGTAAGTAAATAACGCATTTTTAATCGATGTGTGTCCTTATGAATTTACGATGGTAAATGCTATTTTCTTGCAATCTCAGGAAGTCATTGTGAATAATACAGTATTTTTTACAGTCTTCAGGGACAACATCCTAATTCTCAAGAGCAAGGAAATATAATCTTAACGGAATCACGATCTTAAACATTTAAACAAACTTGTTAGGTAATTAAACAATTAATTCTCAGGGCAAGATTCACAGACCGCATTTTAATTGATTTTGATATTTTTTACGTCTATTTATCAACATGAAACTAATACAAATAAAGTTAGCATTCGTATGGGGTAAAGGTCAGATCGCATTTTGAGTTTACTTTGGTAAAGTGAGCTTCTACTTTGCCAAAGTAAATTCAAAAGGCGATCTGTGAATGTTACCCTCAGTGACGTCAAGTACAACATCGTGAAGTGCGCGTAGACAGACAGATTTAGGCTTGTTCACACCCGGTACCACCAAGTCACGCTGTTCGTGTAATTAGTTATGTTTTATTATGCATAGCTGTGTAATTTTAAAAAACTGGGAAGTTAGAAGGGCCGTGAACTGTGGCTCGGAATTTAGAAAAAACGTTTCGATCGATACTTACAATGTTTAATTTAGTGTGTGCGAAATATTGTAATTTGTCTATTTAGGAAGGCTTTGATATCGTCTCACTTCTCAGTTTGAAGCCATCTTAGGTAGATCACATACAACGCGCCACGCGGCAGGCCGCAGATATCGTATACTTAATACAATTTTAATGAAAACGCGAGGAATTTGGCTCTGTTGTCCGCCCCGTCGCGTGGTATTGCCCATTGTAGTGTGAACATCTTGTATGTCATCTTGTCATTGTAGCTGATCCACCTTTACGGAGTCATTTAATTTATTGACAGTTGAATGCATTAAATTGGAGCAACCATAACAGATACACTGCATAACAGATCTACTGCACGGTAGTCGCGGGAATGAATTCATATTATTTATTTTCTTTATTTTCGGAAGGCTTACAGACTAATAACATTATAATAACAGTAATATATTACTAAATTGCTAATTACAAGCCTCCACAGATAAATACAAAAAAGTAATATTACCTACTCCTTCATCGTCCAAGAGCAGATTCCTCCAACCCCAGATAATTCTATCGGAGGAATAATTTTGAATTTTTGACAGTTCTTCCATACATAAACTGCCATTCGGCAATTTCAATCCTCGAACGAAAGTTATCCGGCTTTGAAAAATCAGCCCCAAGTCACAAATTTGGTTTTTCTCGTCATATTGGAGGAACTCTACACCACCAAGCTATTATATCTACAATATGCCAGGAGCGTGCCCTCAGCTTTTTCGGACATATTACGCGTACACCTAACCAAGGTCTGGAAACGCTTATGATACTGGACAGGGTGAAAAGGAAACGTGCTCAAGGCAGGGCATCGGCACGATGGTCAGACGCGATCAAAAAGGCTGTTGGAGGCTGTCCCGAGCTGTCCATACAAGAAAAAAAAAGACAAAGACCGCATATCTTGGAGACGCGTCGTATGTGGTCGCTGGTCACGAATCAAGCATTGAGGATACGATGAAGCCGCAGTGGCTGAGCTATTAATGTTAGCGCTGAGTCGTGGGTTTGTGCACGCTTGGAGAGCTATGCCTTGCCTTGGCAAACACAACTGTCCTAAGGACGCAGAACGGACGTTAGAAGAAACAACACACACAATTAAAGACGCATAATTCTAACTGTGGACACCATTTTTGTTGCCAGTCGATCAGATGTTAATTCAGGGTGGCAGGGACATGCATGACGCGCAAACTGAAACCTTATTCAGCACATGATTCCCCGATAGGCCCCGTAAGCGCACAAATTTTTCGTCGGTTATCAAAATCAATTTTTTTTTTAATAACTGACTAAAAATTTCAATGCAGTTCAGAATCATATACTGAATCCATGGTAACAGTTTACGCGTCAATATCCCCAATAATTTATAAATGATTGTTATCAAAATGCAGCCAAAACATATACATAATTGTAGGTCGATAACATTTGAAAGTAAACTTCAGTTTATACAAAGGTACAATATAAAGGTAATACTTACAACAACGTATTCTATTTGCTTCTCAGCTCGATTGCCCGGTGGGTACACTTGGTGCCCGAAATTCTGAAATGTATAAGTAGGTACCATACTTTAACCTAGGTATTTTAAAATTTGGTAAACCTATAAATCCTATAAACCTAACTATATTACATTTAAACAACTAAACTGATTGTTGAAGTTGTACAAATTGCTTCATATTGTTGTATTCGATAGTGTTGACATAGCTATACAGCCTTTGTGGCGTTGTTTACACATTTGCTCAGTAAGTTATTATCTATGGCATTCTGTGACATGTCAATATCAATGTCAAAGCCGATGGTTTTGTCTGATCAAATTATACATTCATATTATTATGAATCATAAGGTATTTTTTCCGTTATGTTAGCAGGTCTCGATATTGTTGTTATCGATTCCAAATTAAATATATAACATTTAATTCATGAAAAAAAAAATACTACACGATAGGAGCATCGATGGTTTAAACTTGTGCGAAGGCGCAGTACTTAGGTACTTACCTATGCAAAATATGATATATATGTAAAATATACTTTATTTATTAATAATTATTTATGAAGATAATTATTTGGGTAATTTATTTATACTTAGGTACCTAAGTATAAATAAATTAATGCGATTCATAAACACGTACAACGGTTTAGAATTAGGTACAGAAAAAACTGGCTAACAAGAAATAAATACCTAACAGTTCAACAAACTTATAATATGTCTTAGTAAAAACCTATTTATTAATAATACCTACATTATTGGTAGATTCATATTCAAGTCTACACCTCGATATATTTAAATTATAGGTATAAATATTACAATCAAAATAGATGCAATATAAAAACAAAGATTGTCACCTCATGAAAGAATTGCTTCTGATAAAAAATAAATTCAACAGCGAATGGAGGCGTCGAGTATTATAATTTCTATGAATGTAATACCCTGCTCCAAGTTTTTGTCATCAAATGTTTTTTGCATCGTCATCAATCATATTTATAGGTATATTTCCGGTGTCAGAAGATAGCTTTTATTGATCATAGAATGTTCTATGATTAGGTATGAGCTCATTAATAAGAATTTCATGAAGGTAGCTATCAAAATTATGATCCAATAAATTATAATACCTAATTAATTAAAAGTATACCAGTTACAAGACAACAGATTTCTTCACAATATTTATCAGCCTCAAAACTCTTGTACCACAGTTTAGCAGTAGATAGAGTACGATGGAATTTCGTTTTAGTTTTTGGCCCAAAATGCCAATCAGCAGTATGTCCTTTACGTTTTCGGCCGAAAAAAAGTCATTTTGGGTCGGACTCAATTCAGTGAGTAAGTTCGAATTTTTTAATGATTTTCCGAACAAAAACATTATACTCAGAGAGTGATTAGTATTATTGCCAATTGCATTATTTTGATTTTAGTATTGACTAACAAAGTTTTAAGACCTTTGTTACTAACAAGTTTGGACATATGGTTTGGTTTTACATATGAATGACAGACATGACTACACCGATATGTTTTGATACTTGTCAGGGTTTTGTGTTCTTCGGTGTTGATTGGTTTTGTTTTGTCAACCAGACCTTATTGGGTAGCCTGGTTTACGACCCTCTGTGTCACTAAAAGGAAGCCTTAGTCTCAGACTGATAATGTGATCCTAATGGTGTTTTTCTCCATTCACTGACTATCAAGACAACAAGACTTCCTGTCATGACACTGCAGAAATTTTTGTCACTCTATCATTAAATCACAGGTACTTACGATATAAATTAAACTCGACCCTGAATGGGTAGCATATGACATAACTCATACATAAGCCTTCCTGGTTGCATCACGAAAAAGTGGCCTTTGAAAGAGCATTTTCAATATTTTTCATAATTATTCAATCACGCGGGAAAAAGAAAATTGGTACTCACATACAAATAAGGTTCCATGAACACTTCATAGATGTTGCTCTGGTAATCTTCAATCGCTGGCAAGGTCTTGATGAGGAGGTTCCTTCCGTACCCTGGAATCCCCTGGATGTTTTTTCCGTTCAAAGCCGCCAGCAGCCAAAGGAACTGACCGAAAAACACATGGAGTCGCAAATTCATTTTGATAAAAACTATTTCGTTTTCTTGTATCACGCGTGTGAACTTCGCCAGAGGCTAGGTATCAATGATTTGACTTCTTAGTGTTGGGCTGCAAATGATGCTCTTTTTTAGGGATCCGTGAGTTTCAAATATAATTTTTTTATTTTTGATTTTTCATTCCCAAGTTGCCAAGTTTGCTTCTAGATTAAGATCATTATTAACCTTCATTGTTTAATATTTTCACTACACTACCTACTACCACTACTGACAATGGTTAACCGACGACCTCATGAAGGTCACAGGAATCAGCTGAATGAGCAGGAATGGTTGTTGAGGCGCTGCTTGGGGGAGGCCTTAATACTCAATAGTTTATTCGGTTAGTAAATACCACAATTTGTACTTACAGTGCCCTCCAAAAGTTAGTTGATATTTTTCCTCTTTAGCTGTGATGCCGCATTACGATTAAAAGGAAAATAATAATCAGGTAATCCTAAGGGATAACCTGATTATTTTTTATAAGTCTGGGTAGTTGAATCAGTCAATAATAACGCTACAGTTGAAACATTTGAAACTAGAATTTTAAATCACAATGTGGCATCACAGCTGAAGTGGAAAAATCTCAACTAACTTTTGGAGGGCACTGTAAGTTGTAAAATAAGTAAAATTACACGTGGTTATTGGGGACCCTATCGGGGGCACAGCAAAATAGTAGGAACCATATGTCCAGCAATTAAAGCATTTCACTAAAATGAAAAAAACTTTTTACAAAAAAAAAAACCTCCTTCAAAAAAAGACAAACAAAAACGTTCCTGCACTAAAAAGTAAAAAATAAAAAATTGAATTCCTGTAAAGAAACTTAATTTAAAGGTAAACTTATTTGACATTAATATTTTGCAAATATTCAAAATTGTTTACTTCTTTTTGGAGTCGGTGCCAGCAGTTGTATCCTGTGCCATTTATTTTTTCAATTCACGATTATAAAATTTTAAAACAGATGCTTACAAACTTAATGCTTCAAAAATTTCAAAGTACTTAAAAAGTGGCAGGGGATTTTTATACGTATGTATAATTATTATTATTTAAAAGAAATTATTGTGAAAATTGTGTCAATTTGTTTTAGAGTACAGTCTAGTCTGTATTTGTGTTTTAATTATTCTAGGTATGCAATAGGTATCTTGGTAGTTTTATAGTAAATATTAGAGGTCGTTTTTCGAGGTATTGTTGCCCATACGTATTTCCTTGCCTTGGCTGGCACCGACTCCAAAAAGAAGTAAACAATTTTGAATATTTGCAAAATATTAATGTCAAATAAGTTTACCTTTAAATTAAGTTTCTTTACAGGAATTCAATTTTTTATTTTTTACTTTTTAGTGCAGGAACGTTTTTGTTTGTCTTTTTTTGAAGGAGGTTTTTTTTTTTTGTAAAAAGTTTTTTTATTTCTAGCCGTTTAGTGTATTTTTTATTATAATATAATGGCAATGTAGTTAATATCTTTTCTACATAGAATATTATTTTGAAGAAGTATCAATATCATACAAGTAGGTACATATTACTGTCTACTTTCTGGGTAAGTAATAGATGATATAACAACAAAATCTCTAATATTAACAACATATAACAACGGAACCTATAATTTTCTTTAATATAACGATTAGTTGATATAATGAACGATTGATATAATTTTAAAAGACCTAATTTTTATAAGCATAACATACATTAAATATAACACCGTTTGACATAACATACATTAAATATAAAATCATTTGACATACCACTCAAAAGATATAAAACTTATTTGGTCTAATATATATATTATATTGTAAGTTCTATCGTAGTTATAGGTAATAGTAACCTAAGTAGATATTAAACATAACTAGCAACTGCTTACCACCTGTGCTAAGATAGGTCGATGGAGCCCCGCTTCGCGGGGCTTCTATTTCTGTGTGGTTTAAAAAAAAATAACCACTAAGGCTAAGGCGGGAGCTCCGTTCCGCTTCGCTCCCGCCTTAGCCTTATTTTAATAAGGCGTGGTCGACGGAGCCCCGCTTCGCGGGGCCCCTATTTCTGTCTGCAGGGTTTAAAGGAACCTAACACGAAGGGGATGACGGGGGCTCGTTCGCTCGCTCCGCTCGCTCACTTGAGCCCCCGTTATCCCCTTCGAACCTAACCTGTCCGAGTCGGGGTGCCCCAATTCCCGAGCTCGCTTCGCTCGCTCTTGCATCCTAAGTTCTCATTGCCTTTTTACAAAATCGAGACATGTTAGAGCTTGGGGTTATATTAAACGTTAGACCTAATGATTTTCGATTAAATAAACAATATACATATTAAACGTTAGACCTAATGATTTTCGATTAAATAAACAATATACATAATAAACGTTAGACCAAATGATTTTCGATTACATAAACGTTATATCAAACAACGTTATACTAATTAAGTTTTAGAATAAATAAATGTTATATGTAAAGAAATTATATCAACAGTTGGTATATCTCACGTTGATTATATCTTATGAACGATAATAAAATGAAATTAGACCAAATGAGTTTATACGTTATGAGACGCACCCCTACTTTCTGATCTTTAATTTGATCCCGTAGAGAGATGATAATATGACGCATGAAATACTGTCGATTCTTATGCGTCGTATGCTGCCTCTAATATTGAGCTGGGCGGTAACAGTCCATAAACTACAAGGGACCACCCTCGAGAGAGCTGTGATCGACCTTGGTAAAAAAAACTTTGCAAAAGGACAAATATATGTCGCGCTAAGTCGTGTCAGAAGTTTGGAAGGCATAGTGTTATCAGATTTAGACGCCAATAAATTATTGAATCGACCACACGATGATCGAGCGATGACAGAGATAACAAGGTTGCGGAATCTGCCATCTGATAATCAAGACAACACATAACGTGCCATGGAATAGGCCTACCGGGGAAACCACATTAAAAAAAACGCGCCCAGCACACTACCTCATAGGTGGCGTGGAAACGTGTGCATACTACCAAGAATACAATTTTATTTTAGTAAATAATAGAAGCGATTTTTTTTTAAACATTGTAAGCAAAATGCCATTAATATTTCAGAAGTTTTTTTGTGGACACATTGATGATAACATCAAAACTAGATTTTCAATGGCACCTTGTATTCAGAGTGCATCTCATGACAGTTCTAAGCCCAAATACTGCTAGGATACATTGTTTTATTTTGAAGTTCTCATGCCAACCTTCCACCTTCCAGCTCCATCATCAGATCAGTTCGATAGTAACTTATAGCCAAAGTGCATTTCATGACAATTCTAATAAGCCCAAACACGGCTAGAATACGTTGATTAATTACGGAGTTCCGGTACCTGTCTTCCGGCTCCATCATGATCATCAGATCAGTTCAATGATAATATTTACAATATAACTATTCAGGATTGTATGTTTATTTGTATTGTCATAGTTGCTTAAGTATCTTGATTGTGATATCTATGCGAGTGACAAGTTCCGTTAGCCATATCTGATCTTCTTCACCAGTTCCACTTCATCAAATGTTACTTTTTGACTGTAAACGCTTGATTTCTCGATGAAAATATTAAAATTACTATATAGTTGCCTATAATATTTGAGGAGTTCCCTCGATTCCTCATGGATCCCATCATCAGAACTGGATTTTGAAAAAAATGGGACCAATCTGGAAGCATATCCTTCAAAGTTGAAAAAAAAATTTGCAAATCGATCCATAAACAACGGAGTTCTGAGGTAACAAACATAAAAAAAAAAAATAAAAAAAAAAGAATAAAAAAAAAATAAAAAAAAAATACAACCGAATTGAGAACCTCCTCCTTTTTTTGAAGTCGGTTAAAAAGGATTACAAATTCGACTCCATAAACTCTTACAATATAAAGGCTGCTCTGAATTCCAGATTATATGTAGATGCGGTTGTTGCTATAGAACAGACCGTGTATCTCGACGGAATGAACCAAAATAATACATAAATGTGTGGTTCTTTTCTCAAAAGACCATTCCATTTCAGACCATAATTTTCCTGGTCTTCACATGATCTGACCAAGATTATGTCTGGACTTTAAAAGAAACTGTGACCTCTGAGTTTGTTTCGGCGTTTCTTCTCAGAGTAGTCAGGTAAGAAACGCCGACCTCCTCTAGTTTTTTTTATAATATGATTATTGACGTGTAAAATGTTTGTACAAACAGACTTACAGAAGTAGAATTATTTATCATTTATCAATATTTCCAATGTTCTATCACCAAAACTGGATACTGAAAAAGTATTCTCCAATATCTAACAACATATACGGAACCACACCACCCAAAAAGCGTCTACCAGCTGTTTTCCCTAATGAATAGCTTTAGACGAAGATACGGCAAATTGTAGTTAGTGGTGTTAACCAAGGCTTCATGATTTAACCGTGTGTTAATGGCAGGTTAGCTACGGCATTGTCCCGCCTGGAAGCAGGCTCGTGCCTCGTATGGTGAACGCTCATTAACTCGAAGGTTGATGATGAATGGTATATTAAAGTATTAACTTGTTTTAATGTTAAGATCGTTAATTAAAATTGTTTTGATGTAATTTTACGTTGTTCGTGAATTGTTGGGATTGTACGTGGGTTTGATTGTCATGTGATTGTGATTTTGAAGTTATTTTTGTAACAAAAAACGGTATGTAAGACATGTTGTGTATGATAAGGAAGTGACTGCTAAATGTTGTATTAATTTAAATCTTCCCATTAATTAGCTCCAATTGAATTTTTGGCATGATTAGTATGTACCATCATCACTTGTTTTGATAAGGTTATTCCGCAACTAAATTCAAACAGTCTCTAAGGGCTGATTATTCCAACGCCAGATAATTTTATCCGAGGCATAATTTTGAATTTTCGACAGTTCTTCTAGATAAAATCTGTCAGACGTTAATTTTATTCTACGAATAAAAATTATCTGTCGATTTATTCGAGGAATAATTAAAAAAAAATGATAATTATTTCATACAAAAACTGTCAAAGTTATCAGATGATTGAAAAATCAGCCCTTAATGTAGAATCAGATTAACATCATTAGCTTATGTCAATTATCAATTGTCACTGCTGAACAAGGAAGGCTCCAATTGCAAGTCATTGAGCTCGATTTTCAGTGACTCTCATCATTTCGTGTCTAGCCATCATGCAAGAGTTGTCGTGTGGTTGCTTAACCTGAGGGTGACATAGGATGCGTTTGATGATTTGCTTATTAATCTGAACGTTTCATTTGATAGTACGTGGCTGCATTACCATCAATCCTGTGGTAAGTAGTTTTTTTGCTTGTAGTTTTTAATTTTGTAATACACTAACAGTAGCGTTCATTTGAACAGTTCAACAACATTTATTGCGTTATTTACGTTGTTGAGCAGACAAATTTTCGAATATATGAAGCATTGGATTAATATTCTTCAAAATGATTCTCAATGATAGTGTGGGTACTGGTTTAGTATAAATGGGCATAAAGTTAATCTCCACATACAACACAAAAAAAGTTTCGATTCCTTGATGTTCATTGTTCAAAACCATAAACATAATTATTATAAAAAAAAGTATTTAAATGGATACTATAACTGTCCATACGACGAAACGAAAAAAGTTAAAATCCTATAGTTGTCGTCAGT
Source organism: Apamea anceps (assembly GCA_951799955.1). Lineage (NCBI taxonomy): Eukaryota > Metazoa > Arthropoda > Insecta > Lepidoptera > Noctuidae > Apamea > Apamea anceps. The sequence goes on from OX637511.1 coordinate 2,903,836, forward strand.
CATCGTGGCAGCGTCACACCTCACGAAATATCTTTTCGTATGGTCTTTAATAGTTCAAGAATAGTAGTGACGCATTCACAAAAGCCACTTACGAAGAGTCGGAGTCGTATGACGGTGAGAGCCCAGCAACGATGAAGTGGTGATGAACCGGAATTTTGTGTTCGACCACCAACAGGTAATGTCTCATTCTCTTTATTATTATGAGCTTGTTGTGGCCCTTTTCAGGACAAAAGCCTCACTGCCTTCTCCATACTTCTTGTTCTATTCCAATCAAGCCAATCCATTAAGTAGGAGTCCCGACTTCTCCTACTGAGCCCACCTCCTCTCGTCGGTTCCTGTTGTTCGGGAGTGGCCTCTTGTGGCTACTTTCATCACCGAAAAAAGTTTTATTGTCAAATATCTGAAGGAGAGAGTAATCCGTTGCTTGCTATCAAATATAATGTGCTTTTCGCTATGTGGAGCAAAATATATAAATATTTTCTATTACGAAAACCGGGCGTGTAGAAACTGTGATAGCTTTTGGGACATATATAACAAAAACTGATCAAAAAATGTTTTGCACTTTGTGAATTTGTGACTTGTTCTGAAATGGGAGAGGGCTTTTGAAAGCTTATTTGTTTATTTATTTATTTAAATAACATTGTACGTTAGAAAGAAGCCACGTTATCCTTTTTAAAGTTTTTAAGTATCTTTTATTGATATTCTTGTTATGTTTTATTATTTGCATAGCCTGCAATACCTTTTTTGATCAGTTTTTTTTTCAGTTGTATGCTCAGTTTTTGAGAGTTCGTCGTTTGTTGAAGGTGAGTTGTTTATGCCAACAATGATTGATTATACTGTTATTGCGTACCATTTTGTCATGTCAGCTACACATGGGCCAAAGGCACCAACGCCAAGCATCTCCGCCAAAGGTGCTGGACTATGTGTGTAGCGGGGAGGAAGTGCCTTCGCCATTCGTGTGTCAGGTGAGTCACTATCGATATGAGCATACTCGCAGGAGAATCTTACACAAGATGTCTATATGTATCTCTTTTTTCTAATCTCCTATCTCAGGTATACTGGAAGAGATTTCTTTAGAAATGAGCATAACCCTTGTATGTATTTTTCTGTTCATTTCTTCTGTCCAGCACCTTTGGCGTGGTTGCTTGGCATTGGTGTAACTAATTCACAGCTATAAGATATGCGCTGTTTGACATTACAATCACATGAAGTGGTTAATTCTGTGAACAGGATTACCTAGTACAGATACCTATATGGTTTTTATTTGCATGTCATTTTATTTTACTAGCAAGTTCGAGTGGAGACCTCCGAAACAAATTCGGGATTTAAGGTGTCTATAAAATCCACGGATATCTATGATAAAATCCAACACGTACCTATTAACAAAAATCTGGCTTTCAAGTAAAGTCTCAGAAAGTAAAATTTGCTTAAAACGCAAGAAAGGTTTCTACGCAAGAAACGCAAGTTCTTGGCCCTTACTTGGAGCATGTTAAAGTCAAAGTCATCGCCGTTGTTTTGTTTTCTTTTTGTTATCATTGTCCTTTCGATAATAATCATGGTGATGAAATGTGTAGGACAGACCAAATTGACGGTTAACGCTCATGGTTCAAAATGCATGTCAATTGACTTGTTAGTTTAATACTGATCTGCTATAAGATTATGGTAACCCCTCAGGACAGGCAGAGTGCATGGTCAAGGACTGCAAGCACCCTGAACAAGTGGCTGTGGGGGGCGCTGTGCTGCGGTTTGCCTGGTGTGCCGTGCAAGTTCTGCAGCTGCTGCGAGAGGCTTGAGGATGGTGGCCCTGAGAGAGAGAGGCCAAGAGTTAATCGTGAGTTCCTATTACCTACGTATATTTTTATGACTGGCAGCTAACAAAGACAATAAAAAAAATTTGAAGGAAAGTTCTTTAGGTGCTGACAAACAATGTAGAGTTCAAACAATTTAATATAGAAACATGAAATCTGGAGATAAGTTAAGATGGGAGTCCACCTACTCGTACAGTCAACAGCAAAAGTAGATGATCAAAATCAGAAATTCAATACTAATTTAACGGAGTTCGCGTCAGAACTGTGTGTCGTCAAAGTGATTCAAAAGTATGTGATTGTAAATTATACCAAACATTTACTACTAGTACAGCTGCCATATAGCTGCGAACTCCAAATTCAAATTTAAATTCAAATTCAAATTAATTTATTGGTGTGATTTTTGGTACATTTTACATGAGATCTTAATAATAAAAAAATCAGTTCCTCAAAAATCTACCTTAAAGGTGTACACTCTTTCACTTTCCGTTCATTAGTATTGAATTTTTGATTTTGATCATCTACTTTTGCTGTTGACTGTACCTACACACGAGCGGCACGCGTCAACGGCAGAGACAACTGCAGCGTCGACGGCTGTCGTCAACACGCGTCGACGGCTGCAATTGCCTTAGCCGTTGAGGCATACCGCTAAGGTGTAAAGAGAGTTGCCACAGTAAAAGCTGCTAACCAAGTCGAAGTTTTTTTGCCAGCATGACTTTTTAGGTTTTCTCCTTACGTGCTTGAAAATAAATAGCAATACTAAAATTACTAGTGTATTTAATAGCAACGTTGATGAAGAGTACAACCCAATGACTCAGATGTTATCGTGAGTTGTGCATCATTGAACTATAACATTGATAAATTGCTAACAAAGGAACCTGACTGGTTTCACGTTTTACTAAATGATTTCCTGACATTTATGTAAATATTAAGTCAATCTCTGTAATTGCTGTAGGTACTGGTTTAGAAGTACACTAGCATAAACATGTTCCATTCCTGTTTTAATTAAGAAATCTAGGTAAGGTTCCAATTAGTTTTCAGTGAAGTAACTGGAGTTATATAACTACGCTTGGCAAGGGGGGTATCACCCAGTTACTGGGTGATACCCCAGTGACTGGGTTGTGGAGGACAAATAGGCAGTCGCTCCATGTAAAATACTGGTATTCAGCTGCATCCGGTTAGACCGGAAGCCGATCCCAACATTGTTGGGAAAGGCTAGGTAGATGATGATGATGGTGCTTGGTAATATATTATTGCTGCACTGCCATGCTTTGCTCATTGTATTAAAAAAATCGTACTTACTACACCTTTTTCCATTCTAAACAGAATCCACGGCGACTGTCGAGCGAATGGCGCGCCCGCACCGACCCCACGCCCCGCGCGGGCGCAAGCACACGCCAGAAACACTGTCAGCCGTGCGATGTGCGCTGTCGCAGCTTCAGGGGGAGCCAGCCGTGCTGCCAGTCCTGCCAGAATACCAGCCACACTCCCCCGAACCCGGCTGATTGATCAGAATCAAGTGTTTAATCTTACGCAGGTCTAAACTGTGCGAAAATTGTCTATTGGTCTTGATACTGGCTTTTGTCAGGATTTACGAAGCGGGCTGTAAAAATATCGTTAATTATTGTTGAGCTATCGATCTTATAGATCTGTAAGATCTTTTCATTTCTGGATCTTCGAGTGTAAACGTTCCGCAGTAGGTACATCCTGCCTGACATCTTCAACAGTTCTTATATCTGGCTGAGCGTTGAATGATTCGTTTGTTAGGCCCTGAAGGCTAACTGCGTAACACTATCAGTTGCAATGGCTTCCATTCTGACAGTTCAACAACATTCATTGCGTTATTTACGTTCTTGAACAGACAATTTTTACGAGCAATGGATTAGCAATATCCTTCAAAATGATTCAGGTTCTGATTGATAGAGTGTTACGCAATAAGGGTGCTGATCTCCATTTGACTGTTGCCCAACCCTAGCCGTAGTCGTAAGTTAATCTTGCCCCTGGTCTAACTTTTGTCGGCGGACGGTGGTCCATATGCTTCTCATGTTTCCGTGTGTGACGCTGATGATGGCTGAATGATGATGATGATGAATGAATATGGCATAGGTGACGATGCGCTGAAATAGGGTATTTGCCTGGGTAAAAAAAAATAATTATATTTAGTCCGTCAGTTAGGTTATCGAAAAATAATGGACACATATTTTTTCTTTTGTCAATCAAACAAAAAATGACAAAGATAAAGCGCGTCAAAATTTGGGAGTCGTGACGGCACTTGCTTGCTAAAGTGTCGCAAGCAAGTGACGTCACGCGGAACTTTAACGGGCGATATCTTCATCATTTTTTATATGATTGACAAAAGAAAAAATACGTGTTCATAATTTTTTGATAATCTAACTGACGGACTAATTAGATTTTTTTAGGAAAATAGCCTATTTATCGATGTTAAATTGCGTCATTTACCGCAGGTAACGTTATTTTTGCACTTGATGGTTTTAAAAGGCGTATAATATAATAAAAGCGCGGCTCTCTAAGGTACAGGAGTATTATGGAGCGTTTCCTGTGAGCTGTCAATCTGTCATGCGTGTTCTTCTTGCTTCATTAGATCATTGTATAGAAGTTGCAGATTCAATTCCTAAAGGTCTATGCACACAGCGGGCGGGGCGGGGCGGGGCGGGGCGGGACGGGACGGCGGCGACGCGGTGCTGGCGCGGCGGCAGTGTTCACATTGCGGGCGCGATCACGTCCCGTCCCGCCGCCGCCGCAGCTGTCTTTCATCAAAAAAGATGTTGAGCGATTCAGACATGGAAACGCTATTGCTCATAGTTGCGCTAGCTAAGAAAAAACAATGTAAACTGAAATGGGTGCTTGAAATACCTAAATCAAAAACCCGCTCCGCGCGGCGGCGGCGGGGCGCGACGGTTGCCGTCGCGTCGAACGGGGCGGCTCTGTGTGGCGTCTTCCGTAATATCTAGTACAGACGCCAGCAGGTCAACCTACCCGAAACTGTCAGATTTTCCCAATCAACCTTGAACCTAATGGTTTAGCAATAAAGTCGAAAATCTGTTAAAAACATCTGACAGATTGTAGTAGCTTGATGTGTACATTACAACTGCTCAGCGCCGCGTCGTCGTCCCGTCCCGCCCCGCCCCGCCCGCTGTGTGCATTAAATGTTAATGTTACTTACATAAGTTTATTGAGTTAATTGTAAATACTTACATTCTGTTTTTAATAATTTCCAGACATCTATCGTGAGGTGATATTTTAGTTTTTTCGAAAACGTTTTAAACCAGCGGGGTAATTGCGTAACAGAGTTAAAATTACACACATTTGACAATCCGGCAACACGCATTGCTTATTTACGTTGTCGAGCAGACGAATCTTTCAAACATATGAAGCAATGGATTAGGACTTTCCTTCAAAGTTCTTAGGATTGTGGCTGAAAGCTTGTTACGCAATTGGGGTGCAGGTGAATGCAGACTGGATAGTACACTCTGTCTGCATTTTACGATTTTAATAATTAAGGATTGGTATAAGTATTTGTATGAAGCTCTTATCATACAGTTCCGGGTCAGGGCTTCCCGGGCTGCGGCCGTCAGGGCTTACGAAGGAGTTCGCTCGGGAACGGTTAAAATGTGTGAAAATGTATCTCTTTCCCATCCTTGATGGACACACTGAGACACTACAGAAGATCGCGGGGAAGCCCTGCGGGGTAATTGCGTAACTCAGTATCAGTAGCAATGGCTTTGATTTTGACAGTTCAACAACATTCATTGCGTAATTTACGTTGTTGGGCAGACAAATGTTTCGAACACATGAAACAATGGATTCGCAATATCAATGGTTCAGATTGTGTTTGATATCGATATCCAGCACCTTAACTTAAAGGTGCTGGATGAGACTCGCACGCACAGGGGAACTATGGGCACAAAATGGAGGAGATCTCTACCACTGTACAGGCCTCCTCCAGTAGCCAGCCAGCCAGTTCCACATAGGTGGAACAAGGCTACGAATGATGATGATGGAACACTAAGCCCGGTACGCCCTGATCCTGAAAAGTAGGTATAGTTCCTTGGCTTTGCTTGAAAAAAAAAAAGATTTGAGCAGCAAAAATGTGTTATTTGTTTTTATACGTTAATCATTGTACAGTGTTATATAAATATTTTTTTTTATTATTGTAAAATAAAGTTGTTTTTAAACGAAATTTTTATTTTTATTTTCCTATATGCTCACAGAATGATATTACTGCTGACATCTATCCGTAACCCATGTTGCTAGTAAGCGACGTTAATGCCACACACTGTTCGTGACGAATGAGACCACTTTGTAATTCACAGACACATTGTAGTTCCACACCAGATGCATAGATGGTGTTAAATAAAATTATTGTTTGATTTGGTGCCATTTTAAATTAGGGCTGCTGCATCACTTGTGTTACTGTAAAAAGAAAAACATTTTAAAGAAGAAAAAGGCAAAGCAGCTTGAAAATGAAAGATAACTTCATCTTTTGTAACTTAATAATATATTTGAATGTTTAATAATTGATTTAGAAAAAGGGTCAACAATGCATTAGGTAGGTACTTTTAAATTAGATCCTTATTCTCGTCTTTTTGTGAAACTCCTGACACCCAAACTAGGACAATGTGCTCCATCTCGTGTCAGTGTTTTTCTCTGCCAATCACATTTTGAACTTTTGGGCTGATTTTTCAATCATCTGATACTTAACTTTATTCGAGGAATAATTTTGAAATTTTGACAGTTATTTCATACAAAAACTATCAAACATCAATTTTATTTCTCGAATAAAAGTTATCTGGCGTTGGAAAAATCAGCCCTTAATTGAATAGTACACAAAGTCTGCCAGCAAAACAAATGCGGTCATTGTCGCTAACTTAATTAGCACTCTTTAATGAGATTTTCTCGTCTTAACTTTGATATCGTGTCTTATGATTTTCAGTTATGCGCCATCTTTCTCATAGAGAGATCCATTCCTTCTGAAAAGTAGGTCATCATATTTGAAAGTAATTGCTATTAATTTAATACTAGTGGCATTGACGCGTTCTGTCTCCGTATCTTCACGGTCAGAACGTGATTATAGGTCGTCGTCAGACTTGTCACGTCTTTGTGGATAGATACTGCATGTAGTTTGTTTAGTTCAGTGAGTTAGTTACGTGAGATCAGCTGTTATCACTTTTATCAGAGTCCGATTTATTTTGTATGTGATAATTTTATAAAGTTACATAGGTGAGGTGATTTTTTTCGTTTTTTTTTTCTCCTGGTTTTTTAAAATATTTTTCCTAGGTCGCTTGTTTATGAGGTGTTTGCTTCGATACAGGTGAGTCGTTTTTAATCTAATCAGGTGGTTTAAATTAGCATAATACATAAGATGATCAGATGCATTTAATGCGGAAGGAAAATTGCTTAAGGAAATCTATGTGGATTATAAAAAGTGATTTGTGTTGCCATACTTAACGGTTACATGTCTCTAGTATTAAATAGTAGTCTATGGTTACATAGTTGCAGCTAGTATACAAGTACTGCTACCTATAAGATGCCAATATATACATTGGCATCATATAGTTAACAGTACCTACTTGTTAACAAGGCGATTAGATATTTTTATTATTTATACTCAGTTCATTAAGTTAACCGATTTTTGGCAGATCCATATTTTTTTTGTCAAAACTGATACACGTACGGTATTATAGGTAATGTCTGTAAGAAGCCATATATAAGATAATTCAATAAGATTAGGCAGTTTATATATTAATTTTATTAAGAATTTTAAAGTTAACTTTTTAAAGTTAGCTGTGCATATCAAATTCTCCGATGCTTGGCGGCATGGATTCGCTAAATAAATCAATCATAAGAGTAAGTAAGTAAGTGGACAATGGACAAAAATGGACAAAAACATTCATTATTCATTCATTCACTGACAGACAACGTACAGGCTAAACCGCTAGTTCTAGAAGCATGAAATTTTGCACAAGAGTTTCTTATACATAATTATAGTGAACGTGAGCACTGAGGAAGGATTTTTGAAAATTATTTCCCTAAAGGGGTTAATAGGGGATGAAACTGTATGGAACTACGGCATTTTTACCGATGGGAACCTTCGCGCACACGGCTTGTCCCAGATAAAACGTTAAAATATCGAAATTTTATGTGCCGCTGGTTGGTTGTGCCGTTGGTTTAATTCAACCATTTATCATGTCATGTGTGTCTAGGTAAAATGGACGCTATGTAAGATGCGTCATATGGTACAGTTCTATAGTATAGGTATATTTACTTACATAATTGTGTTATTTAAGCTCTAGCCTTTGACCGCGGCATTGCCTGAATGGATGTCGAAAATATCTCACGGGAACGTACATACAACCGGGATTAAAGAGACCCTATATGTTTATTCAGGTTATAAACTATCTGTGTGCCACATTTCATCCAAATCCGTTCAGTCCTTTTTGCGCCAATCCGGAACATACATCAAGAAAAATAGAGAAAAAAAAATATTTTTGGCATCTGATTCCCCCACACCTCGTAGCAATGACTTATGCTATAAATCTGCACAAACTAAATATTGAAATTTCGAATGGAGTTTGATTTTGTAGAGGTATAATCCCCAGCCAACCTTCTATTGACTGAGGATCCCAAACAGATAGTGGACACTTTTTAAGCTGTATACATTGATTACCTTTCAATAGGTGCTACTTAAGGAAGAGCTCAAGGAAGTGTTCTGGCTGAAGGGTGTTGTGTACCGCCGGTTTCGTGGCCGGCTACATGACACCAGTCAGCGAAACACGACGCGTCACTTCGTGTGCGCTATTTAGTTTTTTAGTATAATTATAATGTTGTATGTATTTAAAGTATTTTTAAGTTATATTAATATTGTATTGTATGTGTTTATATGGGCCTTGATGCCTGAAATAAATGGATAAATAAAATAAATAAATAAGTCTGACATCGCCATTATGAACAGAAGAGCTTGAAGATGATGATCAATGCTCGTTCCTCCTCTAACATGAGAAGAGTCCGTCGCCTTTCAATAACAATCAAAATCAATCTGCCTAGCTTGTTCCCAACTATGTATGTTGAGGTTGGCTTCCAGTCTAACCGGATGCACCTGATGACCAGTATTTTACATAATGCGACTGCCTATCTGACTTCCAAAACCCAGTTACTGAATAACACGATACCCCTTGGTAAGACTGGTTATCAGACTTTTGGGCTTCTGACTACCCGTAACGACTGTCAGAAATCTTCGAATGACAGCCGTCACCCTATAATAACAAGCATACGCATTTAATAACGTCTAAACATTTAAGTTACCTGCTGGTTTGTGCGCCATTTTGATAGGATTTAATTTATTTCGAGTAATGTGTTTAATTTACCTTCATCCTTTATACCAGCTTGTCTCCCTTATCGAAATTAATGAAACCATGATTAATGGGAACCGTCGGACTGAAAAATTGTTATGCTGTATATATTTGAATATACAAATTCATATTTGTAGCTAATATTAATCTTTTTGAGTGCCTACCAGCACTCAGTAGGTAGATGATCAAGTCAAGTGGATGGTCGGAGGAACTTTCTGGTGGATAATCAAACTGGATGACGCCTGGCGGACATACTGGTGATGGGTGTGTGATCTTATCTTATGGATAGTCACATCTGGTGGATAATCTGGTGGACTGCCTCGTTGGTGTAGTAGCCGCAAGCGCTACTGCTGTTCATGAGGTCCTGGGTTCCTTTCCCAGGTTGGGCGAAGCACTACTGGGTTTTTCCATCTCGAATTTCTCAGTAGCAGCCTGGAGTCTGGATTTGTGCTGGGTTGATGGCGACTGGCTCATCCCCTATTACATATATGGGACTGAAAACATATCTGGCAGAATATAGGTACCTATACTATGTATTAGGTGCACCTCTGCCAAACCCTTTTGAGTATACAGGCGTGATGTTATGTGAACATCTGAAGACAGTTAATTATTTTTTTTTCTCGTAATTTAAAACGTTCAAAATCTAGTCGCCGTCTCATCTCGGCGACAAACAAACGTCAAAATCTTGTCAAAATGTAGGGAAATTAGACGTATTTTTGACAGATTGAGACTGAGATCAGATTGTGAACATTCTTAAAATTACGAGTATTGCCCCTCTGGTGGATAATCAGTTAGATCTTATCTGGTGGACAAACAGATTAGATTAATGATCTTACGTGGTGGATAACCACATCAGGAAGAATATCTTATCAGATGGAAAATCCCAAATGTCGATAATTTTGCCTGATAGATAAGCACATCATGGTGACGATCTTGTTTTATCTGGAAGATGCTCTTAACTCTTAACTGGTCAAAACTAAAATGTCAAAGAGTCCCTTGTTAGACAAACGTAGACATCCACTCCTACATAATAGTCAAAACGAGAACAATAAGAACACAGCAGTTCAATATTTTTTAATTATTATTATCTCCTCTCAAACAGAGCACCTGCAGCAGCCATTATTCCCTGTTTGACTTGTAGAAAATTAAATCCGCCTTTAGAGTTAAATAAAAAAAACAACTACTGAAAAATCAGGCTCTAGAAAATTGGATGCAAAAAAATCTCATCTGAAATTTTTATGTACAGACGCCAGCAGGTCAAGCTACCCGAAACTGTTAAATTATCCCTATCAATCTTGAACTTTAATGCTTTAACGATAAAGTTGAAAATCTGTTATAGAAATTTGAGAGATTGTAGTAGCTTGATGTGCTGGCGTCTGTACAAACTATTCAATAATGTATCGTCCATTAAATAAACAATAGATAAAATTATCTGGCGTTGGAAAAATCAGCCCTTAATGTATTTAATACATATTCATAGTGATGTTCAGAGGATAGCCGTGGTCATATGTCCTAAAGCTTTTGATCGCTTACTACTGATAGAATGTATTGTTTTGTTAAATTATGATAAGTAGTTTAGAAGTTATGAGGAAACAGATGAACATACATACATACTAGCTGCGCTCCGCGGTTTCACCCGCACACATTTTGATCCAAAATCAAAAATCAAAACTAATTTATTCAAATTAGGCTGAGAATCAGCACTTTTCGAACGTCAAAATTACAAAAGACAGTCCCCTAAAAACGCCCGCCCTTCACCACTTCCTAGTGCTATCGCTGGGAAGAAGAAGTGGCGCAACAAACTCCCCAGCAGCACAGCTGTCTGTTCAGTTAGAAAATACTTGATACTTGATTGTATACAATACTAGGTGTTAAGTAATAGTTAGTATAATTACAAGGCACAGATTATAAAATTAAATTACTTGCCATATATTATGTCAGCTAGCCACGCCAATATACCAACAAATACAATAAAAACTATACGTACTCAAGCTGAAAAATAATTAATTAAAATTAATTATTAAATTATTAAAAATGTAAATAAAAATTTCCTACCTAAGTAAAAGCCTCCAGGCATAATGGGCGTGACAACTTACATATTTATGCATTGCTGAATTATGGTCACATAGCTGTCACTTGAAGTCACAGATGGAATATCGGGATAAAAGTATCCTATATGTTAATCCTGGTTATAAACCATCTGTGTGCCAAATTTCATCCAAATCCGTTCAGTAGTTTTTGCGTGAAAGAGTAACAAACATCCACCCATCCATCCATCCCTCTATCCATACAAACTTTCACATTTATAATATTAGTACGATATACAAGTCAAAATCATAACCCTTGTTTTTGCTTAGCCGTAGTCGGGTAATAAACAGTGCTTATAAATATGAATATATCACTTGATATTTTCAAGGACAGCCTAGTGATGTCAGACTGTTTTATAAGTTTTTTTTTTTTGTTAGCTGTAGACAATTTGAACATGACTTGTTTACTACTTGTTTAGGTTTTAAAATTAGATGAGGCTCTGGTAGCCATTAAATAACTTCAAGGTGTAGTTTTTATTGAATCCGATAATAATCAAATGCAGGTTTAAATTCTACAATAATTATACCTGGTTGTTCTTGAGATTTTAAGCCATAAGACAATTTCGGAAACACGTCAATATTTTCAACAGTATTTTTTAACATCTATTTAAGAACTGAGAAGCAGTTTTGGCCCGGACGCGACTTACAAGTCGTAGACAACCCGCAGACAAGCACATTACTTTGTGTAAATTATTCATCACCACTGCTCTCAAAACGGTGAAGGAAAATATCGTGAGAAAACAGGAATGTCCTAGAAACAAAAAAAAAATGGATTACGGCCCTCTCCCTCTCACCAGGAGAAGGCCGGTGTCCCAGCAGTGGGAATAATATATGCTGAATATGCTTATTATGCATTCAAGAACTTAATTTCATCGCTTGTCTCATTCTTTGACAGCATTTCCAAAATTTAAAGAAGTAAATAAATAAATAAATAAAGTATTTATTTGCAAAAAAACATGGTATACATGGTGTTTCAATAATTACAATAAAGAGCTTACATGTTTTGCCAGAATTGTACTTAGCATGCAAATTTTTACTTAAAGCTAATATGAGAATTTCTTTTCCATAAATTCTTTAAGACTATAGAAATTATTAGAATTCAACCAATCAAACAATTTTCCCTTAAATAATCTAGAGTTTATGTTACTCGGTATCTTATTATATATACGAACACAAGTATATAAGCAGCTTTTATTACATTTAGCAAATTTGGGAAAATCATGCAGAAGCACACAAAGCTTTATTTTTCGAGTTGAAGTTTCGAGTTTCTTACTAGTATTCAATCCATATCTAAACATTGCGTTCAGGTTGCGCAAGAGTGTAGCTGTGCCTGATACTAATAACTGGGTCAAGTTTATCAACTGTAGCATTGCTAGATCTGTTTGTACATAGAAAGGGCATTGTACGCCGCGGGCTATTGTAATAAACATGGAGTCGTATTCAACAAACAAGTAAAAAAAAAAAATTAAAAATTTAAAAATCCCCCGACGCAAAACAAGTTAAAAAAATAGCCACAAATAGAACAAAAAAGGTATAAACGTGAAACCCTATAAAAAGATAAAAATAACCTTGAAATTATGACCCTACGCAAGTACTATGAATTTTTTGGATTAAATGTGGTCGCGTCGGGAGACCGCTCTAATTATTAGCCTAACGTTCTGTTAAAGTTTAAAATAGTAACGTAGTAATTTTGTGGCGGCGCGGCGGCTATCTTGGACCGATTTTCATCAAACATAGCTAAGAACACTCCCGACTGATTCACCTTTCAAACAAAAAAAAAAACAAAATCAAAATGATGCCACAGGCAGACACACACACACAGAGAGAGACACGTCAAACTTATCCGTCGCTTTTGCGTCGGGGGTTAGTAAATAAAGCCATCCAGACTAAATTTCAGCCATGGCGACCAATCTCAGCCAGCGGAGACTAGACTTTGGCTTTGGGAGATATTATAGTGCACACGTGTGGATGCAATCTCTCTTCCTTCAGTGTCATTGTCCAATGAGATCAGGCGCAGGGGCACCGGCTTAGCGTGCTTTCTGAGGCACGGGGGGGGGGGGGGGGGGGTATCACACCTCGAACTTCCAGACTCTGGGTTGTTAGTAAGAAATACCGAATGGAAACACCCAATAACCGACCCGGGAATCGAACCCAGGACGCTCAGCAGTCGTGCTTACGCCCACAAGACTAACGGGGCAATCAATGAGAAAGATAAGTAACCAGCCAAAAGGAATAGTAGAATTCTTTGTGGAGGTATTTGTGCCTCCGGACCAAACACAGCTCTGAACGCATATCTAGAACTTCCCCAAGTTCCAGCTATTTACCACCATTATCGTCTGCCAAGAAAGAAAGCAAAGAAAATACATTTATTTGCACAAACTAAAAGACACACAATACACCAGATACATATATCAGATAAAACAAACAATAAAAAAAAAAAAAAAAAGTGTAACGTCCGTTGTGTGTTTGTCCTAGCCTTTTCCCAATTTTGTTATGAAGGCTTCCAGTCTAACTGGATGCAGCTGAATGAATTTCACATGGAGCGACTGTCAATCTGACCTTCACGACCTAGTTACTAGGAAACACGATGGCTTGGCAAGACTGGTTAACAGACTTTCGATGCTTTCGGGCTTCCGGCTAACTGTAACGACTGTCAAAGATCTACGAATAACAGCCGAGTCGAATTGCTTGACCTGCTTACCGAGGCATGGATGGGTCTCGATATGTAAGGACCGACCTCGCAAGCGTTGTTTAACCTTAAAGATCGACTCGCAGCTATAGGGTAGGTATAGCCATTTCATAGAAATGTCAAAAATGACGGTTGTGGTTTGAATATACTTACGGACAATTTAAGTTAGGTAGTTAATTTGATAATTAATCATTTTCCCGGCATTACTCAGGTACCTACATAAATAAATCTGTCTGTAATCTGCCTGTTTTGTCCCACTGCAGGCAAAAAGCTTCCCATTTCCTTTCTCCACTCAACACGTTTCTTAGCCAATCTGCCGCCCCCCTGACCCGACGAGGCCCGCGGTGGTGGGTCAGCACCAGTCGGGGGTTGCGGAAGGATCGTACGTTCCCGCGACTCCCGGCGTAGGTGTGAGATGGAACACTGGGGTTTCAGTAAGAGTCTGACAGACAAGAGAGCGGCTGACATCCATGAGGATTTTCCAGCCCGGAAAAAAAAAGGGTCTGCCGCGATGCCGTTGGACATAAGCTCTTATGAAATCCAAAAATATTATATTACGACGTTACCTATAAGTTTGAGAGAATTGCGTCAAGGTCTTAAATACCAGAATGACGAGCGACAATGTCCTGGTGACCTTGGAGACGGGCAACGAGCTCGACATGAGCTCGACGTTGGTTGTTCCTATTTATAGAGTAGGTACTTACTACGTGAGGAAACTGGCGTCCGGTATGTAGGGAAGTATGGGCGACTCAATAACATTGTGTAAAGCAAAAGTAGAGTTATAGGTGGATATACAGGGTCGAATTAAATTAGCTAGCGAAACTCCACAGACGTGATGGGTATTGATATCTAAACACGATAAAGTAATAAAGATTTGATGTTTTGTTAGGGGTCAATGACCGCTGGTTGTGTTGTATTCGTGTTTAGATATCAATACCAATCAGGTCAGTGAAGTTTACCAAAGAAAAAAATGGTTTTATAAACTGATATTTCAAGTAAATACCCTAATCGATCGATGAGCACACAAAAAACATCAAATTCATCAAAAAAAAAAACATCAAATTTATTTAAAATACTTAGTGTCCTTGGATTTTCTTACCCATAGAAACCTAATGCTACTTCGGAATATGCAACCACAAAAAAAAAAAAATAAACTGATACTCGTATTTCAAATAAATACATTAAACAATCGATGACCCCACAAAAAAACATAAAAAATTATAAAAAAAAAAACATCAAATTGATTTAAAATAGTATCCGCGTGGAATTTCTTGTAAAATTAAAAAAAAACCTGACAATTTTTTTATAGAAAGATGTTATTATACTCTTGACGAATGATTTCTTATGTAGGTAGATACCTAAAGTTGTAGTAGTGTGTGTGTATTTTTTTTTTACAAAAAAAGTTTTTTTTTTTGGATGTCGGTTGGTTTTTTTTTTTGTAAAAACGTTTTTATTTTTCTCTTTTTAGTTGTAGTACTACCCCACACAAATTCATTTAACACTACTTGATATGTAAATATCAGACAGGAAGTTATTATAACATCATCAATATAAACTAAGTGGCACAAATACATATTATTGAAGCTAACTCATCAACTAATCAAGCAAAGTTAACAAAATTTATATGAGACCACCCCTGAGGCACACCCTATCCATTAAAAAAAAAGGAATTTTGCGAATCCGTCTACAAGCTGTTGTTTTGCATCCTCGTCCAAGTTCAGGAGGCTGTTATGAAAGACATAAATAATCAAATAAAATTACGATCCCTGGTAAATAATGAATACATACTTGTTTTTTTAGTTATTTAAGTTTGACAATATTTCAGAATACACCACTTTCAAAGAACAGAATCGCGTTATGGTATCGTATAAGCGGCCGCGATTTTATGTGTGTGTAAAAGGGCAGTTACAGTGCGGTCTCATACAGGCCGCGTTTTAAAATTGGGACGCGCATTTTAAACAGCGACCTGTGTGACAGGCCGCGTTTTAAAATGCGACGCCACACATGGCGATTTCCGAAAATTAGAAAAAAAAACCTACTTATTTTATTATTGATTCGTGTAGAGAATTAGTAGCATAGTTACCTCCTTGAATTTGACAAGGATACAATATGACACCTTGTATAATACGGAGAACATACATTAAAAAAATATAGGTATATAAACATCAGAATTGAGATATGGAATTAATAAAAATAGATGTATAACAAGGTCACAATCAAATGCCTATAATAATATTTGTCTCGTCTGTGGTATATTATCACATTATTTGTTATTCTCGCGTTGTTACCTACGACTTTCTACCAGTGACCTCGGCTAATGGCAAAACCACAATGATACGGTCCCTAGAAGTCAGTAGACCTTTTCGAAAATAAATAGAATCCTTGATTTGGACTTCAATAATTGAATCCATGGTTGAATCTAATCGGTTCGAATCGGTGTTCGGTTCGAATCTATTTTACGTTTCTGTCGGCGATGCGGATCACAGAACAGATAAGTACTTTTATCTGTTCTGTGATGCGGATGAACTTTTCGACGCCATATTTAATTTGTGAAGTTTTGTTAAGTTAGGTTATCATTTTGTTATTTTTTCTAAATAAGTAAATAAGTGTTGTATTATCCTCTTTCATAAAAAAAAACAGAATAGCAATTTCATAAAAAAACAATAAGTACCTACGCAATTATAGAAAATTTTGATTCTGATAAATCAAATATTTGAAAGTTTGTCAGGATTGTGTTATTTGTGTCTGGATGAGAGTTGCCGGAAATCGTGTTGAATGATCACTTGAATGTCGTGCAATAGGAGAGGCCTATGTCCAGCAGTGGACTGCTGTAGGCTGATGATGATGTGTTATTTAACTGTGCAATTAAGGGACTAACCACACTTATTCAGCTCTGTTCAGCTTTTGTCCATGATTTTGTATGGAATGCGTACGCACCCCGTTCAGCTTTTGCTATGGACAAAAACTGAACAGAGCTGAATAAGTGTGATTAGTCTCTTAAACTTTCTTTTTATTTGATGAGGCGCCTACAACGATAAAAAAATATGTAGCTGACATTGATGGAATTTGGCAAATTGGTAGCCAAGCCAATGCCTGGTGAAGGATATAATGTAGGTAGGTAGGTACTTTTCAACAGCAACCGCAAACAACAGATACTTGGACTTTGGAAAAATAAAGGAATCAATTGAATCTGCAATAAGCGCGTATGGAGCACGACCACTATAACAAGTTTATGAAAGTCTTTTATAATAATACTAGCTGCTGTCCGCGACTTCGTCTGCGATCCAGGATGAAAAGTAGAAGTCCTTCTCCAGATCATAGTCTACCCATGTGTCATATTTCATTTAACTCCGTTCAGCAGATTTAGCGTAAAAGCGTAATTCTTAAATTTTCTAATTTACTGCGCAATTTTCTTTTTTTTTTTTCCGTAAGAACCTTCTACAAAGTATTAGAAAACTTTAAAAAAACAGATGGATGAAATCGGGCAAGTCGTTCTCAAGTTATGGCGTGACCAAGGGAAATGGGGATTATTTTTTTTATATACAGGGTTATTTGTAAAACACCAGAAACCTCTTAAGAGGTCTTTGTTCTCATCATTATGAACAACTTTTACTATGGGACCAAAACTGAAATCGCGAAAAAAAATCAGCTGTTCCCTACATTTATGTTCGCCTATCTCGTCAAAATGTAGAGAGCAGCTGATTTTTTTTTCGCGATTTCAGGTTTGGTCCTATAGTAAAAGTTGTTCATAATGATGAGTACAATGACCTCTTAAGAGGTTTCTGGTGTTTTATAAATAACCCTGTATAGATATAATGTCTGTATTGAGATAGGTAGGAGGAAAATACGAAAGACAAAAGGTCTAGGACTATATAATAACTTCTTCTTCTTCTTCATAGCGTATCGATGGCAAAAAGTTCAAACATCTTTGGCCCAAAATTCAGCTGCGCGAACTCCGCTCACTGACGCAGTCATAAGATCATCAAATGCACAGGTGACAGGGCATGACTAATGGCCGATTCATATAGTTTACGGCCCGTTATTAGTTAAAATTAAGACTTGTATCACTACCATCAATGAAGCAAATACCTCATAACTTTGCATAGTAGACCCCCATATGGAAGTAGCTATCACAGATAAAATTAGCTTACGAATATGTGCCCAGTTTGATAATAAAAATGCTAACTTTGTAAGCAAAACGATTCGTATTTGTTAATAGGAACCGAGCATTAGAAATTGACTAATTGCCACTAACCAGGCAGACATCCGTACTCCGAACAGCCACTGAGAATTTAAAGACCACACACCAGATCTACAAGTCAATCTGATTAGGAAAGACAACATTAGTGTACATACACTTAACAACAATTATTCTAATGATGATGCAAACACAGACATCACAAAACAATTTGAGCAATGTCAAGCTAGGTATTACGCCGAATTGTTCCACGATATGTCACTCATGCACACACGACATGCGATCCCGTATTGGCAAACAATGCAGGTACCTAATGTTACATACAGCAATTATCTAAAGCTCGTATACAGGCATTTATAATTACCGGTATGTAGGATTCCCCGCGATATTTCCTTTTAGCTACACATGTCGACTTTGTTGAGGTGTGAAACCCCAAGAAATGGTTGCAGCAATGCATGTACAAACAATTAGCGAGCTGGAGATCTGTAGCCAATGCTGGAAAGCCTTCTTATTATAAGGCTAGGAAAATTGAATTGGTATGTTTTCCTAGAGAGCTTCTTTTGATGCCATGAAGTTAAAGCCCGCGGCCATCATGTCATGTCACTGTGGCCATTATGTGGCGGTCACCGCTGTGTAGGGAACTGTAGCTTTATTCTTCGGCTTTTGTGATGTCACTGGCGCTAATTTCAAACTCATCATCATCTGCCTACCCTTTTCTCAACTATGTTGGGGTCGGCTTTCAGTCTGGTATTAAGCTGCATCCAGTTGGATGCAGCTGAATACCAGTATTTTACATGGAGCGACTGCTGTTACTGAGTAATACAATATCCCTTGCTAGGATTGGTTGTTAGACTTTCGGGCTTCTGACCACCCGTAACGACGGGTTAACATTCTTTCCGAGTCACGGATTCTAATATTTCAAACTCCAATTACAATTGAACACTAATTCATGATCTATCTCGTCTTTCGACCCCAGTTTTCTTCCTACCCGGAAATAATACTGCGGCCGATAGACGAGATATAAAGAAAGATTCTAGCCAATTCCGTAACAATTCCAGTTCAATTATATAATAATATGTCAGTGGTTTTTTTCTTTTATTGCTGAATTTAATACTCTTGAACTCGATCACGCCTGATGGAAAGGGACGAATGAGGTTTATTTATTTATTTATTTGTTATATTTATCTATCTACAATTGTTACACTGTTTATCCTTAAAATAAAAGCAACACGAGTATACAAGCATAGTGTAGAATATGATGCGATAGACACAGCATGCAAAAACAAAATTATAACATGAATAAAATTGTAATAATTGTGCAGAAATAACGCTTACAGCACTACTGGGTAGTTATGGAAAACATGACAAGGAAAAAAAAATTAAAAAGTATTAAAAAATAATACAAAATGAAGAAAGAGAAAGAAAAAAAACAGTCAATAATTGTGTTGGTTACTTTTTATGGACTTGGCGCTTGAATTTTTGAAGTGATGTGGAAAAAATAGCTATTGATTCAACGCAATTATTAAGAAGCCTGCAAATTCTGGGGATGGGGGAATTGGATCCTGAAACAGTTTTTCGGAATGGGGGACGTAATAGTTTGATAGGGTGATGCGGATAATTGTGGGGTATGTTAAAACTTAACTTACTTAACAACTGGGGGCAGTCTAACTTGCTCTGAAGTATTTTATAAAGAAAAATTAAATCAATACCATCTCTTCGTTTTTCGAATGAAGTCATGAAAAATTTATCAAGCCGTTTATGTAGCTCGGAACTTTTTTTTCTTGCTTTTTCCAGCAGAAAAGGCAAGATGGTATAAAAACTCTTTTCTGGATCCTCTCTAACCTAAGACTATGTGTTGCATAGTGGGGACGCCACACAACCGCGCAGTATTCCAATACAGTACGCACGAGACAGTTGAAAAGATAAATCTTAGTTTTAGTAAATGTTTGCGAAAACATTTACTATTACGTAACACAAAACCGAGTGTCTTTGAAGCTTTTTTTTAATAACGTTGTCCATGTGAGGGATGAATGTTAATTTACGATCAAGAAGGACTCCCAAATCTCTGATCACATCAACTTTACTGAGGTCCGAACCATTCATACTGTAATTGAAATCCATAAAGTTGGCCTTGCGAGTAAACGTAATTTGGGAACATTTTTCTACATTAAGTTGCATGCTATTATCGTTACACCATTTTAAAAGCCTGTTCAGGTCTTCCTGAAGTAATGTTGAATCGGCTAGAGAATCTATAACGCGTGCTATTTTCAAATCATCGGCGAATAAGAATGGCGCGAAGTTATAGAAGCAATAAGGAAGGTCGTTCACAAAGATAATAAATAAAACAGGGCCCAGATGGGAACCTTGCGGAACACCGGAGGTTATGTTCATGGTTTCAGATTTATAGCCACTGGCCACGACATAAAATTATCTATCCGTTAGGTAAGAGTGCAGCCACTTAAGAGAACCGTCAAAGCCGTACACAGCAGGTTTTTGAATCAAATCAATCAAACTAAAATCAGTGTATGTGGCGTCGACTTGCTGGTTCAAGTCAAGCGAAGCTGCAATAACCTCAACGAATGTTACTAAGTTACTGCAGTTGGATCTTGCAGCAGTAAAGCTATGCTGGTGGTCAAATCATCAGCGCCTGATTTATAAATTGGTACTGCTTTGGCCAGCTTCCATTGTGTAGGGAAAATACCAGCGCTAATTTGTTGAAAATCATGCGTAGGGCGGTTGCCAGTTGGTCAGTGCAAGTGACGGTAAAGTAAGGGGGAATTTCATCGCTGCCGGAGCCTTTGGATATGTCTAAGCTTTTGAGATGCTTGGCTATTTTATCCAATGGAATCTGAATCAAGGAAAAGCTGTCGGAGTTGCAAAAAATGCTTTCAAAGAAAGGCGAAGTTTGAACTACCTTGGAGGTATGGGTAGCTGGACTGTACACTGAAGAAAAATAGAATCCGAACATGTTGCACATCTCATTGCCATTACAAGTTTTGCTGACGCCATTTGACATTGATGCTGGATAGGCATTAGCAACACCCCGTTTCGACTTAATGAAGGACCAGAAAAACTTGGGATTCGTTGTTATTTTCTGTTCTATACTTTTTATATAGGAATTGTAACATTCTCTTGCAAATCTGTCACAGCGCTTACTACACCACCTACTTACTATCCTATCCATAGCGTTTTTGTACGTACAGACGCCAGCAGGTCAAGCTACCCGAAACTGTCAATTTTTTCCAATCAACTTTGACCCTTAATGCTTTAACGATAAAGTTGAAAATCTATTAAAGAAATTTGACAGATTGTAGTAGCTTGATGTGCTGGCGTCTGTACCATACCTTGTTCTTAGGTTATTTTTTTCACGCAACAAACTATCCAGCTCACTTGTGTACCATGGTGGTCGCGAGTTATTTTTCACTAAGGTCGATAGGACCAAGTACCAAGTCCAGGATTCTATTTTTAACATTACAGACATTGTTATATTGTTTGAGGTTTAGTTTTAGTTAGCTTTTTTTAGTTTAGAATTAGTTCTTGAGGGAGTGGGGTCGGTGTGAGTAGCGCCACTGCTAATGATGTGATTCCAATCTATATTGCTCATATTGAAATCACCGATAAGAATAGTACAATAATTATTTCTTTCTGCTACAGAATTATAGCTATCCAAGAAGTGCTCCAAAGTTGAATAATGCACAGGAATAAAGAGCACAAATAGCTATTTTGAACCCTGTTGCAATACTCACAGTGACCCATAAGGCTTCGCACCCACTCTCCCAAGAACATTGTCTGTTAGCAGCGTACTTTCTCGATATAGCGATCAAGACACCTTCACCATCTTTTTTAGGATGAAAACTCGAAGTTTCTCTGTCACGTCTGAAAACTATGTACCTTTTATCAAAAAAATCGCTGCTAAGAATACAATTATTGAGACAGGTTTCTGTTAATACTAAAGCGTCAAAAATCTAAATTTGAACATACTAAATTACAATAAAACTCTTTGAGTTTTAGATCGTAATCCACGAGTGTTTTGGTAATATAATAATATTATGTTAAAGGAAGCGAATTTAACTTAGAATAACCTTAATGACAGCTTTTGGTTGAAAATTGAACATTATACACAATTGACTGTAGCGAATCCATATCCTTTATAATCTTGGTATGATAATCATCTGTGATCCAAACGTAACGATACCCTCTTTCTTTAGCTTTGAGACGAGTATCCGTGTGCAGTGCCTTATTAGCCGGGCTCAGATGCTCCGTCACGAAGATCGCAGACTTCGCACCATCAAGCTCGAGATGGGACGGGTTTAGCTTTTCACTGACTGGCTTTGCTTTATTGAAATTTATCGAAGCTGCTAGGAAAGAGTCCCGAAATCTGGGAGTGGCAAATTGTACAACAATTGATTAAGGCCGATTTGTGCTGTTGTTGAGCTTCATCACACGAGTACAATTAATGATGCATTCCTTTTTAATGTCGCAATCTATGGTTTTCCCCAGCTGAGTTACAATATTGAGAAGGTTTTTAGTTTTCTTCTGGGGGACATATTGAATCTCAACATTACTTGCACGGGCGTGCTGTTCCAAGGTGTTTAAACGACTTGACATGTCTTTAATTGCGGATGATAACTTCTCGTTTTTATCAAGCAGATCCCATAATCTTTCCTTACCCTGCCTCTTTTCCTTCAACATGTCGTCATATTGGTTGCTAAGGAATTCCACGGAGCCTCTAAGGTCAGTAACTTCTTCACGTATTTCTGTTAACTCCTTGTTCAGTAAGTTGCTCATGGTCAAAGTAATTTTTTCTAAGAGAGAATTCATCTTTAACTCCATCACATTCTCAACAATGGCACGAATACCCCCTTCCGTGACGGGGATAGATGTTGGATTCGGTGGGGATTGCAATGCTTGCCTCTTGTTTGTGCGCATAGTTATGTTAGGATTAAACCGTACAGGTGTGATATCGGTGTTTTTCGCTTCAGATGGTTTTATAGTGCATTGACTACAAGACCACGATGACAGTTCACATGTTGATTCTAAGCCCAGGCACATGATGAAACGCCTTTTCGCATATACTATAAAAACATTTTAATATTGCGGAGCGTTATAACAGCACAGTACACATTAGACCGGTGAAACCAACACACCAAGGTTATTTCGAAATTGTTTATTTTCATAAATTATATTACTTATAGAGAAAATGCAATTTTTCTGGTAACATATTTATCAATATCAACAGGAAAATTGATTAAATAAGGAAAAAAAAAGGCAGAATCATACTTTCTAACATTTTTAGGGATCCTTAATGTATGATTATGATCCGATTTTATGATTTGTATTGACAGTGGCGATTCAGATGGTCAGTTTTGCGCTTTATCAATGTTGTTGTACCTTGGCTTTAGCAAATGGTAAATGGTAAAAGAGTAGTATCATAGTATATGACACTACCATTTTTTATTCTTTCACCATAGGCAATTATCGGAAAACGAATTTCACCAAGAGGTTGGCAGAAAACACTGTCAGAATCGAAAAGAATAGAAATGATAAAATTATTCAATTAAAAGTTGAAGAGAATAGAAATGATGTGTAAGAATGTAGTCAAAATGTCTCAAATCTAGAGAATCTATTCTCTCAAATGTGGAGTTTGTAAACTTAATTCTCTCTACACTCTTTTGATATTTCCAAGCACAATTTTGTTACGGTTATTAAGGGACTCATCATGTCCAGCATTGGACACTGATTTTGAGCTGAAAATAGCTCAAAAGTGTCCAATGCTGGACATGATGTATCTCAAAAACTTATGGAAACCCGGTCTTTGCCATGTTCCCCATAGAGGTAGTCGCCATGTTTAGGACAATTTAATATTGAGTACGTAAAAGAAATCGTTATCGTATTACAGGTATCTAGACTGACATCATCACTAGTTCTTTATTTTGTTTTTCTAACTGTTATCTTTTAACAGTGAAATGTTTTTGGCGGGATTTTATCAACCAAAATTTAAATAGTGAAATAAATACTATAAACTACACCCTAATTATGTAACAAACTATCAATCTCAATCTGAATCATTTTGACGGATATTACTAATCCATTGCTTCATATGTTCGAAAATTGTGCCTGCTCAAAAACGTAAATAACGCAATGAATGTTGTTGAACTGTCAAAATTAAACCCATTGCTACAGATAGTGTGCTACGCAACTACCCCGATGGTTCTTCTCGTTGACTTCAAAACAATTTTCCTTGTTTCCTCTCATTAATCGAGGTGGTGGCACGCGACACAGGTGATGAGCAGAAGTTCAGGTGATACCGTTTGTAGGTATGACGGGAATTCCGGTTACATAAGGCAAACAGGAAAAAAAGTACTTACCCATATCATGCTTTGTTTTACCTTTAAATACCTACTGTGCAAAAATATACAAAGGTGAAACAAGTACGTATGGCTTCATTTTTTTAAGTCTTACAACTGATGACCAGCTCTCGTACTGCTCGCGGGTGAAATCGCGGGGCGCTGCTAGTAATTCTATAAATAAAGTCTATACTTAGATAATAATGTCAACATGTGCGGCTTTTTTCTAAAATTTTGAGGTTTGTTGTAGA
This sequence comes from Apamea anceps, assembly GCA_951799955.1. Taxonomy (NCBI): domain Eukaryota; kingdom Metazoa; phylum Arthropoda; class Insecta; order Lepidoptera; family Noctuidae; genus Apamea; species Apamea anceps. The sequence goes on from OX637511.1 coordinate 2,928,583, forward strand.
TTATTTTATTGCAATTCTTGCTGAAATCATGACTACTAACTTTAGTGTTAGTGCAACTAAGATATCTATCATTATTATTAAGTATGCTTTATTATTTTATTAGATTAGATTATTTATTTTAAGTAATGTTCCCAAACATTTCCTTTTCCTCGTCGATTTATTTAATCGAACATGCGGCTGGTTCAAAGTGGAACTTCTGCTGATATCCCTGCCCTTGTGGCTGGGCAAGTAGAGTATATATCGAGTACGAATGTGTCTCAACACTATAGTCCCCTGCGCAGAGCAAGCTGATCCATTCACCGCCTCTCTCTGCCCAGGTAAGTCGTTTGTTTGTAAACTTTTAACTTGCCATCTACAATATTGATAATAATAATATCCTCTTATTGTAGAGCATTATCAGCTGTTTCAATTGTTATGTAGTGTTGCGAATATCTTTTGGTACGTGTGCTCAATATCTTTAGTTGTTTTGATTTTGCGTTGAATAATAAGAATGTTCTAGAACGTACCTAGTATAACATTACATAGCAGTAGGTAAATATTTAGTTATTTATTGTGTTTTCAACACTAAATAGTATTTGAGGACGTCATATCAGCTGTTTTAATCAAAATACAGAACCATTTTTGAAGTTTCTCGTTTTTTTAAAGTAAATAATGTTAAAACCGGCTTCTGCGTTGGCGCATTTGTGTCGATCAAGGCCTTGAGTGGGGATAACGATGCGCTTGAGTTATGTTAGTGTCTATAATGTTGTTTGTCAACAACACCGGTGGTAACCAGTCTTGAGCAAGCGTGGTGATCAATTGCTCGTGCCTTCTCTGTACCAGAAGAGGTCTTTGCTCTGCAGTGTATTATTATATACAGGCGGTTACGACTGCTGAGGGTAATTATTGTAATTATTCGATATCGCGTCTTAACATTTGTATACCTATACGGTTTATAATAAAAAAAAACAATAATTGTGAAAATAAAACTGCATAAGAAATATACTTGTACGAGAATTGTTCTTATCTTATCGGTTATCGAGACATTCGATCATGATCTAATACGTGAGATGATAAAATAAAACTTCTACTGTTTATCTTACAAAAATGCAATGTCATATACTTATATGACATTGCATTTTTGCACTTGGAGATCAGATCAGTATACTGGTATGTACTTACATACCAGTATACTGATCTGAATATTGACTAGTATACTGATCTTGGATCTCCAAGTACCAACTTCCTTAGTCCAAAAATAAATAACTAAAGAACGATACAAACGATACAAATAATTTTGATTTGGTATCGTACATACCAGTATACTGATCTGAATATTGACTAGTATACTGATCTTGGATCTCCAAGTACCAACTTCCTTAGTCCAAAAATAAATAACTAAAGAACGGTACCAAATCAAAATTATTTGTTTTAAGAAGGCCATTAAAAAAAAGGCACTTTTGAACGTCAAAATTTACAAGAAAATAAAATCGATTCCAAAAGGTAGTGCCGCCAAATCCTCAAGAAGAATCAAGATCATTTTTTTAAATAACTACGTACCTATCTATCTATACATAGAGATTAATATCAAAACTGTCAAGATTGATGTCTAATACTGGTATTCAGCTGCATCCGGTTAGACTGGAAGCCGACCCCAACATAGTTGGGAAAAGGCTAGGCAGACGACGACGACATCGTTCTTATTTACGAGCTCAATAGTTATGAAATATTATGTTGTAATAACTTTGGGTTCATAGACCATTGCGCATGAGCAACTACTATGAATAATATCACTTAGCAGAGGTTCGCACGAGCGATTTTTCCCGCGGCGATATTTTTTCGCACACTGGATTTTCAACGCACTGCTCAGCGTCGAGAGTTGAAAATCCAACAGTTTGTTTTTTCGACGCGCTGGGATGTGCTCTTTTGGATTCTCAATGCTCGGCTCAACACCGAGAGTTGAAAATCCAGTGCGTGATAAAATACCGCCTTGCGATTTGTAGCTTGTCAAACACGATTGTTTGTACGTAGTTTATTGTAGATGTATGTATGTAAAGGAGATAAGTAACCAGGGGGCCTATTCCGAAGTACAAAGTGCGAATTTTCGGATCGGACCGACATAAGGCCGAACCGAATATTATTGAAAAATGCGAAAAAGTTCGCATCGGCTCAGTTGGGTCGGGACCATAGTCAATATTCGAAAGAGTGTAGGAGTGTAGGATCGGAACCGACCGAACCAAATAGCAACTTCGTAGCAGGAAACGGGCGAACATTCGGCCGATACTACTTCGGAGTAGACCCCCAGGGTCGTCGGATATAGTCGGAGTTTAGTAAGAAACGGATTGATGTTTTCGGATAAAATTGTATTTAATTAATAGAAAACAAACAGTTCATTTATCAAACTAAATTTCATTCTAAAACATCCGTCGGTTTCTAACTACACTTCAACTATATCCGACGACCCTGGTTATATACTTATCTCCTTTGGTGACTCTACCTAGTAGTAGGTACGGCCACATTAAACCGGTCATGTGTATGAACTACATCTATAATGTTGCTTGTTACTGATGATGATCTTATAGTCTGCTGAAGTTGCCAACGAAATGGCATCAATATATTTTTTTAATATACCAAGCATCTCGAAGGTCAGTCTAAAAGGTTGTTGGCTGCTTAACCGTGCCTCAATAAATGAAGGTTTCAAGGGCTTAAAAAACTTTAAAATTAAGCGACTACTCGTTAAAGGCACTTCGTGTGGGGTACGGACCTCGGCTTAGGACGTCGCTGAGGGAGGGCAACAAGGGACAGGCTGGATTGGATTGACTTACCTAGTATCTCGCCATACCTAATATGTTTACATTGTACCTAATTTGTTTATTTACTCAAATCGCTGTAACTGGTCAACACAAATATGTAACTCTTAATTAAGTAGATGTGTACATGTGGAAGCTTGTAATTAGCAAATGTAGTAGTCTGTAAGCTTTCTTCAATATAAATTAAATAAATAAATAACTGTAACGAATTTTTATGTAGCTAACTTATTACTTCTCTCTTTAGTAGCTAAACAAACGAAATTAATTTTGCAATTGTCTACTTCTCTTGCCTACTTCGATATTATGGCGTAGCACACTATCAATCTGAATCTGAATCATTTTAAAAGATATTGCTAATCCATTGCTTCATATGTTCGAATAATTTGTCTGCTCAACTACATAAGTAACGCAATGAATTTTGTTGAACTGTCGAAATTAAAACCATTGCTACAGATAGTGTGGTACGCAATTAGCCCGCAGGGTGTAAAGGACACCGACGTGCAATCTGTTACCATGACACTAGCACACGATTGTAGACCCCCACTGACCCCCAGTGTAGGATTTTAATTTTAATTGAGAGTTTGCGCGTCATTGTCCCTTACACCGTGTATATAAGGCCTACTAAGGAACTCCCCTGGCCCTACTTACTACCATACACCTTCATCATCATCATCAGCCTATAGAAGTCCGCTGCTGGACATAGGCCTCTCCTATTACACGCCATTCAACTCGATTTTCGGCAACTCTCATCCAGCTGCTACCAGCCATCCTGCGAAGATCGTCGCTCCACCTAGCCTGAAGGCGTCCTACCTTACGTTTACCGATTCGCGGTCTCCACTCAAGAACACGTCTATCCCAACGGTCAACGGTTCTACGGCTAATATGGCCGGCCCATTGCCACTTCAGCTTGCTTATTCTGTGAGCTATGCACAAACACCTTGCTGACTGGCAAATATTACCATGACATGATTAATTTTGCAGTGTCAATACGTGAGAAAAATCATAAATATTCTGTGACTGAAAGTTTTCACACAAATTGGACGCATTTTAGTCAAGAATAAATTATTTCTCTTTAAGTAAACTATTGAATTGTGTTCAGCAATAATTAGAAAAGCAAATGCCGTGTCTAACTCATTGCTATGGTCATTTTAGATTTTACAAAGGTTCATTTTTATTCTTTAGATAGCATTGTTTGTGCATGAGTTTATTTTCGACTAGCTACGCCCTACCGTTACGGCTAACATAAGCATATAAGTCATTTGTATAAGTCTCGATCCCGTCGTAATATCGGGATAAAGTTCATAGTTAACCCATGTGCCAAATTTCTTCCTAATCCGTTCAGTCGTTTTAGCGTGAAAGCGTAACAACAAACAATATTAAAAAGTAAAATCCTTTTTCTTAATTAGCTTAGGCTAGTTTCTGCCCGCGACTTCACCCACGTGGTATAGCCTACTTTACTACAAAACATATATTATCCTGACTCGACAATAGTGTAGTTTTCTGCCAGTGAAAGAACTTTCGAAATCGGATCGTCCTCATTGCGTATATATATTCACTATAAGGATATTGCTAATCCATTGCTTCATATGTTCCAAAATGTTGTCTGCTCAACAACGTAAATACGGCAATGAATGTTGTTGAACTGTCAAAATGACCCATTGATACTGATAACGCAATCCAATCTTACATTGTAACTTACAAACTTTACTCTTTATAATATTAGTGTAGATGGGTAGACTTCAAACAGCCATTCATTATTTATGTACGCAGAACGTTTGTTACTAATGAACCAATTGTCAAGTTTTTCTAGCCTTTTGTAAGGAGTTAGGAAACTTTTTGCTTTAGTCTTTTGTTACATTGTTAAATGCTATATAAAAACTGCCACATTTGAAGGTATGTAATGTACCTACCTATAAAACCTGTATCACAAGGATGTGGTTCAGACCATAATAATGAAGAACTTTTTACATGGGACCAACATCGTAATCGCCAAAACAATATCAACTGTCCCATACAAAACTTCAATAACTCATCATCAACATCAACAACAACAACTACAACTTCCACAACTCGACTACATATGTTGGGGTCGGCTTCCAGTCTAACCAGATGTAGCTGAATACCAGTATTTTACATTGAGCTTTCTGACCTCCATAACCCAATTACTGGGTAATCGCGAAAAAAAATATCAACTGATACAAAACTTCAATACCTACTCGAGCCAAATGTATGGGACAGCTGATTATTTTTCCGGGATTAAGATGTTGGTGCAATGCAATGGAAAAAGTGATTCAGTTTGTTGGTCTGTACTCGTCACCCTTCAATATGGCCACATATTTTTGATATATTTCTGATATATGCTGTAGGTATAGGAATGATCCTATACAGCATATATCAGAAATATGTGGTCATAATACATCACCTGCTCGAGAATATTTAAATTGCAAAATGTAAATCTATTTTGCAAGTAATTTTGTGTAAATAATTTCACCACTACTGCTCTCAAAACGGTGAAGGAAAACATCGTGAGGAAACCGGCATGTCCTGGAACTGAGAATTCGAAGACATGTGACATCTACCAACCTGCACTGGGCCCGCGTAGTATTACAGTCCACTTCCTCTCACAGAGAGGAGGCCTGTGTCCCAGCAGTGGGAACATTATAGGCTGATTATGCTTGTGTCATTTTAGTAGATACAGCACCCTAATTGCGTAACAAACTATCAATCGGAATCGGTTTCATTTTGACAGTTCAACGACATTCATTGCGTTATTTACGTGTTGAGCAGACAAATTTTTCGAACTTATGAAGCAATGGATTAGCAATTTGCTTCAAAATGATTCTGATTCCGATTGATCGTGTTACGCAATTAGGGAGCAGATTAATTAAGAAAAAAAAAAAAACCGGCCAAGTGCGAGTCGGACTCGCCCATGAAGGGTTCCGTTACGTTACGATTTATGACGTATTAAAAAAAAACTACTCACTAGATCTCGTTCAAACCAATTTTCGGTGGAAGTTTATATGGTAATGTACATCATATATTTGTTTTAGTTTTATCATTCTCTTATTTTAGAAGTTACAGGGGGGGACACACATTTTACCACTTTGGAAGTGTCTCTCGCGCAAACTATTCAGCTTAGAAAAAAATGATATTAGAAACCTCAATATCATTTTTGAAGACCTATCCATAGATACCCCACACGTATGGGTTTGATGAAAAAAAAAATTTTGAGTTTCAGTTTTAAGTATGGGGACCCCCAAAATTTATTGTTTTTTTTCTATTTTTGTGTGAAAATCTTAATGCGGTTCACAGAATACATCTACTTACCAAGTTTCAACAGTATAGCTCTTATAGTTTCGGAAAAAAGCGGCTGTGACATACGGACGGACAGACAGACAGACAGACAGACAGACAGACAGACAGACAGACAGACAGACAGACAGACAGACAGACAGACAGACAGACAGACAGACATGGCGAATCCATAAGGGTTCCGTTGCCATTTGGCTACGGAACCCTAAAAAACAACAACACCCTCACGCAAAGTTCTAGAATGTGCCATCATTCTTTATCTAAACATAATAAGTATCTACATGACTTAATAATAAAGTACCTAGGCAGATACCATATTGAAACAGTATATTTTCCTTAAGATAAACTCATTTTTTGCTAGCAATTCATCGTGCAGGTGAACAGTATAACTCAGCAAAATATAGTTGTGTCAATTTAGCACAGGAAGGGTTTCGGTCGTTGCCTTTGGCCAACTATGTTGGAGTCGGCTTCCAGTTAAATCGGATGCAGCCGAATATCAATATTTTACATGGAGCGACTACCTGACCACCAAAATCCAATTACTGGGTAATACGGTAAAACTGTTTGTCAGATTTTCGGGCTTCTGACGACCCGTAACGACTGTCAAAGATTCATGAATGACAGCCGGGACCAACGGCTTAACGTGCTTTCTGATGGTCACCTATCCACGGACCAACCGCGGCAAGCGTAGCTTAACATGATCAATCGACCCGTGCGGCTGTTACCACTTGGCCACAAGCTCCTCATTATATTATATTTCGTTATAGCGGCCATAGTATATAGTAGACACAAGTGTCGACCTATTACGGTTCAAAAGATACAGCCCTGTGACAGACGGACGGATGGAAATGTAGTGGGACAGCGGAGCCTTAGTAATAGAGCCCCGTTGGCAGCCTTTGAGTACGAAGTCATCGCAACCATAAAGAATACCATAAAATATCCATAAAACTATATGTATATTGTTTCAGATAAATTAAAGATGTTCAAGACTTTGCTGTTTGTGGCTGCGGCCGTTGCGTTGGCGTCAGCCGCGCCTGCTGATGAAGCACAAGTAAGCATTTCTTTACAATTTTAGCTTTACCATAGGGATTTCATAAAATAAGAAATATTTCTTCAGTTCTCACACTCTGGATAATTGTACGATAATCGTTTACTTGTCGTGGTCTATCAATACTATCTATGACGCGCCGCCAACATATTGATCTGTCTTCCTGTCTCTTCTTCCCTTGCTTTATCTTTTTCTTTTTTCTTTGTTTTTCTGTTTTCCTCTGTCCTCTTACTGACCATTATTTTTCCGTACTTCAGGAAGTAAAGCGCGCGATCGTCCGGTTGGACGGTGACGGCGTTACCGGCAGTGTTACCTTCACCCGGCAAGACGACGGCAAACTGCACATCACCGGCACCGTGACCGGCATGCCAGCCGGCGAATACGGTTTCCACGTCCATGAGACCGGAGACCTCACTAAGGGCTGCGCTTCCGCCGGCGGTCACTTCAACCCTAACGGAGTAGGTGTTCCTTTTCTCTATTGTAATATTGCCATTGTTAAATAGACTACCAAAGTAGTAAAGAACCCGGCTGTTCGGTTTGTTAAAAGTTCTACTTTGTAGAACGTCGTTTGTGCCATATACAGGTGCCTAATCAACGGCTGCGTACTGTGCACCTCTTGTACAGACGCCAGCAGGTCAAGCTACCCGAAACTGTCAAATTTTCCCAATCAATCTTGAACCTTAATGCTTCAGGCATAAAGTTGAAAGTCTATTAAAGAAATTTGACAGATTGTAGTAGCTTGATGTGCTGGCGTCTGTACAACCAGAGGGGCAATTCTTGTAATTTTAAGAACGTTCACAGTCTGATCTCAGTCTCAATCTGTCAAACATACCTCTAATTTCCCTACATTTTGACAAGTATTTGACATTTGTATGTCGCCGAGATGAGACTGCGACTAGATTTTGAACGTTTTAAATTACTAGAATTAGCCTTCTGATCTCAGTCTCAATCGGTCAAAAAATACTTCTAATTTCCCTACATTTTGATAAGTTTTTGACATTTGTTTGTCGCCGAGATGAGACTGCGACTAGATTTTGTATGTTTTAAATTACCGTAAAACGGGGTGAATGCAGGGTTGAATCGGGACGAAACTTCAAAATGAGTTTTAACGTTGAAATAATATAGTTAGTTGCCAAAAAATACTCTAATAGGTTTACAGCTTTTTAATTAAAGATTAAGTGTCCTTGTTAGCAACAAACTATATTATTTTAAAGTACAAATCCATTTTAAAGTTTCGTCCCGATTCACCCCTGCATTCCTATTCACCCCGCGAGAATTTGCCTTCTGGTTTTAAATTGCCAAAAGGCAATCTTAACTGAAATATAACAATCAATGTACACAGAGAAGGAACCTTCTCTGTATTTCAGTCTTGCGGGTATTAAAATTACAGCGCCAAATAAGATTCTTCTCACAACCATCTGCTAACATTAAATCTTAAATCTACAGAAAGATCACGGGCATCCCCATGACGAGAACCGTCACGTCGGTGACCTCGGCAACATCAAGTTTGACGACAAGAAAACAGCTAACATCGACTTCCTTGACCACGAGATCAAGCTGAACGGCAAGCACAACATCATTGGCAGGGCCCTGGTCCTCCATGCCGGCACAGATGACTACGGCAAGACTGATCACCCCGACTCCAAGAAGACCGGAAACGCCGGAGGACGTGTGGCTTGCGGGGTCATTGGAATCGCGTAGGGAAATTTTTTCAATGTATGTCTAACATGTTCTCGAGGAATAATGGCTGAAGAAATGTATATTTTAGTCAAGTGATCTTACTACTGATGCTTAACTTCTTGGCATTAAATAGCGCTGTTTTCTTAGGTTTCATCACCTAAAAGCTGTGCTTTAGTTGGATCTTACGTCATTACTCCTCGGGCCAAATCTGTTAGACTGTATATATGTTTCTGTGGACTAATCCTTTCACATTCTTAGTTACTAACAAGCTTTGAGATTTCGATACTTCTGATTGGAGCGATGAATATGATATAGTGCAATAAAATAACAAGCTAACATCTGTGTTCTTCTCCATACTATTATTATACCGTATGGTATTATTAGGTACAAAGTATTTCATAAGAAGAACTTAAAATAGTTCTTATTAAGAATCTCAGTAGACATTGTTAATTAGGATAAGACGGCCTTTGTTTTCTACTTTTATATAATCCTGTGTTGTGGCACTGACGATGATATCTGCCATGTTTTCTTCTGTTCTGCCGAAATTAAATAAATTATCTTTATAAATGTTGTTTTTTTATTGTAGGTATTGATAAACAGGATGAGTCAATTTGACGAAAATAGAAGTAAACGCTAAAAAGATATGACGTTTGGATAATTAACATATAGATTTTTTTTTTCTTGGAAAAGGGTATTCCTCTTTATAAAAATAAGTATGCAGGTTAGAGGTATTCATTTTGCCGATCAGCACGAATCACGGTTTTCTGAATCGTGTCTTATTACTTATATTTTATTTATTTAATGAGGATCTCCAACAAAGGATACACATAATCAATATAAATTTACAATAATAAAAAAAATGTCCCTTTACGTGTGCTCCTTCAATTAAAGAAGACCACAGCATGCACATAAATAACTAGGTGTAAACACGATAAAAATAGAGAATATAAATTTTATTATGAATACAAATTATAAAATTAGATGGACAAAAATATAATTAACATATCAAGATGGAACATTCCTATTACAAATGGTGTAGGCAGAATAAAAATAAACATTGAGAAAAAACATTGAATAAATTTGAGGGAAATAATAATTATTAAAGATTAACATGTCAAGATTGAGCATTAATATAACAATTGTTTAGTTTAGTAATAATAATTATAATTAATTCAAATTTCAGAGAGAAGTAACATAGTTATAATATAAGTACTTAGTTATTTTGCGTAGTTATAATACGAGTATACTTGTTTATTGTCGATCATTTGTTACAATTGGACGTAAAATACCTAAAGGTCCTACTTCTTTCAATCTTATTAAATATCGTGAGATATATCTAACTCAGGAAAAACCCGACACCAATTATATCGGTAGATAACAATGTGTATATGTGAATACGTAGATCATATACACAGCCGTAGTTTCGCTATAAGAGGTCTTGGTTGTATATTGCAATTACATAGATATATTTTTTAAATATTTGCATGTGGTAGTTGATTTCGTTGAACTGTCGTGACGACGACATGTCATAAGGAAAGATATAAATAAAAACGGCTAGAGCAGGGAAAGACAACGTATTGTGTATAATAATATGGCTAGAGAGGAAGTGAATACTGACATGACGGCTGATAGAGGTATGGAAGAAGAAGACACGCTGCGCCGACCCAAAATAAATTGGAACAGGGATAGAGGATGTTGATGGAGTGTCTCAGCATAACCTTGGACAGACCTCTTACCAGCAGTAGCTACTATAGACAGAGTTGATGGTGATAACGATGATGATGAAAAGTTATTGTGAGTTTTATGAGATGGATAGAGAGTTTACTTGATGCAAACCGGACGAGCGACCTCTAGACATTATTTAATGTTAGCAAGGTCATACTGATTGAATCATTGTCCATACTGGTGCGACTCTGTGATGCAATTTATTAATAGATACCTACCTAATCGTGTTTGTAAATAAGTACTATCTACCTATAAAAATGATTTTTGGATGGGATGGAAAAGTTGTTGCTGGGGAGTTTGATGCGTCAGTTCCCGAATTGATGAAAGTCGGACTTTTTGGCAGTTTTGATGTGGAAAATGGCTGACTCTCAGCTGATTGATGATTAAGGAATAGGGTAGTTGCCTGGGTAAAAAAATAATAATTGTATTTAATTCGTCAGTTAGATTATCGAAAAATAATGGACACGTATTTTTTCTTTTGTCAAACAAAAAATGACAAAGATAAAGCGCGTCAAAATTTGGGAGCGGGGGGTCGTGGCGTCACTTGCTTGCAAAAGTGTCGCAAACAAGTGACGTCACTCGGAACTTTAACGGGCGATATCTTCATAAGTTTTTTATATAATTGACAAAAGAAAAAATACGGGTTCAATATTTTTTGATAATCTAAGTGAAAATAGTTTATTAAGTAGTGTTTTTTACCTCTATATTATTAGCTTATTGTTAGCATGGCATGCAACCACGGCTAAGATAGATATTAGGCTCAAAGGAATAGATATCAGACTGTTGAAATTCTTTAGCCTTCTTTTTGAGTAGTTGCGTATAACGGTGGAGGGTAACACTAATGATTCTTCTCATCACACACTACTTTTCTGGTAGAGGTAGGTAAATGTTATTGTCAACCACACAACCACAGTAGTAGAAATTGAACTAGGTACGAAAAACTCGCACGAGATATCACTTAGCACAGCGGTGAAATTGCGTAACACACGATCAGTAGCAATGGGTTGACTGTTATTTTGACAGTTCAACAACGTTCATTGCGTTATTTACGTTGTTGAGCAGACACATTTTTGAACATATGAAGCAATGGATTAAATATTTTTCAAAATGATTCAGATTGTGATTGATAGGGTGTTACGCAATTAGAGTGCAGGTTCGCACGCGCGTTTAACCTGCAGCGATTTTTTTTCGCGTACTGTATTTGCAACGCTCTTCTTAGTGTTGAGTGTTGAAAATGCAACAGTGCGTTTTTTTTTTTGGCGCGCTGTGATGCGCTCCGTTGGATTTCTCAATTCTCGGCTCAACACGGAGTGTTGAAAATCCAGTGCGCGATAAAATCCCGCCGCGATATTTTTACTTTACGTCTGTGTGGACGTGGGCGTGGCCCGTTTTTTATCGCGGCGATTTTTTTTTAAGGCGCTAAGCAGAGCGTTGGAAAATTCAGTGTGCGAAAAAGAATCGCCACGAAAAATACGCCCGTGTGTACATAATCAGCCTATAATGTTCCCACTGCTGGGACACAGGCCTCCTCTCTGTGAGAGGGAGTGGGCCGTAATTCAACACGCGGCGGGCCCATTACGGGTTGGTAACTACTACTAACTAACTAAAAACTAACCTAGAACCAAAAATTCGAAGACATGTGACATCTATGTCTTCGAATTTTTAGTTCTAGGTTAGCTTAGGCTAGTTTCCTCAAGATGTTTTCCTTCGCCGTTTAGAAAGCAGCCCCTGTGTATCTGGGCTTAAATAATAAACAAGATGATTATTTGTTTTTAATACACGTTTTTTTTTTTGATTGCAGGGAAGAATCTCCTGCTAAGCCGAATTCCGCTTCAGCCTCATCCAGCAATATATTATTCGCAATTTCTATGTATTTTGTAATTGCAGTTCTTTTCAATTAAATTACAAATCAAGATTGAAAATATATTTTTTGTCAGTTGTTATTTTTTTATACAAACATATTTTTTTTATTTCATTTAACATTTAAGTGCAGCGATAGTCCTAAACTCAGTTTTGCTTAAGTGTTAACTTAGGCTAAGTTAATCTATTCATAGTACTTAATTATTATGAAACTAAGCTAAATATAATAATGAACAGAATCAGTGAGTGTTACGTAATGAGTACAGTCAATGTGGGTACTTAATATTTATATAAGTTATCAGGAACATGTATTCCAGTGTTATTTACCTGTACCCATCTTTACCTGTAGCAGCACAATACAGTTAAATAAATTTGTTACGAAAATATACATTTTTGTCATTTCCTTATAAGCTGAGTAATAAAATTACTGTTTATACATTTAAATCCTGTTATTTTATTCTCTCCATGACGATAATCATTGTTTTTGTAAATGTAAGTACACACAGCCTCATCAACTAAGTTTAAGTAAAATTAAATTATTTTTATTTAATGTTAATGTTAACTACCAATTTGTTTTTATTGTTTAATTATTTAGAAGGTTATTATTATTGTTACGCAACAATTACAAAAAAAAAAAAATGATTAACTATAATAATTGTAAATATCCTTTTTGGCTTTGAAATAAGTAAAACTATTTATGGTGCATGTTGTGTTAGCTTGTAAGTAATTGTTGCACTTATAAGTATTAGGAAATGATTTGTTAAATGTATTGTGTAAACAATTGTTGGCTAACATAAATAAATAAGTACCCCAGCAAAAGACATGCAAGTTCCAATAGCCGATATCAGTTTATTTTTATTTTTACTTAAATAAATATAATAAGTATCTGACCTCCACAACCCAGTTACTGGGTAATACGATACCCCTTGGTAAGACTGGTTGTCAGACTTTCGGGCTTCTGAATACTCGTAACGACTGTCAAAGATCCACGAATGACAGCCGGGACCAACGGCTTAACGTGCTTTCCGAGGCACGGAGGGGTCTCGGTATGTAAAGATGGTCACCCATCCACAGACCAACCTCGGCAAGCGTAGCTTAACCTGACCAATCGACCTGTGCCGCTGTTATTATTTAGCCACGGGCCCCTGGAGGTCAGATAGGCAGTCGCTCCATGTAAAATACTGGTATTCAGCTGCATCCGGTTAGACTGGAAGCCGACCCCAACAAAGTTGGGAAAAGGCTAGGCAGGTGATGATGAAATATAATAAGTAAGTATACCGGGTTATTTGTAAAACACCAACAACCTCTTAAGAGGTTATTGTACTCATCATTACGAACAACTTTTACTATGGCACCAAACCTGAAATCGCGAAAAAAGAATCAGCTGCTCCCTGCAAGTATATTTTGACGAGTTATGTGAACTCAAATGTAGGGAACAGCTGATTTTTTTTTGCGATTTCAGTTTTGGTCCCATAGTAAAAGTTGTTCATAATGATGAGTACAATGACTTCTTAAGAGGTTGCTGGTGTTTTACAAATAACCCTGTATAATACAGACAGCGATACAGAAGAACATTTACGGAAGGACAGCACCCTAATTTCGTAAACACACTATTAATATCAATTTGAATAATTTTAAAGGATATTGCTAATCCATTGCTTCTTATGATTGAAAGATGTGTCTGCTCAACCACGTAAATAACGCAATGAATGTTGTTGAACTGTCAAAATGAAACCCATTGCAAATTTACAACCTATAGTGTGTTATGCAATCAAGTACCCCCGCAGGACTTCATAACTTTTTTTGGTCACAATTTTGATTTTGGCGCCAAAGGAGAATGAGCAGCGAACTCTTCTGCCCTGAAGCCCGATAACCATAAGATATATACCTATGGAAAAGCTTAACCTTTTCTACAAACGGCTTTGCCAATTCATAGTCAGTTTGGAGTTAATGACTTAAATACGTGACAACTTGGGCACCGAATGTAATAAATCCTTGGCGCCCAATAGCCATAATATATCCACCAATCAAAAGAGCTTTTCAAGGAGAACAAGACAATTGTTAGTCAGTTTAGAGTTAAAGACCTATATAGAATCATCTATTTAGGTGCCAAGAGTTTCGGTGCCCTACTTGGGCACCGAAACTCTTGGCGCCCAATAGCCATAAGATATATACATAATTGAAAAGACCTTTTCAAGGAGAACCATTGCTATTTATTAACACGACTTTTGCCAATTGTTAGTCTATTCGGAGTTAATGACCGAAATAAATAAAAATAAATAAATAATTTCTAAGCTTGAGCACCGAAGTTTAGGAATGTTCTTAAGGGTATATAGGGGTTATAGCCATAAGCGATATATCAATGGATAGTGCTTTTTAAGAGAATAATTGTTACTTAAACGGACTTGGATGGGCAATTCGACAAGATATGGGATCAGGAAAAATAAAATATTATACAAATATACCTACGCATTGCAAAAAATTTGGGCATTTATCTTTCTTCATAAATGGAAAATATTGCATGTTTAAAGTGGCTTTATCGGTTGACAATTGTGCCTCTGGCATCTAATGGCTTGGAGCATATGTGGCCGGGCATTAATGAAGGCTGTAGAGTCTACTCTGAAAAAGGAAATTCGCTCTTCTAAGCTCCTGAAACATGACTTGGGATAGAAGATTTTGTCACCACTTCTTCTCTGGTTATATGATTTAAGCCTAAATTATTAAATTAATTAATAAATTACCTAAAAAAGTTAGAGAGTGTACAAGCATACCAACATTTAAAAAATGAATAAGGAATCATTTGTTAGACACATAATATTAAATCTTCAGTTAAGTATTCTCTCGCTATTTTGAATTTCCCCAAATGTTTTTCTGAATATTAGAAATTTCGTAGCTTCCCGGCCATAGGTAGGGGTGGAACACCACGGTGGTTTTAGCCGATAAGAGTTTGGCATACCCCTCTGTCACCCCCATTATGGAGGAAGTCCATGACTATTTATACCGCACAATAAAAAAAAAAGTAGCTTTATTGGAACTCATGGGGTAAATAACGAAATATGTGGCAGGCCGATCTGAAGAACAAGAGTACACTAAGAGTAGTTTAGAAGAACTAAGCGAACACACACAGAGACCCGAAAAACGACTTTGTTTTATACTTGTAGATAGAAGAGAACCTTTTGGCGGGCTAAAGAGATATTTTTTACCTCTGTAGCCGGTCTGTGTGTGTAGTAGGTATAGGGAAGAACGGGCAAGAAACTCCAAGGACACTAAATCAAGATACTATTTCATTTCGAAACGTTTTACCTGCATAAATGATGTTACCTATAGAGGAAACTGCATTGAATAAGGAAAAATAAGTAGGTACCCACATATAGTCGTACTTCTAAACATTTTTAGGGATCCCCCTAACATATTAGATTTTATGATTCGTATTGACAGTGGCGATGGTCAGTTTTGCACTTTAACCGTGTTGTATATTGAATGATTATGATATGTATATATATATGATGATATACAAGTTAGTCAACGCAGTATACGGCGAGCAAGCTTACCAAAAACAAGAACTAACTATGGCAAAAAATGCTAACTTTTGAAGGAGCACAGCTTTATAACAAATTACCGTCCTGTATAAGAAATATACACTCTTACAATGAATTCAAAACTCAACTTAGCCAGCACATAATTGCGGATCGATCGCTTCTGGAGAAATCAATGCATTGGATGGGTAACTATTAAATTGTAATACTGATGACGAACATATTGTAATCTATATTTTTAGTATTGTTCTCAAGTAAGTGACTTATGTCTTTATTGGGAATAAAGTTTCTTTAAACCGATATGGAGTATCTTGCCAGTTTTTCTTCATAGAGTTCTACGTTTTGGAACGGGTAGCTGGCTTCAATTTTCTGGCTCACTGACCGACTTCATAATTCAAAAGTGCCTGTAAATGTTTTAATTGAAATAAATGCATTGAGTTTGAGTTTGATATATGATTTTTGTCCCTTCCATTCCCGCGTATATAGGAAAACCAGTTTTGTCAAAAGGGTAAATAATCAGGAAACACTGCAATCTTTTTTGGCTGGTAATAAATGACGATCCCTTTGATCCCCTATTAGACTGTTTTCTGCTGATATCATGTTATGTATCCGATATGTTATCCGAGCTATTTTCCACATAGAGACAGTCGAAATGTTTAGACTAATTTAATATTGAGTACCTACCTGATGATCATCATCTCAAATCTATATACTAATAATAATGAAACTGTTTGTTTGGACGCGCTAATCTCTCTGAAACTTCCAGTCGGATTTGAAAAACTCTGTGTGCATTTGAAAGGAAGGCTATCGAATACTTAATTTTTCTTTTTGTTACTTTTTTTACTTAATTTGTTTATTTTTCATTTTTGACTGTGTTTAGTTTAGTTTTATGATCTTCCTGCACGAGTCGCAATAAATACTTTTTCTTTCTTTCTTACTTAACATCACGCTAGGATCCTTAGAAGCCGAGAAAAAAACGAAAAAAAAATAGAAAGAACGCTTAGTGCAAACGAAGTTAGTAGACAGGCGATGCGATGTGACGGGGTGGGTCGGGGGAACAAGAGATTTCACGCGGACGAAGTCGCGTGCAGAAGCTAGTTAATTAATAAAATGGATTGGCCTTTATTTATTGTAAAAACCAAAAGTACAAAACTTGTTCTTCTCTTTGACTTCTAACCTATTTTCCTTGTTTCTTTACATTAATCGAGGTGGAGACACGCGACACAGGCGATGTGCAGAAGTTCAGGTGGGCTTCGGGGAATTCCAATATCATGTTTTTATCTTTATCCTACTTCCTACTAATATTATAAACGTGAAAGTTTGTATGGATGGATGGATGTTTGTTACTCTTTCACGCAAAAACTACTGAACGGATTTGGATGAAATTTAGCACACATATGGTTTATAACTAGAATTTACACATGGGATACTTTTTATACCGATATTCCTACGGGATCGAAACTTTTGCGGGTGAAACCGCGGGGCGCAGCTAGTTATTGCATAAATATAGGACGGTGTCACCTAAGCCCGCAATTAAGTCACGCTTTTCTGTGACTTAAGTAGTCCATTTTTTACACAGAAAAGCTTGACTTCAGTGCGCGTTTAGGTCACATGAGCTATAAAATAGTATACGATAAGTGTGACTTAAGTATCTAGTCTATTAATGTCCATATTTTAAACAGAATAGAATATCAACTTTACCATGCATATTATTATTTTTGTTGTCTTTGACATATCTCGGGACCCTGGGGTCCCGGACCTTTGAAAGGCGTACTAGGGGCCGAAGCCAACTCGCAGAGGTCCTTTATACAATTCTAAATAAATGATAAGGAGGCACCAACCGACGATTATCCCTGTATGCACCATGCAAGTGCACCAAAGGACAACCCTTGGTTGGTGCAGGACTATTGCAGACATAGAAACAAAATATACTGGGCTATGGGTTTGGGTGGCTATAGTGGATCGGTCACCTTGAACTATGGAAGGTCTATGTCTCCTGCCTGACCAATGATAATTATAATCTATACTTATAATAAATCTGTAGAAGTGAAAATTCTGTACATTGAAAATATTTAAAAAAAAATGGCAGGGTGTGTTACTAGACCGACACCGAACCCAAAAATGTGATTAAAAAAATTTTTGTCTGTCTGTCTGTCTGTCTGTCTGTTTGTTCAGGCATCACGCAAAAACTACCGGTTCGATTACGATGAAACTTGGTATAATTATTCTTTAATATCCTGGGCACCACACTGGGTACTTTTTATCCCGGAAAAGTATATACAATAAAAAACAAACTTAATTTTGCGGTTCGATCCGTAGACCCGATTACTGCACCAACCGCAAATAATAAGTTTGTCGTAGGTTATTTATTCCTTTTAGTTTTTAGAGTTATTTAGGTTTATTTTTATATAAGTCGTAGGTATAGATTTTAATTTTAAAGTAGGTATAGGTAGTATATTTGATAGTGTACGTAGTGACCGTAGGTTATTTTATAATACTTAGGTACTGTTAGGTAGGATTAGTTATTCGTATAGATATTAGTTTTTAGGGATTTTGCTTATTTATTGAGTTTAGATTAGTTATCATCAGAAATAGGTTTATTTAGGTAGGTAGGTATTTAATTTTCTGTTATTGAGTTTTTTTTTTAATTAGGTAGGTACTTAGGTAAAGATATCATATAGGTACCCTCTTAATCACCACTAATGAGACACAATTGGTTTTCTATTGTAATTAGCCACAAAGGGCCCGCGAGATAGATGGCATTCTGGGGAAGCACATAGGTACATTTTATCCTGTTAGCACGTTCCCGTGGGATAATTTCCGACATCCACGCGGGCGAAGCCGCGGGCAGAAGCTAGTAATAATAATAAATCTTTATTTCTCAGTAAATGCATTTACATTATGTTGGTCTAAAAATGGCTTAGGTTAGTGTTTGAAAATTATAATATTCACAGATGAAATGGCAGATTATTATTATTATAAGCCTGTGTTGTTCCCTCCTTCCACTTTTCCCGATCTACTGCGATTGTGGGACAATTCATACAGGGTGGCAGGGACATCGACGCGCAACTTGTAACCATGAATTAAGCACAGAATTTTAGACCCCCTAAAGTAGAAATTTTTTGTCAGTTAACAAAAAAAAATCTGCTGTTTCATAGGAAAATGCAATACCTATGCGGTCAAAATGTATAGAAAAGCTAACTTTTTTTTGAATAACCGATGAAATCTATCGATGTGAGGGTATTTAGAATCGTCGATGGTGTCGATGTCCCTGCCACCCTGTAAATATTTTATAAATGGCAGTGTTTGTAAAGTTGAACCCTGATCGTTTTGACCGCATAGCTGACGTATTTCCACGAAATAGGCGTGATAATAGTGGACTATGTCTTCATAGTGCGAGAACGACCATAATGCGCAAAAAGTGTCTGCTACATAGCGCCAGTCATTTATAATAAAGTACCTAGGAGTTCGTAAGAAATAAACTTGACGAAAAAAAGAACTGATTTTTTTTTAGTGGACAAAGCGTATTATAGTTTGACGGAATTTTTAGTGAAGAAAGGAATTTCTTGATTACTTTTTATAGTGATTAGAAATTAGACAAATATGACATTTAATTTTAATTTTAGATAATATTATAATATTTTTAAACCTTTTTTTTTTTAAGAACTGCAGGAAGGAACCTGCAAGAAGGGGGTTATTGAAAGTAAGGGACTGCAGAATAATTGTGTATAATATAAATAGCCATTGAAGTATTTCATAATTAAATTGTAATTATAGTTAATCAATCTAAATATTGACATTGTTAATCTTTGTTATTATATATTATATACACAAGAGAATGATGCTAAGTACACATGTACTTAGCATCATTCTCTTGTGTATTTTGTAATTTTGTATGCCTTCTGGTTAAATATGACTGTTCCTAATTATATTTTTTATGTCACCGTGTTTTGTACCCATATTTACAAAATAAATATCTTATCTTATCTTAATACACGGCGTCAATAATGGATTACTTAAGTCAAACGTATCGTAATGTCCTATTTTAGTGGTAGGTACTGTTATATTATACAAAGGAGAAACGAATGAAGAGATTGTTTTAAAATACACCACCGGCTCAATCAACTCAGCCTATCATAGTCTACTGCTAGACATAGACCTCTTCCATACTGCGCCACAACACCTACCACCTGCTCAATAGTGTCAAATTATATGTCATGCAAACCTAATCTAAAGCAAGTCATTACGGGTAGCGGGATTGTCCGAAAGGGTTACCGCTGCCCTGGAACATAAAGGGCTAAGGAAGGAACACGGGTGGGTTTTAGTCAGTAAGAGTCTGACACTCCCTTCTGCTCCACCCAGAGCGGGAGAAGTCATTTGATGATTTCCCATCCTGAAAAAAAAAAAGCAAGTCATTACAGCCGTGGGGTGCAGCCTAGCAACGTCAACTTCAAGGTGTTTGTGGTGCGTTTACCGAATTGTTATTTGCCCGTCGTCATGGACGAAGACTTCTGGCCGCAGGACGTGGTGTTTTGTCGCTTCCGCGGACAAGTGCCACAGAGCAGCACCAGAACTAGCTAGTGAAGTACTATTTTATGATAAAAATATGTAAGTTTAGGTTAAGGTATTTATCTATGGGCCTGCGTCGCCTGAAATAAATAAAAAATATTGTACTGAATTTCAATTAGTCCAACCATATTATCGACCAGCGGGTTGGTCAATAATGTGATCTGAATTTTGGTATGTAACATTTATTGTAGGTATATATATATCCATATCAAGATAATAAACGAATTAATTTTTTATTATTTTATTATTTCAATTATATATTTTATGTAATGTAGTCAAATAATTCGTTATTCCGGCCTTTCCTCACCAATTTATTTCACCCAACACAAAGTTGGTTCATAGTGGCACTTCTGCTGATTTCCCTGCCCTAGTGGCTTAGCAAGTAGAGTACATATATATCGAGTATGAACGTGTCTCAACACCATAGTCCCCTGCACAGAGCAAGGAGATTCATTCACTGCTTTCCTCCGCCCAGGTAAGTCGCTTTTTTGTAAGCTATATTTATTGATATGTAGGGTTACGTGTCTCGACAGACATTGAGAAGACACGATTGTGATTCTTGAATATTCGAAGTAAAATTTCTAGTTAGGTAAATTCTACGTGTATACCCGTTCGTCCCACCACCGTCGTCCCACTGGTAGGACGAACAAGAATTTAATAAATAATTTTACATTTATTCCCATTTATCCCACTGAATTTTGCTATTGGGACGAACGGGAATAATTTAGTAATTTTATTTTTAAGTCCCATTGGTCCCATTTAATATTTTTGAGTCTGGTTGGTCATTGATTGCAACTTCGTGCGCGTGTTGGGGTTCCTGGGCCACCCCGCGCTACCACGTTTTCGCTTGGCGTTCTTTAGCTAGCTTTTTTTCGTTGTGCTCGGCTCCTAACCGTACAATGATAAAGCCTTCCTCAATAATTAGGCTATCAAATGTAAAAAGTTATTATAAATCCGACTAATAGTTCCAGAGATTAGCGCGCTTAAACAATAAAAAAAAACAAACAGCTTAATAAAGCTGAAGAGTTACTTTACTTATTAGTATACTAGCTGCGCCCCGCGGTTTCACCCGCATAAGTTTCGATCCCGTGGTAATATCGGGATAAAAAGTAAAATGTGTTAATCCTGGTTCTAAACTATCTGTATGCCAAATTTCATCCAAATCCGTTCAGTAGTTTTTGCGTGAAAGAGTAACAAACTGCATCCATCCATCCATCAATCCGTACAAACTTTCACGTTTATAATATTATTAGTAGGATACTTAATAATATAATATTTACTTTATTATCAACCTTAAAAGTTACATTAATAATCATCTTATTACTACAGGAATGTTTAGATTATAATATACATAATTATTTATTTTTCTTAGGGCTGATTTCTCCATCGCCTGATAACTTTTATTCGAGGAATAAAATTAACGTTTGACAGTTTGTTGTATGAAATAACTGTCAAAATTTCAAAATTATTCCTCGAAAAAGTTATCAGATAATTGAAAAATCAGCCCTTAATCAAATTTCAAACCGGTGTCAACACCGGTTTCTTGATTGTCTTGATTTCCAAGTGCCACAAGCATCGATCTCTTGCCTTCCTCATCCAAATCGACTCTGCCGCCTTTTTGATGCCATATCTTCCCATCTACGATACTGTCTGCCTTTTCTCATGTTTTATATTTTGGACAACATTCTGTCACTCCTTTGGCCCATTTCTCCGTTTTACTTCTTATTAAATGACCTGCCCATTTCCTCTTCAGTTGTTTCATTTGGTATTTTACATCTATAATTTTGGTTTGTTTCTTTATTGTTGTTAATCGTACTTTGTCTTTCGTCAATTTTATGTTGAGTATACATCTTTCCATTCTATGTTGGCAGGTTTGAGCTTTTATATGATTGTTTGTGCAGCTCCATGTCTGACACCCTCATGTGGTGCTCGGCAGAATACATGTATTGAATTCTTTCTTTTTTTGTTTTCTTTGTATATCCCAGTTTATCATGACTTCTTTTGAAGCCTAGTAATTGTTCTATCTTAAATTGATTCTATTGTTAATTTATTTTGTTGTGACATCTGTTGGAGATATGAAAATGTTAAACATACTAAAAGGTGAAGACACCGAAGTCATTAAATTACAAAAGAGAGGGAAAGAACCAGGTGAAGATGGTATTTCTAACATAATTCTAGTTAGAACATTACAGATTACTCTGGATACAATATCAGATTTATTTAATGACATTTTAACGACTGAATATATCCCGCATCAATGGACGACATCAACCATAATTTTATTTCATAAGAAGGGGAAAACAGTTAATATATCTAACTACGGACACATCTCGCGAATGTCTAATGTGTATAAAATATTCTCTAAGATAATTCTAGAATGATTAAAACGGCTTTTCAACCACGGACCACATTCATACCATAAACAGTTAATTCAGAAATGCAACGAATATAGAATAAACTATTACTTGGCGTTTATAGATATCAACAAAGCTTTCGAGTCATTAAAACATGAGAAAATATGGGGGTTCTCATCTTACGAATACAAGGAGTCCGTTAAGTATAGACGTATAATTAGAAATATGTACGAAAATATGAAAGCTAAAATACGCACAGAAAGGTTAGGAGAATGTTTTGTGATTAGACGTGGAGTTAGGCAAGGAGGCCCCTTATCACCAAAACTCTGCAACAGTAGAACATATACTTCTACAACTTGAGTGTAGTAATTACGGAATAAATATTAATGGAGTATCACTAAATCATCTAAGATTTGCCGATGACTTCATACTAATATGTGAAGATCCAGGGACTTTACAGAGCATGATTGAACAACTGTTATACGAAAGAGAAAAGGTGGTATTATCAATAGATACAAGTAAAACCATGTTGATGACAAACCACACGGACCTCCCAATAAAACCTAACAACGTTACTGAACTGCAATATAAATGAGTATCTTGGGTATCTTAGACAAAAATTATTAGTATAGACATACATAGGTGCAGCGTGACCTCTGCGGTTGCAACTTATTCTTTTCTAATTCATATTAGGTAACTTAGGAAAATTAAAAGATATACACCATTTTTTTACTGGCCATTTTACGTAAACGTCAACAGGAAAAGTCGGCAAAATATTGTTATGCTATATGCAAAAACTCTTGCAAATTATAATTTATTCCTATGTTACAAAAGTCTTAAAATTCTTGATGGATGTTTTTAGTGTTGGAATGACTAAGAAATTACCATAAAGTAACCTGAATAACCCGTGTTCAATATTGATGGATTTTTTTTTTGGGTTTTGATTAAAAGGTTTGTTTAAAAGAGTTTTTGCTCCATTTTTTCAGATAAATTGAGTATGTTCAAGACTTTCCTGTTTGTGGCTGCGGCCATAGCGTTGGCGTCAGCCGCGCCTGCTGATGAAGAACAAGTAAGTTTATTTATTTGTATTGTATAGATACCAATCCGTCAAGATATTGTTCTGTATCTTCTTCTCTTGCCGACTTGTATTGCTGTTTTCTCATTTTTTCTCTGTCCTCTTACTGACCATCATTTTTCCGTACTTCAGATAGTAAAGCGCGCGATCGTCCGAATGGACGGTGATGGCGTTACTGGCAGCGTTACCTTCACACGGCAAGATGACGGCAAGATGCACATTACCGGCACCCTGACCGGCATGCCAGCCGGCGAATACGGTTTCAACATCCATGAGACTGGAGACATCAGTAAGGGCTGCGGTTTCACCGGCGATCACTTCAACCCTAACGGAGTAGGTGTTCCTTTTCTCTATTGTAATCTTGCCATGAGTTAAATAGTCAACCAAAGAAATAAAGAAATCAGCTGTTCGGTTTGATGAAATTTCTGCTTTGTAGAACGGTGTTTGTGTCATATACTATATGTGGATAAACAACGGCCGCGTAATGCACTACTCTTGTTCAACCGGGTTTTAAAAATTGCCAAAAGAAAGTCTTGACTGAAGCACTACTACCATTGTCTCTTCTCTGTATCTCTGCCTTGTGGTATTAAAATTACAGCGCCAAATAAGAATTTTCGTCTCAAACAACGACTAATATATTAAACCTTAAATTTTCAGAATGACCACGGCCATCCCCATGACGAGAACAGTCACGTCGGTGACCTCGGCAACATCAAGTTTGACGACAAGAAAACAGCCAAAATCGACTTCCTTGATCACAAGGTCAAGCTGAATGGCAAGCACAACATCATCGGCAGGGCCCTGGTCCTCCATGCAGGTACGGATGACTACGGCAAGACTGATCACCCCGACTCCAAGAAGACTGGAAACATCGGAAAAGATGTTGCTTGCGGGGTCATTGGAATCGCATAGGGAGCTTATTATCAATGTATGTCTAACATGTTCTCGAGAAATAATGGCTGGGGAAATGTACATTTTAGTCAAGTAATCTTACTACTGATGCTTAACTTCTTGGCATTAAATAGCGCTGTTTTCTTAGGTTTCATCACCTAAAAGCTGTGCTTTAGTTGGATCTTACGTCATTACTCCTCGAGCCACATCTGTTAGACTGTATATATGTTTCTGTGGACTATTCCTTTCACATTCCAAGTTTCTAACAAGCTTTGAGATTTCGATACTTCCGATTGGAGCATTCAATATGAAATAATGCAATAAAATATCAAGCTAACATCTGTGTTCTTCTCCATACTATTATTATACCATATGGTATTATTAGGTACAAAGTATTTCGTAGGAAGAACTTAAAGTAGTTCTTGTTAAGAATCTCAGTAGACATTGTTAATTATGATAAGACGCCTTTGTTTTCTATTTTTATATGATCTTGTTTTGTGGCACAGACGAAATTAAATAAATTATCTATATAAATGTTGTTTTTTATTGTAGGTATTGATAAACTTCTTAAAACAGGATGAGTCAATTTGTCGAAAATAGAAGTACACGCTACAATAATATGACGCTAGAATAATTATCATATTATTATTTGTTTCTCCAAAAAGGGGTCTCCCCTTCATATTAATTATTACACACGTAACGTACCAATTTTCTATTCCTCAATCGTTACTTATTGCCTATTATTTGTTACATTTGCACCTATTGGACGTAAAGCACCTAAAGGTCCTACTTCTTTCAATCTTAAACGATATAGTCAGGTGTATTTATCTCAGGAAAAACCCGACAGCAAAATCGGTATCTATGGATGGTGTAGTATCCGGGACGTACGAAGTGACTTTTTTTCTGATACTATGGTATCCTTGGACGGTTAAGTAGCTAACAATGTCAATTTGTGAATTCGTAGATCAATTAATTTTGTTTATTCTCTTATGAATCAAATTAAGTCTAAAATAATAATACATATGTACAAATGAAAAAAAAAGAATCCTATGGCATCAAAAAATTCGTCCGCATCGCTGTCAACAGGAACAGTGCCAAAAAAGCTGGCAGCATTTTGCATTCGTAGATCATAAATATTGTGATTTTTTTGCCTAGCCTCTTCCAACTATGTTGGGGTCGGCTTCCATTCTAACCTGATGCAATTGAATACCAATTCATAAATATTGTAATTACAAATATATGTTTTATAACCATTTGTATTTGGTATCTAATTGATTTCGTCGGAGTGTTGGGGCGTGCATCCCTATCTTTTATATTATAATGATATGGGACATCTCGTAAGGAAATTTCTTAATATTAATAAAGTTGGCTAAAGCAGTAAAAAATGAAACGATGAATGTATTGTGTATAAGACGACATGGTTAGAAAGGGGACAAATACTGACATGACGGCTGATAGAGGTATGGAAGAAGAAGACACGCTGCGCCGACCGAAAATAAATTGGAACAGGCATAGAGGATGTTGATGGAGTGTCTCAGCATAACCTTGGACAGACCTCTTACCAGCAGTAGCTACTATAGACAGAGTTGATGGTGATAACGATGATGATGAAAAGTTATTGTGAATTGTATGAGATGGATAGCGAGTTTACTTGATGCAAACCATCATAAGCGACATCCAGATTTTATTTAATGTTAGTGAGGTCAATTCAATTCAATTAATCCTTATTGCTATCTATAATGTACACATACAGGTGGCAACTAGAAATAATTATGGACCCTGTCGGGTACAGCAAAATTTTATATAAGGAGCAGAGGAAGAGCGCTTTTATGGTTTTCCATATTATTCTATATTTATTTTATTTATATTGTTACTAAGTGAATCATTAAACGTGTACGGTTGCGATTCTGTGAGGAGTGTTTGTATGCAATTTATTAATAGGTAGATGGGATGGAAGAGTTGTTGCTGCGGAGTTCCTTTACCAATACTAGCTAATTCGCTAGGAATTGCTGAAGAGATGAAGACGCTGTCTGTCATTTCTGACCCCCAAGATACAGGCAAACGCCTAGTTTGGGGTCACGCTTGGGTTGGACAGTGCAAACTGAACTTGTACATATACAATTTAATCAATAAAAAGTATCAAAAAGATTTCTTTTTACCAGGAACGTATGGTACAGATTTTCCCAGCCAAACTTGAACCTTAATGCTTTAGCGATAAAGTTGAAATTCTATTAAAGAAAATTGGCAGATTGTCGTAGCTTGATGTGCTGGCGTCTGTAGGGTCATGTAAGCTAGTCAGATGTTTTTTTCATGTTACGTACGTCACATCTTTTATCCATTAGTACTATGGAAAGCCCATAACATCTTTCTTATTACCGACCCTCTGACAGTAGTCTAGTTTTCCTGGTAGTCGCGCGTCATCTGTTTTCGTCCGTCGATCCGCAAGTCGCGTCGCGGTGACTCATGGCATGCTCTAAAGGCCAGGAACACTGGAAACGGCAGGGCAAGGGATTTTGCCACCAGCCAGCGCACACTGATAATGTCAGCGGCCTATTAGTAACCGTGGCAACTACCGAGACATCCCGTGGCATGTCGAGGGCCAGCGCACACCAAGGACGGTAGGGTAGTGGATTTGGCCACGGCATGCCGGCAGCCAGCGCGGGCGCGATGTGGTGTGATGGTGTACAGGCACTCCTGCTTGCCTCACTCAGCGATGTTAGCGGATTCCAGCGCATACTGTCGCTTGCCTTTGCGTCCCTCACCATGCCTTCGCATCCCTAAGTATGGCGTTGCAACGTGCCGTTACCTCCCGTCGTATCCAGTCGCATAATTATATGCCGTCGCATCCCGCCGCGGCATCCTCTAGGGCGCTCTTCAAAGCCGCGAAGGCAAGTCCGTTTTGATATCTTAGGGTCAATCTCTAAACATTGTAATCTGTATCTTGCTACCACTAGATACGTATGAATTTACGTTGGGTAAAGATAAAATGGTCTGCCCTGCCGTCCCCGGTGTGCGCAGGTCATAAAGCTAAGGATATCCTTGAAGAGTGGTGGCCACGACATACTGGCTGCAGTGACGGCTGCCATGAAAATAACGGAGTTTGACTTACTGTGTCAATAAACGCTCTCGAGGAAAACACACCAACTTACTTTCATAAGCAAAGTTTCATTGTCGTCATTCGCTGGTAAATTGCGGACGCTATTGCGGTCTGGTGTATTAGCAATTTCTATTTATTCTCTGATCGCTGTTCATTTAATTACAAATCAAGATTAAAATCTATTTTTTGTCAGTACTTATTTTTTATTTATAAATAGATAAGTGAAACTGATTGCAGACAGACCAGTGTCGGCAGCTGTTGGAAGGCTCGACAGGGTAGCCTGATGATGAATAAAAAGATATACCTAATTATGAATATGAATATATTATTATGAATATTTTTATTTTCAATTATTTATGTCAATTTAATTGTAATTTATTTCAATTTTATTTATTTTTAATAATTTATTTCGATTTTTATGTTACTTAACTATGTAAACTATTCTGTACCTCCTCTTGGCTTACATAGTTTTAAGGTATTGTAATAATAACAAAATAAAGACATTTAAATAGTCAGAATTAAAGGAATTTTATTTTTATAATTATGTAAATGTTATTGTTTATATACATAGTTTTATCTTTCGACACACAAACTTCAAGTGTAGTGAGGCTACGTTCTATGTAAGTGGCTAAGATCTGTTTACTTATACCTAATTATTATAAAACTAAGCATAATACAGTGAACAGAATGAGTGAGTTTTTACTTTATATTTATTTAAGCTGTTAGGAACATATTTAAATTATGTATTTAGGTGTTATTAACCTACCTATCTTTACCTGTAGGCCACAGTTGTGCACAATACAGACAAGTATATAGTAGTAAGTAGTAAGATTCTTTGAAAATACGGTTCTCCTAGGGATCACTCTCGACTAAAAGCTACAACGGGCTCCTCACTTAACATCACTTGCAGGGTGGTTAAGTGCAGCCGCTTACGCTGTTTGGCAAATCCATCAATTGACAGACGTGGATACCGCGAGATTTGAGAGATCATGTCTTACGGTATTTTGCTGTAGGGACGGGCTGCTGGATATCGATTCTAGCTTTATTCTACAAAACAGGCTGTCAGAGTCATCTACAACCTTCGTAGACGCGATTCTATAAGGGAACTGTTTAAAAAATTAACATCTTGACCGTACCTTTTCAATATACCTACCGGCTGACTTTTTTATTTAAAAGTAAAAAGTGAACGGAGTAGAAGTCTATGCCATAGAAATCCCTTTTTAGGGTTCCGTAGCCAAATGGCAACGGAACCCTTATGGATTCGTCATGTCTGTCTGTCTGTCTGTCTGTCTGTCTGTCTGTCTGTCTGTCTGTCTGTCCGTCCGTATGTCACAGCCGCTTTTTTCCGAAACTATAAGAGCTATACTGTTGAAACTTGGTAAGTAGATGTATTCTGTGAACCGCATTAAGATTTTCACACAAAAATAGAAAAAAAAGCAATAAATTTTGGGGGTCCCCATACTTAGAACTGAAACTCAAAATTTTTTTTTTCATCAAACCCACACGTGTGGAGTATCTATGGATAGGTCTTCAAAAATGATATTGAGGTTTCTAATATCATTTTTTTCTAAACTGAATAGTTTGCGCGAGAGACACTTCCAAAGTGGTAAAATGTGTGTCCCCCCCCCCTGTAACTTCTAAAATAAGAGAATGATAAAACTAAAAAAAATATATGATGTACATTACCATATAAACTTCCACCGAAAATTGGTTTGAACGAGATCTAGTGATTAGTTTATTTTTAATACGTCATAAATCGTAACGTAACGGAACCCTTCATGGGCGAGTCCGACTCGCACTTGGCCGGTTTTTTATTTTACTAGCTTCAACTTTTTGACTAAATGACCGACTCTTTGACAGTTTAAAAGTGCCTGTAAATGGTTTAATTGAAATAAATGCTCTGAGCTTGAAGTATATGCAAGTTCAAATTCGACATAACAGCTTTTTGTATTTTTACAAAAAAAACATAATGAGTAGATATAGGTATCTTTTTATTTTTTTTTATAAAAAACGTTGCCCCACACTAGGAATTGCTCCTGTATCGTGGGTGCGTTTACAGACACTTAAACTCACATACACAAACAGCCAGACCCGGAACAACTACCTGTAGGCAATACAAATATTTGTTCCGTGCGGGAATTGAACCCGCGACACGCAGCGCAGCAGTCGATCGCTCAGCCACTGCGCCAATCGTGTCGTCAAATATCGACATACATACATATCGACAAGCAATGAACATTTACAAAACAACACTACTAAGAAATTACTATCCCACAAAAACATTTCATGTTAAATGTTGCCAAGACGAGACCATGTAGCTCGCACTGTCAAAATGTAATCCGATCTCATGTAGAGCCAAGCTTCTAACTCTACAGAGTACGCGTGTCTTCCGGTACGCGGTCGCCACTCCAGAACCTTTCGGTCCCATCTGCCATCTTTCCTCAGTAGCTACGTCTATAACAAGGTTAATAATATTGTAAATACATATAATAATATACCCTATGTGCAGATCAAAATGTAAAAGAACTGTTACGAAATGGCTACTTGAATTAGATTATGCGGAGACTGGAAGTATATTTAATATTCTAAAATAATTTCGTCTATCGGAAATATTCACCTACTCAAATTAATCTTAGATCGCAGTTCACCTTGTTAACCGCATACAGACATACACATACACACTTTTAGGCTAGTGGGTGCTCACGCCTAGTGGCCTTCGCGGGCGCTTGGCGTGAGGACTTATATTGCACTCACGGACACACAACACTCTCCAAAGTCCAAAGACACACATATAATTGCACATGTACTTACTTTTTTTTTTCTTCTATTAATTCTCGTCTTCTCAGTACTTGGAGCTTTATAATGTGTCATTAAATATTGTAATTTTAAGGGTGTGAGCCTGCACGATTGACGGGGCCCGACAGGGCCGAAGCCTGCCAGCGTAGCGGGATTGTCCGAAAGAGTTACCGCTGCCATGGAACATAAGGAAGGAAGGAACACGGCTAAGGAAGGAACACGGGTGGGTTTTAGTCAGTAAGAGTCTGACACTCCCTTCCGCTCCACCCAGAGCGAAAGGGGTCATATGACGATTTCGAAACATCAAAAAAAAAAAAAAAAAAAGGGTGTGACCCTGGAGAACTGTCATACAGGTCCCGAATCCAGTATAGATTCCAGCTCCCACAAAGGATAATCTTTAAAATGTAACTCGATCCTATCAAAACTGTACCTTTTTGAGAGAAATAAATTTTAATTATTTTTTTATTTTTTATACATAATTGGACTTAGTTAAGCAGAAAGGACTAATTTCAATTTTTTTCACAAAAAGTAATTTTGTGTCATCGGGGTTTTAAGTTTAGGTGTGTATTGCTGCAATGATGTTGTATATGGAATATTTTGAAATATTGTCACTTATGGGATATACCAATATTTTCATGAGTCAAGTTGTATTACATAGACTAACGCAACTTTCGACTTATTGGGAAGAATGTGGGTTGAGTCCTTTCTTAACTACGTCCAATTATGGAAAAATAACTGGTAATCTTCGTTTGGAATAAAAATAACCTTAATTTAAAATTGTACTTCCGAATTGGTCACCCAATGGCCAATAGTATAACAATAAGGGCAGTGTCTTTTCCCATTAGGAAATGCCCAAAATGTCAGCGGGAAAATGAAACAGAATTACATTTAAATATATTTAATACTTAAGTAATTAGAATGATTCATTTTCGATTAGATCGCAACGAAAAAAATGCTTTGGTGGGATTTATAACTCGCCATTATTTGTAAACAATGTAAAAATAAGTTTATACTTTGAAGAAAAACTTGGCTAGCACACCGAAAATGATCGTTGGGTTATAATTATGACCCCAACTTCTAAAATAACTTAATTAAGTCTTCAGTTTTCCTTAAAACAAGTGTTATAGAGGCTAAAAACGAAGTCACATTATTTTTATAAAGTACCTACTATTAATGAACTACATAGGTAGCTATAGAAAAACATTTATTTAGTTAGTGTCACAACAAAATACACAAAAGCACAGTCCACAGATTTGTCACAAAAACGAGTGTGTGTTCTGGTATTCATCACTGGCACATCCATCGCAATCACAGCGTCGATTTCCAATCAAGATCTGCAGCTCCAGACGATTCTACAACCTTAGTACCAGTCGTCCGAATCTGCAGACCTACATGGTTTCGATGGCCCCTCACAATAACACACAGAGGCTCCCTTCAGAAAACCTTGCGATTGCCGGCATGCTCCTCCAAAACGTGGGTAACAAAGGTTCATTGAACATCCATTGGCATATCCCTTTACGCAGGCGTCGTAGCATTGCCCATAACAATGATGGCTGGATTCGAAATCGTAGCCGTTGCATGATAGTTGGAGAGACGGCGCGATGAATAGGCCGATTAGAAGAACCACGAAGACACAGCTGTTGGACATTTTGACGTTCAGAAGTATGTCACTGGACTTATCCTAAACGGCTGTACCAAATTTGATGTTTTTTTTTCGGTAGGTGGCACTGCGACCGTGTTTGTGCACGACAACGTCTGTCGAGTCCGTCCGTTTGAAATAAATTATTTTTGTGTTTTTTCACTTGTTTTTTGATTTTGATGCGACTGTACCGCGACGAGAGTTTATGAATGACTGGAGGTAGTAGCCGCTATCCCGCAACTTATAGTGGCGAGTAAACATGGCGATTTACAGTTATTCAGTTCTTATTAAAGGATTTACCTTTTACCTAGATTTCCTTAACGATTTTCCTGTAATTACTAAACTCGTTCAATTTATTTAACTTATTGTTAGAACTATTGTTAACTTGGGCTATTGTTAGCCAAAGGATAATGCAACTCTTCCTTAGAAGCTCAGAATTTTATTTGCTCTAAATGTAGGTACAGTATAAGATTAATAACATAAATAAATGAGATCAGCTACATTTTACCTTACGGCGTGCAAATCCAAAAACTTAGCCATAAATTTTAATGTAAAAAGCAAGTGTATTCGCTTTTATAGTAAATATATTATTTTTCTTCTAATGGTCAATTGGTCACTTCTAATGGTAATGGCTAGCCAATTAGTTGCAACTAATTGGCCCAAATTTAAGCATAAATAATAATAATTGCATAATTATTTAATTGCATAATTAATTAATTATATGATGCAGAATTGTTAAATTATTTAATTCATAATTATTTACCTAAGCATAAATGACCACAGCGAATTTTACAAAATCGGTCATTCGCTAAGTACGGTACCGTGCGCTGCAAATAAACCTTTCCACAGAGAAAGTCATACTTTACATAGCCGGATTACGGCGACACACTTACGATCGATAACAGAAGACATCGCCAACTGTTAATTGTTAATACTCCACCTGCATATTCCCACAACTGATACGATACCAGCATAATATGTATGTATGGATTTATTCTCGGTCTTTTTAGGGTTCCGTATTCAACAAGGAACCCTTATAGTTTCGCTATGTCCGTCTCTCCGTACGCAGCTTAGCTATATTACATAGTCGACTTGTTTTTTTTCTTGTGTGTTTATCTCCTTTTTTTATGCGTCATGTTTGCCGCAAATAAATGTATTTTCTTTCTTTCTTTCTTTCAAATTACATTTGAAGTTGCAATGTATGGGAGAACATGATTTTCAAGTTTGTTCTTGGGATAAATTCATTCCAACTACGGAACTCTTCATTGTCCGTGGTCCAACACGCACTTGGCCGGTTATTTTCTTGTCAAATGTGTCTAAAAAATAACCTTGAAAAAAAAATTTTGATTTAAATATGTTGTTCCGTCGGGGGACTGCTCTAATTATTAGCCTAACGTTCTGTTAAAGTTTAAAATAGTAGCGGTCCCCCGACGGGACAACATTTAATCAAAAAATTTCATACATACTTACGTAGAGTCATAATTTCAAGGTAATTTTTTTTTCTTTTTATAGGGTTTCACGTTTAAGATACCTTTTTTGTTCTATTTGTGGCTATTTTTTCAATACTTAGTTTTTTTATTGTTTTAGGCTTTTTACATTCATTCTATTTTTATTTATTTATTATTATTTTGTGTCGGGGGTTTTAAAATTTTGAATTTAATTTTTATTTCATGTTTTTTGTAGAAACTCCTTATCATTTCATTTCTTTTATTTTCTTGCGTCTTTCATTTAAGATTCAGGTAATTTGGTGTTTAATCAGGTTTTTTTTAATTCGCCATTTTGTGGTGGTGGCCATCTTGGATTTGAAATTCATCATAGTGTATAGTATTCTACTAGTCAAGCCCTTTTATTTGATACCCATATTGAGGGAGTTGTAAAAAAATATGTAATCCGCCATTTTGTGGAGGCGGCCATCTTGGACCGACAAATCCAAAAACTCCCGACAAATTCACCTTTCAAACAAAAAAAACAAAATCAAAATCGGTTCATCCGTTCGGGAGCTATGATGCCACAGACAGACATACACACACACACACACCCCCAGACACGTCAAACTTATAACACCCCGTCGTTTTTGCGTCGGGGGTTAAAAATTGATTGTGATGAATTGGTTTGTTAATGAAAAAGCATAAACAAATATTACATAATATAAAATAAAATTTCACAATACTGTGAGAGAAAAGATTACATTAAAAAAAATTGCCAGTATGATTAAATTAAATGAAGGAGTAAGTACACATTAAAGAATGAGACAAAAAGGTAGTTAAATTCTTAACAAAAAAACGTTTTTGTTTTGTCTCAATTAAGTAGGCAGGAAAATAATAATAATTATATGTACAAGTATATAAAAATGTTGGGGAAATACAGGACAACCAAAAATTCGTCCGCATCGCTGTCAACAGGAGAAGTGCCCAAAAGGCTGATAGCATTGCCAGTTGCCACGTTGTATGGCAATGCTGATTCTTTGGCCAAAAAACGGAGGTATTCCACTTAGAGCACAGATTTGAACGGCACTTCCGCGAACGGCACATGAGCACTACCATTAACCGCACTGAACAGTTTATCGTAGGTAGAACCTAGATTACAAAATACTTTTTTTCCGTTTGATTTTGTTTATAAGAATTAATGTACCTTCATTGGCGAGCTAAGCTCAAAAGCGGTATGTCCAAAAAAATTCGTAAACATGATTTTTATGGCAACGGATAGCTAAAAACGCATCCGACGAGCTAAGCCAAATAGCGGTATCTTAATAAAAAAGGTTTTCCCTATCTCATTTTTACCTGAAATCACTAAGGGCTGATTCTTCCAACGCCAGATAATTTTATCTGAGGAATAATTTTTAAATTTTGACAGTTCTTCCATACAAAATCTGCCAGACGTCAATTTTATTCCACGGATAAAAAATATTTGTCGATTGAAAAATCAGCCTTTAGAGAATAAGAGCAAAACTTCAATTTTCTCGAAACTAGCTTATCTTCAGACACGGCTTTTGCGTTTAGAACAGCAATACAATATTAGTTTCAATTTAAAATAAGTAAGTATACAGGGTGGCAGGGACATCAACGCGCAAACTGTAACCATGGGTTCAGCACATGAGTTTAGACCTCATAGCGTCGAAATTTTTCGTAGGTTATCAAAAAAAAAAAAAAATCTTCTGTTTCATAGAAAAGTGCAATACCTACGCGGTCAAAATGTGTGGAACAGCAATATTTTTTTTTTAATAACCGACGAAAAATTTCGACGCTATGGGGTCTAAACTCATGTGCTGAATCCATGGTTACAGTTTGCGCGTCGATGTCCCTGCCACCCTGTATAGAAGCAAGTACATTTTCTACCTATTATTTATTTATAAGAACGTCCTAGTTTGCTAGCTGCAGTAGTGACAAAGAAATATCGATCCTGTATGCTAATAAATTCATAGTGTTGCAGTTAGATCGAGGGTGTACCGTACTCTATGTAGAATAAAATTAATGTATCATTTCTTTGTTTAAATGGTGTGTTATGGTATGGTATCTTGAAGCGTTGTCCTGAAAACTATTCAAAGAATAAAAAAATACGCCGCAAAAATTACTAAAAGAAAAACTAAATTTTTGGAAAATAACAAGATCACGCCTGTAATCCTTGAAAGGATAGGCAGAGGCAGAGGTGTACCAATATAAACCGACATTTCGCCAGTTTGTATCTAATAGGGGGCGAGCCTATTGCCACCAACCGAGACACAAAACTAGACTCCGGGCAGCTACGGAGAAATTCCTGACGGAAAGACTTAATAACACTGCCCGAACTGGGAATCGAATCCAGGACCTCAGCTCAGCAGTAGCGTTTGCGACCACTGGACCAACGAGGTAGTTGTTGGAAAATATAACAAGCTATTTTGTTTTAATATTGTACAGACGCCAGCACATCAAGCTACTACAATCTGTCAAATTTCTTTAACACGTTAACTGCTGCCAACGCGCCTGCGCGTTTTTCAAGCTATGACCATGTGCTAGCGGCGCGCCTGCGCGTCTATACAATTTACTTAACTTTCTTCGAGTGCGGCGCAATGCACAATGGACGCACGGGTGCGTCCATTGTGCAAACTCGAAAATTTTCAAACGCACAGAAGCGTCAACTAATGCGGCCAGCCGCACTGGGTAAAACTTTCTTCAACCGCGCATGCGCGTTCATAGCACCACACGAAAATTATTTGAACGCGTATGAACGTTTGTCGCACAGGGGTTAGTGAGCTATATATTTAGCATTTGCGAAAAGTTCGCTAATAATTCAGCAGTTAATGCGTTAATAGATTTTCAACTTTATCTTTGAAGTATTAAGGTTCAAGGTTGATTGGAAAAATTTGACAGTTTCGGGTAGCTTGACCTGCTGGCGTCTGTACAACAATACAATAATAGCTAGTAAATAAAAGTTCAGAATTAAATATACAAAGTGATAAGTTTAAGGCCATTTAAATTGACAGACTGACGTAGGCGCCGCATATCGTATAAGGCTTTATACACACACGGTTTGTATGTAGGTAGGTAGGCACGTTCGTCAGTGTTCTATGGAAGCTTGTTGACAAACACGGTTTTTCTTCAGCGCGGTTTATACGCCGTGTGAAGGCATGGTTCGTGAGTGTTGTATGGATCACTATTGAAGCTTGTTGACAGACACGCGTTTTCTACGGCGTGGTTTATACCCAATAACTGGGTTGTAGAGGTCAGATAGACAGTCGCTCCATGTAAAATACTGGTATTCAGCTACATAGTTGGGAAAAGGTTAGGCAGGATGATTGGTTTATACGCTGTGTGTAGGCACGGTCGTCAGTGTTAATATGGATTACCATGGAATATTGTTGACAAACCCGTATTTTCTACGGCACGGTGTAAAGAAACCGTGCCGTGTACAAAGGCCCTTAGGGCGCTACCGTGCTACTATAAAATGCTGTTCAGCCGTCTGCATTATGGATGCACCCTGTAACGTGCACGTCTGTTACGGAAGATGGACAGAAACCATTCCGGACTAATCGAACTGAACTATTTGAATAATTTAGTTTTTAAATTCAGTTTTACTACTTAGTCAATCCTAGTATTTCTTTTTATAGATACTAAGGTCTGATTTATCCATCGTCAGATAATTTTATCGGAGGAATAATTATGAATTTTTGACAGTTATTCCGTACAAAAACTGTCAGACGTCAATTTTATTCCACGAATAAAAATTGTCTGTCGATTGAAAAATCAGCCCTACAACGCATTCGTAGTCGTCAATAAGATACTTACATAATGAATCATGAAAACTTTTGTCTTGGCTGATTCATATTTGCATTCTACAGTCCGTTCAGTTATCATACCTCTGACAGCAGCAACCGAATAGCAAACTTGTAGCAGCGAATACAAAGTTCATTATGATTTTGACAGACTTGTCAATGGCAGCAACCCAATAGCAACCTTATTGCCATGACAATAAAGATCAAGAAGAAAATTTGAGGTAAAATAATAAATTATGAGCGGACTGTATGTGTTCAAACGTTACACCAAAAGTGACAGTTTCTCATTGTGAAGTGTCATGTCGAGTGTAGTCTCGGACTCATGCCTTTACCTGCATAATTAGCCTATATTCACTGCTGGGACACAGGCCTCCTCCTATGAGAGGAAGTGGGCCGTAATCCACCACGCGGGCCCAGTGCGGGTTGATGGATGTCACAAGTCTTTGAATATTAAGTTCTAGGATAGAATTTCCTCACGATGTTTTCCTTCACCGTTTTGAGAGCAGTGGGGATGCAATAAAGTACAAGTAAAATGCCTGCCTGGGTTCGAAACTACGACCTACAACTTCTTAGTCGCGGTCGACGACAATGTTATTGCGTCAATATTGATAATTTGAGTGCAAGAGGTGATTCAATATCATTGCACAATAAAAGTATTGCACAATGTTATTGTTGGTGTGTGACTAAAAATATGTGACTAAAAATATTACGCAATACTGATCCTACGCGGTCACTGACACAAACAAGTACGCTGGATTAAATATACCTACTGAAATGACAGTTGTTTTTTGTGCCGATTTTAATCAAATTTCTTCAAATTCAAATACGTTTATTGTTTGTTATATGTAGAAAAAGATCTTAAACGGTAACATACCTACTTATACGGTGTACAATATTCTAATACGTTATAATTATTATAAACATTCTTACAGTAATTGGTCTAATCACTCTTCATTAATCAAATTATACCCTAAAAAAATATTATAAAAATTAATACTTATGATTTAGTCAAATTATAAATTAAAAGTATTTATATATTGGTCAAATTATACATTAAAATAAACACTCATACATTCAATAGTCATATATTATCAATTAAACAAAATACATTAACCAAACAGTTTTTGTCATTTAAAAAATCATACGCTTTGCCTATCAATAATTCGTTTAAATATATTGATGGCTGAAATAATTTTAATACAGTTTGGTAGTTTGTTATATTTTTTTACTCCCATTCCAAATATGCTAGATTTAAATTTATCTGTTCTACATCTAAGTAATTCCGGATAGCTCATTTTTATGTCGTGCTCTATATTTTCTTATATCGTTTTTTATCATTCTTGCCGCTTCATAAACGTACAATAATGAAGGCAGAGTAAAATTTTTTAAACTCCTAAGCACTTCTTTGCATGAGAAGTCTTCATTGTGTCATGGATAGTATGATGTCCAGCGTACTTGTATAATATAGATACGTACGTGGTGCATTGAAAAAATATGGTGCAATAAAAATTAAACTCTCTCAAACTTTTTGCAATCATTGCGCAATCTTCAATATTAACACTAAACGCTGAAAAACGCTATACTACATTTAAAATCAAATCAAATTAAAATCATGGGCAATTATGAAACTTCAGAAGCTAGGTGCACGGTTGCAATTGGTCGTTTCCAATGGAGAAGAGCTGGCAGGAAACTCCACGGTCTACAAGACTCGCAGTACATATTCCAAGTTAGTCGCAAAAGTTAGATAATGAACGATAATAGTCGTCTGTGAGTGCGGGGAAAGGGGTGGTCGTTTAAAATTAAATGTTATATTGATTAGCGGTTGTATCTATCGGCCTCGGTGTGGGTATCAGGCCACCTGAAGAATAGCGTGCAGCTGTGGGGGTACACGGTTGCTCTCTAATTAAATGCAATTACTAAATTGAATATGCACCGGTGCTTGTACTATTTATTTTTCCTTTTTACTTTGTTTACGGGTTGCTACTGTTGTGGTCAAGAAGGTAATATTGTTGATTATGAAACAGTCAATGTTTGTACATTTACTTTTTTTATAATAAATATCATCATCATCATCCATTTTATGCGGCACTATTGACGGGTTTATTTATATTTTTTTGTTTTTTTGATACTTTTACTAATAATATTCCTCTTTTTTATTGTTTATAAACGCTAGTCTTAAAATTTACCAAATTGTCTCATTGTGTATCTGTGGAGAACGTGGTTGATTTCACATTTGTATCATTTCCGATCCTATCTTTTTGTATTTCTTAATGTGTAATTGTTTGTTTTCCCGAATAAATAAAATAAAATAAAAATCCACAGTCCGACTTCACCCACTGCCGAGCATAAGCCTCTCTTTCCAAGTGCCATCCCCCACGCCCCTATGACAGCCACATCTAGGTTCTACCCGCGATGGTAACAATGTGTCCCAGTCCTTGGACGACACTCGGTCACTGCCTTAGGTCCTTAGGTCACTCCCTACTCTACTCCAATCAAAATCCGAAAATTTTGAAGGATTGTTAATCCATTACTTCATAATGGTTGAAAAAATCTTCTGCTCGACAGCGTAAATGCGCAATGAAAGGCATTATCATTGTATGAGTGTGATGCCGTTAAGGACCTAACCCGCAGAAGTCGTTTGTTTTTTTGACTGTTTTGTTCCTAAAAATGTAAATCAGGTCATAATTTTAAACCTTACTAATCTTTGGTCAGTGTCATCCCCATTCTATCAAGATTTGGGAATTATCTATGTTGCATATTTTAGCACCCTAATTGCGTAAGACAGTTTATTTCACAATCTGAAGGATTTTGAAGAGAATTCCTAATTCATTGCTTCATATTTTTGAAAAAAATTGGGTGCTCGACAACGTAAATAACGCAAGGAATGTTGTCGAATTGTCAAAATGAAAGGCATTGCAATTGTTAGTCACCGACGACGCCGTGAAAGTGGCAAAGTTTTGGGCCAACAAGATCTGAAATACAGTCGTGCCGGCGACACGAAGAAGAAGAATTGGAAATAGAAAACAACAAAGAAAAGTAAGCTCCATATGCCAAGCTTTTGAATACGTAAAGCGCTTGTCAACGGCTGGAATTAGCTGAAGACAGTCGACAGTAATACCTTATGATTTTATATTATTGATCGAAGTGAAAATAAACAGCCAATCACGCACGTCCATGTCTTCATGAAGTAATAAACTGACCTATTTGAAAAAGTGCATTAAAGTATATTCACAGGGGCCGGTCGATATGTCATGTCAATTAATAACTATATGACGAATACATCGCAAAACTATAAATTAATCATTTGAAACAATGCAA
Organism: Apamea anceps; assembly: GCA_951799955.1. Taxonomy (NCBI): domain Eukaryota; kingdom Metazoa; phylum Arthropoda; class Insecta; order Lepidoptera; family Noctuidae; genus Apamea; species Apamea anceps. Next base: position 2,969,520 of record OX637511.1, read on the forward strand.
TTTGAACCTTACCTCCAACAGAAAAAAGCTTAAAGTTACAATGTTTAATACAACAAAGAATCGACTTGCAAACATAGAACGGTAGTTGAAATAAGGGAATATAGTCCGTAGATCAATTTAATAAAAATCAACAAAAATGTATGAGTAAGGTGGTAAAGAAACAAAGGCTGGTGCTGAAGATGGACTCTGAAGTGTGGGTAAGTAGACACATGGGTTCCCACATTCTAAATATTGCGACGTTAACATAAGCAGAGAGGTCAACGGAGCGGGTATTGTGGAGAAGTAAAAAGAGAGAGAAAATTCAAAAAAACTAATGGCTGATTTTTTAATCATCTGATAACTTTATTTGAGGAATAATTTTGAAATTTTGACAGTTATTTCATACAAAAACTGTCAAACGTCAATTTTATTCCTGGAATAAAAGTTATCTGGCGATGAAAAAATCAGCCCTTAGAATAAAAAACTTACCTATTAATTTACCTTCCTTAATTTACAAGACTTATTTATGTATTGACTCGCTCATATCCGTCAAAATCAAACTGGTAACCAAGTAAATGCAAGAATAAAAAGAATATCTGCTAAAAAAATTATACTTTAATAGAGATGGCAATTATAGAAAACTAGCTGCGCCCGATCTTGTGTGAAAATCAGGATAAAAAGTATCCTATGTATTAATCCTGGTTATAAACCATCTGTAAGCCAAATTTTATCCAAATCCGTTCAGTAGTTTTTGCGTGAAAGAATAACAAACATCCATCCATCCATCCATCCATAGAAACTTTCACGTTTATAATATTATATGTATAGTAGGAAGAAGACAAACTGTGCCAACCGCCCTAATAAATGAAGAAGAAACAAGTTGATGATAATTAAAACAACCTGTAATTAAAACAGTGGTAAGAGGATGGTAATTAAGATACTGAAACTTTAAAAAATATAGTTTTAAATGTATAACATAAATGGATTTTACATTAGCTTCTCCAGCAAACAACAAACCTGAAAGAAACAAGGAAGAAAAGAAACTACAAATACAACACCCTAAGGGGAAAACCTTGTCCATGCATGTTTAATGAGCTTTTCAACCGCTCCGCTCGTCACTAAGTTCCCAGTAATCACCGGTATAGGTCGTCAAATGCATTAATCGATATTATAGCCCCACTACGAGTAAGCCTTCATTCTCCATGTCCACCCCGATCATACATGACATACAGATTGAAGTCCGCTTTCACAACATGAAGTCAAGACGCGTTCGATGTATGAAGTTCTTCATCACTCTCTTTAATATCATTTGCATAGTGAGTTTGTCTATTAATATTTCTTTTTAATTCGCGTTTATATTGCTTTTCGTTTTCCGGTGTCTCTTTTGTGGTTTTTCTATTAATGTCGTCGTAATTTTCTTCGTTGACGGAGTTGTAAGGAAACAGTGTTTTTATATTACCTATCGGACTATTAAAACAAAACTTACTTATGTTTGATATCCTAGCAGTTAGAATCAATGATTTCAAGGTCTTCAATATTCATATTTTCCATGTAAAAAAATACGCGACTATTTTTCCAAAATCTTATAACGGTTCTGAAATATTAATCCCGATTTATAGGGGTTGCCAAATAAATCCATTATAAATAAACTAAAGTAACGTTAGGATAGCAGTCAGTGACAAAAATTCCTTTATATAGCAACGTTTGTATTTACAAAGTGTTGTTATCAAACAGTTGTTCGGGTTGATCCTGATGGCAATATGCGTGATCAACCTAAGGGACAAGACGCCAGATTCGGAGTCTACCTTGTCCCGGGGGTTGGTGTCGTTCCTCCTTACCTTGAGCATAGCCCTGGTGGTAACAGATGTCTTGGGCTGCATTGGAGCTTTGAGGGAACATGTCAAGCTCCTCTATGTGGTAAGTACGCCATTTTTGTTTTCGGTAGCTTTTAAAAGCGCGCGTAATATGGACGGTTGATGGAAGACTGCGAATCGGGTTTTGCGGAGTATGAAATAGGGTTCGAAATAATTGTAGTTAAATTGTTTGAATTAAATCTTTGTGATTATTCAAGAATTTAAAACTATTCATATTAATTAATAGTTGCACTTTATTGCATTTTCAGATTATTGCACTTGCGAATATCTAATAAATACTGGATCAACTGATTAACAAAATGATAATTGAAGTGTTCGCGAATTAAAAAAAAAAGCAATTTATTTCATTGTAAGCGATCATGGAGGCGCTTTGGAGTGTTCTTATACTGACAGAACTATTTAATTGCCAATTCGAATGTCTTAGAATAATTCCTCATGCAATAAGTGATTCTGATGATTTACAGTAGCAATCCTGATATTTGTGATGCCATGATTAGTACAGACACCAACGATATACTTATCCATTTCCTGAATGTTCTATTTCTATTTGAAAAATTGATTTTGTGAACATTAAAAATCTTTTTGTAGATCCAGAGACCTGTGGATGACATTTTAATTATGATTAAAATTTGATGTAATCAATAAATACAATTATTTTAGGATGAGCGGGACACATTACTTTCCTTCCCTAAAAGATCTTGCTAGTGGTAAATAAATAAATTGTAAAAATAAACTTCACACATATGGTCTCCCTTTTTTGTGGCGGATGAGGAAATTTACACACTGTACACTGTATATTGACAAAGTTATTAAAACGACATATTTTCAAAGGCATCACAAAAAAGTAAATGTGTCCGATTCCAACATTACTATCGTACCATGTAAACCATCGCTTTTATCTGCTCAAAAACTGTGGCCCAATGACAAAGTTAATCGAAATTACTTACCAATACAGAAATGTAATTTTGTTTCTTTTTTAAGAACACCGTCTATCTATGCGCATCTGTACCTACTTTAAATTGCTTATGTTTTGTTTCATATCTTGTTTCTCCTCGTAAGTGATTTGTAATCTTTGAGAAATAAAGCATTTTTAAACCGTTATACATAGACTATAGACCCTGAATATGAACGTAAGCCCAGCTAAAAATCTACATAATAATAATAATAACATTTTATTTCAGGTAATAACCCATAGCAATTACAATTAATACACACAATAAAATCAACACAGAAATCAACACAAAAACTACACTACTACTATATACTTCGTGCAAATAGTATATAGATTTTTTTCTGAAACATAATTTATTTTCAGCACGCATCTTTCTTCATATTCTTGGTGGCTCTGGAACTGGTGGTGGGTGTGGCTGGGGCGGTGCTCAGTACGTGGATAGGGCCAAGTAGTGAGCTGCGAGTACAGTTCTACAAGAACACCACCATCGAAGATGAGACCGCCAGATACCACACCTTTTGGGATAAAGTGCAGTATGAAGTGAGTTTGACAACATAGTAACCTCATGATAAAGAGCCATTGCTCTCTTAGATTGTTCACCATTTCTTTAGTTTAGATACCTCTTTAATTGAGGAAGAGAACGCCGGATACCTCGCCTTAGAATAGAATAGAATACTCTTTATTGTACACCATACAAATTATAGACACAACACACACACACACACATCACACACACACACACGACACACACACGACACACACACGTCACACGACACACACACACGACACGTCATATTAGAGACTTTTGAGATGACATAGGTTTGACGACCTTAATCTTCGTGTACCTAAGTGTGCGGGTCCATTGTTTCCTTAGATCCTTTCTTAAAATTTTGTTTAGATCTATTTTAGAATTTAGCACATACTTTATGGAGAGATCAACATAACAAATTAAAAGATTAGCTTAAAGGTAGAATTTTAAAGGCGACTGCAGACCGACAACTGAGATATTACCGCCCGCTGCACTGTAGCCAACGACGGAAGTGTTTTCATGGAGTTACTTAGAAACCAGTTAGTAGTGTTGCTGCGGTCTGTTATTGCGGTTGGGCTTTACCGTTGTGGTCTACGGTCGGCGGTCGCCTTCGGACCAGGTGATAAAGCCTAAGAATTGAAAAAAAAAAAATCTACGTTCTGTAGAATGTCTGTTGTAAAACTAAACAGGAGAATCATTTCTTTAAATCTTAAATTTCTTCCATCCAGAATCAATGCTGCGGCGTCGACGGTCCTCAAGACTACTCCATCATCCACCGTGACATCCCCCCTTCCTGCTGCGCACGCGCACACCCCCTCCGCGAGGGCGGCGCTCGACGTCACTTGCACTCCAGCTGCCTATCCGACCGAACGTATTACATGCGCGGTTGCGAGGAAGCACTACGCATCAAAAAAACTTTTAAAGGAAACATTTTCATATCAACCGGAGTCGTTTTTGTTCTTGTAGAGGTAATTTGGATTTTTAGAGATTTTTGTTGTTTTAAATGACATAAACAATAAATATATCTTACCTCTCAGATTCTTTGCATCGTGTTGGCTCTGGGGATGGCTCGGGCGGTGTGGTCAGATCGTCGGAAGCTTCAGGCGAACTTACAGGCGCATTTTGAATCTTAATATGAAAGTAGTAGCACCCTGCAGCTAGAGGCTTTGCACACTCAGGCTCACTGATCATCGCCACAACATAGAAGTAACTAGTCATATCAAATTTAATATTATAGTCCTTTATTCTTAAATCAGTATTAAAATGTATACCGTAAAAGGTTTCAGTATTATTTGCGATAAATATTATTAATAGTTAAACGCATACTTGGAAGGCAGGGTAGGACTCAGTCGATTGATTAATTTTCAGGTTCTTTCTAAACTCTTTGATACAGTCAGACGCCAGCAGGTCAAGCTACCCGACACTGTAAAAATTTCCCAATCAACCTTGAACCTTAATAATTTAGCGATAAAGTTGAAAATCTATTAAAGAAATTTAACAGATTGTAGTACCTTGATGTGCTGGCGTTTGTACATTAAAATTTCGACAAAATGTATAAAAAAAAATGTAAATAATATTCATGAAAATCTTTAAAACTGTATTTGGAATCATAATAGAGTTATAACCAGTTAAATAATATACCTAATCTAATTAAGTCAAAAAGACAATTTCGTTTAATTACTTTATAGGTAGATTAAGTTTTAGCCAGGTAATTAAAATAGGTAAGGTATGTAGGTTAAGTATAAGTTAAAAGTTTTAGTCAACTGTAGTTACTAACTTAACTCATTTGAAATCATAGTTTTGAAGGGAAAACTTAACTAAAATAACTTTACATTGAATTTTGTTGCAAGTTAAAATTACTATAACTATTTTGAAAATCTAATTTTATGCCAACATTCAAACCTGAAATTTCTTTACGTAAACTATGTCACAATTTAGAATAATTATAATAATTATCCATCGTTTTCCACTCAACTTTATATTTTTCTAATTCTTTTCCTGTATATCATTCTTGCTACAGTTCGTTCACAGTTATTTTACCTCTGACAGCAGCGACCCAACAGCAACCTTATTATATTATAATGACAATAAAGATCACTGTGATTTTGACCGACATGTTTGTGGCAGCGACCCAACAGCAAACTTATGAAAACGGCAATAAAGATTGCTGTCATTTTGACAGACAACCCCAAACGCAACCTTATTAAAACGATAATAACATGTTTGTGGCAGCGACCCAACAGCAACCTTATGAAAACAGCAATAAAGATTACTGTGATTTTGACAGACTTGTCAGTGGCAACAATCCAAGATAAAGATTACTGTCATTTTGACAGACAACCCCAAACGCAACCTTATTAAAACGATAATAAATATCACTGTGATTTTGACAGTGATGCAAAATCAGTGGTAAAGTAACTGTGAAAGGACTTCATGTACAGACGCCAGCAGGTCAAGCTACCCGAAACTGTCAAGTTTTCTCAATCAACCTTCAACCTAATGCTTTAACAATAAAGTTGAAAATCTATTAAAGAAATTTGACAGATTGTAGTAGCTTGATGTGCTGGCGTCTGTACAACCCGTGCGTAAATAGGCACCTCGCTTGAATGCGGCCCCGTAAAATCAAAAATCAAAATCAAAAGTCATTTATTCAAATTAGGCTGAGAATCAACACTTTTCGAACGTCAAAATTACAAAAGACAGTCCCCCAAAAACGCCCGCCCTTCGCCACTTCCTAGTGCTATCGCTGGGAAGAAGAAGTGGCGCAACAAACTCCCCAGCAGCACAGCTGTCTGTTTAGTTAGAATATATGTAGTTGCATGTATACAATACTAGGAACCTAATAATGTAATGTGCTGAACAGTACTGCACGAGTGCCGTCACAGCGCCAAGTGTCTAATCTCTGATCTTTAATCTGCTAGACTAAAATGACAGCTGCGATTGACCTTTTTTGTGAATATGACATTAATGTAATGATCGCAGCTGTCATTTTGGTCTAGAAAATTAAAAATCAGAATTTAGTTAACTCGCGAGGTTTGTACCTACCTACATGTTCATGAGTCTTTTTTTAACATAGGTACAATAATAGTCGTATATAAAGATAATAAAGTGTGCGCTATGTTATGCCAGAGGATGTACAAATGTTTGTGATTATGTAATCAAGCCAGCCAAGTCTCAATAATTAAAATAAATAAGCCTGGTCAATGAAAAAAACAATTACAAGAATGACACATTTCATCATTCAAATTAATTAATAGTAAGTAGCTATGGAAATCAATTTCACTAAAAATAGAAAAATAAAATAAAAAAGTCATTACATTTACATTGCGTGTTAACACGTAGTCTGAAAACAAAATATAATAAGACTATGTCAATATACAATACTAATGTCAATATAAAATACTGATGTCAATATTTGTATACTTACATTGACATTAGTAATGATTAATGTGAATATACCAAACTTTTGTCAAGGACAACAATACATTTATTTTATTAGCATGTCAACATTCTGTCATTAGATTTTTGTCAGTTATATTTATAAATTCTGAATACTGTAATATGCTATATGAGTGGTACAATAGTCTAGTAATTTTGTTTTGAGTCGATTTAGCTATAATCTGTGATAATAATAGTAGTGAAAAATCAGCTGTGGCTATCAATAATAGAAGCCGTCGGACCAATGATTGTAGTTTGTAAATAACAGTTAAAAACCTATTAATTTTCGCCTTTTCGAATGAGATAAATGCACGCATTATTTGAATAATCACAAATGGATTTAAGGGCTCCATTTCATCCTCAATCACTAAATATATTTAGGGCTAAAAGTATTTCAACTATCATTCTGTCTCTGTCGTCGTCAGACGATTGTCTGAAACGGAACGATGTTTGAAATTCGTGTAGCGTCAAGTGTTTAGCGATTTGTGGAGCAAGAGGGCCTAAGGTATTTGCCAGTATTTAAATGTGCCTTAATTATTTTGTTTTTATTTTATAACTGTGCCTTAATTAGTATAATAATTTAGTAAAACTAAAGTATGTAAATTAACGAACTGACTGTGTAAAGTGAAAATAAAACTTTTTGAAAAATACGATTTTGGGATAAAAATTATAATAAAATATCAACTGTATACTCGTACAATATTCTAAAGGAAATTAATTAAAAGGTAAATTTAAAAGTTCATCGTTAATCTACGTACTGTACTAAGTATAATTAGGTATTTATTTTTAAAATATTAATTAAGTTATTTAATAAATTAACTATGGGAGTATTCTAAAAAATCGTAAAAACTTGAAAAGCCAAAACGACTTACTTAGGGAGTACAATAAAATATGTATTTTTTTTATTTTCTTTTTTTTTTCTCCTAAGACTTTCAATGTCCACTGGAGATGACAATGAGTGAAATTAATAGATTTTAGAACAGTTTTTAAGCTGACCTTAATTTTAATATGTACACCGTGCAATTTTATCGTCTTACAACGCCGGCCATTTTTAATCGATCTCAAAAAAGGGGCCGTCCGGCCGCTCTCGCTCCCGACCATGCATGAAATGATGGCCGGAAGCGAGAGCGAGTTGGACGCCACTCTATCACAGCCTTACTCCACCTCTAATCACTGCACGTTGCCAGTTGTCCTGCCCAACTCTATTTGAGTTCCATAGTACATGTTTTTCTATATTATAGAAGATCATCGTACGTCTTCGTATCTCGACGTTTGGAACTCGGTCTATTACCCTGATGCCAAGCATGAAACGCTCCATGGCTCTCTGTGAAACTCTTGGCCGGTACACAGCCTCCTGTGTGAGCGTCCACGTCTCAGCACGTCATGTTTACGTATTAGATAGAAAAAACTATTTTATTTTAAGAAATTACTTCAACCATTGTATTCGATCAGTATTGTATTCGAACAGTTCAATCTAATTAAGGATAATTTTTTTCATGGATTTTAAAGTAATTATTTACAATTTCTTTTTTCAAATTAATAGTATTTGGCATTGGACTGGTTTCAAAACAATGACCGTTGGGGTAGACGTGTTCTAGAGTGGTGACCTTTAGAAGGTGGCTGGGACTGACTGACTGGATGCGGAAGGCGAAGGTTAGGGTGTTGTGGCGCAGTCTGGATAGGCCTATGTCCAGCTGTGTCAGGCTAGGTGGAGTGACGATCTTCGAAGGGTGGCTGGTAGCAGCTGGATGAGCCGAGTTGCCGAAAATTGAGTTTTTGGCGTGCAATACGAAAGGCTTTGTCTAGCAGTGGACTGCTGTAAGCTGGTGGTGATGATCATGATGATAATTAACCTGTTCACCGTTGCAAGACGACAAAAATGGCACGTTGTATTTATGCACACCTTTTTGTGTCACTTTAGGGTTAATATCGTGTATAATTATTTTAATGTTAATTATATTGAAGGCAAATGATGTAAGGGTACAATAAACTTTATAGCGCCTTAGTGTTTTGTTCCCTTTATGAGGAAGAACTTTAGAATGCTTAAAATGTAGACATTTTAAGTTTTGCCATGTTATTGCTTGTTTCTAGGTATGCAGTCAAGTAACAAATTTCGTTCCCGTTTCATACATTACACAGATCTGAAAAAAAAAACTAAAATAAAAATTAAATGAAATCCTTCAAGTAAATAATTAAAATGAAATTAAATAAGTAACTATTTTTTTCGCATTATCGGTGTATATTTTATACAGTTTCAAAATTGGCAAGAAACATTAGATGATTTTCGTTAGATGCACTGGCTTTTGTTAAAATGACGTCAAAACAAATAATTATTAAAGAATCAGGCTAATGCTTTTCTCAAATTATCATTTTGTACTTTTTTTTTAATTTATTCTACTTTGAAAAACATTTTTTGCAAAGTTATTGCTTTGTAGTGGTTTATGGTTTCTACAAAATAATTAATTTAGTAAGAGTTTAAAACTCGCTAGATATAAAAGGAATAAATAGGTTTAAACTTAAAATAAGATTGGTCTAAGTATGATTCTAGACTTGTAAGTGACCATCATGTCAATTACACCGTAGAAGCTTTGCGTGTTTTCACGCCTTTTCCGAATTCATTTGCCTTAATAACTTAAGGTTACATATAAGGCATTACAAAATAGTTTAGGCACAGACTGTTTCCAAATACGCATAGGTACACTAGATATACTTTTTTGGAAACATCCTGTGTTGTTTATGTAAGTTTGTCTATGACAAAATTAGTTATTAGGTAGGTAAGTAAATAGTATTAACTTAAGTGTATATTAAAAACTATGTAAGTTGCGTTTCTGCCGCGTTTTTAAATGGAAATTACGGGGAATTGGTAGTTTGAAATTATGTTCATTAGGCGTAAGACAACGATACTTTATCGTTGGTCGGTAAAGTCTGTGTATAACACAATTCTAGCAAGTTTTGAGGTAATTCTGTATATATTATTTTTCCGATTCTTATAGTTTCAATTACTTCCCTGGTTATTAATAATGAGGTAAGTAGAATGCAGATTATTCTTTAATTACGCATGGCGACATACATAACAAGCTATACATTTCCAGTATAAGCTGACTGCTTATTGTGCGAAAAGCCAATGCGAAGTCAGCTTGTACTCGAAATGTAAAGCTTGATATGTCACCGTGAGCACATTTTTCATCGCTATTCCCATATACGTTATTGGTCCAAAAATATGTTTTTTAATTTTTTATAATACATATAACATGATAAGTTATTTATGTCGGTACGTTATTTATGTCTCTTCAGTTGAAAAGACATGGCAGACAACGAAACCGATATTTTACTAAACATATAATATAAGTTCCTGAATTACATAGAAACATACGACATATCAAAAAAAGCAAGCAAGAAAAAAGTCCCCTTTCTTCTTGCTTTTGTTGTAAATACACACAATGTAAATAGCTCTATTTTAATTCCTTGCCAATTGTTTTTTGTCTGCCTATTATTTAGCGATTACGGTAACATTTAGCCCTCGGAGGGGTAGGGCGTGGTAGTTCTAAGATAGCGACTAGATTTAAGAAGTAGTGTTTTAGTATTTAAGGACCAATGAAGACGTCCATAGGATTAAGTGCGCACTATAGGGACCTAAGTATATTAGTATTCATTCTAAATATAATTACAGTATTATGTAGGTAAGTAATAACTTTTATAGTACTGTGTGACCCAAGCTCGCACTTAAGTCACGCTTATCTGTGATAAGTCACAGATAAGCGTGACTTAAGTGCGAGTTTAAGTCACACCAGCTATAAAATAGTAAAATTATAAGTAAATATATGTACTATTATTAGTATTAGGTATATTATTCTACAAGAAACACAGTACCAGCTTAGCAGAGTGTGCAAATAAAATTAAGATCATTAAATGGAGAAGAATTTTGTGTTAAGATATGGTATTTCTTAATTAGTCATCAATTTTGCACAATTCCCTAGAGCAGCCTCTAGTATAGTATAGTAGGTATAGTTATAGTCTCCATACATTTAATTATTAAGATTTTAAATAATTTTAACCTTCATGGCCGGTCGTGTGCAAGTTTGCAAGTAAACTGTAGGGGCGATAAGAAGGAGCGGATCTTACCTTTGTTTTTATGACAATAGACAGCTGATATTTCTGTATATCCTGGTTATATGTTTCTTAATACTCAAAAGAAACAGGAACATTGAGCAGTGTGCCTTCAAAAACATTATGTATAATAATAATCTACAATAAAAAAAATACTTTATTGTGCCTTCTTTTATACAAATTATATTTCATATCAAGTCCAATAAATATCGTAGCATTATGCTGATATAGGAGCCTTTTTGGCGTCGCATAGATCTTTTTTTTTTTGTTTTAATGTAAGTTTTAAATGCTCCTGTTTACTGTTTGTATTTCCTGTGTTTTCCAAATATTTTTTTTTATTTCTTTATTGTCTCCCTTTCAGTCAATATAAAAACACATAGAATAAGTAAGACGCCTGTGACTACTTTGAAAAAGAATCGAAAGTATATTTAAGATTTCATTCATATAAGTAGATTTAAGTCTTCATATTCCTAAAGTGTGTTCCCTTTACTGTTTCTAATTTGGTAAACAAACATGGTGTAAGAATCGAGAACTGGAGTTACTGACATAGCTTGTAGAGCAAGCAAGCTGAAGTGGCAGTGGTCGAAGGACCGATGGCCAGTGAAGCAGACGTGTCTTGGAGCGGAGACCGCGTATCGGCAAGCGTAGGGTGGGACGGCCTCCAGACTGTGGGACTGACGACCTTAAGAAGGTAGCTGGGAGAGACTGGATGTGGATGGTGGAGGATAGGGTGTTGTTGCGCAATCTAGAAGATGCCCTTGTCCAGCAGTGGACGACTGTGATAGCTTGAGTTGATTGTTGATTGAGTAAGATTTCGATTTTGCACAAGTTAGGTATGTGGTTTTTAATGGTTAATTCGAAGCTGGTTTTAAGTTAGGTACCTAATTTATACCTGCCTCCCATGTGTCTGTATCAGAACAATATAATGCATGATTGATGCTAAAACTCGTGATTTTCGCACCGTGTTAGTTTACCAAATAAGACTAAGGAAAAATACACTAGTTATATCATTTAGTAATAGTTAATCATGCTAAAAAGTAGTTCTTAAGGCACTAGGTTTAAGGCACTCAATGTGGTCGTCATATGATGTTGTAACCTTTTGTATTTTGGCATTGTGTGTGCGAAATTTTACATGTTGTATGTTTATTGGAAACTTTGGAAATTGATGTTTACAGTGTTTGTCAAATGTATTTTGTTAATAAAATGTTTTTCACTGCAATGTGCATTTTTATTTATCATCATCTGCCTAGCCTTTTCCCAACTATGTTGGGGTCGGCTTCCAGTCTAACCGGATGCAGCTGAATACCAGTATTTTATATGAAGCGACTGCCTATCTGACCTCCACAATCCAGTTACTGGGTAACACGGTACACCTTGGTAAGACTTTCGGGCTACTGACGACCCGTAACGACTGTCAAAGATCCACGAATAACAGCCGGGACCAACTGCTTACCGTGCTTTCCTAGGCACGGAGGGGTCCTGGTATGCGAAGATGGTCACCCATCCACGGGTCAACCGCGGCAAGCGTAGCTTAACCTGGTCGATCGACCCGTACGGCTGTTATTACTTAGCCACAAGCCCCTCATTTTTATTTATAAATCTCAAGGTTTAATCGTAAATCTCTTCCAATTTCATGAAGGTTGGGGGTAAACAGAAACTACAGAACGCCACCTGCTACGATCTTTACATATACCTTGCTGCATCTGCTTAGACTGAAAGTTGACCCAAAATATTTGGAAAAAGCATCTGGTCATCCGCGCAGGCTGGTTGCAAGAACCTGACCTTTGGCCGTTGTGTCGATGGCACGACAGTGTAGATATTAAAATTTTGTTGTCCTAAAACTTTGCCACTTCCACGGCATCCTTGGTGACAGCGCTCTGGCTTCATTTTTGTTGGCACAGAGGGCAGGATAGGAGGTGGGACATAGTTTGCACCACAGCTCCACATCCAAACCCTGCTGCCGTACCATCGAGCTAGCCACACTTTGCGAGGTTTAATTTGCATCTTCTCACTTGGGTTCGGAGGTGGTTCAGAGACTTCTGCGGAAAGTTCGCTGCTCGCTTTGTGAGTGGCTGGAGGGAGTATACTGCCACATTTTGCAGTGGGCGTCGGCCGGGTCTCCTGGTAGGGACGCTGACGACGTTTTTAGGAAGATGTACCTGCTTACAACAAGTCCATGAGACATTGTAACATTGTCTCTGGAATTGTGCAGTTGCCGGTTATATCCCAGATACGATGCATCTAGTGCCTGCACCTTAATTGCGTATTGCACTTTCAAACACAATATAAACAATTTTGAAGAATATTGCTTATCCGGTGCTTCATATGTGTCTGCTCAACAACGAAAATAACAGAATGAATGTTGTTGCTATAGCTACTGTTAGTGTATCACGCAATTACCTGCAGGCATCATGCGCCTCCTTATTCGCAGACCAATAACATAAAAAAATGAGGGTTTCCAATGAGTTCACAAAGAAAATTCCTGTAAAATGATGCTGGTGTTTTTAAAAAATAAAACTATACAATATGGAACACAGATAATTTATTTTAAGAAAATCTATTACAACATTTATTTAACACTAATAGACTTTTATAATAAGTAATAATATTGCCATTTTATTGAATTAACTACTGAACTTGCGTTTTCATAATTATTAAAGATAGTAGTTTGTTTTTTTTTTAGACCCGTACCCCAATTGCGTAACTCAACTAATCCATCGCTTCATGTGTTTGATAAATTCGTCCGCTCGACGACAATGACTGTTGTCGAATTGTCAAATTGAAAGGCATGGTAATTGTTAGTGTGATACACAATTACCCCGGAGTTGTGCTTGGGTGGGTACTTTGCAGGATTATTTTAAATAATATAACATAACATCACGCCATCATCATCATCTTGGATATGTATATATTTGTGTATCTATTTTAGTGTATTGATACATAATATTTGCACCAACGACAGTCCCATTTTATGTCCAGGAAAATCACTGTCCATTCTAAGGTTGCCTGGAAGAGATCGCAGTAATGCGATAAGGCCGCCCATTGTATATTTTGTAGTGTTTCATGTATTTTTTATGCTATGTATTTTTGTGGTGTGCAATAAAGTATACACGTATAAATAAATAAATAATAAATCACGCTTGAAGGGTTAGGCAGAAGTACACCTATGCCCATTTCGCCAGTTATGTCTAAGTCCCATGTAACAGGGAGCGAGCCCCAGATGGAAAACCCAATAACATTTCGCCCGACCTGGGAATCCAACCCAAGACAGCACAAGCGCTTGAAATGAAAGACTTCTGTCTTTGTACGGTCCCTAAATCTTCTGTGTTCCAAAAGTCTCTTGGTATTTATATATGTTTAAATCAGTGTAAAACATTGTTTGCAAGTCCAGTAATTAAATCCGAAATCGATGGAACGTTTACAGGAAAGTAAAAACTTAACATCTACATTTTCATTTTACTTTCAAGGAATGAATTTTCTAATGAATTAAAAAGTATGGTGGGATAAATATTCACAATAGCACTTATGAAATACTGTTAATAAATTAATGACTAGTAAAGCATTCTCAATACTTACAGACTGGCGGTTAAACTTAATTAATTAAAATGCCTAATTTAAAAACATCGATATTTTTTAAAGTAATTTACGTATTTTTTTTATTGTGTTTTGTACCGCTACTGGCTCTGTTTTTCTATTAAAATAATTTAGTCATGCGTATGACGGCTTATGACACAATGGGGGCGATCCTTGCGCACACATATTCGTGGAACCAGCGTCCCCACGTCTCGTCGTCTCGACTTAGAGAAAGAATTCGTACTTTTACCCCCTGCGTCCCTTTACCCTGAATGACTCTATTGACGTATTACTACGAGTACGTCACTCGTACTAAGGTAGGTAAGTTCATTTATAACTGGTTCCATGAGCAAGTAATTTTGATTTCAGTTAAATTAGTGTGAATTACGTGAGTAACGTACGATTTTCTTTGAGTTACGAGTAGGAATTTCATTGTCAATGCTCCCAAAACGGCGAAGGAAAACATCGTGATGAAACCGGCATGAAAATTAATTTCAGTTCAATTAGTGTGAATTACGTGAGTAACGATTTACTTTGTGTATTTTTTTTATCACCACTGCTCTTAAAGTGGTGAAAGAAAACATCGTGAGGAAACCGGCATGTCCTAGAACCTAAAATTTGAAGACACGGGACATCTGCCAACCCGCACTAGGCCACGTGGTGGATTACAGCCCACTCCCTCTCGAAGAGAGCAGGTCTGTGTCCCAGCAGTGGGAACATTATAGGCTGATTATGATGTGACTAACACTTTAATGTGTGTTTGTGTTGTTGTTTATCCGAAATTATCTTCGAGAGATTTTATAATGTTTAAAATTGAGCGATTCTGTTAGACTATTTAAAGTTTGTGTTTTAGTTCAATAGTTTCATTGTTATAATATTTATCAAACAGTTGTTTTAAATTAATTTATAGTACAATTGCGTACCTATAGGTGTTGCCCAAAAGCCACACAATATTTTAATGTCATACATTTTTCAGAAGTTCAATATGTACGACATGTACCTACGTTACGTACGTAACGTACGATATGTTAATTAGTATTACAGCTTTGGTTTCAATAAGAAAACTTACATCTACACTACATAATGGCGGTTCAAACGAATTTCCAAAAATATATAAATTATTGCAGGATTACAGGTACTTTATAACTTTGCTAAGGCAAGATCATAACTTCAAATTATTAATAATACTAAGTATTCAGAATATTATCATTAATAAAATTGCGTTTACAAGCAGCCAATAAATTATACACCTGAATAAATTATACCCGTCATTACAATTTTCTCCATTAAAATAATAAGTTGGATACACCTGTTATTAAAGAGCTTTTTAAAATACATAGTTGGGTAGGTATATCATATAATATTACGTTTGAAATTCTGGATAAGAATTTAGCATTCTTATAAATTATCATCATAAATGGTTGCACGAAATCCCGCCATTATGTTACAAATTCAATTCAATTTTATTCAAAGGTCATCTTTCCGACGTCAAATTGTCAACTTGACGCCAGACGTCACACTGTATAATTGACGTCACCACAAAAATTGACATTCTAATTTCTTTAAAATAGATTCTATACTTAAATAAATAAGGTAACTTATATTAACTTACAAGTATTGTGCATTGCATATGAAAGTATACTCTGTAGCTGTGGTGTCTATGGTGTAGAATTAAGCGGTCTCCCGGCTCTTTCCATGGGTTTTTATGGAGTGCGCTAACCATAGAGCTAGCACGATGCCTGCGACCTGGAATAGAAAGAAAACACCACTTTTTAACCGACTTCTAAAAAAGGAGGAGGTTCTCAATTCGAATGTTTGTATTTTTTTTATGTTTTTCCGCGCATAACTCTGTCGCTTGCCAACCGATTTGAAAAATTATTTTTTTTATATAAATATTTTGTTGAAATTTGGTGGTTAATCATTTCCATGACTTTATGAAACTTTTACATAATTATATTGCCAAAGATAAGTGACCCGCTGGTTTTTTTAATCAATTTGGTCAGTAGCATACTTTTGACAAACGACTTCATCACCATCACCACACCTTTGTTCTTAGAATTATCCATTTCTGCTGCGCCCCGCGGTTTTATCTGAATAAGTTTTGATGCCGTGGAAATATCGGGATGAAAGTATCCTATGTTAGGACATAGGATACTTTTCATTCCGATATTTAGATTTTCCGCATTTGGGACATGGGTAGACTATGACCTGGTTTAGGATCCAGGTCATAGTCTACCCATGTGCCAAATTTCATCTAAAGTTCAGCCGTTTTAGCGTAACAAACAAACATACAAAAAATCAAATATTTTCTCTTTATAATATTAGATTAGGAAAAGTAAGAAGGCAGACTAGGTACTTATAAAAATGACAGTTTATTAGTAAAGTTTCGTTTTGTGAGAATCTTACTTTACTAGTAACAGAATTCCTTGCCTAAATTACCTATGCGAGGATTTATCGCGTTACCCTAGAAAATAGTCTATCAGCGAGCTAGATCTTGCGACCCTTTAAAATATTCTTTTACGATACCTAGGCATGTAAGGAGGTCATCTAGATTAGCGTACCGTTCAATAAAGTGAGGCCGTTAAAACCCTCGGCCTAGGTTAGAGATCTGAGATTGTGGCATTAAATTCTGGTATAGCGTGACCCCTGTGACGTCAGGAGAGGTACTAAGGGTTGCAAACTCGTTTATATGTAGGAGCAATTGTCAGGCGAAACACACAAGAAAATAACAGTCGTTTCCCAGCAATAATTTTTGCACAAAATTACTTGGTTTGATTTACGGAACGCGTAGATGACGACTTCGTGTAGGGGCCATAGAATTCTTATCACTGACGAATATAAAAACCTGAATTTGGAAGATAAGTTCCGTAGATGGCGAAAGAATGAAAGAAAATACATTTATTCAGCACAGACTAAAAGACGCACTATACACCAGATACATACATCAGATAAAAACAAATAAAAATTGTAAAGTCCGATGTAAGTAAATGTAAGTAATTAGCGGGAAAGTGTGCCTCACGGCTGCGTCAAAAACGCCCAGTTCAGCAAAAATGCCAGGTTGCTGCCAGATGGCTGCTTGTGCAGGTGGAGGTGTAATAAAAAAGGTTCACAAGTCTACTTGTCTCCCTCTATTTCTGTTCTGTGCTCGTGATTATAGATATTTTTTTTTTATATGCTCGTGCTTCTGTGACAAATAAACCTATTCTTCTTTCTTTCTTAGTCTGAGGAATCAATCCCGCCACCATCTTGCTTTTGCTTTGATTTTGATTTGTTTGACAAATACATTCTTTTTTTTGTAGCTCTTTGTAAATTGGAAAATCTCTTTAGCTTTTATCCTAAACCATACATGGAAATTGGAATGGTTTTTCCATTGAATTCATAAACGATGTTACTATTCTCAGTTGCTTCTCTTTTAGACAAAATACTTTTTAAGTCCATACGAAAATACCTTCCACAAAAAAGCTTCAAAGTTAACCCATTATCATATATCATCGTAAAGTTTCAGGCGTGATAACCTAATGAGTTAACGCGCGATAACCTAGTGACTTAGGTTGGTCGTGCAATTAATATAAATCCATGCTACGCAAATGTTGTTCGAGTCGTTTATAAAGCCACATTTCAAGGCTTTGAACATATTTTTCATGTCAGGTTACGCATAATTTCATGATTTTTTTGGTGAAAACTTGTGGAGAGCGTGTCGTTTTAATTATAAGCTGAATGTGTTATTAAATTGTCAAGTTCTGGGTAACAAAAGTGAGTTGGTTGTGTAGGTACAAACCATTATTTTTGTGGGACTTTTTTGATCAATAACTTTCCTTGTTTACCTCATTGCTGTTGAATGTAGGTCGTTTAGTAATTACTTATCTTAACATTACTTAATAAATAATTAGAATATATATGTCGTTTCCTTTCCTTTTGCCTTTGCTTTGCTGACTTGCCTTTAATATCTTTTTTTTTTCCGCCCAGTTTGATATATAACTTTTCTAAAGAGTACGTAGTTTATCCCCACATTAACAATGGCGTTGCATGGTTCGCATATCATACTAGCCCATGATATAGGTCTTTGACTGTCTCCTCAAAATAACAAAAGCCAGACTAATCATGGACATAATTATACAAACATCCCTATCACTCTCAAATAGGTAAAGGCTTAAGGAATACTAACCTCCAAAAAGCAGAAGAGAATCCCACAAACAATGACGGTCATGCCAGCACTATGCACAGTTCCAAGCACCTTGTCCTCACATCCCTCCTTGAAGTACTTCTCAGACGAGAGGCAGTCAGAGCGTTTGATCTCGGCGGAGCGGTCGGTGCCATCGTTGGGGCAACAGCTGAAGGACGGGTTGATGCGGGGCTCTGAGGCTACGTAGTTGTCGGGGCCGGTGATGCCGCAGCATTCCAACTGGAAGAGGAAGAATGGAGGGTAAAGAATGAGTTGGAACAGTAAATAATGCAGGTCACTGTACTGAAAATCTAGTATCCTAGTTATATTTTTGGCAGGAGTCAAGCTCATTTCGCCATCTGCGTTTAGAAGTATCGTATGACATATGACAATCCAAGAGTTTCGATCAGACGAAACTTTAAGTAAAATATGACCAGGCTCTTACTAACGTTCATATGATAGTTGATGAGCTGTCCCTCCTCTGAGCGACAGTTCAATAATTATCATATGATTCTAGATAGAGATTCTAGAGAGCAATTAGAGCTTAGTAAAGTATGACACGGAAGTCTAGTTAATTAAGGTCACATGGTATCAACTAATTTGTTCTTAGTCAATGTCATAAAAGCTATTAAGCTATATTTCTCCTATAATCACTTGTTTGATATTGATGCAACACAATATTACAAAATGTTAAATGATATAACAGTAGGATTGGTCACTTACGCTGGTCTGAATGCGGTCCCAGAACTCCCTGTAGGTAGAATCCTCTTCCTTGGTGGACTTGTTCTTGATGAAGGAGGCTCGCAACTGAGACTTTAGTTGACCCTCAATCTGAGGACGTAAGGCGGCCGCAGCGATGCCAACAGACAGCTCCAGGAGAATGATGATGATCAGGCAGCCGACGAACTGGGGAAAGTAAATGATATGGATGGATTATAAAATAGAAAAAAAACTAAAGGATTAATGAAGAAAGATGGTAGAAGATATCGTGAGGTGACCCACATATTACTGAACCTAAAGTTCTGACCAGAGTGCGACCATGGAAAAAAATTGGTCTATTTATAAAGTCGTTAGCCTAGGTCCCCACGGGCAATTTGAAAAACCAACAGTGTGTTTTTTCGACGCGCTAGGATGCACTCTGTTAGATTCTCAACGCTCGGCTCTACACGGAGAGATGAAAATCCAGTGCGCGATAAAATCCCTAAAAAAAAATCACTGACCTGAGTGCAGCCATGGAAAATAATGATCTATTTATGAACTCGTTACAGTTTAGTGTAATTTGACTGTTCATAATAGTAATTTAAACATTTCACAGTCTTTGAAGACGGAATTAACAACCGCTCCGTCTTTATTATCATTTAAACTGGATGCCATCCATTGTTTTCTTCATCATTAAACTTCCATAACAAACCATTTAAACCCACTAGCATCAGGCAAGCTTTATTTGTGTCGAAATCTTTATCAAGCTCATTATCAAAATAATATGCTGACAACAAAACAATAGGACATTTACCGACAGCACAGTTCATCAGGCGGCCTACATCATTTCCATAGTGAGGCCTGCCCATGACCAATTATGTTTTTGGGTCATTATTGAAATATAGGCGAAAGTCATGAGTTGAGTAGGTGGGTCAAAGTATAGAGTGGGGTTTGACCTAGTAATGATATAGATGATAAAGTTGAAATTAATTACCCTAATGTAGTAACTGGTAATGTTATAAGTTGTGAATTTGACCCATTTTAGAAGTATGGATCAAGCATATGCCAGTCGCGAAATACAAATATGGGAGAGTCTTAAAATATATATGCCAGTCGCGAAATAAAAATATGGGAGAGTCTTATAATACATATGCCAGTCGCGAAATACAAAAATGGGAAAGTCTTATAATACATATGCCACTCGCGAAATACAAATTTGTATTAGACTGACCTGAATATGGGAGAGTCTTATAATGCATATGCCAGTCGCGAAATACAAATATGGGAGAGTCTTATAATACATATGCCACTCGCGAAATACAAATTTGTATTAGACTGAACTGAATATGGGAGACTCTTATAATACAACAACTAGCTTCTGCCCGCGACTTCGTCTTTGTGAAATTTCGGCCCATCGCGTCGCATCCTATCGCTCGCCAGTGTTACTACTTCGTTGTCACTTAGTGTTCCTGACTTTTTTAGTTTTGCTCGGCTCTTAAGGGTCGTAGTGTGATGTTAGATAGCCTATAACCTCTCTCAAGAATTGGGCTATCAAATGCAATAAGATGTTTTTAATCTGACTGGTAGTTCCGAAGATTACCCCTTACATACATACAAACAAACAAACACAATTTACCTCTTTTTAAACGACTTCTAAAAAAGGAGGAGGTTCTCAATTCGGATGTTTGTATTTTTCTTTTTTTTTTTTTTTTGGAAAGGGTATTCTTCCCAAATGGTCCCATAGAAATTTCATCAAAAACGGTTCAGTAGTTTGGTTTTTAAACCAAAATTACTAGTAAAAATTACAACTTAAAAGTGAAAAATAAAAACTTTTTTGCAAAAAAAACAACCGACTTCCAAAAACGACACTACAAAGTGAAAAATAACTTTAATTTCGGAAGTCGGTGGCAAACAACGAAAATGCGAACCCAATGACACCGACTTCCGAAATTAAAGTTATTTTTCACTTTTTGTAGTGTCGTTTTTGGAAGTCGGTTGTTTTTTTTTCCAAAAAAGTTTTTTTAATATTAGTATAGAAGAATTTACTCTTTGTTCACAATTCTACCGAGCCTAAGTATGTTTTGCTGGGATAATGAAATAAAAAACTTCGGACTGTTCACAAATTGGACACGCCATGGTGACCAATTTTTCGTCACACTCTATTGGTCAATTAACGCGTCTATTGGTGATTCGCAGTTCGTATTATTTGTTTCAAGGTTAAACTAAATATCGTCACCTACTTTGACTCTTGCTTATGGTCTTTATAGTTCAATCATTGGGGACTTGGGTGACTGGTTATTTTCGTCACAATTACGTTAACGTTTGTTATTTCCTAAACTTCAGAGCTGTCAGTGTGTATTCCCTTGAATCCGAAGGACTTAATTATTGCTTTATACTGTCACTGTATATGTCACTGACAAATGCGTGCACTGAATGGACAGGTCCGCCAATCTGGGTGGTTCTTTGCTCAAAAGACCATTTCAGACATCAATCTGATCTGCCCATGATTTTGTCTGGACATTAAAAGAGACTATGACCTCTGAGTTTGTTTCGGCGTTTCTTCTCAGAGATAGTCAGATTGGAAACGTCAACCTCATCTAGTTTTAAAAAAATATGATTTATTTGTAAAAGTGTTTGTACAAAGCCACTTGTAGAAATAGAGTCATTTATCATCTATAATTTATGGAAAAAACTTGGTTACTCTTGGTGTACTTAGTTATATCTTCCGGCGATACTTAGCTACATTCACCAGTTGACAGTGAAATTATCACATTCGATTAAGAAATAGCTACTCACGACATACAACAGCTTGGGACTCTCCTTCCAGGCGCCGAAGCAGCCGAAAGCAGCGATGATGATGATCAGGACTCCGATGGCTATCAGGAGTGCATCAGTCTCGTGGCCGGTCGGCTCCATGCCAGCAAACCCCTTGATCATTCCCATGTCCACGCATGCTGCTGCTATTATCACGACGCCGAAGATCTGAGGAAAAAAGATAGGTTTGGTTACATTTTCATTCGTATATAAGCCAATTTGCCTAGAGCAAACGTGGTGATCAATGATCATGCCTTCTCTGTATGAGAGGAGCCCTTGCCCTGCAGCGGCACAACAGGTAACTGGCTGATATTATTATTATACTACTAGAATGTTGATAAGAAGTATACAGGGTTATTTGTAAAACACCAGAAACCTCTTAAGAGGTCATTGTACTCATCATTAAGAACAACTTTTACTATAGGACCAAACCTGAAATCGCGAAAAAAAAATCAGCTGCTCCCTACATTTTGACGAGTTATACGAACATAAATGTAGGGAACAGCTGATTCTTTTTTCGCGATTTCAGTTTTGGTCCCATAGTAAAAGTTGTTCATAATGATGAGTACAAAGACCTGTTAATTAAGAGGTTTCTGGTGTTTTACAAATAACCCTGTATATGCCTATGCCCGCCCACCCCCAGGGTTAAAAGTATCCCCATACCAAATTTCATCTAAATCAGTCTAGCCGTTTCGGATATAAGCCGGAACAAACAGACAGACAAAATTAAAAAAAAAATGGTTTTTGTCATAAGTACCTTATAACCTTTCATATGCATTCAGTAAAAAGCTATCATTTTGACATTACAAGCCGACACTTCAATTTTATTTATTTGTAATCTATATTTGGTTACATTTTGATTGCAGTTCGTATTTATTTAGTAGTTTTGTAGTCAGGAAATAAGACAAGATGAAAGAATTGGATAGTAAAACCGGACATTGTACCTATTTTAGAATAACGTTTGGTTTTATAAAACTTGTAACCTATATGAGAGTCCCGTTCTAAAGATCGATATATCCTGTACTGCTCATTCCTATAAACATATTAGTCTGAAATAATCGTTCTTTAAAAACGATCAATTAATATAATTTAAGCTACTGCATAGTTTCATCATTTACATGGAGCGACTACCTATCTGACCTCTACAACCCAGTTACTGGGTAATACGAAAACCCCTGGTTAAAACTGGTTGTCAGACTTTCAGGCTTCTGACGACCCGTAACAACTGTCAAAGATCAACGAATGACATTAATGAATGATGCATAGTTTATAATAATAAAAGTTTTCATTGGAATTTATTAAAAATAAAATGTACGTGATGTAAGTAGCTAAAAAGTGTTTGGTGAGGTGTTTCAATTCTTCGCAATACTAATTTAATTAGCACTAAATATCCTTAAAACCTTGAAAAGATTATAAATGTTCTGAGAACTTTACCACAAAAGCCGGGTAAATTGTTAGATAATTAAATTAGAATACATTAGATGATGTCAGGGATGTGCTCATCATTAATGTTACTGCATTGTTATATTTGAGTAAATTAAATAAATGACTAAGGACTGGCTCGTTACTCTAGTGGTCGCATGCGCTTCTGCTGAGCGGAAGGTCCAGCCGATCGATTCTGTAAAAACTCACCGTGAAAAGTTAGGTGAAGTGAGCTAAGAGTGAGCTGTCAATAGTGTCAATCCTAGCATTAGTTGGAATTACAGCTCACTCCACGCTCACTTCACCTAAGTTTTCACGGTGAGATGGTTACAGAATCGCACTGCTGGTTACGATTCCCAGGTGCGATTTCCAAGTGTTATTACGTTTTCCATGAGGAATTTCTTAGTAGCAGCCTGGAGTATGGATTGGTGCCCAGTAGATGGCGATAGGCTCGCCCCATATTAAATTGGACTAAAACATAATTAGGAGAGTGGGCGCCAAAAACCCGTGTAGCGACAAGAAAAGCTTAACTTTGACTTTAAATTACACTAAAGTTAAAAGTTAAAGATAATTAAATTAAAGAAAGGGACTTTGTATCTATTGAGGAAAGAGTGAAATTCGCGTGATTGTAACTGTGGGCCATTAAGTATCCATTAAACAAGTCTGTAGAACTCCATGAATTAGAAAAACAGAATTTTCCAGAACATTAATTATATTAGATGCTGTTGTCTGTTTGAGAGGGTAAATTAAAGTATATTTAGTAAAGATGCAAAGTGGTAGCCAACTGGTATCGGCTTACGAGGCGTAGGTCGTAAGTTCGAACCCAGGTAGTCACTTTACTTTGTGTATTTAATTTCATCACCACTGCTCTCAAAACGGTGAAGGAAAACATCGTGAGGAAACCGGCATGTCCCAGAACAAAAAATTGGAAGACCTGTGACATCCACCAACCCGCACTGGGCCCGCGTGGTGGATTATGGCCCACTCCCTCTCACAGAGAGGAGGCCCGTGTCCCAGCAGTGGGAACAGTATAGGCTGTTTATGCTGAGTTTTACTAACTGTGATTCATTCCAAAATCGTTGGCCATTTAATTTCAGGTGGGTGTTGTCAATTAGAAGCAATATCCGATTACTATTTGGCAACGCCCACGTTCACACGTCGGTCGTTTTCACACCGTGATTTATAGTGTCAATGGGTTGGTGTTGATACTTCTCGTTATCGTAGTTAAGTAATATCTTTTGTGTAGGTACTTGATTAAACGATAGGTACATTGTTTGTAAATGAACACAAACACAAACACAAAATATAATAGTTTGAGAAAAATATGCTTTCAACGTATTCTGAAGCCTCTGTGTACGTTGTATGCATTTTTTTTTCTTTTCTTTTTTGTGTTTGTGTTATTCTTTGCGTCGTGTTTTACCGCAAATAAATCTATTTTCTCTCTTTTCTTTTTTTCTTTGTCTATTCCTTTTTATTGTGGAATGGGCCAGCTCTTGACTCGATCTCACCTGCACTGCGATTCTGTAACCATCCCACCGTGATAACTTAGGTGAAGTGAGCGTGGAGTGAGCTGTCATTCCAACTAATGCTAGGGATTGACTTTATTGACAGCTTGTTTATCTCACGGTGAGATTTTTACAGAATCGCTCGGCTGGTGGATAACTATGGATGAAGTCTATGATGGAACGAGCAAGCCTAGAAGATGCCTATTCTGTTTTAAATATACGATTAGTGGGAAATCAAAGAAACGATGGATGGACTGTGTGAATGATGATATGGTTAGAAAGGGTGTGAGTAGTGTGACTACCGAGATGTCAACTAATAGAGAGGGAGGGAAGAAAAAGACATGTTGTGCTGACCCCAAATAAATTGGGATAAGGGGGATTATGATGATGCCTATTCAGAGTTTCAGGTGATTCTACAAGTTTTCTGTTGTTGTAGTTGATACAGGTCAAGTTCGTTGTCAAAAGGCACAAAAGAAAATTATCTGCTAGATGGATAGTTCAATAAAGTTGAAAACGCAAATATCTGGACAAGTTAACAACAATATCGCGCTTAAGGACTGATTTTGGAGAAATCAGCCCAGATAATTTTATCGGAGGAATAATTCTGAATTTTTGACGGTTCACCCATACAAAAACTGTCAGACGACAATTTTATTCTAAGAATAAAAATTATCTGTTGATTGAAAAATCAGCCCTAAAAGATATAACATACGTCATATTCGTGAACGGGCGCTGTCAGTAGGGACTGCATGTCATCTCTTTGCTGCCATGGCTTATTTTAATTTACTTTAATATTTGAATTGTTTTTTATTTCTTTTAACTTTTTATTACGGACGCTTTTAACGTTCTGCATCGTTCTCACATGCATACTTTTGAACACGAATGATGTAACCAATACTTTGTAACGATATTATTTTGATTTAAAAGAGTGTCCATGGCGTTTCTTGCCCGTTCTTCTCCATAGGTACCTACTACGCTTTGGAATGGGCAACTAGCTTCATCTTTCTGACTGACCGACCCCTTGACAATTCAAAAGTGCCTGTAATTGGTTTATTTAAAATAAATACTTTGAGTTTTGAGTTTTTTTGAGTTATATTTCCTGGCACATTGAAGCCATTGCACATTGTTTTATAATAATTATGAACCTAGTAACAAGAGAGCCTACAATTTAACATCTAAAGACAATAAAGACAAAACAGCACACGATTACATCTTCTCATAAATCTCAAACAACCCAGGCTCGAATGTATTACCGTGTCTGTTTGATATACAGGCCATAAAAATGGGTCACGCTGCCCTATAGCCGTTGTATGAGCGGCCATGGAAATGGGCCATAAACTGCACATAAAATAGACGATTTCGTGTCAAAAGTGTTGAAACTTTTCTGGCCACGGTTATTTCTTGGGAAATGATTTCTTAAATAGTACAGTGATCAGAAGTTAGGTTTGTTTGCCAGATGCAAAGTACTGATGTGTATCTAAATGACCATCATCATCACATAGTATCAGCTTCTAATATCTATATTGGACAAAAGGCAATAATAGATATTAAAAATAATGCAATATGTAAAAAAACCTGTCTGACCCGAAAGGGGTTCATAGCTACTGCAATATAATTACCAAAAAGTAATACACAACCTTATTGTTATTAAAACCCTAAACACCCCCTGACGTGTAAAAGTGCAATACCTATGCGTTCAAAGTGTATGGAATAGCATCTTTTTTTTTTATTCAACGCAATGAGCGTTGAAATTTTTCCTCGGTTCAGAATCATGTACTGAATCCACGGACACGTTGCGCGTCCGTGTCCCTGCCACCCTGTATGTTCTAGAATATAACATAATACAATTTGCAGCTAGATTTAGTTTATGCAAATCACTACTGCACGGTTGTTATTTGTTATTGTCCACTGGTGGCGACCTTGTGAAAATTATTCAGCCGCCAATCTCTGTTCTGTTCGGCACATTTCCTGTGCGTCATTTCACGTTTGTTTATTGTGCATTGATTGCATGATTAGTGTACTTTTTGTGGCTTTTATAAAACACCTACGTGTTGGTTTGTTTGCTCTATTTATCCAGTATACATAAATGACGGGTGTAAAAAGACACTTAACGAAGCCGAGAGACACTTGTATACCCCGTCATTGAATTTTTTTTTTTTTTTTGTACTGGGCTATACCTTGGAACCCTTCTGGTCAAAATTCCAACTTTTACTGACTTTTTTTACGAAAACAAGTTTGTAATGACAACACTTTAAATCAAATCAAATCATTTATTTCAGATAAATATCCATAGGTAAATTTAACACTAGTCGAAAGTACAATTAAGAATAAAAAGAAATAAAACAAAATAAAGTCACAAACTTATAAAATCAAACTCAAAATTAAAAATTAAATAAAAAAAAAACAAAATTAAATTTATAATTAATTAAATACCACGACCCCTGTACAGTTAAATGCACCTATAAGCATAATGTTTTGAGTATGTTACATTGCGAACTATCGCAAATTTTCACATCAAAAACAAAAGTCGTTTCCCAGCAATTATTTTTGTGCAATATTACTTAGTTTAATGTAGGTACAGAATGCGTAGTTGAAGGCTATGTGATGGGTCTTTTTACAGCATGTATGTACTTATTTTTAAATAAAAAATATATGTTGCTTGATTTTAGGTCCCGGCTGATATAGGTACCTACTCAAATGGTGTGTTTAACTGAAACAAGATTCAAACCTTAATGTCAGCACCTAAAACACTTACACCCTATTTATGTCAAAATTACATTACCTACTAATTACGCCTTGTACACGCAAATCATGATTAACAAACAGTAAGACATTACTTTATTGGTACTTAACACATTAAATACTATTTTTATAAGCTAATACTAATATATACGAGTATATATATATATATTATATGGCAGTTGTATTCTGAAATAAGATAGAGTCAGATGTTACAACAGTCGCACAATGTCGTAACTCTCAAATTTTCGTAACATCTTGTTTCAACGAGCATGTGCGAATGAATGGATGCCTTGTCAATAAGGCATGGTGCAGCCATGACGTCACTGTATTGCCATGGCGTCAAGGTATTGTACTGCTATGGTTATTTCGTTCAATGTCAACAGGCGCGTCCTACATAGTAATTCTATTTATATTTAGTTGTTGGTTTTATATAATCGGAATTTAATCTTAGTATGCAGGTGAGGAATTTAAAAATTTGATGTGTTGAATTTAAATCATAATTCATGATGTCAATAAGGAAACATTAAAAAAACCAGAAAGAATACAAAATTTAAGTGCAGATGGTAAGTAAACAAGACAAAACTGGAGTCGCCTACAAAAAGTATTAATGACAAATACAACACAGTTTTTAGAAAAATCGATAATGCAAGTATTGCTTGAACAAGAGAATAATTTAACAGGTGCGACAACCATAAAGACCTAACAGACAGCTCGGTGACGTGATAGCTTCTTTTACGGCAGACTTTATATCATTATAACAGAGCTGCTAAAACTGGCTTCCGAGAGATGTCGTCATCAATTCCGTAATACCTTCCACATTATGTAGATGTTACATCATTTTGCTAAATGGTAATTTGAAGAGCATGAAACTCAGTATCTTGGCGACCATTGCAACATTTGATGTGTGTCATGTTTTTATAATTGGACAATAAAAATAAATCTTAAATTATGTGTACTGCGTCATGTCCTTAGAACCTAGGTTAGTCTAAACTAATATTAAAATAAAGAGAAAAGATTTGATGTCTGAAGATTTTATCTATTACAATTAGAAACAAACTTACAAAATGTTTGTTTGTAATTGTAATATGTTAATAAAGTCAAGAATGCTTAACCGATTTTAAAAATTCTTTATCAGCGAGCAAAATGGGCTGTATATTTTACAAGCTTTTATTTTAGTATATTGTGGTGTCTTAAAACTTCCACGCGAACGAAGTCGCGGGCAGGAGCTAGTATACCATATAGCTGTAAGTATATTAAAATATACCATATAGCTATACGTTTTAACATTGTACAGTTACATTGTGAGCCTGTGTTTAAACAATATTCATCATAATATTAAGTCCTTGATATCAACTTTCAGTGAAACCAGATACAGTTCTTAGCTGAATTTCAATACTACAATATCTACACTGACGAATAATTTATTAATTAAAGCAGTAGGACAAGTCAAACGAGACAGTGAAATCGATATAAAAACAAAGTTGTTATCAATCCAAGCCAGACGGAACATATTACAAATGTTCGTTCATTCATACAATGGTAATGAGAACGGGCCAAAAACATGAGTCTTGATTGACAATGTGGTCGTAAATAAGGAGGGGAAAGTTAATGAATATTTAGTGGTTAGCATAAAAACAATTGCCAATAATGATTTGTCCCGTTAAGATCTCGATGGCATACAAGCAGAATTTAAAATTGCACTTTGAGCAAAATGGGTTGACGTCGAGTTAAAATACTGTAGACATAGTTTTTGTTCAGTTTCAGTGAAAAGGAACTAAACACTCAACTCATATCAATTCATGAACATAAAATGGATTGATTGAAAAACTAGTAATGAATGAGGAAATACAGTCTATGTTTGACTATAAAAACCACATAATATGGTTGTACGGAACAGATGCACTCCAAGTTTTAGCTGTAAATAATTACAATCATGTATGTGTCCCTATACTTTAAAGCAATGAACCTTGAAATCAAGAGTGCTCTTGAAAATCTGTTGAACATCTGTCGTGTGTAAATTGGTCTAATTGTTGCAGGAGCGTGATAACATCGCATGACATCAGGACCATTATTCTATTTTAATGTCCACTTCGCAAACTCGATCATAAAACGGTGGTGTTATTCCACTGCAATATTCGATTCAGTCGAAGTGTGAATTTGCTATGATTTATTTTAAAGTGAGTTCGCTTTCGGATTGTGTACGGTCACTAAAATTAGGCTTTGAAGTGAATTTTACATAATTGCGTTACTGCCTCTTAAATTTTCCTATTTTGTTCTTGCTCACAGCATAAATTAAAGAAAATAGGTCTTACTATACTAGAGCTAGCGCCTTAAAATGACATGCTGTTGGGGTTCTGACCTACTTAGGATAGTATCCTGATTAAAATCATCATCATCATCATCATCATCATCATCATCTGCCTAGCCTTTTCCCAACTATGTTGGGGTCGGCTTCCAGTCTAACCGGATCATCAAAATCATCATCATCATTAATCATTATTCTTTCAGTTTTTTCAGTATCTCCTCTTTTAATGTAATGAAATTGAAAGTAAGTAATTTTATTGGTGCTAACACATACAACTAATCGTTAAAAGATAATGTGCGGCCACGTTTATTTCCTTACCGACAAATTATTGGCAATGAACTTCAATTCTTCTGCTGGAGAATAGGTACCATTTGAAAGATTACCACAAAGTAAATTTTACCACCTACATTATTCTATTAAACCTGAATCGTCTCTAACCACTACTTTATTTACAGGAATCAGAGCAGGTACTGTTACCCGTGGTGAGTAAAATTGTCATAGACCACAATAGCCAAGAACATCATCTATAGAATAGTCCACTATTTCCCACGATTGTATAGTAAAATGATATCGACCAATGTTATAGGTACTTCTCGGGCGCGCGCGACCTAAATTCATGACCCGGTCATAGTGTCGATTTAAAAATACACCTTCTAGCTTAATTGTAGCCGTATTTACGATTTCATGTGGGTAACATAAATATTTTTTGATGTCATTTTTATTATGTTAACTTTTTCTGAGATATCGTTCGAGAATAAGTTAATCTAGTGTTGCATTGGTGTTAATCTAGTGTTTCAGTGGAGAAAACCTCTGAAGTCGAGCATGGTGCTGAAAGTAGGAGTAGATGAAGGAACATAATAAAGAAGAAAGTATTTAAACCATTTCAAAGTCTCGAACCACAGTATAAAGGAAACCATGCAAAGACGAAGCAGTGGAGACATGAGATGACATGCTGCGTCGATCCTAAATAAATTGGGATAAAGAGAATGATGATGAATTTCTTAATAAACTTACAGTTGAGACAACCTTTGCAAAATTTCGTTAGATAGGTAGCCAAGTATAGGATCAAAGTGGTAGCGCAATATCGGAAAGATCACAAAGTTAACAACATTAACTGATAAAACTATTGCTGAGCTAAAGAAAAACAAGAACAACTTTTCTCATCCAAAAGTTCCACCTGGTTCCACCTAATGTTTCGATCAGCCAAGCGTCTAATGAATAAGAAATCATTCCGCCTAAGCAGAAATGCATTAATGAGTATCTATTGATTGATGGAGTCTACATATTGAGCGACCACAACACAGCTTGTACCACCCTGCGTGATTAACATATACCTCCATACAATACTAATTTAATGGTAAGGATCCAATGACCCGGTCACGGAAATAATTATAATGACATTTGGACATCAAATTATACATTCAGGTGAATCAGTGAAAATTTTCCGTCAAGGGAACTTTCCGACTGAAACAAATCGATTTCCAGACACTTGTAATGTTTGATGAAAATGGTAATAATAGGTATCTATACAATGTAGTATAAATATCTATTATTACTTTCATATAGACAAGTAAGTAGGAAAAGAGGCAATGAGTATATAGGAGAAAGTCTGATCGATTCTAGCGCCGGTGATCAAAAAGTGTTGAAGAAAAGTTTCAAATTCAATGCAGTTATTTCCTTCTGGTACAGGAGTCGATCAGTCAGAAAGTTGAAGCTAGCTAAGAAAAAGGTAAATCAAATAAACGATGGACGGATTGTAATAACTGACGATGTGGCTAGAATGGGGATGAATACTGAAATAGACGCTGAGAAAGACGTATAGAAGATGCTGTGTACACAACATCAAAAATTAAAAAAAAAATTAGGTACGAGCTGGGCTGGGGGATGACGATTATGGAGCAAGTGGAGAGAGAGAGAGGAGAGAGAGTTTAATGACAATAATTGTAAATTAAATATAACAAAGAATATTGTAGCTTTTATAGTAACTTTGCTAATAGTTTTGATTTGTCGTTTTGATTAACAAACATCTGTTAGGCTATCGTGTTAATTCATGGCCATGGCTGACTACTGTTGAACCACGTGTTACATTAATATTCTAAACAATGTCCCCCTGTTAGTTAACATGACCAAAATCCCCAAAGTGTGTGTAGACTGAACTGTGTAGACAACTACAAATCACGTTGGTAGCTTTGTTTTGATTTGACTAATTCTTTGCTATGGTCTCATATACATACATGTTTTATAAGCATTTTTTTTTTATATAAAACAATGTATTCCGTTTTCTTTGGTTACACATGTGCATAGAAGGGCCGGGCGTTTAAAAGACAAAAATGCTTATTTGAGGAGTATCTGAAAGTCCGTGTCTTGTGTAACATTTTTGCCTCATGTGTGATAGACGATGACGTGGGGAATCGTTTTAAAATCAAATTTGATTCATTTCACAAACACGCCTTTTATCGTTCTTCTACTCGTATCTATATTACGGTTTTATATTACTAACATTATCCAACACATGGCAAAAACCTAAAGCAATAAAAACAGTCTCGTCGCCAACGCCAATTTGACTTTTGCCCATTCCAACTGCGAGCAAGGTTACCCGACTTAAAAGTTTAGTTGTTCTTTCAATGAAATTAACGTATGTCAACCTTGTTTTAGCAGTGTTGTACGCTCGGGGACGTCTAGGCTAGATATTTCTAGAGTAAGTTGACATCTACGGAAAGCCCACACAATGCGAGGTTAGGTTATTCGTCTAACGGTTTTATTATATTATAAATACTCTTCCAGTGTATAGATAGGCGGCCAATGTCAGCGGAGACTAGCCACGACGCGTGAGATATTATGTATAGTGCACTAGTGTCTGCGCAGACGCAGGTGTACTCACTCTTCCCTGATACTCATAGTCCGATGGGACGGCAATCCGGGGTTGGGTTTTTCCATTGGATTTTTTCAGTAATAGCCCGGAGTTTGGAATGTGGTGGTGTGATACCACCTTGCGCCGGAAAGCACGTTCAACCGTTGATCCGCGGTGGTACCTATACTCATGTTGTATAGTACGATGTCATCGTGTGTACTCTAATGAGTCACATCGATGCGTGGAGGCGCTTCGAGTAAGCGGATAAATAAACCATTCTGACATTAGTCTCGTAGACTACGCAATGGTGATCTAACAGGTCAGGGCTGACAAAATATTTTTCTAATTTAAATAATTTTCGGAGTGTTTTGATTTCAGTTCAAGGCTTAATTTGGTTAGTGGATTGTTATGTTAAGGTTGCGAGATGACATCTTGCTACACTGTTTATTTATTTATTTTGTCTTAACAGTACCTCGATAAGTTATTGACATCAATGCAGATATGTACCTATAGCCTACCTAAAACCGGATCCCTACTTTCACGCTCTAAAAATCAAAACAATTCTCAACAATTAAAAGGCACTTTTCTTGTCTATCTGTATGACCGCTCAGATCTACTAAACTGCACAATCGATTTTGATGCGGTTTTCACTATAATTTAGAGCAATTATTCCGGAAGGTTTATGTGAAGGTACATTAACTTAAATATAGATCTGCTGAACTAAAAATCTCACTATGAAAATTTAGGTGAAGTGCCAATACAAAATATTAGATGGAATGCACCTGATGTTTTGGATTACAACTGACAGACTGACAGTATTAAAAAAATTATTGGCACAATTGAGTTCACTTCAAGCTCCTTTCACCTACGTTTTCACGATGAGTTTACAGAATAGTTCGGCAAAAGTTCTTTCTTCTTTACAACTTGTCCGAAGCAAGGGCAACCGGTTAGTGTCTATTAAAAAAAAATACAACATTGTTTTCCTCACACCTTCAAGCATGTAGATTCAAATTCAAATTCAGATTTATTTATGGCATGTGCATAGTCTACCTATGACCATGAGAAAACCTAAGACTCGTCGCGTTTTGTTCTTGTAATGTAATTACAGTGTTCCATGTCAGATGATGTATCACTTAGGTCACGCAGACGTCATTTACTTACACACTACTAAGTCATGGCTGATAAAGAATAGTATTTAAAGTAATAAATTCTTGGTAAGTGATGGTAATTATTAAATTATACAGGTTTGTAAAGATAAATGTGTAATGAAAGACGAAATGATTAAACTAGTTGAAGAATTAAAAAAGTATGGTGATGGCTGGAGCAGAGTCCTTTTTTTAGTAGAAGACATAACACAGACTGCTTTGGTTAAATGAATCAAAATATTGAAAAAAATGTGCGTGTTCTTTATATCGTACCTTTTTAAGTATATGGTAGTGTATGGTATATGATCGCTACGGAATCTAGGGATTGACAGCTCACTTCATACTCACTTTACCCAGATTTTCGCGGTGAGTATTTTACAGAATACACCGACTGTTACTGTTATTAATCTCTCTAATCTCCTCTTTAATCTAATGAAATCCTACTAATATTATAAGCGTGAAAGTTTGTACGGATGGATGGATGTTTGTTACTGTTTCACGCAAAAACTACTGAACGGATTTGGATGAAAAATGGCACACAGATGGTTTATAACCAGGATTAACATCTAAGATACTTTTTATCCCGATATTCCCACGGGATCGAAACTTATGCGGGTGAAACTTCGGGGCGCAACTAGTTCTATATAATTATAAAATAAACAGAAAAGTGTACCTATGCTGTGACATGAATTGAAAATAACTAATCATAATCTTTCCACTCTTGTCCCATGTTTTCTTCTTCCATTCTCCCCTGTCAACCATCACGCTATCATTCACTCCCTTCTCTTTCATATCATTCCTCACACAATCCATCCATATTTTCTTCGGCCTTCCTCTCCCTCTCCATCATTAAAAATAATAAACTATGAAAAATGAATTGATGATAATATTTATATTACGTACCGCCCGTTCGAAAGTATAACAAATTAAATTAAATTGATACAAACTAATTGAATTTTTGATCAATTAGTAAAATTGAACTACAACATGGGAAAGTTGTAGAGGTACAAGTTAGTAAATCAATTTCAATTACTTCCGAACTTTGTAATGTATTGGGTTGATGTTTTGGGCTTTTATTATAATTAACGTTTAGTTCGTAGGTAGGTACAGTGGAGATATTTATTGTACCCTATCCTACACATTAAAATAATACATATAATTTGTGTAAGCGCCAAAACACACACACGATACGACGTCGCATCGTGGCGCGTTGCGACGTCGTGTTACGATGCGATATCGTGTGGTGTAAATCTATGACGTTACGTCGTCGTGAATTTCTATTGCCAGCAATGTCACGCTTACAATGAGATCAACAAAGCTAATTAGTACTAAAGGTATTGATAAAAGCGAAGAACTTTGCCCTAAAACCTCACCTTTGACCTCGTCGTGTTGTAAAAACTACGTATGTATGTACAAGTACTATAGGGCCAAAACACATCAGACGATACGTCGTCTGATGTTCTTCGCTTTTATCAATACCTTTAGTACTAATTAACTTCGTTGATCTCATTGTAAGCGTGACATTGCCGGCATAGTTTTCATTTATAATTAAATGTCCAGTAATGTTGAAAATAGTCACACATGTCGCAGTAAGATGGTTAAAGCCGTGGTATAGTTATATCCCTTGGGATATAGCTACCGTAATATAGTTACATGGAAGCGTTTTATAACTGTCTTACACGATCTAGTAATTTAGCTATCTTACTAAACTAATCTAGTAACCAACCACCAACCATCCAACAACCATCAACCAACCATCTTACTGCGACACATACATTCTGACTTCTGATGTTCAGGAAACTTAAATTACATCCAAAATACTTAGGAAAAGCTTACTCTATCTTATTAGTTCAATTGTCTATGGTCGACAAACAAAGTTCTCAGTGTCAATAGAAAGTTTAAGAGTATCCAACATCCATTTGCAAACTTGCGTGGGATAAGTAACGATATTACCTATCTAGTCTTGTTTGAATTATCAATAATGATGGGAAAAGGCTGTTTGGTTTTGTGTTACGTAAACGCGTATCACCGATATTCCTGAATATGTTGTGTATGCAGTATTAGAGACTAGAAACTGTTGTTCCTTGTAAATAATCAAGATCATTAAATTAAACAAAAAAAAAAGACATTAAAGTTACTGAACCGTGACAACCCTAACGAATGGCTTTATTCCAAGAGTTCGGCTGTATAACAAAAACGCGATCGTCCTTCACGCGTTGGTTTTAGACGGGAATCGAACTACATATCTACAGTATGTTGTCATGTTTATAAACACTACTACTTATATTTACCTATTTTTAATCGATTGCAGAATAAAATTCTTTTCTTCGGAAATGAAAAGGAACAAAACCTTAGTGTCAGTGTAGTGTAAAAAAGTGTAGAAATAATAGTGACAATGACACACGTATAACACAAGAACAAAGTGTTTGTATCATCACATCAGACTATAAAAAAGCGGAACGCAGTTGTATAAAGTACAGACACCACCAGGTCAAGCTACCCGAAACTGTCAAATTTCCCCAATCAACCTTGAACCTTAATGCTTTAGCGATAAAGTTGAAAATCTACTAAAGAAATTTGACAGATTGTAGTAGCTTGATATGCTGGCGTCTGTACAATCAACACTATTCTAAGTTTTAAAATAATTATCAAGTAAAACATTAAGTTAGATTTAAATTGTTTATTAGTCTTGTAAGACTAATAGCCTAAAGGCTAGATTGTAATTAATTAAATTGATTGATTGTAATTAAAAAGGAGGTGAGATGAGATGCTCATGACAAGAAGCGGATACTCTTAGAGTGGTGTTTAATCAAGTCAGATTTCCTTAAATCGTCAGTAACTAAATATCGAAAAACGAAAGCAAAACATAAACAGATGGGAAAAAAGAACCAATACGATGGGAAATCGAACCCGTTAACCTACATAATATATATAGCTATAGGACAGTTTAAACCCACAGGCCACAGATAATGAAGTCCTCGCGTGACTTCACACATTGCATTTACCTACAACATCGATTTTATCATTAACTACCTATTCTTATCGCGTCAGATATACTATTCCTTTTGTTGAGGCTTTTAGAGTTCATCGAAGAATCCCATTTTTTATGCCATCCCAAACATCCATGCACCCGAAAGTGGAACCGCCGATGGACAACTGCAATACCGAAGGCACTGCGGGTGAGTTACCTACCTTTAGACCTGCTTCGAATATCAACTCAATCTAGGACATGACAAGGAGTACTCCAGTGGGATTTCAAAGGCAAGTCTTTGAATCTGTGGGTGGTAATCTCAGATCTATATGCATACTAATAATAAAGCCGAAGGGTTTGTTTTTTTTTGATTGGATGGGCTAATATCTGAAACAACCCAGTCGCATTTGAAAAATTCTACTTGCATTTGATAGCCAAGTACTTGAGGAAGGCTATAGGCTATGTAACATCACGCTAGAACTCTTAGGAGACGAGCAAAAAGAACGCTAAGCGTAAACGAAGTAGCGCTGCTAGACGAAATTCTGGACAGAAGCTAGTACCTTACAAATACATACTAGTAAAAACACTGACAACATAAAATAAAGAAGATACTAAAAACTGCTAGGTACTTAACTATTAATTGTATTCCTTTCCGCGAGAATTGTTTCTCAGTCTCCGATAACAAAGGCTTTATGAAATTGTTGGTGTAACCAGCCATTGAAGACTTAATGCACAAGATTCACTAAACTATCTGTCAGCCAGTCACAGTCATATTTTCATTAATGATCATTTTGTGAATACGAATAGTAAAGTGGCTACTGTGTTTGTAATTTGGAGCTATTTGCACAAACGAGTCTGGCGGGCTCGCTTCCAAGCTAGCTGTTATTTATGTCCAAATTATGATCATAAATCCTAATTCACAACTAAATGATTCCTTAACTGCGAAGTCATGCTAACGAGTATCTAGAATTTAGAGAAAAAAAAGGAAAGCTACTGAGCTTCTTTAGAACTATGCACCGTCTGAGGGGCGATTCTCGTAATTTTAATAACGTTCACAGTCTGATCTGTCTCAATCTGTCAAAAAAAACATCAAATTTCCCTACATTATGACAAGTTTTTGACATTTGTTTGTCGCTGAGATGAGACTGCGACTAGATTTTGAACGTATTAAATTATAAGAATCGGCCTTGTGTCACATCTTCTTCTTAGTGTGTCGATAGCAATCTATATAGAGTCGGCCCAGAATTCGGCTACGAGTTTGGCATCTTCAGTAGCGTCCACTAGTTCTTGTAACGTACAGACAAACGGCATCACCATGCTGGACATGATATTAAGTTTACCGTAGTGTGTAGATCAACACCACATTTACACTCTAGGTTTGAGTTATATATGAATCTCCACCCGAGCACCTGTGAGGTTTATAACACACTAACAATAGCAATGGCTTTAACTTTTTACAGTTCAACAAAATTCATTGCGTTATTTACGTTGTTGAACAGACAAATTTTTCGAACATATGAAGCCATGGATTAGCAATATCCTTCAAAATGATTCAGATTGTGATTGGTAGGGTGTTACGCAATTAGCCGTCTGCACCCTAATTGCGTAACACACGACCAATCGGAATCGGTTTCATTTTGACAGTTCAACAACATTCATTGCGTTATTTACGTGTTGAGCACACAAATTATTCGAACTTATGAAGCAATGGATTAGCAATTTGCTTCAAAATGATTCAGATTCCGATTGATCGTGTGTTACACAATTAGGGTGCTGGTTCCCGAGTTTGTTTAAAGACTTCCGGTTAGCCATTAAGGCATGTCCAGATGGCAGATTTTCAACAGATGGTATGAATGGGTTAGGTAGGAAAGCACTATCTCGCCACAGCTTAAGTCTTTCCTTTCATTATTAAGTATATCCCATATTTAACCTACGGTTGCTCAAAGTTCCCTTTTATTATATAATCACACACACATTATACTAAAGCTCCGTAAGTATATACTTACGGAACTTTAGTATAATGTCTCGCCACGCTTTATGCTTAGAAGATAGTGTAAAGGTAATTTATTGTATACTTTGGGTAACTTCAACCGGCTCCTCAATGCATGACTGATTCAAATGTCTGCACGGTCGAGTGATTCCGGCGTCTCAAAGACCCAAAATTGTTTGTAAGTTTTAAGTAGTGTTTGCTTCCGAAACATATTTTAGAAACAGTATTATTTGAGTGAAATGGCAGGACATCTCATTTGGGGTTAGGTACATAATGAGTCTTAAGAAAGATTAGTAAAGCAAAGGATTCTAGTGGAAAAAAGTACCTTGAAGATAGACAAGGTATTGAAAACTAGCATATGCATAGCATAACGTTCCCACTGCTGGTGCACAAGCCTCTTCTTTGTGAGAGGGCCATGCGAGCTCAGTGCGGATTGATGGTCATGGATGATGTCATATGTCTTCCAATTTTTGGTTCTAAGGCATGCCGGTCCCACCTAAAATAAAAAAAGGCGTGCCGGTTGATCACGATGTTTTCCTTCGCGAGAGAGCAGTGGTTATGAAATAAATTATACGCAAAGTTCAGTACTTGTCTGGGTTCGCACCCTCGATCTACGACACATAAGTCGGGGGAGTCACCACTGCTTCTAATTGAAAAATTTTTTGCTCATTTCAGAAAAATAAAAACCAAGTCTGGCTGTTTGCTAGTAAGGGCTCGATCACACCGGAAAAGCATTGACATGAAGAATCCTTTGACTGCTAATCTGCATTAAAAATAGTCAACTTTAGCTCTATTTGGTTATATAAAAGAGGAAGGTAACAAAGGAAATAGTTACTCCATGATGTAAAGGAAGCCATCACCATTTTAAATAGAAAAATGATATTTCATGGCGGTCATCAGTGAGGAACTTGTGAGTCAGAATGATCATCACTTACCTTCACGAAGTAATGATGGGGTGACTAATACTAAACTTCCGTATAATTACTATGTTTATTTATTTTATAATCTAGTACGTCTTCTAGTTGTGACGGTATAAGGAAATATTAGTTAAAACACGACCATGTACTTGTTACCTACCTATCCGCATTCGAATAACATAATCAGAATATAATGTTCCCATTCCTGGGACACAGGCCTCCTCTCAGGGAGAGGGAGAGGGCCGTAAGCCACCACGCGGCCCCAGTGCGGGTTGGTAGATGTCATATTTCTTCGAATTTTTGGTTCTAGAACATCCCGGTTTCCTCACGATGTTTTCCTTCAACGATTTGAGAGCAGGCAGGAAGGCATGAAGCCTTCCGGCTTGGTCTCAAAACCCTTTATTACCCCTTTACCCCTTTCCGACGTATGTTACTAGACGTCATTCATTCTGACGTTTAGACAGGTAAACCCTTAACCACGACACCGTACTAATTAATTATTAAACAACCATGGAAAATCCTTCGTTTGACATCAGTTTCCCGAGACCAAAGGGGAAATAAATTGTAGGTAATTTGATTTCAAATTAACTCTCAGTTAGATGTCAACTATACTGGAGACATATAGTGCTGTGACATATTTAGGAACTACAGATATAAATTAAAAAAAAATGTGTGTCTATGTTAATAAAACGTGTTTTAATAGTAATTGGTTGAATAGTTGAAGTTTAGTGAATCAATTTTATCTTTATTAAATGGGTGAGTTCTATTTTATTAACGTAACATCAAGCTTGTATTCCCCAATGGGTTAGGCAGAGGTGCACCTTACAGTACACCCACATTTCGCCAGTTATGATTAAGTTCCATGTTATAGGGGACTATTGCCATCGGGCACAAATCTGACTTCAGTCTGCTACTGTTTTAAATATGATATGATATTATATAATGTCAACAAAAGTCTGACAACCAGTCTTACCAAGGGGTATCGTAATACCCAGTAGCTGGGTTGTGAAGATCAGATAGGCAGTCGCTCTATGTAAAATACTGGTATTCAGCTGCATCCGGTTAGGCTGGAAGCCGACCCCAACATAGTTGGGAAAAGGCTAGGCAGATGATGAGGACGATGATGATATTATATAATGGTCAATTAAAACAATTTGTCTTGTCAAATTCTTGGATACAATATTAATTCAAGAAACCAGTCAAGTGAGTCATGCGGTTTAGTTGAGATGGTACAGTTTTAAATAGATATTATAATTTGACATTCTTGGGTGGCGCCTCTAACAACATACTTACTTTATTATTTCAACTTTTGATAAATAAATTAAATCCTTTATTAACAGCTTTAGTCTAACATTTAAGCAGATGTTTCTATTAGACAATAGTTTTGACCTTTCATAGGATGTTTGTTGTTGAAAATTCTTAAAGTAAAGACAGTCCTACTTATATACCTATGTAATATTATAAATGCGAATGTTTGTAAGAATGGATAGATGTATGGATGTTTGTAATTCTATCACGCAAAAAGTACTAAACGGATTTGGATTAAATTTGGCATACAGATAGTTTATAACCAGGAATAACACATAGGATACTTTTATTCCGATATTCCAACGGGATCGAAACTTATGCGGGTGAAACCGCGGGGCACAGCTAGTCTTCTATAAATTCTATCAGACAAAAACTAAGTGGAGCATTTACCTGTCAGTCCTTTAGTGTCAATGTAAATTATACCTAACAATACTTTAAATGTCGTCATTATACAAATGAAAACTGTACATACCTCTTACAGTACTTGTTTGGCCGAGCCTGGCCATTTAAGTTGATATGTGGGCCTTGATTGGCCTTACGAGATCGTATCTGTAGTGTCTCTTTATGTAAGAACCATAATTGAGAAAATGTTGATGAAGCAGTAATTTATAAAAATGTTTCGAACGATATTTGCAATATTTATTCAATTATAACCTTGTGAAGGCTCTATAACCGTGTGAAGATAACAATAATGAGGTTTTTTTAACAAAATATTCACGTGCTTGCCTTTGGTGTTTTCGTTTAATAATTAAGCAGTATTTAAAAAAAATATAAAAGCTCAATAAAATTATTAATTAAAATTAAAATTTCATACGTAACTTTCATTTAATTTATGTACGAAAGCCCTGCCTAAATCGGGAGTGATATGAAGATTCGAATGACGTTATTGCGACGCACGCTATTTCGAAAAACTTTACGAGTGGTACGCCAGTTCGAAAACACATTGGGTCGAAAACTGTTATATCGAATGACGTTATAGCGACGCACGCTATTTCGAAAAACTGTTTGAAT
The DNA here is from genome assembly GCA_951799955.1 of Apamea anceps. Lineage (NCBI taxonomy): Eukaryota > Metazoa > Arthropoda > Insecta > Lepidoptera > Noctuidae > Apamea > Apamea anceps. Next base: position 3,011,814 of record OX637511.1, read on the forward strand.
GGTACGCTAGCACGAAAGTCTTGGTATCAAAATCCACTGTTGCGAATAGCTTATTCCAATCTGAATTTGTCTGGAGATCGAACTCGCGACCCCGATAAAGCCTTATCTTTGTATTGGGTTTGGGAAACAAGAGCCATGAGAAGTATTATTAATTTTAAGTCAACTTTTTAATTTCCTTAAGTATAATAATAACAAAGAAATTAACAAATCAAAATTATAGGTTAGGTGGGTTATTATTACCACCATAATACTTCTCATGGCTCTTGTTTCCCAAACCCAATACAAAGATAAGGCTTTATCGGGGTCGCGAGTTCGATCTCCAAACAAATTCAGATTGGAATAAGCTATTCGCAACAGTGGATTTTGATACCAAGACTTTCGTGCTAGCGTACCATTCAAACAGTTTTTCGAAATAGCGTGCGTCGCTATAACGTCATTCGATATAACAGTTTTCGACCCAATGTGTTTTCGAACTGGCGTACCACTCGTAAAGTTTTTCGAAATAGCGTGCGTCGCAATAACGTCATTCGAATCTTCATATCACTCCCGCCTAAATCAAGCCAAGCTAAATCACATCGTAGGAATTTACGTGCATTTTCAAACTCTCCGTTAGAAAACATTACTTTTTAGAGAATTTAATGTAATATGAGCTAATTGCTTCAGATTAGCCTTCACAATATTTTAATAACAACTAAAATAACACAAACTCTGATTCACATAGTTGACGTTTTCAGCGAAGAGCACGCTTTCAGAATTACCCTTGAAACTCGCCGCTTTTCATTTTGCAGACGAAAATATCGTTTGTTGACGTTTCAAAATAACGTGACCGACATTTGAATCTCAGACTGTGATCGATTCTGTAAACAATTTAATGTTTTCCTAAAAATGGAAGTAATTTATTCCGCGTGTTGTGAAGTTCTATTCAAAAGTTTGCGTCCGACATTTTTTCTTTCGTAAAATAAGTTGTTGATAGGTGCACCGGTCGAAAACAACGAGCGACCGGCGACAAAAATAACTATTCATTAAAATAGAAGTGAGAAACATCTGTTTTGTGTTCGCAAAAACTGATTGAACTTATTTATTCCGTTTGGAAACAAACTTTCAACCCACGTCCATTATTACGAGACAAAAAAAACTAAACTCACCAGAAATATTCCATTGAAGACCACCAGAAGATATTTTATACAGTTCATTCCGCATCCCTCCATCTTGAATCGATTTAATTAAAAATAAACACAGAGAATCACAAAATAAATCAGAATCTACAATTCGAATCCAACTGAACTGAATGCAGTGACAAACAAAAGAGCGGGAGATCCGAATTTGAAATTCAACTTTTTTTTTAAATAGCGACTCGGTCGTTCGCTCGCGTCCGGCCTCTGTGGCTGAATGCGACGAGGCTCGACCCGTTTTGTATTTTAGTAGCCCAAGAGTCAGGTGGTGTGAAGTCGCGTGAGGGTTGTAGTCACGCACTGCCACCACCCCCAAATTACTTCGACCCTCAAATTTGACGTCGTAAAGCACTGATAGAGATCACTTTTAATCGGTTGAAACTAGCGATCGGTTATTGGTCTCAAGACTAAGATTGTAAAGCGGTTAGTTACCTAAGAGCCTTCGTTTTTTTATTGTAGACTGGAGAGATTGCTTTTGATATAAGAATTTATACGCATTAAGGTATAAGAACTCTTTGTCCACAATTTATGCTTAATATGTTAATACGGATCATCAAGGACCAATGACGTGATAGAATAATTGTAGTTTTACAACTCACTCTTGCCTCTACAATACCGATTCCAAAGTTTATTTTCATCTTAAATAAGGATTGCTGTCCTGCACGCTAATTGCGTAACACACTTTCAATGACAATCTGAATAATTTTGAAGGTTAATAAATTGCTTCATATGTTCAAAAAAATTGTCTGCTCAGCAATTTAAATAACGCAATGAATGTTGTTTAACTGTCAAACTGAAAGCCATTGCTACTGTTAGTAGGTTATGCAATACCCCGCTGTTAGAATCTGTCAGTATTCGAACCAAAGGGTCAACACAAGGACAACACAGTAGGCTTAACAAAACAAGCAAAAAAGTAAAGATTTTGTAATCGTTACGAGTACGTGACGGATGACAATAGATATGTTTTTACAAATCAAGCTTCGCCGAACGTGTTAAAAGTTTTTACCATCGTTAATGGTGAAATCGATTTGGAGAAATGGGACTTACGGATTCCGATGAATTCAACGCTCGAATCGATTCGATTCCGTCGACAAAACAATGTTTGAAAACATACTTTTTGTGTTTTATCGGAAGTCCTAGACTTGTAATAAAAAAGTTTATTTTTGGTTTGAAAAATGGCGACGCGTACATAGGTACATATTTTCTTTTTTTTATGTATTGCTATGCATGACTTTTTACCGAGTAGTTGGATTATTTATTTATTTTTGTTAAAAACGTTGCCCCACACTAGGTGCGTTTACAAACATTTAAACTCACATACACAAACAGCCACACCCGGAACAAGTACCTGTAGGTAATACAAATATTTGTTCCGTGCGGGAATCGAACCCACGACAAGCAGCGCAGCAGTCGATCGCTCAGCCACTGCGCCAACCGTGTCATCAGAATATGATGATTCTATTTTTATTTTAAAAAATGCTGACTCATAATTTGTAATTTTCATTTATTTAGGAGCTTAGTTAGACTAAAAGGTTTATTTTTTGGTTTCGAGTACTTAATTAGATACGTTTTTTCAAAAGAATCAAAAGCCAGAGCTTGTTTTAAGTAATAAAATTAGTACTTAAGCCAGATGTAAATTAGTAAGCCAGACGTAAATTAGTAAGCCAGGTGTAAATTAGTAAGCCAGATGTAAATTAGTAAGCCAGACGTAGATTAGCAAGCCAGCTGTAAATTAGCAAGCCAGACGTAAATTGGTCAGCCGGATGTAAATTAGTAAGCCAGACGTAAATTAGTAAGCCAGATGTAAATTAGAAGTTCTTTCGTCTTTTTCTTACATAATTTCTTTCATTTCTTAATAGTTCTGAAGAATTCTATAAGTCTCTCAAAAATTCCCCGTCTTCCTATAAATAAACTGCTGATCAATACCTGTTAGTCCTACTCATAATTATTGCATGACTGTAATAATTACATACGTATAAAAATGTTGACACTCGGTACACAAAGACCGTCCGTTGTAACGTTCATTTTGTAGGTAGGAAACGTCATAATGACTATCTATAACATAATTATTATAATAATCAGCCTATAATGTTCCTACTGCTGGGACACAGGCCTCTCTGTAAGAGAGAGTGGGCTGTAATCCACCATGCGGCCCAGTGTGGATTGGTGGAGGCCACGTGTCGTCGAATTTTTTGCTTCTAGATCATTTTACTAAGGATGTTTCATTGTTCACCGTTTTGAGAGCAGTTGAAATAAAGTTTACAAAGTAAAGCGCTTGGCTGGGGTCGAACCCACGACCTACGATTCTTAAGTTAGGCCGCTACCACTGGGCCATCACTCCTCCTTACTACAACATATTATTAAATGATAAATTATAGTTATTCCTGGTTAAAAAACACATTTACTTACACGTCAAAAATAATTTAATATTTAAAACTAGATGACCTCGGTGTTTTCTAACCGACTCCGCTAAGAAGAAATACCGAAACAAATTCAGAGGTCACAGTCTCTTTTAAAGGCTAGACATAATCTTGGTCCAGCCATATGAGGACCATGCAGATAGATTAGTATTTGAAATGGTCTTTTGTGGCAAGAACATAACCCCGACATTCAACAGTTTCATTTTGACAGTTCAACAACATTCATTGCGTTATTTACGTGTGAGCAGACAAATTCGAACTCATGAAGCAATGGATTGGCAATTTGATTCAAAATGATTCAGATTCCGATTGATCGTGTGTTACGCAATTAAGGTGCTGGTCCTACCCGCCTTGCGGCATACGGACCCCTTTTTTTTTTGGGTGCGAAATCTTCAAGTGACTTCTCCCGCTCTCGGCGGAGCGGGAGGGCGTGTCAGACTTTTACTGACTAAAACCCATCCGTGTTCCTTCAGTTGCCTATGCCAGGGGCCACGGTATCTCTTTCGAACAACCCGCGGCCCTGGCAGGCATCGGCCCTTGCGGACCCAGTCAGTTCGTGCTGACATCTCTTTGAGGCGCGCGTGGAACACAACGCGCCGGCCGGCGTCGACCCGGGCCTGGTCCTTACCGGGTGGCGCTTGGAGTCACACTCTGGTTACTGCCAGAGTGTGTGTTGTAGACTCCATTCCCTGTACTCGTTTACCACTCTAGACACTTTCAGTACTCCCCAATCTGGGGCATGCTACGCCACACAACATGCCTTGCATCCGAGCAGCTTTTACTAATAGTTCCCTTCAACTAGCCAAAAACCGTGGTTCTGGTAATAGTGATTACCTATACAGGAAGAAATGTTAACCAGTATGCACCTGTAACGCATGAATACATTTTGACCGCGTACTTTTCTATGAAACAGGGGGTGACTGTCGAGATAGCGGCTAATAGCCCTCAGCTCTTATCCCAATTTATTTGGAGTCGGCGAAACATGTATTTTCTTCCATAAGTACTTCTCTATTAGTCGTCATCTCGGTAGTCACCCGGGCCCCTTTCTAACCATGTCATCATTCACAAAGCCCATCCATCGTTTCTTCGTTCTTCCCCAACTACATAAAATTATGCATAGTTTTGGCAATAAATATTTTTATAGAAGGAGATATATCTATGGGATCGCGGCTAAGTAATAACAGCCGTATGGGTCGATCGACCAGGTTAAGCTACATTTGCCTAGGTCGGTTCGTGGATGGACCATAGGTATATACACATACCGAGAGGCCTCCGTTTCTCGGCAATCACGTTAAGCCATTGGTCCCGGCTGTCATTCATAGAGCTTTGACAGTCGTTACAGGTCGTCAGAAGGCGAAAGTCTCACAACCAGTCTTACCAAGTGGTATCGTATTACCCAGTCACTGGGTTGTGCAGGTCAGATAGGCAGTCGCTCTATGTAAAATACTGGTATTAATCTGCATTCGGTTAGACCAGAAGCCGTAGTAGTAGTTCTTTATCAATTAGACGGTATATCAGAAAACCAAACACATATTTTAGGTTGCAATTCTTGTTAAAAAGCTATCAAAATTGTTTTCACAGAAATTATGAAACTGCCCGTAAGTAAGTAGGTGCTTAATATGAATACGACGAATTACCATGGCGACCAATGTTGAACCACTGGGGACTTTGACCTGTTGGGTTAAAAATCTTTTACTGTACTTAGCTGTAGTTAACACTTGGCGCGGTAGGGTCAATGTATTTGTAACTGGCTTGCTTGTTCTATTACTTTAGGGATCTTTAGTTCTTTTTGATAAAGGTTTCCGGCATTACATTAGACATTGCTCATAAGCTCTTGTTCCCATGGGGGTAGGCAAGAACTACATAACGCTACCTGTTACGATCCTTATTACATACTCCTTTTGCCTCGTTTACGTACAGACGCCAGCAGGTCAAGCTACCCGAAACTGTCAAATTTTCCCAATCAACCTTGAACCTTAATGCTTTAGCGATAAAGTTAAAAATCTATTAAAGAAATTTGACAGATTGTAGTAGCTTGATGTGCTGGCGTCTGTACATACATCTCGTCGCACGCCGGTTGCGAGTACTGAGCACCTGAACTATCTGAAGAACATGACACACCGATTCCTCCTCTCCTCCCAAACACTATGACCTTCGTCTTATCCACATTTAATTGTACTTTGAAGGCGGATGATTAATGACCAACCTATATAATGTTCCCACTGCCGGAGCATTTTCTGTGACGTCACAAATCTTCATTAGGTGAAGAGTGCAAAGACCATGCAAGTTTTCTTCATGTGAACCCCTTGGGGTGCACTCAAACGTAACGACTTTTATAACTTCGTACAACATACAGTCCGTTCAAAGTTATTTTACTTCTGATTTTGCAATGACTGTCCAAATCACAGTGATCCTTATTTTCATTGTAATAAGGTTGCTGTTGGGTTGCTGCCACTGACAAGTCTTTCAAAGTCATTGTGATCTTTGTTCTCGTTACAATAAGGTTGCTGTTAGGCTGGTACTGTCAGAGATACCTTAAACCGAATAGACCAGACCGACCAGATACCTTAAATCAAATCAATTCATAAATCTAATGCAGGAATATAAATTTACCCAATACATAAAAAGCCCGACACGTGTAACGCCAAACACAACTACATGCTTAGATTTAATATTTACAAATTTTAAATTCACAGATATGTACACTACTGTAGAAGAGCTAGGATTTTCAGACCTTTTTCTTTTTCTTTACTTACCAAGACCTCTCCGTGCCTCGGAAAGCACACTGAGCCGTTTATCCCGGCTGTCATTCGTGGATCTTTGACAGTCGTTGCGGGTCATCAGAAGCCCGAAAGTTTAACAACTAGTCTTACCAAAGTTACCAAGGGGTATCGTGGGTGGTGGAGGTCAGATAGGCAGTCGCTCCATATAAAATACTGGTGTACTCAGCTGCATCCGGTTAGACTAGAAGCCGACCCCGACATACGATAATTAGGAAAAGGCTAGACAGGTGATGATTAATACCTATTAACAAATACTACGGAACCACAAACAAAAAATGAACCATCAATTCTGTAACGAAGTAAAAATAAAGCACTTTTCCTTCAGCAGTCAGTTTCCGGTGATAAATTAACTGGTCCTAGGGTACATGTTAGGAATAGTGTCAAGTTTATCGCTCCTAGGTTCTAACTTAGCGCTAAGTTATCTAAGTTCGATGACTCTGAACCTGACACGAATAGGATTTATAACTTACTAGGTAGGTCTAGGTACTTAAAAAATACTTGTGAAAACCTTTACCGAGAAAATAATACAAGAGTAATTAGTAAAATGAACGCGTAATATTTTTTGAAAAGTTAAAATATACAGGGTCTAGTTAAATTAGCTAGCGAAACTCCGCAGATCGATAACTAAACATGACAAAATAAATATGTTTTTAAGATTTTTTTTGGGGTCAATGTCCACTGGTAATTGAAGTGTGAGTCGATAGTCTGTTTTATCGTGTCTGATCACATCTTTGAAGTTTACACAAAAAAAAAACAGATTTTTAAACAGATATTTTCAGTTTTTACTATAGGTGGCGTGACAACAATTTTTTTTTTTTTTTTTACCTTTCGATGTGTATTCATACCCATCACGTCTGCGCAGTTTCGCTAGTTAATTCAATTTGACCCTGTTCAGCTATAATATTTACAAATTATAACCTAAAGACCTAAAATAATAAGAATAATTCATGTACTTACTAAATGCAAAAAGACTTTCCGATACCGGGAATCGAACCCGAGCCTCCTGGGTGAGAGCCAGGTATCCTAGCCACTAGACCATATCGGATGTTGTGACTAATGCCAAAATTAAAGTACGTAATGTAAAAAACTATAGCTGCTGGTAAAAGAACGTCGTCAAACGTCGAACAATAAAATTGTAAAGATCGTCTAATTTAAAATGGCACGCTTCTCCACTGCTTGTTGCATACACATTTAGAATGTTTGTATAGAAATTTTAGTGGAGGTGCGTGCCATTTTAAGTTATCTATAACCAAAAATTAAAGCGCAGGTCAGAAAAAACAATACTATTACAACAAAAGACTTCAGTTAAATAGTTTTAGTGTTATCTTCTAAATTGTAATTGGTACTTACCCTATTTGAAATAAAAGAAAAGAATAAAGGGAATTATAGATAACCTTTCTAAACACTTTTTACAGAAATTTTTTATTCCAATACTGTCTAGTATTGGAATAAAAAATTTCTTTAATAGATTTTCAACTTTACCGCTAAAGCATTAGGTTCAAGGTTGATTGGGAAAATTACTTAACAGTTTCAGGTAGCTTGACCTGCTGGCGTCTGTACCGAAAATCATATTTTTGCCAACAATATTTTGGAAATTTGTTTAGAGACACAAAAAGTTATTGATTCGCTGGTTTTCAGTAGTTTTTTTCTGGCCGGGACTGTAATTTTTGGGTACGAAATGAAGGATGTCCTTAGTTGGTATATTCAAAAATTAAAAATTATATTTTGGGACAACTAGATCCACCGGTTAGTGTACAAAAACTTAGAAACTATTGTTAGTATACCTACCTTATCTATTAACAAAGTAATACACTCACATAAACATCACAAACCACAAATGCCTCTGTGCTGAGACACCCCGCCCCGTCAAGATAACCAACAGGGAGATACCTCCCTAAAAGATCACCAGACGAACGAATGCCTCAACACAGGCGCACGCACATCTTCAGCTATAGTTTTCAGGATGCTGTTGTGACCCTTCTCATAAGTGACACGACTTTTTAGGGTTCCGTATCCAAATGGCAAAAAATGGAACCCTTATGGATTCGTCATGTCTATCTGTCTGTCTATCCGTATGTCACAGCCACTTTTTTCCGAAACTATAAGAACTATACTATTGAAACTTGGTAAGTAGATGTATTCTGTGAACCGCATTAAGATTTTCACACAAAAATAGAAAAAAAACAAAAAATTTTGGGGGTTCCCGATACTTAGAACTGAAACTCAAAAATATTTTTTTCGTCAAACCCATACGTGTGGGGTATCTAAAATAAGAGAATGATAAAACTAAAAAAAATATGATGTACATACATTACCATGTAAACTTCCACCGAAAATTGGTTTGAATGAGATCTAGTAAGTAGTTTTTTTTTAATAAGGTCATAAATCGTAAACCGCAATTTACCTTTCATTCATTCAACTCAACGGAACCCTTCATGGGCGAGTCCGAATCGCAGTTGGCCGCTTTTTTCTGAATGACGGTATGAAAACCGTCAGTATGAGCCTGCGCAAACATCTCGGAGGCACTGCAGAAACGAGGAAGTCCCAACATCATCCTGAAAATGTTATTGTATTGGACGCGCAGTTTGTCCAGGGATTTTTTGGTATAACTAACCCATAGATTACCCGTATACAGACCTTTTTTTTTTTTTTTTCAGGATGGGAAATCTTCAAATGACTCCTCCCGCTCTGGGTGGAGCAGAAGGGAGTGTCAGACTCTTACTGACTAAAACCCACCCGTGTTCCGACCCTGACAATACGCTTTAAATAGCGTGCTCTTGATTTGGTCCGTACAGCGGGCGAATCTATGTTGCCACGGACTGACAGAGCTTATGTCCAAGGTACTTGGTAATGTCCAAGGTACTTAAACACCCTATCTAAGTTAACACCATTCAAAGAAATGGGTGGAACAGATTCAGGACACCTACCGGCGGCCTTAAAGACCATGTACTGACTTTTCTTTACATTGTAAATACCTCATCGATCGAACTGTGCGACTGTTATTATTTAGCGACGGGCCTCTCCTAATTGCGTAATTAATCAACTATTAAAAATAATACAAACCAGAGGACCACACAAAACAGAAACTCACGCTTTCTTCGCATGGAGGTAGGCAAAAAATACAGTACGCCTGTATCTGCTACGATCCAACCAACCAACATCACTTTTATCTACCAAGCGCCCACGCTTGGTAAATAAACGTCCCAACGTTAGATACCTATAGGGCCCTTGAATTTACAATAAACAGTACATATCATAATTCATGTACAGACGCCAGCAGGTCAAGCTACCCGAAACTGTCAAATTTTCTCAATCAACCTTGAACCTTATTACTTTAGCGATAAAGTTGAAAATCTATTAAATAAATTTGACAGATTGTAGTAGCTTGATGTGCTGGCGTCTGTACATAATCAGCCTATAATGTTCCCACTACTGGGACACAGGCCTCCTCTCGGTGAGTGGGCCGTAATCCACCAAGCGGGCCCAGTGCGGGTTGGTAGAAGTCACATGTCTTCGAATTTTTGGTTCTAGGACATGCCGGTTTCCTCACAATATTTTCCTTACAAAATCCGTAATCTTGGCTTCTAACTAGCCTGTATTGTCCTACTGCCTATTCCACGCAAAGAAAGAAAGAAAGAAAGAAAGAAAGAAAAAAAGTTTAAATGCGGTAAACATGACGCAAAAAAGAACATGAAAACAAAATAAAGAAAAAACAATAAGAAATGGTTGACATGCGTCACATCCACGCAAAACGGCTATCGCTCAGCATTATGCCGCGACCCTATGCAAGACAGAGCCCCAGCGCTGGTTTTCAGCGACAGCCGGCGCCAACAATGCGACTTGAATGCTGTTTTTTGCGAGTCTTTACAACATGAGTCAAGCTCGTCCCGCCATCGCCATCTTCGTCTTGGCCTGCCGCGATGGCGTCGTGCGTTTAGTGGGACCCTATCGGTGGTTCTTTTAGCCCAATTGTCATCTGAGATGATGCGGCAAACTATAACCACTTACTGTCCTACTTAATATTATAAACGTGAAAGTTTGTATGGATGGATGGATGTTTGTTACTTTCACGCAAAAACTACTGAACGGATTTTGATGTAATTTGGCACACAGATGGTTTATAACGAGGATTAACATATAGGATACTTTTTATCCCGATATTCCCACGGGAACTGAAACCGCGGGGCGCAACTTGTACAACTATAAATCTAATGGAAAATTCAAAAACTTTTCCCCAACCCTAAGCTTGAACCCAGAAGTTCACGGGGTAGTTAACCCCTATAGGTGCCACAAATTTTTAGCTGTATCTATCAACTAGCTTCTACGCGCGACTTCGTCCGTGTGAAATTTATTGTTCTAACCTAACCCACCCCGTCGCATCGCATCGCCTACACACGCTATTAATTCGTTTTCGCTTACCGTTGTTTCTGACTTTTTTTCTTTTTGCTTAGCAGTGCGATTCTGTAACCAACTCACCGTGAAAACTTAGGTGAAGTGAGCGTGGAGTGAGCTGTTATTCCAACTAATGCTAGGGATTGACACCATTGACAAGTCGCTCTAACCTCACTTCACTTAACTTTTTAGGGTGAGATTTTTACAGAATCGATCGGCAGCTCATTAGTGTGATGCTAGCGTGATGTTAAATACCCTATAGCCTTCCTCGAGAATTGGGCTATCAAATGAAAAATATTTTAGATAGTTCCAGAGATTAGCGGTCAGATAGGCAGTTGCTCCATGTAAAATACTGGTATTCAGCTGCATCTGGTTAGACTGAGAGCCGACCCATGTCAGGGTTGGCTTCCAGTCTAACCACTTGGGAAAAGGCTAGGCAGATGATGAGTTCCAGAGGTTAGCGCGTTCAAACAAACAAACATACTTCGGTTTTATTACTAGTATAGATGGACTGAACCCAGAAGTCCACGGGGCAGTTGACCTCCACTGGTGCCACATGTTTAATAGTTTCCATCATCAACACACCAATGAATGGTCAAGTCATTTACCTCAGTATGTTTACTGCTACTACAATCTGTCAAATTTCTTTAATAGATTTTCAACTTTATCGCTAAAGCATTAAGGTTCAAAGTTGATTGGAGAAATTTGGCAGTTTCGGGTAGCTTGACCTGCTGGCGTCTGTACTTACTTCCGTGGTTCGATAGGGTGTCATTAGTAACTGTCAAATGCATGGCGTTGTATGAAAGTAGTGTAGGGGGGGTGTACCACCCAGCCAACACAGATTAGCTGAATAAATTTTGCGTAAAAGCAATTCTTTTGACTTTAAGCTGGATAAAGTATTTGTATAACTTCTGTGTAAGCGCTTATACAGATGATATTCAAGCAATTTGGGCACAAAATATCTTGCTTCAATTTGGATAACATTTGATTAATAACCACATAGCAGCTGAATAAATGTACAACACACTGAATATCTTCTGCATAAATTCTGATTTTTCTTTAGTCCAGAAATTATACATATTTTATGCAGTTGTTAATTTGTGAGTTCAGATATTCAAATGATATTCAAAATTCCGATCTCAGGACTAGTTTTACAAAGAAATTATGCAAGTAAAAAAAGTATAAATATATTTTTCATTGTGACGAAATTATTTTGTGTTACTTAGTTCAAAAAATTGTAATGGTCGCTGATCACATCTTCAAAAATTTGGTAAGTAAATTGTTTCATACATTTTAAGTAAGTTTAAGGTGAATTATATAAACGCATGGCACTTTACTGTGAATTATCAATATGATTATTGTACATTTTTTGAGCGCCTTAAGATAAAGCTACAATTTAAAAGGTAAACAAATGTGAAATAATATTTAAATTAAATTATCTTTACTTTTTATCAAATTTCAGTCCCAGAAAATAATGAGAATCAAATTTTGTATAACTGCTAATGTTTCCTACTCACTAAACAAAGTGTTTCATAAGATAAATGTTGAGGATTTTTATAAAAAGAGGTTATGTGGAACGTTAGTTAATGGCGGACGGCCAATTTGAATAAAAGTGTCTATTTCAGTGATTATTTTGCTTATTTCTGCTTAATAGTTCACATACGACTACATGTCCAGAAATTATTTGGTTTAAAGTACAATAATTATACATTTCTCAGAGAAAGGTCTTAAATTACATAATGCAGTATACTCTTATTCAGCTTTTTAGGGTTCTTTTTTATATAAAATAAATCCATGAATATTTGAGGTTGATTGGACCTATACTAATGTAGGTAGGACCCACTATTAGGTTTTTAAAGTTATCTACAGTACTACTATGAATGACGCATTGCGTAATATTTAGTTGTTTGACAATTTGACAATTGTTTATATTACCAACTAAAATATACATTTAGATACACAGCACATTGTAGGTAGTCGCAACCAAAAGTATCGCGCTTCCTTTCCCACCACAACACTTCAAATGGGCGCTCGGCTAAACTCGGCTTACGATTGGTTTGCGCTTGGCCACGCTCGCTGCGTTGTTGCTCATTCGAAATTGTAACTTTAAATAGAGAGGTCCCCGTTATCGTAGCTTCCTTGTCGCGCTCGTGTAGTCAATAAGTAAGATACAAACGTAAACATCGAGATTTATTATATAAAGTTAGTATTTATAATAGTGTTGTTGTTGTTTGTAATAGTTTTGTAGTATTTTTGAAGTGTTATATAAAAATTATATATTTTTTTCAGAAACATGTTCAAAATCGTTTCGACTCGCAAAAAAGGCCGGGTTGAATTATCAACAGTGCCCGCTTCTTGGGAGAATAATGGAAAGTTATACTGGCCAAAAAAAATGGCAATCATTTCAAAACTTTTGAAGAAGCTGAGGAAGAATTATCTCAAATGTTGAATAGAACTGATACCTACGGATTACGAACAACAACAAGATCCACGCGTTAATACATCTTCTCGTATTTCACAAAATAAATCTCCTAGTATTGTATAATTGTATAGCACATGAGTGAGTACTATATACATACTATAAAGCTACCATTTACTGGGTACGTCTTTCATTGACTTGAAGGTGCCCTGGCAGCAGAGAGTATGTCATGCTCACTCAAATGTCTCGCTGATGGTGGCGCATGTGTTGGATCATTTGGCTCCCTTCAAAATGGTTGAGCTGAATGGTGCTAATCCATGCGTCACGTTCGTGAACGGGCGCCGTCAGTAGGGACTGGTCATCTCTTTGCTGTCATGGCTTATTTTAATTTAATTTAATATTTGAATTGTTCTTATTTTTATTTTTTTAAACTTTTCATTACGGACGCTTTTAACGTTCTGCATCGTTCTCACATGCATAATTTCTAACATGAATGATGTAACCCAATACTTTGTAACCATATTATATTGATTTAAAAGCGTGTCCATGGAGTTTCTTGCCCGTTCTTCTCCATAGGTACCTACGCTTTGGAATGGGCAACTAGCTTCATTTTTCTGACTGACCGACCCCTTGATAATTCAAAAGTGCCTGTAATGGTTTAATTGAAATAAATATTTTGAGTTTGAGTTTTTGAGTTTGAGTTTGAAAGATTTTAATTCGATGGCATGGTGATGCACAATCATCGTGTACAGAACCCTCTTCAACTGTATTGGTCGCACTTGACCCGGGCCTTTGTATCAGTTGTCAAACCCTTTTCTATTACTGCACAGATACTATTTTTTATCTTTACATACCGAGAGTATGTAAAGATAAAAAATAGAGATAAAAAATAAAAAAAGAGTATGTGAACACTTTCTTCTTATTCCTCCCGTTCTCTTTCTTTTTTCCATGAATCATTTACGCTTTTGTTATTATTTTTCTGAGGAGGCATATTGTTTATGCAGCATTTATCAGTTTTGTCATGAAATGGTGAAATATCTGGATATAAACATACGATATCTTCAACTAATCAGTTATTTGCTGCTTAAGATACCCACATTTGTAACTGATATCGTTTTAAGCTGAACATAAAGACAATTGTACGCTTATAGCGCTATAAGTTAGGTAAAACAAGGAGTTTATTTTCAATTATGCAGAAGTCAGCTGTGTAAAGAAGAAAAAATCCAAAATATTCAGCATCTGAATAAATTAGTACCATTTCGTACACTATGCAGCTCAAAGAAAATATTTCGTCTAATATTCAGCGTTTTGCTGTTTAACTGCTTTGCTTAAATATGTTATACAGGACAATGCAAAAACTTTAGCTACTGTGCAGATAATAGCTGTTTCAATCACTTTTATTTGAATATCGCTTGTTTAGCAGATTCTACTCTTGATTACTATTCAGCTTAAAAAAATACCGCGAACTTTATACAGAATTTAGTAAGCTTACAACATTATTTTAATTTAAGAACTCTCTTATTCAAAATAAAGCCATAACATCAGCTGTAATACAAAAGTAATAAAGCTTGACACTGCTTATTATGGTATATTTTCGCTACTATCTGGCTTATGTGTTGGCTGGGCAGTGTGGGGTGTATTTGTTTGTTGTTTTGACCTATTTATTTGACGAGTTCGTGGAAGGTGTTGATACAATAGGTTTTTTTACTGTTCTAGAAGTTATTGATTGGGTTATTTTTAGTTTTTTTTTTTTTGTTGTTATTACTTAGTGTTTTGTAAGAATTGGAGCGAGTCTTTTAATCATTCTACTCATTATTATAAACGTGAAAGTCTGTGAGAATGAATAGATGGATGTTTGTTACTCTTTCACGCAAAACTACTTAACGGATTTGGATGATATTTGGCACACATTTAGTTTATAACAAGGATTAACCTTTTATCCCAATATTCCAACGGGATCGAAACTTATGCGGGTGAAACCGCGAGGCACTGCTAGTTTCGATAATATGGGAATTCTCGGACACTAAAGTATTTACTTAATCATCATATATGTATATTTGTATGGTTGTATTGGTCTACTACAGTTCCGTGCAGATGCAGTAGATACTGTTCGCTTATCCATAAATAATAAATTCCATATTTTCTTGTAAAAAGCATTTTCTTGTAAGCGGGCAATAGGCTAGTTTCCTAAAAAATTCTAATTAGTCCGTCAGTTAGATTATCAAAAAAATATTGGACCCGTATTTTTTCTTTTGTCAATTATATAAAAAATGATGAAGATATCGACCGTTAAAGTTCCGCGTGACGTCACGCCTTGCTACACTTTTTAGCGTGGCGTGACGTCACGACCCCCAAATTTTGACGCGCTTTATCTTTGTCATTTTTTGTTTGATTGACAAAAGAAAAAATACATCTTCATTATTTTTCGATAATCTAACTGACGGACTAAGTATAATTATTTTTTTACCCAATACCCTATTGTAGAGAAATCAAAATTTCTTCAAGCAAGGAGAAAGCTAGGTAGAAAAGTCGGCTAAAAATAAAAAAATCATCGTCTAATCTTAGAGAAAACCGACCTTGCATTCATAACACATGCAACTACTAAATACTTTCTTTGTATTGCAATCCTTAATGACCCTTACAAACGCTATTTCTAACTTATGTTAAATGATTAGAATCACCTATGGCTCCTAATATTAAGACTTTTAAGGGCTGATTTTTCCAACGCCAGATAATTATATCGGAGGAATAATTTTGATTTTTTGACAGTTCTTCCATACAAAAACTGTCAGACGTCAAGTTTATTCCACGAATAAAAATTATCTGTCGCTTGAGCAATCATCCCTAAGACGCAATAACATGCATAAACTCTCGCCTTCCACTCATGAGGGTATGCAGAAACTACAGAACGCTACATACAGACGCCAGCAGGTCAAGCTACCTGAAACTGTAAAACTTTCCCAATCAACCTTGAACCTTAATACTTTACAGATAAAGTTGAAAATCTATTACAGAAATTTGACAGATTGTAGTAGCTTGATGTGCTGGCGTCTGTACATACTCCTTTAGCCTCGTTCACGTTTATATTGCACCCTTATTACGTAAGTCACTATCAATCTCAACCTGAATCATTTTGAAGGACATTGCTAATCCATTGCTTCATAATTATGCTCGAAAAAGTCTGCGTAAATAACGCAATGAATGTTGTTGAACTGTCAAAATGACAGCCATTACTAATGACCGGGTTTTACACAATTACCCCACTGGTCATACACACGCGCAATAACTATATCTAAGCTCAGTTGCCAAAGAAGAAAGAAAAAAAAAAACTATGTCTAAAGTAACCTTGAGACAAGGAGTTTTATAATATTATCATACAATGTGCCAAACCAACCTAGAATGCAGACCTAGATACCAATTCCAAACAAACCAAAGTGATTCAAAGAATGAAAACGAAAAAAAAAAGACTGACAGGCAAAGGTCGAAAACTGCGAACAGCCCTAACTAGGGTTACCAACTTTTTTATATCAAATATAGTATTTTCAAAACCATTGCCTGTAAAAAAATATAGTAAGTACTTAGGTACATATGTTTCAAAATTATTTATTTTGTTAAATGCAAATTTTTTGCTAGTTTGAACCTATTATAACAAGGTTTTTTTAAAATGTGTTATAGCCATTATAACAATCGAAATTTTAGTTACGAAATACCATTAATTCAGCTTTTGTGAGATTAATATTGGCCACATAGCGCTCATCTCTCTCGGTGTTGGCCATGTGTGAATATTTTAATTTCAATACAAAATGGTAGGAAATGGTAGGAATAGTCCGCACGTCCGGTCGTAAGGACTATGCCTGCTTGCAGCACATATTATTAGTCGACCTAAAAAGGATCCTCTTTTGGTTTACTTACGGACGCAGCTGCTGTGGTCATCATGTGCACGGAATTTTGTTTTCAAAATGGTCAGATGTAGGTTTTGGCGATAGTACAGACGCCAGCAGGTCAACCTACCCGAAACTGTCAGATTTTCCCAATCAACCTTGAACCTAATGCTTTAGCAATAGAGTCGAAAATCTATTAAAGAAATCTGACAGATTGTAGTAGCTCGATGTGCTGGCGTCTGTACCTAACCACCTACCATCACCACCACCACCACCACCACCACCTACCTACTATATTTTTTTTTTTAGAAATATAGCCTTTACGCCTCTATTATAGTAGGATCCGATATTATATAGTAGGGTTGGCAACCCTAGCCGTAACACCCTAATTATTATTATTTTGAATTGAATAAATTGTATATGGAACAATCGCGAATTCCTGCGTCCTTGGCGCGAAGTGGTGAGAAGGGGTGGTCAATGGCTTTGTGCGTGGTGTTGTGGCTTCGTTGCCATGGTAACGGCGCAATGAGTGGCAACCTGTGCCATGCCTGATGGCTATGACCTATGACCGGACTGCCGCCGTCAAAAGTACTTGTCGAACTGTAGTTTGTCTATCTATTGATAGGTACCTAAGATTCAGCCATGGTGCATGATTCTGCGACTAGATTTGTGGTATCTTGTCAGTTTGTTAAGAAAAAGGGTGAGTAATCAAGCCTAACATTAATAATAATTAATACCGATTTGTACCATTTGCAAGATAGTTTGTGTTGACCATGACCATACCTATTGATTTTGTTACGGTTCGTCGTAAAAGAGAAAATTGTAAATATTGTTTACTAGCTGCGCCCCGGGGTTTCACTCGCATAAGTTTCGATCCCGTGGGAAATATCAGGATAAAAACTATCCTATGTGTTAATTCTGGTTATAAACTAAGTATATGTGCGCCAAATTTCATCTTAGTCCGTTCAATAGTTTTGGTGTGAAAGAGTAATAAACATCTATCTCTATCTTTAAACACCGGTGATTATTGGGGCATCTCCATTAAACTTTTAAGTAATATAATAGCCATCGTAGCCCCCTATCTAGCTGTTACTTTTAATAAATGTGTTGATTTAGGAACTTTTCCTGACCTCATGAAGAGTAGTAAAGTCATACCATTATTTAAATCAGGTAATAAGAATGACGTTGGCAATTTCAGGCCTATTTCTATTTTACCTGCATTTAGCAAAATATTTGAAAAGTTAATACTCAAGCAGTTGCTAAGACATTTTAATTTAAACAGCCTCCTCCATAATGATCAATATGGCTTTACAAAGGGTCGTTCAACTACAGACGCAGGTGTTGCTCTGCTGAGATACATATTTGACGCATGGGAGAAATCGCAAAATGCTATTGGAGTTTTCTGTGATCTCTCTAAAGCCTTTGATTGCGTGCACCATGACACGCTTTTGCGTAAGTTACATCATTACGGTGTCAGAAACGAGGCTCTCAACATAATAATTTCATATTTACATAATAGGGTCCAATGTGTAGATGTTAATGGCGCGAAATCTTCCGGGCTACCAGTTCAGTTAGGTGTTCCGCAAGGCTCAATATTGGGTCCATTCTTGTTCTTAGTATATATCAATGATTTACCATTCCATTTGAAGGGCATCTGTGACGTTGTACTGTTTGCAGATTATCATCTGCAAACAGTACAACGTCACAGACCTCTCTTATTTTTAAAGTAGACAGGAATAGACAAGATTTTGACGACGTAAACAGTGCACTCACAATAGTTACAGATTGGTTTACGTCAAATAACCTAGTTCTCAATGCCAAGAAAACGAAATGTGTAAAGTTCGCCTTACCGAATGTCAGAAATCTAGGACCCAACATCGTCTTAAATAAAGAGGTGCTTGAAACAGTAGGCTCGGCAATTTTTCTACGACTAACAGTAGATGCCAAACTTCAGTGGGGACCTCATATATCAAGTCTAGCAGGAAGGCTCAGTTCGGCTGCCTACGCCGTCAGGAAAGTAAGACAATACACTGACGTTGATACAGCTCGTTTAGTCTATTTCAGTTATTTTCACAGTGTTATGTCCTACGGTATTCTGCTGTGGGGCAAAGCCGCTGATATACAAAATATATTTGTCCTTCAAAAACGAGCTGTTCGAGCAATTTACCAGCTAGGTGCCAGAGTTTCTCTAAGAGATTTTTTTAAAGATATTGTTATTCTCACGGTTGCATCACAATTCATCTTCGCCAACATCCTATACAGGATAAATTTTTATTCAGTGCGTAAATTTTCACAGGGTGTTCTACCCATGAATATGAACAACTTTCACTATGGGACCATCTCTGAAATCACAAAAAAAAAATCAGCTGTTTCTTATAAAAGTTCAATACCTACTCGGCCAAAATGTATGAATCTGCTGATTTTTTTTTCGTGATTTCAGAGATGGTCCCATAGTGAATGTTGTTCATATTCATGGGAAGAACACCCTGTAAAAATTTACGCACTGAATAAAAAATTATCCTGTATATTAGGCAAAATTTGCACTTGTACACTAAAAACACTTATTTCTAGTGTTAACACTGTGAATATCACAGTGTTAACACTAGAAATAAGGACAAACTACGTGCCCCCTTTCACCGGCTTCATAAGGTTCATAACTCATTTGTTGGGCTTGGTATAACCTTTTATAACAAGATACCCTCTTCTTTGCTAGACTTGCCTTTTAATGCGTTTAAAGCTCAAGTAAAATCCAACCTTTGTTCAAAGGCTTACTATTCCATCAACGACTACTTACACGGTCGCCCTAATTAACTCAAGACAATGTTCATGTTCTTTCTCCAGAATTAGCTTAGGTACTGACAGGTTACTGTTATTAGTATTAACTCATTTATTTCACATCGATGGTCCTAGTTCATCATCTGTGACTGCAAGTGACAGCTATGTGACGAACCCAGCAATGCATAAATATGTAAGCTGTCACGCCCTTTATGCCTGGAGGCTTTTATTTAGGTAGTGAGTTTTTATTTTTATATTAATTAATTATTTTTTAGCTTGAGTACGTATAGTTTTTATTATATTTGTTGGTATATTGGCGTGGCTAGCTGACATAATATGGCAAATAATTTAAGCTTCTTGTAATGTTCATTACTGAACATAGGTTCCTAGTATTGTATACATGCAATTATATTCTAACTAAACAGACAGCTGTGCTGCTGGGGAGTTTGTTCCGCCACTTCTTCTTCCCAGCGATAGCGCTAGGAAGTGGCGAAGGGCGGGCGTTTTTGGGGGACTGTCTTTTGTAATTTTGACGTTCGAAAAGTGCTGATTCTCAGCCTAATTTGAATAAATGACTTTTGATTTTGATTTTATCCATCCATCCATACAAATTATCATATTTATAATATTAGTAGGATTTCGTCCTCCGTTTATTTTCTGACTAGCTTCTACTTACGACTTCGTTCGCGTGGAAGCCGTAAGACACCACAATATACTTAAAAAAAAGCCCATAGGTGAAAGAATTAAAAAAATATTTTAAGTATTTTAAATCTTTTCTCTATATAATGTTAGTTTAGATAATAATTATATGAATAACTAGGTATATAATCAATTTTATGAAGTACATCAGAAGGCCAATTCTCGTGATTAAAAATGTTCAAAATCTATCAATAGTCGCAATCTCATCTCAGCTACAATCAATGTCAAAAACTTGTCAAAAATGTAGGGAAATTAGAGATATTTTTGACAAATTGAGACTGAGATTAGATTGTAAACGTTCTTAAGATTTCGAGAATTGCCCTCAAATGTAGAAGGGGTCAGTAATTCTTCGCGCATAATTAAAATAAAATTTCTAAAACAATTGCTACCGTGACTGTACCCTCAAAAAAGAACAATAGGTACTTTCCGTACGGCTCCCCACACCACCGAAATCATAAATTACTTCGGCACTAAACGTTAAAACTGCCATGTTCATCAAACTCAAACTCAAACTCAAATCATTTAATTCAACTAAACCAATTACAGGTACTTTTGAATTGTCAAAGGGTCGGTCAGTCAGAAAGATGAAGCTAGTTGCCCATTCCAAAGCGTAGGTACCTATGGAGAAGAACGGGCAAGAAACTCCATGGACACTCTTTTAAATCATAAAATTGTTACAAAATATTTTATTACATCATTCGTGTTGAAATTAACCATGTGAGAACGATGTAGAAATACATGCAAGTTAAAAGCGTCCGTTATAAAAAAACAAAAACAATTCAGAAATTAAAAATTAAAATAAGCCGAGGCAGCTAAGAGATGACCAGTCCCTACTGGCGGCACCCGTTCACGAACATGACGTATGGATCAGCACCATTCAGCTCAACCATTTTGGAGGGAACTTAATGATCCAACACACACGCCACCACCAGCGAGACATTTGAGTGAGCATGACATACTCACAGCTGCCAGGGCACATTCAAGTCAATGAAAGTCGTACCCAGTAAATGGTAGCTTTATAGAAAGTACATAGTGCTCACACGTGTGCTATGCAATTATACAATTCTAAGCAATTGAGTTTATACAATGCAATGATAGTTTTTCTTTTCCAATGTTCAGCAGCTCCAACATTGTTTCCGAATGCTAATTAGTTTATGCGCCTCTGTGGAGCAGGACCAGCATTGAGCCAAGCATTTTTGTCAGCGATGTAATCTCCCAACTTATAGTATGCTTGGCTACATAGTGTGCGTTTAATACAAGATTTAAATTTCGTTTCATTCAGTTGGAGTATGTGGGGAGGAATTTTATTGTAACATTTTAAACAGTACCCCATGAAGGATGAGTCTACTTTAGCCAGTCTGAAACCTGTTTGAACTAATTGGTCCCTATTTCTAGTCCTATAGTTGTGTCTTTCACCTCTTTTATTGAAAAGATTTAAATTTTTTCTTACGTACATGATGTTTTCATAGATGTATTGACAAGGTACCGTCATGATGTTAATATCTTTAAACAGTTCCCTTAAAGAATCGCGCCTGCGGAGGCCATATATTGCTCTGATGGCTCTTTTCTGCAGAATAAAAATGGACTCGATATCTGCAGCCCGTCCCCATAGTAAAATACCGTAAGACATGATACTATGAAAGTAACTGAAATAGACTAGCCTCGCGGTATCTACATTAGTAAATTGACGGATTTTTCTTACAGCATAAGCTGCTGAACTTAGCCGTCCTGCAAGAGATGTTAAATGAGGACCCCATTGCAGCTTTGAGTCGAGCGTGATCCCCAAGAAAACAGTTTTATCGACGAATTCTAGTTTCTCTTTGTTCAATACTATGTCACAATCACTACTTTTAACATTTGGTAAAGCAAATCTTATGCATTTAGTTTTTTTCCCATTTAATACCAAATTATTAGCAGTGAACCAATTTTGTACCTGCAGTAGGGCGTTATTTACGTCGTCAAGATTTGATGCACGCCTATTTATCTTAAAAATTAAGGAAGTATCGTCAGCAAATAACACCATTTGTGGTTGGTTCTTTAATAAATGGGGTAGATCATTAATATATACTAAAAAGAGGAAAGGACCTAAAATCGAGCCTTGTGGAACACCCATTTTTACTTTTAAAGCAAGAGAATTGACACCATTTATTTGAACTTTTTGTTGTCTATCATATAAATAAGATTTTACTAATCTGAGCGCAAGTTGACCTAGTCCGTAATGCTCGAGTTTAAAAAGTAAGGTTTCGTGATTGACGCAATCAAATGCCTTGGAGAGGTCACAAAAGATTCCTATGGCATCTTGGGCCTCCTCCCACGCTGTAAAGATGTGCTTTAATAAGGTTACACCGGCGTCAGTCGTACAACGTCCTTTGGTGAAACCATATTGCTGATCATGTAAGATTTTGTTGGTGTTAAAATGATTAAGCATTTGATTGAGCATTACCTTTTCGTACACTTTGCTGAATACGGGCAACACGGATACTGGTCTATAATTGTTGGTGTCTTTGCTGTCCCCGGATTTAAAAAGCGGTATAACCTTACTGTATTTCATTAAATCCGGGAAGACTCCTTGATCTACACACAAATTAAATATCAAAGCTAAGTATGGCGCTATAGTTTCGATTATGGATGTACAAACTTTGATAGACATTCCCCATAAGTCTTCGGTCAATTTGATTTTGATTTGCCGAAAAGCTTTTATAACAATCATAGGGTTTATATGTTTAAATTGAAATTCAACCGAGCAGCCTGGAACGTTAGCTCTTAATAGATCAATTGAGACAACGGGTGAGGAATTTAAAACTTCCGTCGTTTTACATGGTATATTAGTAAAGAAATTTACAAATTCCTGAGCTACTTCTAAGTTAGAGCTTATGGCCCCACGTGAAGTCTCCAATGCGTAATCATTGTTTCGTATTTTATTCGCACTAGTTTCGTTGTGTATAACTTTCCAAACAGTTTTTATTTTGTTTTCCGCCGTTTTGATCTTGTTACTAATGAACAGGGCTTTAGCTATCTTGCAGGTATTTCTAAAAGTTTTGGAATACATCCATACAAATTACTTTTGGTAACATTATTTTTAGGCATAATAGAACGTATTACTTCTACTTAATAAACCATAAATAAAGTCCTGATCGAATTTCGGCCGTGGCGACCAATCTCAGCGGAGACCAGCCTTCGGCGCTGGAGATGTTATAGTGCACAAGTGTGAGCGCGCGGACACAGGTGCACTCTCCCTTCCCTTGTTCTCATTGACGTCATCATATCACACCATCTCATCCCATTGTTCTACTTACATAATTAGGTACTGTGAGAGCTTTACGAGCTCTCAATACCGAGACGAGTGAATTAACACGTTGACTGTCCGTGCATATGGAATGCATTTCCGACTCAGCCATGACGTTCGTGCATTACATATAATGATGCATTAGGTAATACAAATTGGCTACATTGGCTTTTGTGAGTTGGACGTTTGAACTAGAAAAAATATTTTTGGCAGACGTATAGACAAGGATACAAGGAAATTAAAACACTGAAAAAAAATAATCCGGACGTCTCGTGGTACGTAGTTTTTTTTGGACAGTCAGCGTGTTAAACCACAGTTTGTCATATTAGCTGCAGCAGGTGGTGGAGCAGTGGTGGCCAAGTGGTAACAGTCTCGACTTACGAGTTATAGGTTCGAACCTAGACAGGTGCCTTACTCTGTGTAAATTATTTCATCACCGTTGCTCTCGAAACAGTGGAGGAAAACATCGTAAGGAAACCGGGCATGTCGAAAAACCAAAAAATTTAAGACATGTGACTTCTACTAACCCGCACTGGGCCCGCGTGGTGGATCACGGCCCGCTCCCTCTCACAGAGAGGAGGCCTGTGTCCCAGCAGTGGGAACCTTATAGGCTGATTATGCATTGTCATATTACTTCAATAATTATTCCCAGAAGATAGTTCTACGTTTACATATATATTTTCTTATCCCTTGTCACCTCTCATTTCAACCGTTGTATTTTTTTCTTTAGAAAAATCAATGTTTGTTTAATATTTCTGGCATCTACTCTTCAAAGTATTATAAAGGTTGCATTAATATAAGCACCAAAAAAGCTATTATAATCTCTACAGGACTTTTCTATCCATTTCGGCAAACCCGAAAAATAGATATTGATACCCATCTCGTCTGCAAGTTTCGCTAGCTATTTTAATTTGACCCTGTAGGGCGAATTTCAGCAAACTTTTATGCCTAGAATAAGTCTCATTCTGAGAATAAACTTTGAATTTTTGACAGTTTTCCATACTGGAACTGTCAGTCGTCAATTTTAGTCCACGGATAAAAGATATCTGAGTTTGGTAAAATCAGCCCTAATTATGAAGACTATATTTAGCAAAGAAGATAATCGGACTGAGAAAGGAAACTTACCAAACAGAGCAGTGTCTAAACTGTCTAACTCTATTAACATTTTAAGAAGCCGTTAGCCCAAAATGTTCAGTCAATAAATCATAATTATGCGACACACGGCTTGTTAACATCTATTAACACCAAAATGGTCCAATTCCTACAGTTGACAGTTAGATATTACTTGCGTGGGATAATCCGTTAATACCCTGTCGTCTTAGAAGCCATCAGCCAAATTTTTGCTGTTGCCTATTTTTAGAATTCAGGCATTTTGATGGAGTGTGGAGATCATTAATCACACTATTTAAAGCATATCGCACATCTCTGTACTCGAGCGCCCTAAGGATCAACTGTACTAAACGTGCAACCAATGCGGTGCATGTTCAATATAACAACGCTTTCAGGGCACTGTTGCGTCTGCCACGATATTGCAGTGCATCAGCAAGGTTTGCGCACGCCAGAGTAGACAGCTTCTCAGCTGTCGTGCACAAAAAGAATGCGTCTTTTCTCGCCAGATTGCGGGGCAGTAGCAACAGCCTCTTGACAGTTATTGCTGATAGGCATGATCAAAGCCCCATTATGAGGCATCTTATAAAAACCACCCTGTCTTTAGTAGAATATAAGTACTAACATAGTTTATAAGTTAAATTGTCTACTAACATCTAGAATTGTAAGTTTGTTGGATCTATTTGTCCGTGAAATAAAGATGTCGGCATGTCTTTATTTCCATGGAAGGTAGGTAGGCCTTTAGTGTGGGATGCAACTTGTGTCGATACTCTTGCGCCATCCCATCTTCCAGGGTCAGCGTGTTGCGCTGGTGCTGCTGCTGCGGCTGCAGAAAACCTCAAGCGGCGTAAATATAATAACCTCATTAATATATCGGCGGCATTGCCATACAACGTGGCAATGCCGCCAGTGTCTTGGGTACTTTACCAGTCGACAGCGATGGCGATGAATTTTTCGACGCTATATTTTAGTTTGTAAATAGTTTTATTTAATTTAGGGTATTATTTTGTTATTTTAGTGTTATCTTGTATATAATAAACAAAGGAATAAAAAAAAATGAAATAAAGATAAATATTATATTATTATTATTTTCCTGACGTGATCTCAATTTATTCGGGGTCGCCTCAACATGCCTTTTCTTCCATACTTCTCTATTAGTCGTCAACTCGGTAGTCTCGCAGTCCATTCATCGCTTCTTTAGTCTTCCCCTACACTTATAGCATTATAGCTATATCGACATCAAATTATGAATAGTTTTAGCAATAATATATTTTTTAAAGAAGGAGGTATAACTATGGGATCGTGGCTAAGTAATAAGCTAAGGTTAAGCTACATTTGCCTAGGTCGGCTCGTGGATCTATACATACCGAGAGGCTCCGTGCATCGGAGAGCACGCTAAGCCGTTTGTCCCGACTGTCATTCGTAGACTCCCTTACTCTTATTCAGTGATTAGCACATTCAAACTCCTGCAGTATTTATCTTGACGATTCTTCAATGTTTGTATTAATTTATAAAGGTAGAGACAGGCCCATGCCACCAAATCCAAATCAGCTCAGCCGGTTAAAAGGCATTTTCGAATAATCGATTTAGTCCTGCATACATTGGTTACAACCATACAAAGTTAAAACCCTTTCTAAAGACTTTGTATGCATTTGATGGATGATGGTTTTGTTTGTATACATGCGAATGCATGCGTATGCATTTAATATGCTTGAGGATGAGGCTTTTGACTACGTTGTATTTTATGTCTTTTTTATTTTTTTTATTTGTAACAAAGACATTCAATTATTTATTGTACCTATCTTAAATCTCTTTGATTTGTAATGTGCGTTTTGTTTGTGCGGAATAAACTATTTTTCTTTCTTTCATCGTGGGCGTGGGGTTATGTAAATGCACAAAAAAACATACAAGTGTTGAATAAATTAACTCCTCCTTCTGTTTTTTGGCAGTTAGCTAAAAATATTTGAAAAACCACAATAACACTGTTTAGTATCACGATAACTTATAATAATAATTAGCACTTTATGACACGGCAAGTGTTATTTAAGTCGAGGAGGAAGTCGGTAGCATTCATGTCAGTATCAGTACACAACTCTGACCATTTTTAAAGACGCGCGTACAGGTTGAAATACTTTATAAAATCAAAATTTATCCCTTTATGAATGGATTATCCTATATTTGGAGTGAGTGGAACTTGGGACAATGTTCTCAAGGTGAAATGTCTGTGGCGTGCGCCTATTATAAGTATTTGATTAATATTAGTGTTTGGTATAGGTACTACATTCAGGTTAGTGAAATTTCTCATCTTCTATATATACACACAATACATACATACAGACAAATAAATCAATTGAAGTGTCTGTTTTTAATGTTAAAATAACAACAAAAAACATTTATTTTTTCCGTCTGTCTGTCTGTAGATCTACTTTACAAAGTGGTGTACTATAAAATTTCCTCTAGTTTTATACTGAAATTTCCTGCTGCGCTTGGAAAATGTATTAATGATAGCAGCAAGTTCTCAGTACCGCATAAAGTTGATGTTTACGTAATATTCAATAATTGATCCGCATCTTCATTCTGTCTGACCATTAGAGCGCATACATTTTGCTGGAACCTAAATCAAGTACCTACTTTATGTTTTTAAAACACATCTGCGTTGAATATTTTCGTAGGTAATTATAAAAAATCAGCTGTTCCCTAGAAAAGTGCAATACCTGCGCGGTCAAAATGTATGGAAACTGGGATTATTTTTTAATAACTGACAAAATATTTCAACGCATCCCTGCGTTGAATTATGACGGGGTCCACTAGGGCTACGGGTTGTTCGAAAGAGATACCGTGGCCCCTGGTACAGGCAACTGAAGGAACACGGGTGGGTTTTGGTCAGTAAAAGTCTGACACGCTCTCCCGCTCCGCCCAGAGCGGGAGAAGTCGTCTGATGATATCCCACCCAAAAAAAGGGGGTCCAGAATCATACGTGAAGGGAGGGCGTTTTGGGGGACTGTCTTTTATTTGTAATTTTGACGTTCGAAAAGTGTTGATTCTCAGCCTAATTGGAATAAATGACATTTGATTTGATACGTACTGAAACCATGGTAACAGGTTGGGTGTCGATGGCCCTGCCACCCTGTATTATAAGGTGGATATCAAGGAATTCAGTAGTTCTACATAGTAGATATTATTAGGTACCAACAGCGTACCTAGGTAGTTACTTACGCTGTCTGATATGACCGTCATCGTAAGGACGTCTTCCGAGTTGACAATAAGAAGTACCTATTAGGTATCTAAATAATAACAATAGCTATGTTATCAGACCTATAAAATGACGACACTTATTCTCACACTAAGACCATATTTTTCATATATTTTATGGGAACCGTATCTGACAAAGAAAAGAAAAAAAATAATGAAATTTATTTTAAGTGACTGCATTATGCAATAAGAAATATGCAATCAGCTGTACCTAAGTACTTCATTATCAGTTTGCAGATAAACGACGCTGTTTGAAAAATTGTTTTATAAAATTTACATTATTTCGAGGTAAAAAAAAAAAAAAAATGATTAAAATTAAATAATATAAAAAAATAATAATAATATATATATATATTATTTTGATTAATTTTGATTTGATGATTCAAATTTAAATTTAAATCAGATGAGGCATCAATGCGAATTCTACTTCCTGAACAGATTTGGGTGTAACACCAACACGTTTCGGGTCTATCCGCGCTGGAAGCAAACACGTTGTTAATTTAATTTCTCTATTTGGGATCTTCAAAGGACAAAGGACATTATAATAATAATAACAAATCAGTTATTTTACTTGTGCTTCCTCAATTTATAGAAGACCACAGCATGCACATGTAACTAGGTGTAAACATGATAAAAATAAAAATAGAGAAAATAATGATGAGAAAAAAAAAACTTTACTTAAATATCTCTAGAGATATATAGAATGCAATTCTCAAGATCTTCATATCTGATTTATCCTAAAACCCCCCAAAAATAACGAATTTCAACAACTCCCGCGCATTCTGGCACACACAAACGATTTTCCATAATGCCACATAAAGTATGGTGAATGAATTCAGTTCCATTATGTGATGGAAACCGTGCGTCGGAGCATTGGAGCACATTGTATTGTTAATTGGCCTATATATTCAGGTGTGCCGGATGCGTGGTTCATTTTGGACGAGACTCCCACACACTGGGACGACATGGCCACTTCTGAGAAGGGGGGTAAGTCCAGCCTTCCATGTTTGATTAAGAATAAAGGATTGAAGATGAGAGTAGATAAAGATATAAAAATAAAAAAACCCAAAAAACAGGTTATGGATAGTGTCGTTTGTTGTAGCGCTATATAACAAAGTTGTAACTTCAAACACTAGAATTTTTTCGTAGTTAGTGTTGCCATAACGCAGATCTATAGCGAACATAATACTTAAATTTTAAGAGTCGAATAAACCGGAAGCCACTGCACATTGTAAACACAGGCTTTTGTTGAAGTCTTATATCACCGTTTTTTATAAACTTCAATAGCATATGAAAGCTGTTATTGAAACAAGAATAGTCATTTTCAGCTATCTTAATAATACATGTATAAATAGTTCAGTGCAGCACACATGCCAGTGTAGTTCCAAATGCATTCATCACATAGAGTACCAAAACCAAGCATGGCATATTTCCATAGTAGTCATTGTCCTTCTTTCCACAGCTAAGGAATCAGAACTCAGACATGACGTCATCATCGAAGCCCGTGTGGAAGAGAAACCAGAAATCAAGGCCCGAAATGCTGAAGACCAGGAAAAGAAGTCGCGTCCCGAATGCACGAGATGTCTCAAGGCGCTATTCGTGGTCTTAGGAGTAATCGGAGTGGTTAGTGATATAGTTTATTTTATATTTACGAGTATCTATTTATTGAATAAATAAGTTGTAAAAATAATTTGTTTCGAATTGGTTCCAAAATTGACGATAGGCTGGACTCCTTCAACAAGAACTGGTCCTTAGCAGCTTTGAACAGAGAGAAGTGGAAAAAGAGTTGGTAGGCCTTTGCCCAGCAGTGGACATAACAGGCTAATAATAGTTCCAAAATAATTCAGATTAACTCAGGGTTTTCGATGACTAATGATATCAGGCAATATAAGTATATTTGGATTTACTTTTTTTTTTACACTGTTTAATAATATAATCATCGACATTAAATTTCTCTAATCTATATTGGAGAAGAAACGTCATGTTTTGGGCTCCTGGCCTTTCCTGGATAGGCAGTATATCTTATTGAAAAAGAAAAAGTATGTACAGTCACGAGCACCAATATGTCAACACTTGGCAACTTTCAAATGCGTTTTTTTCGTGAAATAACGAATGCAACGTTGAAATACGATACATTACATAAACCTATGGGTCCAAAAATGCTATGTTCGTCATAAAATTTCATTAAAAAATAAAGGAGTAAATCGCTTTTGAATAAAGCCGAGTGTATACATACTTTTGCTCGTGACTGTATGAAATCCTGAGACGGCGAGAGTGCGAGGCAAACCAGAATTGGAAGTAACTCCTTTGAGATATTCTCTTCAATTTTCTCGGTAGTCACTCCCTTTCTAACCATATCATCGCTAACACAGCCCGTCCATCGTTTCGTCAAAATTACAAAAGACAGTCCCCCAAAAACGCTCGCCCTTCACCACTTCCTAGAGCTATCGCTGGGAAGAAGTGGCGCAATAAACTCCCAGCAGCACAGCTGTCTGTTCAGTTAGAAAATACTTGATTGTATACAATACTAGGTACCTTTGTTCAGTAATTAACATTACACGACCAGAACATATAATTAAATTATTTGCCATATGTCAGCTAACCACGCCAATATACCAACAAATATAATAAAAACTATACGTATCTACTCAAGCTGAAAAATAATTAATTAAAATTAAAATGTAAATAAAAACTTACTACCCAAATAAAAGCCTCCAGGCATAAAGGGCATGACAGCTTACATATATTTTATGCATTGCTGGGTTCTGTTCACATAGCTGTCACTTGAAGTCACAAATGATAAACTAAGACCATCGCAGTAAAATAAATAAATCAGTTAAAGTTACATACTTTTGCTCGTGACTGTATGAAATCCTGAGACGGCGAGAGTGCGAGGCAAACCAGAATTGGAAGTAACTCCTTTGAGATATTCTCTTCAATTATAGAAGCTTATCTCCTTTTTTATCATCCTCGGGTCGTCCTGCCTTTCTCCCAATTTATTTGGGGTATGTGTAGCAGCGGGGTGATTACGTAACACGCTAACAGTCAAATGCCTTCCTGACAGTCTTCAGCCTTATTATTATGTAGTTGTTATTTACGATGTTGAGGAAGGAAAGGAAATACTAGGACAGGAAGCAATGGATTAGCAATATCTTTCAAAATGATTCAGATAGTGATCGTTAGGGTGTTACGCAAGTAGGATACTGGTCTACTTCTTTCATTATTTCTATTAGACATCATCTCAGTAGTCATCTCCTTTTGACGTGACAACGTCTTATAATTCAATGGAGCCGGCTGCACGCACGAAAAAACATGACGTATGCGGCGTTACCTCGCTCTGAGGCGTTCTATTAAAATTTTCTTTTGAAAAATTAAACCATTCCATCAGTATTTTCTTATGACGTTGTCACGTTCAACTACCGTCAGTAAACCGACTTTACAGACAACCGATTTTTTTAGCCATATCATCATTCACGTAATCTATCCATAGTTTCTTTGGTCTTCCTCTAATCTTATGATTATCCACAGTAATAGTCAAGACTTTCCTCTCGACTTGATCATCATTTCCACACCACTTCTTGGTCACCGGTGGCACCTTCAAACTTCGTCTTTACTTATTTCTTATTCTATCCATTCACTTAACACATCACTAAGGAATCTAACCTCACAATACTCCTACAGTATTTTTGCAACGATGCGTTCGCGCATTTCGTGAACGGCTGGCTGCATGGCTGCACAAGGTTATTTGACAAAATGACTGTCTGATTATATTGACGCATTCAGGCGTCTGCATGTAAGTAGCGATACAGATGCATTACTATTGCATCAGTTTCGAAATGCCTTTCTTCGAACAGCTTATAAATAATACTATATGATATGAGAAAATGATGCTCCATGTAAAATACTTCATTCAGCTGCTTCCGGTTAGACTGGAAGGTGACCCCAACATAGTTAAGAAAGGCTAGGCCGATGACAATGATGATGATCAGGAATATGATGTAAGGATATACCCATCGTAGCGGGATCGTCCGAAAGGGTTACCGCTGCCCTGGAACAAAAAGGGCTAAGGAAGGAACACGGGTGGGTTTTAGTCAGTAAAAGTCTGACACGCCCTTCCGCTCAGCCCGGAGCGGGAGAGGTCATTTGCCGATTTCCCATCCAAAAAAAAATGGATATATCCATGCTTTAGGTATAATTATGCCAAGAGGATCATCGTGATTATTAGGTATTTATATCTATCATCATCATTCTCCTGTCCTTCTCCCAATTTATTCGTGGTCGGCACAACATGTCTTTTTCTTCCATACTTCTCTATTATTCGTCATCTCGGTAGTCACTCCCTTTCTAACCATATCATCGCTAACACAGCCCGTCCATCGTTTCGTCAAAATTACAAAAGACAGTCCCCCAAAAACGCTCGCCCTTCACCACTTCCTAGAGCTATCGCTGGGAAGAAGTGGCGCAATAAACTCCCAGCAGCACAGCTGTCTGTTCAGTTAGAAAATACTTGATTGTATACAATACTAGGTACCTTTGTTCAGTAATTAACATTACACGACCAGAACATATAATTAAATTATTTGCCATATGTCAGCTAACCACGCCAATATACCAACAAATATAATAAAAACTATACGTATCTACTCAAGCTGAAAAATAATTAATTAAAATTAAAATGTAAATAAAAACTTACTACCCAAATAAAAGCCTCCAGGCATAAAGGGCATGACAGCTTACATATATTTTATGCATTGCTGGGTTCTGTTCACATAGCTGTCACTTGAAGTCACAAATGATAAACTAAGACCATCGCAGTAAAATAAATAAATCAGTTAATAACAATAACCTGTCAGTAAGCTAATCCT
This sequence comes from Apamea anceps, assembly GCA_951799955.1. Classification (NCBI taxonomy): domain Eukaryota; kingdom Metazoa; phylum Arthropoda; class Insecta; order Lepidoptera; family Noctuidae; genus Apamea; species Apamea anceps. Next base: position 3,044,865 of record OX637511.1, read on the forward strand.
GGAGAAAGAACACAAATATTGTCCCGCGTTAAATTAGGGCGACCAACTATTCTTATCGTGTAAGTAGTCGTTGATGGAATAGTAGGTATGCCTTTGAGCAAAGGTTGGATTTTACTTGAGCTTTATGCGCATTAAAAGGCAAGTCTAGCAAAGAAGATACTCGTATACTCTTATAGCCATTGACATTCATACCCAAAACTTTCCTCACGACATTTTCCTCATTCCTCCGTATCACAAGTCCCCCATACCATGACAACCGATTTGCAAACAACTTTTCAGTTACCGGTGCCACTTTCAGACTTCCTCTTATGCACTCATTTTTTATTCTATCCATATATCTACATATATTATAAATTAAAGTCACTTTTCGTGTATGTCTGTGTGACCGCGTTGTTCTTCTAAACTACGCAACGGATTTTGATGTGGTTTTCACCATCATTTAGAGAATTTGTTCCGAAAGGTTTATGTGTATAATATATAAATATTAGTTTTCCGCCTAATACAGAAATAGTCGTAAACATTTTTTTTTTCTTCTATACAAACCTTGTCCTGACAATAACAAACACAAAAAAGTGTTAGCCAATTTGGTGCAGTCGATTGGAAGTTATGCGCGTACATTCATTTCGGTGATTCATTTTTATTTTTATAGATGATAGATGATGTAACAGGTTTAAAATCAGGTGTATGTCAAGCCTGCGATTCTCAAAAGGAAACAAGAATTGCAACAGATATTATCATCAATAAGCTATTCTATTTTATTGCACTTGCACAGGGATTACAATTGCCTGTAGCAAAAATTCAAACACATAAAGATTCTTACTTTTCGACAACCTTTCTTAGATATTAAGAAAATTGATAAACAGACCCAGAATTTTGAGTATATCTACTTATAGAAAGATGGTTACGATATGCTTGACGATAACAAAATCGATATAGATAGACTATGTTATCAAAAACACTCATTACATTGTTCTTTTTTCCAGATAGCAGCAGCATCCCTAATAATCCTGGCAGTGCTGACATCAATAGCCACGAAGGCGTATGACTCGGAGCAGTCCAGCAGGATGGTTGCCATGGTACTGCTGGCTGTGTCGGCAGCCGTTACTATATGTGTCATCATTTATGGCGAGGTGGCTGTCTTCAAGAAGCAATCGAGACCTATTCATGTAGTAAGTTTATTTTAAATCAATAACTTCCTCAAGGTCGGTTCCGATAGGTTGCTTACCTATTATGTATGTCCCGCTTTAACTCCATGACCATAATTGGTTACTTCTCTTTGTGTCTCTCCGTTTAGTAAAGGTTAATGGTAGTCAGCTCTATATACATATGTATGTTAGGCATTGCAGTCTATATATATTTATTACATCAGCACTGCTCTCAAAAGCGGTGAAGGAAAACATCGTGAGGAAACATGTCTTAGGATCAAAAATTTGAAGACATGTGACATCTACCAACCCGCACTGGGCCCACGAAGTGGATCACAGCTCTCTCGCAGAGAGGAGATCTGTGGCCCAGCAATGGGAACATTGAACAAGATTATGCTAATGCAGTTTATGCAAAGGAAATAAGTACATATATAGGTGGCGTTATGAGTTAAGCAAGTCAGTACTTAATCCAGGAGAAAATAGTTCAAAATGTGGGAACTGTTGTGGTATTCGGACAGTGGGAAAATGTAAAGAATTACTTTTACAATAAATAAAAACAGTATGTAGATGAAAACGGTGATCGAAGCGCTTGGGAAATCAATTTCGAGAATGTTTGACTTTGAAGTCATTCTTGAGCTATTAAATACTTATAAACTAGAGATGTACATAGTATGGCTATCATATTAAAGAATTTTAAAGTTCAATCATTCGAATATAAACTCTAATCTAAACTAACAAGCGTTATCACTGCAATATAGTAGTTATGACATAATACTTTATGGGATTACATACATTACATTAAATAAAAAATAGAACCTGCGGGGCAACTGCGTAATAGACCAACAGTAGTAATAGCTTTCATTTTGACAGTTCAATAACATTCATTGCGTTAATTACTTTGTTGCGTAGACAAATTTCTCAAAGAAATGAAGCAATGGATTAACAATATCAGGCTGATTATGTAATTAGGATGCTGAAATTCCCAGAAATGCGTCATCTTACAAAACGAAAGCATTTTCAATAAAATAATCTCAAAATCAATTAAAGTCGTTATTACATTACGTGTTCTCTATGGAATCGTAGGTAATAAAAAAAATATTTTATGTATTTTTTATACCTCATTCTGATAGAGTATAGACATTTGAACAATAAGTATGCGATTTTGTACAATAAGTCATAAATATTTTATTGAAAACAACTATGTTTATTAATCTATCTTTACTCGTGGAGGGCATTTTATCGTATAAGCATAGTATTAATAGAAGGACAATGGCCCTGATTCCCTTGTTAACAAACTAAACTAAATTTAAGTTCAGTGCATCTTTTTCTTTCTATTTCAATAAGAAAAGGATAGAAGAAAAAATATTAGTTTACTCCTGTCAAATTAAGATACTCCATAGACCCAGGGTAGCGGGATTGTCCGAAAGGGTTACCGCTGCCCTGGAACATAAAGGGCTAAGGAAGGAACACGGGTGGGTTTTAGTCAGTAAGAGTCTGACACTCCCTTCTGCTCCACCCAGAGCGGGAGGGGTCATTTGATGATTTCCCATCCTCAAAAAAAAAAAAAAAAAAGATACTCCATAGACAGATTAGACGTGATTAAAAACATGGTTGCTAAAAATACGTCAATTTACGTCAGGCGCTGACTAGTTTGACAGGACTAAACTAATATTTATCTTCTGTCCTTTTCTAAATTAAATAGAAAGAAAAAGATGCATTGAACTTAAATTTAGTTTAGTTTGTGAACAAGGGAATCGGCGCCACTGTCTCTGTTGACAGTGGCGCCGATTCCCTTGTTCACAGACTTCGAAAAAAATGGATATTCGAAGACTTCGAAAAAAAAATGGATATTCGAAGACTTCGAAACAAAAACGACATTCGACTGACTTCGAAAAAAAACAAAGGCAGACAAACGGACGGGTGAAAGGCTGGAGTTGGAAATTGGCAAATCATTCCATGAAAGCAGCAAAGATTTGTCAATAAGATTCATAGTACCGTTGTCTTCAGACCACGAGCGTCTTACTTGGTAGGTAAGACGCTCGTGGTCTGAAGACAACGGTTAAATCACATTATCTTCGAGCGGGAATGACCTATGCTCAGAAGCGAAAATCACAAATATAAAAATCAAGCGACATGGACAGACAGCCTTCTATAGAATAGAATAGAAAACTTTTATTTCAGACAGGAGTCCATAGGGTTAGTAACAATTTTACTTAACTTCTAGTGTTATTAGATTACAGACACAGATATACATACAATTAACCCACCACCCAATTACCCAACCCAACCACCCAATTATACCTACCATTACTGTTTTATAAAATTAGAAGCTCAGAGACGCAAACCCACTACATGTACATGCACTGCATCTACTGCATGTTTCCCCCAACCATTTCTTATTGTTTTTTTTTTGTGTTTTATGTTCTTTTTTGCGTCATGTTTACCGCAAATAAACGTATTTTCTTTCTTTCTTTCACTGTTCGCCGGTTTAGTTTAGCCTAGCTTAACCACTCACTTTAAACAGCACCCTAATTGCCTAAGACACTATCAATCTCAATTTGAATCATTTTGAAGGACATCGCTAATCCATCTATCTATATATATAAAATTCAAAGTCCTGACTGACTGACTGATTGATAGATCAACGCACAGCCTAAACCGCTGGTCCTAGAGACATGAAATTTGGAGAGTGTGTTCTTCGTGAAGAGTAGGCTTTTTCTAAGAAAGGATTTTTCGAAATTCCACCCCTAAGTGGGTGAAAAGGGGGAATTCGTTTGTATTAAAAATCTTATTCCTTGAGTTAATAAACATGAAACTTGGCACGAATACTTATCTAAATGAATTATGAAGATTGTCAGTTTTTTTTTTCTTCTAAACTACCCCCTAATAAGGGATTGGGGGGTTTCAAAGTTTGTATGGAAGAATTTTAGCGCGCAGTCCGATTTACTCGGAACTCAGTTTTTATACCTAATATTGAAAGTAAAGAATAATGTGTATCAGGGTTTTTTGAAAATCTACCCCTAACGGGTTGAAATGGGGTAGTCAATTTTACAGGGGAGGATTTTACTGCATGGCTTGATTAACTCGAAAATAAGTATAAATAATATTTGAGTCAAGTTATGAATACATCTCAAACGATTTTTTTAAACTCCACCCCTGTAGGGTTGAAAAGCGGGGATACAGTTTATATGAAAAATCTTATTCATTTAGTTAATAAACTTGAAACTTGGCAAGAATAAAAAAAAAAAAATAAAAAAAAATAAAGATTTTTTAATAAACATAAATTATTACATAGCAAACAGTTCGGTTTTACAAGGGGTCGTTCAACTACTGATGCCGGTGTTGAACTTTTAGGACATATTTATAATGCTTGGGAAGATAAATGCGATGCCTTGGGCATCTTTTGTGATTTGTCCAAGGCATTCGATTGCGTTCTTCACGAAACGTTAATCAGGAAACTCCGCCACTACGGAATCAGGAACACTGCTCTGGATCTTCTTACCTCATATTTGAGTAAGAGGATTCAGAGCGTTGATGTTAATGGAAAAAGATCTCCCGGATCTATAGTAACAATGGGAGTCCCACAGGGCTCAATTCTTGGCCCTTTCTTGTTTCTTATTTATATAAATGACTTGCCGTACCTCATAAAGGATAATCATGATATAGTGTTGTTTGCAGATGACACTTCACTTTTGTTTAAACTTAAACGTCAGCAGCAGGTTACTGACGATGTAAATACCGCGATCTCTAAAGTAGTCCACTGGTTCAATGTTAATAATTTACTTTTAAACGAGAAAAAAACCAAATGCATTAAGTTTACGCTACCTCACGTTAGGCAGGTGAAAACCAATGTGTTGATAAAGGGCGAAGAATTGAATCCTGAAGACAGTACAGTATTCTTGGGCATAACTTTGGATGCTAAGCTTCAGTGGGGTCCACATATAGATAAATTATCAAAAAAGCTAAGCTCCGCAGCATACGCGGTTAGAAAAATTCGTAATTTAACTGATATAGAGACAGCCCGTTTAGTGTACTTTAGCTATTTTCATAGTGTAATGTCGTACGGTATTCTATTGTGGGGAAATGCCGCTGATATTCAGACTATCTTTGTTTTACAGAAGCGAGCTGTTCGATCAATTTATAAATTGAGTCCGAGACACTCGCTCAGAGACAAATTTAAAGAAATTAATGTTATGACTGTGCCTTCTCAGTATATTTATGAAAATCTTTTATATGCCCATAAAAATATAAAATTGTTTAAAAAGTACAGTGATATACATGATATAAATACTAGAAACAAACACAAATTTGTTGTACCTACAACAAGGCTCAAGAAAATAGGTGGCTCGTTCAGATGCCAATGTATACGCTTCTACAACAAAGTTCCAAGCCACGTTCAAGATCTAAGCCTTAATAAATTTAAATCATTCATTAAACGTAAGTTGTGCCAGAAAGCCTTTTATACCGTTAAGGCTTATATCGAGGACAAAAAGGCTTGGGATTAAGCTGCTTCCAATCTTTACAATATATTGAATGTTTTTGTTTTGTTTTGTTGTTGTTTTTTTTTTATATACATTTTGACATTAATGAATTTGATATATACTATGACATTTGCTTACTTTGTAAAGTATTCTATTATTTTAATTATTGTGAATGTGAAGACTATGTGGGTCATTTTATTTTTTATTTTTCGCTCTGTTCTGTTAGTTTTGTCATGGTCTGGCAGTTTGAGTAATTAATGTGGCCTACCCAAATGTCCTTTCTTTGGTATTGTTCGTCGAACCGTTGAGCTCCTTAAGTTTTGAGTTGAGCTGCACGATTTCTGACATATGCGTGCACTGACTGGACAGGTCCTCTCAATCTGTGTGGTTCTTTCCTCAAAAGACCATCTCAGACATCGACCTACATGGTCCTCATATGATCTGACCAAGATTATGTCTGGACTTTAAAAGAGACTGTGACGTCTGAGTTTGTTTCGGCCTTTCTTCTCAGACTAGTCAGATAGGAAACGCCGACTTCATCTAGTTTTAAAATATGATTGACGTGTAAAAGTGTTTGTACAAACCTACTTACAAAAATAAAATCATTTATCATTTATCATTATCATTTAATACTCGTCTAAGTAAGTAATAAAGTTTATTATTAAGTATAAGTTTTTCAAAACTACCCCTCAAAGGGGGATATAGGGGTGTTGAAGTTTGTGTGGAAGTAATTGAATGCGCGAAACTCAGTATTAATACTTTTGACAGAAAATAATTAATAATAAGTATGTAAAGTTGTTGAAAATTGACCCCAGACGGAACAATAAGGGGTAATTCGGTTTTTAAGGGGAGTTATTCGAACTTGAAACTGTATGTTATATTTTCATACCACTTGCTCAAAAAAGTGACATTCTGTGCTACAAAAAGCGAACATAACAATAGTCATTTTCAATCTGTTAAAAACAGGGAAAGAAAATTGTACTGAATTTCATTCATCCTCTAGGGGGAGAATGTGATTTAAATTTGGAATACTTACCAAAATTTATACTGAACTACATCTGTGTTTACACCATTGAGTTTGTATATAAAGCATTATACATCTTTTTGAAAAAGGAATACGCATTTATTATGCAGTTATGATTATTAAATAAAATTACGAAAACCGACGAGGCCGTATGAGCTTGATGCCTTTGCTTTTCCGACAAAAAAATATTAGTCTAGGAATTTGCTGCGTTTTTGTTTTCTTCAAATACATAAACGTTAAGTTTATTTTTTCGCAAATAGTACGAAAAGTAGAGTATTTTCCTCGGTGATAAAGCTGTCTTAGTCTTGGGTGAACTTAAATCCGTGAAAAAAAATCGTCACCCGCGACAGAAGACACTGCTTTATCCCCTTGGTTAATAATCTACTATTTCACACCTAAACCACTGATTGAACTTCTGATTTGGCAAAGAGATAGATGGCATCCTGGGGAAGGACATACTTTTTATCCTGGTAGCATGTTCCCGTGCGATAATTTCCGACATCCACGCGGGCGAAGTCGCGGGCAGAAGCTAGTTGCTTCATATGTTCGAAAAATTTGTCTGCTGAACAGCGTAAATAACGCAATTTATATTGTTCAACTGTCAAAATGAAAGCCATTGCTACTGATACACAACAGACCATAGACGCAAAGTACTAATTAAAATGCTAATAAGAAGGATTTAACAAAGTCTCGCCAGGAAATAGCGTGCCACAAGCTACAAGTTACAAACTCAAGAAATGGGATCCAAGGTAATTAGCTAGCGCCCTTGGAGTCCTATATATGTATATTCAAGTTCAATAGAAACCCGTTGGCATATCACGCAAACTTGACAGGCTAATTGTGACGACCTCTCGGTCTCGACCGTAGGCTTGATGTTATTGTTCATTACACTTGACTAAGCTTTGGTCATCTTACTTAATAATATGTATACCTTCTTGAAGGAGGAAGCGCAAGGGTGGCCCGCGAACTTCAAATTTACTTACGTTTTTTCAACATCATCAATACAACCCTCAAAGTTCATATAATCCATTTATTTATTTATAAGTAGGAGAACCAACAGCTAAACCAAATTAATAACAATTGTATAAGCTACACAGAGCCAATTACAGGTTCTAACGAGTAGACACAGAGAAGGTAGTAGAAATCTTAGGATCACTAACAACTAAGTAGCAAGCACGATAAAAATACAAATAAAATGAATTAAATTAAGTAATAAGTAACAAATACATTCAGACGCACAGAACAGATATTTTATCTGTTCTGTGTTCAGACGCCATGTTAGGCATTAGTGACATGGGGAAAAATGGAACTAAAAAATAAAACACTACGCGCTATTGAAAAAGTTGGCATGATTGATTGGTTGGGTTGATTGATATTTCATGAAATAGTCATTTAGTAGGACATGATTATATAAACTTGTATTGATGATTTTAATGATTAAAATTTTGTAAACACACACACACATACTTGTTACACTCGCGGATAATATTTTGTTCAACATACAGCCTGACACTGACCTGCAAATTGAAAAATAAACCGTTAGAAAATTTGACCAGCACATCCCCCATTTTTGTACTTTGTGGGGTCGGACTGCAAATCTCCAAACGGCTGGATGACACTTCCCGTAACCCAAGTTCTGGTTTTTACCATGGCCAGAGGATAAGTATTGCCATACAACGTGGCAATGCCGCCAGTCTCTTGGGTACATTACCAGTCGACAGCGATGAGGAGGAATATTTCGACGCCATATTTTAGTTTGTTAAATAGTTTTAGTTAAGTTAGGATATTCTACTTTTATTTTAATAGTTTGTTAGTTTATTTAGCTTTAGAAGTTTGTTAATTTAATAAATAAGGAAGATTTTTGTATTTAACTAATCTTTGTACATTCCAGGCGGCAGTGGTTCTTTTACTACTGGCAATCGTCCAGGCGCTGATCGCTGGTATATCAGTGAACGTAGAGCCCGCTGATGAGGCGAAACTCCTCAAGTCGTTGGCAGAATCCTTCAAGCAGGCCAGGGAGGATAACCCGAGGCATCTCAAGATTTGGGCTATGACACAATCCGATGTAAGTTTTGTGTATACTTCCTTATCCGATGCTAGACAGAAACTTCAGGACGTCACCCTAATCGCGTCGCGTCGTCGTCCTAATTGCCAAACACTAATCACAATAACTGAATCATTTTGAATAATCCATTGCTTCATATATTCAAAAAAACTGAACCAAAAAAAAAAAGTTTCTTTATTAACTTCAGTTGTACACAAAACACTTATCTATACACTATGCAGCGTTACAACAAAGGAAAAGTGATTTCGATGAACTCTGGCACCCAAAGTAGGATTTAACTTGTGTTTAGGGTGCCCTATAATTTGAAACATAAGATAAGATAAGATAATATTTATTTGCTTAAACATGTGTCATACATACAAGAAAATACATGCATGCAAGATGGTAACAACATTATTAGGTACAGGCATGTTTGCCACATGATGTGACGTGCAAATGTCAAGAAATATTACTAATTAAAACATTCTCTCAGAATAACAATAAATTAAGTAATTAAAGAATAATAATAATACTGTAGTAAATCTTCAGTCCTTCATTTTGGTCTTACATTCAGTCAGGCACATGGGAGCGATGATGCATAGTTTATTTATTTTATTATATAAATGGTTAGACAGGATATCATAATAACGTAAAATAAGGTAATTAACGCATTAACTGTTGTTGTACTGTTGTTGAACTGTCAAATTGAAAGCCATTCCTACTTTTAGTGTATTACGCAATTTCTTTTCTGGTTGTGAAAATGATAATTACTTTGATTATTTATTTTGCAAGATTGGAAAATTAACACATATCAATTGAAAGGTGTGTTTTTTTTTTTTTTATTAATTTTTCCCAAAAGTGAGCAAAAGATTTCTTGTTTTTTTTTGTGCCCGGTGAAAGGCAAATTGGTTTGCCTCGTTTATGGAACTTAAACATACCTAATAATATAGATAGGGGTGTACTATACTTCGCGCACCTCTACCTACGCATTCGGGGAACAAAGTCCTCCAGACCGTTTTTCGGTCGACAGCCAATCTTAACGGATTCTTCGGCGCGGTCGTGTGGATGATATGATATTGCACGACTGTGTGTGCACAGTTGCACCCTCAGATTCCAATGGGATGGCAATCCGACACGACCAGATCAGGGCCAGGAGCAATGGCTTAACCTGCTTTCCGAAGCACGGGGGTATCCCACCGCCAGCTTCCAAACACCGGGTTGTTAGTAAGAAATTCCTAATGCAAAAAAATCTATTAACAGTTTGTCCGATCTAGGAACCGAACCCAGGAACCCATGCTCAACAGAATATAATATTACCGAACATCGAGGTACATGGGTGTGTTGTTATTTTATTTACAAAAATCCGTTAATTTCAGTTAAACTGCTGCGGTGTCTACAGTCCCGAAGACTACCGAAGCTCGAAGCTTCCGTACTACTTCCCCCCGAATGTGCCCATCTCTTGCTGCTCGACCTACGACTCCTCAAGGTCCGACCTGGTGCAAGAAAGAGACAGAGAGCTGTGTAAGGTGAAGAAGACATACTATACGGGAGGGTGCAAAGACTTGGTGCTGATGGTGTTCAAGGAGACGTCTTCTATGGTCTTCACTGTAGCTGTTCTGCTAATTGTTGTTGAGGTAATTATAGAGACAGTTGATATGGCTTATCAAGTTTCAGAAAAAAAATCGGCTTTGTAGAATCGTCAGTCACTTATACCTATGTATAAAAAAAAAAAACAAATAAAATTTTCCAGCGAAACTGCGTAGAAGTGATGGGTATAGTTGTACACAAATGACATGCTCCTCATTCTCAATCATAGGCATTATGTTTTTCAGGTACTCCTTATGATCATTGGTGCGGTGTTAAGCCGAAGAAAAAAACAGACCGAAGATGAGCCATCAAAGTAAACCTTTGTTCGCTAACTGTAGTCATTTAAGCCTAAATCTAAAAAATGCATCGAAAACAAGCAATCGTCCAGTTGAGATCTCACCTTAGAATTAAAGTTTTTAAAGCACTCACTAGATGGCGTTGTAAACAATTTAAGGCCTGTTTTACCTTTCACTACAACAATAAAAAGTTGCGGTTGTTAAATAAAATAATAAGCTTTTTCAAAGTAGATTAAATTACCTATTCGAAAAATAAATACTTACCGCCCATTTTGTCATTCTTTGTAAAATTTATATATTTATCAGAATCAGAATCAGGTTTGAAATGGGCAACTAGCTTCGTCTTTCTGACTGACTGACTCCTTGACAATTCAAAACTGCCTGCAATTTACATAATACCTAAAGAGTATTCTATTCTACTTTTGAAGTAAAGTTGTCTAACAGGTTTTTCTATTGATCACAATAATGTTTTGTAAATAATCTTGTTGACTTAAAATACATTTTTGGGTAAATTTTGTATACTCGTGTTAATGTCACCTACTTCTTGCGTAAATGTTAAGGCAAATTTACATTTTTTACGGGTCAACGCAGACTCGGTTTAAGTTTGGAATCAGCTACTGACCCTATGTGACTGTGTCTAAATCTGCCTTTATGCTAGTGCCTTGTTTTCAATTGTAGCTATAGTTGAAAACATACTTTTTAAATAGATAGTGAATATCGCATTTATTTTAAGGAAATTATATTAAAAATAAACGACGACGAAACAAAAATGACAATTATGTTTTATTCCTTTAATAATTGTATGAGAGAGTAAAACTTATGTACTCAATGGACTAATGTTTATTAATGAGTAAGATATAATAAATAAATAAAATTATTCCGTACCAACCTGCTGAGCTGTCATAGCATCCCACTGTCTCTGAGAAGATGGGTTTGGGCCGAACTATATTCGGGCAAGCAATGGCTTGCACCGATGCGATGCGGTGACTGCCTGGAGAATTTTCCAGGCATTCACCGCATCGGTCAAGCACGGCACTTCAGAGACAACCAGGGAAGGTAATAAAATGTTCCCGGTCAACTTTTCAGTGCTGCGGACAGAGGACAGGAACGTGTAAGCTAATACGGGTAATATTACGAATGCCGAGGCCAACAAAACGGATGGGAAGTGTGGCTTGAAGCCACGCTCGGTCGTCCAAGGCCACATTTAAAATGGATGTTAGTGTGCTGCGAATAATTTGGTGAATTATGTCAATGAGTTTTAGCTGCTTCTATAAAAGTCAAGAGCATAGAAAATATATAAAATTTGGACCCAACAGTGTCTAATCATGGTGAATACCAAATTTAAATTAATTTTGCAGTCTGTACGAAATCTCTTTGAATTTTTCACATAATTTTATCGTCGTTAAATTAAGATAAGCTGTCTTCTAAAATTTAGGAACTTAGGAGGTGCAGTGAACTTTAAAACTAAGGACGTTCGTATTTACTCAAAAATAAAATAATAAGTGCCTACGTAAATAAGGAAGTCATGGGGAGAGATTCAGGCTAACAGTAACAGTAGCTACCTACGTAAATAACAACTTATATTTACCTAATTAATTAATAAAAAGAACAAAGTTATATCCTGACTTAACTAAAACTATTCGAAAAATTCATCTGGGGCTGGTAATGTACTCGAGACAGGCGGCATTACCATGTTGTATGTATGGCAATGCTTAGCTTCTAGCTAATTTATAAGCCAGCCCTCGGGTCACGGGTAGTGTCAAACAGCCGTTTCAGAATTTCCTTAAAGAGACCATCATGAGCACTCGTACTTCTCTGCAGAGCGGCTCATTCAACCGGCTCTGGGAAGATGGCTTATCCGGTAGATCCGTGTTCGAGCAAGCGTCTTACTAGCCATCCATAGCCTCGGAGAAAGAAGCACGGCACATCAAAATCAGTGTTCCTGATTAATTTGACAACACGGTTAGCGCACTGGCTGAGCGATCGGACTGCTGCGCTGCGTGTCGCGGGTTCGATTCCCGCACAGAACAAATATTTGTAAGTCCTACATGTATTTGTTCCGAGTCTGGGTGTTTTTCTATCTATAATATGTATGTATTTACAAAAAAAAATGTATATAAGTAGTTTATCAGCCATCTTGTTACCATAACACAAGCATTAGGTTGCTTAGCTTGGGACTAGATGGCGCTGTGTGAAATTTCCAGGGATATATTATATTATTATATTAATTTCTCAGTACAGGACCGAGGACATGAAATCCGGTGAATGAAAACTAGAAATTTTGCAGACACTTTAAAACTTATTAAATATCTCCGGTTATCCGGTAAAATAATAATACGAAGAACATTTATAAAATATCATAAAAATTATGGTGTAGTTTACGCCATCTACAACCGTTTTACTGAAGCTCAAAGAACAGTAGAGGTGAAGCTGGTATACAAAATGGCTACTAGATGGCAGCACAAACTAATTTAATTGTACCAGCACCGAAAATGAATGATTTCAATGTATGTTTTTAATTAAAAATGCTGAAAATAATAAAAGTTGAGTTCTGAAAAAACGAAAATACATTTATTTGAGACAAACATCCCGTTTATTTAGTAAAATACTTAGAAATTGGTGGATATTTATAGATATTGTATTTCATTATCAGCTAATCATCATCTGCCTAGCCTTTTCCTAATATTGTTGTAAAATAATATTTGGAGGTAACTTACTTAACCAACTGTTAGTAAATAACAATTTCTATTCCATCTTCATAAGCATCGATGGTTCAGTGGTAGAATGCTCGCCTGCCACGCGGGCGGCCCGGGTTCGATTCCCGGTCGATGCAGTACTTTTTGTGTACTGTATTTTTTTTTATAGTCTCAATAAAATACGCAAACAATTAAAACTCAACAATTAGCCATAATTACGCTATCAACCATAAAACGTAAAAGTTAATTTGGTACTTAATGGTTAAAAACCATTTGAATTTTAATGACACCGATTTCATTTTAACAACAACATGAGTTTCAGTTGGTGCTTAGGTTACTTATTTTTTACTTTAAGTTCACTAAACATTGTGAGAACGGGTAAGTTGTATTTATTTATCATCAACATCTGCCTAGCCTTTTCCCAACTATGTTGGGGTCAGTTTCCAGTCCAGCTAGATGCAGCTGAATACCAGTATTTTACATGGAGCGACTGCCTATCTGACCTCCACAACCCAGTTACTGTGTAAAACGATACCCCTTGATGAGACTGGCTGTCAGTATTTCGGGCTTCTGACTACCCATAACGACTGTCAAAGATCCACGAATGACAGCCGAGACCAACGGTTTAATGTGCTTTCCGAGGCACGGAGGGTCTCGGTAAGTAAAGATCCACAGACCAACCGTGGCTAGCGTCGCTTAACCTGATCGATCGACCCGTGCGGCTGTTCACGTAGTTGTATTGATTATTTTTATGTATGAATCAACACAAACTCAAAGGTAGGTATTTCAATAAAACCATTTACAGGCTCTTCTGATTTGTCATTATTTTTATTATTTGCGTTATTAGAGGCAACCCGGCGGCGTTAGCACGTTAAAATAACGCGGCGGGATTTTATCGTGCACTGGAGTTCCTACTCTTGGTGCTGAGCAGAGCATTGAGAATCCAACAGAGCGCATCCCAGCGCGTCAAAAACACTGTTAGATTTTCCACTCTGCAATTTGCATTTTGTTTTAATTTTGATTGTTGTTACCTGCCAATATCGCAGGCGCAACACAGATTAATTTGTAAAGTTAGTGTCAATAATTAATGAGTAATATGAGTATTGAGTAGTCTTTGGTCCCTGGCCCTGACATCAAGCAATAGACAATATTGACAACTTTTTACATGCTTGAGTACGAGGCTTTTGGCAACTTTGTATGTGTATATTTTATGTTTTTTTTTTTTTTGTAATGTTTTGTTTGTGCAGAATTTTTCTATTTTTTTCTTTCTTTCTACATATATAATTCCTCACACAATCCGAGATGGATTGTGTAGTTCTCTATTTCGCCAAATTCTTTAAGATTGATGTAGTACTGTAGCTTGCACGAATTTTCACAGTACCTCCAGACTACTGCCTATCGCCTCTAAACCAGAGCGATTGCAACATGGCACCGAAGACAGTCTACTCCTACTATAAGCCAGGATCCCGCTGTGAAAGAGAAACGTGGCGAGGGTGTCCCACGGCCAACAAGTTTGATAACGAGTATCTTTGCTCCCTCAACTGTATATTCAGGAAGAGACAAGAGGTTCAAGATGATTTCGATGATCCCGATCGTAAGTTTTCATCATTTCTTTAGGTCATCATCTGCCTAGCCTTTTCCCAACTATGTTGGGATCGGCTTGCAATCTAACCGGATGCAGCTGAGTACCAGTATTTTACATGGAGCTACTGCCTATCTGACCTCCACAATCAAGTGACTGGGTAAACAGCCGGGACCAACGGCTTAACGTGCTTTCCGATGCACGAAGGGGTCTTGGTATAAAGATGGTCACCTATCCACGGACCAGCTGTGGCAAGCGTAAGTTAGCCTGATAGATCGACCCGTGCGGCTGTTATTACTTAGCCACAAGCCTCATTAGATGAGTACTTAATAATATTTGCGCCAAAGAACAGTTCGTTCAGTCAACGAATGACCCTAAAGGGGGAGTAGAGTGCATGAGCAGCACAGACCCATATAACCTAAAGACCCCGCTTAGCCAAATTTTTATTTACAAACAAAACTGCCAAACTTGCGGAGCGCGGGGTATGTCTAGTGCGCTGTGATTGGTGCATTCAAGGCCGCGCGTAACAAGTGCCGTGCTCAGACTGAAGTTAGCAACGGGGGCGTGGCTCAAATATAGAGTGAATTCACCGTATGAGAGGCAGAGGGGTTCGCTCGACTATGCGACGTCTTTAGGATATATGGTCTGTGATGAGCAGGGACCTTAGCGATACGTTCAGAAACTGGTTCAGAGTACTTAGGGAGGAAACATAATAAAAGTCCTGAAGTCTAGGAGGTAAGCTGGAGTGAGGGGCCAGCCGAGCCACATATCGTAGTGGGTGCGCCGGGAATGCAGTTTAACACTGAATAACTTTTATTTTCGCTTTACCGGAGCGTGTCGTTCGAAAACGGCAGAAAATTCGGAAAAAGTGGATTCATAAAAGTAGTAAAAAAATTATGAGCTTTCATTTAATTTAATTTGTCCCAACGACCGACGCGACGCACCGTTTTAGAGGTATATGCGAAAAAAGTGGGATCTTTGTGTCTCCCCACTCCGGCTCACCTTCTAGCCATCAAGACTTTTAGTATGTTTACTCTCTAAGCACCCTGAAAAAGTTTCTGAAGGATTCGCTTAGGTCGGGGCTCACGTACTCTATAACTCTTCTATTGACTGGACTAAATAGGAGCCGCGACTTATAATAATAGCAGTGAACAAATTTTAAATTAAATTGTATTTTTTAAATTAAAGACGTTTTTTTGTGTGATCTTCGACTGCAGTTCGTGTATTCACTTTAAATATCAGTTTTAATAATCAGGTATTTTTTATGTAAACCAATAAACATATTTTCACTTACTTCAAGTCAAACATCAAATCTTTTTTATTTTATCGTATTTAGATATTGATACTCATCACATTTGTGGAGTTTCGCTAGCTAATTTAATTTGACAATGTATAATACCAAATAACATTAGAAGAACTATGATCATTTTTCAGCATGCAACATTCCATTAAACCAAAGTATATGCGGAGAACAAAAAATTGTTATTACCCACGTCGACGGTTTTTGCAAACGAGCGTGGTGGGGGGGTTGTCCAACACATAACATATTTGATGATATGTATGAATGCTTAGAAGCCTGTGATGTAATAACGACAATATACCCTAACATTCCTATAACAACGCCACGTACGTCATCTATGGCAGCTACGGAAAAGTTAAACCTAATAATCAAAGAAATCGAAGATATTATTAAAGAAGAGCTTCAAACGACAACTGACCAAGTGACTGAAACAGAAACTGAATCTACCACTGAGACTGACAGTGTGACTGAAGCTGAGGAAACAACAACTGAAGCTCCAGGAGAAATTACAACGAATGATGAGTATGACGAAGTCTTAAACCCTTGAATGTCCTAAGACTATTTCCAGTCGTACTAAAATTATTTTACACTGTAGTAGCATTATGCATCTGTAGTTTAGCTAGAGGCAGCGTATCCTAATACTAAGGGTGGTGGCACATCTGACGGAAGATGCGTCGGGTGTAACTTCGTTCGGTAAGGCCACGCGTAAGTACAGTCATGTATGTATACACTCGGCTTCATTCAAAAGCGATTTACTCCTTTATTTTTTAATTAAATTTTATGTTGTTACGAACATAGCATTTTCGAACCCATAGGTTTATGTAATGTGTCGTATTTCAACTTTGCATACGTTATTTCACGAAAAAATCGCAGTTGAAAGTTGCCAAGTGTTGACATATTGGTGCTCGTGACTGTACACGGATGGTCTCGCCCGCACGCCGCCCGCGACTGACGGGTCCGACAGCGGCAACGAACGTTTTGCCAACCGGCGCGGCGGCGTGTCGGTTATTCGCCGGTGATGAAACCGCACGCTGTCGGTAGCGTGTGACGTTTCAAAGAGACCGCAGCCTTACGCTCGACGCACTATCACCATCGGTCGAGTGTGCAAGATTGAATGTTTTATTGTCTATTCGTCTGTTCTGACGATATGCGACGCGTCTTCCTTCAGACGTGCAACCACCCCAAAAGGTTAACTTTTTTCGATTCCAACGCACTAACCAAAAAATAAACAAACGCTACATTATGTATTAAAATAAATTGTTAAGGAACAAATTGTAGTTGGATTTTCTCCCCAGAATGTTTTACTATCTCGGAAGGATTAATAAAAATCAGTAGGTACCCTAATTGTGTAATAAGTACACAATCAAACACAATCTGAATCAGTTTGATGGATATTGCTAATTCATTGCTTCATAATATGATTCATCATCATCATCTGCCTAGCCTTTTCCCAACTATGTTGGGGTCGGCTTCCAGTATAACCGGATGCAGCTGAATACCAGTATTTTACATGGAGCGACTGCCTATCTGACCTTCACAACCCAGTTACTGGGTAATAGGATACCCCTTGGTAAGACTGCTTCATAATATGATTATGTTTGAAAAATGTGTCTGCTCAAGAACGTAAATACCGCAATAAATGTTATTGAACTGTCAAAATGAAACCCATTCCTACTGTAAGTGTTTCCGCATTCACCCTGCGGTACTGTCTATATTTTGCCTCGGGTCTGTTATTGGGTTTTCCGTTACGTGTGACGACGTTACAGAAAGACAGCAAGCAGGTCCAAAAAAAAAAATTGGTAGGTAGCTGCCAGTTACCAATTTTTTTTTTTGGACCAATTTTTACTACTATTTCAGTACAGACGCCAGCACATCAAGCTGTCAAATTTGATAGTTTCCGGTAGCTTGATAAGCTGGCGTCTGTACATACAGTCAATAAGGATTTACCTAATAAGTAATGACGTATGCTTGTGATATAACCCCTGTAAGTCAAGTTCATTAACTCCCAATACCACCGACCGATACCGATAAATGATCGAATACCGATAGCATCGAGATTTCAATCGATTCAACTCGGTAAGTGACGTGATAATGGTCTTGTTCCAGACATGTTTATATCTTTTGATTATCTCTTTGCTAGTTGATTTAATGGGGGCAGCACTGGCGATGCTCTGCTTAGTGGGTAAGTATTTTAAAAGGAATGTGCCTATTTATTCTAGATTGGCTGTGCCCGCGACCTCGTTCGCGTGCATGTCAAAAAATCTTGGATTTAATGGGTTTTAATTTTTTGCACAGAACCTTAATACTTTTTCTAAGGTACCTATCATATGACATCAGCTATCTGCCAGTAAAAGTCCCGTAAAAATCGGTACAATTTGTGGGCTCCGTCTGCTCGACAATGTAAATAACGCAGTGAATGCTGTTGAACTGTCAAAATGAAAGCCATTCCTACTGTCAGTGTGCATTTATCCCGCAGGACCTGCATAGTTAGGTTCATTTTTATTAATTCAGAATGTATTTTTACATACTTAACACTTTGCGGGACACTAAACGCCACCGCTGTTTGTCGAAGAACCGATGGCCGGTGGATCAGAAAAATCCTGGAGTCGAGACTCGAGACCTCGGATCGGCCAGCGTAGTGTGGGATGCCCCCAGCTAGATGGACAGACGATCTCAAAAAGGTGGCTGGGACAGACTGGATGCGGAAGGCGGAGGAGAGGGTTTTGTGGCGCAGCACGGGAGAGCCCTATCGCCAGCAGTGGAGTGCCATAGGCTTAGTCGAAATCCCCCTAGACGTAGGTAGGAACAATAAACATCTATCCTGACTCGTTTGGTGTCCTACCGTTAATGATATTTTTCAATGGCGACTTTTTATGAAACTAAATACTTAATTATAAATGAACGTTTTTAAGGACACTATTACGGCTATAGCCGTCATGATAATAAATCATCTATTGTGTTAAAATTAATAGTCCATAATTACTTATACATATTCATTATTGATTGAAGCCTAACTTGTTAAAAACATACTTTTTAGGGTTCCGTACCTCGAAAGCAAAAAACCGAACCCTTATAGGATCAATTTGTTGTCCGTCCGTCCGTCTGTCTGTCAAGACCCTATTTCTCAGAAACGCGTGGAGGTATCAAGCTCGAATTTATATCAAATACTCAGGTCTACTGACCCTTGGAGCTGTGAAATCAAACTTCTAAGCCAACGCAATCAAAAGATACATACGTTTATGCCGCAAATTTTCGACACTCGCAAGGGAGTCAAAACTACAGGGTACTTCCCGTGAACTCAGAATCTTGAAATTTGGTACGAAGCAACGTCTTATAGCACAGATAAAGGCAAAAATGCGAAACCCGTAAATTTTTAGTTACATACCCGGAACCCTCGGTGCGCGAGTCCGACTCGCACTTGAAAGAAAAGAAAGAAAGAATAAAAGCACACACCACAGCACACAGCAGCACTTGACCGGTTTTTTTAAACTAATTTCGGAAGACGGTGGCTGTTTTTTTGTAAAAATGTTTTCACTTTTTGGTAGTGGTACCTAGTTATCAACTCCAGGCAAATTCGCATACTTACCACTAACTTCTTGCTAAAAATAACAGTGACAGGAAGTTATTACAACATCATACATCAACATATTGCTGTATAGGTACTATATATAGAAAAAAAAACGTATTATTGAAGCTATCTCAAAAACCAGCATTCAGAACTAGACCCTTTTAAACAATAAAGTATTTACATCGGTTAATAAATAAAAGAATACATAATATATATATATATATATTTATTTATCCACGAAAACTCACAATAAAATTTAAAACAAAATGCAAAAAGAATATTGCATCGACCGGGAATCGAACCCGGGCCGCCCGCGTGGCAGGCGAGCATTCTACCACTGAACCATCGATGCTCATACAACATTGTCGGAAATAGTCAATCACATCCAGCAGCTAAGAGCCACAGTGTATTGGGGCCATAATTTACGAAGTATTGCCATCATAATTCCAGTGCGAAAAGGGATGGTGCTAACGTTCATGTATAGCTCCATCTCTCTCTTACACTGGAATCATGATGGTATTAAACCGTCATACTAAGGGCGAATTTCACGAAACTTTTATTCTTACCTAGCATAAGAATTAATATGACAATTTGATATATTGTCTAGTATACAAAGGCTGTCAAACCACAATATTTATTTCTCAGATAAAAGTTA
Source organism: Apamea anceps (assembly GCA_951799955.1). NCBI lineage: Eukaryota > Metazoa > Arthropoda > Insecta > Lepidoptera > Noctuidae > Apamea > Apamea anceps. The sequence goes on from OX637511.1 coordinate 3,065,243, forward strand.
TTTGACTATTGAAAAATCAGCCGTAAATAATTTTTACCATAATGTTATTTTAATAATTTATCCATACTAAAACTGTCAGACGTCAATTTTATTTCATGGCAAAATCAGCCCTTAGTATTTAAATTACTTCGTAATGTTTATACAAGTGGTTTACTGAAGCAGAGTGAATATAAATATTTCGAAATTATTTCCCTCACGTAGTAGTATTGGACATACGACATTCCTCTGCAACATCTGTACAAGCACAGATTACTTACTCTGTGGTAAGTACTAGTGTCTTGTATGTAGAGTGTAGAGTGTAGACTGACAAATATGGAAGATATTTACGTTCAAAAACTACTTTTGAAAGGAAACAGTGTAGTTTGAACTATGTGTTTGGTTTTAAAGTCACGGGACACGGATTAAGCAATAGGGAATTTAGTAACTACCTACCTCTGTTGCTAACAAATATTAAGAATAATTCACCGATTTAACAATTAAATACAATACATGAATAAAACACTACAGAAAAGTAAACCTATAAAATGAAAGCACATTACGTACTCCGTATTGCATAAACCACACATCCCATACAAATTGGACATGAACATGACATGTAACGCTTTGTCACCGCTACTTCATTTAGTGGGGTGTGCAATGTTTACCAATAAACAACACAAACCATGTCACAAAGTTGAAAGGTCACCGCGAGATGGCGCCAAAATGAAAAACAAGATGGCGACAAGCGAGCAGCTGATCGACCGCACCTGACGCGTACCGGGGCCGGCACACTCTACAGTCGCTAGTCTCTGTCTCGCTGTTCTAGTCAAAACGAATGACTCAGTTGCGCCAAGACCGAGTGACGGAAGCGACGCGTGTGTTGTTTATTATTAACGAAAGATTACGATGCCGATGTTTCGTTCACCAAATAAACAAATAATGACGTGAGATCCTAAGGACGATTGCGTAACTTTGCTATATGCATTAAAGTTATAGGATTATATCGATTTTAGAGATGCTCGCGAAGTAGGACAGTGTTCCCAGGCTTCTCAGTCAGTGTGTCTAGGTCAGACGTTTTCGGTACTGAGTTCGTTGTATATCTTATCGTTTGTGCGATTATTTACGTGCGGTTGTTGTGTTATTGATTGAACGGAAGTCGTTGACTCGTTATCAGTAGCTTCTGTGGAGTGATTGTTGTTGTTGTGATTTGTGACGAGGATAAAACAATGTTTGGAGTATTTATGAAGCGGTGGAAGCCTAAAAGGTAAGTTTGTTTAGTTATTAGAGATAATGATGGGAAGAAAAACATTATTGAGGTCGCTTTTGGTGAAGACTCTTTCGTTTTCGAGAATGTTACTTTTGATGACCCACTGACCGATAATTTTAGAAATGAAATGGTCTTGTTTGGTGACATTATAAAATATTGAACTCTGTTAAACTGTAATGTTAGACTGGACGTCGGGAATTCCTTAGAATTTTTTTTGCACCTAAATTCGGACTAATTTTGGCACGGCTGCAGACAAACGCGGGGCTGTTGACAGACTTAATAGATGAAATAGTAAAAATATATTTACGGTTACTTGCTTCTACTTGATGTTTGGATTCTATCGAATTCGTTGAAACAGAAAAAAATATTTCAATATCAGAGACGTGGGGAGTTTAACAAATTACATACTTCTGGAATTGTTATATGTGTCATCAATATTTTAATAGATATGACACATCAATAAGACTCACATTAGAATTTATTGTTTAAATCACTCGATGCCAATTTGCTTTCACTCTAAATTAATTGCTACCTATCTATAATTAAAAATAAACTAATATCTACCACAATTTTTCGATCCTGAACACAGGGCGGACTGTACCCACATATATATTATAGCTGGATTTACAAGCACCATCTAGGTAAAGAAAATTATTTATTTGACAGATTTAAACAACAAATCAATGCGATATTCATTACCATCAACCATAGCCTCGAAACCTCTCACTTCAGACAGTAAACTCCTCTTGAATTAACCTATTTTCCTCGGAGCAATCCATTCCCGATAAGCATTAGTGCAGGTATGAACGGTATAATAATTACATAACACCAGGCGTGTAATCCCCGAAGGGTTAAATTATAGGCGTATCCTACCTATAGTAGGTACACTCACATTTCACCAATTATGTTTAAGTCGCATATTATATAATAGGGGGTGAGTCTATTGCTATCAACTGGGTACAAATTCAGAAAAAATCCATCCAGGGTTGCTACTGACGAATTTCTGTTGGAAAGTCACAATAAAGGTACACGTCTGTAGCCGACTGTAGACTTGTACCTTAAGACGACCTCATCCTCAGCAGTAGACCTAGCTACCACTAGACCAACAAGCCATAATTACTTATCAGAATTACCTGTCAAACAGAATAGAACCATATACAATCTGTCACTAAATTACCACGAGAAAATTAACGTAAAATATCTTCATTACATATTTACATACAACACCAGACGAAGCCAGAGAAGTCATTAGTGAGCAAAAACTGAAAATTTAAACTATCGTGTTACATAAAGGAGATTAGTTATATGTCGATACATGAGTCAAAGTCGAAGTGAATCCATATGATGTAACTGTTACGAGGACGTAAGTTTATTGAATAATATTTTAAAATAGATCTAAGGATATATTAATAAATCTATTTATAGAATTGCACAATTGATGGTGCTTCTTCTGATTTGGTTAACATCGAAATTTCAAATAATGCTGATTTAAGTTGGTTAAACGGTGAAGGAAAATATCGTAAGGAAACCGGGTCGTGAGGAACTCGCATCGTGAGGAAAATGTGCTAGAATGAAAAATTCGAAGACATGTGGTACCTACCAATTGGTAGTACCAACCCGCACTGGGCCCGCGTGGTGGATTACAGCCCACTCCCTCTCACTGTGAGGAGGCCTGTGTCCCAGCAGTGGGATAATTATAGGCTTATTATATCATTAATTTTCTTCTTGCAAATCATTAGAAAAAATCCTCACAATAGATTTTTTTTAAATAAGGACCTAATATTGGAAAAAAAACAATAAATTTCCACTTGAATAGGTAAGTAATGATAATTTTATGCGGTCTTTATAAAAAGGAACAGTGGGACAAGTAACTTACCTGATACATACTCGTAATATCATTGCTAGAACTTGACAACACATAGTAAATTAGTAACTCTACAATACACACTGCTAATACCAATTAAATAAGGAAGTGTGTCGGTATGATAACAATTAAACTTGTAGAGTAGCCAGATCTTCAGGTATCATTTAAATTACGTCTTTAAATTCGAAGTTCTTAATGCGTAATGATAATGACGGTGGATTTTCGCGAAGAAAGGAGAACGCTGGCAGTAAGTGTAAGAAACGCAGTACCTAACAGTACAATTTGTAAAACAACCGTTACAGTAAAAAAGATGATGCGAATAAAAGGTGTTTAAACATGAGATTAACATAAGCAATTCCAGGTTCCAACAGCAAATTAAACATTACAATAACATACACGCTCATACCGTTACCAAGTGCAGTATTTGCTGACGCCTGAGTCAGCTAATGTACGAGTATCGGGTTGGACTCCCAGCAAAAAACGTTAATGCAAGTCATACAGGCAAATTAGGTACGTATCGAATTACATATGCAACCGTCAAAGTGTTGAGAAAAAAAAAATGTTCGGCATGAAACGAAGAATTATATTGCTAATGAATGGCAAATTTATACATGATGGTGCGATTTATTGGACGCAGACAGTTGTATTTCAACGAATAAAGATGTTGAAAAGAAATCAAATTTCTTTGGAAACAAAGATCTTAGATATTTTTATCTGCAGAATCGTCTGTTCCTTTTGAGTTTGACGAACAAACGAACAAAGAGCTGAGAGAAAGCTGAAGGTATTAACAAATGAAGTCTTCATTTAGTTAACTATCAAGACCTAAAAACGTGGGAAAATTATTCTTAGATTCAAAGTAATTCTTTAGAAATATACGAGAAAGAAATGGAGTTGCGAAGGGTGCAATAATGGGTCCACTAATTGGTTTTCAAAATGATTGGAAATGAATGAAATGAAGCTGTTAATACTGAAAAAATATTTGAAGAAGATATTTTAGTTATTCTTAGAGTAGTATTTACAACATTACGTACGTCTATGGACTGTAGATGATAGACACCTGCGTCTGTCATAGATGTTTCTACAAACATTTAGCTGCTGACTACTGAAACTACTAATCAGTAATATTGCAGTACAATGTTTTAAACACTTAAACATAATATACTTAAACAATGTACGTACTCCATGTCGTTTATCGCGATGCTTTAGTTTCAGGATAGTCTTTTGCTGTACAGACGCCAGCAGGTCAAACTACCCGAAACTGTCAAATATTCCCAATCAACTTTGAACCGTTGAAAATCTATTAATTAAATTTAACAGATTGTAGTAGATTGATGTGCTGGCATCTGCACCTATCTGACAAGTGATAATAATGTTCTATCTGAGGTAGATCTATAGATCATTTTTTTTTATTCAGAAACTAGCTGTGGCCGCGACTTCGGCCGCGTGCATAATGGATTTCATGGGTTTTATTTTTTTTGTGCGGAAACCTAACTATGTTTCGAAAATAAAAGTAGCTTAAGTTACTCCTCATAATATTAGCTATATGCCAGTGAATCCTGTCAAAATCGGTCCAGCCGTTAAAACACTCAATTTTATTTATTTGTATTAGATTTAAGTTAACCTTTGACATGCACCAGTGCGTGTTGAAGTAATTATGTAAATTATAATTTCATTAATTTCCATGTACAAAGAATTAATGTCTCTACAGTGACTTTCATGTGTTTCATTTATGACCACTCCCTAAATAAGTTGTTTTTCAATTAACGTATGCTTTTACAGCAGAGTTTAATGAAGGCATTCATTAAAATTGAATGAGTTGAAGATAATTTAGTCTTTCATTGTTTTTTATTTTTATTTATTTGAATTGTTTTCGGCCTTATTATTGTTTTTGTGGTTGATTTAAATAACGGAATGGTTCGTTGTTTTTACCGAACTGATACTTTAAGAGTTCTTTTGTTGTTCTTTCAAATACGGTAATCATAAACGTTATCTTCGTACAGTAGGTGTCTGTTCTGCTTACCCCTTTAACATCAAATTCACGACTTATCTCATCACTTCCCATACAAATATTATCATTACATTGACTAATAATAGTGACATTATATGTCTCAGAGAAAGTTTAGCGTCGCGATATCATCTTGTATGTATTATCATAAACTGTGGAGGGCATAGTAAATCGTCGCTTTGTGATCGCCAGTGAAAGCTAAGCTATGTATTACAATATAATTTACTTATAAAAGTTTTTGTTAATAAAGAAGATGGGTAGACATAGACAGTAAGAAAATTGACTGTAAATTGAATGCTAGACATTCGCCTGTCAAACCATTATAAGAATAGAGTAAGACGCAGAGCGCAATAGGTTTGGTAATTGGTTCCGTTAGTCAGTTATCACTACTCTCCTCCTCCTCGGCTTTGTCAAGGTCACAGGAATCAGCTGGTTGCGAGAAGCACAGAACCGGTCTCTGTCTACCAGCCTATGTCCAGCAGTACACGTCTTTCAGCTGAAGTGATGAGGATGATGAAGATTTTTATTTTTCATTTATTTACTGTTTATAACAGCTTAAACTATCATTACATGGTTTACCCTAATGCGACAGTTAAGAACTTAAGGTAGATGCTTCAAGGTAGCCCGCGAAATTCAAATGTTCTCCCGTTTTTTGCAATTTGCTGGTCAGTACTAAGTTGTACGTTGATGAAAATATGATTCGCGGCCGTAACAAATATGTATTTACTATTTACAGAATTATAATCATTAAAGTCATCAACACAACTCTCTAAGATCAAGTAATCTTACTGAATGACTATTTAATGAAATCTTGACATTTTAGGATTATGCAAACTTAACAAGTTGTATTACTGATTCTTAATCAACGTACAACTTAGTACTGACCAGCAAATTGCAAAAAACGTAAGAAAATTTGAATTTCGCGGGTTACCTTGGAGCATCTTAAAGTAATAACCAAAGCTTACAATAACCAAATTAGAAAAATGAAAACTAACAACATTATTAAATTATTACACCATTAAAAACACAAAACATAGTTTAACATAATTACCTACATCACATAGTACAAACATAAACACAAACATACTTTACTTACATTAGGAAAAAAATTAAGAGTTATTTTGCTTGTAGCATAATATAAATATGTAGTAATACCCTTGCGAATTCACTCAAACAACATGTAAACACATCGATCTGAGTTTGAAGGTCGTTGATGGCATGGATAGCTCTGGTAAGGAGTGCGTTGGCAAGCAGGTTCGTTCTGACTGTAGGTACAGACGCCAGCACATCAAGCTACTACAATCTGTCAAATTTCTTTAAAAGATTTTCAACTTTATTTCTGAAGTGTTAAGGTTCAACATTGATTGGGAAAATTTGACAGTTTCGGTTAGCTTGACCTGCTGGCGTCTGTACTTACCAGTAGCAGCGGCGGGCTGCGCCGTCTCCACACGTAGCGGTCCGGCACACACAGACTCAAGCGCTGCAATACTCCCGGGTTACTCTCTACTCCACAAAGCACCTTCACCAAGTAACCGACCAGCGTAAACTCCCGTCGGACATGCAATTGATTATAGCCAACCATGCCCAGGACAAACAGAGTGGGATACATCAGTGGGTAAAACGGATATACCCCATATAATTTCCTGTACAAATGACGCGTGAACTTGTTCTGAACGCGCTCCAACATTACACAGTACTAAGATGGATTAATTCTTTCAATCTCCTTCTTCTATGACTTCAACGAGTAAAATATTTAAAGACCATTAGCGCAGATCAATTTACCATTACAGGACAAGTAATTACTTCACTTATTAAATAAGTACCACTACGTTTTCTGCCTAACAAAAATTCTTTGAAACAGTACATCAAACAAAATATATGGAAATCATATGTGTTCCGCAGGGCACAATACTCGGTCCACTAAAGAAAATTTACTACTAGTATATAGGGTATCTACATACACGCCACTGTAATAAACAAGTCAACTACAGCAAAAGCGTAAAATATCACAGCACATCACGCGATGTGAACAGAGCCTTAACGCTGAGTAATAAATCTGTTGTACCCGCATATCGAGTATCTATGGCTTGTCCCGATAGTTCACCTAACGACAAAGTTATTCCTATTTATTGTATTGATTTGTGGTCTATTGGTAACTGTGAAAGCTGATTTATATCATTAGAAATTCGGGTAAGATTTAAGAGCGGTTTTCATAATCAGCCTATAATGTTCCTACTGCTGCGGCACATCCCTCCTTTCGGTGAGCGGGAGTGGACCATAATCCACCAGGCGGGCCCAGTTCGGGTTGGCGGATGTCACATGTCTTGGAATGTTTGGTTCTAAGACATGCCAGTTTCCTCACGATGTTTTCCTTCACCGTTTTGAGAGCAGTGGTGATGAAATAATTTACAAAGTGAAGCGTATGGGTTCGAACCTTACGACCTACAACTCGTAATTCACGGCCGTAACCACTGGGCTGCCACTGCTCTCTAAGAGTGGCTTATCTACTGATTATTAGAGTCTTTTGTGTTTTGTTCCTGTGACACGTATTGTGTCGGTATTAGCTTGGCTTAGTAAGCTAATGTTAGTTACTTGTAATGTCGTAGTCACGGTATCTTAGTTATGATGATCCTTCAATTGTATTCCTGTAATCCTAATCTCATCCTTTGCATTTTGCAGGCTATTCAAAACACTCTCTGATGTCAGTAGAAGCTGCATCTTATGCAACAAATCTTGGCAAATCAAAAATATCACTATGGTCTTGTCTTTTGTCATTAAGTTTACGTTCTAAATATTATTATATAGTATTAGCAGCGCCCCGTGGTTTCACCCGCATATATTTCGATCCCGACGGAATATCGGGATAAAAAGTAGTATCCTATGTGTTAATCCTGGTTATAAACAACATTTAGGTAAATCCCTTCAGTAGTTTTTGCGTAAAAGATAACAAACGTAATATCCATCCATCCATCCTCACAATCTTTCGCGTTTATAATATTAGTAGGATTTAGCTTAGACCCCTTCTTCAGTATTTTTTTATTTTTTTTATTAGCTGCTCCTTGATAAATATTTCCTATCTTATCCTCATCTCAAACTCAAACTCAAACTCAAATCATTTAATTCAACTAAACCAATTACAGGTACTTTTGAATTGTCAAAGGGTCGGTCAGTCAGAAAGATGAAGCTAGTTGCCCATTCCAAAGCGTAGGTACCTATGGAGAAGAACGGGCAAGAAACTCCATGGACACTCTTTTAAATCATAAAATTGTTACAAAATATTTTATTACATCATTCGTGTTGAAATTAACCATGTGAGAACGATGTAGAAATACGTGCAAGTTAAAAGCGTCCGTTATAAAAAAACAAAAACAATTCAGAAATTAAAAATTAAAATAAGCCGAGGCAGCTAAGAGATGACCAGTCCCTATTGGCGGCGCCCGTTCACGAACATGACGTATGGATCAGCACCATTCAGCTCAACCATTTTGGAGGGAACTTAATGATCCAACACACACGCCACCACCAGCGAGACATTTGAGTGAGCATGACATACTCACAGCTGCCAGGGCACATTCAAGTCAATGAAAGTCGTACCCAGTAAATGGTAGCTTTATAGAAAGTACATAGTGCTCACACGTGTGCTATGCAATTATACAATTCTAAGCAATTGAGTTTATACAATGCAAAGATAGTTTTTCTTTTCCAATGTTCAGCAGCTCCAACATTGTTTCCGAATGCTAATTAGTTTATGCGCCTCTGTGGAGCAGGACCAGCATTGAGCCAAGCATTTTTGTCAGCGATGTAATCTCCTAACTTATAGTATGCTTGGCTACATAGTGTGCGTTTAATACAAGATTTAAATTTCGTTTCATTCAGTTGGAGTATGTGGGGAGGAATTTTATTGTAACATTTTAAACAGTACCCCATGAAGGATGAGTCTACTTTAGCCAGTCTGAAACCTGTTTGAACTAATTGGTCCCTCTCATCTAATGGCGTCGACGAATGATGCTCGATTTTTTAGATCTAACGTATTCACTCAAGAGTATAGACTAACTAGTGTAGGCCATATTTACTTATGCTCAGTAACAATAGTAATTTTTTTGCTAAGTATTAGGTATTTGGTTTACAACACGTGCTTTCACTATTGTAGGCGGTTATCAGCTGTTATCATAGTACAGCCACTAGAAACACTATCAGTCTGGCGCCTCAGCTCTTCATGTCAAGTTGTCAGCATAACTTGCACATGAAATGTTGACAAAGTATAAGTACAGCCGATCGATTCTGTAAAAAAATCACCGTGAAATGTTAGGTGAAGTGAGCTTAGAGTGAGCTGTAGTATAGTGTCAATCCCTAGTATTACTTGAAATGACAGCTCACTCCACGCTCACTTCACCTAAGTTTTCACAGTGAGATGGTTACAGAATCGCACTGCAGCTCCTTGAGTTCATTTGATACACCGACTACAGTCTACTTTTGCTGCCAAATGGAACAATGCATCTTAAATATTATAAATAACAATATGGCGTTAGATCAAGAGCCTGATTTAGAAGGCAGTACTCCTCGATACGGCCCGCATTGTGAGGAGGTTCTTGTCTTTGGGACCTTAACCACCGGTAGTTTGGACTCTGCTCCCGACACCGGCGGACCACTATTTATTATATTTATAAATGATATAATTTAAAAATGTCAATTATAATGTATCATAGTGAAATAATAAAAAAACATTTACTTCAGTCCATAGGGTTAATAACAAATTTTACACACACAGCATAATCAGTCTATAATGTTCCCACTGCTGGGACAGAGGCCTCCTCTCTGTGAGAAGCAGTGGGCCATAATCCACCACGCGGGCCCAGTGCGGGTTGGTAGATGTCACATGTCTACGACAACAACAATAACGCAACAATTTTACTTTGACATAATTTTAGATGAATGAATCGTTGAAATGACAGGAACACAAGACTTTCCATTTTGTGTTATATGTCATTGCTTTAAGTTTGCAAGTGTCCATAGATATGTCGTCTTTACATTTGATGCTGGTTCTTGATTGCAGAGTATTGCTCAACCCATTGGACTCTGAAACAGTGGGTCTACTCCCTAAGCAGGAAGTACGTAGTTTCGGCCCAAGTTACGGGCGTCACTTAACCTACGGACAAAGTGCGGGGCCCGAACTAAGAATGAATGACAGTTGTCCCTAATTCCGATGTTCAAAACATTGAATTTGATATTTGTTTTGACGGATCACTACTTTCGGACGGGCCCATATCTTTCTTGACCGATATAGAGATTAAAGCATATAAACCGATTTAAAATTACTCCAGAAGACTCTATTCCTCAGCCTTTTCGTTTCTTTTTACTGTTTTTTGTATCCACGTCTATTAAGACACCCATTCCGTAACCCAAAACGACCATTACCCTAACTAATTATATGAATAATTTTAATTTGACAACGTTATTAAGTTTTTCTTTTATTTCTCATCCCGTGGCTGCGGCCCACAGTCGGGGAGACCGGCGCAATCTATTTTGCTAGTGCTGCCCTCTAGCTAGACCACCTGCTGAGATTTTAATTGGAAATTGGCCCTCTCTATTTGTAATGCTCACAGCCTCTGAGCACCACGGTGGGTGGTCACCCTCTGTTTCTTATTTCCCCTTTAATATGTGAACACTGAGGACCGATTCTGTGTTCGTACCGTCATGTGTTATGTAAATCGTTCCTCATTTGTTTGTGGGATACGCCGGAATAATTATGGTTTTCCTCAGTACCGCATCCGTGGTGAATATTTCAAGGGATAAATGTAAAGGCATGATAAATTTCACGTTGGATGCAGGTAATGTGTTTAATGCTGTGTTATTATGCTTTATTACTGCGTAAAATGCTGTGACGTTTTTATAATAAAAGTGGCTCCTTCATAAATAATGAAACCTTTTTGAAGGAAATTACTTTTTTAGCTTCTATAAAGGCGCCGACGCTGTAAAACCTGTATATTCTCACTTTATTAAAACAACAAGTTAATATTAAAATAATTTGCATATTATTTTGAGTCTTATTTATTTAAAAATCCCTTGCTTTAATGGAAAATCTCGGTTTGAAAGTTATCTTTTATCTATATTATTGTATCTTTGGCCCAAGGGCCATGTAGTTTTGTTCCTTTTTAGTTGTCTGCTGACTAACGTGATTACTGCTCATGCCCTCAGGGTTATAGGCATGGATATTCTCTTTACACAAATTGCAATTGCTCTTGCAATTTAATAAATGGTTCGTTTACAACCCTTCGTTTGAAGTAATTGAGCAATAAATATTGGTTATGGGGGCAAAAATATCCCGGGAGGATACGGGTTAAGTGTGAGATTTGAGATTGTACTTGTTTTTGAAGTGCGACTTTGCTTGCACTTCTGGCCTTTTAATTTTTAATCTCTATCGAGTGGGCCGGACACGTCTCACGACTGCACCCGGAGAGATGGGCAAAGATCGTCACATTCGAAGACGTCGAGGTACACCACGGCGTCGGTGGTGTGATGATGTGATAACGTTTGTATGGCCAACATGGCTGGAGATCACACAAGACAGGGATGTTCGAAAGGAAAAAGGGGAGGCCTTTAAAAAAATCAGCAATCATATCCGTACTGCAAGCTACTGACCTCAGTTTTCTAATTAAACTTGAAAACTGGAGCTGTCATGACATCTCACAATTCAATACGATCACACCGAACCTTTATTTAAAGTATTTCAATTAATTAATTCCTAATTCCGGCCATTAACTGAACGATATCTTGCACTATGTTCATTGCTGCATTTGTGTCAAATATATATATCGAAATTCTAACTATACGTCAATGGTCACGAAACTCGTGTTTCTGAAGGGCCTCCGAGTCGAGTGTTAACCTTTCAAACATTATGTCATAATTAATTTAATAATAATTTTTGGTTAAAGTTTTTATAAATAGTCATTTGTTTACGTTTTAAGTCAAAGATGATGTCATAGGCGTGGCATTTAAGTGTTCATAATTAACCGACTTCAAAAAAAGGAGGAGGTTCTCAATTCGGATGTTTATATACTTTTTTTATTTATGTCCGTAACTCCGTCATTTTAAGTTACACGCATAACATAAAGAGACCAGAGAAGATAGCAGTGGTGGCCCAGTGATATCGTCCTCGACTTACGAGTGGTCATCCACCAACCCCACGTGGTGGATTATGGCCCACTCCCTCTCATAGAGAGGAGGCCTGTGCCCCGGCAGTGGGAACATTATAGGCTGATTATGAAAAGATCCAAAGTGTGTTTTCAGTTTAATATTTTACCCATCTTGTTTTATATAACTTCTCCGTATTTTTTTTATTTTTATTAATAACATCACACCCGTATTTCTAAGAGGTAAGAGGAGGTGCAGACTGCAGGATCGAGTCCATATACTTTTTCAGAAGGAAGGCAAGCCTAATTTAGCAAAGCTTAGCTCTTAAATGGGCTCAATCAATAGGGTAGTTTCCTGGGTAAAAAAATTATTATTATATTTATTCCGTCAATTAGATTATCTAAAAATAAACATGTTTTTTTTCTTTTGTCAATTAAACAAAAAATGATAAAGATAAAGCGCGTCAAAATAAAAACTGTAGCAAGGCGTGACGTCACGCGGAACTTTAACGGGCGATATCTTCATCATTTTTTATATAATTGACAAAAGAAAAAACACGGGTCCAATATTTTTTGATAATCTAACTGACGGACTAATTAGAATTTCTTTAGAAAACTAGGCTAAGTATTATCTATGTAAAAATTTGCGTAGGCTCAACAAAAATAAACTTAGTACAAGAATCCTTGCTAATAAGATACCAAAAAACTATTCGACCTCTTTGGCCCGTCAGGTACAAAGAAACCGCTTCGATTCCCATGCACGTAACCACAGCACAGCAAGGGTTAAAGACCTACACTGAATAGGTTCGTAATGACAGGTTGGCGGGCAGCCGACAAACCCCATAGCAACTCGTTTACGTCACACTGACGATTCTTTAGAAGATCTTGTAGAATGATGAAGAAAAAATGATAAGTAGCTTAGGTTTGAAGATGAAAACATATTTGTAAGACATTCATGGCTTCTGTAAAATGTCACAGCGGGGTAATTCCGTAACATACTATCAAGACTGGATGCGGAAGGCGGAGGACAGGATGGAACTTGTCTATGGCGTATCTTAATTTGACAGGACTAAACTAATATTTATCTTCTGCCCTTTTCTTAATGAAATAGAAAGAAAAAGACGCACTGAAGTCAAATTTAGTTTAGTTTGTGAATAAGGGAATCGGCGCCATTGTTTCTAAGGCCCAGACCGGCACCCTAATTGCGTAACACACGATCAATCGGAATCTGAATCATTTTGAAGCAAATTGCTAATTCATTGCTTCATAAGTTCGATAAATTTGTCTGCTCAACACGTAAATAACACAATGAATGTTGTCGAACTGTCAAATGAAACCGATTCCCATTGATAATGTGTTACGCAATTGCTCCGCGGGTGTCTGCTTGCAGCCAAAGCTATTCTCCTCCATAAAGAACAATACGAGTAGAAGCTTGAGACGCAGCACGAAAATTGGTAAAGAAATATTCACGATTAGGATGAGAAGAAGATGAGAAGCTACACACCTTGTAGCTTATCTATACTAATATTATAAAGAGGAAAGATTTGTATTTTTGTGTGTATGTTTGTAATGAATAAACTCAAAAACTACTGTGCCGATTTCAAAAATTCTTTCACCATTGGAAAGCTACATTCACCCTGAGTGACATAGGCTACATTTATTGTAAAAATTTAAAAAAAATCTTATGTCCACCCGTGCGAAGCCGGGACGGGCCCCTAGTTGATAATAATGATGTCGTTAACAAACAAATCCTGTTTATATACGTGCGACAAGAAAAGCGAAGGTGTGAACTCAATCAAGGCTCGACCATTCAAGGTTGCCTCTGATATAACTTACTTACTTACTATAGCTAATACGTTAAATACAGACGCCAGCACATCAAGCTACTACAATCTGTCAAATTTCTTTAATAGATTTTCAACTTTATCGCTAATGTATTAAGGTTCAAGGTTGATTGGGAACATTTGATAGTTTCGGGTAGCTTGAGCTGCTGGCGTCTGTACATACCGTTCAAATATAACCAAATGACGTAACTCTTAATTGTAATCTTTTAAACCAGTGTTTTTCAACCTTTTTCATGGCGTACTGTGTGTGTACCCCTTAGTACTGGATATATTTCGCGACCCCCTTCCCTCAGCTGCTTCTAACTTGGAATTCAAGTCTGTCGCTTAGGGTACATTTTGGTTAAACAGAAAAATAGAATTCCCACAGTCAACCACTGAAGCTTTGAAGTGTTTGATTCCATTTGGAACCTCCTATAATTTTAAAGAAACGGCGGCCCCAAAGAGGCTCGGCGACCCGCTAGGGGGTCGCGACCCACACGTTGAAACACACTGTTTTAAACGCTAAAATGGATAATGATTTGCCATTCTACAGTGTTCAGTGAGCTGCGACGGATGACTACATTCAGATAAAAAGTACCTACTATACAGGTTCAGGTAGTTGACTAAGTTATCATAGCAACAGCAGATTAACAAGTACCTAGTGAGTAGTGCGACTATTTTGTAAAAAAATCACCGTGAAATCTTAGGTGAAGTGAACTTGAAGTGAGCTGTCAATAGTGTCAATCCCTAGCGTAAGTTGAATGACAGCACACTTCAAAGTCAAAGTCAAGATCATTTATTTCAAATAGTCCCTAAAAGGCGCTTTTGAAAGTCAAAATTTATAAAAAAATAGAATTGATTCAAGACGACCCTTCCAAAAGGTAGTTTCGTATGGAGAAGAATGGGCAGGAATCTCCTCAGTTCCTCTGTTAAAGACTACTTCAAGCTCACTCCACCTATGTTTTCACGGTGAGATTTTTACAGAATATATCGGTAGGTGTATTTTAGATATACTATGAAAAGGTGATATGCAAAACGGTGACTGGTAGGCAAGTAAGTAGTGACAAACTGATTCAGGAGAGGAGAGAGATATAAAGAACGCCTAAAAATGGCAGATTTTCAAGAAACATGGAATAAACGTGATCGTATGGAACGTTAAAAACCGTACATAAAGCTTTTCGAGCATTGTACAGACGCCAGCACGTCAAGCTACTACCATCTGTCTAATTTCGTTGATAGATTTTCAACTTTATCGCTAAAGTAATAGGTTCAAGGTTGATTGGGCAAATTTGACAGTTTCGGGTAGCTTGATGTGGTGGCATCTGTACACTACCTAATAAACTACAAAGTACTACTACTACATAATAAACAAATGAAAAAATTACTAGAAAATAAAGCTATCCACAAAACATTAGAAAGTTAAATCACGTTCAACGTTCGTATGCTGCATACATATTCATAAGGGCGCCGAGTCATCGTCTATCAGGAGTTGACTGATAAGGCGAGTACTAAATATCTACTGATACGAGCATGTACAGACGCCAGCAGGTCAAGCTACCCGAAACTGTCAAATTTTCCCAATCAACCTTGAACCTTAATGCTTTAGCGATAAAGTTGAAAATCTATTAAAGAAATTTGACAGATTGTAGTAGCTTGATGTGTTGGCGTCTGTACTTGTGTAGTACTACTGTGGCACGTGGTGGTGGTGGTGGTGACTGAGGGCGACGGATTTGCACTGTCATACCTTTTCTTCATTTACTAAATCTAGAGAATCATTAGCTGTGGTATTGCTTAGAAGCTTTTAAATTATGATGACTGAGAACCAATTTTTTTTAGGTAAGGATTAACATATAGGATACGTTTTATCCCGATATTCCCACGGGATCGAAACTTATGCGGGTGAAACTGCAGGGCGCAGCTAGTGTATAATAAAATAAAACAATTCAGCTCTAAAAGGAGAGCAGCACTAAAAGATAACTATTTCACAGATAACATAAAACCATCAGCTGTTAACCGTAGTTTAAATCTTGGTTAATCTGTAGTTTAAACTCTAGTATAATTGCGGAGCCTAATTAGTGTTTCCTGTATAAAACAGAGCCACCTGCCGTATGCTAATAGATACCTGGGTAGCTTGTTAACGAAGACAGGGACTTGGTACACGATTAAATAGTAGGTACAGACGCCAGCACATTAAGCTACTACAATCTGTCAAATTTCTTTAATAGATTTTCAACTTTATCGCTAAAGCTTTAGGTTCAAGGTTGATTGGGAAAATTCGACAGTTTCGGGTAGCTTGACCTGCTCGTGTTTGTACTTACTTCGGCTGTGTTTTTGCCTAGATAGATGGAGTTGTAAAGTTATAAATTGGGATGCAATAAATTATTTTTTAACAAGAGCATATTACACCGCTTACATTTTCGCACTGCCTTCTACATACATTGTGTTGATGTCGACTGAGGCTGTGTCAAGCTACGTCTAGCAATGCATTCCAATATTGACTCTGCCTAGCCTCTTCCCAGCTATGTTGCTGGGTAACACGATACCCCTTGGTAAGACTGGTTGTCAGACTTTCGGGCTTCGAACTACCCATATCGGCTGTATCGACTGTCAAAGATCTACAAAGAATGGCCGAGACGAACGGCTTCCAAGACGTAGGGTCTTGGTAGCTGATTTTTCAGGCTGAAT
Organism: Apamea anceps; assembly: GCA_951799955.1. Lineage (NCBI taxonomy): Eukaryota > Metazoa > Arthropoda > Insecta > Lepidoptera > Noctuidae > Apamea > Apamea anceps. The sequence continues at coordinate 3,081,996 of OX637511.1, forward strand.
CAGACAATTTTTATGAACCGTCCACGAAGCGTTCAAAATGAACAATTCTTACCTAAAATAATGACCTTGTAATGCCTTGTAAATATGCTTAGTAAATATTTCCAATATTAATAGTGGTAAATTTTTGGAGGGCTGTATTTCGGTAAGTATTGAACCTACAGAGCTGGTTCCCTTTAAAAACGATGTATCGATACCTATCAGGTATGCGGAGTTTTGCTAGCTAATTTAATCCTGTATACTGATACTTTGCCCTACAATCTAATGTAATTTCTTTTTTACAAAATTACTAGCAACCTCTGATACAGGGCCTTCGCTGGCATGCCCTGAGGGATGGTACAAATTATATTTTCTTCTATCTTTTATGAAGATAGACCCTTCTAGTTCCTGGGGACTCGTTACCATAGTCAATTTCACCTACAATCTTCTTGCATGAGCTCACGAGTTTTTTTTTTTATATCACGATGTTTTGCGTAACCCCAGTATTTATGAATCCTTGTCTGAATATATGTTAATATCACTAAAGAATCTTTCAAAAATGTTCATGGCTGTTCGATCCAAAATCTTCTTCATAAAATACATTCTTGGTTACTCGTGTTACGTGGTCCACCGTGGTAACCAGTCTAACCAAGGGGTATCGTATTACCCAGTAACTGGATTGTGGAGGTCAGATAGGCAGTCGCTCCATGTAAAATACTGGTATTCAGCTGCATCCGGTTAGACTGGAAGCCGACCCCAACATAGTTGGGAAAAGGCTAGGCGTGTTACGTGGTGAAATGTTCAGTTGCATCAGGTTAGACAAGAAGATGACCTCAACATGGTTGGGAAAAGAGTTGGGCTGATGATGACTGGTAAGACGTGAAAGTCCTGCGAACCGAAGGATTTATTGAGATTTGAGGCCCATACCTGAAGTCTACGTTGATTTTTTTAAGTGGACAGCACAAAGTTAACCTTAAAGAAGAGCTTTAACAAAATCAAATATTTCAATTATTGAGAGGTTGAATCCTACGGCATCTGATACCCTGTCCATTCGGTAAACTGCTTTTTGACAGATGGAACTAGTGATTGCAGCAACACACAATACATTGATTGATACACGTACGGTATTATAATGTCTGTAAGAAGCCAAAAATAAAATAAGGCATTTGATATATTTATTTTATTACGCATTTTAAAGTTAACTTTTACGTAATCTGGAATATGTACGTTCTAGGACAGCTGTCAAAAACGGTAAATCTGGGTATATGTCAATAATTAATGAGTTGACATCCTCTTGTCTACAATGGCAAGAATACACAAAAAATCACCATGTACTTGTACACAATATGACATGTCATGTAGCTTAACTACAGGACATTTATCACAAGTTAGCATTTACACGATAATTCACAAAACACTTCAAGTTCGTCCACCTCTGTCAATGTTTTGCTAATAGTGAATAGGTACGGTCAACAGTAGAGTCAATAGAGGTAAGTATACAAGCAGAGAACAGGCGAAGACTACAGAAACGAAGTAGGTTGATCTCAAAGATTACATGGCTACAAAGAGGTGAATAGAAGTGAAGAGTGACGAGAGACTGAGTGCTGCTGGGGAGTTTGTTGCGCCACTTCTTCTTCCCAGCGATAGCACTAGGAAATGGTGAAGGGCGGGCGTTTTTGGGAGACTGTCTTTTGTAATTTTGACGTTCGAAAAGTGCTGATTCTCAGCCTAATTTGAATAATTGACTTTTGATTTTGGTGAATGAGTGAGTGATGACTGATTATATAAATATATGGAAGAGGAAACATGCAACAACCCCATATAAATTAAATTAAAAGCAGGGAGTTGATGAATATATAAAGTCTTAGTATATGTGCTGAGCAGTGGGTGGGGCTTGTGGCTAAGTAATAACATCCACACGGTTCGATCGATCAGGTTAAGTTACGCTTGCCGCGGTTGGTCCGTGGATGGGTGACCATCTTTACATACCAAAACCCCGCCGTGACTCGGAAAGCACGTTAACCTTTTGGTCCCGGCTGTCATTCGTGGATCTTTGACAGTCGTTACGGAAGTCGTCGTCAGAAGCGCGAAAATATAACAACCGCTCTTACCAAGGGGTATCGTATCACCTAGTAACTGGGTTGTGGAGGTCAGATAGGCAGTCACTCCATGTAAAATGGTTAGACTGAAAGCCGACCCCAACACAGTTGGGAAAAGGCTAGGCAAATGAGATGATGACTGTGTGCTGAGCAGTCAAGACTACGCTTTTTTGACTGCAACTTTAAAAAGTACAGTAACAGACTAGTGGAGAGATGTAAACCTTTTTTGTTGACTGTACTCATAACAAGAGTCTCTAACGAGACAAAACCTTGGAATTGTAAGTAGTTAAAGCAAATGTTTGAACTCACTGAAGTACAAAAATACAGCATTAGTAGGTACCTAAACTGAAAAAGACCTTTTATTTAAACTTTAGTATCACAAATATAAGGTTCAAATTCCCTTGGCAAGAGACTCTTTTAAAAGTTAGCTCGACTCTGAAGTATTATACTCGTACAGTCGTATACTGAAGAAGACCTTTTATTTAAACTTTAGTTTCACAAACATAAAGTTCAAATTCCCTTGGCAAGAGACTCTTTAAAAGTTAGCTCGACTCTGAAGTATTATATTTGTACGTTTTAAAGGAACAGGGTTACATAAAGAAATCAATGTACTGTAAAAAGGTGTTTTTCATATTCTAATTAATGTATTTTTATTGTAATGAGATTTCGTCACACACGTTTGAGGCAACTGGCGTGGATTTGGAATAACATTAACATTCATTAGGTGTTAAATGAAGCCGCTTTGATGGTCAACATTAAAACTTAACTTATGGAAATACTTGCTAACAACTTGGTAGTAAACGGTTCTAACGAGTGATGATTTGAAGAGTGTCATTTGAAAGAATATTACTAAAATGGTGATCTATTACTTAGATTTTTTAACTGGTAGTCAAAATTTTTTGGCAAACCGCCCGTTTAGTGGCTAACGACATCGCGGCAGGCCCAGACGGAGATGGCGGGATGAGCTGGACTCCTTTGATAAAAATTGGTCCTTGGCAGCCCTGGACAGAGAGAGTAGGGAGGCCTTTGCCCAGCATTGGGACATTAAAAAAAAAGAAGACACAATAGACCCAACGCGGGTAACAAAAAACTGGTAGGCTTGTGTTGGACCACTATCTCATCCTGGTAAGCCATGATGCCTTTTAAATGTAGGTAACCTGTCCACACAAGTTCCATAGGACCTATACTGCATTCGCGATTTAATTGCCAAAAATGTAAACAAATATGAGTTTATGGAAAAATAACTTTAATTCCTACACAATAAAGTTCAGTTCACGCTACAACTTCAAACATTTTTATAACTTTTTCAATATTGCTCTGAAATCAACTTGATTACCATTAAAATAAAGTTGATATTTGTTTAACTTGAAATAACATCAATTAAAAACATTAATTTGAATGGGCTTTAGACAAGTTGCAATCATTTTCAAAGAGTTTCGTATTTCTTTTCAACACGATTGAGATAATATAAGCTTTTCGGTAGCTACGACAATCCAATACTTACATTTTTGACTTTTCCATCAACGTTATTCTTACACAATACATTAAATAACTAATATACTATACCTATATACACAAACCTAATAATATATACACCCAACTGAGCACATCTAATAATATTTAATTGTTTGAATTGCCACTTAGCTCTCTTCCTCTCTCCCAATTTTTCCTGTGCCTGACAACCCCCTATTGATCTTTTACCTTGTCGTCGTTTACGTCGGTTATTAAAAAAAAAAATATTGCTATTCCATACATTTTGACCGCGTAGGTATTGCACTTTTTTATGAAACAGAATTTTTTTTTTTGATCACCGACGAAAAATTTCGACGCTATGGGATCTAAACTCATGTGCTGAATCCATGGTTACAGTTTCCGCGTCGATGTCCCTGCCACCCTATATACCATCTATGTAACACATATGGACTGCAATAAAGATTTGAGTATTGAGGTATATATCGATACTTCTTCTTTATACTTTAACTGGCGAAATGTGGGTGTACTATGCCTAACCCTTCGGGAAATACAGCTGTGATGTTATGTTGTGTTACCGCTGATAGAATGCCTTTTTAACAAGGCCCTCAGGTTTTGGCATATCGTTATTACGCAGTTACTTACTTTTACTTTGGAGTGGAGACCGCGTATCGGGAAGTGTAGTGTGGGACGCCCTCCTCTAGCTAGATGGACGGACGACCTAAAGAAGGTGGCTGGGACAGACTGGATACGGAAGGCGGAGGACAGGGTGTTGTGGCGCAGCCTGGAAGAGGCATATGTTCAGTAGTGGACTGCAGTAGGTTGATTTGATTGATTTATTTGACAGTTACTTATGTATGGCTCTTTCTACCAACATTTAGTTCAACTTCAACTGTGGAAAAATGGGTCCTTATTGCACATAGTATCATGTTATATATTTTCTATTGTATAATATAGGAACCTGATGTTATCAGCGGCTCTTATCACAGCGCGCAAGTCGTAATGATCAACAGAGTGAGACGAATTGCTTAGAAACCTGTCATTTGTTTCCACACCAACTTTTCTTTGGGTTCATTGTATCAGAAGAGTTGGTAAACGGTACCTACGTGATTATGTTGTAAATGTATAAAATGTAATTGGAAGCAGGAATCTGTGTCTATTATCTTAATTGCGAAAGAAAAATGAGTGTAAATTAATAAACGGGCATACTAACGAATGCAAAACGGGCATACAGCGGAGTAATTGCGTAACACACTAAATTCATTGCTTCATTTACGCTGTTGAGCAGACAAATTTTTCGAACATATAAAGCAATGGATTAGCAATATCCTTCAAAATGATTCAGGTTGATATTGATAGCATGTATTACGCAATTAGGATGCTGGATGTAGGGTAGAAGACTGCCAGGCAGAAAATGGGATTTGGTGGGTCTTATTCAGCCACATGCAAGATGACCGCTGGGCAAAACAATAGGTGCCTGAAAATGGACGGCGACACCGAGGCCAGCCCAGACAGAGATAGCGAGATGACCAGCCCCAGCAGTCTCGACATTCCTTCGTACCGAATTTGGTCGTAAAGCGATCGCTATGAACGTCGAGACTGCTGGGGCAGGACGTGTACCGCGAGTGCGTGCCCTTTCCATGTGCAGGTGGTGACCACCGGGGTGGTCTTAGTGAGGTAAAAAGACTCCCTAGTCTTATCCCCAAAAACCGGGCGCCTTTGAAGGTTCCCCGAAAAAAAAAAAAAACTTTAATATTAACGTTGTGCATTTTTGATATTTTGGAATGCGGTCTACTCTACCTCCGTCTTACGAATTTTCGATCAGGTCACGTGTCCTGACGCGAGTTTAACATTTTTTACCCATCACAAAAAAGTGCACAACGCCGCTAAATAAGTTTTCATTTCAAAAAAACAACCGACTTCCAAAAACGACACTACAAAGTGAAAAATAACTTTAATTTCGGAAGTCGGTGTCGTTGGGTTCGCATTTTCGTTGTTTGCCACCGACTTCCGAAATTAAAGTTATTTTTCACTTTGTAGTGTCGTTTTTGGAAGTCGGTTGTTTTTTTTTTTGCAAAAAAGTTTTTATTTTTCACTTTTTGGTTGTAATTTTTACCAGTAATTTTGGTTTAAAAACCAAACTACTGAACCGTTTTTGATGAAATTTCTATGGGACCATTTGGAAAGTATACCCTTTCCACCAAAAAAAAGAATTTTTCAAATCGGTTGGCAAGCGACAGAGTTATGAGCGAACAAACATAAAAAAAAAAAAATACAAACATCCGAATTGAGAACCTCCTCCTTTTTTAAAAGTCGTTTAAAAAGAAGGTATATTTAGATATTAAAGATATCAATAGGGTGTGGCCTATGTCCACCAATGCACGTCATACATATTGCTGGCGTTATATGACTTTTAAGAACAGGTAAATAAAATACATATCGCAGACAATATCTATGATTCAACTATGTTAAAAGATTTATAGATAACAACAACAGGTTGCTCTAATCCGGCTGTCACGATAATTTATGATAATATGTGCACAGTGACAATAAATACTTATACCTATATGCAATAACATGAATCGTGTACAGCATTGCAAGACCTATTGTAAAACTTATAATTGATTAGATTTTAAAAGACATATCCAAAGCTAGTACGTACGATGACATATCAAGTTAAACATTTCCAGTATAAGCTGACTTCTCATTGTACGAAAAGCCTTTACAATTCGAGGTCAGCTAAAACTGGAAATTTATAGCTTGATGCTAGTGGAATCTAGCGTGTGTACAGACGCCAGCACATCAAGCTACCCGAAACTGTCAAATTCCCCCAATCGACTTTGAACCTAATGCTATAGTAGCGATAAAGTTGAAAATCTATTAAAGAAATTTGACAGATTGTAGTAGCTTGATGTGCTGGCGTATGTACTAGTAGAATCAATCATGTAGATAACAACGCTTTTTATAATGGGCAGGCTACTGTTTGGCTACTACTTCAACTGGTGGTAATCGATGATGCGATCGCCGATTGAGTACCTACTCTAGCCTAGAACTAAACTATTTATTCATTGAAGGCTAAAGTTATATTTATCTATGCAGGGCTTGTATGGAGGCAGAGGAAACCGTTGCGTATGTGCACTTTGAATGCACAGGCACCCAAATTAGGACAGAAACCATCGGGGCACCCAGATCTTACACAGAAATGTTCTTAACAGACGGAGATGTAATCAACTTTTGGGGGAGATGGGCTGGTTGGAATAACCAACGACGGCCGCCATGGCCTACGCACACTGGTCCACCTGATGAACTAAGTGTGGAAACCAAACCCTCAAACATAGAACATAGATATATCTATAATAAAACACAGACATTGGCACGGAGTTCCAATAATACTTAGCGTCACTCACAAATTCACAATAGACGTATTACCAAAATATTTTGTTAGAAATTCCATCATAGTCATATCAGTGTCGCAATGCCGTTCGTTTGTCGACCGATGTCGGATTCATTGTTTTAAATATTGAGCTGTCATTTAGTCAAACAAGGTCTAAATCCTTAAAAACTCTTTGCATAACGTGTCAAAATTATGCTAAATGTATGCGGGTTTGCACAATACGTCATGCGCACGCGGCTGTCGCGGCGTTCTCTTTTCAAACAATGGAATTAACGCTCGCATAGTTTTTGTCACAGTGAAACGGAGCGAGAAATTTTCTTTAAAAAAAGTATGTATGTGTTCTCGTATGTGTCTGTGGTTAATACTAATTAGTTGTTCGTGTTGTGTTAGATTTCATCTGAGTTATTGCCTTTCCGCAATTTTTTACCGTCTCTGTTCTTCGTACGTGGGTTTCATCTTCTGGGCCAAATCTAAAAACAGTCGCCAAATAAATAATAGGTCAAAATATTTTTGGATTCTAAGTCAAAAAACTCGCGATTTAATATCGTGACGTTCACTTGTGGAAGCAATACTCAGATCCATTTCTAGCGATTTCTCTTGGTTTTTCATAGCTTCAATGATTCTAATGCTTTGAAACCATTTTAACGCAGGACCAACAACACACAGGGAAGAGTGAAAAGCTGTAGGAGAGACCTTTCCCAACAGTCGGACCATAAAGGTTACGATAAAAACCCAACAAATTCACCAACCATAACGTTATAAAAACCCCTAATTAATTTCCAAAACTCTAACGTTCCCATACCTAAATATATCCACACAAACGGAAATGAAATTGTAATAAATCTCTCTTTCACCAGTTAACAACATTTAATTTGTATATTTATAGTCAGCAGCAGGGTATGTTACCCCGCTAACCATGGCTACTTCCTGGTCAATGGTTACTGATGAGCAACCGACCGTGGCACCAACTCAAGTGGAACCGAGATCTACTTAGAACTAGGTACTGTTGATTGTTTTAAGTTTCTAAACGATATTTTTTGTCCTAACTGTAACGTACTTTTACTATCGGATTCTCAAGGCTTTGTGCGCGACCGATTCGAAGGAGGTATCTTTTTTGGCAGACAGACGAGTCACCGTCTGTATTAGAGGGACTAAATAAAACCAAAATGGTTCTGTCAGGGTCATGCTTTCCATCAATCTATTTGTCAGCAGTGGCTACTTTTTGTCAGTAGTGAGTTCTATACGTCAGTAGTGGCTGTTGCGAGCTAAAGTGCGAGCTATTGTGACATATAAGTATTTGCAAGTAAAATAGCAGTTCATTAAGGATGGTATACCTACTGCGGGGCTGTTTGCCCATGGCAAGTATGGAGTTATCTCTCGTAGAGCATTTGTTTAGTTTGATCCCTCTTTTTTAGCAGATGTGTGTGATGGTATTATATGGCTTGCTAATAAAGAAGTATGGAAGAAAAAGACATGTTGCGCCGACCTCAAATAAACTGGGATACGGGCAGGAGAATGATAATGATTTCTTTTAGCAGATCCATCATCAGCATAAGATTTTATTATAATTATCAGTATGAAGTATCAAGGTTCCTAATAAAAATCCCAGATCCAAGAAAATTTGTAGAGACCGAGAGTCTGCAAAATATGTGAATAGATGTTTGTTTATCATTGAAGGTAATTACGCTGTCTCTGCTAATTTGTTGCCGTTTAGTCGACAAGTGAGCTAATTGAGCTAATATGGAATGACTTTGAAGGTAGACCTTCGTTCAAAGACTATTAAAACGATTTTTCGTCGCTAATGACCAATACGCGATTGTTTTTTGCGGCGATATCTGATAATTTCGTCCCCTTGACGAAATTTACCTGGCAGTATTTATAGTTTAATTTTTATATCCTACTTAATACTATTATGTTTGCGAAAGTTTGAATGGATGGATGGATGTTTGTTACTCTTTCACGCAAAAACTACAGAACGGATTAGGATGAAATTTGGCACACGGATAGTTTATAACTAGGATTAACACATAGGATTTTTATCCCGATGTTCCCACGGGATCGAAACTTAGCGCAGCTAGTATTATTATAAATTAAAGTCTGTCTCTGTGACCGCGTTGTTCTTATAAACTTCACAACGGATTTTTGGAGGATTTCACCATCATTTAAATAATTTATTCAGGAATATGTGTGTTATATATTAATATTAAACGTATATATACTCGTATAATAAAGAAATCTCGGTGTTTTGTCAAGTCGTTAAAACCATGCGAAACGGGCGGGTCACTAGTATTTTTATAAGACAATACAAAAATACAGTTTAAGGAAATTAAAATTAGAATATTTGGATAGATAAACTTGTGGATTATTTAATTTAAAAAACTGTGAAGTTTTTTTTTCTACAAAAACAATGCTTACCTTCTTAATTTTTTTAATAATTCGCATTAATGTGCTATTTATAAAACGAAAATGACAAGAATTTTAATAATACGGCAGAAACAATTGTGTTTTAAATCATGAATTACTTAGAGGTTATTCGCAGTCTCACTTAAGATTTTGAATAATTTATGCAAAATTGAGAACAATATTATGATTTCTAATGAACGGCGAATACGTAAAATCGTGTTTAATGAATAAATTAAACCAATATTTATGTTATTTTATTATACTTATAAAGATACAAAACGCGCGATACCTACGTGAGATAATAAAATTTTATTATTTGTTTTATTATCTATTAAAAAAAAAAAAAAACAAGCAATGAAAAAAAATACCAAAAACATTTTCCGATACCGGGAATCGAACCCGAGCCTCCTGGGTGAGAGCCAGGTATCCTAGCCACTAGACCATATCGGATATTGTGAGCGAGGTCGAAATTAGAGAAAGCTCCGAAATCAATGTTTCATTTTTGCGGAATCTGTTATCTTTTTTTATTATTATTGCATTTTTTTAGCATCTTGTTTTATCTTTTACCAAGTCGTAAAGAAGATTACTTTATCTTATATTCGTATTATTCCGTTCGAAAAATACTTTAAAACACTGTCTCTTTAGGAGTCAGCAGAATACTAGCTAACTTTTTACATCTCTTGAATGAGTTAGCAATTGCAACACATTTTTAACTCCATCAGTTAATTTGACATGTTTGTTTATATTACGATGATTTATAGTTAGTTAAATGTGTTCCAGTTAATTTTAACTGTCCTGTAACGTTTCCTAGTGACTAGTGACCCAAATGAGTTGTCACTATTAACGGATTTAGACTGTTTGACCGTGTGCAGCGTGCGGAGCTAGGGCGACAATAATCCGATCGTAAATTGGGATATTTTCATCACACATTTCACATCGTGTGTCTTGTCATGGTGTTATCCTATTCTTCAAACGTAAGTATACCTACAATGTGGTATCGTAAAGCCTGCACCCTAATTGCGTAATACACAATACATCTCAATCTGAATCATTTTGAAGGATTTTGCTAATCCATTACTTCATATGTTAAAAAAAATGGTCAGCTGAACAACGTAAATAACGCAATGAATGTTGTTGATTTGTCAAAATGAAACCCATTGCTACTGATAGTGTATTACGTAATTACCCTTCTGATCATCACGCCTGTTTTCGCCGAAGGGTAAGGCAGAGGTATACCTCTATAGTACACGTGCCTATTGAAATCATCAGGGCACAAATTTAGATTCCGAGATTTCAGATTTCAATTTCTCGGTAACATACCGAGAAATTTCCGATGACAATAAAAGGCTAGAAAGTCAGCCAGCTGCGGTCAGCTGTAAGTTGCTGTGCGATTGACTAAAATAACAACGACAAATCAGACCAACTGACATAGGGGAAACCATTGCTGGCTTCCCAAAACCGGGAACGATATACGGAGCAAGGCATACAATAAATTTTGGGGGTTCCCCATACTTAAAACTGAAACTCAAAAATTTTTTTTCATCAAACCCATTCGTGTGGGGTGTCTATGGATAGATCTTCAAAAATGACATTGAGGTTTCAAATATAATTTTTTTCTAAACTGAATAGTTTGCGCGAGAGACACGTCCAAAGTAGTAAAATGTGTGTGTGTGTGTGTGTGTGTGTGTGTCCTGTAACTTCTAAAATAAGAAAATGATACAACTAAAAACAAAATACATGATGTAAATTACCATGTAAACTTCCACCGAAAATTGATTTGAACGAGATCTAGTTAGTAGTTTTTTTTAATACGTCATAAATCGTGAACCGCCATTTACCTTTCATTCAATCAACTCAACGGAACCCTTGATGGGCGAGTCCGACTCGCACTTGGCCGCTTTTTACTTACATATTTTACATTTTATACTTGTCACTTTGTCAGTGAAATCTGACGCAGGCCTACTGTTTTTTTCTATTACCTATGTTTATAAATCAATGTTTGTGTCATATTTCTGACAACTTTTCAAAGTATTCATAAGCGCCAAATAGGCTATAATCTCTACAAATTATGTCTATCGTAAAATTTGGCTTTGTTACACGTCACAGCCAAATTTCCATCACAACTAAACCACCAAAATTCTTCGCGCAATATAAGACAAGTGTTTCAAATCTCGGAAAATGGAAGTCGTATACTGCCCCACTACTGTCACAACGTATGGTGACCACAACCATGATCTAAGAGTTATTATTCACCTGAACCAGTGCGTGGGATGTGCCACCAACCTAATAATGCCCTATTACATGTGCACTATTTTGGTTTTCGCGCATTTAATTTTATGCACAGAAGTCGTAATTTATTTCCATGTTCTTGGAATACTTGTGTATGTGTGAATAAGTATTTGAATGTCATTTGTCACACATGTATGAATAGCATCCTAATGTGTAATTGGGTGCATTCAAAGAGATTTAAGATAGTAAATAATTTAATGTCTTTGGGTGCATTGAAATAGCCTCCAAGAGTAGCGATTCCTGTCCAAATGCAAGTTTACTGAGTTAGAGTGTTACGCAGTTACCCCTGTGCACCCTGCACCCCAATAATTGCGTAACACAGTTTCTATCACAGTCAGAAGGATTTTTCGAAGCATATTATTAATCCATTTTGATAAAATTGAAAAATTTGTCTGTCGATAGTAATTTAGTTTAAAACATGCTATGCGGCATTGCTACGAATAAGAATACTTCGAAAATACCTAATAGATTAAGAGACGAGAAAGATATTACTTATATATGATTCTCTGTTTCATAATGTGAGCTGACCTTGCAATCGAATCTCAGATTTCAGAGTTTATGAAGACAAATGGTCTTCATGGCATAAATGCTATCGTTATGGCCATAAAGCGACCCTAGTCCTAAGTCAGAGAACAGTAATATCGGTAACCAAATTATGAGGTTTTTGATTGCTGAATAATCCTATATTTTCCCATTCTTGAGTAGGTACATAAACATACATAATCAGCCTAAAATATTCCCAGTGCTGGGACACAGGCCTCCTCTCTGTGAGAAGGAGCGGGCCGTAATCTACCACGCGGGCCCAGTGCGGGTTGGTTTCTTGATTTCTTGAGTGCCTCGAAATGAACTGACTGAAGACTGATTTGGAATTATTCCTGGCCAAAAATCTCTTTGATAGTTGGTGATAAGTATATACTTAGTCGAGATGTAACTTGTAAGTAGGTACTAGTGTAAGTACTACTAACTAATAAATGACACTATTTATACTACCCATCCCTTCGGGGCATACAAATGTGATGATATGATAGGAACTGTATTCTTTTTAAAAGTCACTGTTATTGTAAGCCCTTCATTCGTATTTTTATCTCCGTTGTTATCTCCCGATATTATGACGCGACACGACGTCACCATTTTAAATTCCCATGTTGTTCTCAAGTGGGTCCATTACATGCAAATCATCGGCTCATCACGCGTTGACCTTATTGTCATCAATTCAGTGAATTGGTTCGCCCACGTGCCGGTGTCCGTCGCAGAATATTGACCTGAGTGGACTGCTCTCTCCTTTTACGTACCTACCGATGTTAGGAGATTTTGGAGACTTCCTGGATTATTTTGGGTTTATTGGCTTCATTTATTTACAGAAGTTTAATTCGCTTATTAAGTAAGCGTAACAGCGGCTATGCTGGCTGAGGGTGTGCTCATCCTCTCTCCGAGTTAGCTGTGCCCGACAGGGTCCACAATAGAATAGAATAGAATTTTCTTTATTCAAGTTACAAAGACTCAACAAGATTGTTAGTAAAACTTACGACTATGTTAGTAAGCACAGACACTAAACAAAAACAAGGAAACAATGATCATGTTTTTGTTAAAACTAAGTAGGTACTTAAAGGTTCATATCGTGGAAAACAATAAATATATTGAGTGAGTACTTATCTTATTAAGTACCGTTTTGTTGCATTTTATGATTGATCCTTGTCAAAGACCATTCAATTGTGATCATTGTAATTTTTGTTTGCAAATCTTGGCCTAAAGCCTAAAGTGAGATGATCTTTGGAAGGAATACTTTGACAGAATTTCATTAGAAAAAGGAATATGGTATAAGACCATACAATGTCAGCCTCCCCGTGTACCCTGGTTTATAAATAATAGTTTAAGCAGGAAATTAGTGGTTACGGTTCACAGACTCAGATCTGGACATATTCATGTAACAAATTCGTTTTCTTGATGAAAAAAAATACCTCTCCCAACTGTGAGGTGTGTGGACTTGTAGAGGACATGCATCACTTGTTGATGGAATGTGTTCGCTTTCAGGCTGATAGGAGTAAGTTGTTCAGGGCTTTGAAGTTGAACAAGAACGATATAGGTACATTCCACCAAATACTATCTAAGCCGAGCTCTGAAGATGCGAGAAAGTTGTTCGACTTTATGGCCCTGGTATATTAATCTCATTAGTTTGATATGTATCCTGTATTAGGTTACGATGGGACTAACATACGCTGTGCGTTATAAAAGTCCCTAAAATATAAAGAATAAAAAAAATAAAAATCATAGTAGGCCTTTATCTAAAATCGAAGAGTTTGCCTAGCAACAACAACATGGCTAGAAAAATTGGCAAAAACTAGGTTAAATAAAAAGCAAGTGTTAATATAAGTAATACGCACATAGGTATATTTATTTTCAATATTTCCTCATGTACGGTCCATTTGATACAAACCTGCGTTGTTGCAACTCAATCACAGAATCAGCATTTCAGCAACACTGTCACTTTGTGTCAGGGTGTGCACTTAGTGGTTCCAAACATTGAATTAATTTAAAAGTTTATTCGGGGATGCACAGACATCGATGCACAACCTTATCTGTTACCATGGATCCAGTACCTACATGATTTTGAACCTCAAAAAAATTTTAAGTTGTTTAGTAGAATTTGATTGCGAAGGTATTGCACTTTTCTATGAAACAGCGAATATATTTTTTGTAAGCCGACAAAAAATTTCTACGATAAATTTTTCGTCGGCTACTTATAAAAAACCCGGGTGTGACGGTTCAGTTTCATTCACTGTTAAGAAAGAGCGCCTAAAGAAGTTTTTACTTCATAAAACATCGGTGGAGCCAATGTAATACTCGTAGGGCATAGGGTAGACAAATTTTTCGAACATACCATCCATCTATTCCATTCATCATTTCATTCATTCGATTTTTTTAAATTAAATTTTTTGTTTCTTCCATTTTCCATTTTTTGAAGCAATGTATTAGCAACATCCTTCAAAAGGATTTAGCACCCTAATTGCGTAACTTAATATGAATAATTTTAAAGAATATTGCTAATCCATTGCTTGAAATGTTCGAAAAATTTGTCTGCTCAACAACGAACATAACGCAATGAATGTTGTTGAACTGTCAATATGAAAACCTTTGCTACTGTTAATGTGTTACGCAATTAGGGTGCTGGTGCCACAATACATGGCAAGTCATTTTGCGTAGCGTTCATTTCAAATTAACCTTACAACTCCAATGTATTTCGTGTACTTATAAAATATCACTAAATTGCATTCTGTGATGCCAGGGAAGGCAATGTAATCAAAGTGAGTGCCTTCGGATACTGCTTGATATTCGGAAATATCAATCTTGGGCCCATTTGTCGGAATTAAGACTTTAGCTTTGTGTGTTTACAGTTGAAAGTTGCTCGGCAAAAATAGCTGATTATATTTCGGATCGAACTCCTGCGATATTAGTTTATGTACGCCTATTGGTGAATCGAATGTCAAGTACAAATAATAAGTAAATGTCAAGTTTTATACTACTTAAGATAATATTCAAATTATAATAACCTGGTACTTATCAAAATGCCTAAGTTAGTCACAGAGTTTCATTCGGATAAACCGTAAAAATCTAATCTTCCTTGAAATATTATAATATCTACTAGCTAAATGCCCCGCATGCGTTGCAATTAAATGCAATGCCTTTTTTTTTCTTACGAACCTCTGGAGCGCACATAACAACTTACCAAAATTTCATCACAATTGGTTGAGCCATTTTCGAGTTTTTCGAGACCAACGCACTACAATTGATTTTGTAGAT
Source organism: Apamea anceps (assembly GCA_951799955.1). NCBI lineage: Eukaryota > Metazoa > Arthropoda > Insecta > Lepidoptera > Noctuidae > Apamea > Apamea anceps. Next base: position 3,097,425 of record OX637511.1, read on the forward strand.
ATTAATTAAATAAATGATTATAAATAGAGATCTATCTGCATACCAAAAATCATTTAAATATGAAATACTAGCTGCGCCCCGCGGTTTCACCCGCATAAGTTTCGATCCCGTGGGAATATCGGGATTAAAAGTATCCTATGTGTTAATCCTGGTTATATACTATCTGTGTGCCAAATTTCATACAAATCCGTTCGGTGGCTTTTGCGTGAAAGAGTAACAAACATCCATCCATCCATACAAACTTTCGCGTTTATAATATTATTAGGTAGAAAGAATTAGTATCAAATGAGTGAGCACCCTAACAAATATAATATGCCTACTCAAGCCTACCAGCATATCAAATGATCGCTTACCGCTTCACTTATTATAATAAATATAAATCCGTATTTATGTACTGCTGCGCAAATAACGTCAGCATATTTTGTATAAACATGGCGCTACAGTAATTATTACAGAGGTTTACTGTTTCCGTGCTTGTCAGGGAAATTAAAATACTGACCTAACTATTTAATCTAAATCTATGCCAATAATGCTGAAGATTTTGTGTGTTTGTTTGAACGCGCTAGTCTCTGGAACTAACCGTCGTATTTGAAAAATTCTTCTTGCATTTGATAGCCCAATTCTCGAGGAGGGCTTTAGGCTATTTAACATCACGCTATGACCCGTAGGAGCCGAGCAAAAAGTAAGCAGTCGGAATGAACGCCAAGCGAAAGCGATGGGATGGGTCGGGGAAACAAAAAACTCACGAACGAAGTCGCGGGCTGAAGCTAGTGCTTACATATACCCATATTGAAATTTTATTTATGTTTCAAATTGACGTTATTTCAAGTTAAACAAGTATCAACTTTATATTAATAGTAATTAAGTTGATTTCAGAGTGACTAACTCTATTGAAAAAGTCTTATGAATGTTTGAAGTTGTAGCGTAAACTGAACTTTATTGTGTAAAAATTAAACTTATTTTTCCATAAACTCATATTTGTTTAGGTACATTTTTGGCGAATATATCGCGATTCAAAAGTAGGTTAATTAATTCTGTGATTTCATCGTTTTATTTCGACTATATTGTCAACGTTACGTTAACGGATCGTGTTCGAAACACAATCCTCGTCATCTTCCTGCCCCTATCCCATGTTACTTGCGGTCGGCGCAACACGTTTTCTTCTTCCATTCTCCCCTGTCAACCGTCACGCTATCATTCACTCCCTTCTCTTTCATATCATTCCTCACACAATCCATCCATCTTTTCTTCGGCCTTCCTCTCCCTCTCCATCCATCAACAATACTGAGCTCCAAAACAAAGATAGCTGATGTGGCTCAAAAGGCTGCCCAACTTAAATGGGACTGGGCAGGACATGTCCTGTGGGCCCAAATAGCACAGAATTGGTGCCCTGAGATAGCGAGGCGGGGTCGCCGCAGACTACGTAGGAGATGGCGGGTCGAGCTGGATAGGTTCTGTCAAACTGGAAGGAGGACGCGCGAGCTCGAGAGAGATGGAAGCAGTGGAGGGAGGCCCGGGAGTGGGACAGCGAAGGCTAACATAAAAAATAAAAATATATATATATATAATATACAGGGTGGCAGGGACATCGACGCGCAAACTGTAACCATGGATTCAGCACATGAATTTAGACCCCACACCGTCGAAATTTTTTGTCGTTTATTAAAAAAAAAAAATCTGTTCCATACATTTTGACTTTGACCGCGTAGGTATTGCACTTTTCTATAATATCAATGAAACAGAAGATTTTTTTTTTTGGTAACCGGCGAAAAATTTCGACGCTATGGGGTTTAAACTCATGTACTGAATCCATGGTTACAGTTTGCGCGTCCATGTCCCTGCCACCCTGTATATTATCAGCATCCTTCTGCCTTCCGTTATCTCAATTTAGGGTCAAGGTCGAATAGGAGAGATACCTAGAGGTCAAAGGCAAAATGTAGGTACCTAACTACTTTTCAAAATCATCATCTGCTTAGCGTTTTCCTAATTATTTTGGGGTTAGCTTCCAGTACTTCCAGTATCGAATGCAGTTGAAGATATAAAAATATAAGTAGACCGGTTAGCCTAATTGCGTAACATACTATATCAATCTCAATCTGAATCATTTTAAAGGATTTTGCTAATCCATTGCTTCATATGTACGAAAAATTTGTCTGCTCAACAACGTAAATAACGCAATGAATGTTGTTGAACTGTCAAAATTAAAGCCATTTCTACTGATTTTGTGTTACGCAATTACCCGGCAGGTTTCTGAATCAAGCCTTTGTGATCCAATCTAAGTTATTTTAATGTTAGACGAAGAATTTATAATCCCTATCGATATAAAAGAGCATACCCAACATACAAGTTCTCATGAAGAAGTTCGCAAAAGTTATCGAATATTTTGATAGTATCGAAGTAACAATCGTGTTATTACAGTTTATTCAAATAATACAGTAGTATAATAAATAATAAATAAATGACTATTAGCTTGGAGAATTGAATTGGGCCATATTTTACGGGCCCAATTAATTTAACAATATCGATTTTGAACTTTAATTTAGTCTAATAAGGTTCATAATAGTTTGCGGGTTCAATTATTTTTACTACATACATTTTGAACTTGATGCAAGTGTAATAAGGTTCATAATTGTTTGTCGTGTTATATTTTTTTACGATTTATAAAAGGTTGTAAAAGCGTATAAGATGTCATGGAATTATTTGATGTTTGTGTTACAAATGTTATAATCTCATTAATAAAATGAGTATTAATTAAGTTTTATTAGTACATAAAATGTTGATTTTATTTAAAATAAATATTCATAAAATTGAAATGAAGGTTTTTAAATTAATATTAAATAATAAAAAAGCAAAAAGATATTGCATCGACCGGGAATCGAACCCGGGCCGCCCGCGTGGCAGGCGAGCATTCTACCACTGAACCATCGATGCTCATACCGATGGTTCTAAAATTAGGAACAACAATCTTTGATACGTATTAGGATATTGCTTATGTGAAAAAAAATGAGTAATCTTATCTAATAATACTTTTCGCAGATAATACTAACATTCTTATCTCATTTGATTTGCGTTTGTACTGTTATATATGTATTACTGTGAACTTTACTATTATCATGTAATGTAATGTTTGCATGGAATGAAAGGCTTCTTTCTGGGAATAGGCGTGTGTCGTTCGTAGTATTTATTGTACAGACGCCAGCACATCAAGTTGAAGATTTTCAACTTTATGGTTAAATCATTAAGGTTCAAGGTTGATTGGGAAAATTTTACAGTTTCGGGTAACTTGATGTGCTGGCTCTATACAAAAATTGTACGATTTTTATACATTTTTGAATTTTTATTATTTTAAGACCAATTTCTTTGTTGTATTTTTTGATCCTCTAGCGGGATTAGCTGTGTCCGCGTTATCACAAACGGTCCTATCAGAATACCAGCCCTTTTGGGCTTCCTACAGGTTTTTTTTTATATTTGTCGATTCGAAAAAAAAAATTTTAATTTTGTTCACTGTTTGTGTTTCCTGTGCGTCTTCCAAATGCAATATTTTTCTATCTTCTTTCTTTCTTAGTAAAAAAATCTCTATAAAATGAGTTCTAATTAAAATTAACCAACCATTAAACAATCTCGATAACTAAACTAAACATATCTAGTACACCTATTACCTATGTAAAGTGCAATCAACTATTCTAAAGTCAATATTTTTTTTTTTCACGAACAGCAGTCGTGATCCTTCGCAATTGGCTGTAACGAGCTCTCGTGACCGGCCGAGCATCGAACCTGGGCCCACTGGTTGGCTGTCACGTCACTACTAACAGTTAAATTGTTTCAGATTATGGTGTTTATGTGTTGTTTGTTTTGTATAGTGTTATTATGGTGGTTGTGACGTTGGATAGTGTTTCGTTTTGATCGGAAAATTGTTGTGTGTCAAAACAACTCGGATATTGATTGGATAATTTTGTTCTAGAAGATCATACACATATACATATATAATCAGTCTTTTAATGTTTCCACTGCTGAGACACAGGCCTTCTTTCTTCGAGAGGGAGTGGGCTGTAATCCACCACGCGGGCCCAGTGCGAGTTGGTAGATGTCACATGTCTTCGAATTTTTGGTTCTAGAACATGCCGGTTGCCTCACGACGTTTTCCTTCACCGTTTTGAGAGCAGCCGTGATGAAAAAAATTTACACAAAGTAAAGCCACAGATAACTCTGTGGTAAAGCGCCTGCCTGGGTACGAACCCGTTATCACTGGGATACCACTGCTCTCTAGGAGATCAATAAAACTAATTTTTAACCGACTTCTAAAAAAGGAGGAGGTTCTCAATTCGGATGTTTGTATTTTTTTTTTTTTTATGTTTGTTCGCGCATAACTCCGTCGCTTGCCAACCGATTTGAAAAATTATTTTTTTGTTGGAAAGGGTATACTTTCCAAATGGTCCCATAGAAATTTCATCAAAAACGGTTCAGTAGTTTGGTTTTTAAACCAAAATTACTGGTAAAAATTACAACTTAAAAGTGAAAAATATAAATAACTTTAATTTCGGAAGTCGGTGTCGTTGGGTTCGCATTTTCGTTGTTTGCCACCGACTTCCGAAATTAAAGTTATTTTTCACTATGTAGTGTCGTTTTTGGAAGTCGGTTGTATTTTTTTGCAAAAAAAGTTTTTTTGTTGTTCAGTTGCTGTCTTGTGGCCTGTTGGTTGTAAATAAGTATGACTTTCATAGGAGGTTCTTGGGTTTAATTTGGAGCTCGAGCAAAGTGCCCATGCATCGGTTAGTGTCCTTACACTCGAGCGTCACTGGCAAATGCAACTGCAGCCTACCACCTAGTACCTATGGTGCTTAAATACACGAGCAGCACATTCTCGACGGAAGCCGCCGACGCGTCGACGGGTGCAGTTGCCTTTGCTGTTGACGTGTGCCGCTCGTGTGTGTGCACACTCTGGAAAACGATTGCATTTAAAGGTATTATTTTGTGACGTCAAATATTATTTGTTTAGCTTTATTTCAGCCTTTGGTTTTTTTTGATTATATAAGCCGACTCTCTGTTAGCTTCAACCTTCAAATTACACCGTACCTTATTTTACTTACAATTGTGCACACTCCCACCCATGTAAAAGTAAAAGTTCCTAAAACGCAGGACATATAAATATACATATTTTATATCGTTTCTGACTATCTATACTGCTTCGTAGAAAGGGTTAATAAAACACTTCACTTAACTTTTGACCTTCCTGAAAGCCTCCCTTTTTATGGGAACTTCCTTTTTATATTTACTTTTCGTTTTATGAAGAAGGTCAGCTTAGAAATGCGTTGGATTGTAAGCTGTTGAGAACCTATTCATAAGGTAAAGATAACCAACTTTGAGATAGAGGTCAAACGCGAACCTCTCCAATAAATTAAGGAAAACAATTATTTATGTTAGGTTTTTTTTTTATTTTTCATTTATAAAAAAGAATACAGGATTATTCATAATAAATAGCAACCAAAAACCACTAAGGTTTAAACTTGTGCTATCTCAATATCAAACTATACAATGTAGCATTTAATAAGTAGGTATGCGTCATTGTCCATACAGTTAATAACATCATTAGGTCTTTAAATACTCGCAATTACAATCATTCCTACATAATACTTAAGTAATATTGCTTAAGTTTACATTTGATATTTTTATGTGTAATACGCTTTCTGATTGCTAAGCGTGGGGTCCTCGTTTCTTAGTATTAGCCTGGAGTTTGGACACGGTAATATTATCTTGGATGTTGGTGGTGTTATACCCCCGTTGCTCGGAAAGCACGTTAAGCCGTTGGTCCTGGCCTGATCTCTTCACGGTCGTACCTGATTGCCGTCCCTTCGGACTATGAGAAAGAAGGAATAGAGAGTGCACCTATATTTGCGCACACACTTGTGCGCTATAGTATCTCCTGCGTACCTGGCTAATCTCTTTGAGATTGGTCAGCGTGGCCAAAAACGGTCGGAAGTATTATATTATGTACCTCCTAATTTTTCTTGGACATCACTGACATCGATACATAGTGAGGAAACCTGGACTCTATAATCTATACTTACTAGTCTGAAATCGCCAACCCTGAGCAAGCGTTATGTTTAATGCTTATGTCTTCTCTATGGAGTCAGCCCTTGCCCTACAGAGGGCTAATAGGATGGTATTTGGAATGATGTAGTTACCAAATTTTACTAACTGCTGATCGTGAAGTCTTGGGCTGGATCCCTCTTTGCTCTGATATGAATGATAATAAATCCCTCAGTCGGTGAAAGTGTGATGCGGTTTCAAATACATAAAATGTCCTAGCTACACATAATTGCCGTGTGCCTGTACTTTCGGAAAATGCAGGCGTGTCGTTATATTTGCATTACAAAATAGATCCCTTTATTTATTTTATTCTCTTGACCAAATAGCGTCAAATTAGGTAGGAAGCATGTTATGTGCCCGCGCCGCAAGTTGAGGTGGGCTGCATTAAACTTCAGACGATACGCCACGGGAATATTCTCAACTATAGGGCTGGCCCTTTTTCTGAACGCTTCGGAATTTATTAACAACCGAATACTTATGTCTGAGGGTACACATACCCCACAATAGAAGGTGGACCGATGATCTGATGGAGGTTGTGGGAATCAGCTGGATGCGAGAAACGTAATGTTAGACCCAAAATTTTAGATCAATTGGTCGGTTTGTTTCAATATCCAGCAGTGGACGTGTCGCGGCTGAAATTATGATGATGATGATAAATCAATGTCCCCAGACGAATGTATGCTGTTAGAAGAATCATATTCAGCAGTTGATACTTTGATTATTTATTTTAAATTAACCTTTGATGTTTTGACAGACGATGCTGTGTTACAAACTGTTCGTGACTGGTTTTACACGAAGCTAATTCTAAAATGTCATAATATGTACTTGATAAATTATGACTATTTATTTAATCAAAATACAGGCAATATTATTCTTGATTGATTGTGCTACCACAGACACTATTTTTTAAATAGTTACCAAATGATCCATCACTTGTGTGCATTGGTCGCGCATCTTTGGCCTCCTATCTTATTAGTTTTTATTATACTTAGGAGGGCTATGCTTGAAGTTTCTCTACGTGATCGAATCAGAAATGAAGAGATCCGTAGTAGAACCAAGGTAACCGATAGAACGAAGGTAACCATAGCCCGAAGAATTGTCAAACTTAAGTGGCAGTGGGCAGGGCACATTGCTCGCAGAACAGACGACCGAAGGGGCCGAATGGTTCTGGAGTGGCGACCGCGTACTGGAAGACGAAGCGTTGGAAGGCCTCCCACAAGATGAACCGATGACCTCACGGAAGCTGCAGGAATCCGCTGTAGGTATGCTAGAAGCACAAAACCGGTCGAAATTGCGATTAGGAAACTTAGTAAGAAAAATGGTAAAAAACTTTTTTAACAAAAAAAAAAAAAAAACAACCAACTTCCAAAAAAAAAAAAACACTACAAAGAGAAAAATAACTTTAATTTCGGAAGTCAGTGTCGCTGGTTCCGCATTTTCGTTTTTTGACACCGACTTCCGAAATTAGTTATTTTTCTCTTTGTAGTGTTTTTTTTTGAAGTCGGTTGTTTTTTTTTGTAAAATAAGTTTTTATTTTTCACTTTTTAGTTGTATCTACCTACCCCACACAAATTCGTATATACTTACAAGATTCGAGGTACCCCAATAACAACTTTGACAGAAATGAGGGTGTACCGTGGTATGCTGAACACATCTGCGTACCCCTTTAGAAGGTACAGGCGTGACGTTATGTTATGTGATTGCGTAAACAATACATACATAAGTGATAGCAGCAATAGACGTTGATTTGCTGGCATTTATTGAAGAGTTCCGTTGTCTGTCTCCGAAACTCATCATCAGATCTTGTCGAAATTTCAATGGAACCATTTGGGAAGTATACCCTTTCCAACAAAAAAAGAACTTTCAAATCGGTTGGCAAGCGAACAAACATAAAAAAAAAATACAAACATCCGAATTGAGAACCTCCTCTTCTGCTAGAAGTCGGTTAAAAAAGCAATAATACTGGAAGGGAGAGTGCATTTGTGTCTGCGCACACACTTGTGCACTATAATATCTGTCGCGCCGCAGGCTGGTCTCCGCTGAGATTGGGATTTGGATTATGGCCGAAATTCGGTCTGGAGAACTTTAATGGAAGTAATCAGTACCTATCCTAGAAAACTCTTTTCAGAGATTACTTAAGAATCTGCTAAAAATTATGTCATCCATTGTTACGAAAATCAGGCTATCAATTCATGTGCGGAGAAACGCTTACCTTAATGTATTTTTAACCCTGAGAATCTTAAAAGCCTGCAGATACGCGCCGTAGCAGCCCTGAGCCTTATTTAATCCCTCTCGTTCTGAGGGTTTCCACTTCGCGACCCAGTTTCCCTCGGAAAATATAACCGTTATTTCAGCTTCCATTTTATATTTTTACTTCCTTAATAAAAATAGGTGGAGGTGCGCCAGGGAGTTTCGATTCCTGAATTTATAACGCATTTCAGTGAAGGTATGGTTGGGAGATTTTTGAGAATAAAATAAATGAAAATAGCATGTGACAAAGTATCTACGGTGTTTCTCCACTTAATTTCCTGTAACGTATCAAACATTGTACTTGGTGGCTCCTAACGAGCGAGCTTCTTGCGTTTGCCAGCTACACTATATTAAAATTGAAAAACTAACTAACAATTTTCTTTTTTTAGGTGTTTGTGTTCTTTTTATGCGTCATGTTTACTTACCGCAAATAATCGTATTTTCTTTCTTTCTAACTAAAAAACTAGTTCAGACTAAATTCCATTTCTGTACACACAAGACTTAGAAACTATTTTAATGCTAGTACTTACATCTACCATAGAAACAACACGAACTTTTTATTATGTAGGTACTACGCCACAGTGGCATTTGGGCTTCTTCAATGCCCAGCGTGCCGTGTGGGGCTGTCCCACCCATCTGCTATAGTTTAAAGTAGTACTTTTCACCACAATAAATTACGTACCTATCTATACAACGTGTTTTTTTTATATCCCATAACTCTAGGGGGTCATTGTACTCATCATTATGAACAACTTTTACTATGGCACCAAACCCGAAATCGCGAAACAAAAATCTGGTGTTCCCTATATTTCTTGACGAATTATACGAACATACAGAACAGCTGATTTTTTTTTCGCGCTTTCCGGATTTATTATTAATTCATCGATTATTGATTGCGTATTATTATTAATTACATGATATGCAAGTAGGTATCACACTCATAAATTTTCATGAGTGTGTGATGCAATTGATTTTCCCATCGATTGATGATTCATTTTTCAAGAGGATGTTTCTTTGTAATGATTGTCATTCATCATCATTGTTGTATTGTTATTCAATATTTTTATTTCTTTGTTACAGGTACCTACAAAAAAATACTGACGTCTCCATGAGTAAGAATCGGAAGGAAATAAACGGACGAATCAACTCAAATGTTCGTTAGGAGGTCCACATTATCTCACGAGTTTGTCTCTGTATAAACTTTAATGGTTATTAAACAGACCGGGCGCAGACCAATTATTTTACCTTAGTAACCCTGGCCCTCAACATTCCTGAAAGGAACACCAAAGGAAAGGCCATTTTAAGGATCTCAATAACGCGTTTAATATCCTTTTATTTATACATGTGGGACGCCCCCAGCTAGATGGACGGACGACCTAAAGAAGGTGGCTGGGACAGACTAGATGCTGAAGGCGGAGGACAGGGTGTTGTGGCGCAACCTGGGAGAGGCCTATGTTCAGCAGTGGAATAGGCTGACTTGATTGATTGGAAGGCGTGTTTTATTATTATTCTTTTAGCCTTGTGTAGTTTTTCAGATATGCCTTCAACCTATCAATCTAATTTTCATACGTGCATGTAATTTCACTGATAAGATAGGATGTCTTTGTCATTCAAACTAGTACACAGCAGTATCTAGATATCCGAAGCGGTTTGGCAGGTGTGAATAACTCTAAGCAAAATCTTAAACTCGGCTAATGCATTAGGTATTGTGGAGACATTCTGCAAGTTGCGACTATAAACCTATATAGATTAGAAGCTAATATAATCGTAATAGCTTACAACTTCATTAGGGCTCTATCATACTATAGTTGTTTCGTTTTAGCATGGTAATAACGGTCATTACCCTTTTCCTAATATCTCTCGATCATCATCATCTGCTTAGCGTTTTCCCAATTATGTTGGGGTCGGCTTCCAGTCTAACCGGATGCAGCTGAGTACCAGTATTTTACATGGAGCGACTGCCTATCTGACATCCCATCCACATCAACCCAGTTACTGGGTAATACGAAACCCCTTGGTAAGACCGGTTGTCAGACTTTCGGGCTTCTGACGACCCGTATCGACTGTCAAAGACTCATGAATGACAGCCGGGATTAACGGCTTAACGTGCTTTCCGTGGCATGGAGGGGTCTTGGTATGTATAGATGGTCACCCATCCACGGACCAACTGCGGCAAGCGTAGCTTAACCTGATCGATCCACCTATGCGGCTGTTATTACTTAGCCACAAGCCCCTAATATCTCTTCATAGGAACCCAAACAATAAACTATGTTATGGTTTTTCGTTTTTACAACATGTTGAATATCACAGTAGAATATTGATAATATATACATATATTGGCTGATTCAGGAGGAAAATATGTCCAAATACCTAAGCCGTTTAGTAGAAGGGAATATAAGCCATACAAATGCGTTTTGGTAAATATTTTTTTAAGGTAAAAGTATTAACCATACCAAACACTCTTGTTTGAGTAATGGTGTACTTAACCTATAGCAAAAATGTATTTTTTATAAATAATTTAACCAAGCCTTTAATAAGAAGAAGGCTTTATGAAGTAACTGTGTTTAGGTACTAAAAGTAAGGGCCTTAGCGGGCTTTATTTCCGTTGAAATTTCCTTCCGTTTTTGAAATGCAGAATGTCAAAAAATTTAGGTGGGTCAATGACCGCTATTGCCATGCTAAAACGTGTCAAGTATATTATGTCGTGTGGCCGTTTGCTACGATAGTACAAGGAGTAGAAAAATTCAAGAAAATACATGAAAAACTAACAAAAAACTGAACAAAAAGGTATCGATTCGTTGTTAAACTTTTTTCCACGTCTTAAGTTTTTTTAAAGAGCGGCTAACGACGGTAGTTACGTCTTTTCCTTTACATCTTCTTCCTTCGGATATTCTTGTAAAGCGTTTACATTACATTTATTTGTCATGTATGAGTAGATAGATGATGAACTACAGTCCTTTCGTAGTTACTTTACCTCTGATTTTGCATCACCGTCTAAATCACAGTGGTCTTTATTGTCATTCTAATAAAGTTGCTGCCACTGACAAGTCTGTAAAGATCATTGTGATCTTTATTCTGATTCTAATAAGGTTGCTATAGGGTTGCTGCCACTGACAAGTAAGAAAGAAAAGACATTTATTTGGCACAAACTAAAAGACACACAATACACCAGATACATACATCAGATAAAACAAACAATAAAATAAAAAAAATAAAAAGATTAAATAAAAAGTGTGAAGTCCGATGTATGAAAATAAGTCTGTCAAAATTATTGTGATCTTTATTCTCGTCACAATAAGGTTGCAGCTGTCAGAGGTAAAATTACTATGAATGGACTGTATTTTATTTAGTGACTGACAGGTTTCAGTTGAGGTTACTGCGTAAAGTCCACTCAAGCCCCGAAAGCCCTTTCGTCAGTGTAAAACGACCCTAAATAACTCACAAACAATAACAGCGCTCTATTTCCTCCATAAGTTGGAATTCTACTGTTTTCATTCCCGTATCAACAAAGAAATGGCACGTTACTAATAAACTATAAACTGACCGTAAAAGTATTATGTAACAGCTAATAATGAAATGTTTTAACATATGTTATAACATAGTTTGCCGGATAGGTGTTAAAAACTATCGAAGTAATGTGCAAATAGCTAGAAGCGTGATGTAGGTACAATGATTTTACGAAACCGTTTTTTTCATTTTAATATTACTTTTTTATTAGCCTATACATACAGTCCAGGAACTCTTTTCCCGCGCCACATCGAACCAGATCGAACCAGCCCTCGCGGTACGCGTCCAGATCGTTTCGCCATCTCTTTCTGGGCCGGCCTCGGCGGCGCCGTCCATCTTCAGGCACCCATTGTGTGGATACTTTTGCCCAGCGGTCATCGTGCTTACGGCTGATGTGACCCGCCCAATCCCATTCGAGCCTAGCAGCCTTCTTTCCTACATCCAAACCGTAAATCACGTTTAAATTTTAAAGTCAAACTAGTGATCCATCCATCACAACGACAACCAGTCTTACCAAGGGTATCGTATTACCCAGTAACTGGGCTGATAGGCAGTCGCTCCATTTAAAATATTGGTATTCAGCTGCATTCGGTTGGACTAGAAGCCGACCCTATGTCGTTGGGAAAAGGCTAGGCAGATGTTTGTCCAAAGGTTACAAAGTTATTAAATGCACCAAACCAGCCTATTACTATAGTATATTTCAATATTCTTATGTCGCAAATAGCGATGTTATGAGTGCTGGTAAATGGCAACACCACAGAGGATACGTTGCCAATCGTTACGACTTTTATGGCGAATACTATTCAAGAGGGAATTTAGACTCTAGTTCCAAAGAATAAAGTCCAAATTGAAATGTGTGGAGGGTGATAAGAAAGAGTAACAGTTAGCTAGGGTTGTAAAAATGTGAAGAAATAAATGTCTGTCTTACAATGTATGGTTATACTGGATTCTGAACGACTAACCTTACACGAAGATCTTGATATGCATCTTGGAGAGCATTAAAATAGCCTCTACGAGTATTTCAATGTTCGTCTACCTAACTGACTATAGGTGTTGTATAGCCAACTTGGCCGCCAGCTTGCTGACTGACCAAAATGTTTGACAACGACAGGAACACTGAACAGCTGTTCTTACAATATTAAGTATAGCTCGGACTGAAACTTACTACAGAAGATAATTATAATGTAGAAGTTCCATGTAATGGGAACCAAGCCTGTTGTCACTAACCATGCACCAATATACATATACAGGGTGGCAGGGACATCGACGCGCAAACTATAACCATGGATTCAGCACATGATACTAGACCCCACAGCGTCGAAATTTTTCGTCGGTTATAAAAAAAAAATCTTCTATTTCATAAAAAAGTGCAATACCTACGCGATCAAAATGTATGGAGCAGCAATATTTTTTTTTTAATAACCGACGAAAAATTTCGACGCTATGGGGTCTAACTAAACTCATGTGCTGAATCCATGGTTACAGTTTGCGCGTCGATGTTCCTGCCACCCTGTATAATACTCAGTTACAGTTCACCACAAATGGTGGGAAAACTGTTAAAAAAGTGATGTGTGCCTGCACAAGGTTGGTGTGGTGTGCTAACCAGCACTCTAATTACGTAACACACTATCAAAACACAATCTGAATCATTTTGAAGGATATTGCTAATCCATTGCTTCATAAGATCCAGCAATAAAATAATGCAATGAATGTTGTTGAACTGTCAAAATGACATTGCTACTGATAGTGTGTTACGCAATTACCCCGCTGGCTGCCACTTTAATTTCCTTGTAGAAAAAAAAAACCTTACAACACTACCCACCTTAGGGATCGATCCTATACCGTGGAGGTCTGCCCCGCTTGGGCAGAGCACCGCCGTGTCCTCGTAGAGGCGATCGGCAATGGCGGCGACCTCTCGCGTCCGGCCCTGGTTCAAGCCATGGTCCGGGGTGAGAGGGAGTGGGAGGCAGTCACCTCCTTCTGCGAAGCAGTCATGCTAGCGAAGGAGGTGGCGGGATGGATGAGGGAAAGGATCTCACGCCTCAGCCGCCGCGGGAGACGCTCCGGGCGTCGGGAGCTGCGTGACGACTCCCGGCCACCGTAGGCGCGGGCCTGCAGGCGTAGAGTAATGGGTAGCTCACCGTCCGATCAGGCCCAGGCCCGTGCCGGACGGCGCGTATATGTTCCACGCGCGCCTCAAAGAGATGTCAGCACGAATAACGGGGCCCGATAGGGCCGAAGCCTCCCAGGGTAGCGGGATCGTCCGAAAGGGTTACCGCTGCCCTGGAACATAAAGGGCTAAGGAAGGAACACGGGTGGGTTTTACTCAGTAAGAGTCTGACACTCCCTTCCGCTCCACCCAGAGCGAGAGGGGTCATTTGATGATATCCCATCCACAAAAAAAAAGGGATCGATCCTCTGGACCCCAAGCTCGGCTGTCGCACCTATAGTCTTAAGACTACCGAGGTAGTCACCCCCTACGTAGATCTAATATTTATTTATAGTGCATTAAAACGGTACAGCACCAATTATTAACATACGTCACATTTATTACGTTGACCATAATATAATTTAATTTACTAACATGGAACAGTGCACTCCCTTGCATACTTTCTCTCGAAGAACACCAGACATATTCGCATAATTTTACTCCCTTCATCTGCAAACACATCACATTCAGGATTGGCAGTCACAAGGGCATTCAGCACCTTTAGAGTAGGACAGACTGGGGATTCGGCTCTGGCTACAATTTTGGCTGGGAGTTGCGCAAACATTGTGGCTCTGACTGTAGCTTTGACGGATCTGATGTATTTGTCGGGCACAAATAGTCGGCAGAAAATACCATGGAGCTCTGGGCAGTCGATACATCCTCGTAAGGTCTATGGCAACCAACGAGTAGTACATATTGGCTTGAAACATAATCATAATGGATAATATAGTGAGAGATTGCGAGCTCGTGCTGACCCAATTCCCACAGTTGACACATTGTATGAGAATATTGCAGATATCCGTGCTTTATGACATAATGTTATTATTAATTATTGTGAGAATCTGTTATATTGCCAATTGCATGTGGCTCGGTAAGAATTGGGACGAACTTTTCCCATGAGTATTGATTGTATCGGACTGATGGTAACGCAACGTAACGTACGTAACGTATTGTATTGCCTTTGGTAACCACTAGTTGAAAATTATATGCATTTTCTTCAATTCAATTCTATTCATTTATTGCATTAAATATGGTAGGTACATTAAGTTCTTAAAAAAAAGATTTTGGTAACACACATTTGGCCAATATATAGCATGCAATAGTACAGGTTTTTACCGTTAATATGAATTACTAAGTAACTACATTATGTCAATTTATGTCTACTTAACAGTTAAAAATATGTCTGTGCTTTAAAGTATATAATTTACAGGGACACTTTTGAAAGAACTCATCTATCGAATAAAAACACTCTGGTAACAACCACTTCCGCAACGCAACACAAAATTTATTGAAGGGTAGTTGAGTAATTGACCTAGGTAAAGCATTGTAAATTTATTAGGGGAGCCATATAAACGCAGCTCCGCCGAAAAAGTTCTAGCTTTGCTTTCTGCCCTTCATCGTCATCATTTTCTGTTTCTCTCGTCCCAGTCACACTCAGTATTTTGCCTATCTTTCCTACTTCGTTTTAATCTACGCCTAACCTGCCAGACAAACAAGCCAACATAGACAAGTTGCAATCGCTTTCAAAGCGTTTCGTATTTCTGCCATCAGTTTCAACAGGTTTGACAAAAGATTTTTTTCATCGTTATCGCTGTTAGATTAGAATGTCACTTTGTCTAGCCTAACGGTGGTGGTGTTCCTACGCGATTCTTCCTGATTCTATTTCGAGGGTTCCCAAAGTCTGAAACGACAGTTTACTTTAAGACATTTCTGTCGCTATAATTTGCCTTGAAGTTACAGAGACAGCTTCAGACTTGCAACTTCAATCAAATTAGTTGCGTTTGAGAATTATTCGGCCGTTAGTCGCCTTTTACGATGCCAAGGTCTGTGACTGTACCTTTACGTGTCGTAAAAGGAGACTGTGATTGAAACCCAGTGGTTACTAGCAGTCCCGGGATGCTGTTGAAATTACATTCTCGGATTAATACTCAAAGTTCTAAGTTTCTAGTGCAGATTTGCATGCACAATATTATGTACAGACGCCAGCAGGTCAAGCTACCCGAAACTGTCCTCAACAACCATCAACCTTGAACCTTAATACTTTAGCAATAAAGTTGAAAATCTATTATAGAAATTTGACAGATTGTAGTAGCTTGACGTGCTGGCGTCTGTACTTATGCAGATTTGAGAGAGCGACTGCACTACACTGTTTCGGATGAAAGTAGATGTTTTTTTTTAAAGTTTTTTAAAAGATCTTTGGAAATCGGTAACTTTGGAAGATGGGCATGTGATGCGGTGGAACGGAGACATCTTAAGAAATGTTTGAGTATGAAGTTGCTATGCGAGTTATTATGGATAAGGAAATATGAATGTAAAGTCTATTCAAACTTATGTTTCAAATTATTGATGTTATTCAACTTTATTATAATGATAATTAAGTCGATTTCAGAGTGACTAGCACTATTGCAAAACTTATAAAAATGTTTGAAGTTGTAGCGTAAACTGAACTTTGTATTGTAAGATTTAAAGTTATTTTTCCATAAACTCTTATTTATTTACATTTTTGGCAAATAAATCGCGAATGCAGATTAGTTAGTATTATCGAACGTATCAACTATTTTTACTCACCATTTTCGAAACTAGAATAGCATAGAATACTCGCTGTTGTGTACACCATAATTATGGATTCAAGATTAGAAATTTGAAAACTAAAAATAAATAAATAAAACTAAAACTAAATTTTACATAGGGGGACACGATAGGAGCTAAAACTGATCTTTTAAAGACAAACTTTGGATGGATAAAAGAGAGAAGAAGAAACAATACTGCAGATAGTCAGTAAAATGGAACTAGCATTAAAAATACAGTGTTCTTTTTTAAGAAAACACCTTCCATTTTCCAGCTAAAGTTGCTTGCTCTACCCGTCGGCACGAAAATTGTGTTATTGTCCTCGAACGTGCCCGGAATCCGGTTCTTTGATTGGTTATTTGTTGCGTGGCAGCGGTAATGTAATATACAGCCTGCCAATTCAGTTTTGCATGCCATTTGCTTTTTTCGGTCTCGAGAATTTTTAAAGGGAAAGATTTTGTTTCGTATTTTTTGGGAAATACTCTTGCTAGAACGTCAAAGGACGAACTAGAAATATTTTAACAGTTATGTAAAATCGTAAGAGATATTTTTCTCGTGAATAAATCTTGTAGATAAGCGCTTTTTCTAGAGATCACAAATGATAGCTAAGTATTGCTATATAATAGACCCACAAAAATATAATTGCGTAACACACTAAAAAACAAGTACCTGAAAAATTTTGAAAGATATTGCTGATCCATTGCTCCATTTGTTCGGAAAAATTGTCTACTCAACAACGTAAATAACGCAATATTGTTGAACTATCAAAATTAAAGCCATTCCTACTGTTAGTGTGTTACACAACTACCCCGCAGGACACGTACTCCATAGAACTTCAGTACTTGGAAATATTCAGGCAAGTCTCGTTCCTATTTGTTTTTACCGTATTGATGGCAAAAAGTTAGCTAGTTCCTTAAAAAAACTAACTAACAGCCACATCACTTTAGACCAGAACCCGACCACCAACACAGCAAGAAAAATACCGAGACCCCAGATAAGTAACCTAGTTCCTCAGAATGCTAACACTTCACATTTGTCTAAGCTTACGCAGCTTTACTCAAAGGTAGAGTTCGTTTGTTTTTTGCCTAGCTTCGCAGCTCCGTCAACAGTCTGGCAGTCTGACGTAGCGACAACGACGTCGCATTCTTCTCACGGCCTGTTTTTTATCGGACCCCTTCTATTCACCATTAGATTGCCTTGCGAAATATTTTATGGGAGATAAAAAAGGACAAAGTGTGGAGTTTGATGTGAGTGAGGATGTCCTTGGCGGGGTTGTTATGAAGGTTTACTTACTTTATTTTATGTAGTCATAGTTATTTTTTTTTACTCGTAATATCTTCTTTTTTTATATAGCATATTGAACTATCTTATTACAAAATAATTCATACGGCATCTTAAGACCTAGAAAGCCAATTCTCGTAATTAAAAACGTTCAAAATCTAGTCGCAATCTCATCTCAGTGACAAACAATGTCAAAAATGTAGGGAAATTAGAGGTATTTTTGACAGATTGAGACAGATCAGACAGTAAACGTTCTTAAAATTACGAGAAATTCCATCGAGCCATTTTAAAATTGCGAACTTTATTCCGTTAGAGTTCACGTTCTAATTACAAAAAGAGACGTTATAAACCCCAGTCGAAGTTGTCAATTTTGTATTAAGAACTTTATCTTCGGAATAAAGTTTAAAATACAATAACTCGCACAAAGATTTGGGCCAGGCCTAAAGTTAGAACGATTTTTGCAATGAGATGTGTCAAACTTCTGTGTCTACTCTACGTATAGCGATTTATGAGCGAGCTGTAATTTAGCAATAGCAATATTTTTCATAAAAAGCAATTCAATTACCATTCCTTTTTTTTCCTGAGATGACAATAAAACTTTACGTAGGCGATTACAACCTGGCGACTCTAAGCAAAAAAATTGTTTACTGTGAGGAAACATCCAATATATCAGCATAATGGGAGCTATTGTATTCATACAATGACATATACTTTAAAGTACAATTTGAGTTTAGGTCATCGTATCTTTTCAATTGATCAACTGTACAGGTTCTTAGAAAACTACTTAAATTAGGCCATTCTGATATGCAACCTTATTTCGTTTACCATCTTCAAGCAGGTTATCATGATCAGCTTATAATGTCCCCACTGCTAGTACACAGGCCTCCTCTCAGTGAGAGGGATTGGGCCGTAATCTACCACGCGGGCCCATTCCGGATTGATTTTTGGTTCTAGGGTATGCCGGTTTCCTCACGTTTCCTCACGATGTTTTTCCTTCACCAGGAATCAGTCAGTCAGGGATTAGAGTTGCACATTTTCAATAGTATTTATGTAAGATCAATGATTATTATTAACTGGCGATAAATAGATTATTAACTGGTTTTAAATGCATGTTAATCACAGATTGTCCCGTTAATTTCACCTCTACACTCAGAACCAGAACAGACTACCCAGTGATCGGTGACCTTTACTTAACATAAACAAAGTCAGGTCTTACAGAGCAAGACTACCACAAAGCCCGTTTGAAAATCAAAACAAATTACGCATACCCTACAATCTGAAAACATAACGGAGAGTCCATAAAATTGCCTACTTTCATATAACTTTGAACTTGGATATGCGCATGCGCTGCCGCCGGCGCTTTGGGGTTGCTATTACGAAAATGTCAGGTGTTAGCTGTGTTGCCAGCACATGACCGTTTCCTGGAATGTCGGGGCCACTTTGAAGCTAAAGTTTTGTGAACAATTTTTCAATTTAACTCTGAGAAAGTCGCCGAAAAGAATTTTGTTGCGTTTTAAATATTTTTGAGAAATTCACACGTTCTTAAGTTCCGTATAATTGCCAAGTTTATTTTAATGGAGTCTGGGTGATCTGAATGCAAAGAAATAAAATCATGGAATGTCAAAATTATTACCTCAATAACGTTGCGAGTTTATATTAACTGCTTAATCACAATCAGCCAATTATTGGTATGTAATTACACTAATTACTCATTCGGAACGCATGAACGTACTCGTTGATATAAATATTTTATATCACGCACATGTAGGAGGTAGTACTTAACTTTATCATAACTTTCTTCGATATATAATTACTTTACCGAAAACATGTGCGAAGTCATTTTGTAGAGCATAAAATTTTATTCCTTTTTCGTGAAAGGATGTAGAATATGTCGCCATCTTGATAAAGGTATACTGTATTTAACATCTAATAATTACTATTTTGCTGTACTAAAAATAGTTTTGAACACTAATATAATGAATGCGCCTCTTTTTGTAAACCTGTAATAATTCCTATTTTGGATCAACTTGGATGTAGCGCTCGCCAGCCCCTATCACAGCTCCGCTCGCTTCGCTCGCTCGGCTCACGCACTTTTGGCACAGTTCTAACCTAACCTAACCCAATTGGTCAGGGTGACCCCGCCTAGTTACTGCGACCGATTCGGCTCTCGCGTGGTTGGTCACAGTTCCAACCTGACCCTAAGTCACACATCTATGAGAAAAGGGAAGAAAGTAAAAAAGAGGCTCATTTATTTAAAAAAAATATGCATCATTAGAAGCCCAAAAAGTTTTCAAAGGTTCATTAATTTTAAAAAGTGCGCATCACTAGAATATCAATAAGTATTTAGAGGATCAGTCAATTATTTCACATAGATTAATTGATAGTTTCTCGATTGCGGTCGCCTGATTGGTTTTCCTTATACACTTTGAGGAGATAGCTCCAAGAGTAATAGCTAAGTGATGCCTGAATATTCAGACCTATTAAACTCTGATATCGGCTTTGAGAGCACTAAGACGCAAATACATGTACCTCTCGAGGGAATACTTGCTTATAGCGTATTAGCTTGGATAAGATGGAGATTATATAGGGGATTATATATTCTGCTGCGTCCTTGTTATGCAATCTTTGGTGTACCGTCTTCCATATACCATGTTAGTTAGTTAGTTAGTTTAACCAGAAAGTACCCATTATCTTATCTACTACCGTATCGAATATTGAACTGTCTAAATTTATTCGCGCGCTTGTCATGTTAGCCCTGCCTGTTTGATTAACTTCCATTAACATAAAAAAACCGTTATTAACATACCACAAAAATCGAGGAACAAAACTATTAAAACAACGCTCCAAAAATCCATTCAACTGAACATAAAAACAGTCAAACCAGACGTGATGTTGCAAAGCTTTCGGAGTAAATGGTCAAATATTTGAAGCGGTGATGTAAACAAATGCATGGGTGGACAATAAAGGTACCTTGCACATACCATAGTCTGTGTTTTGTTCTGTCGCCATGCACGTAAGTATTGGGTACTGAAGGTAGTGTTATTCCTAGAGGGAACGACTAGGAACGACGCGAATATTGGAGAGTAATGAATGATGCAGCACATTTCACTGTCTGGTGCATGCTTGTTCGTTTAGTTTAGGGTATTATATGTATATGTTCGAAGACATGTGACATCTACCAACCTGCACTGGGCCGGCGTGGTATATTACGGCCCATTCCCTGTCACAGAGAGGAGGCCTGTGTCACATCAGTGAGAACATTATAGTCTGAGGCTGATGTTTATGCGAAAATTAAGTTTTTATTCTTTAAAAGTAACGCTGCTTGGCATTAAAAAAAATATGGTGGTACAGGTGTTAATTAGTACTTCTCTGGACTGGTTCCTTCAGAAAGAAAAGTCGTGAAGAGACTCTTGCGAAGGTCTACTACACACATTCTGCCATCAAGCTCCACAGATTAATTAGAAAAGTCTGTCTCAATTAAAACTGCACGCCCCACCATTTAAAAAAAAACGTTTGTTTGTATGCAACAAGCAGTGGAGCGGCGTGCAATTTTAAATTAGACGATCCCTACTCTAACACACCAGAGGGGCAATTTTCGTAATTTTAAGAACGTTCACAATCTGACCTGTTTCAATCTGTCAAAAATACCTCTAATTTCCCTACATTTTTGACAAGTTTTTGACATTTGTTTGTCGCTGAGATGAGACTGCGACTAGATTTTGAACGTTTTAAATTACGAGAATTGGCCTTCTGTTCCGCAGAAATTAAAAGGAAAAGGTACCTATGGTGGCAGAACTTCCTTTTTTTTTAAATGGCATCTCGCAGTTTAACCTAGGAGGTTGTCGGCCTCTAAACCGGGTTTGCCTGTGAGTGGCTCAATAAACTGAGGCCTCCATCCAGGGCTTAAAAAACTAAGTAACTAAGCGACTACACGCTAACGCGTACCCCCTGCAGGGTATGGATCTCAGATTAGAGCGTCTTTGGGGGAGGACACCAAGGGACAAGCTGGATCGGATTATTCGGTAGAACTTCCCCGGTCGAGCTCCTTCATATACAGAGTTCTACACTGGCTACAGTCTACAGCTAACCATATCCAATCTTGTAGTTACGTAATTGCCACAAGAACCAAAAAAAAACGCCTGTCATTATTTGATGTAGAAAGATAAACTTGAATACAATGTAAATTAAGTTCAGTTCAGGGACACCACATGCCATACACAAGGTCATGTCAATCACGCAATATTGTTTTTTGTCAGTTCAATCTTTCTTTATTTCCAGCTTTTTTTTTATTGATTGTTTAATTTGTTTTCTCACAGTCTACGCTAGCAACTGTAGGTAACTTCAAAATCTTTGGATTTTTGGAATGTTTTTGGACATCAACCTATAATCTTAAAATAGTCTGACAAATAGAGGTTTTCGTAGCTAAATGATACCAGCGGCACGGGTCCATCAAAGGTGAAGCTACGCGGTCGGTTCGTGTATGGGTGACCATCCATTATCGAAACCCCTCCGTGCCTCGGAAATCACGTTCGTAGATCTTTGACAGTCGATACGGGTAGTCTAGTCAGAAGCCCAAACGTCTGTCGGCTAGTCTTACCAAGGGTATCATGTTACCCAGTAACTGTGTTTTGGAGGTCACATAGACAGTCGCTCCTTGTAAAATGCTGGTATTCAGCTGCATCCTGTTAGACTGAATTATTGGGAAAGGGCTTGGTAGATTAATTGGTCTGACAGAGCTGAAATATACAATATTGAACAACATTAATTTGCCAATAAGCCTCCCCGGATTATTGGCAATATACTAAAAGGTGAGATATTGCTTCGTTAGATGATCGTAGAGATAATATGACAACATTATGATGACATTACAACGAGTAAGAGAATCGACTAAATACCCTGTCCATTAAGTAAACCGTTTTTTGACAGATAGAACTAGTAATTGCAGCAACACACAATACATTGATTGATACACTTACGGTATTATAATGTCTTCAAGAAGTCATAAATAAGATAATTCAATAAGATAAGACAGTTTATACATTTTAATGTTAACTTTTACATAATCTGGAATATGTACGTTCTCAGACAGCTGTCACAAAACGGTTAATCTAATTGACGGTGTATAACGGGTCGACAAGCAGCTAATATTATAATATCGATTAGCCAGTGATTACATAATAATTATATACTTAACCTAAACATCGTCATTGACTCATCAAAGTTTACAAATCTTTTCTATCGATTAATCTTGCAATCGGTATCGTAATGCGTTGCGATGGTCGAATAAAAAAAAACTTAATTATTTTTATTTTTCAACCGACGAAAAAAAACGGAGGAGGTTCTCAATTCGACACGTATATTTTTTTTTTTATGTATGACCAAGCATAACTTTTTACAGAGTAGTCCGATTTTGATAATTCTTTTTTTATTAGAAAGGGTATACCCCAAAGTAGGTCCCATATAAATTTGAAAAAGAAAATCCAACCCTAAGGGTGGGAAAATAGGGGTGATTTGTTGTTCACTCACAGATTTTAATGCTGAGTGGTGTATTATTACTCTATTCTGTGCCACATATATGCCTCCTGCCCTTTGGCAAACAATTAGTAGATTAGGTATAGCCACAAAAAAACTATAAAATAAAAACTTTTTAACAAAAAATTGAACCGCCGAAAAAACTGAAAAGCAAAAAATAATAAACCTTTTTTATTTAACCTTAATAAGGTAAGTTCTTAAACTAATGTAAGTATACCTAAATAATTTTGAGTTGGCGCCGTTTAAATTTGAGGCAATTTAGTGATATTTGTTTATTTATTGTGTGAAATGTCCAGGGATATTATTATATTATTATTATTGTTTGGCGCGGACTCAAAATTACTTAGGTATACTTACATTAGTTTAAGAACTTAGCTTATTAAGGTTAAATAAAAAAAGTTTATTATTTTTTGCTTTTCAGTTTTTTCGGCGGTTCAATTTTCTAGATGCTTTATATCAATGACTAGCAGCGTCCCGACTCCCGCGGTTTCACCCGCATAACTTTCGATCCCGTGGAAATATCGGGATCAAATGTATTAATCCTGGTTATAAACGGATTTTGGCACACAGATAGTGCCAAATTTCATCCAAATCCGTTCAATAGTTTTTGCGTGAAAGAGTAACAAACATTCATCCATCTTCACAAACTTTCGCGTTTTTAATATTGTTTATCATATTTGTTTTAGAACTGAGAATTACCAACTATCGCAAGTCATGGGATCAACTGTGAGTTTTTTTATATATACAATGTCAACCAAAAGACATTCACGTTCCTGACATCCATTCTTCCAAGATGGACGCTTGGAAACTTGTTACCAGGATCTTTGAGATCATTCGTTTTTCTTCTTGCTTATTAGCACTGTTTGAACTTCAAAATTACATGAGACAGACCCCCAAAACGCCTGCCCTTCACCACGTCCGAGTGCTTTAGCTGGTAAGAAGAAGTGGCACAACAAACACCCCAGCAGCACAGCTGTCTATTCAGTTTTTGTTAGAAAAAACTTGATTCTATTCAATATTAAGTATGCAAAGTAATTAATATTAGGAGAATTAAACTGTTTACTTACATTTGCGTGTAGTTGTGGTAGCCTAAAAAATTCGTAAACATTAATGACCAGTTTAGGACGCTGTTGATCCTACCTAGGCCGTAAGAGATCACATAAGCGTGATTTCATCTCCGCATGAACACAAAGATACCGGTGTCAACCGAACGAATCCATGAGAATCACGTAACCGCAAGAGAGGGGCTTATTACGTTCTAACCGATCCTGCGAACGGAAGTAGGTCACCTGTAGTGTTGCCATTAGATTATACCAATATCGGGAGTATTCGGTGGGATGGAAAATTAAAAGATTCGACTTTTTTTTTTACCTAATTTTGGTTGTTGTGTTTTTTTTTCGGTGTAGGATAATGCCCATTCCAAAGCTTAGTAGGTACCTATGGAGAAGAACGGGCAAGAAAATCTACGAACAGTCTTTTAAATCAAATTAATATGGTTACATCATTCTTTTTTTTTCTTTAGCCTATTTGTCCCACTGCTGGGCAAAGGCCTCCCCCATATTCTGATTACATCATTCATGTTAAAAACAATGCATGTGAGAACGATGCAGAACATTAAAAGCGTCCGTAATGAAAAGATAAGGAAAAGAAAAAAGAAACATTACTTAAATTAAATTAAAATAAGCCAAGGCATAAATAATTAATTCACAAAGACACAGCAATTACAATGTACAAGCTAACACTAAAATATTATATACAGGATAATTTTTTATTCAGTGCGTAAATTTTCACAGGGTGTTCTACCCATGAATATGAACAACTTTCACTATGGGACCATCTCTGAAATCACAAAAAAAAAATCAGCTGTTTCCTATAAAAGTTCAATACCTACTCGACCAAAATGTATGAATCTGCTGATTTTTTTTTCGTGATTTCAGAGATGGTCCCATAGTGAATGTTGTTCATATTCATGGGTAGAACACCCTGTAAAAATTTACGCACTGAATAAAAAATTATCCTGTATATTATATACAAGTATATAATAAAAAAATAATGAAAAAGGCAGGTGCTCATTGGGCATCAAAAAATTGCATAAAGAATTGTGAAACTTACAAAAGGTTTTTTAGTAAGTTGCCAACAAAAATGATTACATTCCCGTTGTTATCTGCTGTCAGTCTGGTCATCGAATAAAATAGTATCAATCCACTCCACTTACAATCTCATAGGGTTGCCCTACAAATATCCGAGAAAATTACACAGATCATACAAAATCACACGTCTAAACGAATTTCATCCTCTCCAAAATGGGAAATGGCGTAAAAAATTGGGCCAGTCGGCAACCCTACTCATCATTTGACGAGTGCCCCTGGGACCATGCTGATAGATCCAGTTCACGAGTACTTTGGAAGTGGGACATAGCGTTATCTTATATTTCCTTGTCCATGGAGACCTTTCGCTATCTCTGATTTATTTAGTTTAGAGAAAAAGGATTGACTGTACGTGACGTTTAGATGTCAGCTGGAATTACTTCGATGTATGTTCTTTTTTTGCGATAAGGCGGTTTATTTTAGGGATTTTTCTGTAGAAAATATTGTAGAATATTTTTTTTAGTGTTTCTACAGTAATATTTCATAGATATTGCGAAAATATCAAAGCATAATGTTCCATTAGTTACATTTATAGCTAGCTGCTGCGTTTCGAATAGATTACCTACTTCAATTTACATAGTTACCAGTTCTTACAACAAAATGCGTAATACAAAAGATATACCTATTATGTTGGCCATAATTTCCTTCCTACATCTAGCAAACTAAAGGCAATGACACTATCCCATTCAGCCTAACAACTAGCAAGTTTAACCAGCTACCACGCAAAGCGGTTGACATCTAAAATTTATTAATACAAAGCCGGGATATACACCAGCTGCATATTGCAATGCAACGGGAGCCCTGAGCCAGCCAGTCGCCGTGCATCGCTTGCGCGGACCGTACGTGCGAACCCCGCGTTATCGAATAACAATATTTAGTAACATTAAAAAAATCGAATTCTCACATCTCTAACCGATTCTATGTTCGAATTTCAATATTAGTGTATTGTGTTTCCGATTTTAGTGCTATTTTGTTAGTAAACATTAAATTAGGGACGCTTATTTTTAACGTTGATTATGTAGTTTCTACTTTCATTTGGGTGAAAATAAACTAAAAATTGTTGGTAAAAAATGTGTGTGTAAGATTCGCGTAGTGCTGTGAACCGGAGTGTGAAGGGTGAAGTGTACCTACTAGTGATGTGAATGAAGTTTGAATCTGACACCAATATGTTTGGAGTATTCATTAGAAGGTGGAAACCTAAAAGGTGGGTGGAATACTGTTTTAATTGGCATCATTTTAGTTTGTTTACATTCTGAATTTGATTTGAATATTAAATTGGGTAATGAAGTTTATAAAACTTATTTTGAGCGCTCAGTGTGGTTATTTTTTGTGTTCACTATAGATTTTTTGAAGGGATAGTAAGAAATAATTAAGAATAATTAAATAAGCGCATAGGTGGGAAGCGTATAAATAAACCTCATCAGGAAAATTACAAAGAGTATTTTATTGCTTTATTTATGTTTTCATTAACATGAAGTTGGTACTTTACCTATCTGTATTTGTTTACCGGAATAAATATTAAATCATTCATATTATTATAACAATGGTTTGGTGCTATTGATATTTTATGAGAACATATTGCTTAATACTTTGCATTGTAAGTTGCTATGTTTTTTTTTGTACATACAGTACAAAAAAGACAGCAAAACACTAAGAAATATTTGTACAGTTTATATGTAATGTAAGATTAATATTACTTAAACAATAATATAACTTTTATTTCATAACATATTTGGCAGAGTTCCATTAATTTACCTCTCAGGTCAACTCAAGCGTCATCGGGTATTCCATATGTCAACATAAAAGAAAAAACTATAACCAAAGAGAAGTCATCTAGAGATCTGTCAAATTAAAAAAAGAATTTGAGAACCAACTCTAATCTCTGTCATTTCGAATTTAGAACAAGAGTCATGTGAGTTAAGTCAGAGACGCTTCATATTGTTTTCTTTTTGTAAGCAATATGTTAACGACGGTTTATTTTAACGCCTAGTAGGTATGTCTAGCATCTGTCAAGTCACTTGGTCGTCTACAAATAGACAGCGTCCATCGTCCATCATTTTCCGTGTCGTAAAAGGGGACAAAGGAATTGCTAGCGCACCTGAACTCCTGGCTCCTCAGTTATAGCGCAGGTCTATTAAAAAGTAAACCATGTAAGGTTTGATAAACTTTTCTTTGTGTGACAGTAGAAAAAATAACTAGCTGTGACTACATACTTAGTCAGTAGTATTTTTTTTTAGTTAACAAAAAACTAAATTCTGATTTTAAATTTTCTAGACTAAAATGACAGCTGCCTTCGACTTTTTTGTGAGCATGTCATTATTTAGTTTATTACATGACATGTATTAGCTGTCATTTTGGTCTAGCGAATTAAAAATCGGAATTTAGTTTTGTGGTTCAGTAACTACAGATAGTCTATTTTAGAAATAAACCATCAAACGTTGGTATACTTACTACCTCCTACATATTTCTCAACTGCTCTACAGACCGACACAGTTGAAAGTCAAAGCACAAAACGACATTAAATATATGAAAAAATTACTCCTTAGTCAAAAAATTCAATAATGATAAAACACAAAGAACACTCATTACTACCCATAAATTCATTCATGACTTCAAAAGAAACTCATAATGCAATGTAGAAAATATTTAAAAAATAATAGCGCGCACGCACTCGCGTTTCCCCGAGCTATTACGAAGTATTCCGAAGCTATTCGCACTTTTTACAGCACGAGTCGACAGCAGCATTATTGTGTTAATTTTACTCGCTTTACTTTTTTTTTTTTGGTTATTAGAACCAGTTCCAAGTCGGCTGAAAGAAGCATTTCCTTTGCCACTTGTTCGAATTTTAAAGGAATAGGTTAGATCGTTGTTTTTAAAAATAAATGTGTAGTTTAAAACTAGATCTGAGTATCCTGCTTGTCATCTGAGATTCTTTCTTTGAAGCTTGGACATTGTTCTAGAATTCGGGATCACGTAGCTTTATTATTTTTATTTCAATCTGTGTTATTTTTAGACGTTGGTCGGGATTCTCAATTGTCCAAATAATGAAGCCAGTTTTCATTCTCAGTCAAAAGCTGAATGAGCAATAGCTTCGATAAAACATAGAATAATTAAAATTTAAATAATTTTAACAAGTGATTTTACGATAACATTCCTATTTTTTTAAATAAAAATAAATTTCATGATTACTGGTGGCCGATACTTCAGGGGGGCAAATCCCGTAATTTTGAGAACGTTTTCAGTCTCTTTCTGTCAAAAATACCTTTATTTTCCCTACATTTTTGACAAGATTTTGACATTGATTGTCGCTGTGATGACATTGCGACTAGGTTTTGAATGTTTTTAATTACGAGACTTATCGATACATGAAGACCAATCTTCAGGTATCGATAATTCTAAAACATAATCATTCGTTGCTGATTATATTTAATTGGAAAAACACTCCTTTCTCGGAACATTTCCTTTGTTTACAGCTTTCCATGGAACTGTTTCAAATATTCCACCTGATTGATACACGATTCACAATCTTGCAAGTACCTTTTTTTTGGGTGCGCAGTCATTGATAACTTCTCCCGCTCTGGGCGGAGTGGGAGGGCTGTCAGACTTTTACTGACTAAAACCCACCCGTGTTCCTTCAGTTCCGGTGCCAAGGTGCCACGGTAACTCTTTCAGACAACTCGCGACCCTGGCAGGCATCGGCCCTTGCGGATCCCATCAGTTAACACAATCTTGTACCTTACGTCAAACTATTAACTAATCTCAGCTCACATAGCATTATAGTGTAAACCCTTATCACCATTGTTTATATTATTTATTACTAAACGAACTGTACCGTAGTCGAGCGTGTGAATTAATTTAATAAAGGATTTGCATGTTGTGTGTTCAAGCGTGTTCGTTTTGTCGCGTGACTAGGGAACTAAATGAATTAAGTCCTGAATGGAATTGTGTCACACTGTGTCACGTGAAATGCCAGTTGGAATGTCTCTCTCGTGTTTGTTTGTAGGATTAGAATTTTCGTGAGTGAAGGGATTTGAGTTTTAATGGGATATAATGTACTAGACACTACCCGTGACTTTGTGTAATTTATTGTTTTAACATAAAATATATCTTATGACACTCGGCAATACTGTAGCTTAAAGAATTTTCGGAATCTGCACCCTATAGCGTAACTCACTTTCAATGACACTCTGAATCATTTTGAAGGATATTGCTAATCCATTGCTGCATAGGTTTGAAAAATTTGTCTGCTAAGCAACGTGAATAACGCAATGAATATTTTTGATCTGTCAAAATGAAAGCCATTGCTACTATTAGTGTGTTGCGGTACCTCTACTGTTGTTTCCCTCTGGATTTCTTACCCCGCTAGTTTGTCTAATGCCATAAAATCTGGCCTTACCATAACCGTATCTTAAACTATTAAACAAAATTATAGAGATAATAAATCACTTTTCAATACAAAATACACCATGTTTAACGTCAAAATATTTATTGCTTGTCATACTCACAAGGTGCTAGACACTACGAAATATCTAAGAGACATTCCTCCGTAAAAGGAGTTGTTAATTAAAGCTGAAAACAAATTGCCGTTCAAAATCTACATAATTTTATTTTCATTCCGTTCTTTTCCATGTAAGGGTTAACAGATCCTGATGCGATTCGTGTTCGCATATAAATTGCTGATGGAAATATATTATTGATAAAGAAACTTCTTGATTAGTCTTTATTCAATGTATTCTGGAGATAAAAGCTTTATACAGGATAATTTTTTATTCAGTGCGTAAATTTTCACAGGGTATTCTACCCATGAATATGAACAACTTTCACTATGGGACCATCTCTGAAATCACAAAAAAAAAATCAGCTGTTTCTTATAAAAGTTCAATACCTATTCGACCAAAATGTATGAATCTGCTGATTTTTTTTTCGTGATTTCAGAGATGGTCCCATAGTGAATGTTGTTCATATTCATGGGTAGAACACCCTGTAAAAATGTACGCACTGAATAAAAAATAATCCTGTAGAACTTGAGTTTCATTGTGTGACCAGGCTTCGAACATATATTGTGGTATGAGTTTGTGGCACCCACAACTAATGGTGGTTCTTAAGCGTGTTTAAAAAAATACAAGAACCTTTCACATCTCTAGCTAAGTAATCTATTTTGATAATGATGCAGTCATCATCATCGTTTTAGCCGAAATAAATCCACAGCTGGTTATAGGCCTCCCCAAGCATCGCCACTTCGATCGGTTCTGTGCATCCCGCATCCAGCGAATTCCTGCGGCCTTCGTAAGATCATCAGTCCACTTTGTGGGAGGCCTTCCAACGCTACGTCTTCCGGTACGGAATTGTTCGGGCTATGTCGGTTACCTTGCTTCTCCTGCTGCACTTAGCATCGGCAAAATAGATTACTTAGCTGCTATTTAGTGTCGAGACTTAGATGCATATTGTAATTATGATGGCAGTACCTACACATCATCATCATCACCAGTTTACTAGTGGAGATAGGGCTCTCCAATTGCACACCATTCAGCTCGATTCTTAGCAACTATCACGTACTGCCTGCATAATTACAACACCTATATGGCAATGATTAATGATTTTATTTCTGCAAGGAGGTTTGTACAAACACTTACACGTTAATAATTTTTTTTAAACTAGATGAGGTCGGCGTTTCCTATCTGACTACTCTGAAAAGAAAGGCTGAAACGAACTCACAGGTCACAGTTTCTATTAAAGTCATTCATAATCTTGGTCAGGTCATGTGAAGACCATGTAGATTGGTATCTGAAATGGTATTTTGAGAAAAGAACCACACAGATTGAGTAGACCTGTCTAGTCCGTGCACGCATTTGTCCTTGCAGCCCAACTCAGAACCTAAGTAACTCAACTACTCGACAAACAATACTAAAGAAAGGACTTTTAGGTAGGCCGCATAAACTACTCACACTGCCAAACCATGATAAAAACTGAAACATTGACCCACATAGTCTCGACAAATTCAAAAAGCCGCAATTACAGCAGCCGCAGAAGTGCGCATTACATTACCAAAACAAAACTCTCTACCAGAAGTAAACATCTCTCCTCATCCAACACCTTGTAACAATATTAAATTTATTTAAAAACCTTACAGACTGTCTACCACATTTGGCCATTACCCAAGCATTCCGATTGGTGGTAATTAATTCTTGACACATGCCGAAATGTTTGGCTCTGTCGCTCCGTTTGTCCGGTGGTATTGTTCGACATATATATACCGAGAGTGTCTCTGTGACGACTCATTTCCGTATCCGTAGTGTTTTAATAATAAGACTGTGTTATTTCTTTGAGGTGAAGAGAGCTGGCGATTTTGTGTGGGTTTGATTCGGAGACATTTTGATTACTTAATGTCTATTTATACTGGATTTATTTAAGAACTATCTCCTGAGATTCTGATCTGGCAGAAGATCCTATGGTAAAGGCTCCGACTTACGAGCTGTAGGACGTAGGTTCGGACTCAGGCAGGCGTTTTACTTTGTGTAAATTATTTTATCACCACTTCTCTCAAAACAGTAAAGGAAAACATCGTGAGGAAACTGGCATATCTTAGAGCCAAAAATTCGTAGGCGTGTGACATCTACCAACCCGCACTGGGCCTGCGTGGTGGTTTACGACCTACACCCTCTTGCAGAGAGGAGGCCTGTGTCCAGCAGTGGGAACAGTATAGGCTTATTATGCTAGAAGATTCTACATATCATTTCACGCTGTAAAACTTCAAAGCTATAGTTATTTCAAATTCAATTTCATTTCTGGAATGATTCTGTTGATGGTACGTTGTGACTGTGATGGATTTATGGTTCAGGCTAGTTGTTAACATGAACACAGTCATGTAATAGAAGATTAAATTCAGTAAGCTCCAAGGAGCCCCCCATATTACATGGAACTTAAAAACATATCCGACGAAATGGGACACTGCCTAACCCTTCGGGGATTACAAGCGGTATGTTATGTTATTTAGAATGTGTTCTCTTTTAAGAGCTTTAACTCCTAACTTGAGCGGTGAAATAGACCGTCCTATGTTGAGTATTCTTTTAGGTATAACATCCTGTTCAACGCGTGAGGAATCTTTTTGGATATTAACACAGTCGTGTGACTTAAACCAATCATTTAGATTACTTAGTTTATCACAATCACAGCCCTCTGACTCTAATGCGTAACACACTTTCCAATCACAATGATTTTGAAGGATATTGCTAATCCATTGGATCATATGTTCGAAAAAAATTTCTCCTCAACAACGTAAATAACGCGATGAACGTTGTTGAACTGTCAAAATGACAGCAATAATAGCTATGGATTTAGTGTGTTACTCAATTATCCCGCTGGACAAAACTCTCTAGTAAGATTCTATGTGTGTGTAAACCAAGTTAATTATGTAATATGTATTCGTCCTTCTTTTTAGTCGTATTTAAAAGAGAAAAATTCCCAGCACAGTGCCTTTGTTCATTTTACACTCTTTCGTATTTTGCGGTTTATTATGCCAAACAGCTGCTACAAGGAAATCAAGCTAGTAGATACTGTAACAAGAATTCTGCAGAGCATCGCAATTTGATAAATGTAAAAAGGAGAAAAATGTGGCTCCGTAATATCCGAGAGTGGACTGGCTCGGGGCTCCACTCTGGCAAGTCAAAGAAAAATGTATACGAGATATACTGCCCTCAGTGAATTGTGAATAAAAAAGATATTTACAGGAATTGTTTTAAGTTTTACTGGTTGTATAGTAGACTGGAACGCGAAAGATCCGGGGGGGGGGGGGGTCTGGGTGTATTTTTTTGGTAGGAAATTATATGCAGATAGCCCCTTGGATATTAGGAAAGCCTACAGAAAAGTTGAACTATGCCAACTTTTGTTGAATTTTTTGGAGCTTTAGACTGGTATGGAAAAAGGGTACCGTCCACAGATAATATGTGTCTTATGAAGTCTGCAGTCTTGTCTATTGTATTATTTCTAATATACAAATTCAGCATAATACAAAATAATATGCAGAAATTTCGATTCTAAGAACGGAAATATAATAAGACGAATGCAATTAACTAGAATAACGTCGCAGAATTACGAGTTTCGGAAACAATGAATACGACGCTGCAATGTTAAGTCTATCCCAACTTTGTATTAAAAGCTATGAACAGTGCTTTGTTATAACATCGAATGCAGACGGAGCACGACACATCTTAAAGGTCCCATCGATATACGAAAATGTTATGCAAGTTTCAAACAAATTCCTTTCCTGGATATGTCACCTTTCCGAACTGTCAATTACATACAAAAAGTTTGCAATATGTACTTACACGGAAATATAGAAAATTTTAAGTAAAAATTTACTTATGGTAAGCCAGGCGACATTAAGCTTATAAATTTCCAGTATAAACTGACTTCTCATTGTACGAAAAGCCTATACAATGCGAGGTCAGCTAAAACTAGAAACACATAGCTTGATATGTCGTCGTGCGTACCTGTATCTAATGACATGAACAAGATTAAGTTATCAATTTCTTATTATCGCTTCACGGAAGTCATTAAACGTTCTTAACCTTGCCTGAGTTCGTCTAAGTGCCAATTTCACGAATGAAACTGAACTCTATCAGCACATTATAAACTGCGTTCAAGAGCTGTCAGTGTCATCATTGTTGTGGAATATTGACACTGACAGCTCTTGACTACGGTTTATGTGATGATGTGCTGGTTAAGTTTAGTTATATTGGTGAAATCCGTCCTTAAAGTTTTAAATTCACACGAATTTTGCCAATGAAACTTCTAACTTGTGTTGTATATCATAAGGTACTGTGTAATTATTTATTATGATTACTTTCTGTATTTCATTATGTACATTAGGAAGCGCAAAATACTGGTCTGAAAATTACGACCGCACATAATTATGCCAGACAACAGATTTATCTAAGACCGCACAATAATAATAATAAACAATTTATTACGGTTTGTTTTGTGTTTGTAAGTCTTGTTATAACATGCGTTTACGAGACGGACACGTACTATTTTAGAAGGATGGTTAATTTATTAAACTGTCAGATTTCGTATTAAGCAATTTACTGCTACATAAATCTAGTTTCAAATCGAGATTCATGCATAGGCATCGTTCCAGAAAATAGTCACATAGTTAATTACTATAATTGCTCCATGTAAAATACTTACTGGTATTCAGCTGCATACGGTTAGACTGGAAGCCGACCCCAACATATTTGGGAATAGGATAGGCAGATGATAATGATTATGACTTAATTACTATAATTACAACAATTAATTTTTTCTCTATTATATTTCACCCAAAGATTTTTATGACGTTTATGTCAGGGAAAATAATTGTTAAGCAAATGGATATCCTATGTCAATTTGCCGTGTTTGAGCTGTTTCATACAGTTGACAAAGAAAGAAAAAATAAAATTAAAAAAGAATGAATTAATGAATACTATGTTGGCCAATTCTGACCCTAACTACAGACTAAAAAAACCCAAAGCAGCCAAAGCAGGACAAACGAAAATAAAGATCAAACCGCGCCGGCTGTCACCTGTCAAAATTTCATACACAGTAACTATCTCTAATGATTCGATGGCTAATAAAATATGTTATTATTAATTACTATTAATAGATTCATTACTGTACCAATACCGTATCCGATGAGCGTTTAGAAAGTAATTATAGTTTATTACAAAGCTGGCCGTAGGCGGTCTGATTTTTACGACATTCTCGATTGTGGCAATGTCGAATCGATATGGCATGCTAGAACAATGTTGGGCTGTTTGTGTATTTTCTATTTTTAGAAATGTAGGTAATGGTCATTTTTAGATTCTGGTCGATAACATTATATTGTGGGTCCTTGATTATAAACTTTCTTTGATAAAATCGTGTCTGAAAGACCTTATTGTTTCTTCCCCATTCAATCAACTCAGCCTATCGCAGTCCACTGCTGGACATCGGCCTCTACTATGCTGCGTCACAGCACCCTGTCGTCCACTTTTCGCATCCAGACGACAGACGATCTCAAAAAGGTTGCTGGGACCAATCCCTGTCACTTTTTTGAGGTAATTTGTCGTCTCCCCCATTAACTATTTGAAATATCCCATAATACGGTCTTGAAATTGGGATTGCTGCTCCATATTTGGATGAAATCTTGATAACATTACTAATAATAATAATAATATAATAATAATGATAAAAAAAAAAACCTTAAAAAGAGTATTTTGTATTCATCAGCTGATTAACACCTTATCTCTAGCTATGTTATCAACTATCTTTTCTTAGTCTTTATCAATCACTGACTTGAAAACGTTATTTATAGCAATTTTATAGGTCGGAAGACACCGTGAGAAACTTTCCAAAGAATGTAGGTATACGAGGTACTCAAAAGGGTCTTGCAAACTCTTACGAGCTCGCTAGCATATTCAAAAAGTGCCATCAATATTTTAGTATCTTAGTACCGTTAGTCTTCGAGAAATAAAGTACTAAAATTTTACAAGCTTATTGGATAAAGAGATGGGGCATGCCCCATGGCCCTCGGGCCCCTATGATCGTGTTACCTCCTTGTGTGGCCCATCATAATAACAGCAGTAATAATGTAAGACCACCGAGTATTACTGACTCATTCGTATGTGATATTATACTTAAAAATTGTGGAAAGATGGGACATTATGTTTCTGGAAAAATGATAGGTAATTAAAATTAATCGGCGGGGTAGTTGCGAAACACACTAATAGCAGCAATGGCTTTAATTTTGACAGTTCAAGAACATTCATTGCATTATTCACGTTATTGAGCAGACAATTTTTTCGAACGTATGAAGCAATGGGTTGGCAATAGCCTTCAAAATGATTCAAATTGTGATTGAAAGTGTGCGCAATAAGGGTGCAGGTTATGACTTATTTATTATAGAATAGAATAGTACTTAACTAAGGCATGCAAACAGTTTTAGTTATAATAATAAAGACTAATTAATATAATATAATAATTAGTCTTTATTATCTATATACTTATAATAAATCTGTAGAAGTGAAAATTCTGTACATTGAAAATATCAAAAAAATAAATGGCAGGGGGTGTTACTAGACGGACACCGAACCCAAAAATGTGATTAAAAAAATTTTTGTCTGTCTGTCTGTCTGTCGGTCTGTCTGTCTGTCTGTCTGTCTGTCTGTCTGTCTGTCTGTCTGTTTGTTCAGGCATCACGCAAAAACTATCGGTTCGATTACGATGAAACTTGGTATAATTATTCTTTAATATCCTGGGCACCACACTGGGTACTTTTTATCCCGGAAAAATATATACAATAAAAAACAAACTTAATTTTGCGGTTCGATCCCTAGATCCGATTACTGTACCAACCGCAAATAATAAGTTTGTCGTAGGTTAGGTCACACGCAGTGGAGTTCATTTTTATTCCTTTTACTTTTTAGAGTTATTTAGGTTTATTTTTATATAAGTCGTAGGTATAGATTTTAATTTTAAAGTATAGGTAGTATATTTGATAGTGTACATAGTGACCGTAGGTTATTTTATAATACTGTTAGGTAGGATAGTCATTCGTATAGATATTAGTTTTTAGAGATTTTGCTTATTTATTGAGTTTAGATTGAGGGGCCCGTGGCTAAATAATAACAGCCGCACAGGTCGATCGGTCAGGTTAAGCTACGCTTGCCGCGGTCGGTCTGTGGATGGGTGACCATCTTTACATACCGAGACACCTCCGTGCCTCGGAAAGCACGTTAAGCCGTTGGTCCCGGCTGTCATTCGTGGATCTTTGACAGTCGTTACGGGTAGTCAGAAGCCCGAAAGTCTGACAACCAGTCGTACCAAGGGTATCGTATTACCCAATAACTGGGTTGTGGAGGTCAGATAGGCAGTCGCTCCATGTAAAATACTGGTATTCAGCTGCATCCGGTTAGACTGGAAGCCGGCCCTGAACATAGTTGGGAAAAGGCTAGGCAGATGATGATTGAGTTTAGATTAGTTATCGTCATAAATAGGTTTATTTAGGTAGGTAGGTATTTTATTTTCTGTTATTGAGTTTATTTATTTTTTTAATTAGGTAGGTACTTAGGTAAAGATATCATATAGGTACCCTCTTAATCACCATTAATGAGACACAATTGGTTTTCTATTGTAATTAGCCACAAAGGGCCCGCGAAATAGATGACATCCTGGTGCACATATATTTTATCCTGTTAGCACGTTCCCGTGGGATAATTTCCGACATCCGCGCGGGCGAAGCCGCGGGCAGAAGCTAGTTACAACTAAAACTGTGTATATTATAATATTAATACATTCAATTAAATCAATATAAGTTTACCATGTCAAGATGAAATTCAGTACATAATTTGAATTAGGCAACACAATACTTACATAATGTCAAGTTTAATAAAATGGGATTATAAATTCGTCAAGTTCAGGGTCAATATAGTTAAATTGAAAATATAAATGATTTAGTACAAGTCAGGAATACAGAGATGTCATAATTATCAATTTAAATTGTCATCGGTCAGAAATTCGCCAATTGAGTAATAATATTTATTCATTAATAGATCTGTCAATTTCTTTTTGAAAAGTGGAAATGTGTTGATTGTTCGATCATTGATCTACCCACTAAATAAAAACCTTAAATTCACTGACAGGCAACGCGCAGCCTAAACCACTGGGACATAGAAGCATAATTTTTTGGTACCACAGTTCCTTTTTAGGGTTCCGTAGCCAAATGGCACGGAACCCTTATGGATTCGTCATGTCTGTCTGTCTGTCCGTCCGTATGTTACAGTCACTTTTTCCGAAACTAAAAGAATTATACTGTTGAAACTTGGTAAGCAGGTGTATTCTGTGAACCGCATTAAGATTTTCACACAATAAAAATTTAAAAAACCCCCGACTACGTGAAAACCTATAAAAAGAAAAAAATAACCTTGAAATTATGACCCTACGTAAGTACGTATGAAATTTTTTGATTAAATGTTGTCCCGTCGGGGGACCGCTCTAATTATTAGCCTAACGTTCTGTTAAAGTTTAAAATAGTAGCGGTCCCCCGACAGGACAATATTTAATCAAAAAATTTCATACGTACTTACGTAGGGTCATAATTTCAAGGTTATTTTTTTCTTTTTATAGGTTTTCACGTAGTCGGGGGTTTTTTAAATTTTTAATTTAATTTTTTATTTCATGCTTTTTGTAGGGACTCCTTATTATGTCTTTTCATTTTCTTGCGTTTTAAGATTCAGGTAAGTAATTTGGTATTTAATCAGGTTTTTTGGAATTCGCCATTTTGTGGTGGCGGCCATCTTGGATTTGAAATTTATCATAGTGTATAGTATTCTACTAGTCAAGCCCTTTCATTTGATACCCATATTGACGGA
This sequence comes from Apamea anceps, assembly GCA_951799955.1. Taxonomy (NCBI): domain Eukaryota; kingdom Metazoa; phylum Arthropoda; class Insecta; order Lepidoptera; family Noctuidae; genus Apamea; species Apamea anceps. The sequence continues at coordinate 3,136,391 of OX637511.1, forward strand.
GTTGTGAAAAAATATGTTATCCCCCATTTTGTAGCGGCGGCCATCTTGGACCGATTTTCATCAAACATAGCTAAGAACACTCCCGACAAATTCACCTTTCAAACAAAAAAAACAAAATTAAAATCGGTTCATCCGTTCAGGAGCTACGATGCCACAGACAGACATACACACACACACACACCCCTGTTTGTACAGACACCCTTACGAGGACCTTGTTAGTCCTAGAACGTACCGAGGACCCTCCAAAAAACTGGTTTAAATACCTCGTTGGCTTTTTAGAATAAGATAGAAAGAGACAGGTGAATAAATCTATAGTGATGAGCTTATTGGGATAATGCTATCTCAACATTTTTCTGTATGAATTTCGGCTATCATACTGAGGACCTGAAATACACAGCAAAATGTGACCAGCGATGCACATACGAGGACTTTGTGTAAGCCAATCGAGGACCTCTTACGTAAGCCCTGCGACGTCCTTCCGAGGACGTATTTTTACACAAAATTTCTTATAGCTTGTACAAAGTGCGGACGTTGTGTTAGACTTTATATCACTAAACCGAGGACAGTTTTTCGCGTAGAATTTGTACAAACCGAGGACCTGGAAAATCTACCTACCTAAAATATTTTACGTGTAAGATAATAATTATATCAATGTAAGTAAAATGTTCCGACTTCTTTCTTACACACTTTTTCTAAAATGAAGTACCAAACGAGGACGAGTCGATGTTTTTACGTTTGCCGTTGATGTGCACCGCGAATAAGAAGGGTGTAATCACTGTGGAGGAAAGGTAATTTAATTTTATATAAACAACTTTAAAATGAGTTTATTATTATAGTATCAGATGTTGCAGCCAGGGTCGTCTCTTCATGACGGTACTCCATAGCACTTGATAGCATCGTCTTCAAAATTGGCATACGCATTAGGTTTATCTAGTAACACTAAAATGATGACCAGTTTGTGCTGATGCTGCAGCCAGGATCGTCTCTTCATGACGGTATTCCTTAGCACTTGATAGCATCGTCTTCAAAATTGGCATACGCATTAGGTTTATCTAGTAACACTAAAATGATTACCAGTTTGTGCTGATGCTGCAGCCAGGGTCGTCTCTTCATGACCATACTCCTTAGCACTTGATAGCATCGTCTTCAAAATTGGCATACGCATTAGGTTTATCTAGTAACACTAAAATAATTACCAGTTTGTGCTGATGCTGCAGCCAGAGTCGTCTCTTCATGACGGTACTTGTTACCACTTGATAGCATCGTCTTCAAAACTGGCATACGCGACAGGTTTATGTAGTAAAACTAAAATAATTACCAGTTTGTGCTGATGCTGCAGCCAGGGTTGTTTCTTCATAAGGGAACTCTTCAATAATTTGATAGCATCATCTTCAAATTTGGCATACGCGTTATGTTTATCTAGTAATATCAAAACAATTACCAGTTTGTGCTGATGCTGCAGCCAGGGTCATTTCTTCATGAGAGAACTCCTCAACAGTTGATAGCATCGTCTTGAAATTTAGCATACGCGTTAGGTTTAAGTCGTAAAAGTAAAATAATTACCAGTTTGTGCTGATGCTGCAGCCAGGGTCGTTTCTTTATGGGGGAATTCCTCAATAGTTGGTAGCATCGTCTTCAAATTTAGCTTACGAAAATAAAGTAAAACTAGAATTCAGGTTTAAAATGAGTAGATAAATCAGAATTCAGAAACTTCAGTTTCATGATATTCAATACAATATCAAGATATTATTTCGTTTCTTTCAGATAAGCCGGGATAAAGAAGAGAAAACTGAAGTCTGAATTCTAGATCACAAAGATGCTGGTATTGATTATAGGCTTCTTCTGCAGTATGGGCTAAGTACCTAGGCCTGCTTAGATTATACAACATTATGATTTGCATCATAAATATTGTATTGGCATGAGCTGAATACGTGTGCTCTTCATAAAGTACCTAATAGAGTAAGATGCCACCACAGGGCCACCAGACGTCACGTATTTTCTGATGAACGAAATGTGGACGATTGAGTAGTGTTAGTATGTACATACTAAGAACGCATGCCTACCTGCTAGCTTGCTGAGACGGTCAATTCTCAGGTATCAGGTAATCAAGGTACATAAAAACATTACTTACCTCACGTAAATTCTCCAAGCTGATTTTCACGTATATTTTAGGCAATATCCTTAAAAATAAGTCGCCAATACTCCCAGACACTTTCCATCGGCCGTATTGCTTTGCAGACGCTTTAAAGCTCCCAAAATAATTAGGTACTTAACTTCACGTAAATTCTGATGCTCCATTTTTATATAATGTCCACCAGACAACTATTTTAAAACCATTTACAAGAAGCCAGACCGATCCAAAGGGCCAATCATCCCACTCAATTTTAATGCCTCTGTGGGTAGGAGCGCGAGGGCATATCAATTTCAATGACAATGATAATGAAGATAAGAGGCACTACTCAGAAATGTTGAGAGATTAATATTTTTCTACTTTGTTTTTTTATGATTAATTCCCAATAAATAAATAATAAAAAAAAAAAATAGAAGTTTATTCGAATTTATCAAAACAACTTGCAGGATAAAATTCTAGAATTATTGTGGTCAAATGAGCATTTTTTACAAGTTAATCTTTAGTTGTTTACCTGATTTTTTAATGTTTGGCTGATTTTTTAAAAATATTAATAATTAATTGATATTCAATGAGTAAACTGTAAGAGCGTGTGAGAGAGAGAGAAGTCAATATATCCTAATACATGTCTCACTCAGTCTCATGCGCGTGGATAATGCCAACGCGCTCCTACGCAAAGAGGCATTAAAATTGAGTTTAGGGCATGATTGGCCCTTGGATCGGTCTGTCTTCTTGTAAAAGGTTTTAAAATAGTTGTCTGGTGGACATATATAAAAATGGAGCATCAGAATTTACGTGAAGTACTTATCTAATTATTTAGGGAGCTTTAAAGCGTCTGCAATGCAATACGGCCGACGGAAAGTGTCTGACAGCAATATTGGCGACTTATTTTTAAGGATATTGCCTAAAATATACGTGATAATCAGCTTGGAGAATTTACGTGAGATAAATAATGTTTTTGTACCTTGAATACCTGATACCTGAGAATTGGTCGTCTCAGCAAGCTAGCAGGTAGGCATGCGCTCTTAGTACATACTAACACTACTCCATCATCCACATTTCGTTCGTCAGAAAATACGTGACGTCTGGTGGCCCTGGGATCTTACTCTATTAGGTTCTTTATGAAGAGCACACGTATTCAGCTCATGCCAATACAATATTGTATGGTGCAACTCATAATGTTGTATAATCTAAGCAGGCCTAGGTACTTAGTACACACTGCAGAAGAAGCCTGATTATTCCTCGTGCACCTATTAGCTACTAACGATTTGTTTAAGGATTCAGTCTACCTTCGCTTTTCTCCTTCATAATTTTATTTTTAAATGATAGCACATAACTCGTCTTCTACACACGAGGAAAACTGTCAAAACGAGGACTAGAATACACACTGTTCGGAAAATCTAGCAAACCGAGGTCTTAAATACACATTGTCTGGAAAAGCTACCTAACCGAGGTCTTTTGTGTTAAAGTTAACACATAGGTCCTCGGATAATACAACAAACGTGAAATGAGTGTAAAGAGCCTGTGTATGAGGCGAGAGTGGCACCATCTGGTGGATACACAATATTTGTGTAAGATTATGAATTTTCTTGATCAAACCGAGGTTCAGACAACTTTTTCGTAATAAGTATATAGAAAGGCTCAAAATCGCTTGCAGAATACGAATCTTTGGTCAAGTCAAACCGAGGACCCTCGAAAAGGTCCTCGCTTTGAAAAGGTCCTCGGTCGTGCCTTGTGTATTCATACGCACGTCCTCGGATGGTACTTAAAACAAACACACACACACACACACACACACACACACACAGACACGTCAAACTTATAACACCCCGTCGTTTTTGCGTCGGGGGTTAAAAAGAGAAAAAAAACAATAAATTTTGGGGGTTCCCCATACTTAGAACTGAAAATCAAAAATTTTTTTTCATCAAACCCATACGTATGTCTATGGATAGGTCTTCAAAAATGATACTGAGGTTTCTAATATCAGTTTTTTCTAAACTGAATAGTTTGCGCGAGAGACACTTCCAAAGTGGTAAAATATGTCCCTCCCCCTGTAACTTCTAAAATAAGAGAATGATAAAACTAAAAACAATATATGATGTACATTACCATGTAAACTTCCACCGAAAATTGGTTTGAACGAGATCTAGTTAGTAGGTTTTTTTTAATACGTCATAAATCGTAAAACGGAACCCTTCACGGGCGAGTCCGACTCGCACTTGGCCACTTTTTTTTTTAGAAAGAATTGACTGATTGATGAATGTGTGGACGTGAATTTGGTATTTAGCGTTCACCTCACCCCTTGCACCTGTGACGTCATGGTCCCTTAGCGCATTCATTAGTTAAAGATATTATTCAACTAAGTTAGATAGGAGCGTCTTCATTTCCTAGCTATATATTTCCAGTGTTAGCTGACCTTGCACTGTATAATCATATCATATTCAGCCTATAATGTTCCCACTGCTGGGACACAGGCCTTCTCTTTGCGAGAGGCAGTGGGCCGTAATCCACCACGCGGGCCCACTACGGGTTGGTAGATGTCACATGTCTTCAAATTTTTGGTTCTAGGACATGCCGGTTTCCTCACGATGATTTCCTTCACCATTTTGAGAGCAGTGGTAATGTAATTGTTTACATAAAGTAAAGCCCCTGCCTGGCTTGGAACCCACGACCTCCAACTCGTAACTTTTTTTAAAGTGAGAAGTTAGCTCATACTGGAAATGTATACCTGGATATGTCGTCGTGTGTACGTACATCAACAATTTTTGTTTCAATTGCTTTATTTAGTAATACAATTTATGTCCCACTTAATTCCTTTTCGGTTCTTTGTAAGTCGGCTCGCTTTACAACCAATCGATTTAATTTAAAGAATTTAATCCACAATTTCTGAACATTAACAAAACACCGCCTTGTAAAATACGTTTCTGCACTTTTGAACAAATCACGATGCGATGTAAAAGCATTTTAACTGTTTTGTTCTTTTAAGTATTTAATCAAGTCGAATTGAAGGGTCATTAATTTCGGTTCGATGTCGACGATGCGGTCGGACCGCGGCACGTTATGTCGATCGAATATCGATAAAATTTATTAAGTATCGATACAGAGAGATTGCGGACCGCTAAATCGTCTATTGTCCGAGCTCTGTTATTAAGAGTTATTATTATTGTTTATTTCTATTGATGTCGATAAAATGTCGTGCAAAAAGTTGTTATCTGAAATCAGAAATGGTAGAAAGTTTTAATAGTACTTACATGCGTGAATTAATAGGTAGCTGTCGGGATTATTTGTGACGGGTAGGTAAGCCAATATAAAATACAAAAAAAAAAAGTTCTATCTAACGCCGACGCCATCCTGTTACGATGTTTTATTTCAATTTTATGATGTAGTAAATACCTAAAGCGAAGGCCGAAAGCCGAAAATAGTATTGTGTTACCCAGTAACTGGATTGTGGATTCCAGTCGCTTCATGTTAAGTACTGGTATTCAGCTGCATGTGGTTTGACTGAGAGCCGACCCCAACATGCTCGGTAGATGATGATGATGTAGTAAGTACCCGTAGTGTGACTATGTGGGTACTTGACTGTTTAGTATTAGTAGACTTAAGAAGAGTGGTTGTTCCGAAGGGAAGCCGGTACGGATGGAGTTGTTTGTAGTCATCGCATCTGATAGGTAGGTACAGACGCCAGCACATCAAGCTACTACAATCTGTCAAATTTCTTTAATAGATTTTCAACTTTATCGCTAAAGCATTAAGGTTTAAGGTTGATTGGGAAAATTTAACAGTTTCGGGTAGCTTGCTATGCTGGCGTCGGTACCTACGTGTATGATCCCTGAGGCGATACAAGATACGCCTAACTTGATGCCGTATTTGGCCATGGTATGTTTAATACTGCACTATCTCGTTACGAATTCTAGACTCTAAGACTCATAATACGCTGAACTAAAATATCATTGCACCTAGCTTATTTGACATAGTATTTAACCCCCGACGCAAAAACGACGGGGTGTTATAAGTTTGACGTGTCTGTGGGGGTGTGTGTGTGTGTGTGTGTGTGTGTGTATGTCTGTCTGTGGCATCGTAGCTCCCGAACGGATGAACCGATTTTAATTTTGTTTTTTTTGTTTGAAAGGTGAATTTGTCGGGAGTGTTCTTAGCTATGTTTGATGAAAATCGGTCCAAGATGGCCGCCGCTACAAAATGGCGGATTATATATTTTTTCACAACTCCCTCAATATGGGTATCAAATGAAAGGGCTTGACTAGTAGAATACTATACACTATGATAAATTTCAAATCCAAGATGGCCACCACCACAAAATGGCAAATAACATTTTTTTTTCACTACTGCCTCAATATGGGTATCAAATGAAAGGGCTTGACCAGTAGAGTACTATACACTATGGCAAATTTCAAATCCAAGATGGCCACCACCACAAAATGGCGAATTACAAAACCTGATTAAATACCATATTAGCTGAATCTTAAAACGCAAGAAAATAAAAGAAAAGAAATAATAAGGAGTCCCTACAAAAAGCATGAAATAAAAAATTATATTCAAAATTTAAAAAACCCCCGACTACATGAAACCCTATAAAAAGAAAAAAATAACCTTGAAATTATGACCCTACGTAAGTACGTATGAAATTTTTTGATTAAATATTGTCCTGTTGGGGGACCGCTACTATTTTAAACTTTAACAGAACGTTAGGCTAATAATTAGAGCGGTCCCCCGATGGGACAACATTTAATCAAAAAATTCCATACGTAGGTACTTACGTAGGGTCATAATTTCAAGGTTATTTTTTTCTTTTTATAGGGTTTCACGTAGTCGGGGGTTTTTTAAATTTTGAATATTTTGTTTCAGTAATACTACTTTGAAACTACCTTGTAAGGTTATATTTAAAGTAGAATCTATAGATGTATTCAGAATTATTATGACTGACATCTCTACTCAGTCTATCGCAGTCCACTGCTGGACATAGGCCTCTCCCAGGCTGCGCCACAACACCTTGTCCTTAGCCTTCCGTACCTAGTCTGTACTAGCTACCTTTTTGAGTTCGTCGGTCCATCTGGCTGGGGGGCATCCCATACTACTGAAATTAATCCTAATAAACTTACCAAATCAGAAATGAAATTATCCGGTAAACAAGCGCACTTAGTTACCAACATAGCTTGCAGAGTAAGTAAACTGAATTGGCAGTGGGCTGGCTATGTCGAAGGACCGGCGGCCGGTGGAGACCTCGTATCGGCAAGCGTAGTGTGGGACGCCCCCAGCTAGATGGACCGACGACCTCAAAAAGGTGGCTGTGGCAGACTGTACGCGGAAGGCGGAGGATAGGGTGTTGTGGCGCAGCTTGGGACAGGCTTATGTCCAGCAGCGGACTAAAATAGGCTGAGTTGTTTGAAACCTACTTAAGAATACATCGAATTAGGCTGAATGCCCTGACGGAATAGTGATGAATAACCTCACCAAATAATAGTATGACCCACATACTCCTTTCAGTATAGGTAATTGTCGGCACTACAAAAGCCTACTTTTTTTAACTGATACGTTAGTACTATTAGTTATTCTGTGCTGATACTAATAAATCTTCTACGACTCGCCACTATTGTGCAGTTTTTTTTTATTTTAATCATTTATAGTAAAGTATACAAAAAACGTATTGTGACTATCATCTTTAATTGTATTCATTCATTTGGTGTCGAATGGCTCGAGAATGGGGTCGCCATGTTGGCAAGAATTTCAGGACAACTTTTTTGTTGTGAGATTTTCTGTAATTATTTTTTATTTAATTAAAACTGACTTGAATCTAGATTCCTATATTTGTCTGTGTATTGTTTTTAAAATTGTGTTGCTAATAATGAGTCTATTAGTTACTTGATGATGAATACATAATAATAATAATAATGTGGGCTACTATTTTTTATATTTTTAAATGTTTTTTATCTTTTTTTTTATAAAAGTATTTAAAAATGTAATTTGTAAGTATTTATGTGAAATAAAGGACATAATAATAGCTGTTCCGTTTGTTAAAATAACATAACATGAAATAACACGACTGCTACCCCCTGAAGGGTTAAACAGAGGTGCACCCTCACTGCCCCAGTTTAGTTAAAAGTCCCATGTAATAGGGGACCAGCCTAATGTCATCAACCGAGCACAAATTCAGACTCCGGGTTGCTACTCCTGATGGAAAAATCAATAACACTTTGCCTGACCTGGGGATCGAATCTAGGACCTCATGTTCAGCAGTAGTGCTCGAGATAACTAGACCAATAAGGTAGTAAAACATAATTAAAAAATAACGTTGATTATTGTTTTTTTTTGCTGTCAAGGTCAGCATAATAATGATATCTGCTTAATTTCTAACTGACGTAGATTATCATGTCATAATCGTATTGTTTTAGTAGATAACGAATTAATCGTCATGCTCATTACGAAGCACTGACACCTTAAGGCGGTAATTAGTGCGGAATACGTAACAGTTAACTAACTGCCATAGCCAGTGATTGAGCTACTGATATGGGTCAATGACAACTAATCACTGGCCCATGCTGTTCTTAGCATTTTAAGCAAACTTGAAAAAGAAGAAGGTTTTTTACTCGACTGTATTTTTTTAAATATTATTTTAAGGATCGTAGCAGGTGGCGTTCTGTAGTTTCTGCCTAGCCCCATGGGAAGACGGCGGCGGCGTGTGTTTTAGTATGTATTTTCTAGTTTTTTTTCTAATTTGTTGTTTAATTAAACTGTAGATTTTTCAGATAAAGTATACTTTATAAGTAGGTAGCTGTGTTGTGTTGTTCACACTCTTTCTTTCCAATCTGTTTTTAGAAGTGATGATTTTTAATTGGCTGTCAGTCTCACATACATTTTTTTTTTATTCTGTTTGTTTTAGCTGTAAGTTATCCATAGTTAATAAATAAATAAATAACTCTTTTCATTTAATATTACCTACCTTGAATACTAGAATTCGAGCAATATCATTGGGACAGTCTCTTATTCGTAACTATTTGGTCCCCCTACTTCAATCTGGGGCGACCTATGAATGTCTTATTGACACAAATGATACAGCATTGCTTGCTAAAAAAAAGAATTGACCATTTGGTCTTGGATTTATTTAAGTTTGGAATACGGTTCCGTATGACTGTTCATTATGTTAGTGCTGGTAGACATTCTAGTTTTACTGACTTTTTTGTTGTAACCATCATTTGTCTCATGACGGCCTTGTTTTAAATATAGTAATTAGATTCAATAGACAATAAGACGTGCCTTAGTACTATCGCCAAAATCTATATCTGACCACCGTAAGGACTATTCCTGCTTGCAGCGCATATTATTTAGTCGACCTAAAAAGGGTCCTCTTTTGTTTTACTTACGGACGCAGCTGTGGTCATCATGTGCACGGGATTTTGTTCTCAAAATGGTCAGATAAAGGTTTTAGCGATAGTATCTATGCCTTGGTGTTTTTCTATTGGTCCTGACGTTATAGACATATGACTGCATCGTTGGTCTAATGGTCGGAAGTGCTACTGGTGAGCATGAGGTCCTGGGTTCGATTGTCGGGTCGGACAAAGTGTTATCGGGTTTTTCATTTTGAAGTTCTCAGTAGCAGTCCGCAGTCTTTACCTATGCCCGGTTGATGCATTAGATTCGCTTTACCGAATGCATTAGATTCGCTTTACCGAATGTTAGAAGTAGTGAATGTCACGTTGTATTGAATAGGGAGATACTTGAATTCGTCGAAAATACGGTTTTCTTGGGGATCACGCTTGACTCAAAGCTGCAGTGGGGTCCTCACCTAACATCACTTGCAGGGCGGCTAAGTTCAGCCGCTTACGCTGTTTGGAAAATCCGTCAATTAACAGACGTGGATACCGCGAGACTGGTCTATTTTAGTTACTTCCATAGCATCATGTCTTACGGTATTTTGCTGTGGGGACGGGCTGCAGATATTGAGTCTATTTTCATCCTGCAAAAGAGGGCTATCAGAGCCATCTACAATCTCAGCAGACGCGAATCTCTAAGGGAACTGTTTAAAAAAATTAACATCATGACGGTTCCTTGTCAATATATATACGAAAACATTATGTACGTTCGGAAAAATCTACATCTTTTTAGTAAGATAAGTGACAGGCATAATTTTAACACTAGGAATAGGAACAAGCTAGATCAACCGCGTTTCAGATTGTCTAAAGTAAAAACTTCTTTTATGGGGTACTGTGTAAAATGTTATAATAAAATACCACTCGATATTCTTCAACTAAATGAGAAGAAATTTAAAACATGCATTAAACGCACACTATGTAGACAAGCATATTATAAATTGGATGAGTATATCGTTGATAAAAATGCTTGGCTTAATGCTGGTCCTGCTCCACAGGCACTTGGGTACGCTAGTTGATTGCAATTTCAATATTTGGAAGAGATGCTTCCCCTTTTTGTTTTATTTTTTTTAAATATTTTTGACATTACGAACTTAATGTATACTTTATTCATTCAAGTTTTAATTCTTAATATACTTCAATATTATATACCTCTTCCCGATTGGTAGTATTTTTTTTCTTTTTTCTCATATTTAAATAAATTGCAAACTATAGTTTTGTATAATTTAGAAGCATTTTTTTAAATTTTGTAAATGTAAGAACCATGGATTCGTTTCTTTTTTTTTACGATATTTTGATGTTGACTTGACAGAGCTCGGCAGTTAAGAATATGTCATGCTCACTTAAATGTCTCACTGGTGGTGGCGCGTGTGTTGGATCATTCGGTTCCCTACGAAATGGTTGAGCTGGATGGTGCTGATCCACGCGTCATGTTCGTGAACGGGCGCCGTCGGTTGAGACTGGTCATCTCTTAACTGCCAGGGCTTATTTTTGAATTTTATATTTTAAATTGTTTAGTTTTTTTTTACATTGTTCTCACATATAGAAGCAATAAAAATAATGTACCCAGGATTTTGTAATAATATCTTGATTTAAAAGAGTGTCCGTGGAGTTTCTTGCCCGTTCTTCTCCACAGAGATCTACGTTTTGGAATGGGCAACTAGCTTCAATTTTCTGACTAACTGACCGACAATTTAATTTTGACAATTCAAAAGTGCCTGAAAGGGTTTAATTGAAATAAATGATTTGAGTTTGAGTTTGAGTTTGAGTTTGATGGCAATAGGTTCGCCCCCCCTATTACATGGAATTTAAAATTAAATGGCGAAGTATGGGTTTATTTAGGTACACCTCTGCTTAACTCTTCGGGCAAAACAGGCGTGATGTTATGTTACCTAGTTTTTTATATTCAAATGTTCTTTAAATACTTTTTGGTTTGAAACTTATTTTCAAAACCAAAGGTCTGCTGCGAGTACAATTGAATACATTACCTACTTCTCGCCAGTGAATTATTTCCTTTTTCTTCATCTTCACACGTCTATTTCTAGACACTGTACAGCTCAAGTTTTGAAAGGCACTCAAGCCCTTATTAATGTTATGCAAAGGAAAACTTACAGTGTAAGCGGCTTATCGCCTAGTGGAGCGAAATGGGTCGGTAATTGACGCCTGCTAAAGAGGTCGATCCTTTTATAAGTCAGCTTACCAAGTCAGCACTCAGCAGTGTCTTTGAGACTAATGTGTGTACCTGAGTCTACAAGGTGTTATTTAGCATAATCAGCATGTAATGTTCCCACTGGTGGGACACAGGTTTCCTCTCTGTGAGAGGGAGTGGGCCGTTATTCTCCATGCGTCCCAGTGCAGATTGGCGAATGTCACATGTCTTCGAATTTCACAACACGACAACGTTTTTGGTTTTGCATGATCTTTGGAACTTACGTTTGTTTTCTTCAAAAATATGGTCCTTTTGTATACGGTCGGGTACGCCGTATAAAAAACGTGTCCGTCAAAAAGCTTCCATAGCGATCCATACAACACTGACGACCGTGCTTACTTACACACGGCGAATAAACCGTAGACTTTCACGGCAAGAAAAACGTGTGTACAAGGGACAAAACAATTGAAAATCTTTATTAATGTCGCAATTTCACACAGACAATCTACAGAGAGATTACAGAGCTGCTTCTTTCGCTAGACACTACAATTTGACGTAATCCTGAGCGGAAACATCGTCCAGTATTAGTGAGATTATCTAACATAAAACTAGAAAACCAACCGAGATACATAAATTATAATTTCACTACGGAACTCTACCGACAACCTGTACTTAAAGAAATCGACTTATCTGAAGCATGAGTCATACAAAACCAGTATACAGAGCTCTCGCTTTCAACTACGAACCTTATAGAATGGGGTCCCTATAAAAAATGGTTTTTTTTATCTGCGCGTCGTGCGAAAAATCGCTTGCTAATAACTTGTCGAAAAAAAGTGTTACGAGTAACTGTTATTTGTACAATTCGCTATACGGTCCTACAGTGTTTAGATGGTAATTACTGTCAGATAGGATTTTTGTGGTATCACAATTAAATCTTGTAGTGGTGCTGATTGTGAATGGGGAGACCTACTTCTTTCGTACACATAACATAACACCATCACTATATTCGCCGAAGTGTTAGGCAGAGGTGCAGCTATGGTACAGACGCCAGCACATCAAGCTACTACAATCTGTCAAATTTCTTTAATAGATTTTCAACTTTATCGGTAATGTATTAAGGTTGAAGGTTGATTGGGAAAATTTTACAGTTTCGGGTAGCTTGACCTGCTGGCGTCTGTACAACCACATTTCGCCGGTTATGTTTAAGTCACAAGTGACAGGGCGCGAGGTTATCGCCATCAACCGGGCACAAATCAAATCCGGACTGCTACTAAGAAATTCCAGATGGAAAATCACTTTGCCCGACCCGCGAACCGAACCCAGGACCAGCAGTAGCGCTTGCAACCACTTGATCAATGACGCAGCAACTTCTGTCGTGAGTACCACCTGTTCCCTAACAAACAGCATTCCGGATTTTAGGAGATGTGTCGAGAGTTGCGAACTGTTACGGAATCGCAAAGGGTGTTTCATCATCACCATCATTTCGGTCGAAAGACGTCCACAGCCAGACATAGGCCTCCCCCCAAGCACCGTCACTTCGACCCGTTCTGTGCCTCTCGCATCCAGCGGATTCTTGCGGTCTTCACAAGGTCATCGGTCAAAGGATATTTTTTTACAAATATTTAAACTTCCTACACTAAGACTTTACAACAGTATTTAAATCTACATGAATAGTTCAAGTCCCAACCTGGCTATTCTATAAAAACAGATTTGTAGGCATTATCAGTGTTAAGTAAAAATTGTGTTCTCACTTCCGAATTCCGTTAAACAAAGTAAGTTTGTCAATGAGTTTTTGCCTAGTGACGTTACGGATTTCATCATTCACCATTTCCTGAATATAGCCGCATTTTATCTAAGGCGGAAGATAATTTAATAAAAATAATTTATATAAAAAAGGTAGCAACCCGCGATCTTTGTTTCAGGGCATTTTTTTTTTAATAGGAACAGTAAAATTTAAAGTTAAACTGATATCTATATAAATAATCTATTAACAACAGATGTATTGACTTCTTTCGCATCGATACCTCTATCCGCCAAGAACTCAACATCAAAAAGCGTCTATCTGTTCTGGTCCAAACACGCATCCTCAAATGCAAGACATGTCTCGATGCGGAATTTAGTCTATAGAGCGCCTTGTCGTGCAGGGTAGAGTGGAGGGCACTAGACCACGCGGACGAACACTCATGAGATGGACTGCCAAAATTATATCCACAGTGGGCGATCCCTTGTATGAGTGCACAAAAAAACAACCGACTTCCAAAAACGACACTACAAAGTGAAAAATAACTTTAATTTCGGAAGTCGGTGTCGTTGGGTTCGCATTTTCGTTGTTTGCCACCGACTTTTCACTTTGTAGTGTCGTTTTTGGAAGTCGGTTGTTTTTTTTTTTGCAAAAAAGTTTTTATTTTTCACTTTTTAGTTGTAATTTTTACCAGTAATTTTGGTTTAAAAACCAAAGTACTAAAACGTTTTTGATGAAATTTCTATGGGACCATTTGGGAAGTATACCCTTTCCAACAAAAAAAGAATTTTTCAAATCGGTTAGCAAGCGACGGAGTTATAAAAATACAAACACCCGAATAACCAAAGAACCTCCTCCTTTTTTAGAAGACGGCTAAAAATACTAGAAATCGGAGTAGGTGGCGAGAAATCGTGAAGCGAATCACATCAGCCCCTAGACATGAAACTACATGAGGACCACGACCACTCTGACAAGAGTGCTACGAAGTAGAAGAATAAACATTGACTTCTATAACAGACGTCACACGGAAAACTAGAACAAACACTTGTATTTACATTTCATTCACCATTCTTTATCGCTCGGCTGCAAGCGTACGCTAATTCACTAACAATTACACTCACATAACGTTTATTCACCTAAAACATAACATTATAATAAACTGCGGAATGAAATGTCGTAAGCCATATCTTGGAAACCCGCCAACCAAAACTTCAATGCACTTGCGCTCCAATTTATGATGACCTTTACTACTTTTCACATTTTCACCGAATTCTACCAATTTTCGAGAAGAGAGAAGGGTGAGGGAGATCAAGAACAGCTGGTTCTTAATTGCTCTATATCCGAACCGATCCGAATGCTATGTTTTCTGTTGGCGAATCCATTTATGTTGCAAGTTTGTATCTACTGGAGAGTCAATAAATCAAGCGCGTTATTGACGATGCTGTCGGGTGTGCCTTGGTACCTTGGTAACGAGGCATATTGACGAAATATTTGGAAAGATAGGTTTTAAATATTTGATATTCGAAATAGTTGAATGGATTTTATTTGTTTTCAGTAAGGTTTAATGTCTAATGGCTTGTAATAGCAATGACAGTGTTAAATGGTGGAATAAAAATGTGTGGAAAAGTCAAATGCTGTAACAGAATTTAACCCTGGCCATGAATGAAGAATTTCAAGATTTATATCGTCAGTTTTTAAATCATGCTGAAAGATATTTAGATACTGATATTATAAAAGGTAAAATGTTTGTGTTCGTATGTAGGGGGTAATCTTTGGAACTCTTGATCCGATTCCGAAAATTCTTTCACTAATGGGAAGCTACAGTATTGCCGAGTGTCACATGTGTTACATTTCATGTCAAAACAAGAATCTTTACGTAGACGAAGCCGCAGATAAAAGCTCATTGAAAATAAAAACAACAATCTCCATGGCGTACTTTTTAAAGCCATAAAAATCGACAACAACTTCGCTACAGCATGCCATAAAAAAGAGAAATCCATAGTAACCATAACGATGTTACTACATATTACTATTGTTTATGTTTATAATAGTACTAGAGACCCGCCCATACTTCGCATGATTTTTGTGACTCGAGTTTTGTTTATTATAGCTCCTAACGATTGTATACTAACAAAGGTTCACGCTAGGACCCTTCGGAGCCGAGAAAAATCAGAAGCAACGCTAAGGAACAACGAGTTAATAGTGCGGATATGCGATGCTACGGTGTGGTTCGGGAGTACAAGAAACTTTACGCAAACGAATTTGCTGGCAGAAGCTAGTTAATGTATCATACACATACACCTTTCGGAATTAATTCTCTAAGTGATGATGAAAACCATATCAAAATCGGTTGCATAGTTTAGAAGAACAACGCGGTCACACAGAGAAACACGAAGTGCGACTTTTAACTTTATGATATGTATAGATTACGATACAAAGTTCTTCTATGACAAATGTTTTTATATGTAGTTTCTAAATAAAATTAAATACATCTTAATCAAAAACGGACTTAAATAAATGATAGAAAGCCGATATGGTGTGATATGACGTAATGTTTGTAAACGAATAGTCGTGTCTATCGTGTGACCTTTACAACAAAATATATGTTTTATGGTTATAACTGTGCCGGATTTATTACCGTCCCTGCCAGTATCTACTTCATCTTTATATGGGTTTCCATTTAGAAGCAAAAGAATATAATTGGTCGTCCTTATTGTCAGCTTCAATTTAAATGCAAACCTCACCATTATTGTCCTAGTCACTGGGGTAATTGCGTAACACACTAAGGGCCGACATACACGGACTGCTCAAGCAGTTAGCGATTGATCAACATAGACGGACCGCTCTTGCAGTCATAGTCAACAGCTTGAAGCTGCCATTGATAACTGCTAGAGCAGTTGATACCAACTGCTTGTCATTCAAATCAGGTAACTGCGCGAGAGCAGTCAGTCTATGACTGGCGACTGCTTGACCGCACGACCGCCCGAAGCAGTTGCAACTGCTCGAGCGGTTTCGTGTATGTGTGTACGTAGAAGACTGTAGTTCACTATGCAGTCGCAGCTTGAAGCAGTCCATCCTGACTGCTTCAAGCAGTCCGTGTATTTCGGCCCTTAGGGCGCGTTCACATATACGTACGTTTTTACAGGATCCTTTTTAACGGATCCGTCGCTACTGGAGATAGTATTCACACAGCATTTATAGGTCCTTTTTAACGGATCCGTCGTCGCTACTGGAGATAGTATTCACACAGCATTTATAGGATCCTTTTTAACGGATCCGTCGCTACTGGAGATAGTATTCACACAGGACTGATTTTAAGAGATCGGATCAGTATACTGGATCCGAAATACTGTATTATGTGTGAACTGGCTCATACAGCTACATACGCTAATAATAAATACGTTTAAACGGGCCTGTAAAACGGATTGCTGCTTATTTTGTCGGATCGGTATTTTCTACTGGATCCGGAATACTGTATTATGTGTGAACTCGCTCATACAACTACATACGCTAATAACATACACGTTTTAACGGACCTGTAAAACGGACGTTAAATGTGAACGCGCCCTTACTGTAGTAATAGCTTTCATTTCGACAGTTCAAACAACAGTCATTGCGTTATTGACGTTAGTTTAGTTTTCAATATATCTGGATGATATTCTTTTTCTTTTCAGCATTGAGCTTTGCTACTAGTGTTAAGGTTTCTACAGTTGATTCTTGAACTACTAGAATAAAGGCAAAATATTGATAGTTTATAATGCCCATGCAATACGGCTGGATTCCCCAAAGGGTTAGGAAGAGGTGTGCCTATCGTATCGTTGTTTGAAAACACAAATTATTAACTTTACCGTCTCTATACAGGGTTATTTTTCAAAGACCAGCCAAATTTAAGGATGTGGTAGAGACCATCAAACTGAATAACTTTCTCTATGGGACCAACATCGTAATCGCGAATAAAAATTCAGCCGCCCCATACATTTAGGTCGAGTAGGTATTAAAGTTTTCTATGGTAAAAATTTTCGCGATTACGCTATTTGTCCCATGGAGAAAGTTGTTCAGTTTGATGGTCTGTACCACATACTTAAATTTGGCTGGTCTTTGAAAAATAACCCTGTATATTTTTGATGTTGCATCGTTTGCTAAGTCGACCTCCAATTCTTTCCACTACAATCTGACACTTTTACGCGCAACAGACGCGACAATAGCCAACTTTGCTTGCACTCGGCAAAAACCGCCTCATGGGGAAAAGCTTTTTTTGTATGGTCCCGAAAACATACAACAAAATACCACAGTCATTCAAAGCATTAACAAATCAATTTAAAAAGGAGATTCGAAATCTATTAACAGACAAGTGTTATTATAATATAAATGACTTTTTGACAGATACCTTTTGACGTGCTTGAAATTTTATATTATTATTTCTATAGTATTAATATTCGCATAAAAATTTAATAATGAATGTTAGTGAACCAGTCTTTGGTTCATTGAATTAATTATATTTTTGTTATATAAAAACATTTTGTACACCTGGTCGGGCAAAACATGTAACGACTTTCAACCTATATTTAAGATCTTGCATGCTTAATTTGTATGTAAATGCATGTTTAACAAATAAAGTATCTTTATCTCGTAAACACGGCTACACGTCAAGCTATACAAAACCAGTTTGTCTTGGCCTCACTTTGTATGATATTTTCTCGCAATGAACGGTCAGCCAATACTGGTTTTGCATAGCTTGATGTGTAGCCGTGTGTACCACATTTGTCTTATGTTTCGGAGGCGAGCCTGTTGCCATCAACTCGTTCTTTGTTTCAGACTCGTCTTTACTTCGTTGTTGGCAATAGGTTCGTTCCCTATTACTTCCACCAACCCGCACTGGGCCCGCGTGGTGGATTATGGACTGCTCCCTCTCACAGAGACGAGGCCTGTGTCCCAGTAGAGGGGACATTAAAGGCTATGTCCTGTTACATGTAACTGAAACATTACTGGCAAAATGTGGGTGTATCTACTATAGATCACTGCCTTACCCTTCGGGAAGTCTTCACTTGAAAAAACTCTCATCAACATTTACTCACAACTTTTTATCAGTCAAACAACCCGTTAGCAGGACAACTCGATTGGTTATCGATCGATACTCGTTACCTAACGAACAGGGCAATGTTAACACAATCTAGCCTAGATATTCACCCATTTGCATACAGAACTCATTAACTATCGCCATACGACCTAATCGTACATTCACTTTTGGTATTGCGTAAGTCTCAATCAATTTGTATCGATTCTCAATCGATTGTGTGAGCGAATGATCGATTATTTTTATGATGGTAATGATATACACATTTAGTTTTGGTATTTAGATAGTAAGAGTGGTTATCGTCATCAATATCTTTTTGGTCTCACGACGACATATCAAGCTATATATTTCCAGTTTTAGCTGACCTCGCATTGTATAGGCTTTCCGTGCAAAGGGAAGTCAGCTTATACTGGATATGTCTTGATATGTTGTCGTGCGTACTGTAAAGGTTGTCTGCAAAAGTCAACCTTATATTTTGCAGGCTGGCAGTAAACCACTCTAGTTGCATTTGAAGATTCGAGCGAACTTAGCTTTCAAATTATTACGAATAGGTTATTGTTTCGAAACAAAAAGTGATAAAAGAGGCACGTTGATGAAATACGTTCGCAAGGAATAAACATAATTATTATATCATTGTATCATTTACTATCAGAATAGAATAGAATTCAGAAGTTATGGAACAACAAACTGAATGTCATACTTAACAAAGTTTAAATTCCATTGCAACCAACGCTTATTACAAATAGTCACTCAAAAATCAACTTAGAATACATTTTTCTAAAGTAGATAACTGATTAAGTGACAATGTAATATAAATTATCTGAGATTATGAATTGAAGTTATAGTTAATAAAACTGTTTGAATTTTTGAACAGAAGGCCAATTCTCGTAATTTAAAACGTTCAAAATCTAGTCGCCTCCTCATCTCGGCGACAAACAAAGGTCAACAATTTGTCAAAATGTAGGGAAATTAGAGCGATTTTTTACAGATTCGAGACTGAGATAAGCAGGCCAATTCTCGTAATTAAAATGATCAAAATCTAGTTGCAGTCTCATCTCGGCGACAAACAATTTTTTTTTTTAAACTTTGGCCCGCACTAGAAATGTCCAAAACTTGTCAAAATATAGGGAAATTTGATGTATTTTTGACAGATCGAGACTAAGATCAGACTGTGAGCGTTCTTAAATTTGCCAGAATTGCCCCGCAGACTGTGAATGTTCTTAAAATTACGAGAATTATTACCCCTCAGACCTTTTGGCTTACTTTTCAAGGTCAACGGAACGAAGAAACAATCACCTACTTATTTCATAAATATTTAAATATAAACAGATTCGGATCGTGCCTGGAATTGTGCCCGCTACATGACACGGTCTGCTAATAAATATTGTGATGTCAGATTTCTTAATTTATAGAAAGAACTAGCTGCGCCCCGCGGTTTCACCCGCATAAGTTTCGATTCCGTGGGAATATCGGGATAAAAAGTAAGTATCTGTAAAATATCCTATGTGTTAATCCTGGTCATAAACTATCTGCGTGGCAAATTTCATCCAAATCCGTTCAGTAGTTTTGGCGTGAAAGAGTAACAAACATCCATCCATCCATCCATATAAACTAGTGCTTGACTGCGATCCCGCCTGATAGAAAGCAGTGATGCAATCGTAAAGCGCACTAATTTATTATGAGCCCGTTCATTCTAGCCTTGAATTATCGAACGGGAAGACCGCTGCAGGCAAATTGTTCCAGTCCTTCGATGTACGCGGTATAAACGACAAGGCGAAACGCTTCGTCCGGATCGTAGCGGTGTCAACAACGTAAGGGTGGACACTCGCCGTACGACGGGTTGTCCGATGATGGAACGGTGATGGCGGTGAATTATTTACTATCCCCTATCAAAACAAACAGACACACCGACGCACATTCTACACAAACAAATCCCGTTGCAATAAAACAACACCGTATCTGCCATTGATTTACATTCGCTCACACGTACCATTTGCATGCTAACCTTGGCATTGCCACTGATTGTGCCTGAACTAGAGACGCTGCCAAAACTGTACATTACAACTTGCGAATCGGAACAGGTCAGCTGTACCGTATACAGTTACCTAGTTATACTTTGTAACAATCAATTTGTTCAGGCGTTCGATCCAGTTTATCGATTGTTTTGTCCATTGTTGGGGTAAAAAGTGATCGGAGTGAAATTGTTTTTTGAAAGTAGGTTGGTTTCTTTTACCTGGACGATATTATCTGTAGTTCTTCATGTTAGCGTTTTGGTCCATTGTCATCATCATCATCATCATTATCACAATCTGCCTAGCCTTTTCCCAACTATGTTGGGGTCAGCTTCCAGTCTAACCGGATGAATTTGACCAGTATTTTACAGCGACTGCCTATCTGACCTCCATAACCCCATTGGGTAATACCATACCCCTTGATAAGACTGGTTGTCAGACTTTCGGGCTTCTGCCGGCTCGTAACGACTGTCAGAGATCCACGAATGACAGCGCACGGAGGAGGTCTTGGTATGTAAAGATGGTCACCATCTACGGACAAAAACCTGCCTATACCTTATTAGCTATGATACAAGTAAAGATTTTGACGTTTTCCCTATCGTGTCACATGGGAATTAAACCTAAATGTAGAACACTTTGTCTATTCGATTATTATATAATATTAATTGTCAAACTTTGTGCCCAGCCTACCAATTACTATTTGAAGGTCGACTATTAATTTCGCAAATTGCTGCCTAACGTTATTTCGCATAATATTAATTAGATAACTTTCTAATAATCGGTGATAGGCTATACATAATATTTTAATGTTAGCTTTAGGTAATTCTTGTGTAATATACTTTTAGAGGCATTCAGTTGTCACTTAGCCAATAGCTTATCTACATAATTTAGCAAAAAGTGTTTTTTTATTTTTATTTTTTTTTTTGTTGCTTGGCTAAACGCTGGTCCTGCTCCATAAGGACGCATAAATAAATTGATTAGCATTTGAAAATACTGTTGGAGCTGCTGAAGATTTTAAAATACTTTTTTTGCATTATATAAACTCAATCTCCTAGTATTGTATAATTGTATAGCACATGTGTGAGTACTATGTACATACTATAAAGCTACCATTTACTGGGTACGTCTTTCATTGACTTGAATGTGCCCTGGCAGCAGAGAGTATGTCATGCTCACTCAAATGTCTCGCTGACGGTGGCGCATGTGTTGGATCATTTGGCTCCCTTCAAAATGGTTGAGCTGAATGTTCGTGAACGGGCGCCGTCAGTAGGGACTGGCCATCTTTTTGCTGCCATGGCTTATTTTAATTTAATTTAATATTTGAATTGTTCTTATTTTTATTTTCCTAAACTTTTCATTACGGACGCTTTTAACGTTCTGCATCGTTCTCACATGCATAATTTCTAACATGAATGATGTAACCAATACTTTGTAACCATATTATATTGATTTAAAAGAGTGTCCATGGAGTTTCTTGCCCGTTCTTCTCCATAGGTACCTACGCTTTGGAATGGGCAACTAGCTTCATTTTTCTGACTGACCGACCCCTTGACAATTCAAAAGTGCCTGTAATGGTTTAATTGAAATAAATATTTTGAGTTTGAGTTTGAGTTTGAGTTTGAGTTGTAAGGCTTTGCCTCGAATGCTCGATGCTTCGTGTACACGGACTGCTTTACGAAACACTAATTTACTTCTGGGAAAAACAAATGAAACTGAACAATTTTTACGATAACACATAATTTTATTAGGAGGCTACGTAATGCCAAAGTGTGCTGTTTTTACGTAAGTTATATGTACTTAGGCGAATAGGTTACCTACCTACTAGTTTTGCAACGATGTTTTACAAATTACTGACATAACGTTATTATGATAGGCTTGTAAATTAATAATGTTGAATAAAGATTAGCAAGTCACGACTTGGTAAGGAGGGAATTACAATTTCTTCACTTATTCTGCTGTCTGGTACTTAGTGTTTAGCTCACATTTTATCCATTACTGGTTACAATCAAAATAACTATATACTTTTTATAAATTGGTTCGTTTTTGTAAATTAAATTTCAGAAGTAATATATTGGAACATACTGTTTTGGACACGACACATAATTCCGACAAATACCTACCTACTGTGGCACATTATACCAGCGATCATTTACTTATTATTTTTATTTGTTAGCATAGATTGTGTCCCACTGCTGGGACGTTTGACCTCCCCTTTGTCTTGCATCCCTGGGATATCTTGTGCTATCTCTGGCTATGTTGGCCCTGCAAACATTATCACATCGGCACCACCACCTTCGCAGTACATTATTTATTAAATAAAAAAAAATTTAAAGGTCAACCCATCAACACCAATGATCAAAGACTAAAGATTTATGGAGGCTGATAATAAAATAAAAAACAACATTTTAACACGTTTAAACGCCCCTGAACGCCTACTTAAACCTATATGACAGTTAATTCTCTAAAACTACGTGTTAGTTGTACCCACCGTAAAGTTTTTAAGTGGTTCTTTGAGCGAATCATAAATTTAAGCGAGTAAGCACCTCTTGTGACGTAAATTAAAAAGTTGTAAAATGAAACACCACGTGGAAGCGACCCGTGGTTTGTGTCCACGGTCTCACGGGAAAATCAAAGATGGCGGATGGAGATGCGCAAGAGAAACACCGCCACACCATTTACATTCAGACTTTGAATCCATTAACATTATTCTTGTATTTGGGCACTTAGCGGCTGGACTATTATAATCCTGCGTTGGTGGATATTGGATTGAAGAAGCTTTTAACAAATGATGTGCATTTCATGTTTTTGGCTCGTCTTAATCGTATTTGAATTGAAGGTTATGTGGAGTTCTTAAAGCATTTTATGTCGGTTGTGAAGATACCAAAGCTAAATCTTAGAATGGGTATTATTTTAAAGGCTGATAGAAATCAGAGTTAAAAAAGCCCAACATAAATCGAATTCACAGTTGAACACTATTCTTATTTTCTATTTGATGACTTTATGTGATAAGGTTTCTAGTTTATCTCTCGAATAGATCAAACAGTACAATCTGCAATGTCAGTCTATCACAGCATTTTTATCTTATCTAGTTATCTAAAACCTAGCAAAAACATGATAATGTGAAATCTAAACGTATTCTAAATACCTTATTGTTCAATGTTTGCACAATATTTTATTCTACCTATAAAAATAACATTCGCCTGGATTTCTCGAAAGATTTCTCAAAGCTTTTTCTATTGCAATTAACCGGGTACAAATGTAGACTCTGACTGTAGTCAGTCAGAGTCTACATTTGTAGTACTACACTTATATTTTTAGCCAATTTAAAGAAAGAAACTAAATATGGAAAGGAAAAACGTTTATTAGCATTACAGCTTAAAACTATCCCTGTTTAAAAAAACAGAAAACAATTATTATAATGCCAAAAGTGCTTCAGCTCAGCATAATGTCACATGACAACACAACTATTACTAATTATTGTTATTTACTAATAGAAAAGCCCATTAGCACTTTGCCCACCCCGGAGATCGAATTCAGGAAGACAGGAGTCCACCACTAAATAGCCCCATGAGAAACTCAGAACTTTCTTGTGACGTACGCTCCAATGGAAACGTACCTCAACCATCTTAAAATACCGTGAGCATTTCACAAGCTGATTTACAGACGCTAAACAGACTTCACAGAACATCACAGTTACGTAATTACATCCGTACATATACAAACTCTCAATACTTATATGTTCTAGATTTTATGTACCTAAACCATAAATGTTTTTACTTCACTGAAACTTCCAGTACTTAAAACTATTTTATTGAATACTTTTACAGAAAATTCGTCCTTATTTAATCAGTGGAGTGGTTAACACACCTAAAATGACAATTGTATCGAAGGTTGTACGCAATATCTTTTCATTTTGACAGTTCAGCCACGTTCATTGCGCTATTTACGTTGTTGAGCTAACGAATTTTTCAAACCCATAAGCAATGGATTAGGAATGTGCTTCAAAAACCTCGGACTGTAATTGAAAGTGTGTTTCGCAGTTAGGATGGTGTCTTTTTTATCGTGCTGGCACAAACTAAAAGAAAATAGCTAGTCTTTCCTACGTAAATTCTAAACTTATTTCAGACATATTCTGTTTTTTTCGCAGGCAGACACAGGCCGTCATTCGTGGATCATTGACGGTCGTTACAGGTAGTCAGAAGCTCGAAAGTCTGACAACCAGTCTCACCAAGGGGTCTCGTATTACCCAGTAACTGGGTTGTGGAGGTCAGATAGGCAGTCGCTCTATGTAAAATACTGGTATCCAGCCGCATCCGGTTAGACTGGAAGCCGACCCCAACATAGTTGGGAGAAGGCTAGGCAGATGATCTCTGCGCATCCCGTACCTACACTGTGAAAATCTTTGTGTTAAAGAATCCATTGTCTATTACTTGTACCACGATCTCCATTATATCAGTAACATCCATTGTTAATACAATAATTGCATTAACTAGTTGCTTCACATCCACATATCATCAAGGGAAGCAATTTACTATTGTGTCGTCGGAAGTGTGCCACTGACCCATTTCCTAATAGTTGTCATGGAATAAGAATTTACAGAAGGGTCAGTCCCGCTCCCAAAGCAAGCATTCTAAATGCCTATAGATTCAGAGCATTGTCCATACTTTCAACGCTGCCATGAGTGTATTATATTATCGATTGCAGCGCGTCAAGTTGTTCGGTAGGTAGTCGATAAAATGGACCGCCTTGGGTGCACCAAAATTAGAAGTGATTTATCAAATTAGGTTGAGAATCAATCACTTTTCGAACGTCAAAATTACATAAAACAGTCCCTCAGAAACGCCCGCCCTTCACCATTTCCTAGTGATTTAGCTGGGAAGAAGGACAACTAGACTGCGGTGGACCGATGACATTGGCTATTCAGAAAGATTCAGTGTGATGTATAGCAGCCGCATTACGTTCATCGATCGAACATCATTTGTTTTGAGACAATCAACTTTGATTGGTCGATTTTCATCATCCGCAATCTAGAAGTACTAAGGGAGCTGTAGGTGTAATTTCGGCAGCATTAGTGTACGCAAGAAGAAAAATAAATGAGTTTCACTTCTGTACAAATTTCTTACTTTGTGGCAGCGTAGAGACGCACCCATCCATTTGTATAGCACACGACAGTTGTCACATTATTAAATGAAGTCCCATGTGGCATTGAGGTGCTTAGTGGCCTACCTCAATGACGAAGAAAAATACAGGGGTTTAGGACACCTGCTTTTGTTACGTTAATGTTACGTTTAGGCTTTGGCAAGTCGGTTTTGGGTTTGTCATTTATGAAATGCTGCAGAAGCATGACGAAAGATGAAGAGGATTCTTTGGAATTAAGCATCACCTTTGAGCATATAATTCTGTCTTTTTCTTCTTGCCTGTTAAAAGTGTGTACCTACTTAATTAAAAAGAAACGATATTTTATTTTGGAAATTACCAAAAACTACCATGATTCCTCCAGTTAATTGCTAAAAATGACACTTTTCACCATGTCTTAAGAAATCCCAACATGAGCCTATTGACATAATTTCATCACTCCTTACACCAACCTAATATAACATAACGCCTGCCTGCATGCCCTGAAGGGTTAGGCAGAGGTGTGGGTGTACTCAGTACACCCACATTTTGCCAAGTATGTTTAAGTCAATCGGGCACGAATGGACTATGCAAGAACCACTGTAAATCAACAACAAAGAGCAACTTCTAAAGCCCGAAATACACGTCATGCCTGTAACTTGCACAAAAGTATGTCATTATGGTATACCTATACACCAATCAGAAGTTGTTATGGCACAAGGCACGCAAGCTACTTGCATGCTGCCGGACGGCGCGTATGTGTTCCACGCGCGCCTCAAAGAGATGTCAGCACGAACTGACGGGGCCCGAAAGGGCCGAAGCCTGCCGGGGTAGCGGGATCGTCCGAAAGGGTTACCGCTGCCCTGGAACATAAAGGGCTAAGGAAGGAACACGGGTGGGTTTTAGTCAGTAAGAGTCTGACACTCTCTTCCGCTCCACCCAGAGCGGGAGGGGTCATTTGATGATTTCCCATCCGCAAAAAGAAAGCTACGTGCACGCTTTTGTGTAAAAATTATAGACATGTGTATTCCGGGCTTTAGTCTCATGAGTAATCCCTTCAGTAGGTATCTATCCTGCACTCGAGGAAATGGCCCGTAGACCATACATCAAACCCGCACCCACACGTCAGCACAATGATAACAGTCACACAAAAATATAAACCTATTTATATACCACACTACTTCTACCTCGCATACGAATCAATGACATGACAAATTCTCTATAAATACATGTCCATTCCTCTTGTCGCGTCATAGTGTGCATGAGACTGATTTATGCCATGTTTTCGAATGCCTAGGCGCGTGTATCTGTATCATGGAGAGAATAACTAATGAAGTGCTATAGCTTATGCATTTATAAGGGCACGCTGGCTTTAAAAGGGACTTGGTGAATTCGTTTCCTGTTTTCTATTCGTTGCAGCTTCAAAATAAACTCCATTCAATCAATCTGCCGAGCCTTTTTCTTACTATGTTGGGATCGCAATCTAATCTGATTGAATGCACCTGAATACTCGTATTTTACATGGCCTATCATAAATCAAATCCCTTTTGCTTCAGCAAAGCCCTATATCAAAGTTTAATTTTCATTACACGGCTAATATACTTTCACTCTGCGAATGATCGTCAACAGCATCGCGCGAAGCAGTTCCTATTGGACTAACAATTTAAAGTCTCTCTCTATACGAACTCCATCTGCTGTCTACTCCGTGATCTCACCCTAAATGAAGCCATTGTACGCAGATGTGACGTCAGATTTGTTTACCATTGTAAACTTTATTTACTTCAACAGAATGATTAATTAACATGAAGAATTATCACCATTATTTATACCCAATCTAGAGTAACAAAACAAATGGCACGGTGTGAAACAGATACGTACTAGAAATCAGTTTTGGCAGTGTTTCCGAAGCACATCGCATATCGCTAATGGCCAGTGGGTAAAGTGGAATTGTTCTGAGTGCCAAAAATGCACTTGAGACCAGAGTCTACGTATATTGGAAACATTCTCTTGAAACTTTGGCCAGGCAAAGCGTTATTGGTTTTCAGAAACAGGCTGCAGTTTGGAAATCTGCCCGATATTGGCGCCGATTCCCTTGTTCACAAACTAAACTAAATTTAAGTTCAGTGCATCTTTTTCTTTGTGTTTCGTTAAGAAAATGATAGAAGATAAATATTAGCTCAGTACATCTTTCCTCATCATTCCCCTAGCGTAAAAATTTGTCGCCAAGAGAAAGGAGTACCTTCACAACAATTCTAAACAAAAATAACACAACTAAGCGCTAATACTCGTAACCAAATTAAGTTTAAAAAGTGTATATGTATATGCATTTACTCCTTCCTTCAGTTCAAAGTTTCGTGCTGTCAATCATGTTTTCCAGCACGTTTCCGTGTCTTGATTCTTACTTAACATAAAAGCCTGTTTCACCCGTCACCTTTCTTGTGTCATTACACAGTTTAGTCTTCATTACAACTTAGAACGTGTCGATTTCTCTCACGATATCTTCCTTCACCTCGTGGAGGTAAATTACATGTTTGATTGCTTTCTGTTCAGGAAGAAAAACATAATCAAATTTTATGTTTAGTGTTAATTGCGAAGCGGCTTGTTTGAGGATTTACTATCACTATACCCATAACTGTACTATACAGCATCTATCAGAAAGATGTCGTCAAAAAGGGGTTCAGTCCATCGATCTGAACAACTTTCTCCATGGGACCAACATCATAATTACGAAAAAATTATCAACTGTCATACAAAACTTTAACACCTAGGTACTCGACTCAAATGAATGGAATTTAGTTTGAGTTTTTCATCACATGAGCCCGTTTGTCAACTAAAACCAACAACCATGGAACTGCTTCTGATCTTGCCAAGCAGTTTCTCACTATCTAAATCTGCCTAGCCTGTTTTCCCAACTATGCTGTCAACGGCCAGTCTAAATGGATGCAGCTGAATACTAGTATTTTACATATAGCGACTGCCTATCTTACCTCCACAGTCCAGTAGGTACTGGGTGACTGGTGACCCTTGGTAAGACTGGATTTCAGACTCTTGGGCTTTTGACTACTAAATATCTACGGGCTGCGTAGGTTAACGGTATTTCACTTCTTTTCCGAGGCACAGTGGGTTTTCGATATGTAATGTATGGTCACCCATCCACGAACCAACCTCGGCAAGCATAGCTTAACCTTCCATCGACCAGTGCGGTTTTTACCATCAGTCGCGGGCTCCTACCACAAGCGGTTTCTAATTAGCCGTAACAATTTTATTTGTCAATGTGGACGGATGTAAAACATTATGAATGTGTAAAAAATCCACAAATGTAACCGAAATATTTTTTTAAAGCGATTGTTTTTTTTTATATACAGTCGCGATAATGTCAAAGTTCAGTAAGTCAAGTTTGTGATAATGAATTCGCTAATCGGCAAGGTCGCGTTGGTTCTTTGTTTATCATCGACTCGAATACTAACGTAGCTACGATATGATAGGCGTTCTTTATAACATCGTGTGACATGATTTACGACATTATTACGATAAAAGTGGGATAGGTCGTATTTTACATATCGTGGAGGTTATTTGAATTGCGTTTGATGTCCGAGTCTATGTTAGCCAAAAATATATACGAGTGTTGTGTTGTTCTGAGTTCATGTTAACAACATTCTTAAATAATAAGAAGGTGGAGGACTAATATCATTTTGTATTAACAATATTCGACATTAAACAGTAGAATGGAGAAGTGTTATTGTGACTCATCATCATCTGCCTAGCCTTTTCCCAACTATGTTGGGGTTGGCTTCCAGTCTCACTGGATGCAGTTGAATACCAGTATTTTATATGAAGCGACTACCTAATAGGGCCTCATAATACTAGCGGATTGTGAGCGTCCTCAAAGCGGAGCGGGCGCGCAACGAATACGTTACGGGCGCGCAACGAATTCGCTGCGCATGCGCAGCGTGTTCAACGGCAACGAATTCGATGCTTTCGTTTTCGTCTCCGGCGTCTTCGAACTAACAAAGCCAACAGCAGTGTCTCCTCGTCGGAATCCATTTTGTTACTGAGTGTATTGTACGTCGTTAACTTGTTACAAACACGCGACGAAAACTTTGCGAATTTGCCACGCGTCCGCGATGTCTTCGCTGTGCAGCCGCGGCGTGTTCGCGACGCATTCGCTGCGCGCCCGCCCCGCCCCGCAGCCGCTCGCAAATCGCTAGTGTGATAAGGCCCTTAGACCTCCACAACCCTGTTACTGGTTAGCATGCTACCCCTTGGTAAGAGTAAGACTTTTTTATTCTAAGGCTGACAGTGTTATTGTGACTTTTAGGCCCTGTTTCGCAATATCCCGTGGCCCAGATAGACTTAATACCTACATACATTTACTAGCAGGTATTATACAAAAGTAGAGCAGAATTTCAATATAATAATCTGCCAGAAGATAAGTTTAGTAGTACTTATCAGGAGGCAGTAAATAGGTGTCTTTTAGTGCAGCAAATAATGAGCTAACCCTGGCTTATATGCGAATCATGGCTGATATATAGCGACACTGACACTGCATTAGCTCCCTAGCTCAGGGAATCTAACACATTAAATTACATGATTACTGCCGTCATCGTCACCGTCTCCGGTTGTACTTAAACCGTTCATCTACTGTGAGTTACAGATTATTATTTTGTTTTCCTTATACGTACCTGATAGTTACTTGTTACTGAAACTGACCTATGATTTCGTACTAACACAGACCACAGACTTCCTGCAGGAGGAAGGGGGAGGAAGGAGAGGCTTCAACCTCTTCTTCTCTCTTTAATCCATCCAAAGGTTGTCTTTAAAATATCACTTTTACCGATAATACCGCCCGTTGATCATATGTAAAATCTACATTAAATATCTGTAATTTATATTGTGTACATAATAAAAAGTTTTCCATTGCATTCTCAAGATTCCATATATAGATTAAAGTTAGCAGTGTATTAAGGTATCCACTGGATAGCCCGGTTAAGCAACCGATAACCTCCTAGGTTGACCTGCCAGACAAATTAACCGCCATTAACAAAAATGGTCTATCCTTGTCTATTGCTGGATAGAGGCATCAACCAAATTGCAATATTATGTACTCTGTTTTTCACTTTCCGGGTTGCATCATATTATGAGTATTACGAGGTAACTACTGCACCTCATTTGCTTGTCCTGTAACTTACAAATTATTTGAGTAGCGGCTGTGAACAAACACCTACTTTCAAATATAACAATTTTATATAGTTTGTCACCTAGTAAAGAGATACACAAACATGGGGAAATCTTTAACAAACAAATAACAAAATGCCAACTAGATAACATAAATGTCAGCCATATTTATGAAGACACAATACCGTACCTCTTTTAGATGGTTTTCTCAAATATGTACCAACATCTGTGATACCGTCAGTGGGGCAAACAAACAGTGGGCGATGCTTATAGCCACGTGGGATTTGGGCATAATTTATATTTATGGCTATATTATGGCTAGTTTTAATGGCGGACGAATTTTGATGTTTAATTTCTATTTCTTTATTGTTTGTCCGCTCTGCTTGTATGAATTGGGAAAAGAAGGTATTTACACTATTCACATTTTAGCATATCGATGGCAGAAATGTAGTTTTTTTTTTCTTAAAGTTTGGCCCAAAATTCAGCAACTCAGCAGCATTAGGTCCTCACGTGTGCAGTTGACATGCATGCGGTGCAAGATGGGAGGTGAGCCATTGTTTGTGGAGAGATACCGCATACACAACGGAGGTCAGAACCTTCCTTGAACCCCCACTTGTGGAGGTCCTCCTTGCTGCGGCCTACTTGGGTTCGAAAAACACAACATCACACCTATAATCCTCGAAGGGTGAGGCAGAGGAATACTTATTGTTTACCCACATTTCACCAGTTATGTTTAAGTCCCATGTGGGAGCGAGCCCATTGGCAACTGGGCAACAATCTAGAATCCACACTGCTACCGAGTTTCAGATATAAAAACTGAATAACACTTCGACCCGACTCGGAAATCGTAGCCAGTGCCCCAGGATAGGTTTTCCCTTGCTAAATTTAAGCGTGTCTTGTTGTCTGTTGAAAAATTTTATCGATTTTTCATACACGGCAGGTTCGCGTTTGAGCACAACCCCTCAACTCCAATAATAAGCTATGATGTTTCTACACTTGCCTAGAACTTCAATACTTAGGAATTATGCATTTAAGAGTGACCTAGAAACTCCCAGGTTTCCTGGTAGATTCATTATATTTACATGGAAAATGTTGTTGAAGCCATATAATTTATTACCTACACCTATTCCACAAAACTGTTTGATTATGCATTAGAGCTGTATGAAAAACATTTTTCCTGTTTTAATATAGGTAGGTGATGTTTGATTAACAATTAGTGTAGTTAATAATGAATTATTATTCCCTTATCAAGAGGCCTTGAATATTTTAATTTATGTATTCAATTGACTTCATTTAAAATTATCATTGTAGTGTTAATTTAATGCATTGTGCAATTTATCTGTTCATCATAAAGTGAATCATGTGTTATCACACATATATCACGTTTTAGCAAGCAGGTAGTTACAGCTATCACGTATTCTCTGGCAATTTATTGATGGATGAAAATAAATCGCGAAATGTTTAAGCCTACTATCTACTACACCAGTAAAAGTTGACAGATGGTCTACCAAGAAAACCAGTAATTACGTAAAACAAAATGGCAATTCCTTCCATTTTAACAGTTCAACTACATTCATTGCGTTTTGTACGCTGTTGAGCAGACGATTTTGTCAAACCTATGAAGCAATGGATTAGCAGTTTCCTTCAATATCTTTCGGATTGAGATTGAAAGTGTGCTGCGCAATAAGGGTAATATATTATTTACATGATCCAACAAAAAATTCCGGTGCAGTGCAATGTATGGGCAGAGGAGCACCTAAAGTACACCCACATTTTGCCACAGAAATATACATACATATATCGCCTAGACGGAAAGAAAGAGAAAAAACTACATATGATTTTGTTAAAAAGTGATTTATGCAAAAATAGAACATTGGACCTGCCGATCGATTCTGTAAAAATCTCACCGTGAAAAGTTTGATGAAGTGAGCTTAGAGTGAGCTGTCAATAGTGTCAATCCATAACATTAGTTGGAATGTCAGCTCACTCCAAGCTCACTTCGCCTAAGTTTTCACGGTGATATGGTTACAGAATCGCACTGCTGATGGCTCTGATATCGAGATAAGTATGTCAGCTGTTTTACATTATTTTGTACTTAAAAATATTTATGTCCAAAAGATAAATTCAGTCAGAACAATCCAGACACACCAAACCAAAACCAATTCTCCTTATCCTAGTCTCACAAAAAACCCTTTTTTATTATATTTTTCGTTCTCTCCGAGCCCATTTTTTCAGTCGGCCATAAACCTACGAGTTCCGATTGATTTTCGTGGTTAGAATTCAGATTGGTTTTACCCAGATGAAAAACGGTTTCAGACGGATCTTTGTGATTGTGAACGTTCTTGGAATTGCGGAAAATTGCGGATACAGCAGTTTTATTGGTTTGTTACATGTTACAAAGAGTATGCTTTTCATGTTTTATTTACGACTTGCGTTTATTGGATGGATTTTGTTTATTGGAGCTTGGGCAGTACAAGAACAGTTTTTCTATTTGTATGAATTTTTTATGCGATACAATTTTTTATACGACAATTTTTTGTTTTTTGTTCAATTGTTTTAACAATCTGCCAAGTTTTAAACCGACTTTAATGGTTTTCCATTTGGCTGTTTTTGTAGGCTACCCCATGAACAAACCATAACATACAAACCTACCCACGTACTCATAGATCCAAGAGTCTATCTCCAAGATTTTGTCATAATGTTGAAGTCACAGGTTCACGATCTTCACATGCCAAATTCATTAACAAAAGGAACGTTGCAGCTATAGAATCCTGTTGATCCCATAGTTAAGCTGATTACATAATCGTACACTGGCTCATCGCTGCACCATTCTTTCGTACAGGCTTTACATTTTTTATCTGTTTCCCGCCATTTGTGGTAAACTGACAGCTGACATTAGTAACAGATGTCTCACTGCTGATGTGCACGAGATAGTGTTCATATATCTATCAAATAGATACACTACAGTAGCCATTTTGCATATTATGCTATGCTACCAAACTCTATGTATGTATGGATATCTGTTCCTTACTTACCTACTCATTTGTATGTATTGGATAACAATAACAAAGCTATTTCTGCTGACAACAGACATAAGCAAAGCTTAATCGAGTGTCAAACAACATGTGTGGCACTTGGCATGTTCGATCGTCTATTCTTCTATAATAGTCTATGGTTATGTTCAATGATTTGTCTATAGTTCTAGCGTGTGTTTATTGTGCATGGAATACGTCGTGTTGTTTGTGCCAATAGTGCAGATTCACTTGTTTATTTCATTGTCTCCATGGCGCTAAGGATTTTGACAAGTTTATTTAGAACTAGCCGTGCCCCGCGATTTTACCCGCATAAGTTTCAATCCCGTGGGAATATCGGGATAAAAAAATATCCTATATGTTAATCCTGGTAATAAACCGCGTCCAAATCCGTTCAGTAGTTTTTGCGTGAAAGTCTAAAAGAGTAACAAACAGCCATCCATTCATCCATCCATACAAACTTTCACGTTTATAATATTAGTAGGATTGTGCTGGTTTAATGCTTGTCAACTTCTGTATATGTGTTACTGTTACTGTGAGCCTGCATCATCCCACCGCTGGGCAAACGCCTCTCCCCGTGACTTCCAGCTCTTTCGATCCAGGGTTAAAGTAGACGACTGGTCGGTTGTTTTGTCTAGCTCGTCCCGCCATCTTCTACGGGGTCTGCCACGACGCCTTCTACCTGTCAGGTCTGGGTCTCCTGAGTATTTGAATATGAAGTAATACTTGTATGTGTATATGAAGTAATCATAATATACCTACATATAGACAGAAGTTTACAAGCGTGTTCAACAGGATTGGTTGATTTTTAACCGACTTCTAAAAAAGGAGGAGGTTCTCAATTCGGATGTTTGTTTTTTTTTTATGTTTGTCGCGCATAACTCCGTCGCTTGCCAACCGATTTGAAAAATTCTTTTATTTTGTTGGAAAGGTTATACTTCCCAAATGGTCCTATTAAAATTTGACAAGTTCTGATGAGTTTCGGAGATAGACAACGGAACTCTTCAATAAATACCAGCAAATCAACGGCTATTGCTGCTATCGCATAGGTATGTATTGTTTACGCAATCACACAACATAATGTCACGCCTGTACCCTCTAAAGGGGTACGCAGATGTGTTCAGTATACCACGATACACCCTCATTTCTGTCAAAATTGTTATTGGGGTACCTCTAATCTTGTAAGTATATACGAATTTGTGTGGGGTAGGTACAACTAAAAAGTGAAAAATAAAAACTGTTTTCAAAAAAAAAAACAACAACCGACTTCCAAAAAAAAATACTACAAAGAGAAAAATAACTTTAATTTCGGAAGTCGGTGTCAAAAAACGAAAATGCGGAGCCAGCGACACTGACTTCCGAAATTAAAGTTATTTTTCTCTTTGTGGTGTTTTTTTGGAAGTCGGCTGTTTTTTTTTTTTTGTAAAAATGTTTTTTGTTGTTTTGGTTGAGGAATGAAGGGACATAAATGGCTCTCAAACTCTATGTAATTTTGGGTTGTCATTAAGTCTCATGCTGACTATCAGTTTACGTCGTGTCTGGTAGCTTCTGTAGCGAGTTTCTGCGAGCAAGTTAACTGTCGTTTAGGAATTGTAAAACTAATTATTTTTACCCGACTACGGCAAAGCCTACGGAGGGTTATGACTTTGACAAGCAACGTATGTGTGTTTATCTGTTACCTCATAACTCTTAAACTCCTCGTCGTATTTTGAAAAACGGAGTCTCGTTGGCAGTGAGCCACATAAAGTTGGCGTTTTTGTTATAGTTGGGATTTAGTACCTACCTAATTTACTTTCTTTTTTTTTTTTGTTAGTTTACTTTTCTTCTTTTAATCCTGAATCAATTTGTTTAGAGCTGTGATATTGGTTACAAGTTTAAGAATGGGTTTATTTAAACCGTCACACACATGTCTAACCTATTACCAACTATGTTGGGATCGGCTTCGTCTTACCAGTTGCAACTAAATACTAGTATTTTATATGGAGCGACTGCCTGTCTGACCTCCACAACCCAGTTACTGAGTAACACAATAGGTAACTCTTGGTAAACAATTACACGCAATACTCGAAAATCCATACACTTGAAGTAGGTATTATCATGAACACTCATACTGTAGGAAATCCGGCCGATAACATTATATATATTATTACAAATGTTTATAAAATAACCCTAGTATGTGGTTTATACAATAAATAGGTAGCTAAGAGTCAGTGCGTCACCGCTGCAGCAGGCATCACGTGTTATGGTTACAGGTCAATTAAGTGCGTATATTGTGGCATGTGATTAACTTACGTTACCTAAGACGCCGCTACTACTTGCTGCGGTAATCTTATATTGTGACTTAGGGCCGGTTTATTGAGCCCTTCATCATCTGCCTAGCCTTTTCCCAACTATGTTGGGGTCGGCTTCCAGTCTAACCGGATGCAGCTGAATACCGGTATTTTACATGGAGCGACTGCCTATCTGAGCTCCACAACTCAGTTACTGGGTAATACGATACCCCTTGGTGAGACTGGTTGTCAGACTTTCGGGCTTCAGACTACCCGTAACGACTGTCAAAGATCCATGAATGACAGCCGGGACCAACGGCTTAACGTGCTTTCCGAGGCACGGAGGGGTCTTGGTATGTAAAGATGGTCACCCATCCACAGACCAACCGCGGCAAGCGTAGCTTAACCTGACCAATCGACCTGTGCGGCTGTTATTATTTAGCCACGGGCCCCTCATTTAAACTCAACCAATTGTTAAAAATAGTAACCAATGGTTAAATTTTTGCAAAATGTGTTTTTTGATACATTTTTAGTTTATCTAATGATATAATATCATTGTTAATGGTCAAAACTGTTGGTTCAAAAAATAACTATTAGATACACTAATAATTAATTGATCAAAAAACATATTTTGCCAAAATTTAACCACGAGTCACTTTTGTAACAATAATTGTTTGAGTTTAACTACGGACCAAAAAACCGGCCCCTAGTGGCTATTGCTAGTCGACTGGTCATGATTCTCTAAAAAGGATCCAAGGGAAGGAAAGGAGGATTCAAGGATCCCTTCTTTTGACGTATTTTTTTACATCAACCAACACCCACACCAACATCGACCAACACTAATACCAACTTGTTGGTTGGTGTTGGTATTTGTGTTGGGGGTTATTTCTGCCAAATCACGCATTTTATTTCTTTCTTTTACTACTGAGCATGGTCCATAATGAATGTTGAACCCCTGGAATAGTCACAAGTAAACAGATGAAAACGTAGGCAAAGATGGGGAAGTAAAAAGTAGATAATATTAAGTATCCTGTTCTGTTCTTAACTTATCATATCTCATAGTTTCAATTCAACCAAACCTCTACTCTCTCGGATTTGAACGCCGCAGAGATTAAGGGCGATTTTCATCAATGAAACTAAAAGCGATCTTAAGGCCAATTCTTGTAATTTAAAACGTTCAAAATCTAGTCGCAGTCTCATCTTGGCGACAAACAAATGTCAAAAACTTGTCAAAATGTAAGGAAATTAGAGGTATTTTTGACAGATTGAGACTGAGATCAGACTGTGGACGTCTTTAATATTACGAGAATTGCTTCTCTGCTCATCTAAACCGTGTACAAAAGCTGTCAGTGTCATGTTCCGTAACAATGATGACACTGACAGCTCTTGAACACTGTTGAATATGCTGTGAAAGCCGTACTAAGTACTCGTAGTTTACCTTCTTTTGTTTTATTTATACAAAGCATGGTCAGAGAGGAAGTTCAACTTTCACGAACAACTAATAACGACCACGGTTAAGTGGACATAAACACAACATTTTACGATAGAAGCCGGAAAATCTTAAATAACCATAAAAATAAATCAAAATCAAAGGAAATATTAGCACAAAGCGTTAATAAATTCAGCCACAACGGCGGGTTACATCTACTATCGCCGTTTATAATATTATGGTTCCCATTAAAACAACAATCACTTCCCTAGACTGGATGGCGCGGATGGTGTAGCGCGACTAATCGTTTTGATACATTGAGAAGGCTATTTTTTGTAGTACTTATCGTTTCTATGTTTTTGCTTTATTGTAGTGTTTCTACTGATAAAGAGCCTAAGGGAAAGTTTAATAATTTTAATAAATTTCTTTAAAAAACACCGCGTCGCGTTTCATAGCATTTAGTCATTGTCACAAAACTAAAATTATCCAGTAAATTCCAGATGTGGTGCAAATATTTTCCAATGCCATACTTTTTATTTTTTTGACATTACTTAAAGTTTTTTTTTTTAATTTTACTTTAGTTACCTCGACTGTTTCGTAGTTTTGCTAAAAGCATCAAGACTAAAATTCCCCGCATATGCGCACACGCATCAGGGATTGCGACAGGCGGCTCGGGCCCATTGAGAACGGGCGTGGGCGGCCCCGTCGACGACCGCTGTTGTGATACTAAATATTATACAGGGTTACCAAACCTTTAGAATATTGCTCTATTGTGTCTGTGGGGGAAAGCAAAATATGTATTACTGATTTTGACCAAATGTTATTGTGTTGAGACGAGTGCGGTGGTTTTAAATAATATTGTTTTAATGCTGGTCGATCAGAAGAGAGGTATTAGTATAGGTTTTAAATTGTATACCCACACACTGAACCCCCAGTTCCTTAATTCCAGTTTCTTTCAAAGCTTTTAGAATTGTTTTTTTTGGATTCAGTTCTCAAATAATTTTGATTGGCTGAAGATTTTTTGGACCTCCAATCACAAGATTTTCTGAAAACATGAAGGCCGATTCTCGTACTTAAAGAAACGTTCAGATTCAAGACGCATTCTCATCCCAGCGACAATGAATGTCAAAAACTTATCAAAAATGTAGGGAAACTGATTGTATTTTTGAAAGATTGAGACTGAGATTAAAATGCATACGTTCTTATAAATACAGGAATTGCCCCTCAGTTCTCTTGTCATTAATTTAAAAAACATGATGGTCTCAATGTTAGAAAGAAAGAAAGAAAATGCATTTATTTGCGGCAAACATGACGCATAAAAAAAGGACATAAACACAAAAAATAACAAGTGTGTGTGTGTGTGTGTTAGATCTACTATTTTCAATGTCCTTTGGTGCAAACTATGCCTACCAAAAATACGTTTAAAAACGAAATAAATTACGATTAATTAATTACTACAGCTTGTTTATTTCTGACATCCTTATTTTGTAACCCGTGCAAGACCCCACGGCATCGGCAGATCGCCTAGAGGCGTGGTCTCTGATTTCTAATGTTTTAGATTTTTATCGACATCTGATGTAATTTTGCGTGGGTGACTGACGTGGGTTAACGAGCTCGGAGGTAAATAAAGTTTATATAATTTATATTGGCGCGGGAATATGTGTCACTGTGTGAATGTAAGAAATGTCAACAGTGTTTTACGATTTGAGTTTTTTCTGGGTCAACGAGGTCGGGATAGAAACAATAGACCGTTTTAATTTTATTGTTTTTATATAGTAGTTTTTCTTGTTGTAACATTTTATTATTAGAGTGACAGCCTTCTCTGCTTTGAATAAATATTAAACTAATTAACTCCCTTATTTATAAACGTTTTTTTAAAGTTAAGAACCGTTTAAACGTCATACAATTTATGGTTCAGCAGGCGCTCATCGTTAGGTACTCAACTTTAAGCAACCTTTATAAATATGAGGGAAACTGTAAAAATAAACACAAAAAAAAATATTGACATATGAAATCCTAAATTCCTATTTTCTAAAGCTTTGGTAAAAACCAAGAGGCCAGAAAGGCCAAATGGAATTTTGCATTGTGGGATATTCATTATTTACTGTAAGATTACACCGCAGACAATTTAATCTCAGAAATAAACAACATTTACTGTAATCTAGCTGTAGAAAATTGAGGAATAAATCTTTGGCTATAATGATGTTTGTAGCTTATTAACAAGTGCGTTTCATAATACATTGTTATTTATTTTGTAAGTAGGTTTTTATTTATTTAACCACTGCATTGGTCTAGTGGTCGCAAGCGCTACTGCTGAGGTCCAGGGTTCAGTTCCCTGGTCGGGCAAAAGTGTTAATGGGTTTTTTCTGTCAAGAATTCCTCAGTACCAGCCCTGAGTCTGGTTTTGTATCCGGTCGACGGCAATAAGATCACCCTTGTTACATGGGATTTAACAAAACTGGCGAAATGTGGGTCAACTATAGGTGCACCTCTGCTTAACCTTTTAGAGAATACAGATGTGTTGTTATGATGTTTCTGTATGTAGGTTATTACCTATTTTATTTGTTTAACAGTAGCAGTGAGACAGTTGTTCAAACATTACAAGTAAATAATGATATCAGTGTCACTTACAAATTACTGACATTATCGCATTCAATTTAAAATAGGAGCTCCTATTTTAAATTGAAACGAGTAACTTATCTATTCAATAAATAATTTATTTTAATCAAAATGAGTCAATTTTGATTTCTAAAAAAATGGTTACCTTTTAGAACGGTCACCCTGAATAAACGAGAGAAACCATTTTACAACATTATTGATTGTTATAATCACCGCTCTCAGTAAGCAACGCCCTAATTGCATAATTATCACTCACAATCTAAATCATTTTGAAAGATATTGCTAATCCATTGCTTCATATGTTCGAAAAAAAATTCTGCTCACCAACGTAAATAACGCAATGAATGTTTTTACACTGTCAAAATGAAAGTCATTCCTACTGTTACCGTCTTACGCAATTACCCCACTGTAATCCTATTTCGTTTATTGCAGAACGTAGACTTTATTACTAAGCTTTATAAGTCCAATTTACAATATTATGATTCCATAATCTATCAGCGACCTTAGCAGGAGAATTGGTAGTAAATAATTATAACAGACAGCTGGGGCTGCAGTCTCGACATTCATAGCGATCGCTTTATGACCGAATTCGGTCGCAAAGTCCTGTCACTCCATACATTACACCTGTCAATCCTTTGGGGGACTTTGCGATCGAATTCGGCCGTTAAGCGATCGCTATGAATGTCGAGACTGCAGCCCCTGTGCTGCTGGGGAGTTGGTTGCGCCACTTTTTCTTCGCGGCTAAACCCCTGGGAAGAGATGAAGGGCGGGCGTTTTGAGGTACTGTCTTATGTAATTTTGACGTTCAAAAAGTGCTGGTTCTCACTGCCTAGTTTAAATCATCATCTGCCTAGCCTGTTTCCCAATTACGTTGGGGTCGGCTTCCAGTCTAACCAGATGCAGCTTAATACCATTATTTTACATGAAGCGACTGCCTATCTGACCTCCACAATCCAGTTACTGGGTAAAACGATACCCCTTACTACTCAGAACTTGGACTGGTTGTCAGACTTTCGGGCTTCTGACGACCCCTAACAACTGTCAAGGATCCACGATTGACAGCCGAGACCAACGGCTAGTTACGCCTAGTTCAAATTAATGACTTTTAATTTTGATAAGGATGTTGCATCCGATTTCTGCACACGTTTAAGTATTAAATAGCAAAAGCAACCCCTTGTTTCTATGGCACAAACAGTGTAAGCAAAATATTCTTTGAATTCTAGACCATTAACATGCATATTACTAGGAAAATTCTTATCATGATTAATAAGAACACATACTCGACATTCTTTACTGATAACACTAATTAACATAGATAGGTATGTACCTTCTTCTCAAAACACTCACGATAACTTGATCACTAGAGGTGCCCATTAAGATTCCGCGTATCGATAAAAGTCGATCTAATTGCGGCCCAGCTCTATCGTGACGATTGCGATAAAATATCGATGAAATACACTTCCCAGTGTTGCTCTCGACATATTTATTGGTGATTAATCTTAACGCCTACATTTAGAAATAAACCATCGGAATCGAACTGTCGAAGATAGTCATGTTTGGGAGATAGCTTATTTTAAGCAAGTGGAATGGACATAGAAATCTGTTGAATGAGTAGATAGCTAATTTCCCTTATTTAAATATCTTTATTGTTTCAGCTGACAACTTAAACATGATTATTTAATTAGCGGTTGATATTATAACAAGACAAAAATAGAGTTGAGCACTATTTTCAAAAGAAAATAAATACAAAATAAAAGACAAGAGTTGAAGTTAAAAAAATAAATTCAGTAATGAATATTACCAAGTATCAAGATCGTTTAATCTACTTATAAAATTAAAAACACACAGAAATGTTTAAATATTTATTTAAATATAAAAATAATGATTCGCTTAGGGAACGTCCGTACTACGCTAGTATTTTCAATAGAAAGAAACAAAACAGATTTTATCGGTGGCTTATCGCGCGAGTCATAAAATTGCGTCAAGTTAATAGGACCATTATACGCGTATGCGCAAGTTAGCAACAGATTCTCCTATTAAAGGTTCTCCCTTATCAAATAAACAATAGGGGAAGAGAAATCACGAACATTGTAGGCAATCAGATTCTAATTGATTGTGGAAACAATCAGGCGTGGACATGTTTTCCTTCTGATTAAATTATTATAGTTCTACATTTCATACTTCATATTTTCTTCATAGACAAGTAAAGAAAGAAAAAAAATGCCTTTATTGGTGTTATAGCAAAAAAAAAAACAATGATTATAATGCCAAAAGGGCCTCAGCTCAGCATAATGTTAGATGACAACACA
Source organism: Apamea anceps (assembly GCA_951799955.1). Classification (NCBI taxonomy): domain Eukaryota; kingdom Metazoa; phylum Arthropoda; class Insecta; order Lepidoptera; family Noctuidae; genus Apamea; species Apamea anceps. Next base: position 3,178,826 of record OX637511.1, read on the forward strand.
AGTGTACCACCTAACGCTGATTTTCAGCTGCAACCCACGAATGTAATACGCTAGAATAATAAACAAATGTCATCTTGAATTAAAGAAAATAATATCTTAGTTTTAATTTTTTTAATGAATAGGTGTTATGAAAGTTAAAACTAAGCTAGATACGTCTCTGGCAAAACATCCCGTGTCTTTACTGTACAGTGCCAAGGATTCCGTAAAGGGTAAACGAATGTAGAACCTTGCTGCAAAAGAGACGTAGCATCAAGGATATACTGTGGAACCCCCATAACAGTAACTAGATCTGGCAAATACCGCGTAACTTTGTCAAGCACTCCAAGAAGTTTCGCTGTGTATGTCGTACAGATCCTCCAAAGGACTGAACTAGAAACGCGCTGTATTTCCGACGATATTTTTTAGTTATTTACATTAATAAGACTTAGTATTAATATCATATAAGCGCATCAGGTGACCACGTGATAACGGCCGGGACTTACGAATTGTAGGTCATAGGTTCAAACCCAGACAGGCGCTTTACTTTGTGAAAATTATCTCATCACCACTACTCTCAAAACGTGAGGAAACCGGCATGTCCTAAAACTAAAAATTCGAAGACATATGACATCTACCAATCCGCACTGGGCCTGCGTGGTGGATTATACGGCCCACTTCCTCGGTTCGAGAGGAGGCCTGTGTCCCAGAAGTGGGAACATTATATATAATTATGCATCGGTTCATTATATCACATTCTGAGTTAGACCATCCTACAAAATCAAAGATTACTTAACAGACTTCAACCATATCGCGTAACAAACAATAATTCACGTGTAAAATGAAAATTCCCCTACATATATCTACCTACACACATATCTAATAGGTGCGCCACCCGGATGTCCTCGTAAAACTGACTGTTTCCTGACTAGTGGGAACAATAAAATGGTTCTATGTAACTACTTTGTTAAGAAACAGCTTGGTATACATGAGGAGATGTTGTTACTAAAATGGTTGATGATGTTTTGTAGATTCAAAGATACCCAGCTTCCTACTGTCTTCTGAAAATGCTTTCATTTAAAGGACTCTTCTTGATGAAGACTGAAAAAGAACTAGCAGACTTCCTTTGTTTCACCGCTATAACAGAGAACCGGAGTCTTGTGTTTAAATTGGAAACTGTTGACTGCTGTATGCTGAGTTGGTTGATTGAATGAACATGTCTGTACCTCGTCTGCTGATGTTTTTATACGACTTGCTATGTCTATATCCATAATATACAACATCACAGGTCATCAGGACACCTTAGCCAAACCCTTAGTGAAAAACAAAAGTGTTGTCATGTTTACGAAATTGGATTAGACAAAAAAAAGTCACCAAAATTCGCGTTACTAAACACAAGACCACGTATTTCTGCCCGTAGATTCAGACATGGAATGCTAATATCATAGTATAAAGAGAGGAAGTACGTTATCTTCATACAAACGCACCGCGCGCGGCTTGTATGTGTGCGCCAAAGTATCTATGCGTCGCCGCACGCACACTTACACAAATCTCGGCGGGTTTCGCAGCGCGCCAGACGGGGCTAACATCGCACGAGGTTCGCGCGTCACGGCTTTTCGGCACCGCTAAATGAATGAAAAATGTGTGATAATCGCAGGAGAACGTATTGCTGTGTGTTTGGCGATTCCAGAATTGTCTCTGTTCAAATTACCTATTGAACAGGAAGGGTAAAAAAGTCACTTTTTCTAGCATATCATTTTTACTTGATGATGAGATACCTACCTACCTACTTACTTATTTTTTGTTGTATTAGTTTTCTATCAGACAGAGGAAGTAGGTAGGCCTAATTTCCCACTAGAATGTTATAGGTACTTTTGATCTGTCAATTGATTTGCCGCTATTGCTTTGTTTATGTTTAGTCATGCCGATTTCTCAGTACCTATTGTAGGTATAGTAACTAAGTACCTACTTACAGTTATAAAATCGTACTTAAAAAATAAGTAATTGACTAATTGTGAATCAGATAAATAGAGCAAAGTTCGAATCATAACAGCAGAATAAAAATTTGATTATAGTCTAAGAGACAGGCGTTAGTTTTTTTATGTTGTTTTACGATGTTTTTTTTTTTATAAATAATACTGCTATGAATCTTGACTAAATTTCTGTGTTTGTTAGGAAAACCATTGTTGAACTTTATTGACTAATGATCACTGAATTAGTTATACAGAGATATGTGTTATCTTTGGCAAGGGCCGGGCTTTAAACTAATGAATTGGTGACAGTACTATCAGTAACCTACCGTTTACTCGTGCTCATCACCGCCCCGCGCCGCCCGTCTGCTGGCCCGTCGCTCTTTCTTTCATCGTGAAAGGTTTCATCATCGTTTAGGTACCCAGACAATACAAGTAAAAAATACAACATCCCGACCCTTGCCCATTTATTGGCACTGAATTAAAATTTAACAAAAAGTGACAACCCTAAGACAGTAGGCAATTATGTCGCGGATTGTGCCGGAGATAGCCTACTTCCTCTCTTTATACTATGCTAATATCCTCCTTAACTTCATGCCAATTTCAAGTAGATTACGTCATCCGCTGCCAGAATCTATCTAGCCCGAACTAACAAAGTTACTAAGTAGTCTATTAACTATTATCAACTTAAGGCGCATTTCTATTCAAATCGCGTTTAAACCGGTGCGTCCTAAGAATCGCTAAGTATGGCTGGATGAGGCTGATTGATCTGTCCATCATTTAGTACCTGATGAGACTGCAATGGATGGCCACACCGGTACTTTTCATGTACGCTTTCATCCTGTGTTGAGAAGTGTCTAGAATTATTGATTTAGGTTTTGATACTAAATCGATGAGGTTCTTTGTAATATCTTACTTTGTTTCGTCTGTTGAGCTAGTAGGGGGGACTTAGAGGACAACCATTTCTTATTGTTTTTTTTTTTTCTTTATTTGTTTTTATGTTCTTTTTTGCGTCATGTTTACCGCAAATAAACGTATTTTATTTCTTTATTTTCTTTCAGGTAGGGATGCTTAGGTTTCTAACCAACCTGTGTTCGGAAAAACTCTGTGACTGTTGTGTTTTGCGCATGTCACTTTTCAAGCTTGATTTGTGGTATGATATTCACGAAATGATTTTGTTTATCTGATTTTGGAGTTGTGGTGAATGTTTGTAGTCTAAAGGACACAAAGACACACATTCTGGACGGCGCGTATGTGTTCCACGCGCGCCTCAAAGAGATGTCAGCACAAGTGACGGGGCCCGATAGGGCCGAAGCCTGCCAGGGTAGCGGGATCGTCCGAAAGGGTTACCGCTGCCCTGGAACATAAAGGGCTAAGGAAGGAACACGGGTGGGTTTTAGTCAGTAAGAGTCTGAAACTACCTTCCGCTCCACCTAGAGCGGAAGGGGTCATTTGATGATTTCCCATTTTTCATGAAGATTTCGTAGAAATTGTTCTACTAAAGTCGCATCGCGCTGTTTAGCCTTATTCCAATCAATTACTAACGTAGTCGGTTTTACAAATTATCTTTTATCTTTCTGTCTTTTATGGACGTTGCAAATGTGTCTAAATGAAAGTAAATGGCACAGGAGCATCCACTTCCGTATTATATATTTCCGGACTAAAGAATCGATGCCAAAAAGGCCCATTTTTTTGCCTTCCTCAAAAATCTTTCGTTTCTTTTTTTCTCCGCTGACAAATTATCTTGTAGAAAAACGTGGCAAGCCGTAATGAGTTCAGGCTAATGAGTTCCCACCACAACGACTTTAGGCGTCCAATTTTACCTGCAGAAACTTAATGAAACTAGTCTTTTAAGCATTTAGTAACCTGTGACTGTCTACATTCCTTTGGTTCTAATTCTTTAATCAACTTTGCAAGAGATCAAGAAGTTTCATTAATCCTACTTTCCTACTTAGTTAATATTACAAACACGAATGTTTGTGAGTATGGATGGATGGATGTTTGTTACTCTTTCACGCCCAAACGACTGAAAGGATTCGGATGAAACACAGATAGCTTATAACCAGGATTAATACATAAGAAATTTTTTATCCCGATCTTCCTACGGGATCGAAACTTATGCGGGTGAAACCGCGAGGCGCAGCTAGTATAATATAATTACGACTATAAAGGCATGATGTTATATTTATTGACAACCTTTGTTAATTTGCCGTGTTATAGCTATTTCATACACCTATCAAAGAAGTAACAGTTGTGAATATACGGCAAATTTAAATTGGTAGTCCATTTGCTGCCCTTACTTTAACTACCGAATTCGCAAACAATTTTTTGCAGACTGACAAAGTTTATTAGTAGTTCACAGCTACCACAATATTCTGTTAGGTAGGTATCATTTCTAGCTTAGGTAATAAAAATAATATACCTTCTGTGTAGAAATAGAGCTATAATTCCACGATCGATCAGTTCCAATGAAGTCAAATAAAAAATTCTTGAAGGACGAATAAATTAGAATGATTTGTGGACCGATGAAGTATCAGTTTATAGTATTAGGTAATTGAATACTGTTGTATTAAATTGACCAGTATTCAATTACCTAATACTCGAAATCAATTAACTCAATCCATTACGAAACTCAACGAAAACAGCTCACTGTTATCGATGAGTTTTTGCAAATGGATGAATAAATCAATCAAACCTAACCTTAGCATGTCAAAGCCATTTGTCGAAACAAAATGTGGGTACTTATGATAATTTTTTTGACCAGTTTTGCGCAGGGGTGGCCTAGTGGTAACGGCCGCGACTTACGATTTGATGGTCGTAGGTTCAAACCCAGACAGATGCTTTACTTTGTGTAAATTATGTCATCACCACTGCTCTCGAAACGGTGAAGGAAAAATTCGAATATATGTGACATCTACCAACCCGCACTGGTGCCGCGGCCCACTCCTTCTCACAGAGAGGAGGACTGTGTCCCAGAAGTGGGAACATTATAGACTTAATATAATGACCAGTTTTGATCCAAAGAAAGAAAGAAAGAAAAAGCATTTATTTGCGGCAAACATGACATGACATCCAACGCTCATTTGTAAAATTCTACTAAAATTAACAAGGTCCATTAGAATAGAATATACTTTATTGTACAGACGCCAGCACATCAAGCTACTACAATCTGTCAAATTTCTTTAATAGATTTTCAACTTTATCTCTAAAGTATTAAGGTTCAAGGTTGATTGGAAAAATTTGGCAGTTTCGGGTAACTTGACCTGCTGGCGTCTGTACATCAAAATTGTTACACAGCTGTTTAACACACCCCGTCCATTCTTATCCATTACACATTTTAACTTCAAAATGAACCAAGCCACGTAGAAAAATAAGGTATATTTATTATTATGATGTTCCTGTCATCTTCACATTCTTCACCTCACCCCACTCAACATAAGCACTTTTAGACCTACCTAAGCCTATATACATCCATCCACAATGTAAGTACTACAAAGTCTAGAAAATAGGCCCACACTCCACTGAAAAACCAACCTCATAGCTTGTAAAACAGAGTCTATTTCCGCTTGTAAGCTCGTAATTATTTCTCTTACATGCCTGGGGAAGTAGCACCTATGTTGTCAGCAAAAAGGATGTACCTATGTTTGTACATAAGTACTTTTGATAGCATCACAGCACTTAAGTAAAGCGAAGTCTGCGAAAAACTTTTATGCTGTGTTGTTTATGTTTTAGTTGATATCATAAACATTAAAAGGGTATCTAGTAATGTACCCTACATTAAAATGTTTATTGTTATGGCTAATAGGCATTGCCTTTTTATGTTTGTCCATGATAGAATGTATTGGGTATATCTAGCTATGGGCGTTTTACGTGTATGTAACGTATATTTTTCCTCAATTTGTTCTTTTTGTGCTTGTGTTTTTTTTTTGCGTCATGATTTACAGTAAACAAATGCATTTTCTTTCTTTTAGCGATTTGATGTGTCAGTGAAACTTTCGTACATTTTATTTCTTAATTTTCAGTCGATATAAATGTGGATATGGGAATTAAATTGGTCTTGGTTTATTATTATTTATATTGTAAGTAATCGTGTATCCCGTACCACCTAATTTTTTTAGACTACATTAAGCATTAGGTATCCTTTTTGGTAGCTTTCACACTTCACTAAATCTGGAAAAAGCAGTAAATATTGAATTTGTTGAAGTAGCAAACAAGGTAATTTAATTATATAACATAACATCACACCTTTTTTCCCCGAAAGGTTAGGCAGAGGTGCACCTTCCCCACATTTCGGGTCTGTCCCACATGTCCCATTGACCCAGTCACATGATGGGACAAGTGGGATTATATGACCCTCTAGTCCCATGGGACAACTGATACTGACTTTAATTTTTAATTATGTCACATTAGTCCCATGAGACAACTGATACTGAATTTAATTTTTAATTATGTCCCATTAGTTAAATATTCTTCCGGGCTTGAATAACGAAATTAATTACCAAAAAACCGTATGTACCTACAACCCACATTACTGTTATCGTATTAATTGACACCTCCATATCTAAATGTCGCAACTTCTTTGTTTCTATTTTCAATAGTATTATTGAATATTAATTCGTTTTATTTAGGGTTCCGTTTCAAAGAGACGATCGCCGAAATTGATTAATGTATTTCGTGTTTGTATTTGGGCATCTGTTCATTTGTCAAGCTATTTATCAAGTGCTTGGGAGCGAAATATTGGCTTTGAAGAGCGTTATCTGTCTGTCGAATCTCTAGAATACGTATCCTGAGAGGGCTTTGGGAATCTCTCGTGCAGATGGATGATTAATTATATGCCTAATCATGCCTAGCCTTTTCCCAACTATGTTTGGGTCGGCTTCCAGTCTAAATGGATGCAGCTGAATACCAGTATTTTACATGGAGCGACTGCCTATCTGACCTCCACAACCCAGTTACTGGGTAATACGATACCCCTTGATAAGACTGTTTGTTAGACTTTCAGGCTCCTGACTACCCGTAACGACTGTCAAAGATCCACGAATGATAGCTGGGATTAGCTACTTTCCGAGGCACAGAGGGGTCTCGGTATGTAAAGATGGTCACCCATCCACGGACCAAGCACAGCTTAACCTGATCGGTCGGCCCGTGCGGCTGTTATAACTTAGCCACAAGCCCCTCTATGCCTAATATTAATAGTCAAAATCGTTTTCTACCTTCTACTCTTGTATGGTGTCCTGAAGGTTTTTAGGGCAGTCAGCAGTTTTTTAAGTTAAGTTTTAAGCTCCTCATTTAAGATCCTCATATTTCTAAAACCCTACGTAATGCCATTGCATGCTTACAAGTTTACATTATAAAATAAACACTAATTAAAACTATCTTATACGGAATCGTCGTCCTAGAACCGAAAATTCTAAGACATGGGACATGTAGGTGTCCCGCACTCGTCCCGCGTGGTGGATTACGGCCCACACCCTCTCACCAGGCGTGTCCCAGCATTGGGAATATTATAGCTGATTATGTGTTATGTGTATACGGAATCATCACACCAAAACAAGGTGCTTGCCCGTTTTTATCTCACCCGCATGCAAGCAGCCAATGACCCGTGTGTGACACGGAATCGTCATTGATAAGCGTTTTAATGACTCTCGAAACGATATCGTTATGTGGTCGCACGTCATCGTACGAAGGTGGATTTTAACAGTTGACTTGTTTCTTATTAGATACTACTTTGTGGAAGAAAGGGTTTTGCAATTCATAGTGTCGAATGGTGTAGTCTGAATTGAATGGAGTGGTCTCCATTGTGAACTGCAACTGCAAAACCTTTCATGGTGGTCCATGAAAGGTTTTGCAGTTGCAGTTCACTAATAATTATTTCACTCTTGATCAGTAGCTTTTAGGAAACTGTCACAAACAATTTCGCCAAGGTCTCATGCAGTGGTCAGTGATAGAACAGTTAGTTATTGTGTGTTGTTTGTTTGTCTGTCTTCTCATGGCTGTGATCAGACTGGCGACATTGATTAATGAAGAGTTCTTTTTAGTTACCCGTTAGTTTTTCTCGCATTATACAATTTTTTTCCTTATGCAAGAATTACTCCTTTAAACTTTATTCTCTCCTGTATCATTAGCCTTTGTGTTAGCTGATTAGTCATGAAAAAAAAATCTAGTATATACAAGATAAATTTTTAATCAGTGCGCAAACTGAAGCCATGAATTCAGTACATGAGTCTGAACCAACAATCTGGCCAAAAATTTCAACGCAGGTGGCGTTGAAATTTTTGGGCAGTAATAAAAAATAAAAAATTGCTCTGCCATACATTTTGACCGCGTCGGTATTGCGCTTTTCTATGAAACATTAGATATATTTTTTACCAGCAAAATTTTCTACGCTATACTTGTCTAGAATCTTATGCTGAATTAATGGTTACAGTTTGCGCACTAGTTAAAAAAATAGTATAGTTTTGACAACGAAAATAAAGACAAAAATTACAAGCTTTCATTATGTAAATAATTAGAAACCTTCGCTATTGCTTATGTGTCGTCACGCTCTTTAATTTTACGGCACTAGCTCAAGCCAGACCTAATGAGTTGAGTTTAACTATGTGTAACATGAGCGAGACTGGTTCCTCTTCCTAGTTCGTTTACACCTTTCAACTCTTCAATATGGCGCTATCTGAGCTAGCTCATCATTCTATAGGTATATAGCAGCACCCCGCGGTTTCACCCGCATAAGTTTCGATCCCGTAGGAATATCGGGATAAACAGTATCCTGTGTGTTAATCCTGCCAAATTTCATGCAAATCCGTTTAGTACTTTTGGTGTGAAAGAGTAACAAACATCCATCCATCCATATAAACTTTCGCGTTTTTAATATTAGTAAGATATTAGGATAGGAAGTAAGATAGGTATTTCTTTAGCCTCAATTTTGATATTATTTGACTCACATACACTCACAGTCACCCCTTAATACACTGAGCTTAAAACTAAAAACATAACTGGCTACGCACGGCTACACATCAACATATCTAGTATAAGCTGACTTCTGATTGTACGAAAAATTGTACAATGCGAGGTCAGCTAAAACTGGAAATGTATAGCTTGATGTGTAGCCGTGTGACATAATTATGGTTGGCTGTATTACATGGGACACACATAATTGGTGAAATGTGGGTGTAGAACTCGTATTGGTACACTTCTGCCTAACCCTTCGGGGAATTCACGCGTGATGTTATGTTATGTAACTGTCTGTACCTTCTTCTACCATCTCCTTTGGGGAAAACAGCATTATGTTCTGTTAGGTTTCTTGAAACTGCATCGATGTCATTCAGATCTTTCCATCTTTCAACGCTTGTCTTGTCACGTGAACACTGACTGCGTCAGTGAACGGTATCCGCGTTGCTGAATTTTGGGCCAAACAAAAAAACTATATATATTAATTTTTTCGTGTTATTTTTGCCATCGACACGCTAAGAAGAAGAAAGAAGATGTTCGCCTTCATATCTCAAATATCATGTTCAGGTATAACCATTACCAAATGGATACCTATGCTTCATTCCAAACTTTTAAATGATGTCCAATATTGTTATAAAACCTCTTGTACTTGAAGCATAACCTACATTGACATTTTTATCCTTACATACACATAAGATCCTTAAACAACAAACAGGATATAACGCTACAATGGAGGGATCTGTGCGCCTGAGTCTCCTAACGATAACATTCAAGCCAACCAGCCACACAATTTTGCGTCCACACTAGATCCGAAATACCCTATACAGGGTGACAAAAGACCTAAAATTACCAATTTTGTAAAGCCCACTCGGATGCACGTGCATAAGGGCTGTTCCTAACAATAGGACGCCCCTCTATGTATAATCCTCCACGCAGAATAGACCACCCCACTTGAGTAAATCGATATTTATAACAACCCTTATATTCAATTTTGTGCACATTTTTGTTAACAACGGATATTTTGCACAGTTTGTATGGGTGTTTAGCGTAATGATGTTAGTTACGTCACATAATATAGTGGCGTCACAGCGGGACTTATGAGAATAGCAGCGTTGCGATATTTATTTGCCTTTTTGGCCTCACAAAAGTATTATTTTCTTATTTTGTCAATTAGGAAAAATAATGTTAATGTTGTTAGTTTTAAATGTTTGTATTTCCTGTTCGTTTCCTAAATAAAATATATTTCTTTCCTTCGAGTTTTTGCATAACCTCAAAGTCGACAACCTTATAATAAACCCTCCACAGATTACCAATTAAACACTAGATAAAACATGTTGTGACAGCTTGTCATACTGACCGTTTTACTTCGACGTTTATATCGAAATCAATCAGGCTGTGACATGTTTAGAATAAAGCTGGTTACACAACGGATAGTGTTGCAGCCATGCAGCTCAGCCGGATTAGAAGACCAATTATTTCAATAATAGACAGCTGAGTTATAATAAAGTGTGTCATAACTGATTTGGCTGTTCGCCATAAAGAAATTATTCATTTATGTTAATATTTGAAGGATTTGACGATTTTTATCTTTGAGGCTTTGCATTAATGGCTGGACCTCTTGCCAACACAATTTCGAAATGACGTATACTTCGATTCAATTCAGGCTTGGGTACAGTTTACCCAATTTCTGTTAGTTGAAGTCGTTAACACACGCATAATATCGGTCTAGTAAATAAGTTTGAGAGTAGTGGTGGCCCAGTGGTTACGGCCCCGATTTACAAGTTGTAGGTCGTGGGTTCGAACCCAGGCAGGCGCTTTACTTTGTGTAAATAATTTCATCACCACTGCTCTCAAAACGGTGAAGGAAAACATCGTGAGGAAACCGGCATGTCCTAGAACCAAAAATTCGAAGACATGTGACATCTACCAACCCCCACCCCCCACTGGGCCCGCGTGGTTGATTACGGCACACTCCCTGTCACAGAGAGGCCTGTGTCCCAGCTGGAAACACTATAGGCTGAGTATGTATGTATGTAAGACAGTACATTTTAGGTGATGTGTCTTTATTTCTGTTTCTCTAGCCTAGCTAATAAATCAAACTGCTCAAGACTGCGTCCGCAATCCTGTTCACAGCACTATTCGTTCTCAAGTGCATCGAATTGGTAATGATAATGACTTTCCGTCTTTACCGACTATGATTGTCGCATCTTCTATAATGAAAACGCGTTAGTTTTATTATATTTTGCACAATATTTCTTGAATCATGTTCCATCGGTCATCGACTCTGTTTCTGTAAATAACTTGTCTGTTTATTGAACAATTTGTAGATGCATGCTCTATAGTCTCTCTCGGCTGATAGTTACTGGCATATTGATGTAGTAATCGCAAGCGCTACTAAAAAAATCCTGACTAATTTACTTATTGAAAGATGTTATTATACTGTTGACGAATTTCTAAATGACTTGACAAGTTGATGTGACTTTTTAAATTTATTGTGATTTTTTGTGTAGGTACCCATTTATTTTAGGTACTTTTTATGACATTTTGTATTTTTTTATAATTTCTCAAAACCTAATTTAATTTTATATTACTAAATATGTTGTAATTAAATTGAGTACGATTGTTATTTTAAACAATCGTTAAGTTAAAATATATATATGCTGTAATGGCAAAACATGGCGACCTATATAAATATTTAATGCAAGAACCCATTGTACGTATGTTTGACAAATAAAATTCTGATTCTGATACTGCTGAGCATATGGTCTTGAGTTTAATTCCCAGGTCAGGCAAAAATATTTTTGGGTTTTTCCAGCAGGAATAGCAGTAGCAGCCTGAAACCTGGATTCGTGACCGGTTAATGCTAAAGGGTAGCGACCCTTTAGCATCAACCGGTCAGAAGTACCATCATAGGGCGCCCCCTATGATGGTACTTCTTAGATATAACTGGCGATCATCATCACCTATTCATCGCCTATTTTACTCGAAGGGTTAGCCCTTCGAGTAAAATAGGTGTGATGTTACGATGATGACGATCTACAATATGTTTGACTTCCTTTAAACTTTCGAATCTGTATTCCACCATTTTTTCTCGTATCGGAACAATGATAAGGACTCCATTGTACAGACGCCAGCAGGTCAAGCTAGCCGAAACTGTCAAATTTTCCCAATAAACCTTGAACCTTAATGCTTTAACGATAAAGTTGAAAATCTACTAAAGAAATTTGACAGATTGTAGTAGCTTGATGTGCTGGCGTCTGTACCTAATACATTCCAGCTTTATCAATTTCTGCCGTCGAAAAGCATAGAGAAATAACCTTTATTTTATCATCCTGTATATGTCCATTGCCTAATATGTGCCTTCCAATAACCGTTACAGTGAACGGTCAAAAGCCAGAGGGCAATTGCCGTTATCAATACACTTGACAGAGAAATATTGGTGATAGCAGTTTGTTGTTATTAGTAGACTAGAGGACGCTGCTGGCCATCCTCCTAGCTTTAATCCTACAGTTTTACTTCTTCGTACTACTACGTCTTCATTGGCACCATACGTATTTATACCCTGTTGAATTTTTGACGTTCTAAAACATCCTGCACCCCGATTATGTAATACTCTTATTATCTCAATCCGAAGAATTTTGATGGAAATTCATACTCTATTGCTTCATGCTTGAATAATTCGCCTGCTCGACAACGTGAATAGTTAAAACGCAATGAATGTTGAATTAGGGCCGGTCCACTCGATGCGTCCTACTTACAAATATTATCCTGGTATTCAGCTGCATCCGGTTAGACTGGAAGCCGACCCCAACATAGTTGGGAAAAGGCTCGGCAGATGATGATGGTATGCCACACGGTGCGTTCCGGTGTCACCGCACATACACCGGACTTCAACTAGGCGATACGATTCATTGGGGTGTGCACCGGAGTGACCAGATTGTACCCATAATCTACAACCCTCTTCACCCACTGCGACGTAGTAGTAACGCTGCGGTGCCACACCGAATCGTATGGATCAGCCCTTTGGCTGCTGAATCTCCACCTAATTGGTATTGATCATAGATATAGGAAAAAAAAGGCATTGATGTATCTCTGAGACGCAGGTGCCTTGTTAGGACCCAAGATTTAATAACAGATCATCATTTGGTTTTCTATCTTCTTTGTCGTGTTGATGGCAAGGCCGTTTATTACATTTTGTTGGGTTTTTTGAGGTACAGGGCAGGATAGGAGGTGGAGCATAGTTTGCGACAGACAACCACATCCACAACCTGTTGCCATTTTTAGGGATCTGTACCCAAAAGGTGCCAACAGGACTCAATTACGAAATCTCCGCTTTTTTCGGCGTTTTTGCCTTGTGGGGATGACGGAACCCTTTGTGGGCGAGTCCAACTCGCACGTGGCCGCTTTTTTTCTATAACACGTGGCGAGGGCCAATTAATAAACTTTCCTGTCTGCTTCTTTGTTTTGATAGACAAATGTCAACACCGTCATAATAATATTACAAATCACAACAATCCATATCTCTTTAGTAATCGAATGTCGTTTGACGCAAATCGATAACCTCGCGATTATCCATCATAAATAATAACATTATTCGATTCTCTCGATGCTATCTCTTTCATAAATACATTTCAACTGGTATATCATAATATAAACCATAAATCGCTTGCAAAATATCATTTCCTTGGTTATTACAACATTTAATATCTTAGTAAATGTTCTGGGTCGTTTGTTTATTCAATATTCGTGCTGTTGCTGTGTATTGTGACTTTGTGAGGCAATTAGGATACGAAATTGAAATTTGTAAACCTTTGGGCCTGTAGCCCTGTATACCTACAGACGAAAATGTATAGGGGCACATTCGTGCCCTATTTAACAATGAATTGTACGGAAATATTCTCTTGAAAACTATCATATTGTATTTATTGTGATCATATTTTTAAAGTTCAATAATAGTACAAATTGGTATGTCAAACAGAATACCTATTTAATATTTTACTAAAAGAGTATCCATCGAGTTTTTTTGCCCGTTCTTCTCCATAGGAAACTATTAAGCATTTGAATGGGCAACTACCTTCATCTTTTTGAATGAACGAATCCTTGACAATTCAAAAAGGTCTGTAAATGGTTTAATTGAAATAGATGCTTTGATTTTGAGTAATAGATATAGTGTCAGTAAACCCCTAAACTAGACAAGAGTTGTTCTTTTCTTTTTGCTCCTTCCAGGCATCTTTTTCTAGACCCATCTTGATCCAACCCCTGTGGTACGCATCTAAGTCGACTCGTCACCTCTTCCTGAGCCGGCTTCGAGACAAGAGTTTGAGTTTTATAAATTTGTTTTACCAACAATCTCATTTGTAGAACGGAAGCGTTCCCATGTTTAACCACAAGAAATGTTTATACAACACTTATGTTAATTCCAATTTTGTTGTTTGTTCCAGGTAATACAAGAGCTAGTTCAGCGGAACGAACATTCAGCACAACGCAACCTGGATGTTTTGTTTTAAAAGAAACCGATCGACAATGTGTGGTCCTTTCTTTGGTAAAAGGGACCACCCTTAGCGTTTTGCTTCCTCATGTTGTAAGTTGTTGAGGTATCGTGTGAGTTGGATCATTAAATTGTAGCAGTGTTATGTCAACAAAATTGGCAAGGAAATGGTGTTTATTAACTCTGGGGTAATTGCATAACACACTACTTAACAGTAGCAATGGCTTTCATTTTGACAGTTCAACAATATTCATTTCGTTATTTACGTTGTTGAGCAGACAAAGTTTTCGACCATATGAAGCAATAATGGATTAGCAATTTAGCAATGTCCTTCGAAATCATTTAGATCGTAATTGTTAATCAGTAATGCAATTGGGGCGTAGTTGTGACTTGTGAGTGCAATTTTAGCGATGAGGTTCTTGATTATAAATGCTTAGTTTTTGCTCTTGTAGGTATCATCATCTGCCTAGCCTTTTCCCAACTATGTTGGGGTCGGCTTCCAGTCTAACCGGATGCAGCTGAATACCAGTATTTTACATTTAGCGACTGCCTATCTGACCTCCACAACCCAGTTACTGGGTAATACGATACCCCTTTGTACGACTGGTTGTCAGACTTTCGGGCTTCTGTCCACCCGTAACGACTGTCAAAGATCCACGAATGACAGCCGGGACCAACGGCTTAGCGTGCTTTCCGTAGTTTTAAATGTATTAGTTAACGAAATAACTTTTATAAGCAAAATCGGGAATACCAACTTGGATAAAGTAACTCACCTTACGTAATTACTTACCTACGACTGCAATGTTTTAGTAGACAGTAATTAAACTAATTTTCGTTTTCAGTAAGTGCCATCGTGTAGTGTTTTCTCACCTTTTCCCTTTAGTCATTTGTAGGTCTATAGCTCTGCCTAACCCTTCGGGAAAAACTGGCGTAATATTATGTTCCCATTACAACGGTTGTCTTTAAAAAATCGGTTTAGCGATAAGACCTCCCATTGTGTACCTCATTTATATGAGTAATGTGTACTTAATAAAGAGTATTCCATCTACCTATCTGTTTACTATCTAACTTTGTATACACACTATGGTGCATATATGGTACGCATGTAATGTATGTTTTCTGTGTCAATTCGCTCTATAAACTCAAAGGACCACCCAGTCTGGTAGCATCAATTCCGTCACCACCGCACGTAGTGATTTCGATATCCCATCACACACGATAATTCAGACCATTTGTATGCAAAATGGATTGTCAGCGAAAGTGTAGGGTGACATTAACATTGTCACTAACTTAGTTCTTGAGTGCTTATTTGTGTTTATGATTAAAGCTGGAGCTTCGATAGGTCGTGAGTTCGTGACCCATGTACCCACAATTTTCCTAGTCCGTATCATGTTGGCATTTGTTTTCAATATTATTGGATACTAGCGACCCACCCCTCTTTCGCACAGTTTTTACGACTTCATAAAACATCGAGATTTCTTTATTCAATGTCAGTTTAACATTAGTATATTATACACATAAACCTTTCGGAATTAATTCTCTAAGTGATGATGAAAACCGCATTAAAATCCATAGTGTATTTTAGAAGGGTATGGCAACGCAGTCACACAGACATACACATGAAAACAAAAAAAAAAAAAAATCAACCGATTGCACTCCGGGAGTGCCGACAGAAGTGAAAACTTGAATATTAACGTTGTTCATTTTTGATATTTTGGAATGCGGTCTACTCTCCCTCCGTCTTACGAATTTTCGATCAGGTCACGTGTCCTGACGCGAGCTTAACATTTTTTACCCATCACAACAAAAGTGCACAACGCCACTAAAGAAGTTTTCACTTCAAAAAATATATATTTATAGATATAGAAGTCTCACTGCCTGATTCCTCACGTCTAAAAAATCAAATTAAAAAAAAATCTTCAGACATTCCTGTACTATCCACAATTTCCTACCCCTTCGTGAAACAGCATGAAGTTATGTATGTTTTAGTAAACAGACACTCGCATAGCAACGAAATTCTCATTCACAAGAGCGTTTCATGCAGTGTGCTCCCGCTTTACACCTCAGTACTATTCTAACAAAAGTGTACCGTTCTCGAAAGCGGTGTACACATGGTCCTACATTTCTAACGGGGTAATATGATGCCGTGTGTTGTGTTACAGTCACGGTACAGCGCTCTAGCTTCCTGGACTCGCTTCTGGATATTTTGTTGCAAAAGTAACAATATAGTGTTTCTGTTAATAAGAGATGAGGATGTAGTTGTAAAAAGCTGATGACTTGGGTAGTATTTTCATACGTTTCTGTGTCGGCAACGTCGAAATACTTTTGCTTTTGTCTACTTCAACTGTACCACAATCCGAAGTATTTTGAAGGAAAATCATAAATATATTGCATCATATATGTTTGAAAAATTCGTCTGCTCGGCTGCTAATGAATATGGTTCAATTGTCAAAATGACAGAATCAATAAATGTGTACGCTAAGCTAAGCGAATATTGCATATTCTGCATATGCAATACTCGCTTCATTTGTAAAGAAATCTCTTCAAAAATATTTGTAATGAGTGTTTTTTTTTTTCTATATTTACCAAACTGGTAGGTTATTTCTCAATTAAGTTTTTATTTAAAATCCAAAATTCCCCCCAAATACTGTAATTAGGCTTCTAGAGGATTTATGAGAATATAAAGGAATGGGATTATAAAGGAAATGGCGTTACATATTCACACAGCTGAAAAAATCATTGTCAAAGTAATTTTACACACAGAATAACATAAGCAATAAGTCCTGGCTTCGAAAAATAAAGTAGAAAAAGATGACCATCCCATATACAGCCAACACATTAAAAAAACGAACACCTTTGACTGCAGTCCGTGTAGATATAAAACCAGCCGACAAACACGACGCGAACCCAGTAGCCTCGTCATATCCAATTTACTTGACGCCAGTTATAAATTTGAAATTAAAACCCACACTAAATTAACATTTATGCTAACAGGCTGTAGGTCCTAGACCTCCGATCTGTAATATGTTTATGCTTAGCTGATCTGTATGACCATCTTCACTCCCTACACTACATTCTACAGCTTCAACTACCTCAATAAGGTTGAGTTTAGCTTTTCCACCATCAGCAGTCGTAACTTCTATACACGGAGTCCAATTAACAATAAAATTTACGACTCGTCGTTCAACATTGGACCTTATTGTTTGTAACAAGATTTAACTTTGATTCTAGAGCTGGATTTCTGTTATTGCTGTTACAATTGGGTTGGGCATTGTGCTGATTAGATTCAGTGCAGACTTTATTTCCGTTTTTATTCTTCTCTCGTGTGTTGCTTTAATTTATGGGAAATTGTAATTGTTTTATTTCGCTTTAGATTAGAATTATTTTATGAGTAGGGTTGACATTCAATCAGCCAGCGGTCGGTTTGAGTTTTTCATGGATGGGAAAAACGTGACTGTTTAAGTTGAGTAATATCGTTTTAGTTAAAGCACCCATGTTTTGTTAGGACTGATTTGAATCAGCCATTACATGTATCAGGATTCTACAAATCCAGGTACATACTGATAGTTACTAATCTGATTGTCTACAGATAGCAACCAACCGATGTTCGTGAAGCGAATAGCGTCACTATCTATATCTATACTGCGAAGTTATCATCGGAAAACCCCGTTTTAATCATTAATGTATATTACTCATTACCTACATCCAGGGCCGTCTTTCACCTATTAGAGGCCTTGGGCACAATAGGATAATGGTGATAATAAAGCACTGTTTGTTAGAATAGACAAAGAACGTAGATACGCAAATTTTTAGCTTTATTTTTAATCCATCGCGGGGCCCTGGACACGTGCCCAGTGTACCCAGTGGGGAAGAGGGGCCTGCAAAATCAAAATCAAAAGTCATTTATTCAAATTAGGCTGAGAATCAGCACTTTTCGAACGTCAAAATTACAAAAGACAGTCCCCCAAAAACGCCCACCCTTCACCACTTCCTAGTGCTATCGCTGGGAAGAAGAAGTGGCGTAACAAACTACCCAGCAGCACAGCTGTCTGTTTAGTTAGAATATAGTTGCATGTATACAATACTAGGAACTAAAGTTTCTTGTAATGTTCATTACTGAACATATTCAGTAATGAACATTACAAGAAACTTTAGTTATTTGCCATATGTCAGCTAGCCACGCCAATATACCAACAAATATAATAAAAACTATACGTACTCAAGCTAAAAAATAATTAATAAAAATAAATACTCACTACCTAAATAAAAGCCTCCAGGCATAAAGGGCGTGACAGCTTACATATTTATGCATTGCTGGGTTCATCACATAGCTGTCAATTGCAGTCACAGATGATGAACTAGGACCATCGATGTGAAACAAATAAGTGACTTAATACTAATAACACTAACCTGTCAGTACCTAAGCTAATTCTGGAGAAAGAACATGAACATTGTCTTCACTTAATTAGGGCGACCAACGAGATCCTCCACAAATCGTAATTCAATCCAAAAATCAACACCGGAATTCGGAGCTCTTCAACGGGTCCTCAAAATCCTTTGCTGCAGCCACTAAGCCAAGTTCTTTGATCAAGATTCGAAGCAAAATCTGGCGAGATCAAAGGGGATATACTCAGCCAAGAGTAGAGAGCCCTCGTGAATTGCAAACTAGTGCAAGTCAGTTGTAATTTATGCAACCGGCTACGAACGTCCTAGTTTGGAAAAGGCTCCGAAGAAAATTTTTGATTTCGCTTGAGTAACTTTTGTTTTAAGTAGTTTGGAAGTTTCTGTGTTAAATGGTGCGGCAAAGTTTAGATAGAGAGTTGAGTAACTTTGATAATGTTTTTTTGAATCCTTAATAGTTTGAAAGCGAAAGTTTTGTGAAGGAAATAAGTAAGTAAGTTTTTAGTAATAGGTTATCAGGAAGAACTAGAAAACTAAGAAATATGTCGTAGGCTATGAAGCTTGAAAATGATTTACTAGGTATTTATACAGGGTGACAGGAACATTGACGAGCAACCTGTTACCATAAATTCAGTACACGATTTTGAACCTCAACCCCCTGCGTTTTTCGAAGTTTATTAAAAAACGATTTTGCTGCATGTGCTGAACTCAGGTGACAGTTTGCGCTTCGATGTCCCTGCCATCCTGTATAATAGCAGATAACATGGGTATTTTCTTTCCTCTGGAATAGATTTCAAATTGTAAGGTAATGACTTCCCAATATAATAGAATCCCTTTGGTCAGGTTTCTCTCTGACATTGATTTATTACAAGCTGACGAATTTTCTTTCATTCCCAAATCAACACTTCAGTAGTTCGTGAAATTATAGCCTGTGGCCTTAGCCAATAAATCTACAGTAACGTTAATCACAAAATCGATTCCAGAAAAGTAATGACCTTTTGGTACCAAAAAAGTGGGATGAGGGGTGGTAATAAAAAGTTTTATATCTTGGTACTGATTTGGATCGAGGACTGTTGCATCTAAAAGAAATGATTGAGCTCTATAACTAGTTGGGCTCTTTACTTTTATAGACGCCTGTTGTATGGTGCATGCGTTAAAACGGGTAATTTGTGCATCGTTAAACATAGAGATACGAGTGCGTTAGCTGTTCGGAGTGTAAAATTAGAAAAATGCTATGCTGCTTAATTAGAATGGGGAGACACAGGATAATAATTTGAGCAGCTGTGTGTAATTGCTTGTGGTTTGAGTCTATCGAGGGAAAAGGATGGGAATAACTAGTCGGCTGTTTACATGACGTTTATTAACTTCACTTTATGTGAATAGAAAACTTAATGCTTAGCAGGCGACATAAACTTACAAATGGATATTTAAAAAGAAGATGAGTCTACGTATATAAATCACCAACTTGTTTCCCAAACATGGTAATTATGACAACATCCCCTGAGTACGACTGATTATTGAAGCCGCTACGGACCGATTCAGCGGTGATATGATCAACAGAACCAAACAAGTTATTACACTTGGAAATGCATGTTTGAGAAGCTATGAATATGGATGAAGCGAAAGACGCCTGTAAGGACCGTAGCAAATATTCAACCATAAATATCTAACCTCATGGCGTGAACTGCTTGCATTTATATTACTGTTGATGCCGTTTAAGCATCAGCTTATAAGGCAAAACCAGCCTCAGAATAAACTACAGTTTTATTACTCGCAAAGAAATTCAAACAAATAGTGTCCTATGAGTCAGACTTGGATAAAAACATGTTTCTTAATACTTAATTAACATGGACGGATTCTAGAGTCAATTAGACTATCTCCCCTTATCTATTCAATGAAGGACCGGTTTTAACATCTTCAATCCCGTTATGAAAATACGTGGTTCCGAGTAAGTTCTTCGTAGATCGAAAAGATAGGACCTAGGATGGTACCTTGGGGAACGTGATATGTTTGCGTGAGTTGCCGGCCTGTGAAGATATTTATAGAATCTAGTTTTTGTAAAAATAGTTGGCGTTTTAATAAACTAAAGTAGAACAATTACGACAGTCAATTTATAATAACGATTTATTGTTATTTTAGTATTTTCGTGACCTATCTACCTTTTCAATAGCTTTAGCTACGTCATCTAAGACAATTTTGCTCTCTTTTATATAAAAATAACATAAATCGTGGTGTTTATTTCCTGAAGTGTCAGAAAAAGGTCGACGTTCTCCGATAATTTACCGATGACAGTTTTAGATTCCAATCTGATATCGAGCTTTATCGCCATCCATCGAGCACTTCCTTTAGAAATATTAATTTACATTCTGGTTAGTCGCAGGTAGACCCTGTACTTCCTTACATAATTTTTAACTTCACCTTGATTTACCTTTAAGAAGTACTGACTTTTAACCTTGTTGTACCTTTACCATCTAATTTAAGAATTACAAAATAATAATATGTATTATTGTCCTGCTGGGCTGCGGATTCTTCTCATATAGAAAAGGCATGAGCATTGATCACCACGCTTGCTCAAGGCGAGTTGGCGATTTCAGAAGCTATAAGTCTAGGTTTCCTTACGATGTTCTTAATTCATCGATGTCCAAGATAAAAGAAGAGAAAAAGTCCAAGAGAAAAAGTCACATTGGCACTTGTCCTGATTTGAACCCACACCCTTGTGCATGATAGGCGAAACCTTAACCACGGGGCCCTACGAAAGAAAGATGATAATGAACTATACTGTCAGTAGTTCTAATAACCTCAAGACAGACTCAATCAGTTATAGAACGAGACAAGTTTTTCTTATTTCCTTTACCTACATACGGAAACAGGTGTGTGAGACGGTTGTGAGTATGAGCGGACAAAAGAAACGCTATGTTTACGAGAAAATCTTCTTGGTAACCACTTCGATAGATAGCTCAGTTGTATCGTAGTAAGTAAAAATAGTCTTTAGTTTTATAAACAACTACCTTTTGCCTGCGACTTCGTCTGAGTAAAATTTCTTGTACCCCCGCCCCACCCCGTCGCATCGCATCGCCCGCCCGCGCTGTTACTTCGTTTTCGTATAGCGTTCTTTCTCCCTTTGCTTGGGTCATAAGGCTCGTAGCTTGCTCGGCTCCTATCAAATGCACAAAGAATTTTCCAAATCCAGAGATTAGCGCGTTCAAACAAACAAACTTTTCAGCTTTATTATTAGTAGATAAATTATTTTCAATAAAATTCTCCTTACCTCTCTCTCCTACAAGACGATTGAAGAACAAACTAATCTTTATTTTACATATACCTACAAGTAAAGCCGTTTTAAACAATTGAGTTCACACGCGGGCGTTTACGCCTGCCAAATATCATAACATCAGTATGTTCGTAAATTTTATCGAGCTAAATCAAGATATTAAAATAACAGTAACACTAAAAAGGTACGTCAAACAGTGGCAAGTGAGATGTACGCAAAAAAATGCTGGATTTGATACTACACGACGTTTTATAAGAAAGCCTTCTTGGAAACCACGACAAGATTGTAAAGACTCGGAAGTTAGAAGATGAAGCGGTTTTGTTTTTACATGGACGGGCCGTAGGGTAATAAAATGGTTAGTGAAAGTGTAGTAAGGAATGTAATTAGATACTATGTTATTTCTAGAAAGTTACATTTTATTGCCAATCTTCTTTTACTATGAGAGGTTGGTGCCATTTTTTGGGGTTTATAACTAACTTTGGCACTTATGAAAAATTTGAAGTAATGTTTTTTTTTCACACTTGTTATCTTTTAGTCTGTTTTGTCACAGTTCGTAGGTGTTAATCCAAAAGATTAGGTTTTTGATATGTAAGCAGAGCCAATTTTTTTAAAAGCCTAACTTATTTAGATGATCTTTTAGATTCTTAACTGGACAAGTGTACCAGAAGTCACCTGAGGGTTTTGACATGAATTCGGCCATATAACCTACAGGCTACAAAGGCACGGTCCTTAGAATTTTGCCAAGTTAGAGATAGCTATTCCACAATCGTATAACCACAACTTCAGTTTTACTGAACCAAGACGCCAACTCGAGTTTCGCATGCAAAATCTTATCTCCAACAAAGTTTTCTCACGAGACCGATTCAGACAAACATATCGCCATCTCTCTCACCTTGCACCATCTCCTTCGTATTGTATGACAGAAACATGACGCGTGAGATAATGCAACTGTACATACATAAACACGCGTGTCCGTCCGTGTGTAATAAAATCATTGGACGTATGACGGAACAATGTACTTTTCTACAGGAGATGTGTTAGGTTTAATTATTTTGTATATGTGTGTGGACCTGTATATCTGAGTTTTGCCTTATGTGCTGAGATGAGTAGGGTTTCGATGAGGAAGAAGTATGAAGATTTATTATAATAGTTAACGTTTGTATAAATCGCCATCATTCCTTATCTCAATTTATTAGGGGCCCGGCGCATCATGTCTTTTCCTTCCATACTTCTCTATTAGGTATTCAGCTGCATCCGGTTTGACTGGAAGCTAACCTCCACATAGTTGGGAAACGACTAGGCAAATGATGACTTCTCTATTAGTCGTCATCTCCGTAATCACTTCCTTTCTAACCAAAGTTCATATGGATAGAATGTCATTTTCTTCATGTTTATCGTCGATAGCCTTTATCGTCGTGCAAGTCTAACGCTATTTTTATTTTACCCAAGCTTCCTATTTGGCGCCGATACTGTCCAGGTCTTCAGTTTTATGTATTTTTAAAGGACCTACATAACTATATAGAATAGATTTTTACTATCATGTTCTTCATTATCATACGGATTTTTGACAAACATCATAATTATCTTTATGCTGTGAAATGGAATGAAATTATTTATTCTGTAAGTAAGATATCGGAATCACTTTTACACGTCATATAATAATAAAAAAAAATTAAGTTAAAAGAGGTCGGTGTTTCCTATCTTGACTATGTACTCAGAGGTTACACTCTCTTTTAAGGTCCAGACATAATCTTGGTCAGATAGTGTGAAGACCATGTAGATTGTAGTCTGAAATGGTCTTTTTAGGAAAGTGTCACACAGGTTAGAGTGGACAAGTCCCGTCAGTGCAAGCAATTGTCAGTAATCGTGTAGTCAATTCAAAACTTGAGGACTTGTATCTCCGTCCTCTGTATGGCATTCATACCCATTTCTTTGCTTAATTAATATACATTGCTTAATTTATTTCTTTGTTTACATCTGCGTTTACCTAACTGTACAAAGCACTTTAATCGTATGACTAAACTGTCAATACACCAACATGGTGTAAAATGTACATGGTGTCAAAGTACGTTTAACCCAGCCGTATCTGCATATCAAATGTTATCTGTTTGTCCACTCTCTATCAACTTTTCCCTACAAAAACTGGGATGCACGCACACGTAGTAAAACTACATGCTTACTTAAGCACGACCTAGTTAACACATCCAGGGCACCGAGACCTGTAACTTAACTATATTTTTTCCTCTAGATAGGTCAAGTTACATTGGAACTAGCGTCCAGAGATCACAGACCTATTATTTCTAGAACAGCCAGGTTTAAAAGAGGTCATGTTAAAATGGTAGTAATTGTAAATAATGAAGACTGTAAATTGATTATCGTCTATGAATGTTCAAAGAAAATGGCGCGGCATGCATTGCTTTCTATTTGAAGACATCAAACATTTTTATGACGTGTTTGATTATTGCCGTCAATACGTGCTCGGGGTATCAAAATGTTTGTACGCATTGCCGTAGCGTTTTTCCGATGAAGGAAAAGAGTTATTTAAAGTCGTATAATGCGTTTGAAGAAAAGGTTTATTAATAGAAAAAAAGGAAGGGTATTAATTTGTAGTAGTTACATGGATTTTGTAATGGAATTATTGCTGATACATACCTATATATCATCGACACCCTATGTAGTCTAGTATAACCAAGATTTATCTGGCCAATGCAGACATAGCGATCTCTGCGCTGCTATCGACGATGCCGTAGAGGTGGCGAAGTTGTACATCGAAAACTAAAAAGAATTGACAGCGTGGCCAATTTGTTGAACGCATATGTATATGAAAAGTTTAGGCTTTATCCCGCCATAAGTATCCAAACGCGAATTTCTGAATACCGAGAGATCAACTATGCCTACATCCTAGGATTAATCTGTTAATACCACTTAAATACCGCTACAGAAGCCATAAAACAAAATAACATCTCTAAAAACAAAATACAAACAAGCGATCAATCAAAATTTTACCAATAAACATGCGTACGCGCAGCATCTCATTTTAAATTAAACACGTTGTAAAAACTTTATAAAAAAAAAACGAAGCAAAGACGTGCCAGCCTGGCGCCACCGACGTAGGAAAGAAAAAAGTTTAAATATTATGTATAAAAAATATAATGTGATTATTAATCCTGAGATGTGGCACTGAAAGTAGGGTTGCCAGTGAAAAGAAAAACATAACTGTAACCGACTGCGATGAAAGAAAGGGTGTTATGATTTTACAACATGTAGGTATGTTTTGGTGAGCGAAATTCTTAGTGATGTTGAGAAGTGTTTATGTTTAGGTATAGTTAACCACACATCAGTGGTAACAATTTGACATTGACATTCCCTTTACGTCGTAGCTGTACCTAAGGGTGATTTTCGTAGTGCAAGTGTTACCACTGATGTGCGCTTGACTGGCCCTACGTCTCACGAAAGTAATCAACTCATCAGTTAACTTAGGGCGAATTTCATCATTGAAACTGAACGCGATCAGCATGTCTGAACCACGTTCAAGAGTTTTCACTGTCATTGTTGTTGTGGAATATTGACACTGACAGCTCTTGAACGGGGTTTAGATGTGATGATCGCGTTCAGTATCGTTAGTGATATTGGTCGTAAGGGCTCTGGTCAAGGTCGAAATTATGTAGTCGGAAAAACCTGATAAAACGCACGTAAGTAACAGCGTACTTAATTAGTCCTGAATATATGAACTACTAGATTTTGCATGCGACTTCATCCGCGTGAAATTTGTTGTTTCCCTACCCACCCTGTCGCATCGCATGAACTGCCCTTGCTATCGCTTTGTTTTCGCTTAACGTTCTGTCTGATTTAGGTTATTTTTGCTCGGCTCCTAAGGGCCATAGCGTGATATTAAATAATAATAATAATATCCCTGGACATTTCACACAGCGCCATCTAGTCCCAAGCTAAGCAACCTAATGCTTGTGTTATGGTAACAAGATGGCTGATAAACTACTTATATACATTTTTTTTTTTTAAATTAAATAGCTTAAAGCCTTCATCAAGAATTGGGCTATTGAAATTATATAAAACTCCGTCGCTTGCGAACCGATTTGAAAAATTCTTTTTTTGTTGGAAAGGGTATACTTCCCAAATGGTCCCATAGAAATTTCATCAAAAACGGTTCAGTAGTTTGGTTTTTAAACCAAAATTACTGGTAAAAATTACAACTTAAAAGTAAAAAATAAAAACTTTTTTTGCAAAAAAATACAACCGACTTCCAAAAACGACACTACAAAGTGAAAAATAACTTTAATTTCGGAAGTCGGTGGCAACCAACGAAAATGCGAACCCAACGACACCGACTTCCGAAATTAAAGTTATTTTTCACTTTGTAGTGTCGTTTTTGGAAGTCGGTTGTATTTTTTTGCAAAAAAAGTTTTTAATCTAGCTTAAATATTACGTCTTTCAGGGTTAAAATCATCAAGAAAATTACTCAATTCAGTTCAGAGATTCCAATTTAAGATGAAATAAATAGGGTTGCAAGGCGAACACGCGAAAAAAAAATTACCTACCTTGTTCTTATTTATTTTGACGTAAATTTGAACCGCCTTGACATACCAATGCTACATATAAGTACCTATTAAGACAAAATAATCTTGTAAAATCTGTATCAACTGTTATCAAGGTTTTATTAACTCAAACAGCTCTATAGCTTATGTATACAAATTATGTTTATGTATTTTAAATTGAAATAAATAGTTTAAAGTAATAAAAAAACCTCAAATATATATCTACATTATTTTATCAGCCACTGCAGGTCAAAGGCCTCCTCCCTCCTGTCACTTATTCCTATATCTTATCCTGTTGGTCACCAGGGCAGGGACATCGAAGCGCAAAGTTTGACATGAATTCAGCGCATGATTCTAGACCCGCCTTGCGTAGAAATATTTAGTCGGTAATCAAAAAAAAAAAAAAAATCTGCTGTTTCATAGAAAACTGCGATACCTACGCGGTCAAGATGTATGGAACAGCAATTTTTTGTTTTAAATAACCAACGAGAAATTTCTACGCAGAGGGTTACTAATCATCAATGACGACTAAAGAAAAAGACAAATTGCACCGACCCCAAATAAATTGAGATAAAGGCAGGAGAATGATGGGGATGATGGGGAATGATGGGGGTTCAAGGTACATCAACGCGCAACCTGCTAATGGTACCAGGTTGAGCGTCGATGTCCCTGCCACCCTGTATATACATACATAATCCTTAGCCTTTAATGTTCACACTACTGGGACACAAGCCTCCTCTCCTCGAGAGGGACTGCGCTGTCATCCACCACGCGGGCCCAGTGCGGGTTGGTAGATATCACATGTCTTCGAATTTTTGGTTCTAAGACATGCGGGTTTCCTCACGATGTTTTCCTTCACAGTTTTGAGTCCCTATATAAATACATAGCATACAAATAATTACTAACTCTCCCTACTTACTAATTAACATATTTATACATAGAAATACTGACTAATACCTCCCATAAAATATACAAACGTCAGTAGAATAAATTAATGGAAGACTTTAATTTATGTGTACATCTGATTACTTACTAACTTGAACTAAGTACTGTATTTCTTGATTCTCCTGACAAAGTACACCTTTTACTTTTGCTATGCAAATAAATCTTGGTACAACCCTATTGAAACCGGAATATAAGGTGGACACTTTAATATCCTGCGCGTGAGTTCGTGTTGTGACCACACGTCAGATGTAAGGAGGATTTTCTTGAGATTACGTGCCCTGTAGACTGAGTTTTGTGATTAGAGGGGTCAAAATATTATTGTTTGTTTGTTGAGAGAAACAAAAAAAATTGTAGTACGATAGTTTTTAGAGGAATAGGAGATTAGAATGTTTGAATGGAAACTTTTCAGGAAAAGTGGCTCAGTAATAATAACCGCACGGATCTATCGGCCAAGTTAAGCTACGCTTGCCGCGGTCGGCCGTGGATAGGTGGCCATCTTTACATACCGAGACCCCTTCGTGCCTCGGAAAGCACGCTAAGCTGATGGTCGTGGATCTTTGAAAGTCGTTATGGGTCGTCAGAAGTCCGAAAGTCTGACAACCAGTCTTAGCAAGGGGTATCGTGTTACCCAGTACTGGGTTGTTGAGGCCAGATAGGCAGTCACTCTATGTAAAATACTGGTATTTAGCTGCATCCGGTTAGACTGGAAGCCAACCTCAAAAGTGGGAAAAGGCTAGGTAGATGACTACATACTTGCTATAGTAATTTGGTTGTCTTCTACAGTAAAGATCGGTAATAGAGCCGAGTTGATTATTGATCCGTTTCTTGTGAATTTGAGAATAGATAGTGCCAGAATGATAAGAGAAAAAAGTACGATATTACCAAGATTTTGAAGGAAATTCCTCCCTTTTTTCCAAAATCATGGCTTACCCATCCCATGAGTCACCCATGCCGAGGCTAATTTGTTATTACTCTTATTACTGGCGCTTATATCTTATAAAATTTGCATCCATATTGAATAGTCGACATACTGGACACTGGTTGAAGGCTTGGAGGTCGAATAATTTAAGTCGCACTCACCTTCCGGATCTGTCTGTAGGTATCTTAATTAAGAGATCTTTTCGCTTCCTTGAAGGCTCCTTGTTTGCAAATTAAATTAAAATAATAAATACATTATTTCGAGTGCGAAAAAATATGTTGGGATTAATTTACTACTTGATTTTTATAAATTGCAATTTTATTTACGTATCACTTTATTATAAATTGTAACTGCGTGTGTCAGTCTTTTCCTATTGTCAGTAATTAATAAAACCGCTGTTAAATAAATATAATGATGCACTGCCTACCTACTAGATTTTGGAGTGGATCTATTAAGGTAGTAAACTTGCTGCCTGGCACTAAAGGCCTAGGCACTAGATCTCCTCTCTTCGAGAGGGAGTCGGCTATAATCCACAACGCGGGCTCAGTGCGGGTTGGTATATGTCACATGTCTTCGAATTTTTGGTTCTAGGACATCCTAACCGGCGGGATTCCTAACGATGTTTTCCTTCACCGTTTTGAGAGCAGTGGTGATGAAATTATTTACATCAAAGTAAAGCGCCTGGCTGGGTTCGAAACTGCGACCTACAACTCGTAAGTCAGAGCCGTTATCACTAGGCCACCACTGCTCTTGATGCGTCTGTATACAAAGACATTATAATATCACAGACGTCAGCACATCAAGCTACTACAATCTGTCAAATTTCTTTAATAGATTTTCAACTTTATCGCTAAAGGATTAGGTTCAAGTTTGATTGGGAAAATTTGACAGATTCGGCTAGCTTGATGTGCTGGCGTCTGAACATAGAAAACCGCTACAACTACTTGGTGCAGTTAGACTTCAAGGTCTAACAGCCTTTGTCTAACCATCATAATTAACCAAAGTGTCGGCAGGTTGCTAATCTGCTAGTCTGCCACTAGAGGTCACTGACCTATAATGACTGTACACACAGATGATCGGCAGTGCAGTTTGTTTACGCTGGTTATTTTGTAAACATTGGTTTAGTTGAGTCGATTCTAATGGCTATGTTCATTATTTATCAGCCAGATAAGTTTAGTTGACTTTGACCGCAAAACGTAAATTGCTATTGTCATTGTTTGGAAGAAAATTAATTGATTGCATTCACGTGTTGTCAGTACCAGGTAAAGTAAGCTTCCGCTTGGGTTTGGGAATTTCCGACAATTTCAAAGTCCCGGGACACGAGACAGCCTAGAGGGTAAACCTTTTTGAAGAATTTTAATTGAGTTAATTTCTGGTGAAACGTATTAAAAAAAAGGGACTTTTTTGTAAAAATTAACATTTATTAAACAGAAAATTAAATCTTCAGTCTTAATAATTGCTTTGTTCGTTTCTTTTAATCACACACAAATTCACTTTTAAGCAGTTAAATCTTATAGTTATAAAACGAACTTAGTTAAAAGTCATCAAGACGAGACAAGATTGTCGAAATTGTTAGATTAGATACCAGAATTACTCGATAATAGTAAAGTTATTAAGAACTAGTTTCTTAATAACTTTACTATTATCGAGTAATTCGGGTCGAGACTCGAGACGAGACAAGATTGTCGAAATTGTTAGATTAGATACCAGAATTACTCGATAATAGTAAAGTTCCGACCCGAAACTAGACCCGAAAGTCCCGGAACTAGAGACAACTAAACTTACGAAAACTCCCGAGACTTCGAGACACGAGGGACCCAAACCCTCACACCACGCCTGCACCCATAGTACACCCACATTTGGCCAGTTATGTTTAAGTCCCACGTAATAGATGGCGAGCCTATTGCCATCAACCGGGCACAAATACGGATTATCCGGAAAGGAACCTGAGCTACTGACATAGCTTGCAAAGTAAGCAAACTGAAGTGGCAGTGGGCTGGCCATATTTGTCGAAGGACCGATCGCCGGTCGAGCAGACGAGTCCTGGGGTGGAGACCGCGTGTCGGCAAGCGTAGTGTGTGACGCCCGCAGCTAGATGGACGGACGACATAAAGAAGGTGGCTGGGACAGACTGGATGCGGAAGGCGGAGGACAAGGTGTTGTGGCGCAGCCTGGGAGAGTCCTTTGCCCAGCAGTGGACTGCAATAGGCTGAGTTGATTGATTGATATTGGGCACAAATCTAGACTCCAGACTACTGAGAAGTTCCAGAAGTAAAATCCCAATAACACTTTTCTCGACCTGATGCTCGGCAACAGCGCATGCGCCCACTAGACTAACGAACCAGTATAGAAGTTATTTCTATTTGCGTTATTTACGTCTACACACTGAAAGTAAACATAAAATAAGCCATTACATTCCTTATAAGATAAAGTATTTACTTTTAAATACTTACGCACTAATACGGCACACAGTCACACATTACCTTCAAGCCATCGTGTACCCACTGCCGTATTCCATATAGGGCAGTCTACACAAACGGTGTAGGTCAGGTATTAGATAACACAATGCCGGTAAAAACCGCTGATGTGATCTGCGCTTTATGTTTTATTAAGAGCAGGTTTGTATTGTGGTAATTAGCGAGGTTGGCTGATGTGGATAGCCTGATGTGGATTTAATTGTGTTTTCTGTCAACAATATTTTTGTTTTTTTTTTTGCAGTATTTAAATTTTTCTTACTAAGGTTAACAGACAAGTATGGAAAAAAAGAACATGTTGCGCCGACCTTAAATAAATTATCACACTAGAACAAATATCTCCCGTGCCCCCGACTCATGGTACAGACGCCAGCACATCAAGCTACTACAATCTGTCAAATTTCTTTAATAGATTTTCAACTTTAACGCTAAAGCATTAAGGTTCAAGGTTGATTGGGAAAATTTGACAGTTTCGGGTAGCTTGACCTGCTGTCGTCTGTACTAGAAGTACCAGTAGGGTTTTAGTCGGCAGGAGTTTGACATAACTCTCGGCTCTTATCAGATGGAGGGTATTCATGAGGAATTCTCCACGGAAAAAATAGGAGAATGACGATTAAAAATTTTCTCCCTGTGCAAAATTGCTTTTGTCAGACCAGCAGCAACAAAAACAATAAACCGTTAGCGACCTTTCTTATCAAGAATCAAGTCTAAACGACTTTTGATTTTGATTTTAGATAAGAAAGGTCAAATTAGGCTGAGAATCAGCACGATTCGAACGTCAAAATTACAAAAGACAGTCCCCCAAAAACGACCGCCCTTCACCACTTCACCACCACTAGTGCTGTCCCTTTTCTACTGCTTTCTGTCCTTAATTGAGGACTATCAGCTTTAGATACCTACTTGGCCTACAAAACAGCCATGCTGTAGATTCTTGTATTCCAGATTATCATTTACTAGCTGCACCCCGCGGTTTTGACCGCATAAATCTCGATCCCGTGGGAATACCAGGGTAAAAAGTATTCTATGGCCTAATGCAGATCATGGTCTACCCATGTGCTAAAACTCATCCAAATCTATTAAGCCGTTTTAGCGTGAGAGCGTAACAAACAAACATACAAAAATGAAATATTTTCTCTTTATAATGTTAGTTTAGATTTCACTTGGAAGGTAATGCAAACGCAGCTAACATAAAAATACGATTCACAGCATCAGAACACTGCACCTCACATCTACATTCACACAATTAACAGTTACAAAATCTCACGAGATCGTGCCCAACGAATTCGTATCATACTGTGTTCATTAGTTTATCACTAGAAGACGAGCAAACAAGTGCACCATAGTGCTAAATCAGATCCATAGATCGTTAGCGGATGATTAACGACCGTGGGAATGCGCCTGCGCGCCTCTGGGAAAGCGAGATAGATCATGGATCGAAGATTCCGGTTTGGTGGTGGAAAAACGATCAGGATATATATTTGAAATGGACGAGGATTGGAAATTGAAGACGTGTTTTTGAGGACGGGAAAGGCAGGGTTTTAATTGGAGGTGTTAAAATGTGTCGAAATATTTTAAGTGCCTCACTGGACATGGCATGATATTTGGCAGCATTTGGGCACGAAATAAATGTCAAGACTAGAAACTTTTTATTAGAATTATACCAAAAATAATTTATAAATCAAGTCTCCACTTGGTCGTTTGAAGCTGAAGGAAAACATCGTGAGGAAACCGGCATGTCCTAGAACCAAAAATTCGAAGACAAGTGACATCTACCAACCCTGTAAAAATTAAAACACGATAGGAACGATGGATGGATTGTGTAGCCAGAAAGATGATAATAGCTAATAGAGTTGAAGAAGAGGAAGACATGTTTCTCCCCAAATAAATATGTAAGTATATGGTATGTGGGAGGATGTTGATTTAACCTTCAAAACGTACTTAAATGCTTCAATTAGACTTCCTAACTTTTCCGTTTCTTTTCCTATCTCCTTTACAGATTTCTATTCAGTATCGTGACAAAATGATTTGCATGCCAAAGGTGCTATATCTCAATAATTTAACAAATATTCCATGTAAATCGCAGTCCGTTACCAACAAAGTACAAGTCACTTCTTTCTCAGATAGATCGTCGTCCGGCACGATCTAAGAATCGTGCGCGCGCGCCGAACAATTTATTGTCGGAATAGGTCGCTGTCCTAATTGCATCGCACTTGATTTTGATTGTACACAACCGTTCTTGATTGGTGGATCTTGATCTGTCTCTTTGTGTATTTTCATGATCATTTTGCATTACGATAGTAGATGAACTTCGGGCTGTCTGTCGTAATGGTTTTATGTCTTTGTTAGAGAACAATGGATGAAGATGCCGCTGATTTGCGATGTTCTACTTAATTCTGTATATCTTGAGTTTATTCGTGCTATTGAGAAAACTTGTTTAGAAGCATGAGTGTTCTTTAAAAATTTACAATTATCTGATGTAAACGTATGAGCGGTCTTTATTAGCTTGGCTGTTTGATGTCTGCCCTCAATTTGGGAAGAGTCCAATTAAGCAATATCGTAGTGAGTTCTGTGATCGATACTTTCAAATTACAACCATTGATCGTTTAATTTTATTAGTTCTTCGCTTTTGAGGAGACAATGAGAGCGAGTTTTTAGCGAGAAAACTTTTGTTCGTAAATGTTTCCGATTTCTAGACGCTTGCTACGTAGGTACACTAATACGTAGGTATGTATAGTTTAACTCATCGTCCATCTAAACCACAGAAGCCATGCGGGTAGTTGTGGTTGACGAGTTTTTGTGGTTTCCATTGTGCGTGTCGACGGAGGGACATCCCTCTGTGACTCACAAGGCACTTAGTGCACCTATTATAATAAATATCACGAATTACGCAGTCTGCATGGCTATTCGAATTGTCTTCTTCTTATAAATATTGTTAAAGAAACTGGAAACTGGTCGCATGTGAAACTTATTTCTTTGCTTGACACGTCGTTGGTTTCATAGTTTACTGCTGTGTAACCTGACCTTTTAATTTCTTTTTCTTCTTCGTTTCGAGTGGATTCCTGATTGTCCTTAGAAAACAAAGATCGTTTCGAAATCTCAAGTGGAAAGTTCAGTTGCTCTTTTTGTACCGATTGTAAAATATTTGACTCTTTGATTTGTAGCTTGGATGCTTTTTTATAAGCCTTTGGTACTTGTCTTTTCGTCTTCTTTCGTCACCTCTTCTGTCCTTTCCACCACTAATTCAACTATACTTCTTGTCGTCTTCCATTCTTCCTTAATCCATTTTCACATTCCCGTTCGTAACAACTATGGCTTTTAATCCATTCGTGGCTAAAGGTGCAATTTTAAGCTGACATAATAATGCTCCCAAGTGTGAAGATTATCTATGGGTACCTAACGGGTCCTAACAAAAACAAAGTAACTACTAATGCAGATATTCATTACTATCTCATTTGTCATTCAACGAGCATACTTCACGATCACGAAGCGCACAGAATAAATTAGAATTTAGTAGTAAAAGAGAAAGTTTCTTCACAATGGCGCGTAATTAGCGTTAGTTTGTGCTAACTTGAATCATTCCGCCGTTATTAGGCCGTCACGAGTTGTATTAGATTTTCCTTTTTTATCGGCAATTTCTTTAGAGTTCTTGGAAAATGGAGTTTACTTGGATTACGCGATTATGTGGTTTTTCACCTACTACATATATTCATGCTACGATTTAGTTTTGTAACACTTTGTTATGCCGTTCTTGTTGCCGTGCCGTTCGTTCTTCGTCTTTATTATTACATTTAAGTATCTTTTTGTATTCACGTGTTTCTATGGCAAATATACCTATTTTTACCATTTTTGCTTTAACCATCGTATATACGGTATTTACATTTTCAAAATGGCACTCTTCTATATTAGATTTTCACTCTGACTTTAATATTACTTTCTCTCCTTCATATGTCAACCTCAATCCCTATTTATCATATCGGGTTTATTATGAAAGCTAACTCCCAACACGGGTTACTGTGATCATAGGTGACGGGATACGTTCGACTAATCCTGTTCCACTCCAGCGCATGTTGCGACTGCGACTAATCGCGTTAATTTGCGTCTAGCTGCAATATATTGAGGCGTGGACGTGGTAAAGTGAAAATGAAGGAGAGGTTTCTTAAGCATTGTAACATTAGATATATTCAATAACCTTGAATTTGGTTGGGTAACCTCGAATTCCATTACAGACTAGTTACTAAGCAACATCCACGTGGTTATTTGATCCTTAAGGTAAGGGGTTAGGCTGTGGTTGTTGCGCACTGATGGATAAGTGGCTATCCTTCGTGACACTTCCGGGTCTCGGTGGTGAACACTGCAAACCTTTGTTCAACGAATACCTAATGACAGTTTTACGGGGACTTTAAAATATTAGACTAAATCATCAAAGTTCTAATCAGAAAGCCAATTCTCATAATTTGAAACGTCAAAAGTCGTTCAAAATCTAGTCGCAGTCTCGTCGAAAACCCCAAAACTTGTCATAAATGTAGAGAAATTTTGTGTTGTGAAAATGTATTTTTGACAGATTGAGACTGAGATCAGACTGTGAATGTTCTTAAAATTACGAAAATTGTCCCTCAGGCATCTGAGTCTGTTAACGGACAAGGCAAGTTTGATTATGCAAACTGTTTCCTAATACACCTAGGTATTTATACCGATGCTGGTTTATAACACAATTTTTAAACTTAAATACGAACCAAATCTAGGTAATTATAACGGCTATACCGCAATTAAGATAGTTCTATGTATAGTCAAAACGAGTGTCCCACAAGTCACATATCCTAGGCACACCTTTGCAATCATTCGCAGCTCCTCGCCAGTTTTGATTTAGTGCAATCTGTATCGAATCGTAGTATGAAGACTGGCAGCCGTGCGCCGGCACACCTTGCGTGCCTATTTGTGACCTAAATTAACTTGGTGGCTGGAAAAGTAGACCTATAGATTACCTATAGGTATATGGATGCTAATGTCACGAACTTGTTCCTGTTCGAGGTTTTGTGGGTGTTGCTGTCGTTGCGGGCAACATTCAATTTAATATTGTTTTTGATAATGGCAATACTTTGTCAGACCTCGACTGTCAAGATCGAAGTTACTGGTTTAGAGTTTATCACCACCAAAAAAGAACATAAATGTAAAAACCGGCCAAGTGCGAGTCGGACTCGCCCATGATTGGTGATGGGTTCCGTTACGTTACGATTTATGACGTATTAAAAAAAAACTACTCACTAGATCTCGTTCAAACCAATTTTCGGTGGAAGTTTATATGGTAATGTACATCATATATTTTTTTTAGTTTTATCATTCTCTTATTTTAGAAGTTACAGGGGGGGGGGGACGACGACACACATTTTACCACTTTGGAAGTGTCTCTCGCGCAAACTATTCAGTTTAGAAAAAAATGATATTAGAAACCTCAATATCATTTTTGAAGACCTATCCATAGATACCCCACACGTATGGGTTTGATGAAAAAAAAATGTTGAGTTTCAGTTCTAAGTATGGGGACCCCCAAAATTTATTGTTTTTTTTCTATTTTTGTGTGAAAATCTTAATGCGGTTCACCGAATACATCTACTTACCAAGTTTCAACAGTATAGCTCTTATAGTTTCGGAAAAAAACGGCTGTGACATACGGACGGACAGACAGACAGACAGACAGACATGACGAATCCATAAGGGTTCCGTTGCCATTTGGCTACGGAACCCTAAAAAGGGGCCAAGTTCGCCGATAAATTAATTGATAACTCAATAAATAAATAAGTTGCATCGAGTCACAAGTAACTACCAAATAGTTTATTTATTTATTTATTTATCTTTAATTCAGGTAGATAGAACCCATAAATTTTTAGTATTCCTTAACCTATGTTAGTATAATAGAATTAACACATAACTAATAATACTTAATTTCGCCACCTCACGGCTACACCTGGCAACAGTACATGCACTGCGCACAGGTGCCCCATAAGGCGGCCTTCAGTCTTACTAGCAACAACGCTCAGGAGACTGTTGTCGCCACCCCGCATCCGACGCAGCAGTGAAGCGGATCTTTTACGAATAATCGTAAAGAAGTCATCTGTACGCGCTGCTGCGAACATCCCTGATGCGCTACAGAAACGAGGTAGCGCCAGCAATATCCTAAACGCATTGTTGTATTGCACACGCAGGTAATATTTATTATATATATATATATATATTATTCCGTTTAATATTTATTATAGTTCTACTACAAGATCTCGACAGCTACTTGCCTAGCACGAAGCCTTGATATTATTTTTAAGTTCAAGAGACGGTAGGTATTGACGAGGTGCAGTCTCTACGACTCAATCAACTTGTTCGGAAAGTGAAGCCATGAAGTAAAACAATTTAGTACTTATATTTATGTACAGTAAAGTATTGAATTACTTTATAGAGCCACTTCAATCATTTTGCTAAGATATTATGAATTTATATACTTCGTTCTAGGGTTCTCACACCACAACGATGCCTTAGTTTATTGACAAGATGGATTCCGTTCCATACAGTGCAATGATACGCTTTCAAAAGGTAAACTGTTGTGATTGTTGTCTTTTACTCATTTCTTCTCTAGTATATCCTTATAGGAAACACTACCTCATCTAGTTTTTTAAATATTATTGACGTGTAAAAGTGTTTGCGAGCAGTGATGACCCAGTGATAACTGCTGCGACTTCCGAGTTTTTAGGTCGTGAGTTCGAACCCAAGCAGGCACTTCACTTTGTGTAAATTAATTCATCACCACTGCTCTCAAAATAATGAAGGAAAACATCGTGAGGGAACCAGCATGTCCTAGAACCAGAAATTCGAAGACATGTGACATCCGCCAAATGGGCCCTCGTGGTGAATTATGGCCCACTGTCTCTCACAGAGAGGAGGCCTGTGTCCCAACAGTGGGAACATTATAGGCTGTTTATGAAAACGTGTTTGTATAAATCTAGATATCTACTTACGGAAATAAATATCATTTATCATTATTATCATTTAGTTCCCTTTGTGATCTGGATTTTGTAGTAGGCTGCGAGGAAGCTGACAGTGAAAAATTTTATAACCAAAAAGAAATTCGATACTTAGCATTAATTTTAACTTTAATGTTTTAATGCATAAAATAACTGAATGTTAACGCTTACCTTCAAGCAGAGAGATAAAGACGTCTATTTTGTTAGGCCAGCAGCCCTATCTTCAAAATTCCATAGATTATAAAAGCGTGCGGTGTAGACAATTTCAGATATTTATTGCGTCGGTTGCGTTTCGGTCGGTCTAGATAAATGCCAGTAATCTAGTTGGAATAGGGTCCGACCGTACGCCTGGAATAAAAGGAAGTGTATCTATTTGTGTTGTGCAAATATCAGAAACTGATAAACTGATTTTCGTGTTGTTGGAGTTCGTGTTTTGAGGTGAGGAGAGGAATACAAAATGTTTAAGGTGTTTTGCATTGAGACGATTCTAGAGGGAGGTTTAAAATGTTCAGCAGAGGACGTCTTTCAATTGAAATAGTGTTGAAAATGTTGATTTCTGCTACTTTTGCCTTTATTCAAGGACATCTATTGGTATTTCTTTGTGTCATCTAGAGAGATCTGCGGGGAAATTGCATAAGTAACCTACTATCAGTAGCAATGGGGTTAATTTTGACAGTTCAACAACATTCATTGCGTTATTTACGTTGTTGAGCAGACACATTTTTCGGACATATGAAGCAATGGATTAG
This sequence comes from Apamea anceps, assembly GCA_951799955.1. Classification (NCBI taxonomy): domain Eukaryota; kingdom Metazoa; phylum Arthropoda; class Insecta; order Lepidoptera; family Noctuidae; genus Apamea; species Apamea anceps. The sequence goes on from OX637511.1 coordinate 3,217,527, forward strand.
CAATATCCTTCAAAATGATTCAGATCGAGATTGATAGTGTTTTACGCAATTAGGGTGTTTGTTACTCTATCACTCAAACAGAGCTGGACAAATAGCCTGGGATCTGGAAAAGGACAGGCTACTTTTCATCCTGGATCGCAGACGAAGCCGCGAGCAACAGCTAGTCTTGCCACAAACTTTTTTGCTCATATTTGCGTACCAATACTCATCCTCTTAACCCCGTCACGTAAAGGGCACGCGCCTAAAATGGCAAACCAGTTACAGGATACAAGAAACAATTTCTTTTTACAAAAAAAGTATATTTTTGAAGTGTAAAATAAACAAAACTTGACGTAGCAGAAAGGATGGGACTTGGAGACTCGGGGTCAATACGACCCGAGGTCAGAAGGACCTCTCACAGCTGGATGCCTGGTATTAAGTGTCTTAAAAAAGAAGGAGGTATTTTTCGACTTCTCATATTTTCTGGTGTCGCTTGTCGGATAGTCCTTGTACTTATGTAAATTGAATGAGTTATTTTCGATAGTGGCTTGGTAGATGTATTGGACAGGGAATTTATGGAAATGTGAAGATTTATGAATAATTTTATTTTGCCCTCTGATCCCGTAAATCTTATGTTGATAAATCAATTGTAAACGAGGTGTTGATAAATTATTGTGGATTAACTTTTACTATTAGCTTGCATCATCCCGCTGCTGGGCAAAGGCTCTATGGCTTCCAGCTCTTTCGATTCAGGGCTAAAGAAGACCACTGTTCGTTTTGTTTTCTCCAGCTCGTGTGGATATGAAACTGGTAGGTGGTATTTGCTTAATGATTGATTTCGAGCCTCAAGATACAGACTATAGGGTAGCGGGATCGTCCGAAAGGGTTACCGCTGCCCTGGAACATAAAGGGCTAAGGAAGGAACACGGGTGGGTTTTAGTCAGTAAGAGTCTGACACTCCCTCCGCTCCACCCAGAGCGGGAGGATCATTTGATGATTTCCCAACCACAAAAAAAAAAAAGATACAGACTATCTGTATAGTTCGGGGATCACTCAGATATATTTTATCCGTGGAATAAAATTGATGTCTGACAGAACTGACAGTTCTAGTATAGCAAAACTGTAAAAAATTCAAAATGTATTCTAAGATAAGACTCATTCTGTGTATAAAAGTTTGGTGAATTTCGGAATGAAATGAAGAGCCGAGTCTTCAAAAAAATACTATGACCAACTGAACTGGTTTAATTTCGAAATCAACCGTTGAAACAATCGAGGCTCCTTTTCACTTAATAATTACTTACTACAATACACACTTACAAAGAAGCCGCTTTTAATATAACAAGTGCGAGTCGGACTCGCCCACGAAGGGTTCCGTACCACTAAGCAAAAACGCCGATAAAAACACGTTTCTTGTATGGTTTATAAAAATATATATAAGGTACATAAAAAACCAATAGAAATACACACTGTGAAATTTTCAACTGTCTACCTTTTACGGTTCACGAAAAACGGCCCGCTGCAAAAACGCAAAAAAAAAACACTCCACGTTTCTTGTGTGGAGACCCTCTGGTTTATAATTTTGTTTATTTTATTATGTGTGACAGCGGAGGCTTAGTAACACGATTTTGTTGATACTCTTTGGATACGGTACCCTAAAGACGAGAATAGATACAGTTAATTTGATAACCATCGGTATTCGGTGTAGCAGGAGTCATAACGATCACTGCGAGATAAAAATCTCAATTATTTCAACAGCTAATGAGCTTCCCAATGGAGTTTTATAATTTTTGTTTCCTTGAGTATTACTTAATTGTTATTGTTTTTTCTTTTTGTAAGGATATTATATTGTACATTGGGTAGCGAAGGTGCATCGATGTGTATCTGATCTTGAGATTTGTTATTCGTTTAAATTTTTTATTTTGTGCAAACGCGTTTCACTTTTGTTAATATCGTGAATGCGTGACCACGATATTAATGAGTGTACATTGTTTTTCTTGTTCCATATTTTTGGTTTAGTGATGCGTATTCTATCAACATTTCTAATGGTTTATGTTTGCCATTTGCCTCTGTATTACGATGTTATTAATGTACAAATAAATACTAAAATATAAAGATGTTCACTTTGTGAGTTTGTGTGTAGGGAACTAATGATCCTATACCGAAAATTCTTTCACTAAGAGAATCTTAGTATTGCCGAGTGTCGTAGGATATATATTATTTTATGTTATAACAATAAATTTTACGCGGACGAAGTTGCGGACAGGTCAGAAGCTAGTTACCGATAAAAATAATCACTTAAAACAAAACTGAAAAGTTTTCTGAAAGAAAAGCTGACAGCCCTTTTTTCTATGGGATTTTGTATGAACTATTGTTTGGACAGGACCATGTCTGTCGGGTCAGTGGGGTCAGCTAGTTAGGTACCTAAAAATATTATCACTACGAATGACAGAAAATTGGTTATTATAGCACAAGAAGCTACTATCGTAAACGACCCTCTCATCTCTGAACTACCAACATAAAGTTCACGAAATCTATTGCAACGGTATTTAAACCAACTGATACCGTTCACAAAGAAACGATTCACTTAAAAAACTTACACATAAAATATAAATACGACGCGATCAAAATTATAATCAATTCAGCTTTATCACTGGTTGATAATGCATGTAGTGTCGTGGAGTGCATGTCATACGGTTATCGGGTGATGAACCTGCAGGGGCGGATTAGGACGGAGTAGGTTTGTACAAATACTTTTTCATGTCAATCATATTTTAAAACTAGATGAATCGGTCGTTTACATAATTATTGATGACTACATCGTCTCTTGTTCCCTCGACCGATGGGTGTTAGCATGGGCAGGTGATGACCTGCCCATGCTAACACATCGTTTTCGCTTAGCGTCCTTTCTGACTTTTTCTCTTTTTACTCGGTTCCTAAGGGTCATAGCGTGATGTTAAATAACCTTCCTCAAGAATTGGGCTATCCAATGAAAAACGAAATATTCAAATCCGACTGGTAGATCCAGAGATTACCCCCTACATACATACAAACAAACAAACAAACAAATTTTCTCTCTTTATAATATTAGTATAGATACTTAAATTTGATCCATTTAAACCGGATTTTAAGTTAAGAAGATAGTGTTGTAATAACAAACCGAAATGTAAACATAAATGGCTGCCGTGGGCATTTGATTGTAATCATTCGTCATGAATCAGAGATACAGAATGACAAAACATTGCTATGTTTTCAAAATCTTTCACATCGCCAACCTTCAATTGAGACATTAAGTAGTAAAGTTATTTCGGTATCTAAACATCACCAAAATACCAAAAATAAACCCAATAAATTGAGCCATTCATAGCCATAAAGTTATCAGATTGCACCTTTCGCACGCGTGTACCGCGGAGGTCGCATGCATGCACCCGTCGCCCCCGCGGCCCGGTCCCTTGTCCGTGCCTGTCAACAAAATGATTTATACTGGTCATACAAACTCGATAAACTATTTATGGTGAACTCGAAACAAAAGCTTTTTTAAACAGTTTTTTGTTCTCCGTGTGTGTTCGATGTTGGAAACAAAATGAGTGAATTTTGGACGTGCAATACTGGGATTTTGTTATTTATTTTTGTCTGACAGTCTGGGAAGGGTATTCAAATATAATCTGTGGTCAAAGCTGTTGTCAAGTTATTTGATTGGATTTTGTTATGGCTGACATTCGATGACAAGGGCTAACATGTAATTAGACAGCAGTTTTATAAATGAGAGATTTTATCACTGGATCAAGCTTTTTTAAAACGAGATAGTCATATTTTCAGCGTATTATTATCGATTGGTCAAGTTATGTCGTGATGAACCTCTGCAAACTTTATTAATAAAAAACTATCTTACTAATACTATAAACGTGAAAGCTTGCATGGATGGATGGATGGATAGATGGATGGATGAATGTTTGTTACTCTTTCACGCAAAAACTACTGAACGGATTTGGATGAAATTTGGTACACAGATAGTTTATAACCAGGATTAACATATATGATACTTTTCATCTCGATATTCCCACGGGATCGAAACTTATGCGGGTGAAACCGGGGGGCGCACCTAGTAGTACTATAACATTTAAAAAAATATTACAATATATATGTTTAAGCGGAAGCTGGAGGCGAGCCTATTGCCATCAACCGGGTATAATCTAGAATCCGGGTTACTACTGAGAAATTCCAGATGGGAAAAACTTAATATTTTTACTAAGTATTTTGCATGCAATTGATACACGATGTTGTATAGCTAAACATGTGGACTATATTATATTACCAAACTGTAACACCTTTATACCATGTTTAAGGCAAATAAAGACTTATCTTATCTTATCTAATAACACTTTGCCCGATCCGGGAATCGAACTCAGGACCTAATGCTCAGCAGTAGCGCTTGCGTTCACTAAACCAACGAGAACCGTTAGACAAGAAAAACTCATCGATATCGAATAAAATAGCGATTTTCCTGAAAAACAAAAGAACTAAGTTTCAAAAAGTTGCTGAATGATGTGGAAGTAGCCTATCTCTGTTCTGTATCATCATCTGCCTAGCCTTTTCTCAACTATGTTGGGGTCAGCTTCCAGTCTAACCAGATGCAGCTGAATACCAGGCAGGGAGGGGTCTTGTTATGTACAGATGGTCACCCATCCACGGACCAACCGCGGCAAGCGTAGCTTAACCTGATCGATCGTTATTACTTAGCCACAAGCTCCTCAACAACATGAGTAACTTAAAGTAATACCTACGGCTAGGTAACTAAGTATTATTCCTCCACAACCCAGATACTGGGTAATACGATACCCCTTAGTAAGACTTTCGGGCTTCTGATGACCCGTAAAGACTGTCAAAGATCCACGAATGACAGCCGGAACCAACAGCTTAACGTGCTTTCCGAGGCACGGAGGGGTCTTGATATGTAAGATGGTCACCCATCCATGAACCAACCACGGCAAACGTAGCTTAACCTTCGATCTACCAGTGCGGCTGTTATTACTTAGCCATGAGCCCCTCATCACTGTCCTTTATATCTATCTCAATATCTACTTGTCCCTATAATGATATTCATAGGTACACCAAACAATGGAACTTCTCAGAACGTTCTGCCATAACGTAACATTGAATATATCACCAAAATATTAATGCATTCATTCCTTTGTTCCAGGTACGGACGATTTCTAGGTAAAACTAGCCGCGATCGATATGGTTCCTGCACGTTAGCCAGGTAAACTAGAACACGTCGAGCTTCATAAAGGATTTAGGTACTTGAGTTCTAGTTGTGAAGTATTATATTCAGTAAGTTACCATAATAATTATTCATTGAATTTCTCTGTAGATTTTCATGAACTGTTATTTCATAACTATTAATAAAATTATTTTAGGGTAACTTAGGTAAAGGTTTAGAAAAGCGAGTGGATCCTTTGTACCAAAAAAGAACACTACGGCATCTGTTCGATTTAACAGGAAGGAAATTAAGTCAACGACATTTCTTTAGTGTTCAAACACATGATCAACACGCGTCAACTACAGCCGTCGACGAGTCGGCGACACGAGCGGCACGTTGTCTTCACTCATCATCTGCCTAGCCTTTTCCCATCTATGTTGGGGTCAGCTTCCAGTCTAACCGGATACAGCTGAATACCAGTATTTTACATGGTAAGTATTGTGTATTTGAGTATATGGTGCTCAAATACACAAGCGACATGTTGCCGTAGTTTCCTCTGCCGTTGACGCGTGTCGCTCGTCTGTATGCACACTGTCCTATACAAAACTTTATGGGCGAAAAGTTCGTTACGAACTGCCATGTCAGTGAAAAATTAATTTCCATTTTCAATAAAAATACCTAGATAAATATACCTATTCTTTAGCCCAGCTGATGCAAAGCTCGAGCATTGATCACCACGCTTGCCCATGTCGGGTTGGCGATTTCAGACTTTATTAACTATAACTTATAAGCTATAAGATGGCCCTTTTCAAAATGAATTCCCTTGAGAAACGGAGAGATATCCTGGATCTAAGGTTTATCTACAAGCTCCTCAGGAATAAGACTGACTGTCCTAAACTCCTAAGTAAAGTCTCTTTTCGCATCACTGGGTGGCCGAGATGCGAAACATCGGATGTTCTTCACGATCCGACATAGTTTACGTATGTGTGGGCACTGCAGTGGGTACTCGAACGAAAAGATGATTTGAATTTAAAGTTACTTTAATAAACTAGCAAATATCAACCGAAACGCACACTTGCGTCGGAAACAAACTAAATAATAAATAAATAAATAAATAACAACAGGTTTCCTCACGAGGTTTTCCTTCATCGACGTGGATGCTTTCTCTGAGGGTATTATCAAGTCGGTGAAGAAGCCTTTGCTTGAAGAAACCTTTACCCTGTCGTGGGACAACAATAGCCTGACTGCCTGATATAATTAACGAAAAGCATCTAACCAAACTTTCGTGGCACCAACACCGCAAGATAACACCAAACCCAACCTAACCAAAGACAAACCAACCACAGCCATCAATAAAACATTAAACGGGTGTATATCTCATTAGGATGCAGTCATAATAATTTAGTTTTAATGTCTAAGCTAAACAAAAGGTGCGCAGGAAATGTTTTGTGAACTCATAAGGTCGTAAAATGTGATGGCAAACGGAGCATGGCTCGTTTATGCTCAGTGTCATCCGCTGTCAGTGTGAGCAAGGTCTGTACTATGAATGAGGTTTATTTTGATTTAGATTTAATTGCTTCAGTGTTATTAAATGCATGAATATGAATGGGTTTGAGTGAACTGTTAACGTTGTCGGATGATTATAAAATCTGCTAAGCCTTTAGTTGGGAAAGAACGTAAAACGAGTTTATTCAGTTATTTTTTTTTTAAATGTTATTAACTTTTCGTAATGGCTCCAAAATTATACAATAAATTGCCAAAGTGTATCAGAAGTGAGGAAAATGTCAGCCATTTAAAAAAAAAGTTGTTCCTGTTTCTAGTTGAAAAGACGTATTACTCGATTGAAGACTTTTTAAATGACAAATTATGACTATATTTAATTTTCTTTGACATTCTTAATAATTAATAATATAATTCAATTACTTTATTGCGGCTCATGACATTTTTCAATTGCTTCATTTCTTTTATCCTAGACTTTATTAATTATGATAGTAAAAATAACCTGCTTACTAATTATATTTGTATGCCGATTATTGGCCGAGCATACAGATCAGCTAAAATGTATAAATAACACCTTTTTGTACTTATGTTCACAAATAAAGATTGATTTGATTTGATTTGATTTTTATCTGTACTAGGCCAGACTTTATTCATGTCCTCTATGATCTGATCATTGCAGTTTTTTTTAATAACTTATTAACAAAGCATGCGCGAGTTGAACCTGTTGTCCTGGACTTTGCCCAGTAAGCACAATAAAGGCTAATAAACAGACTGTACAGATACCCTCCGGAACGAGCATTACTTTATAAATTCTCCCACATCGGTCCCTGATAATCAAGAGAAATTATTAGTAGAAGAAACAATACTTAAACCAATTGCATTTCCTTTGTAACAATTAAACAAATAATTATCTACACTTACAACAAATGAGTCACTAGGAAACAGTCAACAAGAATGTCAGTCACCTCCCTACCTCATCAGTTTGACTGATCACTTGTCAATTGAAGACAAATGTTACAAACATAACATACATTGTTAACAAGTAATTATTGAAAACAGTTCTAAATAAGGAAACAAACGTGAGAAACACACATTACTCCCGTGAGTGGCACGACACGAAAACTCACTTGAGTTTAATTAAAATAATTAGCTCATTAATTTATATGCTGACATTTCTTACTATTCATAAAGTTCCGTATATATTACTTCTCGTAAGTATGTGAATTCATTGGGCGTTGCCGTAAATAAAACAAGAACTAAAGTACTAAGTATGAAACTCATCAGGACTGTGCAGGCTTTTATTTCTGTTTTTTTAATCAGTACGAGTAAAGTATTCATTTTGTTACGATTTCTTAGTTATTTTTTGACAGTATATATATAGCAAGCGGCACGATGCTGTAGGCTCAGAACTTTACACAAAATCAATCTCTAATCGCCAATAAATCTATAATGGTAACCCGCCACCCCGCATTGGGTCCGCGTGGTGGATTATGGCCCACTCCCTCTCACAGAGAGGATTCCTGTGTCCCAGCAGAGGGAACACGCCCGTAATGGTATGTTTTATTCAATTCCGAGGTCGATAATAATGAGATACAGGTCGGCCAATTTATTTTGTAAAAATGTTACCGTGAAGACTTAGGTGAAGTGAGCTGTCAATAGTGTCAATCTCTAGCTCAGGTGGAAAGACAATTCACATCAAGGCCACTTCACCTAAACTTTCACTTTTACAGAATAAATCGCCAAATGTCAATCTTTTAAGCCGTAAAACTGCGTGTCCGTAAGATTTTCAACTTTGTCTTTGGGTGATGGCAATATAGCGAGTCAGTGCCAGTGTTATGAAGTGTTGTCGTTTTTAAATGAGCAGATAAATCTATCTGCCGGTCAATTCTATAAAAATCTTACCGTGAAAACTTAGGTGAAGTAAGCTGCTAATCCTCATGAGCATGCCAGGGATCGCTAGGGATTGACACTATTGACAGCTCACTTCACCTAACTTTTTACGGCGAGTATCTTAAAAAATAGATCGGCTGTTCTTAAAATCTTTTATATTCTCTAAGTGGAAGGCTAAACACACAAAAGAGCTATAAATCTAGAGAAAATACAACCTATAAAAATGTGAGTATAAGATTTACGCAGCGAAGACTTCAATATACTAAAATGATGCCGTACAATACATTTAATATGTCCTAGGACGATATCTTTCCCTCGTAAAGGGAGAGAAAGCCATTATATGTATGTGAATTTAGTCTCTCGTGATGCGCTTTACAATCTCTCAAATCCTCAATATGTAAGATACAAGAATATACAAGATTCTAAAAATCTTTCGTCAGTTTTTAAACAATAATTAGCTGTTCTATACATTTTGACAACGTAGGTATAGCACATTTGTAGGAAAGAGCTGATTTGTGTTGTGTTAATAAGTTAATAACCTACGAAATATTTCAACTCTGAGAGGTCCAGAATCATGTACACAGAAACCATGGTAACAGGTTGTGCGTCGATTTCCTTGTCACCCTGTATTTCCTACAACAATAAAAAGTACTTTCAACTCCGCTACCTTCGATCACTTAACCCACACCCCCATCATGGGAACCGCCACATTGTTAATTAAGTATTCAACGTACAACTTATAACGTCGGTGTGACAAAGGGCGTACATTTCGCTTGCATGTGCTAAGTTACCTTTCTATTTCGTACCTTAACTTAAGTTAACGGTACTTACTTGAAGGTTTGTTTATGTTTACTTGGTTTACGGTACAAGATAATGTATGGGGTTGAGTGGTGTATTGATTGGACTTTGATGGCGCGGTAAATCAATGGTTAAGCTATGGATTCCGAGAAGAGAGCGGTTGCCGCCACAATTTACGGGCGAATGACGTCATTGAAATGTTATTTATGAAAGATTAATCAACATTTTTAATTTTAACATATTCGTATTTACATAATATACTCGTATGTATAAGCTGACAGACTTATAATAATACTAGCTGCGCCCCCGGGGTTTCACCCGCATAAGTTTAGATCCCGTGAGTATATCGGGATAAAAAGTATCCTATCAGATAGTTTATAACCGTATTAACACGTAGGATACTTTTTATTGCACTTTTCTATGAAACAGAAGATTTTTTTTTGATAACCGATGAAAAATTTCAACGCTATGAGGTCTAGTATCTTGTGCTTCTAGGATGCTTATCCGGTATGGCTCTTAAATCCTTTCCTATCCTAAGGGCACGTCTTCCCTACCATTACAATGCCTCCCGGTCTACTCCGTGATATGCAATGGAATCTGTAGCACCATGAAACATGAGGCTACAGGAGCTAGTGTGAATCTTGTGGTTCATTCGATTAATCGAGTCTGGTCAAACCACGCTGGGATCGGTGCAGTTCATTCATTCATTCATATAATGGGATTGTGTTTGTAACTGCCTGTGAGGTAGGAAAGACTTAAAGATTCTAACAAACCGTTAAAATTATCGACGTTTTCTCGTATGAAGACGTGAAAAGCATTGCTTGTTGCGTGTTGGCAATTTTAGGACATTAACCTCAGGCAATACTTCTACAGAAAGTTTAGTACTTTCCACAGGCTTGCAGCCAAGTTGCTTATTTATGCTTACAACTATATACCTAACGTTTAAATACAGCAACCTTTTTAAAATTCATATCCACACGGCATACTGAAACTAAAAAAAACCTCATATTCACCGAATTTTCGTTTGTAACAGCATAAAACCTTAATGCAGTCGAATTGAATTCCGCTAACTGTACGCGACATTGATCGATGTGATATTTTTACGAAACTGCGCGTGATTGGGTTCTAATATGCGAATCAGAAAGGGCCCGTACTGCATAATAGCCTCATTACGAACTCTTTAGTGACTTGCAATGTCTCATTATGTTTTTATACCGATTCATGTTACAAAATGAGTGAAGAAAGAGCTTTGAATTTTGTTTTAGATGTTGTGTTTTGTGTGTTTTGTTTTATTATGTTACACTGATTGCCTTTATACACCGTTAAATTTTGATCGTTTTAATCCTTAAAAGGGGTCATTCTGCATGAGTATATTAGTAGTTAAAGTTGTTCATAATGATGACATTATGCACAACTTTTACTACGGGACCAACCCTGAAATCGTGAAAAAAAATCAGTAGATCCATAGATTTATGTTCGCATAACTCGACATAATGTAGGTATGGATGAACAGATTTTTTTTTCATGAATTCAGGGACCCCTTTTAAGGATTAAAACGATCAAAATTTAACGGTGTATAGATACAGATAGGTATAGATACAGATAGGTATATACACAGATTGTAATCGTCACTAATGTAGTTTGTATTGTTATGGCATTTTATGACAATGTTGATGCTGTTCACTGTGAAACCCCTGTTCAAAACGTCAAGAATTTACGTAAAATACTTAAATACTAACCTGACTACCACAAAACAGTGTTTATCTGTTGTTTAGGCTAAACACGACATAATTATATGGACTTTGACATAACACTGACATTAAACACTCGTTCAACAAGTGTTTAAGTTTTTCTAGTAAGACCCATATTATTTAACTTAGATATGGCATAGAAATCTGGATGCTCTTACATGTCGACATATTAGTGTGCATACACACAAGCGACACCCGTTGACGCGTGTCGCTCGTGTGATGAGCACCTAGTAGAACGCACCCGGTAGAAAAAGGTCGGGTCGATAATTAATAAATAGATTATTACAAGCCAACTTCAATTCACTTCAAAGATACCTAAATACCTTTGACATTTTTAGCAGGAAACCGTCACTCGTCATGAGTCGGCTTTCCATGTTTATCATTTAAACACCATGTTACACAATCACACAGGAATCCCCTAAACAACATTTTCATGAATGCCAAACACACATAACTAAAACAATTGACGATTTCGTCACTCCCAGCAAAAACATTGGTCGGTGAATTGAGCAAGCTTGTGCCAGGAAACGCTGGTCAGTCGGGTAAGTAAAAAAGGTATGCGGCAGGAAGTGAGGTACAGGTGCGACGCGTCTGTCTGTCTGTCCATCCGAAACTCGAGACGGCCGAGTCACTACAGAGTTTCTTATGAAAGAACTTTGTGTTATAGGGCTGCTGGCTGATTTGGCACTTTTGGGAGTATTTTATTAACTAACATGTTGATTTGTGATATGAGGACAATTTTGCTGTGCGTTTTTTTGCGGTCGAAGTGGAGGTGCTTGGGGGAGGCCTATGTCCAGCAGTGGACGTCTTTCGGCTGAAATGATGATTGATGACCAGTTTTCTGGGCTGTAAAGATGTCAATTTTTTTTTAATACCATGTATTTTGAGCCGGCGAAAAGTAGCTGTACCTAAACTTCATTCTGCTTTTCTCCCTTGATACATGTGTACTATTGTATTTATAATTATGCGTTGTCAGTTGCTGTCATTATTTTCTGGTATCAGTTAGTAGCTTTAAGGTGTCCACTGCTAAACATAGGCATTGCCTATGTTAAATTAAAAATCAAAATACAGACAAGGTATTTTCAAATATCTTTGTAACCCACCACACTACTTCTAGGTGGCAATCAAAAATGGTTTCTAAATAGGCATTCTTATTAAATCTTCATTTATTTGCCTTTGCGGTATTTGCATCCACGCAACCTTCACCAGGCCATGTGTCGTATCTTGCTATGGCTTCCGAAATTCCTATCACGTCTAACCCAATTCTAACCATTGCTAAATAGATATACAATAACTTGTCTATCTTACGCCACTTCACTGACCGGTGCAGATCGCAATCACATAATAACCAGCAATTACGTACTTTATCGTTCAAAATCACGATTTTACGATATAATTGGCTATTATGAGTATTATCTCTCCCGGTAGCCCTACACCGTACAAGTTTGGCGACATTGCGCAAGCGCATAAATCTCACTGACTTGCACGATTGTTCTCACATAATCGTCGCATGATAAATTACAGTTTTTCAGCCGATCGATTCAATGAACTTAAACGGGAAGTGCTTGTTTTTTGTTTTAGTGCGTAATAAATTGATTGTGTTGATACGAACAGTTTGTTCACCTTTATACGTAATTAATTATAAATTAACCTGTAAGTTTGGTAGTTAACGGTGCTTTTTAATGTTAAAGCTAATTATTTATGTATTTCAAAATATTATACGTTCATTCCCGGAATGATCGTCATAAAAAATTAAAGGTAAATTCCAAAAACAGTTGCTCAAGGGACATTAACATCATCTGTTACGTTTCCAAACACATTTCCGAAGTTACAATGTTATTTCAACTCTAAAAGCTGCTTATTACTGCCATCAAAATTATACCTTCATATTGAAAATTAAAGAAACGACTTATTTAAACAATGCAGCAGGTGTGAGACACGTCCCTTCCCGACGATAATAATTACAGTTCGACTGAATACCAAGCGACTGATGTTCGATTCATTTTGAATATGTAACAAAAAGCCGACCAATCAGCAAGCTGGCGTTCGGCTCGTGCGCGCCGTAAGGAGTTTTTTTCTTAAAAACGTTCCCATTTTGTAGTTCTGTTTCCATTGCTTGTTTTTTATTGGTTCTTTATACATTTGAGTTAAGTATGGATACTCTTTTACGGTTGTTCGCAGTTGCTTCTTCCAGTTGATTGATTTGGATGCGACAGGTGCGTAGCGCAACAACATTTAATTGTTACAAATATGTTCGTAACGGCTAGAGTGGACCTTTTGTCGATGAAGTAAACGATAGGGAATGGTTTGATTGGTTGTTTTTTAGAGTTATGAAGTACTTTTTACTATAGGGAAACAAGTTATTGTAGTTAAGAATTTAAGCTTGTGGTTGCATTGATACTTAATGACTTTCGTAGTGTCTCTGAAAGGATGCCATAAGGAATGTTATGTTCTAGTCAAGTTTATAGGCGAATCGATAGTCTAGATAATTTAATACTCCATCTAGACTTTATCTAGTAGAAAGTGCTTCTTCAAAGACTATAAAACAGTCTCTTACGCTCTTAAACTAACATAAGGTAACTCATCATACCTTATGTTATGTAAACTACATAAGTATACCTACTTAAAAAATAAAAACATGTTCCAAAAGTTTTTCACACGACCACACAAGCATTCCTCCTGTTGTAGGTGTCATTACTTTAACACAACAGTTGGTCAAATATTTGGACGAGCTCAAATATGTGCAGGGGAAGCCTTACAAATATTTGCTCCAACGTGGGAACCAACTGCAGAAACATTTAAGGAGTTTTGGTGTCTTCCAGAATTTAAAATGAAACCTTGTCAAAAATTGGAAACTTGTACAGACGCCAGCACATCAACCTACTACTTACAATCTATAATAATAATAAATATCCCTGGACATACACAATCTGTCACATTTCTTTAATAGATTTTCAACTATATCGCTAAAGCATTAAGGTTGAAGGTTGATTGGGAAAATTTGACAGTTTCGGGTAGCTTGACCTGAGCTGGCGTCTGTACACACGGCTACACATCAAGCTATGCAAAACCAGTAAGTATTGGCTGACCGTTCATTGTGAGAAAATATCATACAAAGTGAGGCCAAGAAAAACTGGTTTTGTATAGCTTGACGTGTAGCCGTGTGTACAAGGATATTTTGCTTAGTTCATAGTAAGGATTTAAGGGGGGGGGGGGGTATAAGGTTCGTATCATAGGGCGTCTTGTATAGTTTCTGCTTACCCCCATGGGAAGAGGGCGGAAGTTTATTTATGTGTTCATAGTACTTACATATTTTCATAAATGTTTTGACATCCTATGTTTTTTGCATTTTCTGGTGACGACGATAATATTTACAAAAATATTATTTAAAGATTTCCAAGGTTTTTAGTAGTAAAATTTACAAGGGGTGGGTCAACAACAATGGCGGCTCTGTATGATGGCTGATAGCACGTTTGCACAATTTTATGGATTTCCGTTAATATTTATGGCTAAATGTGAGGAAACAGATGCTGAGGTGCTACATTGTCGTACGTGCCGCAATAATGGAGTGCTGCTGTAAGTATAATTTATCGAATGTATAAGCTGTTTTTAATAGTTTGTAAGCTGCCACAGGCGCCAGCCATCAGCAAGTGTCGCGAATAATTAAAAAAAAAAAAACAATATAAGTAAATAATATTAAAAAAAAAGAAATGCAAATGCAATGTGTATAAATAATATGCAGTAAGAGCCTGCGTCTTCCTAGAAAAGCAGTGGCCACAGCGTCTATAATTTACCGGCGGCATCTCAAAGGACATTGCTCTGCGTCCATACATTGTTGGCCCTGGAGCCAAGAGCATCGGATAATTATGTATTGTATTCTCTATCATTAGTAGATTCTTAAAAGATCTTGTATTTGTAGCGGACTAGCTGCAAAAAAGGTATATTTCAAAAAAAGTATCAGATTTTGAGGTTATAATCTAACCATAACAACGAATATTAAATGTAGGTACCTACGATTTTTCATAGCTCTGAGTGATTTTTAAGAAACTGAAAAGTAGGTAATATCATAATACCTACCTAGATAATTAGGTACCTATGCAGTTGTTTTTCTAAAAAGTGGATGCAAGTGCAAAATTAAAATGCATTTAAACTAACGACGCGACGCGACGTGACGTTCACAGCAAATCTAGGGATGTAGTACGACACCACACCAATAATCGATTTTTTCGATTAAGATTTACTGTGTTCTTAAATTATTTCAAACTGTCTGTTACATCACCTTTGTCATATAAACATTACAAGTATGTATGACAATGGTTTATTTTACGCCGAAAGAGAAATGTTATTTTTGTATTAATTGTCGTAAAAAATGAATTAGATAATCAAAATAAAAAGTTTTGATTACTGTATAATATTATTCTTACTACCTATTTAAATTGGAGTATGACTGCATACATAAAGTATTCTTATTAGGTTTTTAAAAATACACTTTAGAAAAGAAAACACAATCGATCGAATAATAATTCAATCAATCGATTATAATTGATTGGACATCCCTATTTCACTTCTGACACGACATGACATTAGGCGAAGATGGCGATCTAATGTTATTAGTCGCGTTAAATTCTATTAAAAGTACATTTTGGAATACAGCTAGTCCGTGATACAGAAGTATTTGCAACTTAAATAATAAAATAGGCGATTAATTATCGTTTAATCTGATACTCTTTATTGCACAGGGCCAATTTGGACATTGTCCTTTAAATGACGTCACTAAAATATTATTTATGAAACTAAGTTGGTGGTTTTTCTATAGAGCGTTTTTTGGCACCGTAAAATCAAACCCCGCGCTGTCATTTTCATGACAGCCATCTCTGGGGCCGTTATGTGGCGGAAACCGCTCTTCTAGGATACCGTAGCTTTACGCACTGTAGACGTTGTCAAAAAATGCGTTCCTTACATCTGTCAGGGCGACAATTCTAGTAGCTCATCATCAACATCATCAATTCAGCCTGGAATCATTCACTGCTGTTTATATGCCTCCCCTTTCTTCTGCCATACTTCCCTGTTCTGTGCATCTCTCATCCAGCCGATCGATTCTGTAAAAATATCACCGTGAAAAGTTAGGTGAAGTGAGCTTAGAGTTTGCTGTCAATAGTGTCAATCCCTAGCATTAGTTGGAATGACAGCTCACTCCACGCTCACTTCACCTAAGTTTTCACGGTGAGATGGTTACAGAATCGCACTGCAGGTGTTTTCCGCGACTTTGACGATATCCTCAACCCAGCGCGCTTTTAGATGACCCTGGTTTCTTTAGCCGAACCAAGATCAAATTCGCAAAACACTTTTTCCTTTGTATGAAACTGACATGTCTCAAGGGGGCCTAAAAAGGCCACTTTAGACAATAACTCTAAAAGCTATTCATTTCCTGAATTCCCAGCAGATCATAATTCCTCTAATTTTCGTAACATTTCATTTCATATTAGGTGTAAACATTTTTTTTTTAACGTTTCCCCACACTAGGAATTATTCCTGTATCGTGGGTGCGTTTACAAACATTTAAACTCACGTACACAAACAGCCAGACCCGGAACAACTACCTGTAGGCAATACAAATATTTGTTCCGTGCGGGAATCGAACCCGGGACACGCAGCGCAGCCGTCGATCACTCAGCCATTGCGCCAAACGTGTCGTCAAACATTGCCGCATGAAAAAAATAAAAACCGTAATTTATCAGTAAATTTTTCATTAAGTACAGTTTTTGTGAATTAAATTGGTTTTTTATTTTTTATTTCTACAGTTTAAATGTTATTTCATTGTGATATGAATTGCACACAGATCATATTATGAATTGTCAGTTTGTGACCATTTTACGATTTTTAATATGATTCATATTGTTATCCTATTATGATTCTGCCAAAGTGGCCTTTTTAGGCCCCAAGAACATGACATTCCTTCTGTCGGCCGCACTGTAAGTTTAACCTATCACCTGTTTCTTAAAATTATGTAATTTCCCTCCTACAAAAAACAGTTTACTCCTGCTACCATCACAGTTTAAGATAACATTTCCCGGAGCTATTTAATGAATACTTTATCAATACCTGTTGAGTGGTTTTTGAGATTAGCGTCCACATACGTGCCGGAAATTTGGCGCCATTTTATCCGTCCTTTCAGTAGGTAAGTACTGTGACGGGGTCGTTAATGAAAGTCGTATTTTATTATATACAGGGTGGCGGGACATCGGCGTGCAACCTTTACCATGGATTCAGTACAAGATTCTGAACCTGTTACAACAGGTTTCGCATCGATGACCCTGCCACCCTGTATATCCTTATATTATCTTTTAAAAATAAAGTTCGCGAGCACATTCGCAAGAAGCTAATACTTAATATAGAAAGAAAGAATGAAAATACATTTATTTGCGGCAAATATGACAAAAAAAAAACTTGAGAGGTGTCAAGGGACACCCGGATGGAACGAAGTTCTTTTCGATGAATTAGTGAAGGAATTGTAATAAAATTTTATTTTTTTTAAGTTATAATAATATTTTTTTTATTATTAACAAATATAATGTAATATAAACTCTTGCTTTCTATAAGAGAGAGAGAGAGAGAGAGAGAGAGAGAGAGAGACAGACAGACAGAGAAACACGCGCACGCCGCACGGCTTCCAACTATAGCAAAAGGTGTCGTTACAACTTTTGGGTCTTAATTTTTTCCGTCTAGCCCCCTGTTCCAAGAATAACAAGTTGGGGGTAAACATGCGTCACATTCACGCAAAACGGCCATCGCTCAGCATAATGCTAAGACCCTATACGAGACAGAGCCCAGCGCTGGTTACCATCACAACGGTAATGTTTTGGTTTTCTCATCGTTTGTCTTATTTCTTTGTAGTATATTCATGTATATTTGTTTGTGCTTATATTTATATTTAATTAGGTATATATATTATATTTATAGTTGAATAGGTTTTTACGTATCTTTATACTAAAAATATTTATTCCTCAATTTTCATGATTGGACCTACCACAGTTTGTCTCTGCATCACCCAAAGGTTGACTGGTACAAAATGCCTATGGCTTTAAGTCCGCCTCTGAACATTTATGTGCTTGAAGTGTTAAATAAATAAATATATTATAAAATACGCCTTTCATTGTTCAAATAAAAGATTTTTACTTTATTTTACTTTAACGCGAGACTAGATCGATTTCTTAGCGCGACGATCGTTTTCGGATAGGACGCGATGATAGGCGACCTGAACACCAATCACGTCAGCTTATTTGCTACTCAACAAAACAAAATATATGTCCTATGTTAAACATGGCTTCCCATTATGCAAATAATAAATAAAAATAGTAAATCCACTTTATCCAACATCGCAAATTCACAGACTGTCACCGCCCTAACTCTGACCACCAGCTAAAAGCAATAACAATAAATTTGATATCCTGTTCTAATAGTAAATGTATGCTATTAAGTGCATTACAGAACTTAACATTATTTCACAGTAAACGGCTTATCTTCGGGACATAAATCATATTGTTTCGTAAATAAAATTACCATGTTTATGTAAATATGGCGATAGAGCTGTGGCTTGGTTTTGAAAGTCTATGGTGTTTTAGGGGACTACTATTAAACTTATCTCCTCTAAATACATCTAAAACAGTTCGGTGTATGACGGATACACAAATGATGCATTGAAGATGAAAACCGCAGGATTATTTTTATTTAGGGTCTTCCTTATACCCTTTGAGGAAAAATCTTCCTCCGTTTTTCATCTTCAATTCAATGGCTTTTTCAGCCCGTGTGCACCCAAGTACCATAACATTGCGCATTTTTCCTAGCATAAGGGTGCAAAATTTAATAAACTGTAAATTAATTAACTATATTCTTGACAGAATGATGGCAGACTGGTGTATTGCGAGAGGCACCATACACACAAAGAGGAAAATGTATACCTTGAAAGATTTCTGCCCTCTGGCCTTACCGGTGCGAATTTGATCGGACCGGCAAAATCGACGCCAGTGACTTACCCGTTCCCTGGCAAGTTCTCCCATTTGTGGTTGGATCGTACTTCGGAGAGAATGCGCAGGAGCTTCACGACCTGATCCCACCATCGACCGCCCTTTTACTACCGGACTACCAGACGTGCTGCACCGTACCAATCACACTTGGTTGATATCCCGACCAGTCGTATCTACCTACCCAGCGCTTCTCCTCCACGTTTATTATGCGCACAGACAAAATGTGGAACTGTCTGCCTGTCTGTGTTCCCTTCCACATTTAACCCATCTGCCTTCAGAGGAAGAGCGAACAGGCATCTTCTGGTCACGCTCATTCCGTCATAGACCTCATCCATCGCTTTCCATCAGGTGTGATTTAAGTCAAGAGCAGGCCCATTCAGCAATAAAAAGAAGCTGGAAACGTAACACATATTTTTTAATGATCCACAGCCATTTTTTGGAACGAAGTTCCTTATCGCGCGTTGCGAAAGGGGGCTAGACGGAAAAAATGAAGACCAAAAGTTGTAACGACACTTTTTGCTATAGTTGTAAGCCGTGCGGCGTGCGCGTGTTTCTCTGTCTGTCTGTCTCTCTCTCTCTCTCTCTCTCTCTCGCTCTTATAAAAAGCAAGCCAGTTTTTTTGTCTGTGTTTTTTATTTGTTAATAATAAAAAAAATATTATTATAACTTAAAAAAATTATTACAATTCGTTCACTAATTAATCGAAAGGAACTTCGTTTCCCTTGACACCTCTCAAGTTTATTTATTGCTGGGCGTGATAAAACACTGATGCTGCTCAGTTTCTAATTAACCACACAGAAAATCCATAACCCATTGTTCCCATATCCTAAAGGAAACTCTAGGGTGGTCTGACCATAAACAAGACCACCGTGCATGCAAACATATGCAGAAACAGAAATAAAACGCGCATATTAACGCATAGATATTGGAAGCATGACTATTATCTGCAGGCACTATTACTTCCCTGGACACGCCATTAGCACAAATCATATTTCGTTATTGCGGTATTGTTCTGGGTCTGGTTTTGTCAAAGGTTGGGGAATGTTGGCAAATCTTCATCAAATCACAATACATCATTTTAATCTGCGGGGTGATGGCCTAACAATCATCATTTCAGCCGAAAGACGTCCACGGCTGAACATCGGCCTCCCCCAAGCACCTCCACTGCGACTGGTTCCGTGCATCTCGCATCCAACGGGTTCCTCATCTCGTAACAATCAAGTTAATAAAAATGTATATACACGTTTTTTAATATTTATCTCTTATACTTTATTGCATAAAGTAATTGCTTGAAGTTAAATTGCTTGAAGTGAAAAATAAATAAATTATAAAATTATGAATAAATAAAATTCAAAATGTGCCAATTGCTTAATACATTATTTCTAGAGTTGTCGATTCGCCCACAAATAAATTAACTTCGTGCGAGCCACCTATAGAAAAAATAATATTATTAAAAAAAACCGGCCAAGTGCGAGTCGGACTCGCGCACGAAGGGATCCGTACCATTATCTATAAAAATTACGTCTGTTGTATGGGAGCCTCCCTTAAATATTTATTTTATTTTGTTTTTAGTATTTGTTGCTATAGCGGCAACAGAAATACATAGGTAATTTGTAAAAATTTCAACTGTCTAGCTATCGCGCTTCTTGAGATACAGCCTGGTGACAGACACACGGACGGACAGACAGCGAAGTCTTAGTAGGTTCCGTTTTTACCCTTTGGGTACGGAACCCTAAAAAGTGCCGATTCGCCCGTTGCGGGCGAATAAATTCGTACGATTCGACTAATAAGCCAGGCATTCATATTGACATTTCAACAACATTCATTGCGTTAATTACGTTGCTGAGTAGACACGCTTTTCGAACATTATGAAGCAATGGATTAGTAATATCCTTAAAAATGATTTGGATTGTCATTGAAAGTCACCATTCTTATAGTAACAACAAAATTGTACTGTTTAGTTAGTTTTAGTATCTAATACTTTAATATCTAATTGTTTCGAGTTGAGTTGTGTCACAGTCTGACAACAATAGAACAAAGAGGTAGTCACAGGAATATTGTGCTAGATGTGACATTCTACAGTTTGTTTCTTCGAAAGGTTCTGCAATGCCGCTCGTTTCCTAATTAGTTAAGTTTCAGAGTTTCTTCTTCCATTGCAGCTTAGTTCGGATAAGTTTCTTGAAATTCAAAGAAGCATCTTTTGCTTTGCAGAATGTTTTTGAACTAGGCAAAGTTGGATAAATTCTACAAATTTTTAATTACAAAAGCAAGTACCTAAAGGTTTGCAGTACAGTCTCTCTCTCAGTATCTTACGGTTCTAGTTTTACGAAAGCTCAAAGATTTAGTTTTATAAATGAACCTTCCATTTTTAAAATACGCGATAATTTTGCCAGGGGCTTGTGGCTAAGTAATAACAGCCGCACGGGTCCGTGGTCCGTGCCTCGGAAAGCACGTTCAGCCGTTTGGTCCGGGCTGGCATTCGTGGATCTTTAACAGTCGTTACGGTCGTCAGTAGCCCGAAAATCTGACAACCAGTCTTACCAAGGTGTATCGTATTACCCAGTAACTAGGTGGTGGAGGTCAGATAGGCAGTCGCTCCATGTAAAATACTGGTATTCAGCTGCATCCGGTTAGACTGGAAGCTGACCCCAACATAGTTTGGAAAAGGCTAGGCAGATGATGATGACCATTTATAAAATAAAATCTGTAAGCATTCGTTCGTAGTCGGTAGAAGTGCCGTATTTATGTAGGTAATTTAATAAACTAGGTCATTAATAAAGGCCCTGTTCTTGCTAATGAGCCTAGTACCAAATTCAGCGCAACTAAAATCTGGCAATATGCCCAACGGGCCAGCAATTACAATTAAAAACTTTCTTTAGCCTTTGCCAAGCGTATTAATTAAAGCAAAGGAATAGCTACCTACTCCCATAATATTCTGACAAAAGAAAGAAAGAAAAATAAATGTATTTGATCCAGATTAAGGCGCATTGATTCTGAACTCGGCCTACGCGGTCAAAATGTAAGGAACGGCAATTTTTTTAAAATTAATAACCTACAAAACATTCAACTCTAGGGCTGTATTCATGGTTACAGGTTGCGCCCTGTCAACCTGTGCACAAAAAAAAAGAAAAACTTAGTTATAAAAGTATTGTGCGGCTCTCGGCTACGCCAACACGTACCTATGCTATGCAGAATTAGAAGCAAAAAAAAACATCAGTCAAAATTAGCCAGTAACAAATACAACTATCTAAAACTGTAAAATGCTCTAACACATGTTACAAAAATCAAAAAAAAAAAAACAGCAAAATAATACTGACCACTAACAAAAGAAAATCTAAACATTTTCACCAAATAAAAAGAAAATAAAAAACAGCAAAATAATACTGGCCACTAACAACAGAAAATCTAAACATTTTCACCAATTAAAACAGCAAAATAATACTGGCCACAAAGAAAATCTAAACATTGTCCCCAAATAAAAAGAAACAAAAAACAGCAAATTAAAACTGGCCACTAACAAAAGAAACTCCAAACATTTTCTCCAGTTACATCCAGTACCACTACAACAGTGTAGATGAACGCACGCACTTGACCCCTCCTGACTTGACACTTGAGCACGTGAACCTCTGCCCGTACCACTACGAGTATGTGCCTCTATGCTTGAAGCTCGTAATTAGACGCACAATATAGTGTACAGAGGTCGGCGTTGCTAAATATTTATGTACTGTGATTTACGTGACTTATTTACTTGCTTTTAAATAAGAAACCACGAACCCGTACTGGGCCTGCGTGATGGATTATGGTCCACTGTCTCTCACAGAGAAAAGGTCTGTCTCCCAGCTAGATTATGCTGTTTATGAGAATAAACGGTTTACTTACAAACCGTTTTATAAGGGGTTCCTAAAATCTAAACACGCGTATTGCACTGGATATTTCTTATGTATAGAACGTGGGGGTAAGTAAAGAACGTGGAAGGTGGTGAAGAGTCTGTAAGGCCAACACTTGACTGTACAGACGCCAGCAGGTCAAGCTACCCAAAACTGTCAAATTTTCCCAATCCACCTTGAACCTTAATGCTATAGCGATAAAGTTGAAAATCTACAAAGTTGACAGATTGTAGTACTAGCTTTATGTGCTGGTATCTGTAGGTACATGGCCCTTTTTTTTGTTTAAAAATATCCTTACAAACTACTTACTATTTGCATTTTTGATTGACTTTCGGATTTTGCAAAGATTTTGGCAACATTTATTTGGGAATGCTTATGTAATCCAGCGTCAGACAACATCTGACTCGCATTCAAGCTGAAATGGATCTTTTTGACACAGCCGTGGCATCCACCAACCAGCACTGGGCCCGCGCGTGGTGGATTATGGCCCATTCCCTCTCACCTAGAGGAGGCCTGTGTCCCAATATTGGGAACATTACAGGCTGATAGTGGCATACACTATGTTTTTGAAGTACTTTTTTGTATTTCGTGTTTCATGAACGTTGTTGCCAACAAATTTTAGTCTTTCTTTTCTTTGTTTCGAAACTAATCTTTGGTGTAGACTAAAGTGTTAGTTTTAATTTATCTAATAACCATCGGGAAGTCGTTAGGAACAGCATTAGTGCTTGACAGTTTAGGGATAGTTAGATAGTTGAACTGTTGGACACTTGGTAAGCTGCTTAAGTTTAAGGAAATACAAGTTGAGTGGTTACCTTGTAAGCTAGTCGTTAAGTAAGTTTAAATAATGCTAGTGACGTTAAATGTTGCAATTTGTGCAAGTTTCTGAACCTTCGTTTAGCGGTTTGAAGTTGGAGGTAAACTTTTGAACAATTAGTTTTCACGATATGGTATGAGGATGAGAAAACTAATACGTGCTTCAATTCGAGTGGACCCGAGTCTGCCGTACCGAATGGACGATCGTCAAATGTTTGACAGGAAAGTAGGTAGAACAGTTCATATGGGAAAATAAAATTATTGTTTTTGTACTATCTTCCTCGCAATTTTTCCATATTTTCTCAACGTTTAAACCTTTCCTGGACTACGACAAATATTTCAAAACCAAAATCAGCTAAATCGGCCCAGCCGTTCTCGAGTTTTAGCGACTCAAACGAACAGCAATTGATTTTTATATATATATAGATATTAAAAACATTGCTGCTAGACCGTAAACAATAACAATGACTTTGGGGATCAAACATCTGTCAGTCACTTCTTGTCAAAAAAATCAGTTAACAAAAATCTGCTACTACATAATTAATGCATCGCATCTACTTGATATGTACAGACGCCAGCAGGTCAAGCTACCCGAAACTGTCAAATTTTCTCAATCAACCTTGAACCTTAATGCTTTAGCGATAAAGTTGAAAATCTATTAAAGAAATGTGACAGATTGTAGTAGCTTGATGTGCTGGCGTCTGTACGTAGATACTTCAATTCAAAAAACAGTTTTACGCGTCTGGCAACATTTTAATACCAACCCAATATTTTATCTTCCGTCGCCTTTAGAGCCAAAGACATGATTATTCAAAAAAAAATTAGAGTAATCGTGAGTTCTTTTACTTCGTGATTCGAAGTGAAATCAAAGACTCATCTCACACGATTCACGACCCAATAAAAATGTATCCGAAACTAAATGTCGAACGGTCGAGATCATATCGCGAATTTATTTTATGCTCGTATTTTTTCCTGAGAGTTTGCTTGGAAGTATTTCTGGTAATTTATGGCATTTTTATAGTGTTTCCTTAGTTTATTTTGAGCGTAGATAGTCGAGGAATAGAAATGAAGGGCGGGCGTTTTTGGGGGACTGTCTTTTGTAATTTTGACGTTCGAAAAGTGCTGATTTTCAGCCTAATTTGAATAAATGACTTTTGATTTAATATGAATAATCTAACTTGTTTATACCTATAAAAAACTTTATTGGTTTTGTCATTTGAAACGCTTTGAAGTAAGTAAAACAACTTGATGAAGAAAACCAATAAATTTAAAATAAAATCCAGGTAGATACACAAACGATAACATATCAAGGTATACACTTTTAGTTTTAGCTGACCTCGCATTGTATAGGCTTTTACAGATGCCAGCACATCAAGCTACTACAATCTGTCAATTTTTTTTTATAGATTTTCAACTTTATCGCTAAAGCATTAAGGTTCAAGGTTGATTGGGTAAATTTGACGGTTTCGGGTAGCTTGACCTGCTAACGTCTGTACAATAAGAAGTCAGCTTTTACTGGAAATGTCGTGTGTACAGGCATCTGGGTTTTATTTTAATTTTATTGGTTTTCGTGTAAACCTTATCAATATCGCTACAAACGTAACCCAAGTATTTTTATCTGAAAAATAAACTGTTTAACATGTTGACGCACTAAAGTTCCGTAATAAAATAAAGCTACTAATGTGCAACTTTGAATTCACTACCGAATTTAAGTGTTACCAATAATAAAAATAAAAAAAGAACTGCAATAAATATCATTCAACTCATTCTTGGAAACGGGATTCGATTGGACTTTTTTCGATAAAAAAGGTTTTTATTTCCTTATATTTATAATACCTCATAATGTTGCAAGTTGCAAAATAAAAAGTAAATAATTTATTGGCCCTTTGGCACGTGTAGATTTGGACAATCGATAAGTAATCGAATCGTGATCTTAAAAAGATTTGAAAGAATCGAAAAATATTCGCGAATCTTTATCTCTCTTTAGTATTTAGACTTTCAAAGTTGTAAAAGATTTAAAAGGAATTAATTTTACTGTCATCGACTAATCATTACCTACTTTTATAGACTAGAAAATAATGTCTCTCGGTCGAAACCAATTACTCGAAGTGTCATCGTACGATGTCTCGTACCGATGTGATGACTTCGTAGTAAAACAATAATAATTTTAACCATTATCACTCATTTATAGTCTGATACAAGGGCCACTCAGGGTTTATAGCCGGCAAGTAATGTATGAATAATAAAAGTGATAATGTAGAAAAAAGCATTAAAACGCATGCGTCCGGGAGGTGCGCGATAACATCGGGACTGGGACGTTTCAGGCGCATGTCGCAAAGTAATACGTTATGTGCGCAGATGTGACGGACGATTGTTTTTTGTTCTTTGTGGAAAGTATTTTGCATATCTGGCAACTTATTGCTAGCATGTCTCCATAATAATGAAGCTTAACGTGCTAATTTCTTTAATAGTATTCTAAACTGTCGTATTTCTTTTTCCTGTATTTGAGGTTTTATAATTATTTCTAAATAAACCCCGCTCGAAAGTTGCCATTAATTCTGCTACGCCAAGAACCGCTTTGCAGATAAGAGGGGCAATTCTCGAAATTTTAAAAACTTTCACAGTCTGATCTGTCTTAAACTGTCAAAAAACCTCTCATTTTCATTTACATTTTTGACATTTTTTTGTCGCCGAGATAAGATTGCGACTAGATTTTGTACGTTTTTAATTACGAGAATTTGTCTTCAGATCGTTTCCAACGAGAAACTTGCCAATATTTCCAAATGTACTTACACTAAACAAAAGGCTTTCAAGCTTTGTTTTAAAGTTACAACAGCAGGATTGAGGCGTACCTATCAGTATTCAGCGACCTCACAGGCTGTAATAGCCCGCACATGCCATAAATATTCCCTTTTCGCAACAGATAAGCAAATATAAAGGCCATGCGCACGCGCATATATAAGGTCTATTCAAATCTTTGTTTCCAATGGATGTTAACTTTATGCTAGTAATGAGTTACATTAAGTTAAGTAATTTTAGAATAACCAGTACTAAAGAAAAAATCGTACAATTTTTGAAGGTTACTCTGTTAAGTACAGTATAGTAAGGTTAAATTGAACTTTGTGTTTGTAATAAAAGTTATTTTTCCAAAAAAACATAATGGTTTACATGTTCGGTAACTAAGTTGCAAACGAAGATTAGGCATAAAATGCTATCGTGTCGCATCTGAAACAATTTTGTAGTAAATGAACATTTTTTAGAGTACGTTGCCGCACTGATGGGTTATTTCGAGACATTATTTTGACATTTTTATACTGTAACTGCGTTCTTTCTGCATGACGAGACTGAGGCGTCAGTGGCTGACGTCTGTTTGGAGTAGGTATCATACAGTAGCTTTGATTGTAGATTCCGATCTGTTTATCAAAGCTTTGTGCATGCTTGTTCTGTGGTTGATTAATAAGTATATAATATTGAAATGTTTAAAAGTGAACACTGGTATTAGTGGTACATTATTGTTTAGTAATAAAAATGAGGAAACCGGCATTTCCTAGAACAAAAAATTATAAGACAGGTGACATCTACCAACCCGCACTGGGCGTGGACGCTGGGACAGCCAGCAGTGGGAACATTATATTTATGCTGATAATGTTATTTTAGTAAATTAGACAACACGGTTAGCGCAGTGGCTGAGCGATCGGACTGCTGCGCTGCGTGTCGCGGGTTCGATTCCCGCACAGAACAAATATTTGTAAGTCCTACATGTATTTGTTCCAGTCTGGGTGTTTTTCTATCTATAATATGTATGTATTAGCGGTCACTTGATGATTTCCCATCCTGAAAAAAAAAAGCCTGCACTCTATTTGCGTATTGCAGCTTTAATCACAATACGACAGTTTTAAATTATGTTTCTAATCCATTGCTTCTTAAGTTTAACAAATTCTCTGCACAACAACGTAAATGCCGCAATGAACGTGCCTGAACTGTCAAAATAAAAGAAAACGCAACCAATGTTCAATTTGTGCGTGTCACGCAATTACCCCGCTGGTTTAGTCTCACGAACCTTAACCATACAACTAAAAAAGCATAAAATTTTCACGACATCAGCAACTATGTATGCGCGTCCATTTTGCGCAGCACTTTGCATTTTATCTGACCAGTGATGTGATAAATCGAGGCGGGTCTTAATGGCCCTATATCGTTCACTTTAGGGTTAAGAGATTGTATGTGCATTCGACCGTTTCGCCTCTATGCGACATATCTAATGTTCAAGGTTTTATGGAAATTGCTAAAAACTGTTGGTTTATTTTGTATTGTCACTTTAAGCACTGGTGGTGCAGTGCCGGCTACAACTTACGAGTTGTAGGGCGTGAGTTCGAATCCAGGCAGGCGCTTTACTTTGCGTATTTAATTTCATCACCACTGTTCTCAAAACGGTGACAGAAAACATCGTAAGGAAACCGGTATGTTATAAAACCAAAAAATTAAAAGACACTCCCTCTCACAGAGAGGAGGCCTGTGTCCCAGCAGTGACAACATTATAAACAGATTATGCTAGGTATAAACAACAACAAAAAACAGCCTATAAAATAAATGCTAATTGATTTGTTCAGTTAATCTAGGAATGAGAACTTAATCCAGATGCAAGCATGAATTTGCATTAATTAATTTGCATTTTATAGTTGTTCCAAATGTTCTAGAGTCTTCGATACGATGTAAAATAGTCCGATAAGCTTGAAGAAATCGGTCCAAACCACGATTAGCAAACGTTGTAGCTATCCATTCCTTCGTTATGTAATGCCATATCTTCTCTTCTGAAATAAAAAAAATAAATAAACGATATCTCTTTTTAATCTATTGTCAAACTTTCTTTCTGCGCTGGGGCTCTATCTCGTATAGGGTCTTAGCATTATGCTGAGCTATGGTCATGTTGCATGGATGTGACGCATGTTTACCCCCAAATTGTTATTTTTTTCGTGTTTGTTTTCTTTTTTGCGTCATGTTTGCCGAAAACCAATTTGTTTTTTTTTCCTTTTTTCATTTCTGATTTTACCCTTAAAAGAAACTCCGAGCATAGCCCGCTCCATGGCGCGCTGAACGACCTTAGACCAACTCGACTGTCAGTGCCCACGTTTCGGCACACAGGACGTAATGGTTGAGGACCTGATAATTATCTTCTACAGCCGATCAATGCAGCTGTTAATGCATTCGTTTTTGGACATATAGGTTCAAAAGTGAATTCACACTTGTAGTCTGATAATGAAGAATTTTCTTGCTGTTGCATAAGCATAATAGCCTATAATGTGAGGAGAATGAGAGGGAGTGGGCTATAATCCACCATGCGATTGGTAGATGTCACATGTCTTCGAATTTTTGGTTCTAGGACATGCCGGTTTCCTCACGATGTTTTCCTATATCGTTTTGGGAGCAGTGGTGTTGAAATAATTTACACAAAGTAAAGCGCCTGACTAGGTTCGAACCTACGACCTACAACTCGTAAGTCGCGGTCGTTACCACTGGGCCAGTACTACTCTTCTATTGCTATTGCGTAAATCTAAAAACACCTATATCAACATTACCTCATACTACAGTTTCCAATACAAAAGCTTCAAATTCCTATGAACTAGATGGAACAGTTTCGTTTGAAAACGTGTTTGGCCAGGTGTTGCGGTTAGTCTTCCGGGACAAAGCTTCCATAGTGTCCCGTTACATATGTCGCCATCTTTTATGGGAACCCATCTTTTGTTTACTGCGGTTAATGGGTTCCCGGGATTATGTGCACTTTATCTATGCCATCAAAGTGCCATAGGGTCACCACATGAAGGAATATGGAGATAGATAAAGATGGGATACGGAGAAATGTATTTGTTTGATAGCTATAAACTTGTAGTGGAGATTAGCCACATTAAAGTTAGTGGGATTGTCTTGAAGAAGGTTTGTTCTAGTTTTTTGCGTTGGTTGATAAATAAAAGAAAACATCTACCTTATTACATTACACATAGGGCTGATTTTTTCAAAAGTTAGATAACATCTATCTGAAAAATAAACGCTGCACACGGTTCGACATATTTTCTATTCAAAGGCTGTCAAACTGTCATTTTTATTCCTCTACTATTACTTATCCGACAATTGAAAAATTGGTCCTTATTGCCTTGATTAGTTGTCGCAAAAGATCTCCGGATTTAATTTCAGGAAATAGCTGTTTAAAATTTTCCTTCCCTATACGAAAACATTTTTAATTATTTTCAGCACACTTAAAAACCATCTCCAAATTACCTATGCTTTATGTTAATCCAACGTCTTCATTAATTTTATCACAAAATGTTCTACAAGAATTATCTATATCAAAACTTCTACGTTCTAAAACCTTTTACACATAATTTATGTATCGCTTCATAAACGTAGCCCCTCATGCTATAACTTAGCCACTCACGAGCGCCGACAGCCGCCTACTGGCACCACACTAACCCATTTCCACTTCACTTTTATAACTTACGTGGGTTGCCAATGTGCTGATAAGTTCACCTTATTTTCAAATCACCATAGTTTTGCATAGCGTTTATTAAATTACTAAGTAGTTGTTTCTTTTAAGTGAAGTTTCTTCTGTTTGTTTCGGGATTTTTGGGACTTTGGACGTGAACGGAGGCATTTTTTTATGTGCACTAATATCATTCTCCTGCCTTTATACCTATTTATTTATAGCCGGCGCAACATGACTGTTTCTTCCATATTTCTCTGTTAGTCGTCATCTTGGTAGTCACCCCCTTTCTAACCATATCATCTGAAGAACACAGTCCATCCGTCGTTTTTTTGGTCTTCCCCTAGTCTTACAATAGCCATCGACATTCATACTCAAACCTTTCCTCACGACATCTCTTCATAAGCACTAACATGAACATTATAATATGCACACATTAAGTGACGCCTTTGAGGTGAGAGATGAGGTGAGAGGTGGCAGAAATTACAAAACGTCACCCTTACATACTCCCTTTGTTTTATAATATAAACAAAACCTATGAGAGACCATCATTTGAGTAGATCTTGCGAGCTATCAATGATCCAGAGAAAATAATTCTGTAGACGAGAGAACGACCCTATTTTTGTAATTTTTGAACACTAGAGAGGACTGAAGAAAACGAATAAATTAATTTTAAAGGAAATAATTCTTAAATTATAACGTGAGTTTATTGAACTTGAACACCATTGTCTCAGAATCAACGATGAAGATATTAGCCAGAACCTGTTTGTTTAAACTCAACATCCTAAATACGAAAGATTGATACATACATCGTATTTGGGTCATACCTCACATGAAAAATGCATTAAAAACGCAAAAAAAAAATAAAGCATAAATGTAAAGGCACAAAACTGTGTCAAAAGCAAATGACTCGATTAAAATAATTACGTAAAGAACCGTTACTTTTTATTAAAGGAAGGATATTTTTAAAGTATCTTTATAAGTATGGTTTTATGTTTTGGATGTAACAGTGCGGTGTGGGGTCATTATTATGACACTTTTGGCTATATAACAGAGGGGCTTGTGGCTAAGTAAGGCAAGACCCCTCCGTGCCTCGGAAAGCACGTTAAGCCTTTGGTCCCGGCTGTCATTACTGGATCTTTGACAGTCGTCACAGGTCGTCAGAAGCCTAAAAGTCTGACTACCAGTCTTATCAAGGGCTATTGTATTACCCAGTAACTGGGTTGTGGAAGTCAGATAGGCAGTCGCTCCATGTAAAATTCTGGTATTCAGCAGCATCCGGTTAGACTGGAAGCCGACCCCAACATAGTTGGGAATAGGCTAGGCAGATCATTTTGGCTATATAACAGTCGCAAGGAATGCTGCGCTTGCGGTCAGGCCATAGATTGCCGTTAAACACTTGTCCTTATACCGGGTATTTGTAATCTCTATGGCACGGGGGTCTCACACCAGGCAGTTACTAAGAAATTCCTAATAATAAAACCCAATCCAATTTAATTCTTTTACCTATTTGTGGTATATTAATTTTATATTAGGTTCATCGTCTTCACATATAATTATATAATTAATGTATGCAAAATCTTGGAAAACATTTTAAAAGAGTAACGGTGGAGTTTCTTACCCATTCTTCTCCATACGAAAACTACCTTTTGGAAGGGGCGACTAGAATCAATTTTATTTTAATTTAATTTTTCACGTTCAAAAGTGCCTTTTTTATGTGCCTATTTGAAATAAATGATTTGACTTTGACTTTGACCAATAATATACTTCGCACTTTGCTTTTTTTGAGAGACGAGAGACAGAACTATTTTTTTTTTAAATTTGGTAATACTGATTATTAGCAGTTCGCACACTAGGTTGTAGGTTAATAAAGATGCTTGGTTTCACAGGCTAATAAGATATCATGATGTTTTTCGTTCCTCACCGTACTATCCTGACATTTAAAGAGCAAATTCGGGGTCACCTTCCTCAGAAAACTATAACAACTAAGATGTAACATTATGTATTTTGTCTATGTACTTACATAAGCACGTAGTAGATATAAGTGTTAACTGACGGAAACAGATAGTGTGGCACGTACTTGAGACGGATACAGTTCGTATTGTTCGGCTGCAAAATAGCCAAGTAAACATGCTTTCCATTTACATAATTGGCACTGTTCTTAATAATAGCGTGTTTTGACAGTTAGAAATTCCTTCATAAAAACCAGGAAACTGTCACTTGGAAGGTTTGTATTGGTACATAGGAACAGATTACTTCAAAATCCTTACACTATAATTATAACAGACTAGCAGCGTCCCGCGGTTTCACCCGCATAAGTTTCGATCCCGTGGGAATATCGGGATAAATAGTATCCTATGTGTTAACGCTGGTTTTAAACTATTGTGAGCAATGATTCATCCAAATGCGTTAAGTAGTTTTTGCGTGAAAGAGTAACAAACATCCATCTATCCTCAGAAACTTTCTCGTCTATAATATTAGTGGGAAGTAGGACTTTTGAAACTTGCAACACTTTGTAAAACAGTTGTTGCAAGAATCCAAGTGCACTTTAATTTACAGGGACCAAAATGAGCCAAGAAACCCTAATTTTAAGGTTTTTCTGTCTGACAATGACGATACAGTAAATTATTTCAGCGCTTCGGCCCACCCACAATAGGACACTAATATTATTATATAGGGTGGCTAAATTATAAAATTTTCGTCAATGCATACTAACAAGCTCATTTATAGGAAGTTAATTCGTCGCATTCACACCCATCTCCACAGATTGCTAGTAAAATCTCATAATTTCTAATCACCCTGTATAAACAGTCAATCAAAGCTAACTAGAAGCGTATTTATAAAGCATTCGGTGAACCCTTTGTTTAGTCACAGTCTACAAATAATGCACAACATTGTACCAACGTGGGCGTTATAAATAACGCTGTGCAAACAATTTGCGTATCTCGTATTGTTTAGCTATTTCATCTTCTTCGCGGTACGTTTGTAGAATTGGAGTAGACTAAATAAATGCTAAGTATTTTTAGTCGATGTAATCCCGCTGCAGGGCAGAGCTGTCCGTTTCTCCTGTCCACTCCTCTCTGTCTTTTGTCCGCTCAACGAATAAACAAAAAGGAGGTTTAGAGTACGTGAGCTGCCCCCTAAGCGATTCCTTCAGAAAATTGTTCAAGGTACTTAGGGAGTAAACATACTAAAAGTCCCCTCGTCTAGGCGGTGAGCCGGACGAGTTGTTCACATGTGGCGTTGTAGTTACCGCTACAGTAGGATTAGACAAAAAATCTTCTTGTTTCACTGGTATTGATGTGTTCCAAGACAAATTGATATCAGCCGACCTCCTCAGTTCGTATCGTCGCCTCTGTTCCTGTGACTTTTTACAGTTAGCTGCGTTTGTGCACCCATCAAATACCACAGTACGACTCAATCCAGGATAGTGTCGGTTGATATGTAGGTGATATATCCATCACAAATCGTGTCAACACAGGTATCTTTTTTCTAAATTACTCTGCGCAGTAGGAATCCACCGTCCACTCATTTGAGACAGGTCAACAGCCTTGATAGTAGGCTCGAACATGTTGTACATGACAGATTTGGTGGTCTTCCTCATCCCAATTTCATTAAACAGTGCCAAGGGAAATGGGGCCAACTCGTACTCCAAGAATTCAATCAAATCGTCCTCTGATAGTTTGCTTATACACATTCGCTGAAATAGCAGTGTTGGGTCAACTACAACCATTAATCTCAACGGCTGATCAGGTTTGGATGAAATTTGGGAGATAGATTAGTGCCTGGATTAACATATAGGCTACTTTTTATTCCGAAATAACGCGAACGAAGTAGCAGGCAACAGCTGTGATTGATAAAAGTCGTTTTTTCGAAAATTTTCACTTTTCCGGAACGTATAATTCTAAAATGGGTAGGACTTCGAAAAAAGTGCATAAGATAAAAGTTGTAGAAAATTTTATGAGGTTTCATTACATACCAGATATCTCTGCTCTACGACGCACTATTTTAAAGATATTAGCGAAAAACTCAAAAGTGGGAACTTTTGAGCCCACTCCGGCTCGGGGACTTTTAGTATGTTTACTCCCTAAGCACCCTGAATATCTTTTGAAGAAATCGCTTAGGTCACAGCTCACGCACTCTACGACACCTTTGTTAAGTGGACTACTTGTACAATTCTATCCTCGTAACGTAGGGTCCAGTTAAAAACTAGCGTCAGGCATTAGTTGTCTGACATTTATGCTGAACTCCCTCTCACACAGAGGAGGCCACACCCAGCAGTGGGAACATTATAGGCTGATTATGTATGTGTATGCTGAACTGGGTTTATTTGGCGCAGCCGTGAGGCACACAATACTAATTTTTGTTTTTTTTTTTTTTCTGTAAATATTGTATGCCTTACTTTAACCAGGGTCAAATTAACTCATTTTCTTTCTTTTCTTTTCTGTCACAATCACGACCACGACCACATGTGGACCAATCCTGTCTGTAGGCGTCAAGCTCGTCCCCCATCTTCCCCCAGGAGAAGATGGAAGGACGAACCTCTGCCTCGATGTCGTAGACGTTTTCTGGGACTTTTTGCTAAGTCAATTGCATTTTTATGAATGCTTAGAGGTATGAGGAACAGGGTGTAAAGTTCACTCATACTCTAGAGAAAAGGGAAGATCCTCCGACCAGACGGGTGTTGAGTCTGGCGGGCAACTGCCCAACGACTGATGTCGGGAAGTTTGTATGTATGCAATTGCGCGGTAAACTCTGCTTGCGAGATGCAAGATTTGCGTGACGTCAGTATGACGCGTTGTTCGCATGTGACGTTGTAGATACCACTACAAATGTTTGTTATGAGTGTTGGATCCGTATCATAACGTATTCCGTGTATTTTTGGACCACCAATCAGCACTATACCCACTTACACAGCTTCGTACCTTGTATAACTAGGTACAAAGGTTGTTTGAGTCAGTCAGTTTGCATCCGGCTTCCATCTTCCTTTGAGAATTTCCACGCAGAAGACAAAGAAAAATAGGTCAATGTTCGAAATAGAGCCTTTTAACTGAAGTTCCACATATTTCCTAAGTTGTCAAAATACAATAAAGGTATGCTATCTCAGAGAAGGTTCCTACCTATGTACCTACTACTGAGTTAGGTACTCTACATGGTAATTTAAAAAAAAAAACAACGGTTAGTCGGTTGTTTTTGTTTTGTAAAAAAGTTTTTTAGACGCTCATTTTCTCATCAATATTGTCATATCGTAATTATTGTGTTTGTTTTATTTTTATGACCAATAATGTATGTAATATGAATTTTGAATAAGTTGAATTTAATTGTATATTTCATGTATGTAGAAGTCGCTTGATTTTTTTGTAAAAATGTTTTTAATTTCCTCTTTTTATTTGTACCTTCCCTACACAAATTCATAATAACACGCTATGTAAATATCAGTGATAGGAAGCTATTAAAACATCACCAATATAAACTACGTGGAAAAAAACCGTATTATTGAAGCTAACTCAAGAACTACACTACATAGTTAATTGAGGCATACCTTATCCATTAAAAAAGAATTTTGCAAATCCATCTTTAAACGAAGGAGTTATGCCCGAACGTGTATTAAAAAAAAAAATTGAGAACCTCCTCCTTTTTTTGATGTTGGTTGAAAAGAGGATTCAACCGCTTGTAAGGTACATATTATAAGATATGAGATCTATTTTCTTTCTTTCCGTTTGCAGACCGAAAAGTACTTAGGTCAGAATTCAGAACTCGGAATTTCTATCAGTAAAATTAAATAAAGTAATCTTGTTACCTGTATGCACAAAGATTATGTAATTCGACCAAAAACAGAGCGTAAAGTTTGGACTACATAAATAAACAAACGCGAGTCACGAATGCGATGCAACGCTAATGTTAACGTTTACATAAATTTCGTAACCACGCTAGTTAAAATATAGTAACGTATGTTGGGAGTGTGTGCTATCATTTAGATGCACCTCAGTACACCTAGTACGAAATATTCAGGAGCTACGTAATCTATACGTAGGTATTATAAAATTAAAAAGTCACTTTTCGTGTCTGTCTGTGTGATCGCGTTGTTCTTCTAAACTGAGCATCGGAAGATATACGTGTATAAAACATTACATATAATAAAAAAATCTCGATGTTTTATCATAAGTCTTAAGAACTTAAATCGCAAGGGGGGTTGCTAGCATTACTTATAATATAAAATATAGTTAGTACTACTGTAGTTACCGGGAGGATGCTTACTTGAACCAGGATTTATGATTAAAAGACTATTCACTTTTAAATAGTGTAATCATATCAAAAAAAACGCACATTACAAAAAAAAAAACACATAAAATATACACGTACAACCTAGTCAAAAGTCTCGTACTCAAGCATATAAACAGTTGACAACTTTATAATCTTTAAATTAATAACACTTTTATATATTCGTCACTTGACTTGTCAGCCGAATCTGACACCTACTGTCTTCGATTCTTAAACTAAGTTAATGTTTGTATTGTATTTCTTGCCAATAACTTTTAACTGATTCACGAAGGTTGCATGTAAGCACCAAATAGGCTATATTCTCCACAGTACCTAATAGAGCTCTTTATGTAGCACTGAGCTCGTCCGATGAAGTACTACCAGCACATTAATTCAAAAGCAGCGTAGCTGTGTCCCAGTTTTAAAGGTATGGTTGCCGCTGTAATTACAGGCACATGAGACATTCAGCAGCTTTGTCTCTGGGACGGTAGCGAACCTGCGATGCATCTGGTATTGCAGAAGCCTATCAAGGCAGCGGTGACCAATTAACTTCAGGTATGCCTGCTTATTGACCACCCAGTAACACCACAAAAAATACCACATTTATTAAGATTTAATATAACGAGACTGCATTGTCCCACTGCCACGCAATTCTGTCTTTTGCTAGTGGCCAGTCCTTTCTCTTCTATGAACAAGGGAGAGGACTGGCCACAAAAAATACCAGAAATAGTAGTAAGTGGCGAGAAATCGTGAGGTGAATCACATCAGCCCTTAGACAAGAAACTATATGAGGTCCACGACCACTCTGACAAGAGTGCTACGAAGTAGAAGTCCTTTCGCTAGGAGTCAAGCTCGTCTCGCCATCTTCACCTAGTCAACATATATTTGTAAGTATTGTAACTTTTCCGGTGGGCACAGTAGGCTACTGACAAAGAGCAGCATAGCTATTCACAAGCATTCGATACGCTTCCGTACCGTATCTAGCGTTGCCAGGTGTCCGGATAAAGGCGGACATAGGTAGGCTTTTTGAATGCGTGTCCGGCAAAAAAAAACGGTGTCTGGCTTGTCCGGCTTTTGTTAGGCTTTTTACATTTCGCAAACGAGCGAGCGCCGATGACTTTTTATGACAATAATCAAAAAAGCTTGATTTTACATACAATTTTTTTGTCGTACCTATTAATACTGAGACACAAAATCCTCAATAATGTAGGGTATCCGGCCTTTCTACCGAAATGTCCGGCCAAACTGGCTGGTCTGTCCGGCTCTTAGGTTTGGCGACCTGGCAACCCTAACCGTATCGAACATCAATCAATGTTATCGTAGGAGTCCTCTAAACGCTGTTCACAAATCCAAAACCCGAAAAATGTGGTTAGTTTAAAAGACGACCGCTATTATTCCGACAGTTGTTTGCTGTCAGGGGCAAGACAAATCAGGGTATCCAAATATGTCGTTATCGATACGATAGCCTGTTGGATGGTTGTGAAAAGCTATGCTGGTCAGCTGGCCTAGCATATTACGAAGTGTCAATCGAATAAGAGGCAAGCTTACACCTGATTTTTTACCAGTGACGTGCTTACAAAATTTGTGGAAGGTGACAAGTTAAACGTTAAATAATACCAGCCTAATATAATCCTACAGAGCAAAGGCCTCTACTCGTACAGACAAGGCACGAGCATTGTACAGACACCACCACATCAAGCTACTACAATCTGTCAAATTACTTTAATAGATTTTCAACTTTATGGCGAAAGCATTAAGGTTCAAGGTTGATTGGGAAGATTTGACAGTTTCGGGTAGCTTGACCTGCTGGCGTCTGCACGTCAAACGTTAACAGAGATAACTATTTTCATTTTCTCCGAAGTTCGTGCTTCGGCTACTGTATGAAACAGTTAGTTTGGTATGCATAAGAATTTGTGTTGTAATTTAGATGCAACTCGTGTGGAAAGTAACTGCGGTTGACATCTCACGTAACTTTTGTAAACAAGGTGTGCTTTATTGCAGTCGGTAGTTTTCGGTGGTGTCCTCGTTATTTGAGCTGATGTTGTCACTGTGATCTGATTTTGCTTCGTTCTTAATTTTTTGATTTCGTAAGCGCTGTTTTGTTAACAGACTTTTAAAAATGAGGAGGTTCTCAAGTCGGATGTTTATATTCTTTTAATCGGGGCATAACTCCATCTTATATAGACGGATTTGCAAAATTCTTTTTTTAATAGATATGGTATACCTCAGGTGTGGTCCCATATAAATTTAATTAAATTTGCTTGGGTAGTTTTTGAGTTAGCTTCAATAATACGATTTTTTTTTTCATTTAATATTATTAGTACTTATTTATTTATGATCAAGTAACATAAAAGCCTCATTATTTGGCACAAAGTTTAAAAAACAACAGAAACATACAAGATATACAATTAAATTAAACTTATTCAAAATTCATATTACATAACAAACACAATAATTACAATATGACAATATTGATGAGAAAATGAGCCTCTAAAAAACTTTTGTACAAAAAAAAAAACAACCGACTTCCAAAAAAAACACTACAAAATGAAAAATTACTTAAATTTCCGAAGTCGGTGTCAAAAAACGAAAATGCGGAACGAACGACACCGACTTCCGAAATTAAAGTTAAGTTATTCGCACTCTTCTGCAGTCTGATCTTAACAATACTAGGCTGGTATTGTCTTCCTATTTCATGACAATGTTTAAGTTTTCGTGGGGTAATCAAACCAATAGGTAAGTATCCTAGAGTGCAGAAGCTTGTCAGTAAACTTCTGCGAGGATTCATACAATTTTATTAAATTGACCAATTACTCCAAGTATACCTATTATGGCTATAAGAATAGGGGAAGACTGAAGAAACGATGGATGGACGGTGTGAAAGATGATATGGCTGGAATGGGGATGACCGCTGCGGTAACGACTAGAAGTATGAAAATAAATTGGGTTAGGGGAACTTGTGGCGCCACTTCTTCCCAGCGAAAGCAGAAGTGGTGAAGGGCGGGTGTTTTGGGGATTGTCTTTTGTAATTTTGACGTTTGGATTTGCTGGTTCTCAGCCTAATTTGAATAAATCACCTATCTATTATTATTAAAGATCACTTAATAAAAGATCTTTAGTATTATTCTTTGATCCAATGAGATAAATTAAACTGAGTTATTTACTGGCAATACGATACAATCAAGAAATAAACTATGTTACCTATTTACCTACCTTTCAACCCACAGCGTAACTTTTCATAGTGATTTATCTATATTCATTGTTTGTAACTAGGTAAATACTACATTGTATTCCTAGTACCCACCTAATAGAAAATAATTTTATTACGTTTGCAACATTGCGGTTAGCATTATTTTGTGTATGAACCAATACAATTGTTTACCAACAACATAATAATTAATTTTATTATGATTTGCAGCCAAAAACAAGGCCTACATACAGGAAGGCAGGGGGCTCTTACCATAGATTTAGTACATGATTCTGAAAATAAAGTAAGCTGTTCCATACATTTTGACGACGAAGGTATTGCACTTTTCTTTGAAAGAGCAGATTTTGTTTTTTTTGATAACCGACGAATTATTACTGCGCTACTAATATTTTTGTAAAAAAACGACCAAAGTGAAAAATAACTTTAATTTCGGAAGTCGATGTCGTTGGGTTCGTATTTTCGTTCTTTAACACCGACTTCCGAAATTAAAGTTATTTTTCACTTTGTAGTGTCGTTTTTGGAAGTCAGTTTTTTTTTGCAAGAAAGTTTTTATTTTTCACTTTTAAGTTGTAATTTTTACCAGTAATTTTGGTTTAAAAACCAAACTACTGAACCGTTTTTGATGAAATTTCTATGGGACCATTTCAGAAGTATCTCCTTTCGAACAAAAAAAGAATTTTGAAAATCGGTCCACAATTGGCGGAGTAATCGCGTAACAAACACACAAAAAAAAAACATACCGTCGAATTGAGAACCTCCTCCTTTTTTGAAGTCGGTTAAAAATGTGATTTAAAAGAGTGTCCATGGAGTTTCTTGCCCGTTTCTCCATAGTTTACGCGTACTACGCTTTGGAATGGGCAACTGAGCTTCATATTTTCTGACTGACCGACTTCTTGACAGTTCAAAAGGTCCTGTAAATATAATAATAAATGCTTTGAATTTGAGTTTGGGGGCTCTAGAATCATGTGCTGAATTCAAGGTTACATTTTGCGCGTCGATGGGTTACCAACCTGTATATTTGGACTTAAAAATAATCACTTACTTCTGTGTATTTCTAAGTAATACCTAAGTCCCGTGCCGGACGGCGAGTTGTGTTCCACGCGCGCCTCAAAGAGATGTCAGCATGAGTGACGGGGCCCCATAGGGCCGAAGCCTGCCAGGGTAGCGGGATTGTCCGAAAGGGTTACCGCTGCCCTGGAACATAAAGGGCTAAGGAAGGAACACGGGTGGGTTTTAGTCAGTAAGAGTCTGACACTCCCTCCTGCTCCACCCAGAGCGGGAGGAGTCATTTGATGATTTCCCATCCTCAAAAAAAAAAAAAAAAAAGTAATACCTAAGTCAAGCAACTCGTGTATATTAAAACGAGATTAAATACCATATCTTAAAATACTTCTCAGCTTAGTGATACTTAATGGAAATGTGAAATTACTCTGCATTTGCATATCTCGAAGACTCAATACAATTTCTATATCTCTTCGCAGATATTATTACGGGTACCTACATAACCGATTAGACGATAATTTTATGTAATATGACTTAATTAACTTGTTCTAGGCCTAAGTGTCTAAACAGCTAAGCTTGCTGGGCTGCATTTCAGATCTAGGTACTTATTAATATCTCATTCGTGTTTATTAATTTTATTTTATGTTCGACCACTT
The DNA here is from genome assembly GCA_951799955.1 of Apamea anceps. Classification (NCBI taxonomy): domain Eukaryota; kingdom Metazoa; phylum Arthropoda; class Insecta; order Lepidoptera; family Noctuidae; genus Apamea; species Apamea anceps. The sequence goes on from OX637511.1 coordinate 3,258,968, forward strand.
AAAACATTAGTAGGAAAAGCTATTAACTTGCTTTTATTTCTCATATTTTAAGCAGTCCACTATCATTTAAACTAGGACCTCTTTCATTAGTAGGTACGGATAAATAAAAAAAAAAAGTTAATTATTACGTTGCTATGCACTGGGCGCGCGTGGTGAATTACGGCCTATTCTTTCTCACAAAGCCTGTGTCCCAGCAATGGGAACCATAGAGGCTGATTATGCTTATGCTATGCTTAGATGTCTGCCTTTAGAAATGGCGAGAAAATTCGCTAAAATTTGGGAAGTAGATAAAAAAGTAGAAGGCATTTGCTCATCAATTTAGTTTGTGGACTGTAATTTAAAAACGATGCAAATTTCACAACCCTATTTTATTAATCAACGAGCACCTCGTCTGAAACAACAATAAAATAAATGAAACTCCACGAAATATTGACTTAAACAATCAACAAGATCTCAACCCGCTCTGGACCCAATCATCTTCTGTGCTCTCAAGTAAAAATAAAATAGTCCGCTTATCATTCGTGCTTGTTAAGTACAATCGCGATTGCCCTATCGTCTGTCATCCGTTCAGCTACACGGTCTGACGTGTCTGTTTTATCTTTGATCAGCGACTTGCGCCTGCGCAGCCATTTATACTTCGTTCACAATTAAGTTTCCAAACATGTAAACAAAAATGTGTTTTTTGCAAAATAATTTGAAAGCACACAAGGTTTGGTTTGTTTTCTTTTTTTAACTTCGAAGCTTTTTATGACTTTTTCAATGAAATTGACTTAATTAAAAAAGGATAAATAAGTAAATTGGAAACAAGGATTTGAATATAGAATAGTTGCGGAGCTGTGAACCCTGTAGGTCAGGGTTGTCAGTGTCTTAATAGAATCGATTGAATTCCGTGTTGGATTTGGGGCATGAGAAAAATGGTTGTTTTTTGTTGTGTTGCCATTTAAGGGATGGCGAAGATTGTGATCATATTGGCCGACAAATTGCATGAATTCTTATAGCTGTCTTTTTTATAAGAGCTGAGTTAGATTTTGGTCTACTTTAAAGCTAACTGTACTGCACAACAAGGGGGTCTCCCAATAAATAATAATATAATAGTCATATTATTTTCCAGTTGCGCCTCGCCGTTTCACCCGCATAAGTTTGAATCCCGTGGGAATATCGGGATAAAAAGGATCCTATATGTTAATCCTGGTTATAAACCATCTGTGTGCCAAATTTCATCCAAATCCGTTCAGTAGTTTTTGCGTGAAAGAGTAACAAACATCCATCCATACAAACTTTCACGTTTATAATATTAGCAGGATTTCTGAGTAAGTATATACATTAAGACCATCGAGTCATTTCCTAGCTTTAATCCCGTATGTTGCATCTGTCATGTTTTGTCTCTACATCACCATAAGGTTGACTGGTAGACAATGTCTCAGGCAATAAGTTCACCTTTGTACAGTTTTTTTTTACTTCTGCATAAATAAATAAAATCTTAATATTAATAAACAGCTTCACATATACTACCGTTGTTGGTGTAGAAATATTAAAATTAAAGTATGTACAATTCAAGACAAAGAACATCATTGATCATCAAGGTACTCGGAGAAAAAACTAAAATAAACCGCACTTTAATTAATGCTGCTGTAGGTAGTCCGATTCACCTCCCATCATTTCTCACAAACTCAATGCACCAAAAAACCAAAACCAATCCTGCATACCTTTTTAACCTTCACTTAACCCCTCAATCTGCATTTTATCTCGATCTATTAATTCATACCTCCCATTAAAAAACAGATCATACCTTATTCGCTATTAAATCATATTTATATTAATATCAATAGAACAGAGCCCACTGAATATTATCGTACTTAATAGCCGTATAAAAATACAGTACACCTCAACTGCATGTAAGTGCATTGAACCGGCGCAAGCGCAATTAGTTCGCAGATAGGTTAAACAGAGCGCTGTTAACATCGTGTAGGCAGTGAAAGAAAGTTGGTACTAGATTGTATGTGGTTTGTTTAAGTGGTTTATTTTTAGTTGATTAAACGTGTATTTGTTTGTGTTTTTAGTTTGATACTTTTTGTTTGTAAGTACTTTAAAGATAGATCAGTTAATTAGTGGACGAAAGAAATAACTTTTATTTGCAAATTGATGACTCTGTGAATTGAAGAATACCTTGAATATTCTAGTGATTTGGCGATATGGTTACGGCTAAATAATTACAGCCACACTGGTCGATCGATCAGGTTACGCTATGCTTGCCGCGGTTGGTCCGTGGATGGGTGACCATCTTCACATACCAAGACCCCTCCGTGCGTGCGTGTGTGAAAATTTATATGGGTCCACACCTGAGGCATACCTTATCTATTCAAAAATAATTATTTCCGAAAATGCATTTTTTTTAATCCAAATTAAGAATCTCCTCCTTTTTTGAAGTCGGTTAAAAACCGAATAAATTCATTTTAGAATGATAATTAAACGGGACCTTTACGCGATTGAACTTTAAGAGAATTTATTCGTTATAAATTAAAACGGAGAAAGTTTCTTTGAACTCCGATTAATATTACCTTATCATAATTGAAGGAGATATCCAAAATTGTTCGTTAATAAGTGAAAGCTCGTTTTTACTGAATTATTCATCTTTCACGCCTTCATCTGATTAAGAAGCTATAAATATCCTGTCGATTGGATGGCTGACTTTTGCCTCTCGGTAACAAAACTACACTTTTACGCCAAGAGCATTTGATATCTTTGGTAAACTTTGTCTATTCGATATAACAAGGAAACAACTTTACTAAGCTATCAACACCTGTCTTACGTTCATCTTTAACTAAGTAGTAAGTAGATACTACGGTAGATACCTACTTACTTGACTGTCCTGTGACTAACTTGACTGTATTGTGCTGCTGGGGAGTTTGTTGAGCCACTTCTTGTTTTCAGCGGTAGCACTAGGAAGTCGGGCGTTTTGGGGTCTGTCTTATGTAATTTTGACGTTCGAAAAGTGCTGTTTATCATCCTAATTTGAATAAATGACTTTTGATTTTGATTTAAAGTTTGAAAAGTTGTTCAATTTTATTAATTTGACCATTATAGCGGAGATGTTTTATAAAACCTCTTATTCAAATTCAAAATATTTTATATCATATAAAACTACATGGGCACTTATCAATACCTACGTCAGAAGTTAGACATACCGTGCACGGTTCCAAACGGTCGTTTGGCATACTTCGTTCATAGTTTGTTAAATCGAACAGACACTTAAGTTTTTGCCAAAAAGTCAAACGAAAACTATTTTCAACAAAAAATCATTTTGATAAAATCATTTCTTTCGCTTAATCGAATGGAGGATGCAAGCGAACGTGCAAAACTTTTCGAAGAAACTACTGCATTATTTTATACTAAACGTGTGGTCTTAACATAAGTAACAGGTCACACCGCCTTTTGGAGCTGAACTAATTTAACCTTTATTCACCTTTATATACGACACACACACATGTATGTACATTTTAGTTCATTTTGTGTGTTTAATCAACCTATAAATATTATAAATGTGAAAGTTTGTATGGATGGATGGATCTTTGTTACTCTTTCACGCAAAAACTACTGAACGGATTTGGATGAAATTTGGCACACAGATGGTTTATAACCAGGATTAACATATAGGATACTTTTTATCCCGATATTCCCACGGGATCGAAACTTATGCGGGTGAAACCGCGGGGAGCAGCTAGTCAGCCTATAATGTTCCCACTGCTGGGACACAGGCCTCTTCTCTTCAAGAGGGAGTGGGCCACGCCGGGCCGGTGCGGGTTGGAATGATAGGTGGTCACATGTCTTTGAATGTTTGGTTCTAGAACATGCCAGTTTCCTCACGATGTTTTTCTTCACCGTTTTGAGATCAGCGGTGATGAAATTATTTACTCAAAGTAAGCTTGCCTGGGTTCGGACCCGCGACCTACATCTCGTAAGTACCTCTGAGCCAACACTGCTCTCGCATTTTGTGTGAGCTTCTTTATATTCATCATCATCTTCCTAGTCTTTTCCCAATTATGTTGGGGTCGGCTTTCAGTCTAACCGGATGCAGCTGAATACCAGTATTTTACATGGAGCAACTGCCTATCTGACCTCCACAACCCAGTTACTGGGTAATACGATACCCCTTGGTAAGACTGGTTGTCAGACTTTCGGGCTTCTGACTACCCGTAAAAACTATCAAAGATCCACGAATGACAGCCGGGACCAACGGCTTAACGTGCTTTCCGAGGCACGGTGGGGTCTCGGTATGTAAAGATGGTCACCCATCCACAGACCAACCGCGGCAAGCGTAGCTTAACGACCTGTGCGGCTGTTCTTTATATTATCACATTCAATTAACTCTCTTAGTTTATTATAACAGCACATACTTTCCTATGTGTTTGTTCTTCTGGCGAATAGTACTCATGGGTTGAAGCTGAAAATCAGCGTCCGGTACGTGGTACACCTTGTGTTGTCATCTGACATCATGCTGAGCTGGCCTTTTGGCATTATAATCTTTGTTATGTGTTTTTTATAGTTTTACGGTGCATTTTTTTGCTGTAATGCTAATAATAGCATTTTTCCTTCTTTATTATTTTGTTTATTTTTCTATTAAAACTTTATGCACACTTAAAAATAACCGTGCAATGACGGACTTAATGCTATGGGCATTTTCTACTGTGTTGACCTTAACACGTTTATCTTTATTTATTTATTCAAATCTCCCTTACAACTTTACTAACCTTAGAGTTGTATGTACCCAATGCTAGTGCGGTCATTTTACAAATATGGTATATATTTGTAAAATGACCGCACTATCGCATTGGGTACTAATTATTTACCTATTAATAATTTTAAAAATTATACTAAGAACTAAAACAATTTTCTAGAAGATTAAGAAAAGAAGATCAAATAAAAATACCTAACTATGATACTTATCGAACTATGTATTGCTTGTTTCAGGTATGTGTAGACGAGTGACTGCAGAATTTGCTGGTTGGCTCATTTTCTCGCCGTAAGTTGCATTACATACACACACAAAATCAACCACAATATTCCCACTAATAGGACTCTCTCTGTGAGAATGGTTGGGCCATTCAATACGTGGAACCAGTAAGTTACTGGTGGGATAAAACCCGTACCTACTATAGGTACTGGTTCCAAGCCCACTACACTATCACATTTTAGAACTTAGCTATCACTACTCTAAAATAGTTTGGTCGCGAGGCCTGTAATTCAGGTATATTTCAGTTCAATACAGAGGAGAACTAAAACAATCTAGATACTGCCAGTTTCGGTCTAGCTTCTAAATCTAGTTTTTTCCTGCATTCAACTGTGATTGGGTACTTTGAAATGGTGATGATGTTACTCCGGAAATGAATCGACCGCTATTAGGCACGCTTCATAGAAATTATTTCAGTGGTTAACCACATCCTATGCGGGCCATTAGCTATGGTTCCATAGTAAAAAAGTAAAAAAAATAATTATACAGGGTGTTTGGTAAAGTGACGTCATTCTTTGAATGGGAGGTAATGGGGGCAAGACTAACAAAAATTATACCATGAAATATCTCGGTATCAACCTAACCAGTGGTAAATAGTTTTGTGTAGTTGAGTTAAAAAATTTACTTATTCAAAAAATAAACGAATTTTTACAACTTAATCCAAAATGCATATGCAAATTAGAGCAGTGGTGGCCGGCCCAGTGGTATTGGCCCCGACTTACGAGTTGTAGGTCGTGAGTTCGAACCCAGACAGGCACTTTACTTTGTACATATATTTAATTTCACCATCACTGCTCTAAAACCGGTGAACGAAAATATCGTGAGAAAGTGTCCTAGGACCAAAAATTCAAAGACATGTGACTTCTACCTACCCGCACCGGGCCCGCGTGGTAGATTATGGCCCACTCCCTCTCACCGAGAGGACCTGTGTCCCAGCAGTGGGAATATTATAGACTGATTATGGTTACGTAACTTTTATTTTCTTAGAGAGTAACATAGCTACATCTATGTATTTTATTATGATTCAAAAGTTAAGTTGCATTAAAATTATAATTAAATAAGATGCCGTGAAAACTTCTTTGACATGTTTTGACAAGCAAAACTAAGCATTTGTCCCGGGTTTTAGTGTTAAAGAACATGTTCGATACACCTAATCAAATGAGTGTCTTGTGATGACGGCCGTAAATAAATAGTTTGCATTTGATTCTCGCGCAGTAAAAGAAAATACAGGCATGACAAGACAGAGCGTGTCTGTTTTTTTTGGTGTAAATTATTTTAGGGTTTCAGTCAGTTGTGAGGCAAAGAAAACAAATTCAACAACTTTTTATTTTATTTTTTATTTATGCATTGGCAGGTAAAATACCTAAACAAAATTATTTATAACACGTTAGTAATTTTTATTCATAACTATTTAGGTATTAACTTAATTTAAAAAAAAAAATCAGTCAATATTTTAAAATATTTTTTTGCTAAAAACTCGGAGACCAGCTGATGACTTTGTATTAATAGAGGTATTATTCCACCCATTATTATTAAGCAATGATTTACGAAATTGATATCTAACCATTAATCTTTAACCTAATTGGTCTATTTTACAAAATAAATCGATTAGAATTAAGTCGTTTTAAATTGAGTCTGGAATAAAAAATCGACTAAACGCTCCGAGTTGTGCGCTAAACTGTCAATCAAAATAAGTAATCGCGTGTCTCTATCTTAATCGGCTATTAGTTATTTAGTATGCATAAAATTAGGTATATGGATAGATAAACTAGTTCTAGTTTTGTGGTTTTAAATAATATTATCAGATAAAAACAGCGAAATTAGGTATTTAAGTTAATGATTTTCGTCTATCGAAATCACTGACTAACTTTGGACAAAGGCTAGAGGTCTTTATCCAAAAAATACCCTCCAAAATATTCAAATTCCTTTAAAACATTATAATAAAAACTCCATTTAAATTCTACCATTCACACTAGAATAACTTCGCTGGCCATCAATCGCTTCAGGCTGAGTTAGTACTTAAAATAGAATAACCTAGATCTGGTGAATCACGCGCAGGTTCCTGATTTATAATAAGACAACGGGGAATTTAAATGCGTTTGTTCAGGAAACACACGTTTGCAGAATTGACTGGAGAACTATTCTGTGGTATTATTCTTCTTCTTCGCGTATCGATAACAAATAAATAAAGTTATGTAAATTGAAATACTGTGCTTAACACAAAATTCAGCCACGCCAAATAAACAGTATAGCCTTTTCCCAACCATTTCTGGGTCGTCTTCCAGTCTAACCGGGTGCAGCTGAATATTTTACATGAAGCGACTGCCTATAGAACTCCTCAACCCAGTTACTGGGTAATACGGTACCCCTTGGTAAGACTGGTTGTCAGACTTTCGGAACCCGTTACGACTGTCAAAGATCTACATACGACAGCCGGGATCAACAGCTTAATGAGCTTTCCGGAGCACGGAATGGTCTTTGTAAAGACGGTCACTTTTGCTGATCTATGCGATCAAGCGTAGCTTAACCTGATCGATGGACCTGTGGGGCTGTTATTACTTAGCCATAAGCTCCTCTATTCAACCACGTGAACTGGAAGTGCGATCATTGTCAGGTGGCACGTCGGTGCTCTGAGTGGAATACCTCGTCTCATTCAAAGCTGTATCAACTACGTTATTCTGTGGTGGAGATTTTCAATTGTTTTGATAAAAGCTTTCTTGTAGGATTAATAAAAAAGTAAGGTTTTTTCTAAAAACGATAGTTTGAAACATTCATCAAATATAATTGGCTATTAAAGTCACAAAAAGCTGAGAAAAAAACGATTGGAGATTTAGGAAAAACCTGCTTAGCCGGAGGATTACGCGACTGGCCACGTTCGCAACTAATAGTATTATATCCTACTACGAAAATTAAGGAAGCCGAAGCTACTGATTTTGTTTACAATTTGCCATCATTTTGTTAGTTTCCAACATCCAATCTAATCCCGAAAATCGCCATAATTCCTTAGGTACAGGTGTATTTAATCTCAAGATTCTGCAAAACCAAACAGTGTACATAACAACTAACTTTAACTCAGCCGTAATCCTATATCATAACAGTAGTACCTACCATCGCGTGTGCTTTCAAATGAATTTATGGCAACACTAGATATGGCCCGCGGCGCCGTTCGTGTGTACCGATGATTAGTACAGGTAGTCTCTGTCTCTCAGTTTAGACCATAGAATAAGAATGTTTAGATGCAACCTTAAACTCTGAGTTCAGTCTAGATGCTAGCGATTTTTTTTCGATTCCCGGGTCGGACAAAGTGTCACAGCCCGGAGCTTAGAAGTTGGCGGTGTGATACCCCCGTGCTTCGGAAAGCAAGTTCAGCCATTGGTCCTGCGCCTGGGCCCCAAGTCTGCTATTTTTATAAATTCGTCATTCCAACACGATCCCATTCCCATCCCGTTGTCATTTTGCTTAAAGTTCGTATCAATGGTCTCGTAATAGAATTGTGTCATAATGACATTGTCGTATTGCCATTATTATAAAACCCGTTAGTAGGAATGATTTTCGAAAAACTACCACTACTTTATTTGTGCCAGATTTCATTTATATATATTTTTACATGTTATTTATTAGTGTTTTATACAAGTCAAGTGTTTTATGTAAGTCAGTCATTCATTTATCATTATGTACAAGATTACCATTCTATGCCATTTCTTTCAATGGAGTGTCAGTGGTTGACCACTTGAAAGTCATAATGACGCCATTATGTTAGTAGATTACCAAACTTGTCAAAATCAACAATTATGAAATCAATGATAGACCATTCTGACACTATTGTAATAGCAGACTTGGGGCCCTGATCTCTCTCCGGTTGTGTCGGATTGCCGTCCCATCGGATAATGAGAGTGAGGGAAAAGAGAGCGCACCTGTGTCTGCGCACACACTTGTGCACTATACCATCTCGCGCGCCGAAGGCTGGGCTCCGCTGAGATTGGTCTCCATGGTCAAAATTCAGTTTGGAAGAGTTTTTTATAGATGCCCCACACTAGGTATTACTCCTGTATCGTGGGTGCGTTTACAAACATTTAAACTCACATACACAAACATCCAGACCCGGAACAACTACTTGTAGGCGTTACAAATTTGCTCCGTGCAGGAATCGAACCCGCGACACGCAGCGCAGCAGTCGATGGCTCAGCCACTGCGACAACCGTGTCGTCGTTTGATACGTTCCAGACTTCCACTGTCAGTGTATCTAAGTAGCAAGAACACGGATTATACACTATTTATTGGTGATGCAATTTATTTATTTGATCAAAACATGCTCAACATTAAAGACAAAGCTCCAAGTAATTACAAAGCGGACATATTAGGAAAAATGAATAAAATGAAGGAATCGTCAATTTTGAGAGCTGGTGGCGAACTAATTGATTGATTCGCTGACATCAGCGCTAAATTACAGAGTGGAATGAATACGACACTTCTTTACGGTTTTCTTATTCTATGGTCCAGGTACTAGGAGCCTAGGCTATTCAGGAAGTGCCCTTGTACTTAAAGCAATTAAGTGTATACTAGCTAATAATATAGGAGTACTGCGTTTTATTGGTGGGTAATACTGATTTATTGGGTACATACAGTAACTTGGTACAATCTCAGTTGATGGTGGCTTATCTGATTGAGGCAATGATGTAGAGTTTAAATAAAGGACCGTCTTTTTGTTTGAAAATGTCTGCCGTTTGAAGAATTTCTTTCTGATTTTCTTGATTTATTATAAGGCATGTTTTATGACAGCTAGAATTGAAAGCTACTCTAATGCAAAACAAAAACCAATTGCAGAGTTATTTTCAAAACAAATCTTCAAAAAAATAGCGTAGAATCATCTCAACACTTCTCTCCCTTGATTTTGTATATATATATGTATTATAAGTAGGTATATATTATAGTAATATTGTCCCTCTCATTCAAAGCACCTGCCATCTAATCTCTTCACCACCCTTGGTTGACTGGTAGAGAATGCCTAAGGCATTAAGTCCGCCTTTGTACCTTTTTGTGCGAAAAGTTTAAATAAATAAATAAAAACCTACATACTTATGTACTTGAACCAAACCTGAATTTAAAAAAAACCTGCCAAGTACTAATCGGACTCTCACGACACGAAGGGTTCCGTACCAGAATAAACGCCAAAAAATTTTAAACTTCATTTTATTTTTATAATTTCGGACCCGCGTTTTTTACAGCTCGCTGACAGACAGACGGACAACGGAGGCTTCATTGACACCCTGTGGGTACGGAAAACTAAAAAAGAAGTTGCTTTATTTGCTTCTCCAAAGGTTAAAGCAACACTATTTATACAACTTAAAGATAAGTAAGTACTTCAAAATCAACACACATAAACCAGCAGAAACTTCATATTTCCACACAGCCAAATCACTTCAATTCAAGTAAGGGTCAAGCCTCATGTCTCAATCAAACAAACGAACATTCCCGAGTGACCACACAATAACAAATTGTGGTCATTTATATAAAGTAAACAGAGACCACGCAACTCATTTTGTATTAGATTTGATATAAAAAGTGTTAGTTTTTGCTTTGTGGTTTGAAGTGACAGATTAGATTGTAGTCTGAGCTTGAGAAGAAGTTTTTATAGGCAGTAGGAAAATAATTATGCTCTTAAAAACGTTATCGCGAACCGCACACGTCAACCAATCAATCAACCCAGCCTATCGCAGATTATCGTGCACAGATTATGTGCACTGCGAATCTGCGCCACAAAACCCTGTCCTCCAACTTCCGCATCCAGTTTGTCCCAGCTACCTTCGGTCCATCTAGCCGGCGCGCTATCTTCATTTTCTGCCAAAAGACGTCCCCTACTGGACCGGCCTCCCCCAAGCACCACCTCTTCGACCGGCTCTGTGCTTCCAGCATTCAGCGGATTCTTGCGGCCTTCACAAGGTCGTCGGCGTACACGTTATTATTTGTAATTATATTCTTTGCGTACCAGATAACCCCTAAAAAAGATTTTTATAGATTTTCTAGCTCCGTAGTTGACGGACACGGTTGGCGCAGTGGCTGAGCGATCGACTGCTGCGCTGCGTGTCGCGGGTTCGATTCCCGCACAGAAGAAATATTTGTATTGCCTACGGGTAGATGTTCCGGGTCTGGCTGTTTGTGTATATGAGTTTAAATGTTTGTAAACGCACCCACGATACAGGGTAATTCCAAGTGTGGGGAAACGTTTAAAAAAAAAAAACAATAGTTTTGACTGACCATAGTTTTCAGCTGAAGTGCTAAAACAATCGCAGGCAGAAACTATGTAATTAATAGTGTTGTTGTTTTTCTATTTCTCTTTTACTCCTATACTTATGGTCTTTTTCACATTTACCATAAGGACTATTTGTCCAAAAGTGTCTGTTCTGAACCATCTTTCTATTGTGGAGACAATAATACGACAGCAAATGAAGACAGTAGCAATACTAATGCTTAACAGTATTTTGGAACTGTCAAATAAATCCTAGCATCGAAATGAAAAAGTGATTTCTTTGAACAAATTAAATAAATAGTAGTGATGGTTCGACTATTGATTTTACGATCAGCCGACTACCTAGTGACTAAGCTATTGGATATATTTGATTGAATTTTTGTATGCAGACTAGTAACGTCATACGAACTTGAATTTATTTTCGTATTGTCGCTTCCACCGTACAAAAACTGGTTATTTTCAAACGTGCTTGAAAGGCACTACACTCCTAGAGCATTTTATTTTTCTAGCATTGAATTCTTTCTTACCCAATCTCATACAAACGAAGAAAGACTCCTAAATAATAGAACCGGCTGCAAGCCACAGCTGGCCTTAACCGCGTGCTGAAAAGGGACGTTTTCAGGCCGAAGTAGTCCAAGGTCTTCACAAATGAGTTTTTCTCTTTGATTTATGTTTTTTCCACTGCGACGGAACCTTCACTTGGAGAACCAATTTGTTATAAGTTATGTTGGTACTGAAAGTTGAAAAATTGGTGTAGTTTCACTGTCTGGCTTTTGGCGTAGGTACCTACTTGAGAGCAGATTTTTGAGATCATTACCGCTTTTTGCCAAATGGTTGGTAAAAGGTTGTATGTATGAGCAAATGAGGCTGCAATTTTTTAAATGGTACACATACGATGAAACATCCCTTGAAATAATTATTGTACTTCATTTAGTGCGGTCTCCTTAAAAGAACTAACATTCCATATAACGAAAGAAAAAAAAAGAAAGAAAATGCATTCATTCCCGAGATCTTACAACCCGAAACTCTTCAAGGCGAGAGTGAATAGGCTTCTTCTGGGCAAGCTCGTTCCACCGTAGATCTCATCCCTGCCTCTGGGCTGGATTGAGGTCAAGAGTGAGCCCATTGTCAATAAAAAAAAAAAAATTGCGGCAAACATGACGTATAAAAAAAAATAACAAGTTAGTTGGCCGTTTTGCGTGAATGTGACGAATGTTTACCATACGTCACATTCACGCAAAACGGCCATCGCTCAGCATAATGCTAAGACCCTATACGAGACAGAGCCCCAGCGCTGGTAACGATGCTGTAGAAATCAATTACCCTGCCTTGGCACTATGGACTTCGACCAATTAGTCTTCCTACAACAATAATAATGTCTCACTTGTCTAGTGGTCGCTAGCATTACTGCTGCGCACTAGGCCCTGGGTTCGATCGCCCGTTAAAGTTCCGCGTGACGTCACGCCTTGCTACAATTTTTACCATGACGTGACGTCACGACCCCCCACTCCCAAATTTTGACGCGCTTTATCTTTGTAATTTTTTGTTTGATTGACAAAAGAAAAAATACATACCCATTATTTTTCGATAATCTAACTGACGAACTCAATATAATAATTATTTTTTTACCCAGGAAACTACCCTATTTTCAACTATCAAGAATTATTATAATTCGCTCTTAAAATACCACGCAATGCACTTTTCCAATCTCTCGCCTCAAATCAAAACACAAAAGGGCCTGCTAAGTGGTTATTACGCAAAACCACAAACAGTTACTTACGTTTTGACCTTACTATTGTGGACTCCCATGACGTGACCCCCAGTGATTGCGTTGGGTAATACATTACGCCTCTTATCTCTGAGATGCTGCATTTTGCTGGAATTTTATTAATTTATTTAACTACTAGCAGCGCCCTGCGGTTTCACCCGCATAAGTTTCTGTGCCGTGGAAATATCGGCATAAAAATGCCATGTGTTAATCCTGGTTATAAACTATCTGTGTGTCAAATTTCATCCAAATCCGTTCAGTAGTTTTTGCGTGAAGGAGTAACAAACATCCATCCAAACAAACTTTCACGTTTATAATATTAGTAGGATTTATGTGCACACATATAAACAGACAAGAAGAAGGGAACCGAAAAATACCTACACACGGCTACACATCAAGCTAAACATTTCCAGTTTTAGCTGACCTCGCATTGTATAGGTTTTTCGTACAATCAGAAGTCAGTTTATACTGGTTATGTATAGCTTGATGTGTAGCCGTGCGTACAAAGATGATACTTAATACTAAAGAAATATCTTCCAGCATACCTGCGATAGAAGAGTACCTAAACAGATATGTAGACAACGATGGGTCGATGTGTTTTAGTAGATTACTCTAGTAATAGTTTGTTTTTGATTGAGGAGACGTTGTAAGGCATCTTCTGTTTTATCCAATGCCCGTTTTGAGGAATACTAGGTGATACCTTAATGCCTAAATAAAACGCGCTGTCGCATTTTCAACGCTCGGCCCATCGCTGAAAGTTGAAAATTCAACAGTGCGCTTTTTTAGTGTTAATGAAAACGGGTTAAACTTTGGCAATTCAACTTAGGCTGCCACCGGACGGTCTGCATCACAGCAACCGTCCGCAGTCGATATATTCAACTGCATGCAGTTGTACGTTCGACTTCGTTCAGTCATGATATCAACTTCACGCGGTCGACTGCAGTCGTGTGAAGTCAATATTAACTGCATACAGTTGTGACTTCAACTTTACGCGGTCGGCTACAGTCGTGTAGTGTCGACGCACGCTGTCCATCGCTAACCGCATACAATAAGAGAAGTAAAGTCTGTGCTTCCATTTCGACGTCAAATCACTGAGCTCCAGGGCAAGATGCGTGGCGGTAACTGCGGAAAGTCAGATCCGACTGCAGATAACTACATGCAGTTGAATATATCGGCTGCGCGCGGTTGCTGCGATGCAGTCTGTCTGATGGCAGCCTTAGTCTTGCGGTTAGAAATTCATCAGCATTTATTAAAACTGTTGACGTTTTCATTTATTTTGAGACACAACAAAAAAAAAGTCTTGCTGTAATCTATACTAATAACAAAGCTGTAGGGTGTGTTTGTTTGAATGCGCTAATCTCTAGAACTACCGATCAGATTTGAAAAATTATTTTTGCATTTGATAGGCCTATTCTTGAGGAAGGGTATTTAACATCACGCTAAGATCTTCTGTCGTTGTGATCTTGTTGTCCTAACTGCAATCATCTACAGTCTTCTTTTATTTTTCGTTGCTTGTATACATAGTATCTATAATTTTGGATATGTATATTTTTGTGATATATCTTACATAATATTTGCACCAACGACAGTCCCATTTTATGTCCAGGAAAATCACTGTCCATTCTAAGGTTGCCTGGAAGAGATCGCAGTAATGCGATAAGGCCGCCCATTGTTTATTTTGTAGTGTTTCATGTATTTCTTATGCTATGTATTTTTGTGATTTACAATAAAGTATATACAGGGTTATTTGTAAAACACCAGCAACCTCTTAAGAGGTCATTGTACTCATCATTATAAACAACTTTTACTATGGGACCAAAACTGAAATCGCAAAAAAAAAAATCAGCTGTTCCCTACATTTGTGTTCGCATAACTCGTCAAAATATAGGGAGCAGCTGAATTTTTTTTTCGCGATTTCAGGTTTGGTCCCATAGGAAAAGTTGTTCATAATGATGAGTACAATGACCTCTTAAGAGGTTGTTGGTGTTTTACAAATAACCCTGTATAAATAACCCTTAGTACCCGAGCAAAATGGAAAAAAGTCAGAAAGAGCGCAAAGCGAAAATGAAGTTAAACTGCAGGCAAGCGATGCGAAGCGACGGGATGGGTTGGGGGAGCAAGAAATTTCACGCAGACGAAGTCGCAAACAGAAGCTAGTTTATTTTATAAAATCTTGTCTTAAAATTAAGTCATCATCTTCCTGCCCCTATCCCATGTTACTTGCGGTCGGCGCAACACGTTTTCTTCCTCCATTCTCCCCTGTCAACCGTCACGCTATCATTCACTCCCTTCTCTTTCATATCATTCCTCACACAATCCATCCATCTTTTCTTCGGCCTTCCTCTCCCTCTTCATCCATCAACATGTATATTCATCACTCTTTTTAACCGACTTCAAAAAAAGGAGGAGGTTCTCAATTCGGTTGTATTTTTTTTTTTTTTTTTTTTTTTTTTTTTATGTTGGTTACCTCAGAACTCCGTTGTTTATGGATCGATTTGCAAATTTTTTTTTTAACTTTAATGGATATGCTTCCAGATTGGTCCCATTTTTTTCAAAATCCAGTTCTGATGATGGGATCTATGAGGAATCGAGGGAACTCCTCAAATATTATAGGCAACGATATAGTAATTTTAATATTTTCATCGAGAAATCAAGCGTTTACAGTCAAAAAGTAACATTTGATGAAATGGAACTGGTGAAGAAGATCAGATATGGCTAACGGAACTTGTCACTCGCATAGATATCACAATCAAGATAGTTAAGCAACTATGACAATACAAATAAACATACAATCCTGAATAGTTATATTGAAAATGTTATCATTGAACTGATCTGATGATCATGATGGAGCCGGAAGACAGGTACCGGAACTCCGTAATTAATCAACGTATTCTAGCCGTGTTTGGGCTTATTAGAATTGTCATGAAATGCACTTTGGCTATAAGTTACTATCGAACTGATCTGATGATGGAGCTGGAAGGTGGAAGGTTGGCATGAGAACTTCAAAATAAAACAATGTATCCTAGCAGTATTTGGGCTTAGAACTGTCATGAGATGCACTCTGAATACAAGGTGCCATTGAAAATCTAGTTTTGATGTTATCATCAATGTGTCCACAAAACAACTTCTGAAATATTAAAGGCATTTTGCTTACAATGTTTAAAAAAAAATCGCTTCTATTATTTACTAAAATAAAATTGTATTCTTGGTAGTATACACACGTTTCCACGCCACCTATGAGGTAGTGTGCTGGGCGCGTTTTTTTTAATGTGATTTCCCCGGTAGGCCTATTCCATGGCACGTTATGTGTTGTCTTGATTATCAGATGGCAGATTCCGCAACCTTGTTATCTCTGTCATCGCTCGATCATCGTGTGGTCGATTCAATAATTTATTGGCGTCTAAATCTGATAACACTATGCCTTCCAAACTTCTGACACGACTTAGCGCGACATATATTTGTCCTTTTGCAAAGTTTTTTTTACCAAGGTCGATCACAGCTCTCTCGAGGGTGGTCCCTTGTAGTTTATGGACTGTTACCGCCCAGCTCAATATTAGAGGCAGCATACGACGCATAAGAATCGACAGTATTTCATGCGTCATATTATCATCTCTCTACGGGATCAAATCAGGGGTAGGACAATTCCCTACAGTGACAGATTATGGGCATTTTTTTTTCAAAAAGCGACACCTTTTATCCCCATCCAAAACAATTAGTTACTTTATATCCCCGCAGATGGCGTTATCATGGTTAAAATTTAATTTATGACTAAAAAATAAATAAAATATTTAATTTAAGTGTAATTTCAGAATTTAAATATTTAATTAAACACGTATTATAATTATTTGCAAATATTTATGTAGATTACAAAAGCTGCGTAATAATTATGATTGCAACACAGCTATAGATTTGATAAATATTGATTGTCTTGTCAAGTTACCGTTACCTACAGTTACAATTACAAATATGGCGACTGCTCCTTGCGTTTGCGCTTGTTTGTAGTTTTCGTCCCATGTTTGTGATTTTCTTCGTGAAATTAATCCTTAATATTGATACTAATTGATACTTCCTTACTAATTTACTTGTTTTCAAGTTGTATTCTCTCATTATTAACAAAATCATTGTAAAACTTTATCAAACTAAAAACAAGTATCTTGCTTTACAATGATTTTGTTAATAACGAGAAAATACAACTTGAAAACAAGTAAATTAGTAAGGAAGCTAAAGTATAGGCACTATTGCATAAGTACCTAGTACCCAAGTACCTACAGCTATACTTTGCGGATGGCGATAATAGATGGCGGTATCCGATCAATTGACATTAGCAGTCTTCAATAAAGTCTGCAAGGGGGCTCTCTATATCCGATATATTACTTTACTCTATGGATCAAATTAAAGATCAGAAAGTAGACAGTAATATGTACCTACTTGTATGATATTGGTACTTCTTCAAAATAATATTCTATGTAGAAAAGATATTAACTACGTTGCCATTATATTATAATAAAAAATACACTAAACGGCTAGAAATAAAAAAACTTTTTACAAAAAAAAAAACCGCCTTCAAAAAAAGACAAACAAAAACGTTCCTGCACTAAAAAGTAAAAAATAAAAAATTGAATTCCTGTAAAGAAACTTAATTTAAAGGTAAACTTATTTGACATTAATATTTTGCAAATATTCAAAATTGTTTACTTCTTTTTGGAGTCGGTGCCAGCCAAGGCAAGGAAATACGTATGGGCAACAATACCTCGAAAAACGACCTCTAACATTTACTATAAAACTACCAAGATACCTATTGCATACCTAGAATAATTAAAACACAAATACAGACTAGACTGTACTCTAAAAGAACTTGACACAATTTTCACAATAATTTCTTTTAAATAATAATAATTATACATACGTATAAAAATCCCCTGCCACTTTTTAAGTACTTTAAAATTTTTGAAGCATTAAGTTTGTAAGCATCTGTTTTAAAATTTTATAATCGTGAATTGAAAAAATAAATGGCACAGGATACAACTGCTGGCACCGACTCCAAAAAGAAGTAAACAATTTTGAATATTTGCAAAATATTAATGTCAAATAAGTTTACCTTTAAATTAAGTTTCTTTACAGGAATTCAATTTTTTATTTTTTACTTTTTAGTGCAGGAACGTTTTTGTTTGTCTTTTTTTGAAGGCGGTTTTTTTTTTTGTAAAAAGTTTTTTTTAGTCACATGCGTTTCGTTCCTTCTCTTCAGATGGCGATACCAAGCCACTAACACTAAGTACTTTCTGGAAATTATTATAGTTCTAACCCCAGTAGGGCTTAAAGGTAAGCTTGCCTATTAATAAGGAAATTACATATAATTGGTGTTTAAAATCTTTTAATAGTCCAACTTTAGTGTCCTCGTACGATTCTGCTTTAAAACCCTCTGGGTGGTCCCTCTCATTATTCCCATAATATTCTGTTTTATTCAAGTACATAGCCACAAAATAATTACATTTTTAATTACCAACAGCGAACAAAAATTTAATTAAGTATTATTTAAACAGCGTTATTAATGCAATATAAAATTGAAGCACCTGCATTAATTTCAGAGAGCAGGGTATTACATTTTTTTTTTTTTTATTAATAAAAGGTCTTCTTGTCCTATAAAATTGGAAATATCAGGCCGACTGGTTTATCATGGCAGCAGTTTCCGTTGCTAACCAGCCAGGATGGTGAATGTTGATATGTTTTTATGATAATCGTGACGATAGTGTCATTGGTAGATCCTGTTGCCCTTCCAAGGTTATAAATAGGTCTTTTCATATTTCTACTAGCAGCAACCCGCGGTTACATCCGCATAAGTGTCGGTCTCGCAAAAATATTGGGACAAAAAGTTTTATGTTTTACTACTATTCTATGTTTTACTCCGATGTATAAGCTATATTACTGTAAAGTTTCATCAAATCGTTTAGTAGTTTTTGCGTGAAAGAGTAACAAACATCCATCTATCCTCACAAACTTTCGATTTTATTATATTGGTAGGAAGTAGGATTATCAATTTGAAGTATCTACCAACATTTTAGTTTAACGACTTCAAAAAATCTTTTTCTAAGGGTAGCTCTAACATTTTCTCTTTTTGATGAGTTAAGTAGGTTGCTGGTGCACGCACAGTGGTCATGTGCTGCCTTGCACACTTGCACAGGCGGGCTTCAGGGAGACCCCTTTACAGTCTCCCCAGAGATGTGCCCTAACAGGCGTTGCACAGAGGGGGCTCCGGATTGGTCTTTTGAGAGGTAACGGGGCCCCTTCCATGTGCAGATGGTGATCACCGGGGTGGTTTTAGTGAGGTAAAAAATCTCACTTTCCCTGGTTTTATCCCCAAAGACCAAGCGCCTTTTGAAGGTTTCACGCCGAAAACAAAAAAAAAAAATGTTGCTGGTGCGACCGTTAACCCTAATAATTCCCATATACTGGAGGCGCATGAACAATTAATATGCATAAAATATCAATCTTCCTAGCTTTATCCTAATTATGTTGGGGTCGGCTTTCCGTCTAACCCGATGCAGCTGAACACCACTTTTCCATGGAGCGACTGCCTATCTGACCTCCACAATCCAGTTACTGGGTAACGAGATACCTTTTACCAAGACTGATTGGCAGACTTTCGGGACTACCCGTAACGACTGTCAATGATCTACGAATGACAACCAGAACTGTCCGCTTAACGTGGTTTACGAGGCATGGAGAGGTCTCGATATGTAATGCCTGGCCACCCAACCACGGGTCGACCTCGGCAAGCGTTGCTTGGCCTTGAAGATCGACCTGTGTGGCTATTGTTTAGCCACGAGCCCCTCAACAATATGCAGAAACATAGTCAAAACAACGCCCAATATTTGTTGTTTCCACTCTCTCATTTCTCAGCACCAAGTTATCCAGTGTAGAATCATATAGTCAGAAAGCTTGATAACCGCCGTTCTACGCACATCCACTTAAAAATAACATGCACGCTACTTATTAACACCCGTTGAACGATCGGTCCACCGAACCAGTTGGTAAACTTCTAAAAATACACCCCGCAATCATCGGCCGTAAGTCTGCCACCACCACGTTGTCACACCGTGAGGATAATGCCGTCATAACGATAATCATTATCATTATGGATAAGCGAGGCAGTTTGCCGATGGACAGGACAGTTAGCTGGTGAAAATGAACAAAGATTTAATGGATTGGCTAGGTGAATTTGGTAGAGCTGGTGTGGCAATAAATTGTAGTTATCACTTGTAAAAAAAAATCTTCTATAAGTATACCTACTTATAGGATGTAGAGTCGTGGTTGTTCAATGATCTTTAAGTTAACAGTAGTCAATCAACAAACCATTGGTTATGTTGGGGAGGCTTATGCCCAGCAGTAGCACAGTACAGGCTTAAAAAAAAACATGTTGTGGAAATGTTGTCACAGAAGAAACAGGAAGCTTCGGTTTGATGTCTGTAGCGAGCATAGACTTATATCTATGGTAGCGAGCCATAGCAAGAGTGAACGCAAGAAGCCTCAGTTAGGCCAAAAATGTGAATGAGCCTTCATTCACATTGGCATAGACAATGCTATGCAAGAAACGCCAATTCTTGGTCGTCAGGGTAGCCCGCGAAATTCCTTACGTTTTTTGCAATTTGTAAGTCAGTATCAGGTTGTATGTTGATCTAAATATAATTCGCGAACGTAACATAATAATATTTATTTATACAATTACTATCTGCGCCCCGCGGTTTCACCCGCATAAGTTTCGATCCCGTAGGAATATCGGGATAAAAAGTATCCTATATGTTAATCCTGGTTATAAACCATCTGTGTACCAAATTTCATATAAATCCGTTTTGTAGTTTTTGCATGAAAGAGTAACAAACATCCATCCATCCATACAAACTTTCACGATTGTAATATTAGTCGGATAATCATAAAAATCAGCTTTTACCTTAGCGCATGGGGGATGCGCTTTAAGTTCGCCTTTGTACTTACGGTACCCTCGTAATTATATGTACTCTGTTATACTCTGTTCACTAGGTTAGCCGTTTTTTGACAGATCGAACAATTTTTTTTTTTTTTTTTTGTCAAATCTGATACACGTACGGTATTATACTTAATGTCTGTTAGAAGTCATAAATAAGATAATTCAATAAGATTAGGCAGTTTCAATATTTAATCAAATAAATACGCATTTTCTTCTACGTAATCTGGAATAGTAACGTTCTAAGGCAGCTGTCAAAAAACGGTGAACCTAATGAGATAATTTTAAAAGCACTCAAGCTCGGGCCTTTCAATATTTTTCCAAAATGTGGCCCAACAGTTGGTGATTTAGCACACGGCAGAAGCCAACGGAAGTGTTACGTCACTTCCTGTAGAGAAACAATTTGGCGTTTCTTTGATGTGACTGACTTCTTCATCTGTCACTGGAGTTGTTGACTAATCATGCAGAGCTTTGAGGATTTGGTCAGTTATGTAACTTTTGCCGAAAGAAGACCGAAAAAATGTCATTTTATTTTGTTTTTGTATTTGGTTGTATAGTTAGTTATTCAATCATTCTATTTTGTACCTATTGTAAATGTGTAGTTAGTGGTGTTTTATATTGTAAACGTTAATAATTTAAACTTTATTATGAGAACGTTCCTAAGTTTGGAACTCTTCAGTTTATCATCATCCTCGGCCTGGCTGGGCGTTTTCCCAACTATATTGGGGTCAGCTTGCAGTCCAACCGAATACAGATAAATACCAGTAGTTTCCAAAATCTGCCTTAATTATTATTAATCCTTGTCTATAGTTTTAACTCAGCGAATAATAGTGATGCTTCGTAGAATAATTCAATTTAATTGCAAGTATCGATATTTACTAACTAGTTTCTGCTCGCGACTTTGTCAGCGTAAAATCTTTTGTTCCCCCGACCCACCCTGTCGCATCGCATCGCCTGGCCGCGCTATTATGTCGTTTACGCTTAGCGTTGTTTGTGACTTTTTTTTTGTTTTCGCTCGGCTCCTAAAAATCCTATCGTGATGTTATATAGCCTATAGCCCTCCTAAAAAATTGAGCTCAAATACAAAAAAAAAAAACTTGTCTGTGGACACTCAGTCGTACTGTACGCGCCGGTCAATTAAATAGATCGTCAACCTTTTTCCCATTTCTGTTCATTATTTACATTCAGCGTTATAACAATGAAAACGTGCGGATTGTGTAACGTGCAGTTCAACGATGGCGTTCAGTGTGGGAGCTGCAAGAAGTATTTAGATTTTGGATGTGCGAACATATCTGAAGCTGGATGGAGAAAGCTGGGTGCTACTAGAATGGCGCAGTGGAAGTGCTCAGCCTGTAGAATCTCATCTCCAGTTGTACCCACTTCTGATCAAGCGTCCCTCGAAACCATCCTGATTGAAATTCGGGACATGAAGCGTCAGTTGCTTAATTTGCCGACACTAAGTGCTGACATTAAGGTGATTAAGGATGAGCTATCTGAGCTGAAGTCAACATGTCAAGGTACTAATGCCAAACTCGATGAATTTGATGCGAGGATTGCTGAAGTTGAAACCAAAGTATCTGAACTTGAGAAGATGCAGTTGACTATAAATGACTTGCAGACAGACTTGTCAAAAGTGAAGTTCGAACTCTCATCAAATGATCAGCGGTCTCGGTTAAATAATGTTGAAATCAAGGGAGTTCCTGTGAGAAAGGATGAGAATTTATTCACGATTATTGAAGCCATTGGCCACAAAGTAAACTATAGCTGCCCCAAAACACTGATCAACTACATTTCGAGGGTGCCCATTTTCAACTCCAACGATAAACTTATTATAGTGAGTTTCATGAACAGATACGTCAAAGAAGATTTTATAGCGGCAGCACGAGCAGAAAAAAATTTATGCACCTCTGATATCGGGTTCCAAGGCACTTCCCAGCGTGTATATGTTAATGACCACCTTAGTGTAGAATACAAGAAGCTGCTAAGTAAAGTTAAAACCATCGCCAAAGATAAGAACTACGAGTTCATTTGGGTGAAACACGGAAAAATTCACGTACTCAAAAACACCAACTCCAAAGTTCTCATAGTGAGGAAGGAATCGGATTTAAACAGAATCGCATAATACGCCACCTACACCGTATACAGTCTTACCTGTTTTATCGGTTTATTATATTTCATGTTCTTTTACTAAGCTGTTACAAATTGTTTAGCACCTCTGCCGCACTAATTAGCCCGTCACCTCTCTTTTGTTCGGTAAAAAAAATCCTTTGTTTTTCTTATCGCGCCGTTCATTTTAAAGTCACAGTACAAAATAATATGCCTTGCTCGCTCTTGCTTGCACGTACTACTCATTACTGCTTGCCTGCTCACACAGTTGTTTACCACTCAATGTCGAACAATTCTTGCACTCCATTATTAATAGTCGTCGATTGCCTACTTCAAGCAGATTTATTCTCCTACTACCCTGATTTTGTTAATATTTCTATGATATCTGTTATTGTAGTCTATTTCATTGATTCATATTCTGATGTTGATTTTTTGTGTGATGGCTACTAACGTTAATATTAATTTGTCTGGTTTAAACATATTTTATCAGAACGTTCGTGGTCTACGAACCAAAACCGATACTTTCTATCGTCAAATGGTAGCCAGCTCATTTGATGTTATTATTCTCACTGAGACTTGGTTATTGGATGGTATTTTGAACTCGGAATTTTTTGATGAAAGGTATATTGTGTGGCGACGGGATCGGGACTACGTTCTGACTGGACAATCACGTGGTGGAGGAGTTCTAATAGCTGCTCGTCGAGAATTATCAGTAACATCTCAACAAAATTTTCATTCTACAGCTGAAGATCTCTGGATAAGCATACACTTAAAAAATTCGAATACGCGTAGCTATTTTAACTTACATCTCTGTGGGATTTATTTATGTAAACAAAATCTAGGTCTTTCCTTTTCTTCACAGTTGAAGAACTTTCTTTCGACATTAAATCGATCTGTGATTGGCAATGCTTCTGATAGATTTCTTATTATAGGGGATTTCAATATGAGCGGAATAAGTTGGGTCCCATCTGACAATAATAAATATCGTTCGTCTCATCTAATCTTAAGAGTATTGATGAAGTGCTACTTGGGGATGAGTTATGTACACTTGGCCTTGGTCAATATAATGGTGTGACTAACAGATACGGTAAAATACTCGACTTAGTCCTCTCGAACCAGGAAGTCAATGTGACAGAAAGTTTAAGCCCACTAGTACCAATCGATGATTATCACCCAGCTTTGTTAATTACAATGGATCTTGTCGAAACACCTCTCCTTGAGTGTGCGTCACGTATACAATTTTTATATGATAAGGGTGATTACGAATCCATTAACCGTGAAATTAGAAATACCGACTGGGAAAGTGAGTTCTCAGTAAGGTCAGCTGACGATTCCGTGAGTTTTTTCAATAACGTTATCCATAATCTTCAGTCGAAATATATTCCCTCGAAACTTTGTCGTAACAAATCATATCCGACCTGGTACAGTTCCTCATTGATAGGAACAATAAAAGAGAAATATAAATACTTTAAGAAACATAAAACCTACGGCAATAAAGCTGACGAACTAACATTTAAACTTCTTCGTGATAGGGTAAGAATATTAGAAAGTCAATGTTACGCAAATTATATGAAACTTACCGAAGCATCTATTAAAAATAACCCGAAACAATTTTGGACTTTTGTTAAAAAGCGTCATAATATAAATGCAATCCCGAGCACGTTCAATTTTAACAACGAAACACTGCGTACCGGGGAATCAATATGTGAGGCATTTTCAACTTATTTTCACTCCACATTTTTAGATCCCAACCTTATTCATGGTGGTAGCTCAAGTTCCTCTTCTTGTTCTTATACTGAATCCTCAAACCTGTCGTCTGATATAAGTCGTATCACGGTGAATACTAAAGACATAGACAACTTGCTTAAAAAATTAGATACATCGAAAGCACCAGGCCCAGATAATATCTCATCCAAGCTTCTCGTACGCTGCGCTGCGTCTATTGCACTTCCTATTTCAATTCTATTTAAAAAATCTTTAGATGCATGTGTGGTCCCTAAACTTTGGAAATCAGCGTTTATAACACCTGTACATAAGAACGGAGCTAAAACAGACATTGCTAATTATAGACCGATATCCAAATTGTGTATCATTGCCAAGGTTTTCGAAAGGATTATTTATAACCAGGTCTATTCTGCTCTAGAACAGTCGTTTAGTCCCTTCCAACACGGCTTTCTTAAAGGTAGATCCACTGTCACCAATCTTATTTTGCTTAATAACTACATCACCGACGCAATGGACCACGGTAAACAAGTCGACGTTGTCTACACAGATTATAGTAAGTGTTTTGACCGAATCGACCACGTCATCCTATTACGGAAGTTAGAGGGCATCGGTATACGCGGGGACTTACTCAGATGGTTTTCCTCTTACATAGAAAACAGGTCACAAGCTGTGGTACTGAATAACTATATATCTAGCTGGGTTTTAGTCCCCAGCGGAGTCCCCCAAGGTTCGTTGCTCGGTCCGTTATTATTTATCGTCTATGTAAACGACATCGACTCCTGTCTGACCTCATCCAAATTATTGTGCTTTGCCGACGATATGAAAATTTACACTACCATATCGTCGACAGCGGACATGACGGCATTTCAAACTGACTTACAGTGTCTTGAAGTATACTGCCAAAAAAGTAAGCTACATCTCAATCCCAAAAAATGCTCAGTTGTAACGTATTCCCGTGGACGGTCAGTCTTAGCCACAACATATACTCTTGGTGGCCATATATTACCTAGATGTAGTACTATTCGTGATCTGGGGGTTCATCACGATTCCAAACTTATTTTTGATAAGCATGTTGAAACCATCGTCGCTAAAGCCTCAAAATCCCTTGGTTTCATAATGAGGTTGTCCAAGTGCTTCTCGCAAGCTAAAACGTTAAAAATACTTTACTGCACCTTTGTTAGAAGCCATTTGGAATACGCATCTGAAATATGGAGTCCATGCTATCACAAATATATTGATCGTATTGAGCGCGTACAAAAAAGATTTATAAAGTTTTTATGCTTTCACCAGAGGGTACCGTACCAGTCAGTTAACTATCTCAATCTCTGTAAAAAATATCATATCTTACCATTGAGTAATCGACGTGAGATCTCTGACTGTATATTTTTGTTGAAGACGGTTCGAGGTGACATAAATTGTTCTGATATTTTGTCAACTTTCTACTTCAACGTTCCAAGCAAATCCAAACGGTTCAATCCACCATTACGGGTGCCATTTGCAACTACTAACTACAGACAAAATTCGTACGTTGTGCGTGTAAGTGGGTATTTTAATAAGGTGTGCAAGCAGTTCGACTTTGACCTTTTTAAAACGAGTGTGACCTCGGCAAAAAAGTGTTTAGCTACGAATTTTTTTAAAGATTGAATTCTTCAGAATTTGTTTTCTTTTTAACTTGAATTTTTAACATCTTTGTTTGATGGGAAATAACCCGCCGCAATTATATTATATTATATTAGTTTTTACATATTTTAGGTGATGATCTACTTGAAATTGTGTATGTTTTTTTTTTGGCAATATTTGCAGTGTGTATTTTTTGTTCCACAGTACTTTTACACCAGACAAGCTCTAGACGTGAAGACCTGTAATTGGCTGTCAGACTATCATACTGTTATTTATCACTATTGTATTTAGCTGTAAGTCTTCCAAAGTCCTTAAATAAATTAAATAAATTAAATTAAAACAAATCCGACTGGTAGTTTTCATTAGCGCGTTCAAATAGGTAAGCAAACTCTTATTTTTACTTACAGATATAGATTTAGTATTGAGTTTGAAATAAAGATGAGGTAGGCCTGGAGAACAGTAGTAAGTATATTTAGATACCTTATACCTAATTAGCACAACGAAACAATTGTTAATTAATCGAGGAAGAGCGAGGTTTATCCCATCACAAGTATCTTCGGATTACTTTCTGGGAAGCCCCGGCAACTTAATTGTATAGATTTAAAATAATAAACACATTTTTTTTTATACCTACCATAGCATTATTTCGCTTTAAAACTCCATGTTTCCTCTCCATAGGAACGGCACTTCGGAATCGGAAGTTGTCTCGACGACTCATAACTGAAATTTCCGGAGCATGCCATACATAACGACAAATTCAAAAGGCAGCTGGAGTCGATTGGATGCTGCACAGGAAACCAGGTGCTTAGACGAGGTGTTTAACTTGGGCGACGTCTACGAACGGCTAATTGATTGAATACAACGTAGTTCAATCAATCAATTTAGCGGCTCGGCTAAAATTATAAAAATATAACATACAGTATAGTTCACTACTAAGGATTCGGATGTTTTTATTGAAGACTAGCTTCTGTTTGCGACTTCGTCCGCGCGTTTCTTGTTTTACACTAAATTGTGTTCTATGACATTCGGCAATAAGCACTGTAACTTCCCATCAGTGAAAAAAATTCGGAATCGGTCTAATAGTTTCGAAGATTACGTACTTACATACAAAAATTTTACCTCTTTATAATATTAACGGTATAGGCTTATAGGTTTTATTTGCCCTAATGGGCCACATTTGGCAAACAGAAAATATCGCCCGATAACCTACATCCTCTCAGCATAACCGTCAGCTTTAATGACTAAAACGGTCCACCCTGTATGTAGAGTGTAGACGTGCAAAACCATTCACAGCTGTTACATTATGGCGGTACAGTGTAACGCTTACCTTCACAGCGTCACCTATTGGCAATACGCAGTAAATAAAGAAGGAAGTGTAACGTTACGTCACTCGCACGGAGTCGAATTGGCGCCCCTTTGATGTTACTGCTCACCGCTTTGTCTGTCACCCGTACCTATAGAGACCGCTAGTGATGCGGACCTGGCTAAAAACTTTTCTAAAAACGGTTCGTGGATGTACTATTGGCAAAAGATAAGCATGCTCACTTAAGAAAATATTTCTGCGAAAGCCGACTAAGTACTTAGGTTTAAAAAAAAAAATTAGTTTCCCCTTTTTTTTATTGCTCAAATGTCCCTAAATGTATAACTCCAACTCCGCCCCTAGAAAGACCCACTGACCAAAAATTTATCTTAAACAGCCATTAAAACCAGGTTTCCTGAATCCAGGTTTTCAGTAAGTAGGTAAAGATTTTTCACTAACCCGATTTCAGGTTTCCCCTAAAATGGGATGGCATTAGATTACGCAGTCTACTTTGGTTTAGGCTGAAAGTACTCAATAAAATTTGCATTTTCAGCCTAATGTCTAAGCGATTCTAGATTTTGCTGTAACATTAGACCTTATTACCCAAGGTAACTACTTACCTACCTACTAACGATCGATGATTTTCAGTGCTATTTTGCTAAAGTTCATGGAGGTGGATAAATGGACCAAATGATTAAATGCATGAGGTGATCAAAAGACAATAAAATAGATAAATAATCATTATGGATTTTCTGTCAAAAAGAAAGAAATCTTAAAGAGCCCATGTCCACATGTTACATAGTCACACAACACATTAAAATAAAATAAACAAAGCTATGACGAAAATATTGGTCGTCACTAGCCACATTTTAACGACAACCGTACTCCACAGAACAATACACTTAAACCTAACGCAATAGGGTTTAAATTACTTTCGCAAGAAAGAGATTTAAGGCTATTTTAAAATTTTCAAAATGGCTTCCTTTCCGTTCTTCAGTGAACTAAATGAAGTTGTCTAAAAACAAACGACTGCTGATGAGCTGTTTGGCTTAATTTCACATTCTAAATGAGTTGAATTTAAATAAGAATGTCGCAAAGTTCTTACTGTAAAGATTTAGGTCACTTTTAAGAACGATTATGGGTTTAGGCAGCGCTTTAAGTGAGTTTATTAATGGAATTATTAAGTAGGTCCGTCCATTAGTGTTAAAATAACCATTACACTTCTTCGTAACTTTATTAAAAACTGTATCAAAATCTGTGGTTTTCGAGATTAGTGACAAACTGACAGAGGTGACAGAATCGAATAGAATAGAATATAATATTCTTTATTATGTACACCATGCGAATTACAGATATAAATATATATTAACGTAGGGTGACACATGTGGGCCGCGGTTACAACGCTTCAAGCGATCTTTCAAAGACGATCTTTAGATCTTTTTTAACGGTAGAAGGAGATACTGCAGGTAGGTAGGTAGGTACTTACTTTTTTTTAATCACAGCTACAACCAAATCATTCACACATTTCACGCTTCCATCAATTAAAATCGAATCATTACATTAAAATAATTGTTAGGTAATTTAGTATGAGAGCACATTCCGAATTACCTAGTTAATTAAAATTTTGACACTAATAGGTTTGATTAATGAAAGTTTTAGTGGATCGTTAATTATAATAGAAGTGACAGCTGTATCAATATGACATTTGAGTTATTAATTAAGTACGATAATCAATCATAGATACAAGGAGGACTAAAATAGTACAGACGCCAGCACATTTTGCTACTACAAACTGTCTTTCTTAAATAGATTTTCAACTTTATCGCTAAATCATTAAAGTTCAAGGTTGATTGGGAATTTTTCGGGTAGCTTGATGTGCTGGCGTCTGTAAAATAATTTTACCTATTTACTTAAAAGCGACGATTCGTCCGTTTCGATCGAGTAAATTCGTTCGAATCGACTAATATACCGTGTGTAAGTAAGATATGAAAAAATTAAAAGAAAACCAACTTAAAATTATTATCTTTAGAACACAAGTTTTTCTACCGGAGGGGCCCGTGGCTAAATAATAACAGCCGCACAGGTCGATCGGTCAGGTTAAGCTACGCTTGCCGCGGTTGGTCTGTAGATGGGTGACCATCTTTACATACCGAGACCCCTCCGTGCCTCGGAAAGCACGTTAAGCCGTTGGTCCCGGCTGTCATTCGTGGATCTTTGACAGTAGTTACGGGTCATCAGAAGCCCGAAAGTCTGACAACCAGTCTTACCAAGGGGTATCGTATTACCCAGTAATTGGGTTGTGGAGGTCAGATAGGCAGTCGCTCCATGTAAAATACTGGTATTCAGCTGCATCCGGTTAGACTGGAAACCGACCCCAACATAGTTGGGAAAAGGCTAGGCAGATGATGATGATGACACAAGTTTTCCTACCTTTCTTCAAACTTTATTTTAATATTAAGCAGGTTGTAAGCCCCTCAACAAACACGACAGGACGCGGCTTAGAACGGCTTAATCCTGTAAAAGCGGTTTATACTTAATACTTAAATTACTAGGTAAAAGCAGATGGGATTTGGTTATCAACTTATCAAGATAAAGAGGAAGGATGTCTTGATAAAATGCGGTTTGAGGAAGGCAGCTAATCTCTCATTTAAAATAATAGAGATTGTTAAACCCGATGGTTTTGCACACAGTCTACTAATTCTCAGCCTAAGCACAGTTAGAAAAAATAATCAAAAGTATCAATGTGTGTTATAGCCAGTTACCTTTTTTTGTGGGAAATCATCTAATAACTTCTCCCGCTCTGGGCGGAGCGGGAAGGCGTGTCAGACTTTTACTGACTATAACCCACCCGTGTTCCTTCAGTTGCCTGTGCCAGGGGCCACGGTATCTCTTTCGAACAACCCTGGCAGGCTAATTGGGTAACATAATGTATTATCAATTAGATAGGTACTTACAATCTGAATCGTTTCGAAGGATATTGCTAATCCATTGCTTCAATGTTCGAAAAATTGGTCTGCTTAACAGGGTTTATAACGCAATTAATGTTGTTGAACTGTCAAAATGAAGCCCATTGCTACTGATAGTAGGTATGTTAGGTACGCCATTACCCTCTGTTCATACAACTAGAAAATAATAACAGTTGGTATTTGATTAAACGGTAAATTTAATTTATTAGGTAGGCACAGTCAATTCGTTTCATTGACAGATGATTTTCAGCTTTTTCAACACTAAGCTAAAGTTAAACATAGCTAGCCTAACTTATCAGAAAAACTATTCCTGTACCTAATTAAAAAACATTCAAAATCTAGTCGCAATCTCATCTCAGCGACGATCAATATCAACAACTTAAAAATATAGGGAAATTAGAGGTATTTTTGATAGTCTGATCTCAGTCTTAATCTATCAAAAGTAGGTACAGTCACGAGCACCAATATGTCAACACTTGGCAACTTTCAATTGTGATTTTTTCGTGAAATAACGAATGCAACGTTGAAATACGTTATACGTCATTACATAAACCTATGGGTTAAAATGCTATGTTCGTAATAACATAAAATTTCATTAAAAAATAAAGGAGTAAATCGCTTTTGAATAAAGCCGAGTGTATACATACTTTTGTTCGTGACTGTACCTCTAATTTCCCTACATTTTTGAGCTGAGGTGAGTGAAACTAGATTTTGAACGTTTTTTAATTAGGTACAGGAATAGTCTTTAATGACGGGAACTAGCCTTCAGACTGTGAACTTTCTTAAAATTACGAGAATTGACCTTTAGATGTTTAGGTCCATTCTACCAACCTCTCACCGCATCATACCTAAAAGTTAAATCAAAGTCTAAAATCAAATCAAATCATTTATTGCAAATACAAAATAAAAAGAAAATAGAATTGATTCTAGTGGCCCCTTGTAAAAGGTAGGTATCTGGTTTCGTATTCTATGTATGTAGAAGAATGGGCAAGAAACATTATAAGTATTACCTTGGTAGGTATTCATATTCATCTCGTGATACCAGTTATGTCAACAACAAGGCTGCTACTGCGTTGTTGGATAAGTACAATAATAAGCCTCGCTGATAAGAAAGATCATGGTCATAAGAAAAGGTTTGTTTGACTGTTTTTATGGTGTAATCCCGTGTTATTATGGTGTTCTTGGTTAATCTCCTTGTTATCGGGATTATAAAGCAGATTATGTTTTTAAATTGGTACCTAGGCACACGGCTACACATCAAGCTATACACATTTCCAGTAGGTATAAGCTGGTTTTTGATCGTACGAAAAACCTATACAATGCGAGGTCAGCTAAAACTGGAAATGTATAGGTTGATGTGTAGCGGTAGCCGTGTGTATACAACAAATTCTTTTTCATAAAAAAAGAAACTCACTACCTACAAACTCCTACGGAAGAAAGTAATAATTATATAAGTAGTTTGTTATTTACAGATTTTAATTTCACTACGCTAACTTTACAGCAAACATTCAAAACACTAGTAAATAAGGTTAAAAGTAAAATCAAAAGCTAAAATTTTAATTCCAACCTATCAAAAAACTGGCAATCGAGTATTCTCGCCGCCGTGGTATGGAAGTGCTCAATTTAACCGGAGCTAAGCTAACGAGTTAACTAATAACCGCGTAAGGTGCAGGAAGGCAGCCCAAGGAATATGCGCCACTAAGCCGTCGCAGCCGCGCGGGCGAGCGTCCGCGGCGCACATTACAAGGAGCGTTGCCTGGCAACGAGCGCGTGACGTCACGTGCTGTAGACCTTCTAACGAGAGCTAGTGATCTATATACAGTTGTAACATCACACTAAAGAACACACTTCCAATGGAATAATTGGAACCAACACTCTCATACTTATTGCGTGGAAAATTTTACTTGCGCGATATAGGATTTTTGATTATAACTTCTTTGTTTTTGAGAAATCGTCAAGTAATTTTATGTATTAAGTGTGTGGCTATATTACAAACATATCCTATATTTTTTGTATTAAAATTGTAACAAATTTTAGCTATTTTCCCTATTTTTAGAAATCATATAAATTATCTTTACAACAGCGCCATCTATCGAACAGCAATGCAACAAATTTTGAAGAGTTGTTCTTTTCTGTGACCAACTTACAAGATAAACACTTGCCGCGTTGCTCAAATATTAGCAAAAGGCTTTTAATTAATTAATATAATTTTAATTATGGTATTGTTTTCTCAAAAAACATTTAAAGATTTTTTTTTTGTCATTGTTTCAGAATATCAAATAATGAAAGGGATGAAAGTCCGACGGACGGCAACGTCTCCCCAGAGCCACCTGACCGACCACCCGGGAAAGTACGACAGGTGCACCCGGAAGAGAAGACACAAGTTCTTGCATACGACTCCACATACCGCAAGAAAAATAAACCGAAAAACCTCCCTTTAGAAGAAAATCATTACAATCATTTGGCGAATACTAATGTTGCTATGTCGCCAATGTATCCGCTTACACCAAATATTTGCGTGGAGGGTGGAAAGATTGAGTTCATAAAGTCGCCGCCAGATAGCGCTAGGAATAGTGTGGCGCTAGCGTCGCCGCCGCAAACTCCTTTGTTGGCGCGCCGCGACTCTCGGGAGAAACGCGAGGCTCGCATCTATGATGAGCCCACTGAGAAGTTCGACGGTGATAAGGTAGGTGGCGCTGTCACTGTAACTAATTTTTTAGGGAATTTTTGAAAATATTTTTTTAATACAAGGTAAAGGAATAGGAAACGTTTGAACTTGTAAAGCAATGGCTAAATAATTTGATCGAATAGCCCAAACAGCCGTTTATTCGATTTGAAAGCAAGTGATGGCGTTCCAATCCTCCACACTTCAGTAAAACCATTCAGAATACGACATGTTTTGGGTTTTATACGTAAGCTTTACCATAACCAAATGTTTTCTTTTCAAAACTTTCATGTCCAATCCAACTACTGCAATCTTTCTGCGAATTCTTTGCAAACTTGTCAGTTTGGGACGCATTTAATTTCAAGTCCAGTAAAGGGTCTGACTGACCCTTGTCAGAATCTTTTCAAAGTTCACGTTTGTTTGTGTTTTGGTGTTTATGCGATTTTGTTTTTAGAGCATTTTCATGTTACTTTCTGAGCGATAACTTTGGTTTTTTGAAGTAAAAAACAGTAAAACGATGCCTGCTGGGTTCGAAAATAACTGCCTTGCGCCTTTGTTGTTCTAGTTT
Organism: Apamea anceps; assembly: GCA_951799955.1. Lineage (NCBI taxonomy): Eukaryota > Metazoa > Arthropoda > Insecta > Lepidoptera > Noctuidae > Apamea > Apamea anceps. The sequence continues at coordinate 3,292,919 of OX637511.1, forward strand.
TTTTTTTTTTTTTTTATAAATATGACTTGCGTCTTTAATATGAAATTTCTTCTTTCCCGACCCACCCGCGTCGCATCGCATCGCCAGCCCGCGCTATTACTTAATTTTCACTTAGCGTTCTTTCTTATGTTTTGGTAGGCTCCTAAGATTAGAGTCCTAGCATGATGTTAGATAGCCAATAGCCTTCCTAGAGAATTAGGCCATCAAATGCAAAAACATTTTTCAAATCCGACAGGAGTTCCTGAGATTAGCACGTTCAAACAAACAAACTCTTCAGCTTTATTATTAGTAAGTATATAGAATAGATAGATACGAGATATAGATATGTGATAAATAAGTAAGTATCTCTAGGTACTTTTTTACATACAGGCGGTAGGTCTCAATAATAGATCAAACATGTTGCAATGATTTAAAATGTAAAAAAACATAAAAGGCCCTTTATGACATCATTTTCCTGTCTGCCTCTTTAAAGGTGAGTATACACTAGAGCATTTTCTTCAGCTTTTCCGTGTAATGTAACGTTCGAAGCGAGCAAGCATTTACCTATACCATTCCTTACTATTTTCCTTTTACTTTTCGTTGAAACGTCCCTCTGCTGGTCGCGTGTGATGCGTTTTATCTTGCTCAATGAAATGTTACACAAATTCGCTCGTTTGTTTGCAAAATAAGGTTCTTATAAATGCTCTAGTCTATACTCACCTTAAAGGTAAGAAAGAAACACGTTCCGATTTTTTTACCCAAACTTAATTGACCTGAAGACTTTAAAGACGGCTCCCTCTTCACATCAAAGTTGATATTGAACATGAACAAAATATTTTGATCAACTAAGTACCTACCTCCTATGATCCATATTTCCACCCTCATGCCGTAATCGGGGGCTGCTCACATGTAATTGGACTGTTGCACCATAATGCGACTTTAGTCGACACTAAATTGTTTTTGAAAGCCTTCACGAAATCTTCCTGAGATTGACTCGGAAGATTTTAGGGATACTTTTTTGATTAAGGCTTTAGAAGTTTGTACTTAGTTTTGTTTTGACTCGTTTCTTTTTTCTTTTCAAGAAGCTGTTTTTTAGATATTATATAAGGTTTAAGAACTGCATCAGAAAGCCTTTTTTCCTAATTGTTTTACATATTTTGAATGGAAGCGTCTATAGCTACTAAGTAATTGTACCTACAGCTTTATCATTACGACTTATTGACTTAAGTATGCAGGACAATCTAATACATATTATAAATGCGAAAGTATGTTTGTTTGTTTCGCTTTCACGCTACTACGGCTGAACGGATTTAGATAAAATTTGGCACATAGGAAGGCCATGACCTGGAGAAGGACATAGGCTACTTTTCGTCCTGGATCGACGAATCTCGATCTGTGTGCCAAATTTCATCCAAATCCGTTTAGTAGTTTTTGCGTGAAAGAGTAACAAACATCCATCCATCCATACAAACTTTCACGTTTATAATATTAGTAGGATTATTAGTAGAATGTGCTTTTGGGGTACAATTTTAACTTAGCTACATCTTTTTACACCAATTCACACAGTAACTACAGATGACTAAATACATACTAAGGTAGATACTCATCATCATCATAATCCAATGCCCGACTTCACCCACTGGTGGGCATAGAGCTCTCTTTTGTTGTGATAATCCACACGCTACTGTGCTAGTCTCATCCATGTAGGTCATATTTCCACTCCCCTACAATAGCTCCATCAAATCTCCAAAAACAGCGCAAAATTCAATATCCTCCCAATAACATCGTAAAACTAATATCAAAGAAAATTCCTTGGAACATTTGAATTAAATTCAAACAGAGCGCGTATCTGCACCAAAACTTATTGCACTCCAGACATGCAAATGCGATAGGAGACCGTAAATTGAATTAATTGCACAGATTCTGTGAGTAAATCGACCTCTGTGTGGTGGCCATGAATCTGTATTATCATCTTGGTTTATGGTGGGAAGAAATTCTGGTGGACGGCTCTGATCGGAGAACCTAAATAGGGAATGAGTAAATGTGAATTTATTTAGTGCTGGCCGATCATGTATATTTTACAGGCATGATTAGTAAAAGCTGCAGGTAGCATTTAGTATCCATGTTAGACAGGCTGGCAGGAACATTGACGCGCTAACTGTAAACATGATTTCAGCACAAACATGATTTTTTTTCTCCTAGATCTATTTTTTTTTTATTAGCGTCGAAAAATTTCAGCCTTTCAGAAGCATGTGCTGAATTTATGTTTTCAGTTTGCGCGTCAATGTCCAATGACAAAAAACACGAAAAACTTCTACAAACAAAAACATCGATCAAAAAACGTCAATCATGTCTGACATTAATAATTAATATAAATGGTGCTACTACAGAGAACGAGATTTCACGCTAGTATCACCGGTGGTTCAGTTCGGAGGTACTAGTGGGAACAAAGGTGGAGAACAAACAGTCTCACTAGTACCACTAAGTAAATAGTGGTACTGTAGAGAACACAATTTCCCGCTAGTACAGTCAACAGCAAAAGTAGATGATCAAAATCAGAAATTTAATACTAATGAACGGAGTTCGTAGCTATATGGCAGCTGTACTAGTAGTAAATGTTTGGTATAATTTACAATCACATACTTTTGAATCACTTCAACGCCACACAGTTCTAACGAGAACTCCGTGCATTAGTATTGAATTTCTGATTTTGATCATCTACTTTTGCTGTTGACTGTACCACCGGTGGTACAGTTCGGTTGTTCAGACGCCAGCACATCAAGCTACTACAAAATGTCACATTTCTTTAATAGATTTTCAACTTTATCACTAAAGCGTTAAGGTTAAAGGTTCAAGTTTGATTGAGGAAATTTGACAGTTTCGGGTAGCTTGACCTGCTGGCGTCTGTACTAGTGGGAACAATTGACATTAATCATGTCTGTGATTCTAGACCCCTTATCGTAGAAATATTTCGTCAGTTATCAAAAAACTAAATAAATTCGCTGTTACTTAGAAAAGTACCCACTGAAAATGTATAGAACAGCATTTTTTTTTTAATACCCGACGAAAAATGTCAACGCTAGGTGTTTAAGAATCATGTACTGAATCCATGGATTCAGAAGTTGGCAAGGACATGCATGTGATAAAGCATGCCAAGCTGTATGTAGTCAAAAGTTGAATCGCAAGTTGACGAAGGACTTCACTCTCCTGATACAATTCGCCTCCTACCCTATATAGCCATGTCTTTTTTTAATATGAGTTTGGATCACAGTCTGCTCTAGACATCCATAAACTCTCGTATACCTACATTTTCCCCATGGAGACAGATGGTCATAGAATTGGTAAACAAATCTATATCCAGAATACTTTCCTTACAAGTAAAAACAACCACATACTTTTACGTATTAAAAAAAAATCTCATCTCTTGTCGAATGCAAGAGAAGACAAGCTAAAGAATTGGCTCCAGTCAGGCAATAGCTCTTATAAAAATGCGAAAACAGATTAGGAATCTCGTGTTATTATTTACAAACAAAAGATTTTAAATCACACGAGACAAAAACCGTCACTTAACGTCCTAACAACTTTATAGACGAGGGAAACCGATCAGCTATTTAACGATGCAAATCGGTTTCCGATAATGTGCCGTCTCCAGACGGTCTGCGGATTTGAGCGTGTAGCACATCGTCAATGATAGCTTTATTCATATTAATGGCTGCAGTAAGGCCAATTTAGTTCCTTGATAGTGGTTCCGTGGTAAGAAAAGGGCTTGAATTTGTCGGGGTTTTAGGAGGTGCTGTAATTGGCCCGCTGTTGATATTTTAAGCTTCCTTTATGGCTCATTTTTGAATGTCTTCCTTCGTTGGATCTTGTGCAGAAGAAGGCTAGAGTTACAGTTCGTCATCTTATTATTGTCAGACATTATTCTGCATTCTTTAATCCAGCTGCGTCAATTACAATTTCATACAGAAGATCGATAAGTGTTTTGTTAAACCTGCACCCTAATTGCGTAACACACGATCAATCGGAATCGGTTTCATTTTGACAGTTCAACAACATTCATTGCGTTATTTACGTGTTGGGCAGACAAATTTTTCGAACTTATGAAGCAATGGATTAGCAATTTGCTTCAAAATGATTCTGATTCCGATTGATTGTGTGTTACGCAATTAGGGTGCAGCTCACGTTGCGTTGGCTGTATGCTTAACCAACGACAAGCAACCAAACTCATTGAAACACTCCATAACCGAGTTTTTCATTGAAAACTAAGCATTTTAATTACCAAAAAGTTCGTAACCTCAAACGCACCAAAAACAAAAAAAAAAACCTATTTAAATTATTTCTGACAGTATCAAATCATGACAGTCGCATTTCTTTCGATAAATAACCTAAAATTTACCAATTTCTGAGTGGAACAAAACAGATATCAAAATTTCTAATGATAGTAATCAGGCAACAGGAAAACACATATTCAGAAATCATGAATCCTGCATCGTTCTTAATAGCTCAATTAGAAGAAAATCATCGGGTGATCTACCTTGTATTACTGGTGATGTTTATAGTCTTCGTCATTTTGGATGTCAGAGGCCGTGCCCCATCCAAGCCTGTGAATGTGGTCTTGATGCCTGAGACCCTCACCAACGAAACCAAAGCTTGCGAATCAAATACATCTTCAAAGAAAAAAACTAGTGGCTTCGACTCCAAGGAGAACTGTGTTTTGATAAAGAAAGCGGAATAGAAATTGTCAAGTCTTTTTGTTTGTTTTGGAAAGGTATTCTTATTTATTTGATATTTTTTAAACTGGTGCTTGATTTGAGTATGTTTACATTAAAAGATTGGCTAGTTTTTGTTTTAAGTCTTTTCCTGAAGCTCAGATAATTCAGTTAAGCATGAATCTAAGATGACAGCTTTATTTATTACTGTAGCTGCGCCCCGCGGTTTCATCCGCATAAGTTTCGATCCCGTGGGTATATCGGAATAAAACGTATCCTATATGTTAATCCTGGTTATAAACTATCTGTGTGCCAAATTTCATCCAAATCCGTTCAGTAGTTTTTGCGTGAAAGAGTAACGAACATCCATTCATCCATACAAACTTTCACGTTTATAATATTAGTAGGACTTGCTAGCTTCTGCCTACGGCTTCGCCCGCGTAGATATTGGAAATTATCCCACAGGAACGTGCAGCCGGGACAAAAGTAGCCTATGTCCTTCCCCAGGATGCCATCTATCTCCTTGACAAATTTTACCGAAATTCATTCGGTAGTTTAGGTGTGAAAAGTTAACATACATACTTTCAATTTCTAATAAATATAGTATGGATTAATTTATTTGATGATGACCGTCATCGTGAGACTTAGTTATACACCGTTAAATTTTGATCGTTTTAATCCTTAAAAGGGGTCATTGCACTTATCATTATGAACAACTTTTACTACGGGACGAACCCTGAAGTCGTGGGTGCGTTTACAAACATTTAAACTCACATACACAAACAGCCAGACCCGGAACAGCTACTTGTAGGCCATACAAATATTTGTTCCGTGCGGGAATCGAACCGCGACACGCAGCGCAGCAGTCAATCACTTAACCACTGAGCCAACTGTGCCGTCAGACTGCTTACTCTCTGTATCTAATTCCACACCAGACGATGCACGGAGCACCAACCCGACATTTCCAATTCTAAAAATATTGAAGATAGAGTGACTGTTCTGCGATTACATTTCCCATTCCCACTTATAGAGAGCACCATAACGTGCCATAACGTAGGTAATGACAATCCCATATTAGTGTGCACTACGCTTGTCTCTACTCTCTAGCTCCGCTCGTGTAGCATTGGCTTAAGTGACACACATTATGTTGTCATATATGGTTTTAACATTGTGTGATAATTCTGTGAATAAAGAAGCAGTCGTGGTTATATAGTGGAATGGGTTTTGGTGAATAATCAACACAGTCTTCTGTTTTAGTAAATTTTTTTTTTGTTATCTCGTTTTGCAAAGTAACAAGATAACATTGACATTATCCAATGCACATTGCATATGCATTGGAGCAGTGGTATTGGCCTCGATTTATGGTTTGTAGGTCGTGAAGTTCGACCCAAACAGGCACTTTAATTTATGTTTTAAATATCATCACCACTGCTTTCAAAACGGCGAAGGAAAACATCGTGAGGAAACCGGCATGTCCTAGAACCAAAAATTCTAAGACATGTAACATCTACCAACCCGCACTGGGCCCGCGTGGTGGATTACAGCCCACACCCTCTCACCGAGAGGAGGTCTTTATCCTAGCAATGGGAACGTTATTTATTTATTTACTTTTTATTTATTATTATTTACTTTTTCTTTTTTTTATTTCTTTTTTATTTTAGTTATTGGCTGATGCTTATGTTAATGCTAAATGTTACTTGTTGATGAATAATTGTTTGCTGCACCGGACGATGTTATTACGTCGCCGCCGGGTGTCGCTGAAAACCAGCGCTGGAGCTCTGTCTTGCATGGGGTCACAGCATAATGCTGAGCGATGGCCGTTTTGCGTGGATGTGACGCATGACAATCATTTCTTATTGTTTTTTTTTCCATTTGTTTTTATGTTCTTTTTTGCGTCATATTTACCGCAAATAAACGTATTTTCTTTCTTTCTTTCTTTGTAAAATGGGCTCATTATTGACCATTCAACATTTTTACCGTTTCATAGGTATTCTTTTTACCGCATATTGATTTAATCATGCCATAAATATATCGCAGGACGAAAGCTCTAAAAAAAAAAGGCACAACCCCAAAGTAAGCTTAATGAATTGAAATACCCAAAAGAACAAAGTGTAGAAACAATTAATGTTCTAAACACTGCATCGGAACACACATTACTCCACGAGCCAGATTACAGCGAAGCAAAACTTCTGGCATGGCATGCAACCTCCATGTCCAGAAGTTTGGTGTTTCCTTGGCCTGGTGCCACGGTTCGCAATAAAGATAGCTATCTAGATCCCTATTCGTTTGTTCCTACAGCATTCTCACGGATTTGTTGTCTAGGACAGCGGTTTTTGCGAAGTTACGTTTTAGTTTGTCTCTTTCTGCTGGGAAAAGTTTTATTGAAAATAAAAAAGGTTAGTTTAAGTTCAACACAATTTTATCGTCTTATAATTCTGCATAAGAGTGCAGTTCCAATCAACTGTTTTCTTAGGGAGCATACAACGTCTTCAAAGTCTTTATTTTCTCATGTTTAGATTTCGAAACCCATCACGTCTACGGATTTCCGCTAGCTAACTTAATTTGACCCTGTATGGGGAAGTCATTGTCATCATCTGCCTAGCCTTTTCCCAAGTATGTTGGGGTTGACTTCCAGTCTAACTGGATGCATCTGACTTCCTTATACTATATAAGGAAGTCTTATGCTAAATTTCTTCTAGATGCAGCGGCTTAGGCTGTGCGTTGACTGTAAGCTAGCGAATGATTTTAAGACTTTTACTATCTTCCCTACAATCAATAAGTCAGATATTCCACTGCACTCATCCTTAAGCGCTGGGGCTCTGTCTCGTATAGGATCATACCATTATGTTGAGAGATGGCCGTTTTGCGTGAATGTGACGCATGTTTACCCCCAACTTGTTATATTTTTGTGTGTTTATTTTCTTTTTTATGCGTCATGTTTGCCGCAAATAAAAGTATTTTCTTCCTTTCTTTCTTTCTTAACCTCAGGCGCAATGAAATTACACAACATTACGGCTTCGACCCCATAAGTGCAGCCAAACGAGCGTTTTGAATAAATTCCAATCTCGCGGATTGTTGGCATCTCCTCCTCGGGGCTATAAAAAATCTTTATAGATTGTAATGTCTTCGTGTGGCGAATTTCTGCAGTGGGATGTCTAGGAGATAGAGATCGTGGCGACTTGCTTTTGGCTTAAAAAAATAGTCAATGGTTATTTGGCATAGGAACGTCCATTGTTTTCTATGCAGGAGATCCTTAATTACTCGTATTACACATAGGAAATTTTGTACACTTTGAATATTATTTGTTATGTATTAATAGGACATTTTAACTTTACCTTGCCAAACTTTAAACACCTCAGCATTACCTCTACTATCGTAGCAACTTTCATGGACTCTTTCCATCTTATTACAAAACGAATTCTAACTTTAGACCTTGCCTAAACCTTCGAGCCAGTTACTGTATTTTGAATTTTATTCCGACAAACTTTAAAGTTCTTAATGCAAAATTGACACTTTTTTTGTAATAAGAACTTTGACTTTGTCGGAAGGTAGTTCGAATTCAAAAAGTAGCTTGATGCTTTAAACCTGGGTCTAAACATAAACATTTTCTTGTAATAAGGCCGTTTATGTTTGTCATTATTACTTCATCACCAATCTTAGTCCTATGCTGAACATAGAAAGAGTCAAAAGCGTCAATACATCAAGGGTATGCTGGCTAAATCCATCAACCAATAGCGTCACTCCGTTTGTCCCATGCCCTAAAACAAACAAAATAAAAGTTAACTGCCCATAATCAATAGATAATGCATAAAATACGACGCAGTAACAACACCATGCATATACGTTTTTATTAGCTACACGACCAATATAATTTGAACCCATACAACACTAAATCTTTGACAAATACACTTGGAACATAAAAATGTTAGAGACTTCGGAGCTCACCTTACATTTGTCGATCGAGAGTGAGTGCGTTAGGTCACCATGTACATATAGTTAAATTTTGGGGACAGAGACATTTTCTGCATCATAATAAAAATACTTGAATTCATTTTATGACAGCTTTTTATTATGTTAGATTTTGTGGACTGGAATGGGATAAGCTTTTTGGGTAATGCAGGAACAATGTAAATATTTTATTGGTTGAGGTTATCGTTTTAAAAAAGATGTTATCGGAAGAAAATTTCGAAATGAATAGAGTAAGCTTAAGTGTGTTTATGACAGAAAAGACGACACAAATTAAGGTAAAAGAAAGAAATACTACTGTTTCTTTGGAGTTTTTAAAATAATTTACTTACAAAAAAATTAAAACGTCTTTTTTTCACGAAACCGAGTTTAATGCATCAATAATTTTCATTTGCAATTTTTCAAACAATGTTTTCTAACATTCATTTCATTTTCACTCAGGAAAGTCCCACTAAACGCCAAAATTATGACCATTCTAAAATGTGTCACCCTGTATAGAGAGGCTTTGATAGATTTTGTCCACGTTTTTTACATGCAAATGCAATCAATCACGGAGATAACTGTCATTTAACAGATTGCCCGGTTGATGCGCACTCGACCGGTGGTTTTGATTAAAATATCGATCCGAGTTATGAATAAATTGGTTTAGAGATTATGTTTGTATGATAGGAGATATAAAATATCGCTATTGATGCGTAGTTAAATGGTCAGTTTTATTTTTATTGTGTGATCTATTAAACAGGTAAGATATGTCATGTTTGAGCGTGTAAATAATAAAAGAAGTTTGTTAATGACCACTACTGGCAGTCAAAAATACGGATAGGTACGTAGTTACCTAATATAGTAAAGACAAAAAAGTGATGTAAAAACTAACAACAAAACGCCTTCACTCTACATTAATCAATGTATTATGCTAAGGACCTAACAGGAAATTAATTGATTATTAATATACGTTTTCATGAGAGTGGAATATAGGTCGTTAAGTAAAACATTACAATAGGTACATCCTGATTTTTCTATTTCCCAGAAGCACGAAAACAGAATCAAAAGCATTTTACCCAGAAACTACCGTTTCCAGAAGCTAGCGTATAAAATTTATACCCAGCACAATCTGAATTTCATAGGTCGTGTAGACTCTGTCTATGATATATACAGCACACCTGGTGGCAACGCCATCTGTTGGTGCCTCGCAGTAATTAATTCCGCCATAGCCGTTGGACGGTGGCCAATGGTGTTTTTGCATGAGATTTATGTTGAAATAATGATAGGCTGCGAATATGGGTGCTGGTCGCTTTATTTTTTTTAAAGCTAGTGGGGAAATATTGTGTCTGTGATACTGGCGAGATTTTTTGGTGGCAAAGTGCGTGGGTTTGGAAATATTGTAGTGCACTGAAAAACATTTCACTGCACGGGAAATCAACGGTTTGGTTTGTTGCAGTCTAGCTTTAAAAGACATTCCTTTTTGTACAATTTTGTTGCAGTTGCAGAATTTCCAATTTTCATAGTTGATTATTTTCTACTTAACGAACATTCATTTCGTTTGATTTTTTTTTTGAACCTTTGATTCGTATTAAAGTTTTCATCATCGGAGGCTTCAAAGACAGTGAAAATGGTAGGGTTTTCTAATAGCACGCACCTCATAGCACGTCGCGAGCACTAGGAGGAAACCGTACACGAACACATTTCTTTTACCTAAACGTAACGTACGATATTAAAATTTAAAATAATCGTTTCGCACATATAGTTTCTAAATATCTATGGCTGATACTAATTGTGCTTGTCGCAAAAATTTGAACCAAAATTCTATAGGATAAGTAGTTGTATTTTCGATTCAAAAATCTTTCGAATTATTTACGTATACGACCCGCGTTCATAGGGTTGCCAACTTGTTTTTATATCATTTTATATAAAATTATCGTACTTTCGAAGCCATCATTGCCCGTTAAAATGTGAAAGTTAGATGGCAAAAAATTAAAAAAAACTAGGCATGTGTTTTGCTTCTTCAATGAGCCTTTATTAACAGATTTTTTAATGTGTATATTATAGGTAACTATTATTATTATTACACTCTAAATTAAGGGTACAAATACAGGTTTTTTGAGGTAAACACTGGCCCTATTGCGCTTATTTCGACATATTGTATTGAAATAAAAATACCGCCGTATTTATACCGCCACAGTTATACCGCCGTAGGGCGCGTTTGGTTTCGCCTACTATTTTGTTTTTAAATAAAGTTTTTTATTGAGGACTCTAATACAGGGCTATTTGTAAAACACCAGCAACCTCTTAAGAGGTCATTGTACTCATCATTATGAACAACTTTTACTATGGGACCAAACCTGAAATCGCAAAAAAAAAATCAGCTGTTCCCTACATTTGTGTTCGCATAACTCGTCAAAATATAGGGAGCAGCTGATTTTTTTTTCGCGATTTCAGGTTTGGTCCTATAGTAAAAGTTGTTCATAATGATGAGTACAATGACCTCTTAAGAGGTTGTTGGTGTTTTACAAATAACCCTGTATAGCAGGATACTATATGTTTTATATAGACGGGTTGGCAACCCTACGTGTTCGTGCTAGAGCCTCAGTTCATCTAATTAATTTTCTTCCACAAGTGCACAAGTCGCGCGCTAAAACAAACCAAGCCCCCATACTTATAACTTGCAAGTTTTAACTTAAAATACACATCGTCGCGTCATCACTCACTATTCAAAAGTTACCCCCCGGCGAACCCAATTTGAGTAATGGAAAAACAAATTTCACAAATGGATATGGCCATGCTCTTTGATGCCTTCCCCTGCTCTATGTGCCCTATAGCCTTGTGCCTTGTGCCTCGTGATAATTCGTTTGTATCTGTTCAGTCAGATTGGTACTGTTTCGGGGGAGTTAATTAGCTGGTTACAAAAGGGTTTGAAACGAAAACTGTATACTTAGTTGGTTTTTACATCATAACATCACGCCTGTTTTACCCGCAAGGTTAGGCAAGGACACAAAGATTAATAAAAGAGAAACAGTTTCAATAACAAAAGACGATAACGGATAACAGTTTCTAGTAAAAGTTTCTACAAGATCTTATTTTTCTTAATTTAACACTCCTCCTCCTTATTATGCGCATAGCCAAAGTGTGTAACTCTTTGCCTGCGTTTGTATTCCCTTCCACATATAACCCGTCTGCCTTCAAAGCAAGAGTGAACAGACATCTTCTGGGCACGTTCCATCAGGCGAGATCGAGATCAAGAGCTGGTCTGCAATATAAAAAATCTAATTACCAAACAATAGAACATGAAAATATTGTCTAACATTCAATCCACTCAGCATTTTCAGTCCAATGCTGATCATAGGCCTTACATAAACTGTGCCACAACACCTGTTTTTTCAAGGTCGTCGGTCCATCTAGCCTCCATCTGAAAGAGAAAAAATATCTCCAATAATGTATGCAACTTTTATGACGCTATAATGATATTGTGCCAGGCATCTAACAAGCACTTTGACGTCATCAGATCACACAAAAGATAAATTAAATAAATATAAACATGGTAGACAATAGTTTGGCATATAAAAAAATACTGTATGTACTCGTACATAATAACATCGTATCAATCACGAACAGAACATAATAATAGAACAATACCATCGAGGGACATCAATGGACGCTATGTAAATATAATTGATCACAGAGTAATGTGACGACACAGAGTCTGCTGAAATTATTTTATAGATTTTCTTTTACTATGAAATTTGACTTACGTTTCAGGTAGATTTATCAGAATAAATTAAAATTCCTTTTTTGCTAAAAACACCCTTGTATTTATACCATGGAACTGTTCATCTGAAAAATTGTGAAGTCAAGTAGACGGGGATTGCGGGCGATTCTACCCTAACTGTTTTTGGATTTAGTCAGAATGTTTATTTAGATAAACCAACCTTCGTACTACAGAAATTACAGGAAGAAACAGGAAATAAAGAACTAAGTGTAACAAACAATTATAGGTAAATAAAGCATTTTCTTATTATTAACTACTAGGTGAACAATCGTAAAGTAGAGGAGTTAAATATTTTGTATAAAACAAAACAAAGACAAAATACTGCTGTCTCACATACTAACAATAACAAAAAGTAATTAAAAACAAAAAAAAATGAGCGTACTAAAACTATTATAACCTGCGAGACGAATGGTCAAGATGCTTAGACCGAGAATATTGAATGAATACTAGAGTAATTAGAAAATTCAGGGCAATAATTCCAAAATTTAATTCAACAGTTAAAAAATTTAAAGATAAAAAAAACTTTTTAAAAACAATATTACTTATTAATAAAAAGGAAAAAAAAGAAAAGTTAAAAATAATTTAAACCTGATAAGAAATAAATAAAAGCGTGTTACATTTTGATGGAACACTAAAGAACATTTAGAACCACGCTTTTATTTATTTCTTATCAGATTTAAATTATTTTTACCTTTTTAGTCATTTTTATTAATAAGTAATAAAAGCTTGTTTTTAAAAAGTTTTTTTTTCTTTTAATTTTATTTTTAACATTTTAGTATTTTTGATGCGAGATTAACTACGGCGTAGTTCGTACTGCGAAGCAGTGTTTTTCCGTTATATGCGTGCACTGTTCATCTTTAGTCCCTGGCACCAAAGCACCAAAGTTCTCGTCAAGACGGACCAAACGAGTCCAAACTCGATGGGGTTGTGTCGTTTAACTACCGAGTACCTATGGCCACCTTCCGGTTCCATCAACAGATCAGCTCCATGTCATAATAATTTTGCATTGTCATCCGATTTACACATGCATGCAAAATTTCAGCTCAATCGGTTGAATATATCTGCTTCCAAATTGAGTTGCAAGAGTCCACCCGAACATACATACATCGCAAGTTAAGTAAAAGCTTGTAATTAGGCTGAGATTATAAGCAGTTTTCGAACATCGCAAGTAGCAAAAGACAAACCCCAGAAAACCCAACCCTTTGCCACTTTCTAGCAATAACAGACGGATGTGTAAATATTTTAGTAAAGCTCATTTTTAAAAGCTGATATTTTGGTATATTATATTTTTTATTACGTTGCAACTCTAAATTATTAACGATATGTATTGGCACTTATATCTCATTCCGCGTCTCGGAAAATTTGTAACAAAAGGTTTAACCACCCATAAACGTGTTTTTTGTTTTGTTTACCTTAATTATTGTTTATTCAAGATTAATAATACATAAATATGTACATGTGAAAAAAAAAAACAAGCAAAAGAATCATAGGGCATCAAAAGATTGGTCCGCATCGCTGTCAACAGGAACAGTGCCCAGAAGGCTGGCAGCATTGCCACGTTGTATGGCGATGCGTATTCTTTGGCCAAGAAACAGGCCAGCACTCTGGTCACGTGAAGAGTCGACTAACCGCTTGGCGATATCTCGAAAAACCAAGTTTACCTTTAGTTAAATACCTAAACCAACGGAGTATAAGGTCCGTTTATGAAATGAGACAGCGTGTATACCATAGTCTTCCATCAAGGTCAATAATCAACTAGAAACAAGTTATTTTTTTGCTGATCACGATAAAACTTTTAGTACGATATTATTACATTGAAATCTCATACATTTTTTCTGCATCATCGAAACTAATCTACGCAAATTAATTGAGATCCATTCTAAAAGGTGGTTCAGTTCATACACATGCTCGTCTCACGCGCATCGTCAATTGACGATTGTGTGTTTGATTGTCAAACGCATGCGCGGGAGTTGCGGCTGTGGATCAAATTTTGAATATAGAAGTAGTGCTATAAAAGAAGTGGAATTGAAGGTGGAGTGGTTGAGTGGAGAGTGGTGGGCAGATTTAGAAGTGATTTAATGTGTGTTTTTGTGGGTGATTATAAAAGTTTTGAAAGAAATTTTCAATACCTAGTAAGATTGGGAAAAGTCTAAATTAAGTGAACAATATAAAATAATTTCGCACAGTGATAGGTAGTGATTAGAACAAAATTAAGTTGTGTCATTAAAAAGTTGTTGTAGTCTTGGTTTTTTTGTTCAACTAGCTCAATAACTGTGTTAAGAATAAATAATAGCTGTGTTAAGAAAGAGTTTTATTTAAGTGAAAATCAAAATAATTCCTGACAGTGACAGTATTTGATGTTATTGATACATTTTGTGAATGTGATGTACTATAATAACTATAATAATTCTTACAATAATAACAGCAATAATGGACATTATTTCAAGGTGAGATTTACTTTTAATTTTTTTGTTAGCATATCTTAATTTAAAGAGCAAATAAGGGTCTGTGTTCTTACCTCGTGCATAGCCTTAATTCAAAATAGAGGTACTGGCTTACTTCTAACCTTAATTATTGAAGTGAAAACTTCTTTAGGCGCGGTGAACGATTTATTAATTTACTATGTAATACTTTATTGTACACCAGAAAATACTTACCAAAAAATACAATTATTGAAATGATTTTTGGTAGGAGCAAACTTTATGAGTCGCTTAACCGACATGCTAGTTAAATATCTGTAGCTCTATGAGTATGAAGTGTTGCGCTTGACGAGCAGTGATATATAAAATTAAAATATTATATATATGTACGAGTAATATTTTAATAAATCATTTTAATTTGCAAATTTATCATTCTCCTGCCCTTACCACAATTTATTAGGGGTCGGCGCAACATGTCTTTTTCTTCCATACTTTTCTATTAGTCGTCATCTCGGTAGTCACTCCCTTTCTAACCATATCATCATCATCATCATCATCTGCCTAGCCTTTTCCCAACTATGTTGGGGTCGGCTTCCAGTCTAACAGGATGCAGCTGAATACCAGTATTTTACATGGAGCGACTGCCTATCTGACCTCCACAACCCAGTTACTGGGTAATACGATACCCCTTGGTGAGACTGGTTGTCAGACTTTCGGGCTTCAGACTACCCGTAACGACTGTCAAAGATCCACAAATGACAGCCGGGACCAACGGCTTAAAGTGCTTTCCGAGGCACGGAGGGGTCTCGGTATGTAAAGATGGTCAAACATCGACAGACCAACCGCGGCAAGCGTAGCTTAACCTGACCAATCGACCTGTGCGGCTGTTATTATTTAGCCACGGGTTTAACCATATCATCATTCACACATTTTAATTTTCAAATCTTGAAATAAAAATCACTTATTTCATAGTTTTTTATTTTGTCTGATCTATGATCCTTAAAGCAGTCTAGCGATATCTACAAAGCATTGCTCACGTCACAATGAACAGTTGGACTCAATTCCTCAGTAATTCAATAGAGCAATTGCTATGTATTCTTGAGACTGATGTACGGCTCTGTCTACACTAAAACATGCAAGTGCCACAAGAAACAACAGACATATACCTAACCGTGTTTAAAAGCAAAAAACATAATATTAATTCTCTTCCATCCTTTTACCTGTAAAGGTGCGCTTACACGGGCAACTTTATTGCCAATTTCTGGTCAACATTAGTCAACTACTCTTCAACAACAAGCAATTTACTGCGATGTTGACTGCAGTTGTTGTTCAATCAATCAATCATCTCAGCCTATCGTAGCCCACGGCTGGGCATATGCCTTTCCTAGGCTGCGCCACAACACCCTGTCCTCCGCCTTCCGCATCGAGTCTGTCCCAGCCACTTTTTTATGGTCGCCGGTCCATCGAGCTGCGGGGTGTACCACTTTACGCTTGCCGATACGCGGTTTCCACTCCAGGACTCGTCAACTCTACCGGCCATCAGTCCTTCGTTAAACATGGCCAGATCACTGCAGCTTGCTTACTCTGCAAGCCATGTCGGTAACTCCGGGGCCGTTATTGTTATACACAGCGAACAACATATTGAGCGATATGATGCAACTTAATTAATTAGACAATAGACGTTTACCTATTAAATTTTAAGGAATTAAAAATTAAAATACCTTTGCCAACTATTACCGGGTAGTAATTGCTGAAAATGGTGTAAGCGCAGCTTGATGATGATGATGTTATGTTGATTATCTAGGGATCGTCGTTAATCAATACAGAATATATGAAACAATTTGAAGCAATGTTCCAGGAACACTTTTAGACATTAAATTCGAGATTTCTCCACGCATTCGTCCACTACCTCCAGCAATTGTTGTCGGCAACAGTTGCCCATATAACCGTAGCTCAACGCCTGTAAGATCGCTTCGTATCTCGACCGCGTGATGGCTCAACATTTGTAAGTGACGTCGGCACACCTGTGAGCGCAGGCTAGAGATAAATGGACGCGTCAACTTGTTCCGTTGTTTTTGTGCTGTGTTGCTAACATTGTCTGAGCTTTGTTGCGCTGTTGCGAGAATTTTGGTGGTACTGGAGATGTGTGGTTGTCTGTGACTGATACTTTTGTTTAGGTTTGGGATTTTCATTTTTTATGGAATAACCAGGGCGATAGCTAAACGGCTAAGACCTCGGACTGGCGAGTGATGGGTCGTAAGTTGGAGGTCACAGCCTAATTGCGTAACACACTAATCTGAATCATTTTGAAGGATATTGCTAATCCATTCCATCATATGTTCGAAAAAAAAATCTGCTCAACTATGGAAACAACGCAATGTATGTTGTTGAACTGTCGAATTGAAAGCCATCGCTACTGAGTGTGTTCCGCAATTACCCCGCTACCAGCTGCGAACTTGATGTTACTCCCACCATCAGTAAATTTAAGCTTGGTTTGACGGGTTAACAGAAATTCAAAGCAGGTAAGTAATTCTTCTACGACGTAGAGGTGGACCGAAAGCGAGATGGAAAGACGAAGTAGAGGCTATCGCAGGAAAAGACTGGACAGATGTCGCCAAAGATCGAGAAAATTGGTATTCTCTGGAGGAGGCCTTTACCCCAATTAGCATAATCATTATTATTATTTACTTATATACGTTACCACAATTTTCCATAATACCTAATGTCATGATTTGTATACTTAATTTATAATTTTGCATGTTTTAATAAATTCAAAATGGATTATTTAATTTAAATTATTTTGTTATGAATTTTTATTTATTAATTGTTATTTCATGAATGTTACTATAAAATGGAATTTTATAGTAAAAAAAATTGTAATAACATAAAATCAATTCTAGTTTCGCATGTTTATGATTAAATGTAATATTGTTATGTAATTTTAACAACTAATGGATTTAAAAGACTTTTTTATTTATAAATAATTCTTCTTCTAAAACCTCGTCGTCTTTTCGTATTCTTAGTTGAAGTAAAAACAAGTTCGGTCTAATAATATTTTCATTATATACTTGGATATTGAAAACTCATACTAAATTATTTCCAATCAGAAGACTCTCATGAAACAACTAATGAAACTCTCCTTTAGCAGTTTCAACACAAAACCTGTAACGTAAAACCCCCTCCACATTCCACAACTTGTTATTAATAAGGGGCACACCAGACAACACGCGACAATGACACCAATTTAGGTTAAACGATTGTAATGATGCTCACTTATAACGATCTACGAACGACATATACGCGAATTAGAAAACTACACATTTCCTAACGTCGTTTCCTAGGGATTTTGAATGTTATGGCTCTACGTAGGCGAAGGATAAACAACAACTTTTGGTCATAACATCATTAAGCCAAAAAAAAAACAACTACATCCTGTTAATTTACTTACAACCTGGCACAGGTCCTCTTCACAACTGCTCAGGTGTTTTAGGAGCATAGGAAAACAACTTACGTATTGGAATTTCCAGATCTTGTTCGGAAAACCAATAATTTTAGTTATTTTGCTCGGTACTTTTTTTAAAATCTATTACCGAGTAATAAAAGTCCTTTATTTTTCTGTTCGTTTTTTATTGACAATGGGCTCACTCTTGACCTCAATCCAGCCTAGAGGCAGGGATGAGATCTACGGTGGAACGAGCTTGCCCAGAAGAAGCCTATTCACTCTCGCCCTGAAGAGATTCGGGTTGTATGAATTCGGGAATGCAGGCGCAGGCAGACAATTCCACTCCTTAGCTGCTTACCCTTAGAATAGACAAAATATACTTTTTTTTTAATGACCAATTTACAACGTCGCGGAACACTTTATTAATAAATAAAACTTATATATTTTGTTTCGGATGTCTTCAGCAACTGTTTTTGCAACCGTAAAAAGATGTACGAAGCGCTTGAAGGTTGATACTCGTGTCATAGACATGCGAGATGACTTAGTTAAATGTGAATCATGTTTAAGAGTAGTTCTCACGTATAAACATGGTTACGTAGCTTATTGTGAGTTAGCACTTGTCTTTACAATGGAGTTTATAAAACGATTTACATGCTATTTATAGGAAGTTTATTAATTTATTATAAACAATTGGAGTTATTACATCATATTGCTTAGTTTGTAAGCTTTGCTGAATCATCATTGATTATCGCACTTAGCAAATTAATTTATGATCATCACATGTGATATGGCCAAACAAACTTAGGGGTCAAAGTCTCATTTTAAGTCCAGACATAATCTTGGTCAGACCATGCAGATTAGCGTCTGAAATGGTCTTTCGAGGAAAGAAGCACACAGATTTGAGTGGACCTGTCCAGTCAGTGCAAGCATTTGGCAGTAATACAACTCTGCAGAACCTGTTTTTGGCCTGACTATTTATTTATTTATAAGAGAACCAACAGCTATAGCAGAAGGATAACAATTGTATATGAGACATAAAGCCAATTACAGGTTCTCATTGGTAAAAATAGGAAATGTAGTAGAAGTCTTATGATCACTAATAAGCATGATAGAAAAGAATACATATACCTATAAGGTATATTTTTTATTTAAAAAAAATATATAAATTTCTTATATATGTATTCTTTTTTTTTGGATTGATTAATCAATCCTCCCAGCCTATTACAACTCAGTGCTGGACTCATGTCTCTCCCAAATTGGGCCACAAGCCTTTGCCCCCACACTAGGAATTTCTCCTGTATCGTTGGTGCGTTTACAAACATTTAAACTCACATACACAAACAGCCAGACCCGGAACAAGTACTTGTAGGTCATACAAATATTTGCTCCGTGCGGGAATCGAACCCGCGACACGCAGCGCAGCAGTCAATCGCTTAACCACTGCGCCAACCGTGCTGTCAACTATAGTCACTATGCACTTTTAAAAAAGTCAGCGTTTAGCCGAGTGCGTGCACAATAGGTTTTGGTGGTAATGGGTTAAATGAGAACTCTTTGCAAAGAATATTCAGAGTATTTACTTAAACGCTCCTAAAAAAAAAAAGAAAAACTATTTACTCCCATCAAATACGAAACTCGAAGTCCTAAATTGCCTTCGAAGGGCTTCGAAATGAATTCGTCATCAATCAGACGCTGACAGACGAATGGCCGAGAGGACAAAGGGCTGTTTAGAATTAAATACAAAGAAAAATGCGAAACCTTTTTCCAAGTGGCCAAAGATTTATGAGAAGAGCGTTTTATTGTGATGTTAATTGCAAAGTGATGTTCAGATGTCATTGGTGTTTCAAGAAAGGTTGACTTTGAGGTCCTCGCTAAGGAAGATTTACTGGATTTTTTTAATGGTTGGTCTGGCAATATATTTAGATAGGTAATCGAACCTCAAGAAAAACTCACCAGTGATCCCATGTATTTAATCTTTTTGGAACATTGAAGGCAGACATGACTTACGAGATATCGTAGAATCCGTCTCACGAAAGAAGTCCCGTGGCAATAAGTTTAACTAATTATTATTATATAGTTAGTAACATTCCTACAACAACCCTCCTGCCTCATACACATTTCTCTATTAAAGATTATGCATTTTATTAACCAGTGCCTGTTATTTATGATGTTGAGATAAATAAATAAATCAAATTATAAGATTTCGTCGCACGATAGTGGAGCCGCGTCTACGAGACTTCTTTAATGAGACGGACTTTAGTTAGGATATTCAGAGGTTACCACTTAATAGTAATTGGATCATCTCTCAGTTCCATTAATTCAATTGATTAATCAATTCTCCCAGCCTATTACAACTCAGTGCTGGACTCATGCCTCTCCCAAATTGGGCCACAAGCCTTTTTTTAAATTTTTTTTTTAAGGTTGGGAAATCATCAAATGACTCCTCCCGCTCTGGGTGGAGCAGGAGGGAGTGTCAGACTCTTCCTGACTAAAACCCACCCGTGTTCCTTCCTTAGCCCTTTATGTTCCAGGGCAGCGGTAACCCTTTCGGACGATCCCGCTACCCTGGAGATCCCGCTACCCTGGAGATCCCGTTACCCTGGGGGCCACAAGCCTCGAATCTTTACTCAAAGAAAAACATGAAAAATACATGCAAATTACAGAGCAAAATACAATACATAAACTTTTTTTTATTAGCCGTTAAGGTCCCACTGCTGGGCAAAGGCCTCCCAACTCTCTTTCCACGTCTCTCTGTCGAGCTGCCAAGGACCAATCTTTATGAATGGAGTCCAACTCATCCCGCCATCTCCGTCATAAATAAGTCATACATAAACTGTTGCTGTTTTAATGCTTCACATTTAAGTATTTCTTATTCGTATTTTTTTGTTTCACAATCTGTTGCCAAATAAATATTATCATTTCTTTCTTTTCTTTAAACATAAATTAAAACTATTACGTTCATAACTCTAAAGGAAACAGAAACAAAATCCAATAAACGGTCTCCTACATTCGTTATTCAATTAAAATGCGGTAATTATTCTCAATTTTAATTTAGCGAGCGACTAAAAGAGGAATGAAAAACCTAACCGGCAGCGAACGATTACACCGTTTTGTAAGGAATGGCTGGAAATAAGTGTAAAAAAGGATGGAAAAGGAACCACTACAAACTACAGTCGTTCTATTAATCGGTGGGAATGGGTGAGACTGATCGGTGTTTCTGGTAAGCTATTTTTTATCGACGGTGTATTTTGCCTTTGTGTTGGTGACGAGTATTGGATTTGAATGGAGATTATTTTGTAGCCATGTCATTTAGGAATACTAAACTAGGAACTGTACCTAGGTATTGTAGTTCAAATGAATTGGTCATAATAGATAAACTCTTGCTAGGGTACTGGAACTGTAGGTACTGTAGTTCAAATGAATTGGTCATAATAGGTATACTCTAGTAGCTGGCGTGTTACAAAGATCTTGTGGCGCTTTAACGACATTGACAAGAGGGTATTGGTGGTAGGTGCAGCTCTTCCCCAAAAGGGGGAACCGACCCAAATACTGATATTTAACATAATTAGGAAAAACGAAAATTTTATCAGCCTAGGGTATCTACTTAAGGAACAGTCACACGTCATTATTTTGTGTAATTACACAAATGTTTATTCACAGAAATTATATGTTACAAACAAGAGGCGCCGTTAGTTCTGTTTTTGGCCACACGCCAATAGAAAGAAAGAAAATGTATTTATTGCGAATCGTACAGGAAGATCATAAAATTAAACACTCCCCAACCCTTTTACCGTTGTAAGTACGGATGCTAAATATTTTTCTCCTAAACTGACACCGATGATATTATATCTTTATTAATAAATGGTGCCTACTACACACCATTGGCGTAGATGCTAATATAGATATTTTGATCAAGTTTCTGAAAACCTATTCTAATTCCTATTGTCCCCAGTCACGTTGACATCCCATCCCATCTTATCCAAGGGCAGGTTAAGGCCTCTCTTCATGCCGCTTATCATTCCAATCTAAATAGGAAAATCCGAATATGGCACATTTCAAAAATTCGCCCATCTCATACCATCCGAGTTCAGAATAATAAGCAAAGTTTCACCATCACATGATAATTATCATCTCGATCTCCGACACGTGATGAAGTGCCCTACACTCGCAGCCTACACGTTAGATTAGCCATTGTCCGCTAATGATCGATGAAAGAGGGTGTGTTTTGTGTGGTGGGGTCTGAGCGGGAAGCGGGCGCGGGAGCGGGCAACTAAGAGTCAATTTACTCTGCCGCAAAACGGAGCGGAATCGAGTTTTCGTAGATAGCAAAATGAACTTTACGTCAATAGTCTAACGTACAAACTACACTCGAGAGCAATGAATCCGGGTCACTTAAAGAATGTTAAAAATCTCGGAAACTAAAAATGATAGGTTAATGCAATAAATTGTATTTAATAGACAATGTAATACTCCTTAAATGAAAGTAAAAAAAATATGAGTCACCATACATTTTATTAACACAAAATTACATAAAGAAAAAAACTGCTGATCTCTCCTTAAAACAAAAATAGGAAACATGAAATTTTTGAACTTTATTACGATTTTCTAGAATTTTAATACTTCGTATTGCCTCCTCGTGCTTCCATTACTGCGTTTACGCGGTTTGGCATGCTGTACACCAAGTTCCTTATACGATTTTGGGGAATATTCTCCCATTCCTCTGTGAGAGCAATTTTGAGCTCACGAAGCGTGATTGGGGGAGGGTTTCGTTGTTTTACGCATCTGCCTAGCTCGTCCCAAGCATGCTCGATCGGGTTGATATCCGGGCTGCGCGCTGGCCACTCCATACGAGTAATGTTCATCTCTTGAAGGTAGTCATTCACAATCCTACCTGTATGAGGTCGGGCATTGTCATGCATAAATATAGCATCCTCACCTAAATTGACCATAAATGGACCAACGTGATCATTGAGGATTTCTTCCACATATCTTACGCTAGTTAAAGAGCCGTTTTCTATGATCACCAGCTCTGTGCGACTTTCAGAAGAAATTCCGGCCCACACAAGTACAGACCCACCTCCGTAGGCTACTTTTTCTTCGATGCATGCTTGCTTGAATCTTTCCCCTGGTCTTCGATACACTCTGTGTCTTCCATCGTGCTTGTAGAGCATAAATTTTGATTCGTCGGAGAACATAACTTTTGACCAATCTTCAATACTCCAATTTGCGTGGCTCTGGGCATATCTTAGTCTTGAAATACGATGCCCACGCTCCAGTTTAGGGCCGTTTGCAGGTCTAAGGGGTTTTAAGTTAGATTCAGCAAGCCGACGTCTTACTGTCCATGCACTTGGGTTACTTCCTCCGAGGCGTCGAAACTGATTTGTGAGTTCAGTTCCTGTGAGAAAGCGATTTCGAAGCATGGTGTTCACCAAGTATCGATCTTCTCGTGCTGTGGTACACCTGGTTCTGCCCGTTCCTGGTCTGCGTAGGTTAGAACAAGTTTCTTCGTAACGCCGGAGAACTCTTTGTACTGTTGACAGCGACACACCGACAGTCCTGGCTGTATCGCGCTGACTCCGGCCGGTTTCCAGCATTGTAAGTATTCTGGTGCATTCTTCAGGCGTAAGCGACATAATTTCAGCTTAAATAATGAATATAGAGCACTATCAACATGGTTTATGTACCCACATAAATGACAGATTACAAACAAAAGCAAAACCAAATGCTGTAATTTCGTAGTTCCATCTTCGAAAGTGGCCCTTTTTCAAATTTGATTTTTTTATGATATAACTTTACAATAACTAAGAAGTTTTAATACCTTCATTTAAGGAGTATTACATTGTCTATTAAATACAATTTATTGCATTAACCTAGCATTTTTAGTTTCCGAGATTTTTAGGATTCTTCAAGTGACCCGGATTCATTGCTCTCGAGTGTAGATACGAACTTACTACTGCCGGGTATTCCCGAGAATGCGCGACCTGTGCGTATATGTGTATCTAATTTGTGCGTTACACTTTTGACATAAAGTTCATAATTATTTGTACAAAAAAATCATTTCCTTTCCGTTCCATGGCAATATAAATTGAGCCTAAGGATGCTTGGGAGAGCTTTTGCAATATACCAAATTATTTTATGATGGATGTGGTTTGAATCACATGCATATTTTTCCTGCGTTTCCGTCTAATATCAGTCTTAACGGGGACCTGCATGTCTGGGACCCTTAGTCATAAACTCCTCAAGTCACATCTCGTATTCATAACGAGGGTTACGAGCCAAGGACCAATATTTGTACACAGTCCTTTTTGTGCGTTATTGAGTAAAGCATTAAGTTTGGAAAGAATTTCACTATCCGAGTGCATTGTATGCCTATTGACTGTAGCAAGTAAGAAAGGCATTCTTTTACTGGCTACAATACATTTTCTTCTTTGAACAGTATTAGTTATATGAATGTAAAATGATTGTCACTCAGAAGAGTTGGCGCTAGTTCCACGTTAATTAATAGTATTGGATAATACCATACTTGTGCTCATCCAATTATTATTTCGTTTAACATATTAAACCAAAATCACTTCGCTTCCTCTTACAACTTACACCACACCCAACTTTCTCTAAGGTTTCATAGGGTCTCAGTTTAATTCGGGCGGGTTAATCTCGCGTTATTGTCTGTAGGTACGGGGGTTCGAGTACGGTCACGGTAGCTTTGTCAATGATACAGGAGAGGGCCACTCCCGATAGATCCGTCAATATGTAGGTTTTAATTGTGTTGCTACGGAAGTGTGGATCGGTTATGTATTTAGTGTTGAGTGAGGGTGCTTGGCAATGATTGGTTGGTAGGTGTTTAAGCTAATTGGGTAAGGCGAATCAAGAGCTGTCAAAACAAAGTTTCTGTCAAAGCTATTTCCCGTTCTAATGGAACCCTTTTTCCCACGAGGGGTTCCAACTGTTAAAAACTCTTAATAGCATTTTTGGGCACTTTGAAGTCAATGATACTAGAAGGAAGAGACGACAATACGGAAATTCATTAAACTGCGTATATTTTAATGCCCAGTTTATATATTTTAGTTTCCCAGTTTTTATACGAAAATTCAATCAAAGTGCAACCGATATAACAAATCGGAAGGGAACAAACAAATATTCGTTATAGCAAGTAATTCGTTAAACTGATATAACTGACTGATTGATATAACAAACTTCAGTTTAACGGATTACAAAGAATTCGTTAAATCGAGGAATTCGTTATATTGAGGTACGTTATATTAAGGTTGCACTGTATATCCAATAGTTTTGTCACTATAGCTAATCAAAGATTGGCGAAACCCATAGTCGGCCAAATTCCAAGTTTATAGGCCTTATACATCAACAACACCTAGGTGTTGTTTCTGAATTATATAGTACTAGCTTCTGCCTGCGACTTCGCCCGCGCGAAATTTCTTGTTCCCGACCCAACCTCGTCGCATCGCATCGCCTGCTCGCGCTAATACTTCATTTTCGCTTAGCGTTCTTCCTGACTTTTTTTCTTTCTGGTTGTCTCCTTACAGCCCTAGCTTGATGTTATATAGCCTTCCTCAATAATTGGTCTATCTAATGCAAACAGATTTTTTTTTAATCCGACTAGTTGTTATGGAGATTACCACGTACATACGATATGATTTACCTAACGCTATTCGGCACCCCATGGTTTTATTTGCTGATGACGTTACTGCTCTTTAATCATGAACTAGAAATAAATGACTCCCTATCTAAATTAGTAAATTGACTTGCAATAAATAACCTAAAAATAAATCTTACAAAAATCCATTACATGAATTTCAAGAATAAAAACGCAAAATACATTCCATTATCTATTGAGTACAATAATGCAACTGTATGTGAGGTTACTAGTAAAAAAATTCTAGGTATCTGTATAGATTCTAATATGACATGAAAAACACAATATGTAGATCGTGTAATTGTTGGAATCATCATGCTGTTCCACATGTTAAAAGCTATAATATGGCGTAAAATCCAACATGACAGCTTATAGCGGATGAAAAGCTGTTGCCGGAAAAAAAGAAACAAAATATCGTGTTTGGTATCTAATGAAAGGTAAATAAAGGATATTGTTTATGTAGCAAACTAAATCAATTCTCTTATGCCCTCTACATGTTAAAAAAAGTATCTAACCAAACCACACTACTTAGTGCTTATCATGCCTATGTGCGATCCACTCTATCTTATGGGATCCTATATTGGGGATACACAACTGGTAAAGAAATTGCGTCACAAAAAAGTGTATCTGATCAATATGTAGAATACACCAAACAGAGTCATGTAAACCTCATTTCGTAAACCTCAAGATATTAACCCCTTCCTGCTATATATATCTACGAGGCCTCAATTTTAGTTAAATCAAACATCACATGTCTCTATGACACATTAACAAGCAGTAGACTTAAAAATACAAAAACTGTAAAAGAATTCCTTGAAAAAAAAAAGTAATATTGAAATAATTGTTGATACTGAATATAATTTGATATACATTTTTGAAAGAATAGTATGATAATGTATGACTAATGATAATTCATATAATATAATGTAAACTCTTTATCTGTAATATTGAGTATCTATATTCTTATTTTTTTAAATTTTCAATTATAACCATTAAAATTGCAATAATAGGCAACTAAGTTCTAAGAACCTTCCTATTGTTAACATCTTCAAAATTCTTCACTTAGTTCGTTATAAAGACATTTAATTTGACATACAAACAAACAAATTTTCCCTTTTTATAATATTAGTGTAGATTGACACAGTTTGTGGTCACATTAATGACCTCAAGCAAAACAGGAAAAATATTTTGTCTTTTATTGTAATTTTCATTAGTACGTTTGGGTGTATGTATATTCAAATTTTTTCCCTATTGTTCTATATAGTATATGCAAGGTAAACCCACATAAATAATTACACTGCAATACAATAAGGGTCGGGTAGACAAATGATGCAAGACAATGTGAAGACAATCGCCACAATTGCACAATGGGACACTTCGGCGATTGCGGGGAACGAATAAAGGCGACAACACAATCCCATTGTGGGCGTACATATTTGAAATGATTTGATGGCTTTTGGATACAGATATAGAGCTGTAAGCCAGAAACTGTGTTTTTCAATATATTTTCTAAACGATTTTTAGTCATCGATAATTCACTCTATGTTAAGGGCCAGACATTGTAATTAGAGTCAACTTCAATTAAATATTATACAATGTAATATGCAGGAGAACTTAATAAAAGAAGATTACTTAATTTTAAAGTACAAACGCCAGCTGCACATCAAGCTACCCGATACTGTCAAATTTTCCCAATCAACATTGAACCTTATGCTTTAGCGATAAAGTTGAAAATCTACTAAAGAAATTTGACAGATTGTAGTAGCTTGATGTGCTGGCGTCACAGTCAACTTGCTATACATATTTTCAAGTTGACTGTCATTATTTATGTGGTCGTCTGAAAATAATGTCTTACTGTGTCAATCTGCTGAACAATATATTTCCACGACTATATCAGCATAGGGACCTACCTACAGTCGACCATAATATTTCGATGATTACACTTTGACCTTGAGCTGGCGTAGCATAGTACGAAGTTTCAATAGTATAAGAGGCAGTCTTATATTGGTTTTATATCACTGACGCACAGCCTACTGTACCTATTTTTTTATTATCCGTTAAGGTCCCACTGCTGGGCAAAGGCCTCCCTAATCTCTTTCCTCCTCACTCTGTCCAGAGCTGCCAAGGACCAATTTTTATGAAAGGAGTCCAGCTCATCCCACCATCTCCGTCTGGGAATGCCGCGATGTCGTTTGCCATTAAACTGGACCCATTGGGTCGTGTGTTTGGCCCATTGATCGTCTGACATTATCGTCGGACCTAAGTATAATTTAAAATATATTTTTACAAAGCTATAGTGAACGTTGCTGTTGTATAATAGAATTATTTGGCTATAAGCTTGTATTTTGTACATTTTTTTTTATCAGAATATAAACCTGCCTTCTCTTTCACCGTCAATAAAATGAACAGAAACTTAAACAAAATAACAGAAACAGAGAAGTATGTACGCTCACAGATAGAGCGATTCTTCCGAGTTGACATCTCGACAAGGGCGGCGACGAATTTATTGAGCACGTGAAAAATGATACAACGCCATGACTACCCTGGGGTGGTCCCGTGCAGCTATACAGATATTGATGTTCTAGGCTTAATTGAAGCGGGCTTGGTAGTGTTTTAAATTTAAATATAAACAATTAGAAGCAATAAATCAGATAATAGAGACATCTTTGTATCGGTTTAGTACTGAAGAAGCCTGGACGGAACGGCAGTAGGGTGCAATTGTGGAACTATGTCACTAACCATGCAAATAATCCAACAATTCCAAAACAAAGTACGTAAATGCTCCATGGTACATTAGAAATGACGACCTCCACCGTGACCTTAAAATGGAACTCGTCACCACCATCATTCAAAAATTTGCTGAAGCCCACGAACACCGAGTTCACCGACATGTGAATGTCGAGGCAATTCAGCTGCTAGATAACACGGACATAGTACGTAGGAAGACAAGATTTAAAATACAGTCGTGCCGGCGACATGAAGAAGAAGAAGTAGTGAAGTCGCAATAGAATTAAAATTAACAAGAAATACAACAACACTATCTAATAGCTTAACGGTTAAAGCTTAGACTGCCGACAGAAAGTTGTAAGTTCGATCCCCAGCCGTTGCCCGAATAACGAGACTATTTATGTAGCATGCCTACGTTGATAATTCAGCTTGGAAGGGTTTGAATATTAAACAATTCTGTGCAGTCCAAAATTAATTTAACGTATACTTTAGTGGGTAGCTACTACTTGCGTAATGTATCTATAGAGTTCCAAATCTAGTAGAAAAAATGGCACTCAACTTTAAAACAAAAATCCATAGGAAAGTAGGAATAGAAATTCCTGTAAGAAATAGGTAAAAAGCACATTTCACGCTACCAAAACTTCATGAACATGATCTACCTCTATTAAAAACTCACCCCTACAACTGACCAATCACAGACGGAGCTTGCTCGTACTTTTGCCCACATCTCGCCCCCAGCAGTGGAGATGTTATCTGGTTGAATGATTAGCTGGAAACTGTTCCGCTTATCTTGACACTGTCTGCTAATGACCGATGTCTATTGACTGCTAGTTTGCCATTTGTTGGTGTCCGATTTCGTAGTTGCAGATTAGTGCATTTGTGGTTGGGATGTTTTGCAAAACTATTGTTTCTTTACTCCATGGTTACTCCTGAAAAAGAAGTTCATTAAATTTGATTTGTGTGATTTTTTTTTTTGTTATTTATTTGTTGAATTTTATATATTTTTGTTCTGTAATTTGTATGGTGTACAATAAAGAGTATTCTGTTCTATTCATTCATCATTTTGTATCTTGTGTTTCTTTCCATAATGGTGTAGTAGCAAGAATAAACTTTTATCAAGAAACCTGTAACGTAACATACATACATAATCGGCCTTTAATGTTCCCACTGCTGGGACACAGGCCTCCTCTCTTCGAGAGGAAGTGGGCCGTAATCCACCACGCGGGCCCAGTGCAGGTTGGTAGATGTCACATGTCATCGAATTTTTGGTTCGAGGACATGCCGGTTTCCCCACGATGTTTTCTTCACCGTTTTGAGAGCAGTGGTGATGAAATAATTTACACAAAGTAAAGCGCCTGTCTGGGTGCGAAACGAACCCACGACCTGCAACTCGAAAGTCGCGGCCGTTACCACTGGACCGCCACTGCTCTCCAATACCAGTCACCAAAGCTGTAAACCAGATTGGAATTCATAATAAAAAGCATAAAAATGCGAGATTCAAGTCCTTTTTGCATTTTTACTTACTATACAATCTAGCAACAGTAGGTATCGTATTTAGGTATGGTGACACTTGGGGGAGGCCTATGTCTGCAATGAACATCTTCTGGCTGAATATTGATGATAGTATTATGTATAACGATGCATCCTTACAAGCAATTGAAGAAATACAACTTAGATACGGTTACTTTTGTTAATAGAGATTTCAATGACACTCCACTCCACTATCCACTTGGCCCAAATCAAACAATAATTTAAAATTCAACCCGCATCACTCAAATCCATTCAATTGAAAGAAACAAGTGACGATAGTTCCTGCATATCAACGTCCGATAACACTGGACATTAATACAGCGATCATTCCGAAAGATTTCACCCCCTCGGAGACGTAACTATTATTTATTAGCGCATGCGTCCTGCTTGGCGCCATCTAGCTTTGGAAATTAAAGAGTTAAGAGAGTAACAGAATAGGTAGGTAATTAGCTGTATAAATAATTACTTTGTGTTAAAAATTAAAAATCTCATCGAATTTATACATATTGTAAAGAATGAAAATTTATTAGGCGCGTGTTTTCGTGAAGACAGACATTGTGAGAACAAAACGAACATCATAAATTACTATTTTTGCCAGACATTCATGCTTATAGTAATTTAGTTATGGAGGTTGCGAAAAACAGCTGCATGTGGCCAATACTGAACCGGTCTTTGGGCTTTCAGCAGCGGCGTTTCAGCACAAATAATGAATATGCAAGGAGATTTCTTTTCTCTCCCAATAATGCCTTTGGTATCACGTAGTTACCTTTTGGTGAAGCTGTATTATGCTAGATCAAGTATATTCAAATTTTATTTATGTTTCAAACTGACGTTATTTCAAGTTAAACAAATTTCAACCTTATTTTAATAGTTATCAAGTTGATTTCAGAGTAACTAGCACTATTGAAAAAGTTACCAAAATGTTTGAAGTTGTTGCGTAAACTGAACTTTATTGTGTAGGAATTAAAGTTATTTTTCCATAAACTCATATTTGTTTACATTTTTGGAGAATATGTCGCGATTTTAGATTAGTTTAGCAGCGAAACAGTGGTGGCCTAGTGGTGACGATCGCGACTTAGGTCGGGGGTTCGAACTTACTTTGTGTAAATTATTTTATTACCACTGCTCTCAAAACGGTGAAGGAAAACATCGTGAGGAAACTGGCATGTCCAAGGACTAAAAATTCGAAGTCATGTGACATCCACCAACCCGCACTGAGTCCGCGTGGTGGATTACGGCCTCGCCAAACCGGAGTGGGATTGGCGGGGCATCTTACAGAGAGGAGACATGTGTCCCAACAGTGGGAATACTATAGGCTGATTATGAAGTAGTTTAATAAGTTGAGATTTACTTAAGTTACAAGATTTTCTCAGAAGACTTTCCAAAAAGGGTGTCTCCAGATCTACCCCTTCGTAACTCTGCACGAAAATTTCTGTCGCACTTTCCATTGTTCTTATTCATTGATACGTCTCGCAAAAAACCTATTCCCTTCTAATCATCCCTAACACAATACCTTAAGGTCCATTTTCCTTTGACACTTCCATATTTAAGTTGGTATTTAAGGGTAGGCAGCATTGTTCGCGAGATTTCGTTCGGAAAGCGGTGCCCTTTACTAATGAGCCGTTTGAAAGGATGTGGGCTGTGTTCGTCATATTTATAGGACAGTTAGTGAACGATAATGGAAATCTTTTCATGATTATTGACACCTTTTGTGTAGTTTCTATGGTGATGGGGTTGGGGTGAACGGAGCAGTGATTTGGCTGAAGTCGAAATAAAAGAATAAATGTAACATTCAGGCGCGGATCTAGGTTTTGGGGAAGGGGAAAAGCCTTTTTAACCGACTTCTAAAAAAGGAGGAGGTTCTCAATTCGGATGTTTGTATTTTTTTTATGTTTGTTCGCGCATTTTTCCGTTGCTTGCCAACCGATTTTAAAAATTCTTTCTTCGTCGTTTTTGGAACACGGTTGTTTTTTTTTTTTGCAAAAAAGTTTAAAAAAAAAACTGGCATCTATTTTCCGTAAACTCAAGAATGGCCCCCCATTGAGGATGACTGCTATGCAGATACTATGGGTTCTAAAGTTTGTAAAACTATATTTATGTCTAATTTAGAGTTTTAGACTCGGTAAGATCGAAGCCCTGGTAACAGTTAAAAGTTTGCCGACATAAAATAATTTTGAGTTCTTTGGCTAAAATAATTTTTTAATTTCACTGACAAAGGTACACAATTTAATAATTTATTAATTTATTTTTCACTTCAAGACACAAACATCAGTGTATCCCTGGCTTTTGTACAAGGAGTTCCTGTATCACAAGAGCCAAAATTGCAAAAACCAAGCTGTACAAATATTTAATAGACTGCCAGCGGATTTGAAGATTTTATTAAACACTAGCTCTTTTAAGGCTAAGCTCAAAGAATTTCTGTTGGATAAAAACTTGTACTCAATGGACGAACTGTCTAATATTAATATTCCAATTTTCTATAGAAAACAAAAATTGCTATTGATTGTTATTGATTTTAATAAACATGTTTTTTTTTTTAATTATTATTTTCCATGGTCACTTTTAGAATTTATATTAAATTTAATTAATTATGATGTATGTAACGTAAACTAATGTATCAAACACAATATAAATTGTTCTTGATATAAAAAATAAATTACATTATTTAACATTAACGTTAAAATTTATGCAGCAGTGGTGGTCCAGTGGTATCGGCCCCGATTTACGAGTTGTAGGTCGTGGGTTCGAACCCAGACAGGCACTTTACTTTGTGTAAATTATTTCATCACCACTGCTTTCAAAACGGTGAAGGAAAACATCGTGAGGAAACCGGCATGTCCTAAAATCAAAAATTCACAGACTTGTGATATTAACCAACCCGCACTGGGCCCACTCCCTCTCGCAGAGAGGAGGCCTGTGTCCCAGCAGTGGGAACGCAACAGGCTGATTATTCTTATGCTTATTATAATTTATTTAACGTTATTTTAGATAATTATCTTTCATCACATTACTGTTACGCATAATAAATGCGTAAATAATTAATTAAATTGACGCAGTAAACAAAGGGTTAGTGACAAAACTTCCAAACATGCATAGAAGTATGATTTACGAGTATTACATACACAAACAAGCCTTCATTTTTAAACCTTAATTTTCATAATAACATTATAATTACCAACAACACAGCAACTTTAAAATGATCAAAATTCTTAAAATAACATTCTTGTTTCAAATCATCTCGCGCGTCGCATATTTCAGATAGCACCCTGTAGGGGGCGCTCAGGGCGTACTTCCGGCTAATGACAGTGGATAAACGATGTCACATCCGGTTAGCTTTGTGCTCGATCGCTCCATTTCCCGCGATGTAGACTTTAAACAAGTTTAATGGGAGCATTTTTTGGAGCATAAATTATTAATGAAGGTTTATTGAGTTTGATGAGCATTTGTTACTTACTTAATATTTTTTTAATAATTATGTTTATTTTGAACTGTGTATTTGGCCCTGGATCGAAAGAGCTGGAAGTCGTGGGGAGAAACCTTTGCCCAGAATTGGGATGATGCAGGCTAACAGCTAACAGTAACAGTATCTAGTTAGGCATACTTTAAATTTGAGTGAGGACTCTTGCATTTAAATGACAGAATAACAGATATGCATTTTCATGAAGGTGAAAGATTGAAAAATTATATCTACTTACATAATTATTCAATCAATCATCCTTAAAACCAGTCGTTTATTTAGTAGAATAAAACGTATGAAGTGAAATGCGACTTACCATAAGTAATGGTGCATACCCATCCAATTCAAGTGAAGTGTGATCAGCCCCTGTCTAAACCATTCTTCAAAGCAGAAGTGCATTAAAAACAAAGTCCATTAACCAGCATTCCCAACTATGTTGGGGTCAGCTTCCAGTCTAACCGGATGCAGCTGAATACCAGTATTTTACATGAAGCGACTGCCTATCTGAACTCCATAACCCAGTCGCTGGTCGCTGGGTAACACGATAAGCCTTGGTAAGCTGATTGTCAGACTTCTGACTACCCGTGACGATTGTCAAATATTTATCAATGACAGCCGGGACCAATGGCTTAACGTGATTTCCGAGGCACGGAGGTGACGGAGGGGTCTAGGTATGTAAAGATGGCAAGCCGTGGCAAGCGTAGCTTAACCTGATCCATTGTCCCGCGCGGCTGTTTATTACTTAGCCAAGGCTTCACGCTTTAAAAACAAAGTATGAGCTATTATCTTGCAAACAGCATCCCCAAGATATCAAATGAAAACTTCAATCATAAATCGTCTGCGTAAAATCGACAGAAGCCATTAAACCTAGAATTGCCACTCAAACGCCCTAATTATCGTCGCCTCGTTAATTTCGCACGAAATCAAGAAAATACCCATAACTTACGAGCTACGAGGGAAAAAATAATTAAAAAATACAAAATGGCGTCGTTTAATGACCGTTTTAAAGTAAACGGTTGTAGTGAAGGAGACGACGTCCCTTTTTATTTTGTTTGTTGATAAATATTTAGGTGTGGGATTTAGTTTCTTTTGAGGATTAAGGTGTAAGCTATTTTATTTAATCTTACTTCTCAATATTCTACTTCCTATTACTAATATTATAAACGCAAACGTTTGTGAGGATGGATGAATGTTTGTTACTCTTTCACGCAAAAACTACTGTTTTGTATACTACGGATTTGTATGAAATTTGGGACACAGATAGTTTATAACCAAGATTAACACAGGATACTTTTATCCCGATATTCCCTCGGGATCGAAACTTATGCGGGTGAAACCGCAGGGCGCTGCTAGTCCATAATAATACAGAGTTATTTTTACATTACACCTGCGAAACTACAAAGCAGTTGGTCAGCATTCTCTCAGGCACTGTTGATGATAGTTAGGTAATATGCAAGAATGTTGTGATCGATGTTACCTACATATGTTACCGATGTGTTGTGTTTGCTGAAATCAATACTAACAAGTAGTAGTATTTAACTTTTTTTAAACTAACCCCCAACACCAATATCTAAGCGGAAAAATACTTTTAAAAGATAATTATGATTGATTTTTTTCAGCTGTAACTACCTAGTTTGCTAGTAATGGACCCATCTAAATTTGTTTATCCGATTAAAGTTAAAATTTTTGTGCATTATTAACTGAAATTTTCCTTTTTTCCAGGAACTGCTGGAGAAGCGCATCAAGCAACTGGAGGCTCAATTGGAAGAAGAGAAGAGAAGGACACAGAGGGAACGGATGGCCGTCACCAAACTGCAGAACAAACTTATTAAGGTCAGTCCAATTTCTATTTTCATTAACAAGTGCTGAGCGGATGTATAAGACAATGTTTCTTCCTTCAATTATTTGCTCAACTGTCCTTAATATACTCGTAACACTGTTGGTTGAACTTAGGGCTTCCCAGGGCTGCGACCGCTCCAGAAGAGATACTATGCGTAAGTCTTCTTAAAGAAGTTATGATTTTCAGCTATTTTTCTAGCACCAAAAAAGGGTTGAAAATTATTTTACTCCTGAAAGAGTTTGTTCTGTTCTATCAATATTTTTTGTTATACCACTTAATAACAGGCAAACAGAACCATCTCACCAAATTACACCTAAAATCACTCAAAAACAAAACTGCATTGAAACAAAGTAAACAACAGACTCCTGCCTACCTCTCAATCGTCTTTCATACCCGAAACAAAAGACACGGTAGTTGATTGAAACCTTTTAAAGGATTATGTATGATTGAGAAGCGAATTGATTGAATTTTTCGTTTGCGCTCAGTCTTGGGGGGCGGGTAATCCGGAACGTTAAATGTAGCTGTTAGATTGAGACAATTATTTTGTGATGATGGCAGACTGTTTCTATGGTTACCTGGGTTAAGGAGAGGTCCTATCAAGCGTCGACTAATGAGATACTATTGATTATTCCATTGGCGTTGCGAGACTCCAGAGGGGCAATTCTCTAGTAATTTTAAGAACGTTCACAGTCTGATCTCAGTCTCAATCTGTCAAAAGTACCTCTAATTTCCCTACATTTTGACATGTGTTTGACATTTGTTTGTTGCAGAGATGAGACTGCAACTAGATTTTGAACGTTTTAAATTACGAGAATTGGCCTTCTGGGAGTCTTTCACTTTCAGAAATTACAGGGTGTGTGGAAAGCAACGTGCATTGTGAAGAAGTATGCTTTCTTCTAAAAACTCAAACTAGTAAAACTCGTAATGTTTAAGTTTATTAAATACCTGCTTCTGCCTGCGACTTCGTCTGCGTGAAATTTCTTGTTCCCCAACCCATCCCGTCGCATCGCATCGCCCGTCCGCGCTTTTGTTCCGTTTTCGCTTAGCATTCTTTTTGAGTTTTTGGTCGGCTCTTAAGGGTCCGAGCGTAATGTTAATAGCCTTCCTCAAGAATTGAGCTATCAAATGTAAAAATATTTTTTCAATTCCGACTGGTAGTTTCAGAGTTTAGCGCGTTGAAACGAACAAACAAACTCTTCAGCTCTATTATTTAGTATAGATAGATGACGATCCCATGCAAGATTTTCCGGTAACTACTTAAGTATAGTTTTTTGTTATTTAAAACAACCGTTGGCTTTATTTTATTAATAGTTGTACGATTACGTTTTTTATATAGCTTATGACTTTAATTTATGCTTAAAACAGGGGCGACGTGCTCAAGCGATGGTTTTGCCTGCTCTGAAAGTTTGTAATACATGTCATTGTGAGATTTTGGTCTATAATCACAAGTACGATACAGGACAAACTCCAAATCTACAGTAGTTAATAATACCTATAACATAGTTGGAGCAAGTCTCATCCAAATAACTACATATTCACGTTACATTGAGCCCGTTTATGAGAATACCATGCTCCAACAAACTCCACCTTAACGATCCGACACTTGTCAATATTTGGCTTCTATTAATTAAAGCTCTCCCCTATAGGCGGCCGATTCGTGGAATCTCGTACCTCCCATCAGGAACTAACTGATAAAATTCAGCAGATGCGACACGAAAAACAAAATACACCACGACGTCTCCAAGTAGGTCACTATATGTATGTCCTCCTAAGGCGTCCCCTCCCGCGTTTCCACTCACATCTGCTTTGTAAATACTTTTTTTAGTGGCCTTTCATTCATCCTCTCAACATGACCAAACAAGACAAAAAAAATAAGATACTCTTTAGACTCTTGACCCCGTTCGATTTGATTTTATTAGTGGGAGGCCGGCGTCTAAACTAAGTCGAAACCTGGATTGCACACGAGGTCTCTTGAAACAAAATCAAAGCCATACAAACTGAGTACCTGAGTTGCATGTCTGTCGGAATTTGTACTTTGACTCACAACTAATAATGTCTGATTTTTACGAAAAAAAAATTTTTTTTGTCGTAAAAGAAACTTGGGAAATGAAAATAGAATCTTGACATGATGACAAAAAACGTGGCAAAGATGTTGTCTTTATTAATCTCATTAAATCGACTATGTCCATCCTTAAGAAATAACAGAGAGGCTTCAAAATGTCACGCACAACTGTAAAAATCCAGCCTTCTGAATATTCTTACTCTATACCCCAACCTCTATCGATTGTTCAATTAAAAATGGTGTTGGTAAAATTCAGCAGAATATACTTTTTTGTTCGTCGAAGCATTCGAGGGCCAATAAGCGAAAAATACCGTTAATACTCTTTTTAACTGCGTTTTATTGATATTTGCCAGGATATTGCACTGGTATTTAAACATGACTCGTTTACATTTTGTTTACATTTGTTCACAATCGGAGTACTAGGAGTATATAAATAGTCAAGAATGTTTGCATTGGGGCTATGTGTATTTTTTGTGCATAGAATTTCAATATTCGACTGCTAGTCTGGTCAAAGCTTTGGAAAAATGGGTGTTCGTTTATTGAGGGGCCAACTTGAGTTTTTTTGGACTCTTTTGGGTGCTAGCTATGAGTAGAGAGCTGATGTTTCGGAACAAAGGGGTTATTTTGTGTGCTGTGTTGGAAAAAGAAGGCATGAAAATTTTTCTATTCACACAATTTAGTGATTTGACATGACAAACCACAACGCAAACCACTGCAGATAGATAATTTTTTTTTGAAGATAGTT
The DNA here is from genome assembly GCA_951799955.1 of Apamea anceps. Lineage (NCBI taxonomy): Eukaryota > Metazoa > Arthropoda > Insecta > Lepidoptera > Noctuidae > Apamea > Apamea anceps. The sequence goes on from OX637511.1 coordinate 3,331,207, forward strand.
TTCTTTAGATAGTATAGGAGTGCAAAAAATAGAATTTTGGAAATTCGACCCCGGTTCGGGGCATGGCGTTGCAATTTAGTAGCATAGAATTATAAAATTCAACGATTACTTTTATATAACATTAGACTTAGTTCGGAAGACTGGTTAGTTAAGTTTTAAAAGCTTTTTTGTAGTGCCAAACAGGGTCCGTAATGATCTCATAAAATTTAAATTTTCACCTAAGTACACTTTGTGGAGTCTCAAGCTTGTAAGTAATTTGACAAAAAGACGGTCATAGATACAAAATAATGTCGTAGAATTTTTATTATTTATTTACCATCTAAGTACACATATATATAAACAGACAATGAAAAACAGAACAGAAAAAATAGGTACAGAGGTGATGCAAACAAGACAATTAACGAACGTTCTCTACCAACCTACAGTCAGAAGTCAGTTAATACTTACTGAACCTACACAATCTTGCCGTTTGCGACGCCTTCCTGCAGTTCTAGTAACTTGTAATGACCCAATTAAAGCAGTGGCAGTGTCTGCGGTTATGGGTTCGATTCCCGCTTCGAGACAGACATTTGTATACATGTATCTATTGTAGACTTCGGTTTGTAGTTCGATGCTATTGTGCTGTTTGACTTTGAGGTAGTACAGAGAAAACTGGGGATGCTTTGAGGGTGGTATTTTGAATTCTCGGTATGTCTAGTTTAGGTTGTGTGCGCTGATTTAGCATGACGGAATTATTGCTGAGGGGCTTGTGGCTAAGTAATAACAGTCGCACGGGTCGACCGATCGATAAGCTACGCTTGCCACGGTCAGACCGTGGATGGGTGACCTTTACATACCGAAACCCCTCCGTGCTTCGGAAAGCACGTTAAGCCGTTGGTCCTGGCTGTCATTCTTGAATCTTTGAGAGTCGTTACGGGTCTTCAGAAGCCCAAAAGTCTGACAACCTGTCTTACCAAGGGGTGTCGTGTTATCAAGTGACTGGGTTGTGGAGGTCAGATAGGCAGTTGCTCCATGTAAAATACTGGTATTCAGCTGCATCCAGTTAGACTGGAAGCCAACCCCAACATAGGAAAAGGCTGGGTAGATTGATTTTGTACATTGTTTTTTGTTGTAGAAGAATCTTTCGCCTTTCCAACATACCGTTTTATTACAAAGCGAAATCTATTAGTTCTAGCCTTAACTAACCTTGTATTTCGAACTTTATTTCGATGTAGGTAAAGTTCTTAATACTAAAATGATAACTTAGTACTGAACTAAGCTGTCTTTTTTGTATAAAGAACTGTATTTCTATAACAGTAAGGTTCTTAATTCAATAACTGGCTTAGTGGTTTAAACCTGAAGGACAATTCCCATAATTAAAAGCGTTCAAAGTAAGTTTAAATAAGCAGTTCTGGTAGAAAATTCAATGACAATTTGATCACGGGGCAGTATATTGTAGTATCAGTTTAACTCAGTCTGATCTCAGTCTCAATCTGTCAATAATTTCTCTAATTTAGCTACATTTTGACAAGTCTTTGACATTGATTAACATTGTCTTTGTTTTTGTCTTTGAATTTACTAAGTCTACTTAGTAAATTCACTAAAAGAACATCTGATTTTTCACCAGAAGGCCAATTCCCGTAATAAAAAACGTTTAAAATCTAGTCGCAATCTCATCTCAGCGATAATCAATGTCAAAGACTTGTCAAAATGTAGCTAAATTAGAGAAATTTTTGACAGATTGAGACTGAGATCAGACTGTAAACGTTTTTAAAATTACGAGGATTGCCCCTTTGATCTATACCTTTTTTTTTTTTTTTTGAGCATGGGAAATCATCAAATGACTCCTCCCGCTCTGGGTGCAGCAGGAGGGAGTGTCAGACTCTTACTGACTAAAACCCACCCGTGTTCCTTCCTTAGCCCTTTATGTTCCAGGGCAGCGGTAACCCTTTCGGACAATCCCGCTACCCTGGCAGGCTACGGCCCTATGGGGCCCCGTCACTCATGCTGACATCTCTTTGAGGCGCGCGTGGAACACAACACGCCGTCCGGCACGGGCCTGGTCCTGATCGGACGGTGAGTTACCCATTACTCACCGCCCGCAGGCCCGCGCCTACGGTGGCCGGGAGTCGTCACGCGGCTCCCGACGCCCGGAGCGTCTCCCGCGGCGGCTGAGGCGTGAGGTGCGCAAGGTGCGTTCTCTCGCCCACCCCGCCACCTCCTTCGCTAGCATGACTGCTTCGCAGAAGGAGGTGACTGCCTCCCACTCCCTCTCGCCCCGGACCATGGCTTGAACCAGGGCCGGACGCGAGAGGTCGCCGCCGCTGCCGATCGCCTCTACGAGGACACGGCGGTGCTCTGCCCAAGCAGGGCAGTGATCTATACCTCGACTTTTAATCGTATTCAGTATCTTGACATTCAAAGAAAAATAACTACCATACTCGTACTAAAACTATAGTGTTGGGGTAGTGAACGATTTTGCGAAAAGAACGAATGATAAAAATGATTTAATTTAAATAAAACTTTAAATATTCGTATGTCAGATGTGGAATATAAGAATAATTATTAATAAAAGTCGTTATTAGTTAAGTAAAGTAGTAATTTCCTTTTTTTTATTTGTTTTTGTTGTACCTACATGTTATTTTACTTGTGTCATTTTATTTCCTCTGGCTACCCTAGACGTAGACGTCATTCTTCTTATTCAATTTTAAGACGTGTTATTAAATTTAAAATAAAAAGTTTGCATTTAAGTACTTACATTATTTAAGTTCATTCAATTTCGTTCATTCTTGCACCACCTCACTGCCTTTTTTTTTGTCAAAATCTGGTAACCCTTCAACGTCAAGTTACTGAATACGATTAAAAGTCGAGGTATAAGGAAACCCCTTTTTTGTAATAACCCTATCAGTTTTATTTTTTGGATTTTGTTTCAAAACGCCTGTTGCCATTAACATTTTTTACTTCATTATCCTGAACAATTTCATTTGTATGTTCTCTCTTATCGATGTCTCAATATTTTTCATTGACATTTTTAATCTCCCCAATCCTACAAATAAAGTAATCAGTACCTACCCTCTTCTCAAATTAAATCCCAAAACGACTTGCAAACGCGAAATCAGAGAATCCGCGGACACCGTTAATAATCGGTCGTGAAAACAAAAGGATAGGAACGGCGCACGATCAATTTGATGCAGCCAATCAGCGGCTGAATTCCCAGCAGATTTATCACAACGGGTTTTTGTACCGCACAAAGGTAAAGGGTTGTTTTTGTAGTGCACTTGTGCGTGAAAACGTGTCGGGTTTAGGTGCAGAATATTTTTTTAGGAAAAAAGCTAGAATTTTTACTCCTGCTCTTCGGTAGAATTCTTTTTTAGGTATAAAAAAAAGAAAGGAAATACTTTTATTTGCGGCAAACATGACGCATAAAAAAGAACAAAAACACACAAAAAAAAAATGACAAGTTGGGGGTAAACATGCGTCACATTCACGCAAAATGGCCATCGCTCAGCATAATGCTAAGACCCTATACGAGACAGAGCCCCAGCGCTGGTGAAAAACGCAACTGCCAGTTAATCTCCATTAAGTAACTGATGGTCATTTATACAAACGGGTTGGTGGTCGGCTCACAAATTGAGTGGCTTGATTTTGTTGCTTAATTTTCGTCGATGATTTTTCAATATTTTTTTTTTTGTTTTTTATCCTATACTGTCCCACTGTTGGGCAAAGGCCTCCCCCAAATCCATCCAGGAACTATTTTCCCGCGCCACCTCGAACCAGCCCTCGCGGCACGCGTCCAGATTTTTCAATTATAATTTAATAATGTTACTCAAACAATAATTCGTTGGAAAAAGGGGTGAAACCTTCTATTCTGTCTTTAGCGAGTGATTTGGGTTTTTTATACTTTCATTAGACACGCAAAAAACTAAAAAGCCTGTTTGCACGTTTTTTTTTGTCCTTTTTTATTGTTTGAAATTTTCCTGAATCCTGGAGAGAATTTTCGTGGCATATGATACTAGTTAATAAAAGTTGTCAAATAACTTATTTGCCTTAAACACACAAACAATTCTTCTACTCACAAACGCTATACTTCTCTCCTTCCACCACATTACTCAAAACAAATCTCAACTACGCTTCACCCCTTACATCCCACTAGTTCCAGCAGAGTTCAAACATTTAAACATTTATTCCACATGCAGATTCCATTAGCTGCACGTTAAAACTTGGGGCCAATGGCTCCAGGGTCCAAGTCTTGGTAAACAACGTGCAGCGTCTTTAGTTTGTCGACTGTCTGTGTTTAGTTTTGTACTGAGACTTTGTATAAAGACGGATGGATTGTTTCGTAAATATTTTAATATCGACGGTCTAGAAGGTAGGTGTGAAAACATTACAATCTGCACAGTTTGTAATGTTTCAGAACAGCAGCAAGATATTGAAATTGTTATACGTTATTACATAAAAATGTGCAGTCTTTCAAAATTATTAATTACTTAATCAATTTGTACATAATTATGCAAGATCAGTTTCGACATCCCTAAGTCCTCAGCCCCAAAATACAGGCAAACACCTAGTGTGTTTGCCTGTATTTTGGGGCTCAGGTACTGATAGTGACAGTGATAGTATGTTTATTATTATTTTGACGCTGATGTTTATTACTTAACTGTTATTTAGAGTGTCCGAATGAGTTAGTGTTAGGGTTTGGGTCCCGGGCCGTCTCATGTCTCGAAGTCCCGGGACTTTTCGTAATTTTAGTTGTCTCGAGTCCCGGGACTTTCGGTTCGAGAACTATGTATAAGATTTAACTACTTAAAAGTGAATCTGTGTGTGATTAAAAGAAATAATCAAAGCAATTATTAAGACTGAAATAAACGTTAAAGTTATTAGATTTAATTAAATGTTGATTTTTACAAAAAATTGCCTTTTTCAATGCGTTTAACCAGAAATTAACTCAATTAAAATTCTTCAAAAAAGGCTGGGCTCTAAAAAAACAAAAAAAAATCTTAAAAGTCTTGATTCCCGGGAAATCCCGGGACTTTGATTGTAGGCTGTCTCAGACGAAGAACAGAAGACGAAGGGAGAGTAGACCGCATTACAAAATATCAAAAATGCACAACGTTAATATTCAAGTTTCCACTTCTGCCGGCACTCCCGGAGTGCAACCCGTTTTTTTGTTTCGAGAAAGGGGACGCCATTTGTTAGGAATACGAAGTTTAATTTGTTAACTTAGAAAAGGTGCCAAAACTGATGCCAAAACTGATCATGCTGCAACTAAATCCAAAAACAAAACACACCAGCCTTTCTGTTTACTAGGGGTAAGCAGAAAGGCTGGTGTGTTTTTTATTACCACCTAATTCATACCACGACAACACAATAAATTTTATTGTTACTTGAACTCAGATTGAACAGCACAACTTGCACAAAACGCTCCCAGACGATATATGCGTTAAAGTTTAGATTTTCTAACATCCTCCCCCTTTCCCCCCCTGGCTGTACCAAGTTAGGATTAAAGGCTGGACTAGGATTTAGGCAGACAATGTGGATGAATGGACTCGAAAGTACTTATTATAGAATGTCTGGGGAAGTTTATAATAGTGTTCTACATGTGAATATGAATGAGTTGTCTGCTAAAGAGCGAGCTGAGCTAGACGTGGTTAGGAACAGTTTAATATTTTTGAAATTACATTTTTTAAAGAAACTTTTTTTCAACTTGTAAAGAACATCTGTCAGCCTTATTGACTGCCATTTTATTATTTGCTTCTACATCCCTTTTTTTTAAAGTTTACTGCTGGGTATACTAATAATCATAATCATAAATCTGTGGTACAATTCTCGTAATTACAAGAATGTTCACAGTCTGATCTCAGTCTCAATCTGTCAAAAATACCCGTAATTCCTTACATTTTTGTTAATTTATTGACTTTGATTGTCGCTGAGATAAGATTGCGACTAGATTTGGAATGGTTGTAATTATGGGAATTGTTCTTCTGGATAATACTTAATAATAGTAATACTTATACTAAAGTCCAAAGTATGAGATTGGTGAATTATTTGAGCTTAAACCGTAAATTTCTAGTAACAGAGAGACGGTCTACGATATTATCATAGTCATGATTATAATCCCCCATGCTAATCGTCGTGATTATCACCTATTTTGTTGCCATCCGCGATGTAACTTTGCAATTAGGTAATGATTGGGAGGGATCAGTGGTGACCCAGTGGTAACGACCCGGATTTACAAGTTTGTAGTTCGTGGGTTCGAACTCAGGCAGGCGCTTTACTTTGTGTTAATAATTTCATCACCATTGCTCTCAAAACGGCGAAGAAAAAAACATCGCGAGGAAACCAAACAACCAAAGAGAGAGTCCTAGAACCAAACAATTCTAAGACATGTGAGATCTACAAACCCACACTGGGCCCGCTTGGTGGATTACGACCCACTCCCTCTCACAGAGCGGGGTCCTGTGTCCCAGCAGTGGGAACATTGCAGGCTGATTATGTTTAATGATTAACAAATCTCATAGGTAATTATTAAGCATTTAAAATGTATGTCCCACTCCAGCTCGATTCCCAAATAGCATCTAAATCGAAACAACTCCGGAATGCAAGCGACATTGTTACATACTAATTAAAGTGCCGATCTCCGTCTGCAGTGCTCAGAGTAACTTTGTTTACGAAACGACACAAAGGGACAAGCTAGATATGCGTTTTATTAACAGGATTTAGCTGAACGGAATGCTGGAGTTAGGGCTGATCCGAGATACAATGTCTTTAATGGTAATTAGAATAGTTGATTTGTATTTTGTAACTCTCTCTCTTACAACAACATGGCGACCCCAACGTAGTTGGGAAAAAGCTAGGCAGATGCTGATGATGGAATCTCTCTTACAAAAAAGCGGCGAAACTTCCACGAATTTCAACTACTGCTCTCAAAACGGTGAAGGAAAACATGTCCTATGTCCACCGCCATGTCCTAGAACCAAAAATTCGAAAGCATGTGACAACTACCACTGCCCCCTAGTAGATTACGGCCCACTCCCTCTCACAGAGAGGAGGCCTGTGTACCAGCAGTAGCAACATTATAGCCTAGCCTAGCTTTATCAGCCTAGTGTAGTGAGCACAGAAACTTTTCGGAAGTCTAGGTCATACGATGGACATCTTTTAAGCTAATGAATGATGATGGTGAATGAAATTCACTTAAAATCCTTATAATCCTATTACACAACATCCTGTCATTACCCTCTGCTAAAAACAACCAAGACAAATCGTCAAGGAAACATACAAATGAATCAATCCCTCTACTAATTAGCCAGGGAGTCGGCGCGCGCGCAGCTCAAAAGCAGCCGCGCGCGCCGGAATGCGCGTGACCAATGCAATTAGTGGGTCCTTCAGACGGATGCCTTGCTTGCATTACGTTAGGTATTTGACTCTAAATTTTCTGCTGTCTACCCTTCGATTTTGAATCCTGTTTGATAGGAAAACAAGGTTGAATTTAGATTGGTAATTGATTTTGAGTTCCTTTGACACAAAAAGTCTTAATCGCCAAATTGGTGGAAGGCATTTCGAGTTTAGTCATTGAGATGTTAAGGTTGGAATTTCAATGGAGGGTTGAAATTGCAGTTTCTTTGGCTGATCTCCAGGATGCCATTCCTCACATTTGCAGTCTTATATTTTGATTGCAAAGTTGTGACACCTTTAGACATTTATCATTGTTTTTGATGTTATAATAATTTTCGGCTACTCTGTGCGAGGATTAATTTTATTATAAGCGTAAAGTACGTGGTTTATTTCTGGGTCGGTAGTTAGTACAGGAAATATTCTAGGCATGCAAAAGGGAAATCTAAAATAATTATTTAATTTAATTATTATTAATTAGAATTATTTATGTAGATTGAAACACACTTTTTAACCGACTTCAAAAAGAGGAGGAGTTTCTCAATTCGGATGTTTATTTTTATTTTTTACTGCATTGATTTCTAATGGCAACTTTGATGCCTTCCGCGCCAATTAAGTTTTAACACATATTTTTTTACTTTGTTTTACTTGGCAGAGCTTTATTATCTCATTTTATTTCATAGGAATATCAATCAATAGCATTACTGATATGAATTTAGAGGGTTGTATCGATGATCTTAATGATTCAGTAAAGTCATATTTTAATCATCATGCAACCTGACACTGACCTGAAAATTACGAAAAAATGTAAGAAAAATTGAATTTCGCGGACTATCTTAGCGCATTAATCGATCTGTGCAAAAATTACTCTTAAAATGAAAAGCATTAAGTACAATTTGCATTAACTACTTCTGCCAATATTAATGACGCCCTAGCCATATCTGTATGTAAGATCGAGTATGGCAATAATCGTAACATGTCCTTGCTAATCAAACTTAAGGGATTCAATTAAACAGGACGCCGTCAGATGACCCGACACCCTTGTTTAAGACAAGATCTTTATGTGTCTCCTTCCCTTCTGGTTTGTTCGCACTGGGCCTGAGAAACGGCGCGTTTTCTCGGTTTATAACAACATTGACTTTGAATTCGACAATAAACACCCAATAGTACAATTTTGATTTCAAAGTTGAGAAAATAACTTATGCCACGTCTAGTGACTATTTTATCTCAAAAAAGTTCCGAGCAATTTTTCAGTCAAACGATTATTCGGGTTAACGTTCTTCGGACAAATGTGGATTTCGGGCAATCATGACGCACTCGGTAATTCTAAGTTTGTACAAACTGGATGAACCTAATAGCTGAATTTCACACATACACATAACTATGTGTATGTGTGAAATTCAGCTCACCTCACCTCACCTCAGTAACTACTGAGCTACATATTATGTTTTGAAGCTAGCAGTGTAGACCACACTTTTAATTCCTGTGATTGTGATGTGCCGTAGTTTTTAAAATATATTCTTGTGAAGTGATCAGAGGGGTGATTCTCGGAATTTTAAAAACGTTCACAGTCTGATCTCAGTCTCAATCTATCAAAAATACCTATAACTTCCCTCCATTTTTGACAAGTTTTTGACATTGATTGTCGCAGAGATGATATTGCGACTAGATTTTGAACGTTTTTAATTACGAGAATTGCCTTTCAATTTACAGAACTTTCAATTATTCTTTCTCGCGATTGCTACTGACCGCGCAACAGCGGCGTTATTCCAACCCAGTGCGTCCCAATTCCTTGTCAATTGCGATCTTAAGCACGTCCTCTAGTCTTGTAATTGTTTCTTATTCAAGCAACACATCAAGCGGCGCGGGGGGCGGCCATTTGTAACAAACAATTATGTATTGACGAACATAATGCTGTTATGGATCTATTGGGAATAATTGAATATTTATAGGTTTTGGGCAATATTTGTGAGGGTGTAGAGATGCTGTAGAGATATTTCTAGGATTATAAATGCTTTTGGATAATTTTGAAAGTATGGCAGTTTCAAATCCTACTATACCCTACTAATATTATAAACGTCAAAGTTTGTGTGGATAGATGGATGGATGTTTGTTACTCTTTCACGCAAAAACTACTTAACGGATTTGGATGACATTTGGCACACAGACGGACTTTTTTCCCGATATTCCCACGGGATAGAAACTTATGCGGGTAAAACCGCGGGGCGAAGCTAGTTAACAATAACTTGGGACCCGCAACTAGAATCAATTCTATTTTCTTGTAAATATGCTTTCGGGCTCCTGACTACACGTAACGACTGTCAAAGAACTTTAAAGTGCTCTGTGCAAAGAACCACGAATGACAGCCGGGACCAACAGCTTAACGTGCTTTCCGAGGCACGGTGGGGTCTCGGTATGTAAAGATGTTCACCCATCCACAGATCAACCGCGGCAAGCGTAGCTTAACCTGATCGATCGACCTGTGCGGCTGTTATTATTTAGCCACGGGCCCCTCGTAGTTTATACGGGTTATCCTTCCCAATTCTTTTCTCCCTTCTAACTATAGGCAGATGGCATTCTGTTAATCTATAAAACCGCCATCCATCCGTATTACTATTTCCGGCTAACATCAAAGACTGTAAGTGCTTCTTAAAGAAAAATCAATAAATACTAGTTATATTACGCGGCGTTGTTTGCACCTGTTACTGGCTGTTTCTGAGAAGTTCATCTTTAAAAAACCACGATGAAGAGTTAATGTGTTACTGTGGTTGGTTGACAGATGTGCGCTATTTTCCTTTTGAAGAAGAAGGGAAGGGATTTTGTTCCTTTGTGGTAGGTCTGTAGATTTTCTTATGTCATTGAACGTCGGGCAAGATATTTTTGTTGTGTCTTCTACATGGTGATAAAAATGGATAGGGATAAGATTTTAAATAGAAAGGCATAAATACTTGAAATAAGTGCGCTCGTTATGAACACTCGAATCAATATATTCTACTCCACCAAGACTATGCATAAACTTGTGTCAATACCGTCTTTACATAGACTAGCTATCAATTGACTGTATACAAACTGTCGATGACAACAATGATGTGGACTCCACTAACGAAAAAGTTGTTTTGTTTTGTTGTTTTGACTGTAGTGTGTTAATATCTTAATATTATAATGTTTGTTTTGGCATCACTTCTCAGGAATCAGTCAGCTAGGAAATTATTACGCATTTTTGGCGCATTTAATTTAAAATAACCAAAAAAAAAAAATACCCGTTAAAGTGTCTTAGAGGTTTCGTCACAAAAAAATAATATAATTTCCCTATCGCTTTATGAGGAAAATGACGGCAGACTCCTGGACCGAACTATACAGATTATCCATACCTACACATACAACTGCAAACAAAGAGACAAATCACTCATGCTCGGACCACCATGAAAACTACCACATGTAATCTAGATGCAGCAATATTCGGACCCTCAATACAAATGGCTGGTCAAGCCCCATAAGTGATGGTGGTCGTTTATCATGGATATTATTGCACCTATGTGTATAGACAGACGGACACCCTACGCGTAGATGTAGCATTATTATGAGGTAGGAGAAAAATTTGCCGATTATGAGAAATGGCTGCTTGTTTTTGTTTTTGTGGTAATGAGGATAATGTAAAAAACCGCCCAAGTGCGAGTCGAACTCGCGCACGAAGGGTTCCGTACCATTATCTATAAAAATCACGTCTGTTGTATGGGCCCCCTTAAATATTTATTTTATTTTGTTTTTAGTATTTGTTGTTATAGCGGCAACAGAAATACATAATATGTAAAAATTTCAACTGTCTAGCTATCGCGGTTCTTGAGATACAGCCTGGTGACAGACGGACTGACAGACAGCGAAATCTTAGTAATAGGGTCCCGTTTTTACCCTTTGGGTACGGAACACAAAAAAGGTTGCAGTGCTATAAATTAGTCTCTATAATTGCATTGAAATTGTGTGAGTTCTAGAAACTATAAACTGAAGGATAATTGAAAGTTTCTTGTCCATTCTTCTCCATACAAAACTATTTGGTACTTTAAGAATGCTTAACGCTCTCCTGACCACCAATTCTCAATGTGATCCTTTTTGCCAATGAATGGAGTAGAATTATGCGCGTATGTCTGATGTTTTGTGAGAAGAAGTATGCTAAGGTGTCCTTTATTATATGTTAGTATTTGAAATATTTTTGGACACCATACCTGTTTCAATCTCTTTGTTAATTAATGTAATAAATAATACTTATTATCCTACTAATATTAAAAACGTGAAAGTTTGTATGGATGGATGGACGGATGTTGTTACTCTTTCACGCAAAAATTACTAAACGGATTTGGATGAAATTTGGCACACAGACGGACTTTTTTTCCCGATATTCCCACTGGATAGAAACTTATGCGGATGAAACCGCGGGGCGCAGCTAGTTAACAATAACTTGGGACCCGCAACTAGAATCAGTTCTATTTTCTTGTAAATATGCAAGAGCTTTTTAATGGTCCAAATGAAATAAATGAATTGACTTTCACTATATTTTCATGCGCACTAATTCTTTGGGTAGCTGAGTAGTTAAGAAAATACTGTTTAAAATTTTAGAAAACTCAATTGCAACATTCCTTTTTAACACCTATTTCTCTTAAACATATACAAACTTAACCCAACGTTTAGTAATTTATGCTCCGCCATTTCTCAGTCAAGATACTCTAAAAAGATTTGTTCCTGTAAATTCGCTACTTAGCACCAAAAACCAGGACTTATGTTTATTCAAACAAGCTTTATACTCAAAGGAGGTATGCTAATCCTTAGTGTTTATGATTCTCTAGAGAGACGACCATCTGCTGCGGTGCATTCTTAATGTTGCCAGATTATACACATCCTCGTTTTAATGTTTTCTTGCAGAGTTAAGTTTTGGTTTGGTACAGACGCCAGCACATGAAGCTACTACAATCTGTCTATTTTCTTTAATGGATTTTCAACTTTATCGCTAAAGCCTTAAGGTTCAAGGTTGATTGAGAAAATTCGACAGTTTCGGGTAGCTTGACCTGCTGGCGTCTGTACCTACGTGTCTTCCCTCTTATTTTTGTCTATTTATTCGATTAAGGGCTGAGTTTTCAATCATCTGATAACTTTATTCGAGGTATAAAATTGACGTCTGACAGATTTTGTATGGAAGAACTGTCAAAAATTTGAAATGATTCCTCGGTTAAATTATCTGGCGGAAAAATCAGCCCTAAGAGGTTGATTTTACCAACGTCAGATATTCATTATCAATGGTATACCTACAATTGACGCCTGACAGTTCTAGTATGGAAAAACTGTCAAAAAATTCAAAATTCGTTCTCCGTATTAGACTTATTTTAGATATAGAAGTTTTCTAAGGACTGATTTTTCAATAGGCAAAACATATCTGAAGAGTAACTAATTATTTTCTATACAAAAGCTGTCAAACCGCAATATTTTGTTCTTAAATCTCAAGATCTAACTATAAAAAAATCAGCCCAAAACAGATTAGAAAGAAAGATACCTTCTCACATTTCGCCAAAACATTTTGAAAACAACAGGATACACACATCAACCAACTTAGTCTATCGTAGTCCACTGCTGGACATAGGCTTCTCCCAGGCTGCGCCACAACACCCTGCCTCCCGCATCCAGTTTATCCCAGCAACCTTCTTAAGATCGTCGGTCCATCTAGCTGGGCAGCGTCCCACACTACGCTTGCCGCATACACAATACCATGTATTATATACCACGTGTAAACTTTGTGTTGCGCATGGTATGTACTGGTGTGGACTTATGGTATTTCGATATTTACATTGCTTTTTATGTCCTTTTTTAGGTGTGGTTAAACAACTTACCCTACGTCACTCTAATATAACTGTAAGCAAATAAGTTTTGAGAAGCTTTTAAAATACAAAAATCACCCCCAGTAAGGAAATTTAAATTTTAATTAATAACATTTCCTTGCTCCTTACATTTCAAAGGAACTTTTCCATTCAATAAAACTTGCAAATACCTTCGAATCTGAACAAATTAATTGCATCTGTCACAACCTTATGTCCTAAGCAATAAGGTTGTATATAGGTTGTTTGTGTGAAGTATGTTTGTGCAGAAAGGGCAGTAAGAAATTATTAGACGTGTCCCGTCGTTAGAAATCAAAACATTAGAAACTTTGGTAAGAAGGGTGTATGGCAGGGTACTGAGGAAGAGAACTAGGTTGGTGGCATTTTTCTGTTTACATTTGACGTTGAATACTTCTTTTTTTTGAGCATAATTTTGACAAATACCAATCTAAACTTGACTAAATATAACGTTCTCGTTTTTCCGGAAAGTAGGGAAACTGCACCCGTGCGGCAGCCTAACACAGTAATGCCTTATAAAACATTCCAATTTGTATTCCTGCCGATCGATTCTGTAAAAATCTCACCGTGAAAAGTTAGGTGGAGTGAGCTTAGAGTGAGCTGTCAATAGTGTCAATCCCTAGCATTAGTTGGAATGACAGCTCACTCCACGCTCACTTCACCTAAATTTTCACGGTGAGATGGTTACAGAATCGCACTGCTGTTTACACATTTATTTTCAAAATGTCTGTGAGGTTGGTAACGATTTAGGCAGTTGATCCTGCTCAGTCTTTTCTCTAGAAACTCCTGAAAAAACAGAACACACACTACACTTACCTTTATTTTAACTTTTGCACAAGCTCCTTTGCCATTATGAGAATTTCCTGTCTTTGCCACATACCCAATCCTGAAATTCCTTCCCATCTTCAAAACACGGAAGTATCTCGCCGTGTATAATTACGAAGTAAATGAGCGTGACCGAGGAGGGCAGGCTTAACCCTTCACAGTTCTCTCGCATTTATTGTTTTAAATAAACTTGTAAACAGATACAAGTTATAATTGCAAGGGTTGATTTTGAATTTAATGATAATAATCAAAAATATTCTGCGGTGATTCGAGATGGGTTGAATTAATACTCGAATGGTTAATTGTATTTTGGTTAATTTTACAGTGTAATGGGATCTGGAGACTCTTAATTAACAGCCAAGTTTGGTTAAAACAGTGATGAGGTTTCGTACCTAAAGGTTGCTAAAAGAACCCTCTATTCATCATCATGATCATCATTGGCAGCCTTCCACCCACTGCTGAGCTTAGTCCTCCTCCCATTTTAACCGACGAAAACAAACGGAGGAGGTTCTCAAGTCGACGCGTATATTTTTTTTTTATGTATGACAATTCATATTTTTTTACAGAATAGAGGGTTCCATAAAAATTTGGAAAAAAAATTCCAACCCTAAGGGTGGGAAAATAGGGGTGATTTATTGTCCACTCGCAGATTTGAATGCTGGGTTGTGTATTATTACTCTACTCAGTGCCACATATGCCTGCCCTTTGGCAAACAATTAGTAGATTATAGCCAAAAAAATATAAAACAAAAACTTATTACCAAAAAATTAAACCGCCGAAAAAACTGAAAAGCAAAAAATAATAAACCTTTTTTATTTAACTTTAATAACTAAGTTCTTAAACTAATGTAAGTGTACCTAAATAATTTTGAGTCGGCGCCAAATAATCAATAAACAAAGATCACTAAATTGCCATAAAAAACGGCGCCGACTCAAAATTATTTAGGAACTTACATTAGTTTAAGAACTTAGTTGTTAAAATTAAATAAAAAATGTTTAAGTATTATTTTTTGCTTTTCAGTTTTTTCGGCGGTTTATAAAGGTTTATTATTTTTTGCTTTTCAGTTTTTTCGGCGGTTTAATGTTTTGGTTAAAACGTTTTTTATGCCATGCTTTCCTACTCCCTAATTCCGTAACAAACTATTAATCAGAATCTGAATAATGTTTCGTAATTCATTGCTTCATATGTTCGAAAAATTTGTCTGCTCAACAATGTAAATAACGCATTAAATATTACTGTGGACTGTTCATGTGGTATGCAATTACCCCCTTAGTCTGAATCCTCTATTAAGTACACGCTTCAAAAATGTAACGATTTATATTTACATTTTCTTCTTTGATTTTTTTTAACTCAACCAGTATTTTTGCGTATGTATTAGAATGTAACATACGCCAGAAACACAATCTATAACCTAACCGAATTGTTGAATAAGTTGGGTTATTGCGGCTGTCGAAGGACCAATAAGCGTTGTGTAATTATTTTGGAACGAATGTCATGTCGCCTGCACACAAGGGGGTAGGAAACAATTAAGGACTTACTTGGTGGTTTTGCATGTGCCGTGCTGATATGCAGACCGGCGTCCGGTAGCTTTTGTTTCTCTGCTTCTTCCTGGTTCTGTGTCGGCCGACACTCGTGAATTGGTTTAATTTAATTTATGCGGTTTTGGTATGTTCCGCGGCGCGAGCGCGTCGCGAAGCTTAGCGGTTAGCTTGCGGTGCGAGAGCGGTAAGTGTTCGATTACAAGTGAAGTTGAATCTCTGTCCCTCTGCTGGTGGTTTGTTCCACGTAGTCCGGAAGCGGTAGTCGGTTGGCGCTTTCTCTTTCTGTCGCGTATGGACGTAATGATAGGGAGAGGGATAGATGGATAGGCACTTGGCGACATGACGTTGACGTTTTCGTTCGGATATTTAATAGAGAGAACCTTGTAATATAGAAACTTGCGTAAGCATCCTGCCCGGGTTTGAGGATATGTAGTATTCTCAAAAAAGGGAAAGAAATTGCGTTAAAGCGGATTAAAAGAAAGAGAGAGAAGAAAACAATTGAAATATATTAATTACGACTAAAGTTACGTGATATTAATTACGCGGTGAAATCATTGGGAAGGCAACGGGCAGAGTTTAACAATGGGTCGCTTGAAAGAGCCACTGCATGTCTTCACCATAGCAACGCGGGTTGTCCCATCTTTGCCGGGGAAAACCTCGGTGATTATGCCCATTGGCCAACGTAAAGGAGGGACATCATCTTGATGCATGAGAACCACTGCACCAATCCTAACATTGTCCACGGCATCCAACCATTTTTGCCTAACTTGTAAGTTATGTAAATATTCTATCCGCCATCTTCTCCAAAAGCTGCAAACCATTTGGTCAAGCAATTTTTTGCGGCAAGTTAGAGACTTCGTTGTTTCGGGAACGTTCACGACAGGCAACGAAGTCAACGGAGAAGCCATTATAAAATGAGCGGGAGTAAGCGGTTCTGGGTAAGGATCCTCAGTCAGGACACAGAGCGGTCTCGAATTCAGAACTGCCTCAATTTCAGTGAGAACAGTCGAGAGTTCCTCATAGGTAAGAAGCTGAGAACCGATAACACGGTATAAATGAGTCTTAATAGATTTAATATTAGATTCCCACAACCCGCCAAAGTGGGGGGCGCGGGGTGGAATCATTTTCCACTCTATGCGGTAGCGGTTAGCAAGTAGTTCTTGCAATTGAGCCTTGGCTCCAACGAAATTTGTTCCATTATCGGAGTATAAATTGGAAACAGGTCCCCTTCGGGAAATGAATCTTTTAAAAGCGGAAATGAAAGTGTCCGATGACACGTCAGTAACCAACTCAATATGAACTGCTTTGGTAACGAAACAAATAAATAAGCAAATGTAAGCCTTCTGACTTCGTTGACCTCTGCGTCTACATAACGTGACTTTAATGGGACCAGCGTAATCCACACCCGTGTGCACAAAAGCTTTAGTCTCTTGTACGCGACAAGCGGGTAAATCAGCCATCTTTGGGCTGGGGTGAGAAGGTGACACTTTAAAGCAAAAGTTACAAGCGTGTACTCTTTGTCTGATGACACCTCTAGAAGAGAGGATCCAATATTTTTGTCGTAGCAGACTGCTAAGAAGGCTTACACCAGCATGACAATAAATGCGATGGTAATAGTCTATTAAGACATGTGTAAAATTATCATGTTTAGGTAAAAGAGCGGGATGCTGAGCTTCATAAGGAAGGTTCGCATTTGACAACCTGCCACCGATTCTTATTATGTCATGCTCGTCTATAAAGAGATCTAGTTTTTTAAACTGCGAGCGAAGTTTTTTTACCTTTAATTTCGACGTAAATATCTAAAAAGTGAAATTGTTGAATGCAACGAATTAAATAAATTTCAGCGGTACCTAGTTCCCGGACAGTAATTGTCTTATTTAACTTGTCATAAGGAATAAAATGCAAAAATCTTAAGATGTAAACAATTATGCGCAGTATCTTACTTAATGATGTAAATTTTTGACTAACACTATATATTAAGTTAGGTTCTGATACAGTAGATACTAAGGTTAGCGATTTATTATTAAACTCAGGCAACTGCTCGCTACATGAGGAAACAAACGGACTGATAGGCCACTCAGCAGTTGGGCGTAGAAGCCACTCAGGTCCATGCCACCACAAATTGTGATTTAGTAGCTGCTCAGGTAGAAGACCTCGAGACAAACAGTCACTAGGGTTTTCTTTTCCGTTAATATGGAAAAAATGCTTAGGATCAAGGTTTTCTTGACATTTAGCGACGCGGTTGCTAACAAAAATATTCCATTTGTGCGGTGAGGAATGAATCCATGAAAGAGTAATTGTAGAATCGGAAAATGCGAATATTTTATTAATAGCGGTACGAGAGCGGTAAGTGTCATAAACTAACTTAATTAAGCTTGACAAGAGTACAGCGGCGCAAAGCTCTAGACGAGCCAGAGATACGACCTTGACAGGTGCAACCTTGGATTTAGCACACACCAAAGTTACGTGTGCGTTGCCATTTGTGTCAGTAACATGTAAGTATATGACGCAGCCATACGCATTCAAGCTGGCATCAGCAAAACCTACTATATTTGTCACGCAACCCTTAGTAACGGCTACATGACGCGGCAGTCTTAAAGAGGAAAGTAAAGGCAGTTGCTCTTTAAACTTTTGAAAGAGAAGTACAATAGAATCGGGTGGAGTTTCATCCCAATCTGTGTTTAATTTCCATAATTCCTTTATGAGTAATTTCGCGAATAAAACCACGGGAGCCACTAGACCCAGAACATCCCACAGACGGGCAACAGTGGAAAGAATGGAACGTTTAGTACAACTTTTATCCAAGTTAGATGTAGTAAAGGTGAAACAATCCTCGGAAGGAATCCATTTGAGTCCAAGAATCTTTAAGTTATCCCCGTCAGAAAAGTTAATAGAAGAGCGGTTGGAGTGTGGAATAGAATCTAGTAGTTCCAAGGAATTACTTGCCCACTTAGTAAGGTCAAAGCCCCCAGCCTTAAATAAGGCGACAAGTTCAGCGGAGAGAATCTTGGCTTCCTCCAGAGTGGAGGTCGAGTTAGCCAAGTCATCCATGTATAACTCATGCGAAGCGACAATGGATGCGCGCGGGAATCGATGTTTTTCATCCTCTGATAGTTGACGGACTGTCCGCATTGCTAAATATGGGCTGGGCTTAAGGCCAAACGCCACTCGGTTAAATTGAAATTCGCGAACAGGTTCAGCGGTATTAAACCGAAACAATATTTTCTGATATTTTCGATGCTCATCGATAACAGCAATTCGGAGATACATCTGTTTTATATCAGCTGTGACTGCAATAGGGAATAATCGGAAATTTAAAAGTAATAAAAATATGTCAGCCTGTAGATTAGGCCCTGTGTGTAACAAATCGTTCAATGACACGCCATTATGAGACTTGGCGCTCGCGTCAAGGACGATGCGAACTTTAGTAGTTTGTTTATCATTCCTAATAACAGGGTGATGCGGTATATAATAACCTACAGTCTGATCAGCCGCACTAGGTGTAGTTTCAGTTAAATAATTTTGATTAAGGTATTCTTGGATTATTTCGTTATAACTAGCGCGCAAAGCAGGGTCGCGAAGCTTAGTTTTTTCCAAGTGAATAAAACGTCGATAAGCGACAGCATAAGAATTTCCGAGTGAATCTGGATTCTTACAAAATGGTAACGCAGTACAGTACCTACCGCTGGAGTCACGTGACACCGTAGAAACGTACAGCTGTTCACATTCCCGTTCAGCGGGACTCATAAAAGATTTTGAGGGTATTTCTTCAATGTTCCAGAATTTATGTAAAGATTCGTCTAACGACAGAAAACAATGAGAATCATCTATATTCAACGCGGTAGAAAAATATGAAGCGGTATTTAAATCAGCGATATTATTTTTATTATTAAACGAACTAGTGGGTACTTCGTTTTTATTATTAAATAAACTAGCGGGTACTTCACCCATAAGAATATAACCGAACACGGTTTCAATAGCGGATGGCGCGGTAGGTGAAATAATTTTATTGTTGAGTAATAAATATGGGAACAGCTTTGCCCCTAGAAGTAGTTCAACATCACCAGGCATATGCCACAGGGGGTCGGCTAGCGGTAATTTGAACAAATGTTGCACTGCAGAGGTATCAACAAAGTGAGATGGTAATTTGTCAGTTATGCAGTCAACCACAAGAGCGGTTATTTTAAAGGAATTATTTTTATTTTTAGCAGTAACTGTTATCTCAACGTAACCTATAATAGGCCGCGAAGAGGTTCCTACTCCTTTTATAAATGAATTTGAAAGCGGTATAATATTTAATTGAAGTCTCTTACAACAAGCTGACGTAATTATGTTGTTTTGCGAAGCGTTATCGATCAAACATCTTACAGAAACATATCTATTATATCTGTTGTCAACGTATACTTGTGCGGTCGACAGTAATACAGTTGTGCGCGGTAAATCTGTACCTACGCGTGAACATGCACACAGCGCCACCTGTTGTGAATGCGCGGAACTAGGCACAGCGTCGCTCGATCCCGACCGTTGAGTAATTTGCTCCAGATGTAAAAGCGAATGATGTTTCTTGTTACATGTCCTGCAAGTATGTATTGACTTACACTGTGAAGCCGTGTGTGTTGAGCTAAGACAGTTTACACATCCACGTTTGTTTTTAATAAAGTCCAAACGTGAATTGGCTGATAGTGCTTGAAATGTTGGACACATATAAAGCTTCCAATGATCACTTCCATTACAGTGTGAACAAGTTTGGTTATTGTCACAAGCAACAAAGGTATGCACCGTACTATCACGTGACTGATTACGATAATTATTTTTGTTCACTGATACAGTTCGAGACGAAACAGTTCTATCCAATATTTTAACTTGCGATTTTATGAATTCAACGAAATCCGTATAAGTTGGAATCTCCTCCTCTCTCATATGCATCTCAAATAAATGTAAGGTAGCGGGGTCCAATTTTTTCAAGGCTAAATTTAATAGTATGAAATCCTTTAAGTCGTTAATTTTTAATTGTTCTAGTGCCGAAACAGACGCGTGAAAACTTTCAATAAAACTATTTAAAGAGGTGGAATTATTACTTGCAGGTTTAATGTTTAATATGTTAGACATGTAATGTGACCCTAGTGTTCGTTTATCTTGATACTTTTGAACCAAACTGTTCCAAATGGATTTATAATTTTCGCCCGATGGAATAATTCCGGCAGTAATTTGTAATGCGTTTCCTTTCAGATTACCCATTAAGTATTGCACTCGTTGAGAATCTGTAAGATTTATATTACTATGGATGTTCGACTTAAATGATTCGTAGAAAACAGGCCAGTTTTCAATCCTACCATCAAAAAATGGGATCTGAATTGGGGGTAGTTTGATCGAGTATTTAGATTGTTTCACGATATCACAAGTTGAGTCATCCGTTGACCTTGCAGACCTCGCGGCGACAAGTGAACGAACTCTTTCGACACGGGTGTAAACGCCGTCAAATGATATTTGACTGTTATAATCGATTGTATAATCAGGATTTATTTGTAAAGAATATGTATTTATTTTGTCTAAGTTAGCACTAAATTCCTGACGAGTGATCGAGAGTATTTGAGTGTCCGCCATGAACGTTTCCGCCGAACGAAGCTCAATATTAATTGTATTTATTTTCTTTGAAGTTTCATACAATGACGATAAACGCTCAAAGATTGCTTGATTTTTAGCTTGAAGTAATTTTATCTTCATTTTTAGTTCTTCCATAATGGGTTATTGTTGAAAATACAACGGATAAAAATTATTAAGTATAGCGGGTAGACTTACAACAAATATTTTTATTGTAAGTGAGTAAGAAGTAATTGGTTATAAATAAGTTAGTAGGCAAGTTTGCCGAACTAACTCACGATAATAAGCGGTTTTTTAATATTGACCTATGCTATTGTAATGCAGTAGGAGCAATATTAAGTTGGCACAATGGTTCTCAGTGAAATATGTACCTAGCGGAATGAACGAACGTTAGTACGCGTTCGTTTAATATGGCGGTTTTACGAACTTAGGTATTTGCCTAAATTCTTAGGTATGGGACCTATGAATGCTGATTTTTTGAATCCGACTCGAATGGACCAAAAACTTATGTTGAATAAGTTGGGTTATTGCGGCTGTCGAAGGACCAATAAGCGTTGTGTAATTATTTTGGAACGAATGTCATGTCGCCTGCACACAAGGGGGTAGGAAACAATTAAGGACTTACTTGGTGGTTTTGCATGTGCCGTGCTGATATGCAGACCGGCGTCCGGTAGCTTTTGTTTCTCTGCTTCTTCCTGGTTCTGTGTCGGCCGACACTCGTGAATTGGTTTAATTTAATTTATGCGGTTTTGGTATGTTCCGCGGCGCGAGCGCGTCGCGAAGCTTAGCGGTTAGCTTGCGGTGCGAGAGCGGTAAGTGTTCGATTACAAGTGAAGTTGAATCTCTGTCCCTCTGCTGGTGGTTTGTTCCACGTAGTCCGGAAGCGGTAGTCGGTTGGCGCTTTCTCTTTCTGTCGCGTATGGACGTAATGATAGGGAGAGGGATAGATGGATAGGCACTTGGCGACATGACGTTGACGTTTTCGTTCGGATATTTAATAGAGAGAACCTTGTAATATAGAAACTTGCGTAAGCACGAATCGTTGACAGTAAATTAAACAATAACTTCTTTGCATTTCTAGAGCACAATGTACGTACTGCACATCGTCCCGATTCGGACACTGCTTGTCGTCCGGGGCAAACATAATACGTTGTCTTTAGAATGTCTACGTCCCATCCCTGTCTCGTCCCTCCTTTACATATGCACATATGAAGCGTAGTAGGAATTGTTTGTACAAAATATTATGCAGGGAACAAACTGTGAGCAAACGCCTGCGACAGTCCGTTGTCTGAGTCTTGTGTTTCTTGTATAAATGGTTGAGACGACAACACATCATAATATTTAGGGGTTAACGTAACTTTGGTCTTCAGAAATTCTGCTTTGCATTCATGCATGACTTTCACCTTAAGGATGCGCGTGGACGTTCTTTATTACTGTTTTTTACACATTAATGATGTGTGTCGGACACCTGGGGGCCTAAAAAGGCCACTTTAAGCAATACCTCTAAAAGCTATTCATTTCCTGAATTCCCAGCAGATCATTAGTAGTTTCTCTAATTTTCATAAAATTTCATTTCATATTTGGTGTAACGCATGAAAAAAATAAAAACCTTAATTTTATCGATAAATTTTTCATTACAGTTTTTATTAATCAAATTGGTTTTTTATTTTTTATTTCTACAGTTTGTATGTTATTTCATTGTGATATGAATTGCACACAGATCATATTATGAATTGTCAGTTTGTGACCAGTTTACTATTTTTAATATGATTCATATTGTTATCCTATTGATTCTGCCAAAGTGGCCTTTTTAGGCCCCCTGTCCTGTGTCCCGTGCATGCAGGTACTATCGCCAAAACCTATAACTGACCATTTTGAAAACAAAATACCGTGCACATGATGACCGCAGCTGCGTCCGGAAGTAAAACAAAAGAGGATCCTTTTTAGGTCGACTAATAATATGTGCTGCAAGCAGGAATAGTTCTTACGGTGGTCAGATATAGATTTTCGCGAGACCTATCCTACTAATATTATAAACGCGAAAGTTTGGATGGATGGATGGATGCTTGTTACTCTTTTACGCAAAAACTACTAAACGGATTTGGATGAAATTTGGCACACAGATGGTTTATAACCAGGATTAACATAAATAAAGGATACTTTTTATCCCGATATTCCTACGGGATCGAAACTTATGCGAGTGAAACCGCGGGCCGCAGCTAGTACATACATACTTTTATAATAACCTTTCACACCTGTAATCTCCGAAGAGTTAAGCCAGGAGGTGTAAATATAGTACACCCACATTCCCATGTAATAGAGTCAAGCCTACTGCCAATAAACCTTGCACAAATCCAAACTCCACGCTGCTACTAAGAAAAAAAAAAAAGAAAAATATTTTATCCTGCACAAACAAAACGCAGAATTCCAAGAAAAAAAAATTCAAGAAAATTTTCAAGAAATTCCTGATGGAAAAAAACCAATAACACTTGTGTCCGACTCGGGAATTGAATCCAGAACCTCTTGCTCAACAGCAACACCACAAGTCGGAGAGAAAAACAGTCCGTTATCCGGTAAAAAACGAACAAATGCAAGTAGGTTTAATTGTGTATAACAAATATATTTCTGACCATTTCAGACCTAAAATACAAAAAACACAGGGGCAATTCTCGTAAATTTAAGACCGTTCACAGTCTGATCTCAGTCTCAATCTGTCAAAAAATACTTATAATTTCCCTACATTTTGATGAGTTTTTGACATTTGTTTGTCGCTGAGATGAGACTGCGACTAGATTTTGAACGTTTTAAATTACGAGAATTGGCCTTCAGAACACTCAGCAAAAATCCAAATCACACGCAAAAACCCGCTAAATACGTAAACAGTGACATCCCATGGCGTCCCATAAAATAAAATGGCAGCCATAAGAGTTGATCCATAAACAAGGATAGACTTGCGCCAACATTCCCAGATTTGGACAATTAATTTCACGAATTAATGAAGGGTGGGTCAGTTTATTTTGGGTAATTTTACTTGCTAATACACAACATTCCGGCACATATGTCTGAAAGGCAAAATTGTGAGGTCCACCATTTATATATTAACGGTTTGTTTTTGGTTACATGACAGCTGGCTTGAAATAATTTTATGGAGGATATTTTTCTGGACATTATAAAATGGGTGATAAAAATCTTAGGATGTAATATGGTTATGAGGTTTATTTAATTTTATGGTCGCAACATGCAGAGAAGATAATTACTTCCGGGGTATTAAAATGTTATATGCTTATTTTAAAGCTAGTAACACTGCAGCACTTGTGCTGTGTTGCTGTCATGTGTGTGTATGGTCATGTGCTTCTGCTTGTGTGCACTTACAATACTTCGGCTATTATCGTAAGTATTGTAAATTTGTAGTTTGCCTGTGGCAAATAAAAATTAAAAAGAACTCCCGCCGGCTTCCAATGAGGGTAGGCAGAATCTACAGAACGCTACCTGCTACGATCCTTACATAACATTTGTGTTCATACATCTGCCAGTCTATTCTGAAGAAATCTCAGCGTGAAAACTTAGTTGAAGTGAGCTTCAAGTGGGCTCTCATTCCACCTAATGCTAGGAATGGACAGTATTGACAGCTTTTTATAGAATAGATCGTCTGGTCATAAACTCACTCCAAATATAAACTCATCCAGTTAAAACCTACGTGGTTCAAGATAGGCAAGTAGGTACAAGTCACACTGCTAGTTATGCTGAAAAAAAAAAACAAATCACCACGCTTGAAAAGTCGTCCAAACCACAGTAATTCATTTCTGTGCTTTGAACCAGCCTGTGCCAGTTTCAGCCATAACCCATCTCACCCTTAAAACCACCCAAAAATCCTTATCACCATTTTCGATACGCATCTACACACGATCACATATCACTGCAAAACCAGGTTAAGCAGAGGTTACACGTGTCGTATCTTTTATTCAAGTGAAGAGCTCCCCCGATGGCACCGTGCCTTAATTAAGGGGTGTACACACCTGCTTTAATCACAACATTATACATGCATTTGTATGTCGTTTTAATTAGAGATTGGTTCCGGAATCGGGGAGTGGGTATTGGAGTTGTTTGGTGACGTCAGATAGGAAAGATGGTGGATATTCGTCAATGAGTGCATAGACTTCAATGAGAGTCAAAGCCTGCGAGAAAATTTAGCGTTTTTGCAAAACCTACTGGCCTGTACTTGCAATATTTTTTTGTGTGTGCCTTGAACGTATTTTTGTCACATTTAACAGTTATTAGTCGTTCTAATTATTTAGCTTTATTTATTTACCTCTAACACATAACAAATAACAATATACAGGGTGGTAGGGAGATCGACGATACGAAAAATTTCGACACTATGGGGTCTAAACTCATGTGCTGAATTCACGGTTACAGTTTGCGCGTCGATGTCCCTGCCACCCTGTATGTAACTTACTGGGGCTGCGTCAATGCATGTATTACTAGCTTCTTACCCGCGCCTTTGTCCGCGTAAAATTTCTTGTTCCCCTGATCCGCCCCATCACATCGCATAGCCTACCTGTGCTATTACTTCGTTTTTGCTTAGCGTGATGTTAAGCCTATTAGCCTATAACTTTCCTCAAGAAATAGGCTATCAACTGCAAAAATATTTTTTCAAATCTGACTGGTAATTCTAGAGATTAGCGCGTTCAAACAGACAAACAAACTCTTCAGCTTTATTATTAGGACCGATATTAGTATAGATATGACACAATGTTTGAGATGAAATAAATATTTTTGTATTTTCTTTTCAGTAATCTCATAACACCTTGACTTTAAAGCCTTATTTATAACAAACATCTGCATTTATTTTGTCCCGCAATAACAATATTTTCTCCAAAAAATATGGCCGAATACCAAGACGTTACATTGCATTTTGGCAGCCTAAAATGTCGCCGTAAGCAAAGAAGTCTTCAAGCCATAAAATTTGCACCCACATACAGCATGTTCAATATAAAAGTATAATTTTACCTGCATATGTCGGAATCAAATTATGTTATTATATTTAATATACGTTTTTAGGGTTCCGTACCGAAAGGGTGCCGCGTGTCGACCAGCGTAGTGTGGGACGCCCCCCAGCTAGATGGACAAACGACCTCAAAACAGACAGGCTAGGACAGACTGGATACGGAAGGCGTAGGACAGGGTGTTATGGCGCAGCATGGGAGAAGCATATGCCCAGCAGTGGAGTGCAATAGCCTGAGTTGATTGATTGACCCAAAGGGTGCTAACGGGACTTTTACTAAGGCTCCGCTGT
This sequence comes from Apamea anceps, assembly GCA_951799955.1. NCBI lineage: Eukaryota > Metazoa > Arthropoda > Insecta > Lepidoptera > Noctuidae > Apamea > Apamea anceps. Next base: position 3,357,714 of record OX637511.1, read on the forward strand.
CCGTCCGTCTGTCACAGGGCTGTATATTTTGAACCATAATAAGTAGACACTTGAAATTTTCACAGAGTGTGTACTACTGTGACCGCTATAATAAAGAATAATAAAAATGAATTAAAATAAAAAAAATATAAGGGGTCTTCCTACAAGAAACGTGTTTGTTTTACTTAACTATATTAATAAAATATGTAGTGTTTAAAATATTGTGTAGTGGTACGAAACCCTTCGTGTGCGAGTCAGAATCGCACTTGGCCGCTTTTTTACGCTATATTGTCGTAAATTGCGCATCTGAGGTCCGGTCAGTGACCGCTTGAGTAGGTAGGGTGACGTTGCGAGGCCGCTAAGATGGCGCATCTAGTCTATAGCCTATTGTTTGTGCACGTAGTTGATGAGCGAGCACGTTTGCGAGTTTATTAGGAATTAAATGTTTATTTTATGACGTAAACTATATTAGTTTAAGTGCGTTCTTTAGAAACTTAGTTAGTCAATTGTTTAAGTTTTCTAATAGCTTATTTACAGCAGAGTACATACTGAATACAAGTACAGTTTTCTTTTTGGCATTGTTGTTATGTATAGTTGCTTAGTATGCATCTTTCTCAAGAAATTCTCTCGTATTTAGTTAGTAACTAAAGGTCTATTCACACATATCAGGACCGTGTCTGGGACGTGACAGGGCCGTGGCACACACTGGGGCAAGTACTAAAGCTTCGTCGCCGGCCTGGCCAGACGCGTGTGAACGAGTTCATACAAAATGTACAGAACGATATTTTTTGAGCGGACGGAGCACGGTCTGTCCACCTCCGGGCACAGCCCTGATATTGTGTGGATAGACCAAACATTTCCACAATCATCAAATAGCAGCATTTTAACGTTCATCCGGACCCATGATCCAAATATTAATTTATATCGCCCACCTCCGCGGTCAGCAGCCACAGGTGCGAATAATACCTTTACAAATGATCCCCTTCCCTAATGACAAGTGACGCCGAAGGACCCTGCTTGTATAGATCCCGTAAACTGTTTGAACGAGACAATTTTACAAATGATTAATTATCGTCCACAATGTCCACTTCTGTATTTATGGAAGCCCTAGGGAATAAACAAAAAGATTAATTTGCGATTATGATGACGGACTGGACATGCGCAAAAACTCTTCCGTAAAGTAAAAAAACGTACCAGATGAAAAAAAAAGCATAAATGCTTATGCTAACCTTGTCGTTACATGTACTTTTGACAAAAACTTCCAATCAATTGAAACTTGACTAAGGTTGAATCTATCTGTTTAAATAGCAAAAAATAGACCTTGACGTTTTATGACGAGCAAGTGACATTCAAGCTTATGGCTTAGGGCAACATTAATAATAATAATAATAATATCCCTGGACATTTCACACAGCGCCATCTAGTCCCAAGCTAAGCAACCTAATGCTTGTGTTATGGTAACAAGATGGCTGATAAACTACTTATATACATTATTTTTTTTTGTAAATACATACATATTATAGATAGAAAAACACCCAGACTCGGAACAAATACATGTAGGACTTACAAATATTTGTTCTGTGCGGGGAGAGGTTAGGTAAAGAAGTTGACCATACGTGACGTTGTTATCACCTCATCTGTAAGGCAGATTTAAGAAAAAGTAATAGTGTCTCATTAGTGACAGATGAGCTCTTTTAAGTTATCTGCCTAGCTTTTTCCCAACTATGTTGGGGTCGGCTTCCAGTCTAACCGGAAGCAGCTATGTACCAGTATTTTACATGGAGCGACTGCCTATCTGACCTCCATAACCTAGTTACTGGGTAATACGTAACACCTTGGTACGACTGGTTGTCAGACTTTCCGGCTTCTGACAACCCATAACGACTGTGAAAGATACACAAATTACAGCCGGGTCAGCTTTCCGAGGCCCGGAAGGTCTTGTAAAGATGGTCGCCCATCCACGGACCAACCGTGGCAAGCGTAGCTTAACCTGATCGATCGACCCGTGCGGCTGATATTACTTAGGCACAATCTTTTAAGTGAATAAAATAGTTATTTACTAACTGTCTCTCTGGCAACTGTTTTTTAATAATGGGTTTTTTTCTGGATACGCGCGGCGAGCGAGCGTTCACTAATGGTACCTACTTACTTCATTTCTTCTTGGATATTTAAAATCGATCTTACAATTGAGGCCATGAGAGCCACAGTGGCCTAACTGTCATTTTTTCAATACTGACTTTATTTGAAAAAACTGCTCTAAACTGTAAAAGTCACAGTGGCCTAAAAATTTTTTGAATTTTTTTCAGTTAGGCCACTGTGGCTTTCTGCTCTAAACTGTAAAAGTCGTAGCGCCACAGTGGCCTAAATATTAGTTCAATTTTTTTCAGTTAAGCCGCTGTGGCTCTCATGGCCTCAATGAATGTAGGATACATGTATGTGAAAACATAATCACTAAAACAGCTGACGTATTAACCACAAAGAAAATAACCTGAAAGACACGCTTGTTAAGTTTGTCTGCCTAGTTAATCCTAATCAGTAATTATAGAGCCTATGTACACTTAAATAAAGTACAGGTATTTAACAAACATTATCGTTTTTCTCATTTAAATCCAAGTGGTTTAACAATTTCATATTTCAGGTCCTAATTACAACATTATTAGAGCAAGAACATTTGTGTTACTGGGAAATGTGCTCGGTTTATTTTGTGGTAGTTGTGAGAGCGACAAGCGACTCGGAAAGAATAAAAGAATAATGTTAAGAAAGAAAGAAAGAAAAGGGAAAATGTGAGTCGGACATAGTACACAGAGAATAAAACTACGTTTATGTTTATGTATGCCATTTTGTGTGTATGTATGTATGTAATTATTTTTTATTTAAATTATGTTTTTTTTATGGATCATGGGGTCTGCAATAAAGATTTTTATTTATTTATTTAAAACAATAATTATAATAAGAAGTTAGCAAAAAAAATACAACGACAGAAAAATCATTATCCACCTGCCCAAATCCCTAACATTGTTTGAGGCCGATGCAGCATATTATTGTCTTTCTCCTTGCATACTACTTATAATATTAAGCATATTATTGTCTTTCTCCTTGCAGACTACTTATAATATTAAGCATATTATTGTCTTTCTCCTTGCAGACTACTTATAATATTAAGCATATTATTGTCTTTCTCCTTGCAGACTACTTATAATATTAAGCATATTATTATCTTTCTCCTTGCAGACTACTCTGCCAGCCTTAATTTCAGTATTTACCTGCGGTTATCATCGTCATTTCAGTCCAAAAACATCCACTGCTGGCCATAGGTCTCTGCGAAGCGTTGCCACATCGACCGGGCCTGTGCTTCTCGCATCCAGAGTATTCCTGCGGCCGTTCAGAAGGTCCTTCCTACCTATGTTGGAAGCACCCAAAGGCCTGTGCTGCTTTTGTAAAATCATGGCATAGAACCCTTAGGAAAACGTGTCTGAACTCTATATCTTACCCGCTCTTACCCCTAACTTAAACCCCCCATTTTACGCAAAATTAAATCTGCGCGGTTGCTCATGGCAGACATTAAAATTACATACAGACATTAAAATTTGGAATACATTCGTGTTGCGGCACTGCCGGAAGTACCCGCCTGCATTATTTTCATATTTCCAGTGCTGAATGTTTCAGCTATTGTAAAGGGTTTTGTGTGAGCGTTGTGTAAGCGGTAATTTATTATGGGAATTTGGGAATGAAGCACTTCTAGCATGTTGTGATGTTGGGAAATGTGTGAAAAGAAAAAAAAGTGGGGCTATTTTATAAACACACACACGTACACACATACATATCATCACGCCTAATATCTCCGGTGGGTTAGGCAGAGATATAACTGTAGTACCCCCGCATATCGCCAGTTCTATTTAAATCCCATGCAATACGGTGCGAGCCTTTTACCATACCATACCATCCAGTCTCCGGGCTGATAAGTCCAAAAAAAAATCTGATATAAAAGCTCAATAATACTTAGCCCGACCTGGGAATCTAATCCAGGACCTCATGATCAGCAGTAGCACTTGTGAACATTACACCAACGAAGCAGTTTTGTATCCTCTTGTATTTACTAAGTATTTGCTCCATATCGCGCGGTCATGATTTTACAATTTTTTACAAGGTTTATTAAGAATAGCGGAAAGACACTTGACTAATGGCTGTTAAGACCGCTGTTATACAACTAAATATCTTTTGTTATTTATATCCTTAGTGACCTTATAGGTTATGTTCTTCAGAAGGGTCAGGTGCGTGCTCGCAAACGGCGTACGTGTATGACCGTAATGTATTTTTATTTTATTTAGTAAGGGAAACATACAGTAGTATATTAAAAATACACAGAAATAACTTGACAAATATACTGCATTGTCCACAGATTGCAATTCAGATATTTACATTCAAATTCAAATTCATTTATTTCGTGAACACAGGGTACATACAGAAGGTGTACATAAGATCCGAGCTGTGCCCCGCCAAAAGGCATACAAAATATCAAAGGTAATAATAATAATACAACAATAATCAAAATTAACAAAATTATTTAGTATGTCATAACTTGAGAACAGATTGAATTTAGTCATTATAATTAAAATTTGTACATGCATGAACGGAAACGATGAAAAAGAAGCACCTATGATAAGATCGTACCAGGTGGCGTTCTCTAGTTTCTGCCTACTTATAGGAAAAAGGCGTAAGTCTATGTATGTATTTATACCCTTTAACAATAGTTCTAATTTTGGTCCTTCGTGCCGAAGCTCACTGACACGTCTATATAAATTAGATTCCGTGTAAACCAACACTTTCTCTTTTCTACAAATAAATTAAAATGCAAGTGTGCAACCTATACTTAAAACAGGTACCTATTCCCCGAACGAATATACTTTATTGCCTTATAAATTTAGCTATCAAATGGTTTGGACTCTGTTGTTAGGTAATAAGGGTGATATTTGACTGATTAAAATTAAGTAAATTCGAGCAAGTTGGCGGCAAGGGTAATAAAATGGCGCTTAGTTCCCTGTAATTGCTTTAGTACGTGAGTTTTATATTATTAGCTGAATTAAAATGTGTCCTTTTTTCATATCGATTCTCACAAGTTTAAATATTTATAGTCCATTATTACAATAATTATGGGTTACGTGGGATTTATGCGAAATTATAGCGAAATCATCTTTCTTGGGTCTGATTTTTCAATCGACTGATAATCTTTTATTCGTGGAATAAATTGGACGTCTGACAGCTTTTGTATGGAAGAACTGTCAAAAATTCAAAATTATTTCTTCAATAAAATTATGTGTGAAATTATATCTGTTTTAATGAAATTTGTTGTTTCTTAATATTTATGGCAAAATTATTTTATTTTATCCTGTTCGGGAAACTTAAAGCTAACACAAACAGTATTCTTAAACAGTATTCAATAGAAGGTCATTTACCATTTACAAAAACCACTGATAAAAAATGGTAATAAAAAAAAATAATAATAGTGCTTTAATAGTTATTAAAATACTTAGTTGAGGTTTAATTTTTAGAATAAAGAAATCTGTCGACCCATTGCTTAATTATCAGAAGCATTAACACATATTTTTTATAATCTAATCAAAAGCCATTCACCATAAGTTTTGAAAACTAAATCAACATACTATCAATTACAATCTGAATGATTTTGAAGGATATTGCTAATCCATTGCTTCATATGTTCGAAAAGTTTGTCTGCTCAGCAACGTAAATAACACAATGAATGTTGTTGAACTGTCAAAATGAAAGGCATTGCTACAAACAGTTTGTTATGCAATTACCTCGCTGGTCGTGTGCCCGTGTGCCAAATTTCAACGAAATCCTTCACTCGATACGACGTGAAATGGTAACAGTCGGGCAGACAGACAGACAGTTTCTTGACTCGCATTTATAATATTAAGTATTAATATGTAAGTATGTATGTAAGATTATCGGATAGCATGGTATGCAGGTGTTTCCCAGTAACTGAGTTGTGAAGGTCAGATGTGCAGTCGCTCCATGTAAAATACTGGTATTCAGTCCTCTGTTCAATCGAAACTGCTGTTAAACCCAATTTTGCAGTCTGACTGTCTAGGTTCCAAAACACCTGTTAATCCAAATCTAGCTTCAGCGTAGGTGGGTGCCTGCTTCTAGCTATTACGTTCGTAGATTGGCTTATAAAGAGGTTCCGTACATTCCCTTTGAACGTAGTTTCAGGATAGCTCCTAAATTGAGCTCTCATAATTTTCTATGTTTGATGGTAGCGAATGCTTCGACTCGCCGACTCGACTCACGAATACGAATAGTTTCTAACTTTCCTACGTATTTTCATCTTGTATTGTTTGATGTTCACTGATTTAACTTTCGTCTTTAAAGATAATGGTGCCGATTCGCTTGTTCACAAACTAAACTAAATATAAGTTCAGTGCACCTTTTACTTTCTATTTCATTAAGAAAAGGACAGAAGATACATATTAGTCTAGTCCTGTCAAATTAGTCAGCGTCTGACGTAAATTGACGTATTTTTAGTAGCCACTTTTTTAATCACGTCTAATTTGTCTATGGAGTATTTTAATTTTGACAGGACTAAACTAATATTTATCTTCTGTCCTTTTCTTAATGAAATAGATAGAAAAAGATGCACTGAACTTATATAGTTTCGTTTGTAAACACGTGAATCGGCGCCATTATCCCACTTTCTTTCGTTTTCCCTGTTATTCAATGACCCTGACAATAACAACATGATCAATTTCGAAATTAGGAATTCGACCTGTTCTTAGTAATGGTTTTGCGATCTTAAAAAGGAAAATGGAATATAAACCGAGATTTGCACACATCAACAATCGTTGGTCTAGAGGTCGCAATGGCTACTGCTTAGCATGAGGTAGGTACTGGGTTCGATTCCCATTTCGGGCAAAGTGTTATTTAGTTTTCAATCAGTGATTTATCAGCAGCAGCTTGGAGGCTGGAATTGTGCTCCGTCGATGGCAATAGGGTCGCTCCTTATCACACGGGACTTAAATATATCTGGCTAAATGAGGGATAGGTACTTTATGTAGAGAGATCATACACCTCTGACTAACCCTTCGGACGATCAAGCGTGATATTATGTTTAACTTCCTAGTATCGGATATCATCATCTGCTTAGTCTTTCCCAACTATGTTGGGGTCGGCTTCCAGTCTAACCTGATGCAGCTGAATACCAGTAATACATGGAGCGACTGCCTATCTGACCTCCACAACCCAATTACTGGATAATTGATACCCCTTGGTAAGACTGGGTGGTTCTTAGTATCGGATATATGCTATCTGAAAAAGTAAAATTGAATATAAACTTCCAGTTTTTGTACACACAGGTATAGGAAACTGACTACGGTCTGTGTCAGTCTTATTTGTAGCTATAGGTTAGTTAATTAAGTCCACATGATTCTCCTTGGCCTGCACAGGGAGGACGTAGTCTTAAATACAAGAGACGTATCGATTTGAGGCTAGCTACCAAATTGGCCTTGCAGATTGGACGTAATTGCTGGATCGTCTGCTCTGTGAGATATTATCTTGCTACAGAGCATTGTGCAGGAATTAAAATAGTTAAAAGGGACGATGTTTCAACGATAACATAAATAAATAGTATCGAATGCCATAAAATGCAAAATAGAACGAGTAATTTACAGGAAATCATAATAAAATTTTAGATTCCAGCCTATTAAGTACTTCAGAGATTTTGTTCCAAACAATTTTAACCTGAATAAGGGCTGGATTTTTCAATCATCTGATAACTTTATTCGAGGAATAATTATGAAATTTTGACAGTTATTTCACACAAAAATATGTTAACTACCGCCATGTTGTATTTTATAAAACGTATCTAAATGGAAATCTTTATTTTTAAACTCTATAAAATCCATCTTACAGTGTAACAAAAATCCGCAGTTTATCTTAGTTTACAAAACCATCGAACTCAATCCCCTAGCTACAGGAAGAGGGCAGACAGATGTCTAACTTGTGCATTACTGTCAAGTAGTTAGGTTCAGTGTTCGAGGGTAGCTTAAACGATGAGCTATACTGGGGTTGTTACGTTGATGGCTGTTTTGTTTTATGTTCTGTTGGTTTATAATATATAGAGCATTTATGATGGATTGAAGAAATCTTGAATGCTTTTTATGTTCTAATATTTTACTTTAATACCGAAAATAATAAGATTTGATTGTGTTTGCAATCCAATATTAATCAAATGTTGAATAAATTATTGACAATAATTATGGTAAAAATAGCTAAGTATTGTAATTAAATTTTATAAGGCAAATTGTTGTGTTTTTTTTTTATAAAGTAATTGTGATCGGGATGACAGATTGTCTATGATATAAGTACCTACCTAAAATATTTTATGCTCTAAGTAGGACACCTAGACAGTTTTTTATTCTAGTTTAAAGCATTTAACATGACCTTACCCATCATAATTTTATAACACTATTACTAAGTATCCACTTTTTTCCTCTCACCCTTGTTTTACGTAAACCTAATATTTACTAAACAGACCATTACATTAGATAATTACAATATATCAAGTAAATTGCTTATTGGGCACTTAATTATTATCAATAAACGTGAATCATGCAGTCGTGTTGTCCATCATGAGATCCTGTACTGGATCCTGTAGCTGTGGTTATGAAGTATTGTTAGTAAAAGCGTGCTTTTCAGAAGAAAAGTTGCTGCTAAAGTGTTAGTAGTAGAGTTTTTTGAGGTTTGAGTTAAAAAAGAAAACTATTTTGCTAACTTTAAGCTATGATGAATGTTCTTTTTATTTCTGTAAGTAGTTTTGTACAAACACTTTTACACGTCAATCAAATTTAAAAAACTGGAGTTAGCGTTACCTATCTGACTGATTATGTACACATAACGCAGCATTTATAGGTTCCAGTATTTTTATAGGTTAGTAGTATCAAATGGGCTCTCATTTGATTTTAAACGATAATTCTTCACCGTATTACAACTGCAATACTTTGTAGGTAATCCAAGGTCTGTTACCTAGATATTAGCATTATCAACCTATAATGTTGTCACTGCTGGGACACTGGCCTCCACTCTGTGAGAGGTAGTGGGCCTTAATGTACCGTTACCAAATTAAAAATTCTGATAGACCTGTAAGTTTACCAGCACCCAGTATACTTCAAACTGGAGCAAAGCAATTTTTTTTTTATTGGCAATGGGCTCACTCTTGACCTCAATCCAGCCCAGAGGCAGGGATGAGATCTACGGTGGAGCGAGCTTTTGTAAGTGTTAGCAGCTCTCCGACCTTGTAAAGTCCGCAGGAACCCGTTGGATGCGAGAAGCACAGAACCGGTCGAAATGGAGGTGCTTAGGGGAGATCTATGTCCATCAGTGGACGTCTTTCCACTGAAATGATGATGATGATGAAGCAGCTCTACTGGTTCCACTATATACCAAAAGTTTGACTACGTACTAAGTTTTACTGGAGTGTCCATCTTACTTCTCATTCCCCATAATTACAACAAAACCTCTCTACAACTAACAAACAGTCCTGGCACAGTGACAAAGTTAATTAAACCGCTAACATGTACTTGTGTAAGTACTTGTAAACATGGTCCAACGAGTTCGCAACTCATTAACTCAAGTGTCATACGCACTACACTTTTGTTCGAGTTTAGTTTTATTGAAACATACAAGCACCTATAGGTTTTATTTTAGTTTGCTTTGACTGAAACTTTCAGCTGCGATGAGAATGCTAAGGAGGATGTGTAGTGCTACGCAAAAAATCAATTTGCCGACCCTTTTCCTAACTAAGTTAGGGTCGGCTTTCAGTCTAACCGGATGCAGCTGAATACCATAACATGGAGTAACTGAATATCTGACCTCCAAAACTCAGTTCTGGGTGGTCCTACGCAAATGGTTACAAAAAGAATGGAGTATATAAGAGGAAGTTTGAAAACGGCACCGGGGACTGAAAAACAGTGTGGAAATTGGTTATCATGGTATGGTAAATGTGATACGGAGGAATGAGGAAATGTCGGGAGGGAAAGTTTTGAGTACAAATGTGCTATAAGAGAAGGGACAATAGACACGATGGTTAGACTGCGTGAAAGATATGACTAGAAAGGGGGTGATTAATGAGAGAAGTATGGAAGTAAAGTCCGGACGCGGAGCAGGAAGAATTTCATACATTAACCTGTTATTACTTGTCTCTGTCACTCCCGCGAAAATATAATGCGCCCCGCTCGCACAAATGCAATGAGCGCCGTCCTCAGGGATTGTAAACCTTTTTTTACCTGCGACCGTAAGGTTTGTTAACTTAGACTAGATAATAATGTAGACAAAACTGTTGATTCTTTTGTGATAAATGTGACAGGCGAGACGTTGTCGGAAAGCAGTAACTACGATACAGAGAAATCGGATTCTGATTTTTGAATTTTCTTTTTTTTATATCTACTAAATAAGTAATTATAACCCGATTTTTGTAACTGTTTTCATACTAAAATCAAAATAATTAATTTATGTAATAATAACTATTTAATAAGCAAGTAAATATATTTTCTCTCCTTCAAAAATTTTATACAGGGTTATTTTTCAAAGACCAGCCAAATTTAAGGATGTGGTCCACTGATGTGGAGACCATCAAACTGAACAACTTTCTCGATGGGACAAATAGCGTAATCGCGAAAATTTTATCAACTGTCACATAGAAAACTTCAATACCTACTCGACCTAAATGTATGGGACGGCTGAATTTTTATTCGCGATTACGATATTGGTCCCATGGAGAAAGTTGTTCAGTTTGATGGTCTGTACCACATTCTTCAATTTGACTGGTCTTTGAAAAATAACCCTGTTTAAACCGCACTTAATACAAAAATGTTTGTGACCACTGTCAGTAGGCAAAGAGGCCACTGTACGAAAGTCTCCCTGCTCCGCGACCGGACTTTAGGAGACATGCTGCACCGACCCCTAATGAATTGCGATAGGGGCAAGAGATTGATGAGAATGGTGATGCTTGAAGCTGTCAGTTTGTCGACGAATAGATTAAGTGGAAGATTTTAACTCAACCTAGAACCGTCCAGTACGCATAGACCTTTCTAAAGTGCAGCTACAGCTTCCAAATTACTTTCATTTACTTATTTGCTCTGGCCAAGGACGTTCCTCGTACAATCAGGAGAGCAAAATTAATTATTTTATAGTATGAATTCATCATCTACATAGTCTTGTTACCCTGTTTTAACTTTCATTTCAAAATAAAGAATGAACGCGCGAAACTAAACTCTACTTGGTCACTTTTTACTCCTTACAAATGTTAAAATCCGCGTCATAATTTACTCTGAAAACCTAAAAAGATTTCACGAGCAGCAATTCATAAAGTTAACACATCGTAAATTAAAATGTTTGAATGCATAATTTCAGGAAAAAACATGAAATATTTTGCGCTGAAATTACGCTAACACAGCATGCAGAGACGTGAAAAAATAAGATGAATACGCTTATATTTTTATGGCGAAAATACTTTTATTTACAACGGAATGAAAGTGGAAAATACTAAGTCAAGTTTGTAGTTAAACAATTACAAATACATGTACATTTATCCCAAAAAGTATTATGACAGTAAAAAAATAATAATGGAATGGATACAAACGCTTACCTAAGAAACACTTGTGAAACTTTGACACATACACACACACTCATCTACACTCTTCACACCTACAGGCCACACTCTCTGTCTCTCACTCACATATTTACATCACTCATACGTACGTTTGATCTAACGTAATTTAATCTTAAAAATAATCTTAATTTAAATAGTTTTAGCATAAAAATTATACGTTTTGCTTTTTGTACGTGTCTAACACAACTTGCTATGGAAGAGCGGACTCTTCTAACACAGGCACTATCTGCCTAAAAGGAGGGTCCAATCACAAAATATTGTTATACCTAAACTTGTTTTTATCAATAAACTATTTTTATTTTTTTTATTAGTGCTGCATGAAAAAAAAATGGAAACATTTTTATCAAATTAGCATTAAAATATTCTATAACGATGATGATATTGTATATTATGTACATAGTTAAGGTATATGATAGAGGTGCAATGGTGGCCTAGTAGTATATGCCTCGAATTACATAACCCAGACAGGCACTTTACCTTGTTTATGTAATTTTTAACCGACTTCTAAAAAAGGAGGAGGTTCTCAATTCGGATGTTTGTATTTTTTTTTTTTTATGTTTGTTCGCGCATAACTCCTTCGCTTGCCAACCGATTTGAAAAATTCTTTTGTTGGAAAGGGTATACTTCCCAAATGGACCCATAAAAATTTCATCAAAAATGGTTCAGAAGTTTGGTTTTTAAACCAAAATTACTGGTAAAAATTACAACTTAAAAGTGAAAAATAAAAACTTTTTTGCAAAAAAAAAAAAACAACCGACTTCCAAAAACGACACTACAAAGTGAAAAATAACTTTAATTTCGGAAGTCGGTGGCAAACAACGAAAATGCGAACCCAACGACACCGACTTCCGAAATTAAAGTTATTTTTCACTTTGTAGTGTCGTTTTTGGAAGTCGGTTGTTTTTTTTTTTTGCAAAAAACTTTTTTATCAGCACTGCTCTCAAAACGGTGAAGGAAAACATCGTGAGGAAACCGGCATGTCCTCAAACCAAAAATTCGTAGACATGTGACATTCACCATCGCGCACTTGGCTCGCGTGTTGGATTATGATGGCCCCCACCCTCTCACAGAGAGGAGGCCTGTGTCCCAAAAGTGGGAATATTTTAGGCTGATTATGTAAAAGTAAATGAGCGTTAGAGTGCTAATTAACAAAGAGAATAATGTTGGAAAACCTCTTCCAAACTTAGTTCTTAAGTAACACTGGCCATTTCAGCCAGGAGTTTTAATTTTCTGTTATAAACTTTTTAACTAACTTATACGCTTTTATCAAGCTTTTACTTTTAAAAGCGACTGCCTCGTTGGTCTAGTAAGGGCTACTGCTGAGTATGAGGTCCGGGGTTCGACTCCCGGGTCGGGAAAGTGGTATTGGATTTTTCCATCTCGAATTTCTCAAAAGTTGCCCGGAGTTTTGATTTGTGCCCGGTTGATGAAAATAGGCTAGCCCCCTGTTACATGGACTTAAACTGACAATAGGTGCTTACCTCTGCCGAATCCTTTTCTTCTCCACCGTGAAAACGAAGGTGAAGTGAGCTTGAAGTTTCTTTCCACCATATGCTAGAGATTGACACTACTGACAACTCACTCTAAGCTCAGTTCACCTAACTTGTGTGATATTATGTTATGTTTTAAAACTAAGCTGTATTTTAATTAAAGCCGTTACTGCCGCCAATTATAACCTCCAGCTTACCTGTAACTACTGAAAGTCACCCCTCAAATTAATGACATCACAACTTCTAACACGTATGCCATTAATTATTGACAACAATATATACGAATGCATGACCACGCCTTGCTAACGAGTTTACAAATTCATTGTTTATTAACGATACAAAATGCGATTAAAGCGAAAGGTGGGTTTGGATGTACAGGTTGTAGTTTATATGCGACTAAGTAAGCGGCAAGTCACTGCTGATTGGTGATCTTAGAAGGAAGATTGATGAATTGGTAAACTTAGAAAGTAACCACACGTTGTTGCAATACCTAAAGCTAACCCAACATGGCCGAAAAAATCATTAATAAAAAAAATCATCAATATCATCAATAACATGAACCATACATATCATTAATATCTAATATATCTATAATCTATATCTATAATAGAGGGAGGGCCCTCTCATAGGGAGGGGGCCCTTGTCCCAGCGGTGGGAACATGGCCGATTATGCTTATACTTATGCCGTATTTAGCATTCTGAAAAAATATCGAAGACATGTGACCATCTACCAACTCGCACTAGGTCCGAGTGGTAGAGCCCACTCCCTTTCGACGAGAGGAGGCCCGTGTCCCAGCAGTGGGAACATTACAGGTTGTTTATAATAAATCTCGAAAAAACAAATTTTTTTATCAAATAATTGGAGCCTTAAACATATTGAAAGCCCTATTAATCCTGGCAAGTTTGACAACAGCCTGTATAGCAATGCAACGGAAGGGTGGACGGCATACATTCTTAATGCGACGCTGACAGCGAAATTGAGCTTTGATGTAACTGAACGAATTTTCAGTTAACCGGTTAACGAACGTTACCTGACTGTGGTTATCACATAACTGGTGGTTATGGAGTTAGATAATTGAACTAATCAAGACTGACTGGTCCATTTACTGGGGTTGGTGTTTTAATGATGTGTTTCTAACTTATTTATTTGGTTTTGGTCATGGCTCGTTTTAAATTCTGAAACGTAGCTTATTAAGTTGTATACAATGTCGAGACAGCAATAGGGAAATAAATGAAAACACTGGCAATACTAATGCTTAAGGGTATTTTGGAACCATCATATAAATCCTACCACCAATTTTTTTTCAAACAAACTAAATAGTAGTGCTGGGTCGACTATGGGTTTTGCCAATCTTTGACTAGCTATAGTGAATAAACTATTGGATATATTTGATTGAATTTTCGTCAGCAGACTGGGAAAGTCATTAGATATTTGACGACACGGTTGGTGCAGTGGCTGAGCGATCGACTGCTGCGCTGCGTGTCGCGGGTTCGATTCCCGCACGGAACAAATATTTTTATTGCCTACATGTAGTTGTTCCGGGTCTGGCTACCCACGATACAGGAGTAATTCCTAGTGTGGGGCAAAGTTTTAAAAAAAAGAAAAAAATATACATATACTCAGTTTAATTTATTCTCGTATTGTCGTCTCCACCTTTTAGACATTCGTTTAAACTGATTGGAATAAAATGTGCATAGAACCTAGGCGCTTAAAGAGAGAAAATGCAGTTTTTAAAATCTTGAACATATATTTTTTCTAATAAATAATTTTAACTCGACTCGGTGCCGCCGAGGCCCGGTCCATGAAGAGGTGGCGAGAGAACCTAGAGGGCCTAGAGGACGCATACCGCAAGGGTTGGATCTAGGTGGCTCTAGACAAGGATGCCTGGAAGAATTTGAGGGAGGCTTTTACTCAGATATGGGACTGTCGGCAAATTAAAAGAAAAATTACCTGTATTATTTCTCACTTTAATTTCAGAGATAAAGCACCATTTTTTTTTTTCAAATAAATCATGAATACACACATACTCGTACATAAAACAATGCTTCTAAAAATCTAAAAGCTCGGAAATACTATCAACACACACACACCTCCATACCATTAGATAAAGATGCTGTAGCCAGCATAATATATAACACACATCATTACAACTTTACCTTACATAATAAATAATTGATAAGTTCTTCCAACTAATGGTGCAGAAGAGATAATATGAAAAGTTGACGAAGAGAGGAAGCGCGCGCCATATACTAGGGTGTACCATGGCCGCTCCATATACGGTATACCTTTGTGAGGGAGGAAACAATGTGTGAGAAATGAGGACCGTAATGTTATTCATTATACCGGACGTCCGATTGATAAGGAATTGTGAGGAAACTGGGACATTTTCTATTATTTAGTAGCAGACTTGTTAGGCCAAATGGAAGCATGAACTATTTTTTTAAAAGTGTTACTGTTAGCCTGCATCATCCCACTGTTGGGCAAAGGCCCCATGACTTCCAGCTTTTTCGATCCAGGGCTAAAATGCTCCATTTTGGCCCTGGATCGTTTGTTTCAAAAGTTATATTTTTCAATTGTGTACGTTGAAAAAGTAGACGCTGAGATGATAACTATAACGTAGGTACTCTATGCTCGAAAATATTTTTTTTTAATAAAGAGATTTTTCTTGGTTTTTTTTTTTAAAGAAATGTCCTTTTTTCTTCTTTTTTTATTGTTGTGAATACGCTTAACAAAAGATTTAAACGAAGCCATCATTCATTAAAATTTCATCCATCAATCCATCAATTTGACATGTTTTCATTTCACAAAATAATCTAACAAACTTTTCCTCTTGTTGCAGGTAACCAAAACATTTTACTACGAACGGCTCTCGGTAAGGTAAAGCTCCACTCCTATTAATCTAAGCGTTCCCAAAAGGTCCTAACATATTCTTTCGCATTTATCTAGGTCTGGTTAATAAAATTACAGAGAAGCATGTTAGGACAAATTGCTAGCCCGCCCACGCATGAATATTTTGTCGCATATGCAAATGTATTTCGGAAGCGTGCACGGCGCCCGCCCAAACCTCGTGTCTGCTTCCGGCACAGTGCGGCGGGGACAGAGAATCAAGTTCGTAATTTCACTGAAACAAGATTTTTTTACATTTTATCAACTCAGACAAAATATATTGAAAGGAGGGATAACTCCTACAATGGAACTTAAATGATTGATGTAATGACTAATGTACGATTTTAGCACATTTGGTAACAAAGTACTCGAAAGAGACTAAGGCTTTCATCGGAAACTATCGGAATATCGCGAGTATCGGTTAATGTCCTAACTATGTGTGTGCAGTAATGTTATTCTCGTCTACCAAGACAACTCTTAACCCTTTCTTCGGCTTTGGCACCTTGCACACTGGCTGCCTACTGACAATCGGTCTACTTTCGTCAAGTGCCAAGAAAAACCCAAATCCCACAATTTGGCTCGTCCTTCCATAACTCTTTTTAAAAACAAAACACAATCGCCACAGTCGGTTCATGATTGTGTTCTGTCTGTTCCATTAACTTTTAAACTTGTATTACTGCACATTACACACTACACATCCGGTCACAGGACATCCGTAGCGCGCATGCGAATTAAGTCTCCGCTTTTGTCGATCTGAATGCTTTATGGCGTATCTTGAAAGGGTTGAACTGTGCTGCGAAGGGGAGGATTTAAGTACCAATGGATTTGGTCGATTATACTGGCATAATTTAATGGGAAGTGTTTTGTTCAGAATTAAAATCATTTCATATTTGAGTTGCTTGTTATTAATATCATGACTACAGTAATTTTACAGCGTAAAGTAACAAAGAACGCATTACTTCTGAACGGTGTTGTCCATAAAATTTTACCCCCCTTCTTAGGCAGTTGGGTAAAAGGATCACGACCAAATCAGATACTATTGACCTCTCCAGACCTTGTCAGTATTTTCTTTTTCTTCTTCTTAAATACCAGTTTGAATGTAAAACTTTTGTCGTACACTGTACAACCAATGTTAGACATTTATTAGGGCATTTAGAATAGAAACTTATCTTGTTCATTGTCAAATCTCATATCAGTGTTTAATTAGTGGCAAGAGAAAATCTTACGTTAAGGCGAGGTTTGACCAATCGTGATCTTTCTTATTTTCACTTTCTTCTTTTTTTAACCAGAAGGCCAATTCTCGTAATTCAAAATGTTCATAATCTAGACACAGTCTCGTCTCGGTGACAAACAAATGCCAAAAACTTCTCAAAAATGTAGGGAAATTAAAGGTATTTTTCACAGATCGAGACTGAGATCAGAGGGGCAATTCTTGTAATTTTAAGAACGTTCACAGTCTGATCTCAGTCTCAGTCTGTCAAAAATACCTCTAATTTCTCTACATTTTGACAAGTTTTTGACATTTGTTTGTCGCCGAGATAAGACTGCGACTAGATTTTGAACGTTTTAAATTACGAGAATTGGCCTTCTGATTGTGAACGTTCTTAAAATTACGAGAATTGGCCTTCTGATTGTGAACGTTCTTAAAATTACGAGAATTGGCCTTCTGATTGTGAACGTTCTTAAAATTACGAGAATTGCCCCTTTAATCTGTCCTACTTCTGGGTAAACGACTCCCCCAGGTCCGTTACCTCTCTCGATTTTGTTTTTCTTCTCACTAATTCTAAAGGAAGCCATCCAAGATTAAAATAAGATATTACAAAAAAAACTACACACTCATTATTTATTGGGTGTTTACGATATTGCAAGGGATACCCCTAATGTATCGGCAAGACAGTCGATAACTCTCGACAGGCACTCGCGAGATTGCTCGCCTCGTTGGCGCCAACACACGTTTGGCCAACAAGGATTAAACGCGAGGGTTCGCTTTTATGACAAACGTTGGTCAAGAGCGTCGTTAAAACTGAGAGTGTTTGGTGGTCAGGAAAAATTCTGTTTTCCGAGATAAATTTCTGATTTTATCTTCGCCTTTTGTACATACGCTTTTACGGAAATATGATAGTTATGATCTTCTTATATGGTTAATTAATGTAAAGAAAAAGTATTTAATGTTAAAAATGTTGTTTGTAAGTTGTGTTTTATGTTTTCGTGTTTGTTTGGTGTTATGTTATATGTTTTAAGTGTTTTTTTACCTACAATACCTACTAAAACTTATTCATACAAACACGTCTCATTAAGTGGCGTTATTGCTCTGAAATGTTTACCATTTCTAGACAGTTTATTGCTTGAAATCCTGAGAAAGCAGCGCTAAAATGAAAAATATATTGAAACTTCTGTCAATTCTGTTGAAAGTCGTAGTTTCTACTACGACTTGATATGCTACTACGACACGATATGAAACGATGGGAAAACATTTGCAACTTTTCTAGGCTCTCTGCACCACACTGCGTAAATATCGGAAAACATAAGCCATGTTGGACGCACATGCTTATATTTTTTTTTATGTTGTTGGCACTACCTACACTGGCCCACTTCTGAGCAAAGGTCGCCCCCAAATTTTCCAGACTTCTTTTTCTAGAGCCACCTCTATCCAATAGGCTCGACAACTCGGCACATCCATAATAGGCTTATATACTGGAAAAATGGTAAGAGCTTAATTCTATTTACTCCAGAGCCACAAGATACAAGCGATGCTTAGTTTGTGGCTCACCGAATCCGTCACATTGTATTTTTACTTTCTGAAGAATAAACTTTATTATTATTATTATTTGAAATATAGGCACTATTATGAACAACTACCTTGTTATCCATGATCGCTCGTAAAAAAAACATTACAGCACATCATTTTTTCAAACTCTGCGTTCACGGCGCTAAAACAACTCTTGTGCGTAAGAGCATATTTTGCATGGCTCCGACCATTTTTAATAAATTGCCCAAATCATGGAAAAAATTAAATATATCTGCTCTTAAAAGTAAATTGAAGAGTTTACTAAATTAAAGAGCATAATTATTACAGTATAGCAGAGTTTATGAAAGAGGACAATTTTTGACATGTCATTGTAATCTATTGTATTTTTTGGAATAGTTGTAAGTTGGAATTGAAATTTTTAATGACAGTAATTTATATTTTTATTGACCAATTTATTTAATGATTACTTTGACATTGGAATTTTATCTAAAAAATATGCTTATTGAATTATAATTATACCTAATCTTTAATGAATGATGATGAAATGCAATTTTGATGAATATAATCACGGTTTATGCTCCATCTCTTTCTACCAATTTGTACGCCACGATATGCGGCTGAACATGTTAGAGCTTTTCTGTATCCCACTATTATCCTGCATGCGCACCATGTACACCATATTTAAATAAATAAAATTTACTTACACTGTAATCATATTATCACACTCGAAAGACCTATTTTAAAAACGTTGAATAGTCTACCAATTTTCTATGCCATATAACCCGCTTCCGTTCATAAAATACCAATTTCAACCCTCTAACGTTACTCGGGATCAGGCGTCTATGGTACAACTATGGGGTGCATAAAAAATGGCATGCTATGACGACGGAATGGCGCCGACGATGATTTACCATCGTGCTTTTTAGTTGGGGTTTAAGCGATGCTGAAATGGGTTGAGGTTATGATCTGTTGTTTAAAGTAGGCTTTGTGTTATTAACAAGGATGAATAATATGCATAAACAATTGGTGAGAGCAGGAGAGACTGTTTGTAAGTTTAAAACCTACTTTGCTTTGGAATGGGCAACTAGCTTCATCTTGGGTGACCGACTCTGTTGAAATAAAAGCTTTGTGTTTGAGTTTGAAATAGTGTAGACTAGCTTCTGTGTATGTCATGAATATCGGAAATTCATGGGTATAATTTTTTTTAGTTAGTTACTCCTTATAACATCAGCGATCTGTCAGTGAAAGTCCCGTCAAATTCGGTCTAGCCGTTTCGAAGATTAGTCGGAACAAACAGACAGTTTTTTTTTTTTAAAAACGTTTTTTACTTTCATATATTATTATTATTTATTTATCTTCCTCACACACAGGGGGCAAGGTGTTGTGGCGCAGCCTGGAAGAGGCCTATGTCCAGCAGTGGACTGCGATAGGCTGAGTGGATTGATTGATTGTTTGATTCTCCTACTGGAACGCTATATAGCAGTTACACCAACGGAGGAAAAAATTACTTCATTTGCTGCTTTCTATTCATCCCGTGCGCGCATAAATGCATTTAGTAAAACGCTTGTATTTTAACATAAGAAACAGACACTTCAATTTTATTTATTTGGACAGATGTGTTCTTTCTTGGCTTAGTTACTTCAAGATGCAAGTTTTTGGGAGCCTGTTATGCTATTGTTCAGCTTCGTAAGATTTAGTATTGTCATTTTATTTGAAACTGACGATCACTAGAAGATCAAAGCAGTTTCTGAAAGACAAATAGAGTTTCTGCCCAGTTGTGCAATTTGAAAAGTTGCCTGTAAGCTTTTATGTATCAGTAACCGAAACTGATAGGTTTGAAACATTTTTCACGTAACGTTGTCACATTGAATCATTATTAAACCCAACACTAACAGATGATTTATTAACACCACAAAAAATGCACTGAATATTGACAAAACTAGTGTAAAATCATGTAACTACTACAATCTGTCAAATTTCTTTAATAGATTTTCAACTTTATCGCTGAAGCACTAAGTTCAATGTTGATTGGAAAATTTGACAGTTTCGGGTAGCTTGATGTGCTGGCGTATGTATGAAAAGCGCAACCATCCGTAACGATATCGGTAGGTATTTAAAAACTACAACTACCCTCGAAAACTAACGTTTTATACGAGCACAAAACGCCATAAAATGCAAGGTAAACCCACTATCGGTGGCCGCCGGAAATGCAGCCGACGCCATTTTTCATAGCCACCGGATGTGACGGCAGTACACTTCACCATTCCGGGTTTTCGCTAGTTTTTCCACCGGGGAATTATTTAAAGTTATTAATGTTGTTTACCAAATAGTATATACGGTGACGAACAACTCATTTTTAAAGCTGTTTGCTTAGACGTAACAGGTTGCTAGCCCGTATTTTAGCTGAAAACTTCCCGGCACAGTAAGTTTTCAGCCTTGATTCACCATTCAAACACACCATGGTATAATTTATTCAAGAATACGACATCATAGTTCATGTGTACGATGATTTGGCCAAGTATTATAACGTGACCAGCTTCTGCCTTAGACTTCGTCCGCGTGAAATTTGTCACCGTGTCGCATCCCATCGCCCGCCTGCGCTATTACTTTGAAAGAAAGAAAGAAAGAAATATTTTATTCTGCACAAACAAAACTCACAGTTACAAATAAAAAATAATAATAATTAATTAATACTTTATTTTCGCTTAGCGTTCTTTCTGGCTTTTTTTCTTTTTGCTCGGCTCCTAAGGAAAAAAGCGTGATGATAAAACCTTCCTCAAGAATCGGGCTATCAAAATGCAACAATAATTTTTCAAATCCGACTGATAGTTCCAGAGAAGCTGAAGAGTTTGTTTTTTCTGTTCGAACGCGCTAAGTTCAAACAAAAAAAAAACAAGCTCTTCAGCTTCATTAGTAGTATAGTATACATAGATAGATTGAGTAACAGACAAATAAATCTAAATGATTTCAAACTCTCAATTGATGTTTGAAGGACAAAAGCCAATTGAATTGTTCTTGTCCGCAGTAATATGATATCAATTTAATAGTCGACCAATTTTTTGTTGAACCACGTATCTATCATGTGTCATGCTATGATCATATCCATTGCCCATAACACAAGCAATCAAGACGGAAAGTACTTAACATAGGATAATATTCTAACCCGTGCGCAAACTGTAACCATGAATACAGCATATGATTTTAGACCCCTTATAACCTGGCCATTAGTTTAACCGTTTTTTGACAGCTGTCTTAGAATGTACATATTCCAGATTACGTAAAAGTTATCTTTAAAATGCGTAATAAAATAAATAGGTATATAAACTGCCTTATCTTATTGAATTATCTTATTTATGGCTTCGTACAGACATTATAATACCGTACGTGTATCAATCACTGTATTGTGTGTTGCTGCAATCACTAGTTCCATGTGTCAAAAAGCGTAGAAATTTTTCGTCGGCCATCAAAATTAAATCAGCTGTTTTATAGAGAAGTGCAATACCTATGTGGACAAAATGTATGGAACAATTAATATTTTATAACCGACGAAAAATGTCTAAATTTCCGAAGGCTGTGAACCTGCTCCTCTTGGGTAGTTGATTCTACCCATTGGAAATCCTTTTATTGCATTATTTTGCTCCAATCGCAGGCACTTTTGCACATATACATAGGTAAACCAAATACTTAAAAGGTCCATCTCATATTTAAAAGAAACTTATTACACTTGACCACCATGTTCTTTCAACCCCGGACTTTCCCGGGTTATAATTAAAGAAGCAACCGTCTCTAAAAAACATAAAAGAGGTTGTAATGCAATGTTTTATTATACCGAATAGTTCATTATAAGCCCGCAGGGTCCCAAAGTTACCGGCACTTAATGCTTTCCTGTCAACAAGTCCACGGTAGGATTTAAGCCGGAAGATTTGGGCAATAAAACCATTGTACGCCAGGATTTGAATGCGTTATGTGCTATTTAAATAAAAGTATACTAATTTATTTATATGGAGTTCATTGTTACTGAGTGTGGCTTCTTTATTTTGAGTTTTAGTGGTCTGTTTGGTAGAGTCTGTTTTTGAAGGGGTAGTATGGAGGCGTGCCTTAGAATCACTCGTTCAATAATTCTAATACTCCATCCACTCCACGTTCAAGCGCGTATTTAGCGTACCTACCAAAAATCCTAATGCGAAATACTAAAACGATGTAGACATGAGTAAAATACCCATTTATGTAACTATTTTAGTATCCTTCCAGATACTAAACAATTTTAGGCATTTAGATGCTGGTTTATAAGAAATAATCTCTCTAGTTCCGTACAATTTTTGTATAGGCTTTCTTCTAAAATATCTGACCATTCAATCAATCACACAAAATCAGCAATAGATCATCTACCCAAACCACATAAACCAACCAACCAAACTTCCGCAAAACATCCGATCAACTTTATTTTGATCGTAAAAACATATTCGCAATAGATATCTTCTTGAGAGTGAAAGCGCCCGGCGCCGGGAGGTCTGCGCTGCGCAATCGATACGGTCTTACCTCTCAAGGTCGTATGTGTGGACGGTCTGCTGTCGAGCTTACCTGGTTTATTTTCGTCCCGACCCTGGAGTTACGGAAATGGAGATTGGTTTTTGAGCAAAACTTTTTGGCTAAGTGAGGAGTTCTTGATTGGTGGGAATGTTACAAGAACAGAATTCTGTTCTCATATTTGGGCATTCCGCAGGAATAGTGGGTTATCTAGTAAAATAAAATATGGTCACATAGACTTTAAAAAGCAAACTTTAGCGACTCTTTAGGTGTAGCTCCAGAATGGTCAAGGTCAATTAGACTTGGGATGTCTAACTTAGTTTTCATGCTGATGCTAGAGTGTGTTTTCGGCAAGGTTTATTGATGAATAAGGGCATTATTTCAAAGTAATCATCGAAAAAAATTACGAAAATAATATTTATTTCTTAATATTTTTTTCATGTAGTCTGCTGTCATTATCGACGGGCGAACTTGATTGCTACAATGAAAAATATTTGTACTTAAAAGTTATATGTCGTTTCTCTATGTACGTATTTTACTGTAAATAATAAAATAAATACATATTATATCTGACTACCAAATAATTTTGAATGCCTCTGCAATAATCAATATTATGGCATTCTATTTAGATGATTTCGACATTATTTGTCGAAATCATCTAAATAGAATCGTCAATCGGTCTTTTATTCTTTCACGCCTAGATTACCAAACAAAACCTATTGATTATCTTGGCACTATCTTTATAGTAATAACTGAAAGTCACCGATCCCGGGAAATTCTTCCCGAATGATAAATGATAATGATAAATGATTTTATTTTGTAAGTAGGTTTGTACAAACACTTTTACACGTCAATCATATTTTTTAAACTAGATGGGGTCGGCGTTTCCTATCTGACTAGTCTGAGAAGAAAGGCCGAAACAAACTCAGACGTCACAGTCTCTTTTAAAGTCCAGACATAATCTTGGTCAGATCATATGAAGACCATGTAGGTCGATGTCTGTGATGGTCTTTTGAGGAAAGAACCACACAGATTGAGAGGACCTGTCCAGTCAGTGCACGCATTTGTCAGAAATTGTGCAGCTCAACTCAAAACTTAAGGAGCTCAACGATTCGACGAACAATACCAAAGAAAGGACATTTGGGTAGGCCACATTAATTACTCAAACTGCCAGACCATGACAAAAACTAAGAGAACAAAGAGAAAAATAATATAAATAAAATGACCCACGTAGTCTTCACATTCACAATAATTAAAATAATAGAATACTTAACAAAGTAAGCAAATGTCATAGTATATGTAAAATTCATTAATGTCAGTGTATATAAAAAAAAAAACAACAACAAAATAGAGCAAAAAAAAAACATTCAATATGTAAAAAAAAAAAAAAAATTGGAAGCAGCTCAATCCCAAGCCTTTTTGTCCTCGATATAATCCTTAACGGTATAAAAGGCTTTCTGGCACAACTTACGTTTAATAAATGATTTGAATTTATTAAGGCTTAGATCTTGAACGGGGCTTGGAACTTTATTATAAAAGCGTATACATTGGCATTTGAACGACCCACCTATTTTCTTGAGCCTTGTTGTAGGTACAACAAATTTGTGTTTGTTCCTAGTATTTATATCATGGATATCACTGTATTTTTTAAACAATTTTATATTTTTATGGGCATATAAAAGATTTTCATAAATATATTGAGAAGCCACAGTCATAACATTAATCTCTTTAAATTTATCTCTGAGCGAGTGTCTCGGACTTAATTTATAAATTGATCGAACAGCTCGCTTCTGCAAAACAAAGATAGTCTGAATATCAGCGGCATTTCCCCACAATAGAATACCGTACGACATTACACTATGAAAATAGCTAAAGTACACTAAGCGGGCTGTCTCTATATTAGTTAAATTACGAATTTTTCTAACAGCGTACGCTGCGGAACTTAGCTTTTTTGACAATTTATCTATATGTGGACCCCACTGAAGCTTAGCATCCAGAGTTATGCCCAAGAATACTGTGCTGTCTTCAGGATTCAATTCTTCGCCCTTTATCAACACATTGGTTTTCACCTGCCTAACGTGAGGTAGCGTAAACTTAATGCATTTGGTTTTTTTCTCGTTTAAAAGTAAATTATTAACATTGAACCAGTGTACTACTTTAGAGATCGCGTTATTTACATTGTCAGTAGCCTGCTGCTGACGTTTAAGTTTAAACAAAAGTGAAGTGTCATCTGCAAACAACACTATATCATGATTATCCTTTATGAGGTACGGCAAGTCATTAATATAAATAAGAAATAAGAAAGGACCAAGAATTGAGCCCTGTGGGACTCCCATTGATACTATAGATCCGGGAGATCTTTTTCCATTAACGTCAACGCTCTGAATCCTCTTACTCAAGTATGAAGTAAGAAGATCCAGAGCAGTGTTCCGGATTCCGTAGTGGCGGAGCTTCCTGATTAACGTTTCGTGAAGAACGCAATCGAATGCCTTGGACAAATCACAAAAGATGCCCAAGGCATCGCATTTATCTTCCCATGCATTATAAATATGTCCTAAAAGTTCAACACCGGCATCAGTAGTTGAACGACCCCTTGTAAAACCGAACTGTTTGCTATGTAATAATTTGTGTTTATTAAAAAATCTTTGCAGTTGATCCAAAATTAATTTCTCAAAAATTTTACTAAAGGTAGAAATAATAGATCAATTGGGAAATCCATTACTACATGGGCTTGGCATATATCCAGGACTATGTTACTAAGCTCGATAGCCTTCCGAGGACATAGGACGAGGTATAGTCAACCTCGTAAATCCTTTACCACCTCCAGGTTGAACGTCACTTGCACATCATAAAACAGCAAGTTGTATTAATTGTCTTAAGGAAAAAAGATACATACGAGTATGTCGCGGATAGATGGCGCCGCAGTACAGAGGACAGCGCCATCTAACAATTTGATGGGTAAACGAATAATCATGTGATCGGAAACGCAAGCGAGCCCTACCGCTTGGACACGATCATCGGTGGAGAGGTTGATAATCGCTAGTTTATTAAAGTCACTTTAAATTCAAATTACATACCTTTTCGTTCGAGTACCCACTACAGGGCCCACTTCTACCTAAACTATGTCGGATCGTAAAGAAGACCCGATGTTTCGCATCTCGGCCACCCAGTGATGCGACACATTATATTAATGGCTGGGCAAAAGTTTCCACATAATGGGTGTCTGAAGATGGACGGCGCCGCCAAGGTCGGCCCAAAAAGCGGTGGCGAGATAACCTGGACACTTACCGCGAGGGCTAATTCGAGGTGGCGCGGGAAAAGAGTGCCTGGAGGACTTGGGGGCCTCCCCCAAGTCTAATATAAAAAGTATAAGTATGATAATAGTTGATTGCAGACTATTCACATCGCCAGCGAGTACTCGTTTATCGCAGCGCGACAAGCGCTATCAAAGAAAGCACAGGCTTAGCGACGCTCGCTTGGCATGGTACATACTCATACCAGCGAGTAATCGTTCGTCGCCGTAGCACCCTCGGTGCTCGTGGCTCGCCTATTCGGCTTTATTTGCTAACTCACTCGCTTCTCGTTTATCGTCGGCGTGGGACAGGTGCATTCATAAAGTTTCGGTTTACTGGGAATTGTTGTCAAAAGTGGTAAAACAAATACGAGGTTGACTGTACTCTTGACCGACCTTAACCCTACCCGTAACTTTATTTAGGTAAAAATAACTTTCGTTGGAGAAGCTTCTGGAATTAGATTAGGGAATCGTGTAGGAGCTGGGAAAAATGTCTTCTTTTAGCACTTAGTTCGATCGAGAGACAAAAGGGAAAAGTTAGTAATTTGTGGAAAGCCTATATCCATTACTGCTTAAGTTTATTTGTTGATCGGAAGCGTAGCTAGTTTTGTTATTGTGTTGTGTTATTTGAACATAAACAGTTACTTATTTATTTATGTTAACGAAGTATCCAGTTTTGGTTAAAATAAAAAGTCATTGGTTTATAAAAGACTTTTTTTTTTCATAAAAAAAATGTCACACGTTTTACCTACATGTGTTTCGTTTTCTCATGGTAGAGACAGGTCGCTATCTATGCTAATCTTATAAAATATTTGAGTTTGTAAGTTTGTAGGGGATAATTTTCGGAACTACTGATCAAATTCCGCTTTTTTTTCACTAATGGAAACCACAGTATTGTCGAGTGTCTTTATGGTATAGTAATTTTGTTATAGGTGCATCGTTTTCACATACAATGTATACAAAATACTGTAAAACATTTTAAAAGTCATTTAAATAAATGTTTTGACTTCATGCGTATGAAGTCGAGGCCAGAACCTATTTTAGGATAGTCCGTTTTCGTTGTCCATGTCTTGCGACATAACCTGTCAGTACTATTTTTGAAATAAATACCTGTGCAGGTATTGTCAAAGTATATAATTTATCAGTAGACAACTAATGATATCATCAAATTGTCGCCCTCACAGGAAACAAGGCAAAGATAAGTAAATATGAAATATCGAGAAATGTCACAGAACCTTTCAGTTCTGAACCCCTGCCCCATGGCGCCGGTGTGGCGTTGGTGGGTCGTAATAGTGTGGAAGTGCTGTGAGGAATAAATAGCTATGGGCTTTATTGTTTTATGGTGTTTTTGAGATTTGAGGAAGGAAATTTGAAGGATTTTTCAGTGTTTTTTTGTGGCTGAGTTGTATTATTTTGAAATACTTCGGTTTTCATTTAAACTGTCATTATATAGTTTGCCATTTACAAGTTAACTTCTGTTTAAGTTCAGCAAATTTTTCATCTGTGATGGATAATAAGTCATCCTAGTTTCCTAAAAAAAAAATCCTTATAAAATCCTAAGTTATACTAGTTTTAGCCACTAACGTCGAAACTTTTTTATTTCACCCAGCTTCTCTATAATATTGCTGAAAAACATCTTTCGCATTGTCAGTCACAAGAAGCCACGACTTTTATCAAAGAAAAAACAAATATGTATTCATAAAGCTTCATGCAATTCAAAACACAATGATAACCAACATGATTTAAAGTATAAATAAAAGAGGTAAATAGAAATATTAATGCACTACGTGTAAAAATGCTAGTATCGATTCAAATAAATCGACTACATTCACGTTCCACAAAGAGAAAACAAAATGAAACTCACTTTCAGCATGTTTAACACTCGCTCCACAGTTTCCAACATCTCATTCCGATTACAGGAAGCGTTGATTGACGCGTCGCCGATAAACAAGCGAGTCGCGCGGCGCCGCCCCTCTTTTGTTCACCTTGTTCGCCGTTTCCACCGTATTCATCGTGCCATAGAGTAGTGAAACCATATAGAAACGATTCATGTACCCAGACGGAAATATGGCATATCAAGTTTTAGATAAAGTTTGGTAAAGAGCGTCGTCTCTGACACCCGTGTCTGTGTAGCATAATAATCAATCATCCTACAATGTTCACAGGACATGGCTCACATTTTTCCTTCTTTCCAAAACCACCTGCACATCCCGGGATTTGAACGAGGTAAATGATAGAGCTGTCCTGGTACCTTCTTACTGGTTGGTCGGGACAAAGTTTGAGTAATAGACAATCGACATTAATAGAAGAAGAATGTTCCCACTTCTGGGACACAGACCTTTTTCTATGAGAATTAGTGAGCTTTAAAGTAATCCACGCAAGCCCAGTGCGGGTTGGTTTATGTCACATCGAATTTTGAGTTGTGATCGACCTACTGCTTTCCTCGCGATGACTTCCTTTTCCACCATTTTGAGAGCAGTGGTGATGAAATAAATTGCTCAACTAACTTCATGCCTGCTTGGGATCAAAACTACAACGTACTACTCGTAGGTAGTCGGGGCCGTTACCACGGGATCATTACTGCAATCGTTCTGCCTGTGTGCAAATCCCTTTTTGGAGTTACCCATCTACATGAATTACTATTACATCATCTATGACCATTTTCCCCGCTTTCACATTTGACACTTGTGTGATGTAGGTACAGTGGGGCTGTGGGGGGGGGTTTGAAGTTACTTTGACCAGCCGTCAAAGTGGAATGTTTTGGTATACAATAGTTAATTGGAAATCGCGTTTGATTTCAGTTACATGCGCGTGAGTTACTCACAAACGACATACGAATATGGAGGGATATAAATTGTTTGGCGAATTTGGGATTGCAAATGATTATTCCATTTCTTAAATAGGTATGAATCTCGAAGTGAATGAAGGTAGGTAGGTAGGAATAGGAATGAATTCGCTGATAAAAGCTGATATTGGACTAATGCTTATCAGTCGCCTCATATATAATGAGATCTAAGGCTTAAGTCGTGATCTGACCAAGATTATGTCTGAGGGGTAATTCTCGTAATTTTAAAAACGTTCGCAGTCTGATCTCAGTCTCAATCTGTCAAAAATACTTACGAGTACGTCTAACTTCCCTACATTTTGACAAGGGGTTGACATTTGTTTGTCGCCGTGATAAGACTGCGACTAGATTTTGAACGTTTTAAATTACGGGAATACGGGCCCTGGACTTGACCTATGAGTTTTTTTCGGCCTTTCTTCTCAGACTAGTCAGATAGGAAATGCCGACCTCATCTAGTTTTGAAAATATGATTGACGTGTAAATGTTTGTGCAAACCTACTTACTGAAATATAATCATTTGTCATAGTCGAGGTTTCACTTTTGCACAGTCACACTGTCAAAGACAATGATGGAAACGTCAAAAATGTATCTTTTGGATTAAACTACCCAAAAGCTTATGTCAATACTGTTGAAACGTCGTTGTAAATAGGAAACGTTTTGAAAACGATTGCCACTCGTCTTGGCCATCATTCATTATTACTGTCTGAAAAAGTCCACTGCAGAAAAATTGCCTGCCAATTAACATTATAGATTATGAAGAGCTTTGCAGATGAAACGTTTAGCTAGGTAAATTAATAGCACTTTTACATACTAAGATAAAAAAAACCCGCCGAGTGCGAGTCGGACTCGTGCGTTCCGTACCATTATTTATAAAAATCATGTCTGTTGTATGGGAGCCCCCTTTTTTTTTTTTGAGGATGGGAAATCATCCAATGACCCCTCCCGCTCTGGGTGGAGCAGAAGGGAGTGTCAGACTCTTACTGACTAAAACCCACCCGTGTTCCTTCCTTAGCCCTTTATGTTCCAGGGCAGCGGTAACCCTTTCGGACAATCCCGCTAGATGGGAGCCCCCTTAAATATTTATTTTATTTTGTTTTTAGTATTTGTTGTTATAGCGGCATACATAATTTGTGAAAATTTCAACTGTCCAGCTATCGCGGTTCTTGAGATACAGCCTGGTGTCAAACAGACGGACGGACAGACAACGAAGTCTTAATAATAGGGTCCCGTTTTTACCCTTTGGGTACGGAACCCTAAAAATAAAGCCGACAGAGCCTTTTGAAGCGAAACTGCAACCTCCATTCCCATCCCATAAATCATTTTACATACAAAACACGTCCGTATCTTTGCTTAATATTCATATAATTTAAATAATGTATACTTGGAGTCGTTTGCTAGTCTAGACACTGATTTTTGGCAAAGTCAAGGCTACGCTGAAAAGTACAGACGATAAAATAAATTGCAACACTATGTGTGATATAACTATATTAAAGTGAGAAAATTTAGAATATTTCGTTTTATTATTTGATAGACTGTTGAGTTTCTACATATTATTATTTTGTAGCTTTATATTTAAATTGGATTGGACAGTGGCCATCTTATTGGATTATTTTTATAGCTGTAAGAATATTATAGAAGAGTAGGGTGGCCTTTGGCCAGTAGTGGGACATTAATAGCTAATAAAAAATAAAATATTGTTTATTCTAAGGTTTTCAGCAACAAAAACAAACCAAGAGCGATATGCCGCTCTTTGCTTACAACAAATATTCTGTTGTAAAACTTGTGATTATACCAATATTACAACTGAATATGTAGGGAAGTATATACCTACCTACATTACCCACAGTGGCAAAAAAAGAAATAAAGGGAAATGTGTTTTTGTGTGGAGATTCAGGCTTTTTCAAATTTTCTTTACAGTGCCTCAATATTAGTATTACGAAGAAACCTACTTATTTCAGCAAAATTAATGCGGTTCTCCAATTTATTGGGTACCTACAACAATTTTCATGGTCGTATTTAAATGCGTCAATATTACTAACTTTTTAACCCGACTGTACTTCGCCAATGAATAAAAGTGATCTCGTATCCTCTCTCTATACTCTTTACGTTGGTTCACGTCCAAAATAACAAATTTAAAACGACCGAGCAGCGTATTCACAAAAGCGAGTACTTTATTATATTGAATTTTAAGAGAGTTTGGCCTTTGTGTCTATAAATGTGTGAGAAAATTCAATTATAAATGAGTATGCTTATTTTAACAAAGACACCTTATTCAAAAAGGCACCTTAAATTTGTTAATTTGGGAAATTGATTAAGTTCAGAACTTTCAGTTACAAACTAGGTATAGTACAACATAAGTAAAGTCAGTAAAACTATGTATAATGCAAGCCACACACGTAACTATATACCTGCACAAGTATATTGTCAAAAACGTATGTGGCCGGCTTAAGCTGGGAATTAATGTACTATATATTTCAAACACAATGCGAATTTTTACATGAATAAATAAATAAAAAAATAGCAAAATATTGAAGTCTCAAAGAAAATTTAATGCCAAATAGTGATCGTGAAGTTCTGAATACATAATCTCTATAATCAGCCTATAATGTTCCCTCTGCTGGGACACTGGCCTCCTCTCTGTGTGAGCTAATGGGCAGTGGGAACATTATCGGCTGATTATGCTGATGCTGCAAGCATAATCAGCAAAGTCCTCCTCCCTGATAACATAAAACTACAGACATACATATCTATAATGCAGGATATATTGTCGTGGAGCTTTTGGGACCGAGACCGCGGTCCCGAATGCCACCTATAAATGCAATAATTAGATATGATTGGTATTTTGGGACCACAAGAAAAAAGAAGTTAAAGTACAGTTAACAAAAAAGCTGATATAATATTTTGATCTACAATTAAATGAATTATCAGTACCGGTACAAAGGAAAGGGTAATATTTATTTAGTTGCAGTTATAGACAGATAGTTGTAGCTATAAAATAAAATAACAATATATTAGCTAATATGAAAACAAAAGAAAGTCTTCAGTTCTCGGTACATCTGACCTCCCTATTTCCCTACTTTATCTAAAACTTGACTTAAACTATTGATCCAGTGGATATCCATCTGTCAAAATCTCGGGTGATATGGACAACATTAGGTACAGATAAAGATTGCATGTAATGCAATCTTGTTAGTTATCTATTATTAAATTCCTATAAACTGATACTCTTGTTGTCAACAAGAGAATCGAAACAAAGAAAAAAGAAAATATGTTTACTTATCAAGAATGAATTTATAAATAATCTTAATTGAAAAATAAAAATTATTGCTTTAAAAAAGAATGTACATTTCCCCAACGTGTTCTTTTTGTGTTTTATTCTTTACGCCATGTTTTACCGCATATAAACGTATTTTATTAACCGACGAAAAAAAAAAAACTGAGGAGGTTGTCAAGTCGACGCGTATATTTTTTTTTATGTATGACCACGCATAACTTTTTACAGAGTAGTCCGATTTTGATAATTCTTTTTTTATTGGAAAGTGTACCAAAGTTGGTCTCATATAAATTTGAATAAAATCCAACCCTAAGGGTGGGAAAATAGGGGTGATTTATTGTTCACTCACAGATTTGAATGCTGAGTTGTGTATTATTACTCTACTCACAGCCACATATGCCTGCCCTTTGGCAAACAATTAGTAGATTATAGCCACAAAAAGTTTTTTTTATTTCCTTTCCTTCCATTCCACAAACTCTGTCTCATTGCAAATTTTGCAGAAAAAAATCATAGTTACTCCATTCAGTTTCATGTGACCCATTTGAAAATATGAAGTAGGTATTAAAGGAAAAAAATATCCATATAAAAATATATTTTATATCATAAAGATACAGAATATCTGATAAAACCTTAAAAGGCTAGGATTAAGTTAAAATTCATAAAAACACACCTTAATATTACATCTAGGTAGATAGAGTTACGAGCATAAATACCTTAGGCCCATAATACACGTGCTTTTAACTTGTACAAAAATATGCAAGTAGTTTTTGTACAAGTTACAGGCATGTGTGTTATGGGTTTACTTATGAAATAAGTCTTTTCTCACAGCTAAAATTTTTATTCCACAAGAAAAACGCTTTAAATTTTTGCGCAACTGTAAGATATGATATGCTTCCGTGTGTTTTACAGACGCCAGCAGGTCAAGTTATCCGAAACTGTCAATTTTTTCCAATCGACCTTAAACCTTAATGCTTTAGCGATAAAGTTGAAAATCTATTAAAGAAATTTGACAGATTGTAGTAGCTTGATGTGCTGGCGTCTGTACATACAAAGTTATCTTTTACACACTACCCCATTCTAATTCAGTAATACCTACATTTTTGTCATCATAATCACAGTACAACATATATACCACTTGAAGATAAAATTACATACGTAGACACGTCAATATAGTTTAATCATAACCAACATCTGTAACAAAACATCTCAACATTTATCTTATCTCATCTCGCGTTTTAGTATTAATGATTGTTCGTAAAGTTAAAAAAAATCATCACTGTTGCTTATATTTGTACCATCTCTAAAAACACATTTTACATTTTACTTAGTTTTCTCAAACATCTTTAGGAAAAATATCAGTCAATTCTTGAGGGCTCGCTGCATATACAAACTTTGTTTCAAACCTTGAATCAATATCCAAACACAACTTCTTCAAATCCACGTTAAAATTTAAAAGCACAATTTGATGCGTCTTATCCAAATCTTTTATAATAGCCATTAAATTGAATGCAGCTGTAAAGTCTAGCTGCTTTAAATTAACACCATCTATGACTATTGGTATTTCGGTATCACCATGAGAAGTAGCTCTCATGACTCGCTGACGAACATACTCAGCAGCACAGTAAGCCACATTCTCACACAAAGTGGCCACCATTAGATCTCCCTTCTCACACTTCAGTTTGTTAACCTCTACAGTAGGTCTTGCTACATTATACAATAACAATAAAGCTTCTAGCACAATCCCCGTTATTATTCCATATTCTAATCCAGCCGATAAACAAACAAACATAGTCATTACACACAGTAACAGCTCCTTTATACTACTCCTCCACAAACTCGCAAAAATGTTGTAATCAATCATTGAGAACATAGCTGTTATAATTAGACCAGCTAAAGATGCTTTTGGTATGTAATAAAATGTTGAAGTCAATAAGGTTAGAGCAACAAAAAGAAGTAAAACCTTAGTGATCCCGCCAGCAGGAGTCTTCACACCAGAAACATGGTTCAGTGCTGTTCTTGTGAATGAGCCTGTGATGGGCATGCTTTGTCCAAACGATCCAACAATATTACAAAGCCCGATCGCGATCATTTCTTGAGTCGCGTCTATCCTACCACCGTCAGCGAAAGCTTTAGCAATAGCCACTGTTTCTAATATCGCCACAAAAGGTATCACAACTGCTTGCATTCCTAGTACCTCGAACATGTCTACGAAATTATACGTTTGATTGCCGACTACTGTGCTAAATGGCGGTAAACCAAACTTTGGTAGACCGCTGCCAATATCACCAATTATTAACAAAGGCTCCGTGCCAAAGGCTGCTTTAAAGCTGTAAGCAATAATCATTCCAATAACGACGACAACAGCATTTCTTGACAAAGATATAAACCATCTCATTTGTTTTACAAATCCATCAGTCCGTTTGCAACCTTGTCCCATCTTCTGCAACAATACCAGCGTAAGTATAGTCCCTGAACTGAGCACAGCTTCCCAAAGCCTTGCCGTGGTAATATTGGTGAAAAAGTTCCGAAACGACTCTAAAAAGTAGTTTCCTGAGGTACCTTGCAATCCAAAGAATGATTTCAGTTGTGCAGCTGCAATTTGTAAAGCAGCAGCAGTTGTAAATCCACTTATCACTGGCATCGATATGAATTCTACTAGAAAGCCAAGGTTGAGGATTCCCATAAGAAATATGAACACTCCTGATACGAAGGCAGTGAGGATGGCGAAGTCAGCGGAGTAATCGGCAACGTACTTAGCAGTCATGGCGGCGATAATAGCAGTGGGTCCAACGGTGACATTGTAGCAGCTTCCAAAGATCACGTATACGATTCCAGAGGTCAGGGATGCGTACAATCCATACTCGGATGGTAGGCCAGCAATGACGGCGTATGCAATACCTTGGGGTATAGCCGTAAGTCCCACTGTTATGCCAGCAATGACATCTTGAATGAAGTAATCAGATTTATATTTTGGGAGCCATCCAATGATGGGCAGTCTTTTCTTCAAAATATCCATGCTGCACGTTTTTTGGAGACACTTTTTGGTTCTTCTTCGATACACTCTGCTTTTAGGTTCATCTTGGTGTTCAAACGTCATTTTGGTGAATGTGTAGTGTTCACTGCGGTGTCGGAGTGACTGAGCAGTAGACGTACTGAGTTTTGCACTCGAGATTTAGACTTTTATCTGAAGTCAAGATGATCTTATCGGTCATGTCAGCAATAGTTGAGATACTTGTCAGTATTGATACACAAATAATGATAAGTATCTCAACTATTGTTTCTGTCCTTCCGTATATCGGACAGAGTGTCATACTTTCACATGACTTCATATCTACGTCTATTATTATAACGGGAGGCAAAAGACTCTTGACGAAGCCGAAAGTCACATGTAGCCCCCGTCATTGTGATCATTGTTTTGATACTGGACTATGGATACCTTCACCTGGGAGCCTTCTCGTTACGGGCATATTGAAGATCAAACTTCATTTTTTTTTTTATTAAACTCAAGTTTTTTATGTTATAACCTAACTTTAAATACCCCACAACTTCTGTACCTATAAGCACATGTTTGGCGCGTCACAGCAAAATTAAAAGTCATCTCTCAGTGTCTGTCAGTTTCTCCATCGTTTATACGACTTTGAC
Source organism: Apamea anceps (assembly GCA_951799955.1). Taxonomy (NCBI): domain Eukaryota; kingdom Metazoa; phylum Arthropoda; class Insecta; order Lepidoptera; family Noctuidae; genus Apamea; species Apamea anceps. Next base: position 3,394,082 of record OX637511.1, read on the forward strand.
ATAAAATACGTTACAATAATATATGCTCTTCTAAATACCCAACGTAATATTGCACGAACTTACCTAAACGGGAACTGAAGAGCCCTCTTAATTAAATTCCCTCATTTATGATTAACAGTAAAATGCTGCCAAAAGTGCGAGGTATCAAATTTAATGGGTGGTCGTAAATCCTGGCATGCGATTCGATTTGTCCGGATAACATAACGGTAGGTGACACCATAAAAATTGTTCTAATAAAGTCACCGCAAGATTTTATGAGTAAAAACACTGAGTTTTAGGGTGTCATTTTATGGTAGCACATACTTTTTAAGATAGTCATCAAAGTGTATTTAAGAAATTCGAGCCATTTTAAAAACATAGGGGAAAAAACCTTGCAAAAAATTCGTTGAATGTCGTTGTAGAAACTTAAGTGGCAGTGAGCAGGGCACATTGCTCGCAGAACAGATGGCCGATGGGGCCGTAGGGTTCTGGAGAACGTAGCGTTGGAAGGCCTCTTACAAGGTGGATCGACGAATTTGTGAAGGCCGCAGGAACCCGTTGGAAGCGAGAAGCACAGTACTGGTCGCAGTGGAGGTGATTGGAGGAGGCCTATGTCCTGATGATGATCTTGTAGAAATACGACACGCTTTGAAAGCGATTGTCACTTGTCTAGCTCCTAATTCTTTAGGCAATTTTTGCTCAACTGGGACTTTCGGCGCAACCGTGAGGCACACTTTCCTGCTAATTGCTTACATCGGACTTTTCGATTATTTATTTAATTTTTATTTTACCCTGTGCTAAATAAAACGTAATTTCTTTACTAAAGCAGGTGTAGAACAGCCTGTATTTAGTTAAGAATAGAATATAATAATCTCTATTATGTATACCATAATATTGATTCAAGGTGTAAATGTAGAAATTTTACATAGAGCAACACAAAGGGCGGTCTTATCACTAAAAGCGATCGTTTAAAGGCAACCTTAAATTAAAACAGACCCGGAAGACAGGGTTCATAAGTAAATATTTAACTACATAATAAAGGACTAGATGACACCACCGCGTCAGAAGTTGCTTTAGCAGCCTATTGTTTTAGAGACCGAATTCTCACTTTGATCTTAACTTAAAAGTTATCACGTCAAAAGCTCCTTTAAATAATTTTACCTTATATTTATTTTTTTATTCAAATTGTTTCCTATATTTTGTACCCTTTTACTTATAAATATTGCTTAAACTTCAGTAATAATTAGCGACGGCTTAACCATATATTTCTGATTTTTAAACGTCCCTTAACTTTAAGCAACGTTTATATGTAAGTAAGCCCCAGAATGTCTGTATGTAGTTATTCCATGATGGTATAGGCCCCTTTACAGTCTCCCCAGAGATGTGCCCTAACAGGCATTGCACAGAGGAGGTTCCGGATTGGTCTTTTGAGAGGTAACGGTGTGTTTCATGTGCAGATGGTGACCACCGGTGTGGTTTTAGTGAGTAAAAATCCCATACTCCCTGGTTTTATCCCCAAAGACCAGGCGCCTAAAAAAAGAAGGCATTCCGCATTGGGAAATGAACAAAACTTTTTACCTGTGCCTATGCCCTAGATTAAAAATATTTGTTTCATGAATGAGTTGGACAGTTTCGTTTGAAACCAGCACCCTTATTGCGTAACACACTTTCAAATACAATCTTAATCATTTTGAGTACCTATATTGGAAATCCATTGCCTCAAATGTACGAAACATTTGTCTGCCCATCAACGTAAATAACGCAATGAATGTTGTTGAACTGTCAAAATGAAAGCCATTCCCACTGTTAGTGTGTTACGCAACTACCCCGCTCTGTTTAAATCCATCACATAAATGCACGTCTTTTTGCATTACAATTTACTATCTATAATAGATATAGGAATAGGACCATTCCTGCTTGCAGCACATATTATTATTCGACCTAAAAAGGATCCTCTTTTGTTTTACTCACGGACGCAGCTGTGGTCATCATGTGCACGGGATTTTGTTTTCAAAATGGTCAGAAGGCCAATTAATTCTCGTAATTTAAAACGTTCAAAATCTAATCGCAGTCTCATCTCAGCGACAAACAAATGTCAAAAAATTGTCAAAATGTAGGGAAATTAGAAGTATTTCTTGACAGTTTGAGACTGAGATCAGACTGTGAACGGTCTTAAAATTACGAGAATTGCCCCTCTGATATAGGTTTTGGCGAAAATACATAGCGTCGATGCCCTTTGTAGATAGATGACGTAGACTTTGAAACATGTGACATAATACGTATCTAGATAAATATTTCGGAATATTTGTATGTAACTCGTTGATATCTAAGATACAGGTAAAGATTAAATAGATAGCAAACAGTGATTTTTCATAGTTATCTTAATGGTAACTAGCTTCTGTCCGCGACTTCAGCCGCTTTATATCTATTATATGGCATCGCATAGCTCGCTCTTTTATTTATCAACGAGTTCGTTCGTTCGATTTCTATACTTTTCTTGCAAACATTCCCGTGTATGGCTTTTGTTCCACTTACACAATACACCATAATTATTATTATCGGGACGGTAAAAATGTCACCTAGATAAATGCTTCGGAATGTTTGCACCAAATTCGTACCTATTACAGTTCATATTCCTATCTTTAGACAGCATACATTGTTTTTTTAATAGTTATCTATAATTATCGACGGCACGGTTGGCGCAGTGGTTAAGCGATTGACTGCTGCGCTGCGTGTCGCGGGTTCGATTCCCGCACGGAACAAATATTTGTATGACCTACATGTATTTGTTCCGAGTCTGGGTGTTTTTCTATCTATAATATGTATGTATTTACAAAAAAAAAAAAATGTATATAAGTAGTTTATCAGCCATCTTGTTACCATAACACAAGCATTAGGTTGCTTAGCTTGGGACTAGATGGCGCTGTGTGAAATGTCCAGGGATATTATATTATTATATTAATTATGATTTTTCTTATATATATAAATCACTTTTCCATATATAAATCACTTTTCTTATGTACCTAAGCTACACTGATTTGCGTATTTCCGTCAATGTGACGTTTTCAGATAAATATCATATTGATGTACACTGTACAGTTGACCGCGCATCGATAGTAACATTTTGACCTTGAATTGGCCTAGCGTAGTACGAGTGCGGTGCTTCTGATCAGAGCATCCCTCACTTTGCTGGAGTGTCCTAAGTGCCCGTTCACCTGTACCTTGGATGACCTAAAAATGCCACTGATGCCGCAATCAACGTGGCCAACCAAAGGGCTCAAAAAAAAAAAACCACTAGGAAGAGACGTAAAAAGGTACCCATCGATACGAAATGAAGAAAAAGTACGGAGTTTCAATAAATGCCAGACCAGCTTGTACTGGTTTTGTTATCACTGAATTGCAGCCTACTGTACCTACATGTTTATTCAATTCTATTCTTGCACGTGAATTAGATTTCTTATCGAAAAATTCAAGTGACAGGTGTTTTGTTTTCATACCGATCGGTATCATTAATAATATCGACGTGCGTCATACCTGTGCATTACGCACGTTTTATTATCTTGATAGTCTAAAAAACCTCAGCCTCTTGACAGTATTGTTGCGCACCACAATTAATGCCTGGTACATGGTGACATTAGTTACCACTAGCGCCATCTAGTATCAAGTAGTAGAACTAATTTACTACTAGCGCCATCTAGTATGAAGTAGCAGAACTAATAGATCCTTCTAGAAATTTCGATACTAGAACTATCGACATCTGGTCAGTCGGGGCCGGTATGTACTCAAACATTCTTGATGTTTCTACAATAGAAGGTTCTGGAACTATCTGCGGCAGATTATAAGACCGGGACTAGCCGCAACCAATCAGACTTGGTTCTGCTATAGAAGCAAATACATCGAAAGCGATGTTCAAGTGCGACTTAAGAGCGATTGTGATTTATAATTAGTGTGTTAGAGTTGTTATTAGTGTTGTTTAATTAAAGTGTAAGTTTTGGTAATTTTTATCGGCAGTTTTTATTGTCACGAACCCGAAGCTCGTTACAGTATAAATAAACACCTTAATATCACCAATCTTTCGTCGGTACGAACGATTGGTGATATTAAGGGGTTTATTTATAGACATTGATGAAAGTTAAGAGACGCTTAAACGCCAAAAATTTATGGATAAACAGTCGCTAATCATTACTTAACTTTAGGAACTAACCACACTTATTCAGTTCTGTTATGCTTTTGTCCATAGAAAACAACGATTTTGTATGGAGATGCGTACGCATCCGTTAGCTTTACGGATGCGTACGCATCAAAAATAAAAGGTGAACAGAGCTGAATAAGTGTGGTTAGTCCCTTAAGCAACGTTTATAAATAGTGCCCTTGCCTGCTTGGTTCTCTGTGGAAATTAATATATCACTATTGCACTAAACATAATCAGCCTACAATGTCCCCACTGCTGGGACACAGGCCTCCTCTCGGTGAGAGGGAGTGGGCTGTAATACACCACGCGGGCCATTGGTAGATGTCACATGTCTTCGAATTTTTGGCTCTTTGACAACCCGGTTTCCTCACGATGTTTTCTTCACCGTTTTGATTGCACTAACGGTCGAACCCAATAACCTATTAGCAGATAGCTACTGATGGTAGCCAGTATAATTATAACTATCATTATAAGTTAACCATACAGATCGCTACTGATATAGATTATTGGGACGTTGAAACCAGAGGTAGATATGTTTTTCTACCTCCAGTATGCCAAAAAGAGATGTCAGCATAAGTGACGGGGCCCGATAGGGCCGAAGCCTGCCAGGGTAGCGGGATCGTCCGAAAGGGTTACCGCTGCCCTGGAACATAAAGGGCTAAGGAAGGAACACGGGTGGGTTTTAGTCAGTAAGACAACACTCCCTTCTGCTCCACCCAGAGCGGGAGGGGTCATTTGATGATTTCCCATCCTCAAAAAAAAAAAAAAAAAAGTATGCCAAAACTAGTGATAAAAGGGTTCGGCTGCTAAGCAATGACACAATTTTAGCAGGTAAGCGTAAGATTAGCGACTAAGGGCTGATTTTTAACTTTTATTCGGAATAATACAGTTTTTGTATGAAATAACTGTCAAAATTTCAAAATTATTCCTGGAATAAAGTTATCAAATGATTGACAAATCAGCCCTAAAACAAATAAACACACTAACCCCAACCTGCTGTTAAAATATTAAATAAACATATAGCAATTCTACACATAGACATGCACACACACGAACAAACAAAACGCTCTATTTCGCAAAGCCTTAACCCTTACCTAACCGCCGGGTACTTTCGACCCAACGCACTTTGGTTTGAGCAGCAAACATGGTATATAGGTATTAATTTCTCGAGACATTATTGGCTGAGGAATTAAACCTGTTTCAAACGGATTAATGGAATGTACCTATATGAGATATTCTGGTAATATTCGCGGGGTATATTGTTAATTTTGTAGTTTGTGTAAGTGTTTTGGGAAATTTTGATTCTCTGTTAGTGTAGATACTAGGTAAGGTTTTGTTTGACGGATTTGCAAGCAAATAAATGATTACTGTAATTTGCTATTGCAGTCTTCTCCGTACGAAAGTAAGTAGTTCTTAAGTAAGTACCTTTTGGAAGCGCCAACTAGAATCAATAATTTCTTGTAAATGTTGACGTTCAAAAGCACGACGGCACGGTTGGCGCAGTGGTTAAGCGATTGACTGCTGCGCAGCGTCTCGAGGGTCCAATTCCCGCACGGAACAAGTATTTGTATCGCCTACAGGTAGAGTTGTATGTGAGTTTAAATGTTTGTAAACGCACCCACGATACAGGAGAATTTTTATCCGACAGATTCGTGATGAGTTAGTGCCAAACTGTTTTTATGTTTTGATGCAAAATAAAGCTCTATTGCAATTGAAATTTTTATTTGAATTAATATAATATAATTATCACATAAACTTAGGTCTAATATAACAAACTGTAAACTATTGTGTGCCTAACATGGTGGAGCAGTGCAAAAGCACACCAATTAACATATACATAACAACTTTGTAACCACTGTCTCACAATAAAGATCTTTGACTTTGACTTTGAAATTCAGTGCGGTGCAATGTATTTTTTTTTAATGAACAGAATAAAATAAAATAAAAGTACATTTTAATAGCCCCATCATCATCGACATTTCAGCCCGGAATCACCCACTGCTGGGTACTTATAGGGGTTTCGTCTGCCATACTTCCCGGTTCTGTGCGTCTCTCATACAGGTGTTTCTCGCGACTTTGACGACATCACCAATATGTAAGCTGTCACGCCCTTTATGCCTGGAGGCTTTTATTTAGGTAGTGAGTTTTTATTTTTATTTTAATTAATTATTTTTTAGCTTGAGTACGTATAGTTTTTATTATATTTGTTGGTATATTGGCGTGGCTAGCTGACATATGGCAAATAATTTAAGCTTCTTGTAATGTTCATTACTGAACATAGGTTCCTAGTATTGTATACATGCAACTATATTCTAACTAAACAGACAGCTGTGCTGCTGGGGAGTTTGTTGCGCCACTTCTTCTTCCCAGCGATAGCACAAGGAAGTGGTGAAGGGCGGGCGTTTTTGGGGGACTGTCTTTTGTAATTTTGACGTTCGAAAAGTGCTGATTCTCAGCCTAATTTGAATAAATGACTTGATTTTGATTTTTTTGATTTTTGATTTTGATTTTGATCGTCAACCCAGCGCGCTTTTGACGGCCCTGGTTTCTTGGCCTACTTGAAATAAATTGCTTAACTTTAATCTTACTACTTGCTTCGGCAGTACCGGCTGTCATTCGTGGATCTTAGACAGTCGTTACGGGTCGTCAGTAACCCGAAAGTCTGACAACCAGTCTTACCAAGGGGTATCGTATTACCCAGTCACTGGGTTGTGGAGGTCAGACAGGCAGTCGCTCCATGTAAAATACTGGTATTCCGCTGCATCTGGTTAGACTGGAAGCCGACCGCAACATAGTTGGGAAAAAAGGCTAGGCAGATGATAAACTTTAATCTTAGTATCCAATTATACAGCTCAAAAATAACTGAAAAATTATATATTTTTTATTTACTTGTGTTCATTTTTCTGGAAATTTCATACCTGCGTAATTGCGTAACACACCATCAGTAGCAATGGCTTTCATTTTGACAGTTCAACAACATTCATTGCGTTATTTACGTTGTTGTGCATGCGTTGTTGCGCTGTACGACATCCGACGCACTGGATTATAACGCAGCGCCATCCCGACTCACTGGGGATATCTCCGCAGACAGTTCCGACTCACCGTGAACTATGCAGCAACCGGTTCCGACTCACTGGAACCTCAGCTGGCCTGGCAAGCATCGCAAGATACAAGACTCAGCCCACTATCGACCTCCGGTCTCCGGAGAGGAGTGATGTAGCGGTATCTACAACGCCACATGCGAACAACGCGTCATACTGACGTCACGCAAATCCTGCATCTCGCAAGCAGAGTTTACCGCGCACTTAGCATAGATACAATTTCCCAACATCAATCGTTGGGCAATTGCCTGCCAGACACAACACCCGTCTGGTCGGAGGATCCTCCCTTTTCTATGGAGGTTGAGTGAACTTTACACCCTGTTCCTCATGCCTCCAAAAGCAGACAAATTTTTCGAACATATGAAGCAAAAGATAACCAATATCCTTCTAAATTATTCAGATTCAATTGATAGTGTGTTACGCAATAGGGTAGTTGCCTGGGAAAAAAAATAATAATTATATTTAGTCCGTCAGTTAGATTATCGAAAAATAATGGACATGTATTTTATCTTTTGTCAATCAAACAAAAAATGACAAAGATAAAGCGCGTCAAAATTTGGGAGTGGGGGTCGTGATGTCACTTGCTTGCAAAAGTGTCGCAAGCAAGTGACGTCACGCGGAACTTTAACGGGCGATATCCTCATAATTTTTTATATAATTGACAAAAGAAAAAATACGGGTTCAATATTTTTTGATAATCTAACTGACGGACTAATTAGATTTTTTTAGGAAAATAGCCTGTTAGAGTGCTTTTCGTATGTAACCTAAATATATATTTGAATACAATGTATTATACATAATTATAATCATGAAATAACTTATCTAGAAATCTCAAGAAAGTACCTGAATTAATATTTTTAAGCAGCTTTGTGGCTTACGGTCAAGGTCGTAGCCATAATTCGTATCGTATCCATTTAAAAGGCTTTCTTTTATTCACCCTAGATTTTTCTTTTCGTGTTAGTGAACCTACTACAAATTGTTATTCTATTTATTTTCAGGTATGTACACCAATAAATTGTTAGTAATGGCGCTAAATCCTGACGTAAGTACTAACCTGTTTTATTTTTTATCGTTACACAAACTGTTAAACCAAGAAATCGTGAGTAACAATAATTTGTTAAGGCCAAATTAGCCTTAAACGTGATATTAATGTTCTTTACTTTTGTACTGGGCTCTAAAATGTAACACATTATTATTAGTCTAGACTTCTGGAGCCACACATTACGCCTATATTGCCCAAAGGGTTAGGCAGAGATGCACCTATAGTACACACCCACATTTCGCTAGTTATATTTAAGTTCCATGTAATAGGCTAGTTTCCTAAAAAAATCTAATTAGTCTGTCAGTTAGATTACCAAAAAATATTAGACCCGTATTTTTTCTTTTGTCAATTATATAAAAAATGATGATGATATCGCCCGTTAAAGTTCCGCGTGACGTCACGCCTTGCAACACTTTTTAGCAAGGCGTGACGTCACGACCCCCACTCCCAAATTTTGATGCGCTTTATCTTTGTCATTTTTTTGTTTTATTGACAAAAGAAAAAATACGTGTCCATTATTTTTCGATAATCTAACTGACGGACTAAATATAATAATTATTTTTTTACCCAGGAAACTACCATATTCCCAGGTGGGGAAAAGTGTTGGGTTATTCCATCAGGAATTTCCTAGTAGAAAGCTCAGAGTGTGGGTTTGTGCCCGGTTGAAAACAATAGGCTCGCCCTCTATTACATGAAACTTAAACATAACTGGCGAAATGTGGGTGTACTACAAGTACAGTCACGAGCAAAAGTATGTATACTCTCGGCTTTATTCAAAAGCGATTTACTCCTTTATTTTGGAATGAAAGGACATTGCTCTGCGTCCATACATTGTTGGCCCTGGAGCCAAGAGCATCGGATAATTATGTATTGTATTCTCTATCATTAGTAGATTCTTAAAAGATCTTGTATTTGTAGCGGACTAGCTGCAAAAAAGGTATATTTCAAAAAAAGTATCAGATTTTGAGGTTATAATCTAACCATAACAACGAATATTAAATGTAGGTACCTACGATTTTTCATAGCTCTGAGTGATTTTTAAGAAACTGAAAAGTAGGTAATATCATAATACCTACCTAGATAATTAGGTACCTATGCAGTTGTTTTTCTAAAAAGTGGATGCAAGTGCAAAATTAAAATGCATTTAAACTAACGACGCGACGTGACGTTCACAGCAAAACTAGGGATGTAGTACGACACCACACCAATAATCGATTTTTTCGATTAAGATTTACTGTGTTCTTAAATTATTTCAAACTGTCTGTTACATCACCTTTGTCATATAAACATTACAAGTATGTATGACAATGGTTTATTTTACGCCGAAAGAGAAATGTTATTTTTGTATTAATTGTCGTAAAAAATGAATTAGATAATCAAAATAAAAAGTTTTGATTACTGTATAATATTATTCTTACTACCTATTTAAATTGGAGTATGACTGCATACATAAAGTATTCTTATTAGGTTTTTAAAAATACACTTTAGAAAAGAAAACACAATCGATCGAATAATAATTCAATCAATCGATTATAATTGATTGGACATCCCTATTTCACTTCTGACACGACATGACATTAGGCGAAGATGGCGATCTAATGTTATTAGTCGCGTTAAATTCTATTAAAAGTACATTTTGGAATACAGCTAGTCCGTGATACAGAAGTATTTGCAACTTAAATAATAAAATAGGCGATTAATTATGGTTTAATCTGATACTCTTTATTGCACAGGGCCAATTTGGACATTGTCCTTTTATGTTGTTACGAACATAGCATTTTCGAACCCATAGGTTTATATATTGTGTCGTATTTCAACGTTGCATTCGTTAGTTCACAAAAAATATCGAAATTGAAAGTTGCCAAGTGTTGACATATTGATGCTCGTGACTGTAAACGGTAACCTCTGCCTAACCCTTCCGGTATTACAGCCTTGATGTTATATGCTTATTTATTTATTTATCCTCACACTGGACCTCCATACGGCAATTACACTAATGGGACAAAAAATCACTTAAATTAAATCATCATTTAATACAAGATAAATTTTTAACCAGTGCGCAAACTGTAACCGTGAATTCAGTACATGATTCTGAACACCCCATTGAAATATTTGGTTGATTATTTAAAAAAAAAAAAATTGCTCTGTCATACATTTTGACCGCGTAGGTATTGCACTTTTCTATGAAACAGGGGATTTTTTTTGATAATCGACGTAAAGTTTCTACGCTAGGGGGTCTACAGTCATGTGCTAAATGCATAGTTACAGTTTGCGCACTGGTTAAAAATTTATCCTGTATAATTTATTAAATTCTAATAACCATCCCGATTGAACAAAACAAAAATTCAAATACCAAACCATTAATTCCCCATTACCAATTAACAACAAAATCCTTTCGTATACATATTGTCACTTGGCTATAAACTCGAAATTTCCACAACAATAGATTCCTTAGACTTACATCTAAGTGGGTATTAATTCCACCATATATCAGTGAGGGTAGTTTCTTCGGCAGCTGGGTCTTAGCGACCCTTCGAGCAACAAAGGGTTTAATAAGATCGGAACGCAGTGAACGGTTAACTTGTCTATGATTTAGTCATTAGTTTGTTAAGGAATGTAATGGTAATGTTCCACATTACATTCCTTTAGTCCATAGTTTTCATAGCTGTTTTGTATAATTGAGGTAGTTATGTGATTTTCCCAAAATTATCTTGATTAGGTACCTAAGTTACGACGTCACAGATAAAATGCATACCTACATAGTTTAGGATAATTACTTAGTAGATACTTTTTCAATATGAAATGTAGGTGTACTACAACGCTTAGGTACCGCACCGCATAGGTACACCGCTGTCTAACCCTTCAGGGAATACAAGCGTGATGTTGTCTGTTTGCATTTCAACACCCAAAAAAAATTTTTTTTCTTGATAGTGAATGATTACCCTCACAATAGATAATTTTAAAAAAAACTGAGTACTAAAACATATACATACACAAACTCACGCCATTTTTCCATGGCGGTCGGTAGAAACTACAGAACGACACCTGTTTACGTTCATACATCAGAAGGCCAATTCTCGTAATTTAAAACGTTCAAAATCTAGTCGCAGTCTCATCTCAGGGACAAACAAATAAATAAATAAATTGTTTATTACCACAAATTTCAATTACATTGCACTGTATACAGATTAAAGATCTTAATTTAGCATTAGGTAGATAAGTACAATAGGTCCAACCCTGTCGCCTAAACTAGGCTAGGCCTGTATCTTAGGGGGCAGTACCCGGCTATAATGTATGGTTATATAATTCTATTGTGGCAGACGTGCCAGTGGATTGTGAAATGTCTAAAATTTGTCAAAATTTAGGGAAATTAGAGGTATTTTTGACAGATTGAGACTGAGATCAGACTGTGAACGTTCTTAAAATTACGAGAATTGCCCCTCTGGTAATGCACGTACGAAAAAAAAAAAAAGGCATTTCTGAAGAAATTCACCTTTATGATCAGTATTTTGTCCTTCTAGGGCGCGCTCCCGGCGCTTCCGTTTACAGCTGCCTTGTAATTTACCTTTTGTTAGTCGCCATTCATTCATCTAGTTTTCTAGTATTCTCAACATTCTTTTTACTAGCAAATATATACGGACATTAAAAGTTTCTGCCATTACACATGTTACGAAACAATAAACCTCTGTTTGATTCTTGTTACTATAATGTTAACAAATAAAATACTTACGAAAAAATAGAGAACTTCTATCCAGTACACGATCTAATTAAACTGATGATTCTTAATAAAAAAACAGTTCATAACACTCCCTAGTCAGTTGACTCTCATAATGATGATGGATCATCGACAGACCCCAGTAATTATCACTTTATTGACTATTAAGACCCCCACGGACCGAGCTCTATTAAAAATAGTTGTTTAGTCAACTGATGTTCGTGACGCGGAAATGATTTATGGGATGAATTTTAAAACGGTTGCTGTGTAGTTTTTAATGAGAAATTGGATGAAAATTTTTTTGTAAGTGATACAAATGGTTTTGTATTTACTCACACGATGTGTATTTCCCTTCTGAAGATATAGTATTGTAATTTGTACAAGTATGTGTCACAGGATGTGATAAGGCAAGGTTGCGGTTTAAAATAAGATGTAGTGACAAAGATTGAAAAGAGTATACTTAGATGATTTGGTCATGTTGAGAGGATGAATGAAAGGCTTATAGAGTTATGAGGTAAACTCTGCTTGCGAGATGCAGGATTTTGCGTGACCTCAGTATGACGCGTTGTTCGCATGTGGCGTTGAAGATACGCTGCAGGCTACTAAGAAAAGGTATTTACAAGACAGATGTGAGTGGAAACGGAAGGAAAGGACGGGAAGGACATAAGGTCATTCTTATTGGTTATGTTCTTCAGAAAGTTCAGGTGCACAGTACTCGCAACCGGCGAGCGTGTCTGACCAGCACCCTAATTGCGTAACACACGATCAATCGGAATCGGTTTCATTTTGACAGTTCAACAACATTCATTGCGTTAATTACGTATTGAGCAGACAAGTTTTTCGAACTTATGAAGCAATGGATTAGCCAATTTGCTTCAAAATGATTCAGATTGTGATTGATCGTGTGTTACGCAATTAGGGTGCCGATGTATGAACTTAAACAAAGCAAAAGGAGTATGACATAAGGATCGTAAGAGGTGGCGTTCTGTAATTTCTGCTTACCTCCATGGGAAGAAGGAGTCAGTTTATGTATTATGTAATGTAAACATCTTATTTAAGCAGGAAGAAAATACGCTTTTTGAGTTAGTTTTACCCCTGAAATCGCTGATTAAACTTACTTACCAGTCCAGTTTTTTTTTTTTTCAGAATGCAATGTTGCCAATCCTTAAGTAAAACAACAACCTAATTTTCATCACCTTTGCATAACACCATTCTTTCTAAACTCACCTAAAAAATAATGGACGCACAGCTAAGCCAATGAGCAAAACACCTTTCCTTCACCACCGACCTTATCTCATTGCCATAAGGGTCAAAACCCCCTGTCAAAAAACTGTATGTTTGTGTGTTATCGGTAATGTTAGGAACATATGCGGGGGCACGCGCTCCTACATCACCGTGTTATCAGCACGAGTCGAGCTCGAACCCGCTACCCTATCGGACGAACGCAGGCTGAAATGTCGATAACATCACGACATATAGGATGCGAGTTGAATTAAAAGATGGTTGTTTTTTAGATATTTTATGCCGGTCTGGTAGAAGAAAATGCGGGTTTTGTCGTCATCGCAGAAGTTAGGGTACAACTTGATAAGTATTGTGAAATTACGTCAAATGATATCTACTCGAACAGCTATGTACAGTCACGAGCACCAATATGTCAACACTTGGCAACTTTCAATTGCGATTTTTTCGTGAACTATCGAATGCAACGTTGAAATACGACACATTACATAAACCTATGGGTTCTAAAATGCTACGTTCGTAACAACATAAAATTTCATTAAAAAATAAAGGAGTAAATCACTTTTGAATAAAGCCGAGTGTATACATACTTTTGCTCGTGACTGTACAGGTCACAATAAATACCACTTACTACTTGTTACTTTTGGACTTGTCTTACTTACATGTACATCTATTCTGAACTGGTGGTGTCCCTTACAATATTAATTGGCAACAGAAGATAGTTCTAAAACGTTTTGATGATTAAGAAAAGGTAAATAGTACTAGGTACTACTGTGCTTGCGGATCGCTGGATGTTGATCTTTGGAGAGCAACGGTTACATGTTTAAGCTGTTTCTTTATGTGTGAGTAGTAAGCAAGTAAGTAAATTTTATTTGTTTAAACATGGTGTACATGGTGCGCATGCAGGATAATAGTGGGATACAGAAAAGTTCTAACATGTTCAGCCGCATATCATGGCATACAAATTGGTAGGAAGAGATGGTGCATAAACCGTGATTATATTCATCAAAATTACATTTCATCATTATTCATTAAATATTAGGTATAATTACAATTCAATAAGCATATTTTTTAGATACAATTCAAATGTCAAAGTAATCATTAAATAAATTAGTAATAATTAATTAAACTAGCTGACATAATGGCAAATAATTTAATTTTATGTTCTTTGTCTTGTAATGTTAATTACTTAACATAGGTAAAATTACATTTCATCATTATTCATTAAATATTAGGTATAATTACAATTCAATAAGCATATTTTTTAGATACAATTCAAATGTCAAAGTAATCATTAAATAAATTAGTAATAATTAATTAAACTAGCTGACATAATGGCAAATAATTAAATTTTATGTTCTTTGTCTTGTAATGTTAATTACTTAACATAGGTAATTATAGTATTGTATACAATTACTAGTATTTTCTAACTGAACAGACGGCTGTGCTGCTGGGGAGTTTGTTGCGCCACTTCTTCCCAGCGATAGCACTAGGAAGCGGACGTTTTTTAGTCTTTTGTAATTTTGACGCTCGAAAAGTGCTGTGATTTTCAGCCTAATTTGAATAAATGACTTGATTTTGGTTAATAAAAATATAAATTGCTGTCATTAAAAATTTCAATTCCAAATTACAATTATTCCAAAACATACAATAGATTACAGAAACATGTCAAAAATATAACATTGTCATTTCAAAATGTGAGCGCATAAGTTAACACGGGACTATTTCACCTATACGGATCATTACCGACGTGTCTTCACTGGAAACCCGCTTCTTTAGGCAAGCACCCTTAGTCTAAAACGTAAGGCGTTACGTAATCTACAGAAAAAACTTGCATCTTGCAGTTTCTTATACCAATTGAGTAACTAAGTATTTGATACTTGTATATGACAATCCCGTATACATTACACAGCATTTTCGCACCACCTATTGCTCATCCCTCAGGCTAAGGCACGATTACACGATACACACTTGTCATCACTATCCCTTAAACGAAAATCCATACAGGGATGAAAAAAATAAATCTGTCAAATTCAGAAGTGCTGATTCACGTTAATAAATTTGGGTGCAAGTGTCGCCATTTGACGCGTTCAGGCAATAGAAATATTGGGGTGATCGGGATAAACGTTCCGCCCTTGTCCCTTGGCGGGGGATATTGAATGCTTGTATCAGCACTGATTTGTTTCACTGTGGTTAGATGGAGGTGGCACTGTGAGATTAGTTCTTTATGTGACGTCACGTTTTTATGGTTTGCTAAATGTGACTGTATAATAAAGCCTGCGGCGCGGTTAGATTTCGAAGTACTTGTAAGTCAGCAAGGTGTACTTAACGGGGTTGAATGAACAGGGAGGTAGAGCTGGGCGTAGATGTAATTCAGTTTCTACTCAAGAAGTCAGTTAGAATGGCTATATTAATTTTCGTTACTCAAATTAGATCAACTTGAAACTTTATTTCAAATTACATGCGAATATCTAAACCTTCTAAACTCACCATTTTAAGGCACAGTAACTAACTTAAACTCATAACCCCAACAAAAACTTACCACAAAACTAAATCTCCCATAAGAAAATTGTTTTCAAAGATATCATGGCGTATGATAAATGCCGACATTAGTCCTGGGCTGCCACATCCAGGCATGTTAATCTAAAACGTCGTCTGCACGCACCGAGGGAAATATATCATGGGAACGCTGAGAGCAATCGGGGATTTTTCCCATCATATTTTCCAGTTTTCTTCTAGTCGTTTTTATAGAGGGTTTTAGTTGGTGGAATAAGGTTTGCTAAGTTCAGCATGTTATCTTAAGAGGCCGTGCAGGAAATCGATTCATTTTGGACAATTTTGGTCACTGTGCTAAAGTGATGTAACTGTTAACAGGTGGTGCATATGAAGATGGTCACCCATCCAAGGACCAACCGCGGCAAGCGTAGCTTAACCGGATCGATCGACCCGTGTGGCTGTTATTACTTAGCCACAGGCCC
The DNA here is from genome assembly GCA_951799955.1 of Apamea anceps. NCBI lineage: Eukaryota > Metazoa > Arthropoda > Insecta > Lepidoptera > Noctuidae > Apamea > Apamea anceps. The sequence goes on from OX637511.1 coordinate 3,410,328, forward strand.
CTCTGGGTTTTTAATAAATAACATACGTATTTTTTTAATTTCTGTTATAATGATTAATTGATCAATCGATTGATCGATTAATTGATTAATTAATTAATTGATCGATCAAAGCCTTAATCAATCTGCCTAAAATTAATTACAGAAGAGTGCTAAACAAAATATGCCTACTTACCTAATACCAAAATGTCTATACTTACTACTATGTACTCGTATATTACTATCACGATACTTTGATTTATCATGTTGGTATTAAAATCCTTTTATCAATAGCACATAAAAAATGAATGAACTATTCCTATCTCCCAAATTATGATCCCCCGACTCAACTTTCCCCATAAAAAATAATAATAGTCAGAACAACATACAATATTTTCACCTGACTCTACCTATTTTTAAAAATTATCTCACATCCATGGCATTGACATGTCTAATCATGTGGAAATAATAGCTGAGCGAGCACATCGTTGTTGTCCTTTAAAACCAAAATACCATGACCTCCCACCCCTCCATCAAACCCCCATAATTTCGACAACCAGGGAGTATAACTATACGGATCGAAGGACCAACATAAATTGGTCCTTCGACCCGGATACCTCCCTAGACCTTTTTTTCGTAAAATTTCAAGCTTCTGAATAGAAAATAGTTTCCAAATGATTAGGTTGCACCGTTAGGCACCGATTTGTTGCGAAAAAATACGTCATCTGTAAGGAGGAGGATAGGATATTTCTTGCATTTTATTATGATTCGGTTAGTGGGTTATAGATACTCTTTCTTGGGTTTGTTTACGTCCTGATCGGAATATAGGAATATGAACCATTGTGACCCCATTTACAGGACCATTCAAATAATTTATATTACTAATAAACCCTATGGGACTTCCCATATGAAAAATTGGCGAAATTTCTGAAATAAAGTTTTAAACCCTTAGCTAACCTTCGTTATGTAAGAAAATCTTGGGCAGAACTTCAAGTTTTTTACCACTGCGATTGAGGATGTGCGTATGTACTACTTATTTAGATTGTCATATGTTTTGTACCGCTGCATTGCAATTCTTCGTGTATCCTATGAACTAAGCTAGAAGCGACTTGTTTGTTAAATTCATCGATCAATAAATGAAACGAAACGTGTTATCAAACTTACGCCATAATTCACGAACTGGACCCCAATCATTAATCTCTGTTCCACGTTAAACGCCTGTGTAATTGAGGTCACATCAAAAACAAACATATTAATATTAACATTACCTGATGCCTCTCAAAATCGAACAAACTTAATAAAGCACCGTCACTCGTTCTTGACACATTGTAATAAAATTGAAAATTGCATGTGCGAACTTTAATCCAAATCCGAAACTCTCAAACTTGATCTGCCCACTTACAAATACGTATCACCCAACTCTTAAGTATCAAAAAATAGTGTCGAGATTCGATTGTTTCAGTTGTTACAGAAGTTTGTAAATGTTTGGGTCGCTCGGCCCTCATCAAACGTACTCTGGTACAGACAGAGGTAATGAAATAGCTGGGAAATGAGGCGTGCGTAGTTGCCAATAGCAACCTTTCACATCAGTCATTTGTGAAGCTGAGTTCGAAGTAGGGACATGCCACCGTATTGGGTAACTGTGCTCAGTGCTATGGATAGACCGTACGTCGTAATTACTGATTCCCGGAAGCTTTGGTAAAACAAATCGATGGACCCTTTGAGCCTAAAAGCTATTGGGTACAAAGGTCTCAAAGCATGGGTTATAGGCCTTCAATTTAATAGCTCGGCCTAATTTTACCCTGAGTGTATATGTCGCTGAAACTGCTATTCCTCTGAAGGTGACTAAATAATCAATTTGCTTTAAATAAGTAATATGTGAAAGATAAGCGCTATGTATGTATAGAAAAAGCATATAGGAAAGTACCTAAAGAGTGCAGAATTTCATACTCAAGACTTGCCAACACACCAAATAATAATGCCTTTTCTGAAATCAGCATCTTGACTTCTTGATTGACATTAAATTAATACTTATAATGACGATGACTCTGTTCTCATCAACATAATTAAATAACACAAAGGGCTGGTGTAGTTAAGTTCCGAAAATTGGCTCCTAAAAGGGCCGTTCGGGATGGGTCTTGAGAAAGACCGGTTCGTGCCATTGTGGTGAAAGGATTAGTGACCTAAACTCTGTGTTACCGAGTGCTAGGTGTCAAAGTGGCCTCTGCGCTGCCACCGACAACGCCGTGGAAGTGGCAACGTTTTAGGAAAACAATATTTAAAATACAGTCGTGCCAACGACACGATGAAGAAGAACATATTTAATTTATGTTACTAAAACCTAACCCACTAAAAGCTTGTCCCCGATACATTAGATCTGCTGTTCCCATGTTTAGCTGATTGGCTAAACCACCATCATCCAATCAACATAAAATATTTTGAAAAACCGGTGCTAAGTTTGTTACTCCTTGTATACAAGTCAACTCTTGTTTCACTGTGTCTTAAAAGGAGTATCAAGTTTCTCGATCACGTGGGCGTGTATCGCTTTTTCATTGGCACCCAATTTCCCGCTTAATGCCATGAATATAAATTGAAAGTGTTGCCAACTATCCGCTGCCAGAGTTGCTAGACGACTAAACTTTTCAGAGGTTATTGCCTCGTCGTAGAAAAATTTATAATTGGATGGCTGCTGCAAAATTAAGTCTCTTTCCGCATAGCAACTAATAAAAAGGAATGTTACTGTCAGTTTGTTTTGTTGATTGTGCATGTATGATTAATTTCTGCATGAAAATCTTCTGTCATACAAAAGAAAAATCTGAAAAAAGTAACGAATCATAAAAAAAAAGTTGAAAAAAAAGCTCGAGTTCAATAAAATTAAAATGTCCACTACTAATTTTGAAGTTCCATTTATTCCAAGTGATTATTTTGATTTTATAAAGCAATGGAGTCAGAAGTCAAGCCAATTTATCCTTTACCCAAGCAGAAGAATAAGATTCTTTGCATATTGTATCGCTAAAAACGAACCCGATCCCATTTCACTGACAATAAAACCGATCCATACACGTCTCCAGTCTATCTCGCCCACAAAAGGGGGTTATTTTGAGATATAACCAACATCAACTACGCCCATTAATATCAGCTTTTGTTTACCAACTATTTTTTTTTTCTTTTTTAGGGTTCCGTATCCAAAGAACTTCGGAACTCTATTACTAAGCCTAGAACCGTCCCTCTGTCTGACTGATATGTATCTTTTGGACTGCACTCTAATTGCGTAACACAATACACATATCAATTACAATCTGAATCATTTTGAAGGATATTCCTAATCCATTGCTTCTTATGGTAGAAAAAATTGTCTTCTCAACAACGTAAATATCATAATGAATGTTGTTGAACTGTCAAAATGAAAGCCATTGCTACTGTTAGCATGCTACGGAATTTCTCCGCCGTAATAAGTAGCTCATTTCAATGAATACGTGTTACCTACTATGGCCATTATCATGGAAAATAACAAAAAGGAAACTGTAATGGTTCTAGTGATACGGTCAGCGACTAAAGTCGAATAAAACTGCTACTTTTACACAATATTATCTAAATTGACACATAATGATTCGATACACTTTTAATTTTACTTCTGTTCCGATTTCAGCTCAATAATTAAGATTTAAAAACTGACGTGCTAATCGAGTGTTATCGCTGACTGTAAGTAGGTACCTACGGAATCCTTTTTGTGTGGGCCGGAATTACACTTGGCCAGTTTTTTCCACTTTTCATAATTTATTTCGACATTTTTAACCTTTGACATGCAGTTTACCCGCTCTTCCCGGATGGATAGTAATGGAAATTTTATGGTGGTTTTTATGGCTTTTTGAGGGTTTCTTCGCGAAATTGTGTGTTTTGTTAAAAAAAAAAGCGTTTTGAATGAAAATGAGGGACGGACGGCGGGTGACGAAAATGCTTAGAGGGATGTTTTTATGGTGTGGACAAAGGTGCGTTTAATGGTTTTGTGTTTGTGAGATTTTATGGGATACATATTCATACACAAGGTTGAGTGGTAAACCGACCAGAACGTTTCACTTAAAGCTTTCTAAATGATAAATGATTTTATTTTGTAAATAGGTTTGTACAAACACTTTTACACGTCCAATCATATTTTAAAACCAGATGACTAGGTCGGCGTTTCCTATCTGATTAGTCTGAGAAGAAAGGCCGAAACAAACTCAGAGGTCACAGTCTCTTAACATTGAACCAGTGGACTAATTTTGAGAACGCGCTATTTAAATCGTCAGTAACCTGCTGCTGACGTTTAGGTTTAAAAAAAAGTGAAGTGTCATCTGCAAACAACACTATATCATGATTATCCTTTATGAGGTACGGCAAGTCATTAATATAAATAAGAAACAAGAAAGGACCAAGAATTGAGCCCTGTGGGTCTCCCATTGTTACTATAGATACGGAAGATCTTTTTCCATTAACATCAGCGCTCTGAATCCTCTTACTCAAGTATGAATTAAGAAGATCCAGAGCAGCGTTCCGGATCCCGTAGTGAAGTTATAAACAGCTATAGCCGATCATGAATCCGATGTAAGAAGTTCTTACCTTTTATTATAATATGTTTTTGCTCTTGACTGCCACATAATACCTACCTACGATATTAAGACGACTTAAGGTTCCCACAGGCGCAACACAACATAGTATCTATAAAAACTTCATGGAAATTTTCTACCAAAATTGCGTCGTACCGTCGCGACGAGCTTGTCTGTGGGAGCCTTAAGTCTAGAACCGCGTATGTATTCTGTGTCAGTCGTAACGACGAATCAGGCTAGCTACCTTCTGTTAAATATGCACATACAGAACCTGATAAACAAAAAAAAAACACTTGCAGACACATTGACAACGACTTCACATAATACAACCTTTAACCCTTCGAATACTGGAACGTGGATCCACGCGAGACACAATAGCTTTTTAATCGTTTCTATAATTACTGCATTCAATCGATTAAATCATGAGAAAACTCTAAACACTCCAACATAATATTCAAAAACTACATTAAAGTTCAAAAAAATCTCAATCCGTCATATTAAAATCCACTTGAAACTTTAAATCTACAAGATTTAATGCGCCATAACACTCGGCTTCAAGAAGACTAGATAAATATCAGAGCGAAAATTTTTTCGTACATACTTCTACTTATGTCTAGGTTCGATATTGACGGTGCAATAAAAATATTAGACGTACACACTGTACGGAACCTAGGATGTGGGACCTTACTACGGGAACCTCCATATTTTTGTCACTTGGGTATTAAATAGGTAGTCAAATAAAATGAGAGTTTTCTGCAGTGCGATTCTGTAACCATCTCACCGTGAAGAAACTTAGGTGAAGTGAGCGTGGAGTGAGCTGTCATTCCAAATAATGCTAAGGCATTGACACTATTGACAGCTCACTTCACCAAACTTTTCACGGTGAGATTTTTACAGAATCGATCGGCTGGTCCCATACTTTTTCTTTTTTTCCTTTTCTTAACTCAGCCTATATACATATTTTAAGTTTTGCTTTAGTACCTAGAGATAAATATAAACATTTTTTTTTTTTCAAAATCTACGTAAACACCCTATCAAAATATCGATCAGCGCTAAAGCAAAAGCATTGTGCAGTGGTGGCCCAGTGGTAAAGGCCGCGACTTACTAGTTGTAGGTCGTAGGTTCGAACCCAAGCATGCACTTTACTTTGAGTAAATTTATTCATCACCACTGCTCTCAAAACGGTTAAGGGAAATATGGTGGGGAAACCGGCACGTCCTATAACCAAAAATTCGAAGACATGTGACATCTTCCCACCCGCACTGGACCAACATGATGGATTACGGCCCACTCTCTCCCTGAGACGAGGCCTGTGACCCAGCAGTCGACGTTTAAGGCTGATTATGCTGAAGAAAAAGCCATATCTAATTTATAACATTATATTTTGTTTCTAAGAGTATATATCCTTATTCACAAAACCTTGGACTTCCAGGATCCCATGGCTGTTGAGGAGAAAACTCGCCTCCAGTCTTGTATAATGGTGGCGAGCTTGCTCCATTCACATAAAATAACAAAGACCATGAAATAAGCCACGAAAATATCTAAATCGTTTCTAGTTTAGTTCGACATGTGAGTTTGGAACCCATAGTAGAGTCTCGAAACAAACATTAAGATGGTTCTCTATAACAAATCACCTGGACGGTGATTTTCACCTGTGTACAGTAAATAGGTATCTTAGACGGATATCCACAGTGTGTGCAAAATTTATTATTTTATAGTTTGAGTACATACTTTAAAATATTATATTTCATCTGAAGAAAGCTCAAACATGACATAGAAGAAGATGACAGAGTCGATTCTGAGTAATATATAATTTTCAAGTTAAAGAAACTCAAGAAATTCAGTTTATTTAATTTCTAACTATACCCTGTCCATAAGGTAAACCGTTTTTTGACAGCTGTCTTAGAACGTACATAATCCAGATTACGTAAAAGTTAACTTTAAAATGCGTAATAAAATAAATATATAAACTGCCTTATCTTATTGAATTATCTTATTTATGGCTTCGTACAGACATTATAATACCGTACGTGTATCAATCAATGTATTGTGTGTTGCTGCAATCACTAGTTCCATCCGTCAAAAAACGGTTTACTTAATGAACAGGGTATAATTCGATTATCTAAAGATGCAGCCTTGGCTTTCACTTATAGCAGAAAACATTAAAGGTAAATCCTAAATCCACAATTTTCAAAAATTCAAAAGAAAGCACACTATTTAAAATTCGTCAAGAATAGTTCTCCAACAAGTGAACGACCTTTTTTCTACATCTAAAAACAGCTGACTCTCAGTACCTATTCTTTTGTCCCCACTCTAGAACAAGCCTGCCTTTTCTGAGGCCAGGCCGTTGCCCGTCTGCCTCATATAATAGAGATGTACCTACAGTTTTGTATGGAATACCTAGGACCAACCGCTTTATACCGACCCCTTAGCATTCCAGCCAGTCTTTAGTCTAGACTATATGAAGGTTTTATATTAGACTTTGATTAGAAGACGCAAATTAGTTTTAATTTTAATGGGAGTTCTTTGTTTGAGTTTATTATGTGAGGTTTTAATATAATAACCGACTATAACATCGCTGGTTGGAAATTTATCGATTTTCCAACTACCGAATATCTACTAACTACCGAAACTAGCGTACATGTGTGATAAAATTTTCGTAGTTTTTGTAACATCATGTTTAAATAGTTTCTTTAATTAATAAAGAAACTAAGTTAAAAAGACATATATGATAAATATGTAATATTGTACAATAGTGTCTGCATCCGGTAAGACTGGAAGCTGACCCCAACTTGGTTCGGAAAAAGGTCAGGCAGATACTGACTGTATATAGGTAGTGTCTGAATACCAAAAATAAATGCCCAAAAAGTAATGAATGTCTTGAATAATGAATGAGTGCCTCTTATGAAATTCAAGTAAAATTTTATTTGAGTTTTCTCAGGTTAATTCAAAACACACCTTATTCACAAGCGGTTACAATATTTTTTACATTAATTAAAAAACGCTTTTTTTTCAGTACCTGTTTACTATTAGTGTAAATTTAAAACCGTACGTTTATCGAGAACCACTAGTACCTCAACTGTCACAAATGACATGCCCCGCTCCTGACAGTGTAAACTGAACCCACTTCACATCGCCCGCCGCCGCTCAGTCGCTCACATTTGAAATGTCATGTTTAATTAAATGCTTATGAAAGGGGGTGAGTTACAGGTACCACAACATGTTTTCGTTAAATAAATAAATGTGGTATTCTATTTTAGGTACAAACACAAGTTGTACAGACGCCAGCACATCAAGCTACTACAATCTGTCAGATTTCTTTAATAGATTTTCAACTTTATCGCCAAAGTATTAAGGTTCAAGGTTGATTGGGAAAATTTGACAGTTTCGGGTAGCTTGACCTGCTGGCGTCTGTACCTAAAATAGAATACCACATTTATTGATGACGATGATTAAGTAAACTTCAAGTTATTCATTAAAAACTTTAGTTACGTTAGTCATTAACAACAACAATACAGTTGATTGACGAGACTATATTATTATTTATTTTTGTATTATTATGTTTTCGTTAATTAAATATGTAAATTTATGTGGTGTTCTATTTTAGGTAGCTGTGTAATAACAATGATTATGTGAACTTCAAGTTATTCATTAACAACTTTAGTTACGTTAGTCATTAAGAACAACAATACAATTGATTGACGAGACTATATCATTATTTATTTTTGTATTATTGATACGATTGGATTGACAATCGATTGTTTGTGTATGTTTTCTATAAAATTCCACAAGACACTATCTCCATTCCATTATGATATAGAAAAAAATCAATGCTTATTTATACACTATACGAGTACAGTCAACAGCAAAAGTAGATGATCAAAATCAGAAATTCAATACTAATGAACGGAGTTCGCAGCTATATGGCAGCTGTACTAGTAGTAAATGTTTGGTATAATTTACAATCACATACTTTTGAATCACTTCGACGCCACACAGTTCTGACGCGAACTCCGTTCACTAGTATTGAATTTCTGATTTTGATCATCTACTTTTGCTGTTGACTGTACAAGCGATGAAAAGTATATTCTTTGGTATCTATGAAAATATTATTATTGAGGAACTGACTAATCAAATCACACTACATTCTATATTAAATAATTAATTACTTCTCCAATACATGGATTTTTATTTTCCTTAACTTTGAAATAACTTTTGACTTCTTGCAGCTCGTAAAAGCTTAATTCCTTGACAAATTACACACACCTTCCATCGATCACCGACGCATCTATTCTTATTCAGATTCGAGAACAAATAGTACCACAGTATCAAGTGACGCAGGATGATACTCTGTCGTCAACTTGACGCGAGTGATCTTGAATTCAGTGTGACTATCACTGACTCCACTTGACATCTCTTACGCATGTCATACGATACCTCCGTTTGATTAACAGCCGGTATCAAACACTTGTCTATGTATTGTGGTGTGAAGAAAGGTTGTATTGGGCTATGAAAGTGATCGAAATAATGTGAAGTGCTTTGGTTTTTAAGATTAAAAATTAAAAATGTGGGATGTGAAAGTTTTTCGATGTGTTTACAATTTTTTTTAATGTCTCTTGTCTATCTAAAAAGCATCTGCTTCATAAAAGTTTCTGATCGTTTAATTTTTATAATGAGAGTATGCAGGGATTTAGTCCGCTTATTAATACCTACTTAAAAAAAAAAACAATTATATTCTTGAAACTGTGAAGATTACCTCAATATTCAGCCTCTGCTTATACAGGGTGGCAGGGACATAGACGCGCAACCTTACCATGGATTCAGTACATGATTCGGAACACCCTGTGATGAAATTTATCGTCGGTTATTAAAAAAATAATTACCAGTTCCATACATTTTGACCGCGTAGTTTTCTATAAAACAGCTAATAACCGACGAATAATCTAGTGGGTCCAGAATCATGTGCTGAATTCATGGTTACAGTTTATGTATCGATCAATCGATGTCCCTGCCACTCTATACTTGTACCTACCGACCTAACAAAACATCGAGAATAGAGATGGGCCCACTATGACTTTGGCCGACTAGCCGACTAGTCGGCCAAGCCGATCATGCTTTCGGTTGAGTTCGGGTGACATCGGCAATAATAATAGTATAGCTGTAGAGATTCTTCTTTTTTGTTAGAGCTTTATGAGCTGGACTCCTTTCATAAATATTGGTCCTTGGCAGCTCTGGACAGAGTGAGGTGGAAGGAGAGTTGGAAGGCTTTTGCCCAGCAGTGGGACATGAACGGCTAATAAAAAAAAAAAATACTTTATTTAATTCCTTTGGGCGCATTATGTATAATTCGCAAAATGTCCAATTAATTAATGGACCGAACGAAGGATTCCTATTCCTATCCTAATTTCCTATACTATTCTAGATTGCACTGAAACTAAACTGTAAAACTGATTCTATAATAAAAATCGGCTTTCCCGACTAGTCGGTAAAAAAAAATACGTTTAACTTAAATCAAGATCGTGCAACTAAGTAATACATCTTACATTGTTACCTTCGAAATAGAACGTTTCCTACAAAGTCGAACTTACAAAACGATCTCATTACTGTGGCAACATAATGCCAGAAAACTGCCAGGCAAGTGGCAGAGTGTGCCAAACTGGCAAGTGATGGATCGGCCAGTTTTACCGGCAGTGTAATGAGTGAGATCGCGGCTTTATCTGCTGGCTTGATGTTTGATGGATGCCTGCCCATCGGTAGGTAGGGGGAGATAATGTTACGGGGAATATGGGCCGTCACGCCTTCGATCCATAGCGGGGTGGGCAGGGTGCTTTTTGCAAATTTTTGGGTTGTGTGATTGGCACAACCGATATTATATTAATAAATTTTTACAATGATAAGGCTAAATAATAACAGCCGCATGTCGATCGAAGGTTAAGCTACGCTTGCCGCGGTCGGTTCGTGTACAGATGACTATCCATTACATATCAATACCCATCCGTGCCTCGGAAAGCACGTTAAGCCGTTGGTCCCGGCTGTCATTCGTAGATCTTTGACAGTTGTTACGGGTAGTCAGAAGCCCGAAAAGTCTGACAACCAATCAAGGGGTAGTAGGAGGGCAAGGAGTATCGTGTTACCCAGTAACTGTGGGTTGTGGGGGTCAGATAGGCAGTCGCTCCATGTAAAATACTGGTATTCAGCTGCATCCAGTTAGACTGGAAGCTGACCTCAACATAGTTGGGAAAAGGCTAGGCTTGATCCTCTTTATCTATCTATTGGGCTTTAGAAATAAAATGAATAGTAAGTAAACTAATCATGCACGCTATAATAATTTTTCAGTTACAGTAATATTTCATATAATTGTTGTTATTATAGAGCGGTCAACAGAGACTCGTTTTAAGTTTTCAGGCTGAAATGGAAGGCCATAAAAAAAGATAAATTATTTATTATGCACAAATAACCTAACGGTGCCTAAAAACACTATCAATCACAATTTGAATCATTTTGAAGGATATTGCTAATCCATTGCTTTATATGTTCGAAAAATTTGTCTGCTCAACAACGTAAATAGCGCAATGAATGTTTTTGAACTGTCAAAATGAAAGTCATTGCTACTAATACTGGGTTACACAATTACCCCGCTGGACAGTTAACCCGGGGAGCCATGAAGGTTTAGTTTATAAAACTCGATTTAGACTGTCTTATCTTTTTTCAATCTTAAGATTTTTGGAACCCTCGTTACCCCAAGGGAGACATTGAAACTAGACTAAACAAAGCACCAATATTTATTCAAAGGACTAAAAAAAGTGCGTCAACACATGTTCGTAAACATACGTAAGTACAGTCGAACAAACCATTTGGTATACACGCAAAAATGTTCATCTTGTCAATATTCTCGAAGCAAGTTAGCTCCCTATATTTTAACTAGCCTACCAACTAAATAACTATATTACCGCGGTTTCACCCGCATACGTTTCGATCCCGTGGAAATATCAGGATAAAAGGTATCCTATGTGTTAATCCTGGATATAAACCATCTGTGTGCCAAATTTCATCCAAAGCCGTTCAGTAGTTTTTGCGTGAAAGAGTAACAAACATCCATCCATCCATCCATACAAACTTTCACGTTTATAATATTATAGTAGGATAGCTTGTTTGACTGTACACATAAATAAATAAATGATAATATGTAACAGTGCGGGGGTCCCACGGTGATGACTATTTTCGTTGCGTGCTTTTCGTTCACAGCTGGTGAACTAATTGCGTTGGGTTCATTCATAAAGTTTTGTTTATTAGAAGTGGTGTGGTGCTTGTACACAATGGGCCATTGCATGACGATGTATATCACCGTCTCTTGATTTTTGTACTACATCTTTAGCTGGCTGATTAGCCATTCTTTCTGAAGCGGTTGATTTTATTTTCTTCCCATTTTTATTAGATTTCAAAATATTAATACATCTGTGAACGGTGTTTTATTGCGTTCAATCAGTACTAATGTTTGTTTTTCTTTGTTCACAGGTACTTAATAAACGACAAATAATAAACCAGTGTAGTCTACGCCAACAATTATCTACTCCTACTAACAAGTAAGTCTTACCTAGCCGGCGCGATACCTTAATAATAAGTAACGTGAAAGCCGAGAAAGATAAACAAATCAAGTATGTTGACTTGGCTCACGAGGTTGTCGAGATGTGGCATGTGGACTCAGCAATCATTATGCCGACAGTCGTGACAGCCAATGGGTTAATAGCCAAGAGCCTCGACCAACACCTGAGGAGGCTCTCGTTGGGCAGCTTGATTCAGAAAGCGGTACTTCTGGACACGGCTCGCATTGTCAGGAGGTTCCTCTCTCTGGAGCCCTTGGATCCTGTGCCCAATACGATATTTTTAAATGTTTTTATATTCTATTCTAATATTTAAAAATATAATTATATATGAATTTATATTGAAATAAAGGAAATAATAAGCATTAAAGTAGGATATTGCAAAGAACAGCAAAGTTGCTAAAAGAAAATTCTTGCTAATCTTTCTCTCTTTATTTCCCACACAAAAGACGAAGCCCTTTTTCTAATACTAAGATAAACAACACATACTTTCGTTTAGCACTTTGACATTTCCAATTCTATTGAGTTTAGAATTCCTGAGACGGAACTAAGCAATATTTAATAGACTTCGGAGAGAAGACTAAGTGCTTAGGTACTGAATTTAATTTGGTTTTGAACTGCGACTGCATTTTATATTCTACATTGTTTATGAATGTGGAGTTTGTAACAGCTGCAGGTTTGAGAATTGGAATATAATTTTTGTATTTATATAAAACGCATTTTATACAAGGTGGAGATGACAACGACCAAACTTTGCGTGCGTTTGCGATTTAGTTGCCAATCATATAAACAAATATTAGTTTTTGGAAAAATAACTTTAATTCCTACACAATAAAGTTCAGTTTACGTTACAAGTTCAAACATTTTTATAACTTTTTCAATAGTACTAGTCACTCTGAAATCAACTTAATTACTACTAAGATAAAGTTGATATTTGGTTAACTTGAAATAACATCCAATTGGAAACATAAATTTGAATAGGCCTTACGTACTTATATCTAATGGCGTTCTCAGTCTGTATATAAAAATTCAATCAAATACTTATATCCAATAGTTTAGTCATCATAGCTAGTCAATGATTGGCAAAACCCATATTCGGCTCATCACTACTATTTAGTTTGTTATTTGCAATGATCAAATATTTTTAATTTCAATGTTAGGATTTCTTCGATAGTTCCTAAATACACCTATGCATCAGTATTGCCAGTGTTTTTATTTATTGACGTATTGTCGCCTCCACTTTGTGTATACCTACAGGGTGGCAGGGACATCGATGCGCAAACTGTAACCATGGATTCAGCACATGAGCTTAGACCCCATTGCGTCGAAATTTTACGTCGGTTATTAAAAAAAATATTGCTGTTCCATACATTTTTACCGCGTAGGTATTGCACTTTTCTATGAAACAGAAGATTTTTTTTTGATAACCGACGAAAAATTTCGACGCTATGGGGTCTAAACTCATGTGCTGAATCCATGGTTACAGTTTGCGCGTCGATGTCCCTGCCACCCTGTATGTCAAAAAGTCTGTTATCGAACAGACGAGTAATGATTTACTGGAAATATTATTTCCTACACCCACATTTCGTCATGTTGTCAGTCATGTTTAAGTTCTATGTAATAGGGTGCGAGCCTATTGCCATCAATCGGGCACAAATCTAAACTCCTGCTACCCCTTCGGGGCATAAATGCGTAATGTTATTTTATACTATTTCCTAACTCCAATGCGAACTTACTAGCCAGCCACCCGGCTCTTCGTGCAACAAAAAAGGACGAAGCAATAGAGTGAAAAAAAGCAAGCAAAATCACAGGCAAAAAGCTAGCATTTTTCCCAAAATGGCGGCTGCGAGTAACCCCAAAATAGTTGTATCACCACATTGTCTTGTTGAAATAAAACGGAGCTGAAATAAAATTTTCAGGATTTATGACAGCATATTTCACATTTATTATGTACCAGGTACCTAGTAGCATTTTATTTTTATTTTCGCAAGGTTTCGAGCCCTTTTTCATCGTTATTTATTTTATTTTATTTTTTATTTTTATGGACCTTAGTCTAGTCTGTAAAATTTGGTGGTTATCTATGATAATAAAATGCATTTGGTTGCTCTTTTATAACCACTCCACCATTTGTGTGTGTGTGTGTGTGACTGTTATGTATCAGTGTATGTATGACTGTGGGTGTGTGTGAGTGCGTGGAAATCCTTATTATACGCGTAATGATTATTAAATCGGCATTCTACACTCTGACATTATTTCTTCATTTTCCTCACACGGATTCGCTTCATCAAAAACTCATTACCGTTCTGTTATCCCTGTTAAAAATGATTATATAAAAGCTAAGACGATAGGGTCTTGTTAGTAAACAAATACCAACATTCCCATACTAAACAGCTGCTTACCATATCTCCCTCTCTTTCCCTCCCCCCATAGTTTCCTCCTCACCAAAATAGCTGAAATATAGGGCTATTAACTAAATTCAATATTTAACGTAACACTAAAAAGTGTTATCCTTTCGATTATTTAGTGCACCATTCTATTATGTTATCGCAAAACCGTAATAATTTACCCCTCTTAGGGACAACAAAGAGCCCAAATAAGTTTGGCCCTCTCTTTGAGAGTGAGCGAGAGTTCCCTTCGTCCTACAGTCCGGTTCAGTGTGGGGTCGGATCCCGGAGAGAAAGGACGCGTATTCGGTCGGTGTTGCTGGCAAAGCGCTGGATGGATCGCGAACAGACATAACCGAATGATTTTGAAGTGCGAAGTGACCTTGTAAAAACGTTAGTTTACAAACATTTATGTGTTTTGATCGATTATTTCTGCGCTGGCGAGTGGTCGGTCGTGTCTCCGTGCCTCACGTGTTTCCCTTATCAAGTCGCGTGTGCTTTTCAAACGAAAAGAACCGATAAGGAGTCAAAAATTATTTTATATCAATTTTTCAAGGTGATTCTTTCATTTGGTTTTTTGTTTTCTTCTGTATCTAAACTAAAATCATATTTTGTACTTACATAAAATTCTCATTTTATTTATATTATTTTTTACCTTTGTCATTATGATTTTTCTTTGTAAATAGATTTACATTTATTTTATTGATATCACTGTTAGTACCACCGACATTGATCAGACACCCACATCACGCAATTAAATAGTCCCACTTGAGCAGCAAACGATAATTAATTTGATTATAAAGCAATAAATTAAAAGGTTTTATCGTTTCAATTAAAACCAGTACCTAAGTAATTTGCTAATGTACATACTAGCTGCAAGTATTTAACGAAAAACTTGTTTTTAACACCTAAGACGGTTAACAAAAATTTTCAAAAGCGTACCATCGCATAAACAACCAAATTACGTAAGTAGTAAATACTGTTTTTAATATAAAAACACGAAATTGCTTTGAATCAAGCAATATCATATTTTTTTCAAAAACAATTTGATATAGGTACACAGGCAGGGTATAGCTATTACATACTTTTTATGTCTTGCAATAAAGCCCTGAAAATAAAAGAAAACCCATCCTGAATAACTGACCAATTTATCTTATGTAACATTCTCGTATGTAACAGTAACTGGCAGAAAGTCATTCATCACAATGCTGCCAAACAGTCTGCTTATTTCATTCACAAGATGAATCAGTATTTAGAACACTTACAGCAGTCAAGCCAACCAATTTCGCACAAAATTCTAAAGCATTTAGCAGATATTCATTCACCCTAGCACTGCCAAATAGTCCATTTATGTAATACAATATTTGGTAGAACATGTTACCAATTTATCAAATAACCGTACAGGCTACCTACACAAAAATAACCCGTTTAAAAGGCAATAATGACTCTGGATAATAATAATGATAATAATTCTGAACTAAAACTAAAATCACTCTAAAATTCAAAAGGTTTGACAGAAACTCATTCATGCCAATTATAAACAGATTACTTAATATAATTCACAGAATCAAACTGATCTTAACAACATCGAAAAAAAATATCTCTCGAAATATTCAGCAGTTTTAACAGTAATCCAATAACTACCAAACAACGAGTGAAATTAATCTATTCAGAACGCCTAAACAACACTAAACTAAAAACTAAAATCACTCAAAAACTAAGAACGTAAAGCCAAACTCTTTCATCTCACTGCCGAAAATTCCACTTAGTTATGACAATAATTTATAGAACAAAACAGCTTCTAAATAAATTCAAACAAAATCACTCAAACATTGAAAATATTTGGCAGTTCTATCTGTCAGCCAACCGCTACCAAACAATCAACTAACTTAGTAAACGAATCAGTTTAAAACTCAAAACTAAAATCACTATAAAACTAGAAACTCATTCATCTCACTACCAGGGTATCGTTCACAAAACTAATCCTTATTAGAACGACCATCGATAGGTAACTGCCGAACAATTAACTAAACAAAACTGCTTAGAACAACACTAAATTTAAAACTAAAATCACTCTACACTAAAAACGTTTTAGCCCAAACTCATTCATCTCCATGCCAGCGTATCGTTCACAAAACGAATCTATATTAGAACGGCTATCTGTAGCCGAGGGCCCAACCCTTCGTTTGCCGTATTTAAAACTACGCTAACTCGTATATCGATCCATTTATTGTGGTTTGCTATGCACTTGGCCACATGTCTGCTAATGATGCTTTTGGGTTGTACGAAATTATTATTGGAGGTGAAGTATAGATGGTGTATAGAGGTTCTGAGGAAGAAATTTGGGAAACGTATATAATGATTGAATTTGCAGCTTTTGATTCCTTTTTATAACATGAATCCTTGGCTTAAACACTACTGATTATAGTAGACGAACTCCTACCCACAAAATAAGAGCTAAAACTGTAAATGTTGAAGTAAAATCTATGCAATGTTCAATATGAATCAAACATTCCCAGCTTAATTCAATAAATAATCTTGGTACATGGCAAAACGGGAGTATTAAGTAACTTAAAAAATAATCTTCAAAGCGAAAGACACATGAACCAATAACCACGATCCTTTCTACCATAACGCCACATGTCAGAAACATGAACCGATGAAAACAAGAAATAAACAATAATATAAACATTACCATCCACATTTGGTAAATCTAAAACAAGCTAAGTTTATCGATTGCTAACTCAAATGCAGGTCGGTGCATGATGACTCACTGGTTTTACTGCCTACCCCACGGGCCACGGCATAATGAGGGGAAACGCGGCCTATTCGGACATGTGCTCTAGATTGCTGATTATAATCTTTTCAATTTTTCACCGTTTGGGGTGTAAAATGTGGAAATTGATGAATTTAAAGTTGACCACAGAATTGTAATTTTTAAATTACAGTTTATAATGGGAATTTGAATGGCACTACAAAAATATAATTAAAGACTATAGTAGGATTGGGATAAGTCAAGAGAATGATGATGATACAAAACTAACTTTAAAAATATAACAAAAAGATTTTAAGTTATTATAATATCTAGATAATTGATATGAGGCAAATTGAAAAATCAGTATTAAAATTAAAAAAATAAACGTAAAAACATTCCTCATTTAAAGCAAGTCTGACCAAATAAATACGAAAACCGGAATCTCATTCACAAAACACAGTTAAATTGCGAAGTGAGAGTATGGCCATTGATACTTTGATTCATACTGGCTCGCCCACACACACGTGGGCTTGAATGAACGAGACCTGCCCTTTTTAGGGCGATGTCGTAAGCACTGATAAGGCATTGACACATCTTTACTCTGGTTCCATGATGTGGTAATTTTGACAGATTTATGAATGTTGATGTTGGTAGTAATGAGATTCTTAGTGTGTATATTGGTACTGCTATGTTACTGGGGAAAAGAATTATTCGAAAATGATGTGGTGGTTAGGTATGTTATGACGGCTCAAATAAAGAAGTATAATGATTTTTTTTATTCTGAAAAATAACTGTTTGGTTATAGAATAAAAAGAAAATTAGGGATATTTATTGATATGTATTTTTTTTTACTTTTATCCACTTCTCAATTAATTACTTTAACTATCTTACGTTTGTCAAGTTTGGTTGAATTAAAACAGTTTTGACTTTTCATTGTTCTTGCTTTTCCGAATAAAAACATTAAAAACAAAATTTTCGTTTCAGCTCCCCCGTGAACTGACTGTACCAAAGTGGCTTTTACTAACAATTAATTATATAAACTGTGTTCAAAATATAATAAGACTATAGTGATAGTGATTGTCCAAGACATTTTGTGTCCTAAACTGTGCCAAATATTTCGTTAAAATTATACAACAAACTGAGAATTTAGACTCTATGTGTACGAGAATAAGGTTCGAGTTTAATTAGAGGTTGTTGGGGAGGACCGGCATTAATGGCTACGAATGGGCACCAATTTATCTAAATTGAACAAGACCAGAGTCTCCGGTGTCAATCATGTTAGTATATTTTGGCATTTTTAATTATACATTTTATGCTTTTCGACGGTTTTCTTTTGCTTTTGTCTTGTGTTTTATTGCGTGGCCGTTTTATGGTACTTTGGAATAATATGCGTAGGTAGACACATCTTGTTTTAAATTTCTGTAACGTTTAACGTTTGTATTTTGATATTTTTGTCTTAGGCACATTCTTAAAGCATGGAAATTTTTTTATACTTCGTTGGTTCTGCGAAAAGGGCAGTAACTATAGAAAAATAAACGCTTGTTGTCGTACTCTGATTTCAGAGATGAAATTCTCGTAATTCAAGAACGTTCAGTTCAGTCTGATCTCGGTCTCAATCTTAACTTTTCTTAAAAATGTAGGAAAATTAGAAGTATTTTTAACAAAATACTTCTAATTTTCCTACTTTCCTTTTTAACAAAATACTTCTAATTTTCCTACATTTTTGACAAGTTTTTAACATTGATTGTCGCTGAGATGAGATTGTGACTAGATTTTGAACGTTTTACAGGAATTGGCCTTCTGAGCTAAACCAATACATACGAGTAACGTCAAACCAAACATAAAATATGATACGTCTACAGAATGATGTATGATACATCTACAGGTGAACTATGATACATCTACAGGATGATATATGATACATCTACAGAATGAAGTTTCCAAAATATTTTTACGTACGACAATTATCATCAAAACAACTTTAGCCCAATAATCCAGGGCGCGGTATAAATCCATTTTATTGCACACATTTCCGCCTCGCTGATACATATACCATTAAAAAGAGAGTTATATGTGGCGGCATAGCTTGTAAATCAGTGTTATTTGTCGAAGGAAACATTTTTTTCGCCTCCCAAGATGATGTATGCTGAAGTTAGTGTCGCTGTGTTTCGGGTGCCCGTGAAAAGATTTAATTGGGCTGAGAGAAAGACTGCGTTCCTTGAAATTTAGGTCGGAAAAACTCGCTTACGTCGCGTTTTTAGAATATTTAATCCAGAATTACTTAGAACGCCCATTGTATCACACTATATAAAATTTCTAAACTTTTATCTGTAATTCATATGGTGTACATAATAAAAAGTATTCTATTCTACAAGTATTCTTGGTGAACGAATAGATTCAAATTGCATGGTAGACTTTTGGAAAAAAACAGTTTTCTATGAATAGCAAAATAATGATTGTGTTAGCAATATTTACTTCTTCACATGAATTATGTACATTATTCGGAAGTACGCTTTTGTTCAAATATCTATTTATTCATATAATAAAATAGTAACGAAGAATTTTTGTCGAATTTGGATGAAATTTGGCACACAGATAGTTTGTAATCTGAATTAACACATAGGGTACTTTTTTAATCCCAGTTCTACGATCCCACGATTTTCCGATATCCACGCGGGTGAAGCCTTGAGCAAAAGCTACATAGTATTTAAAAAAATATTGACAATATAGCATCTTAATTCAGTATTCAAAAGCAAGTAAACAGTGAATTTTCTTCAGTATCTTATAAACACTCGAGATGCTCATATAAAGTTGGAACTTTCAAGAGAAACTGCCGTCGCAGCCATCTTAAAATTGTTGTTCGTGTCTTTTGCAGTGTTGGAAATATTTTCTTATCGTGTTCATCTACTATCTATTTATTTGCTATTTTGTTCAAGGATATCAAAATATTTAAATATAGTGGAAATAGTATAAAGGAATATCTTTTGTTATTTAGGTAAGAAAATTAGTACCTATCTTTTGACTTTTCTCTTACGAGACTCTACTGTTCGTTGATAAGCGCATTACTTCAAAACGGCTGGGTTGATTTGGCTATGTTTTGTTTTTAAATGGTCGCAATAGTCCGAATTAAGTTTTTATGAATTATTTTTTTTATAATTCCCGGGACATTTTCGAATTCAGTATAAACTGAACGTCCTTTAATTTATAGGATTTTGAACACAAGACCATAATCTAATTTTTGGCAGGACAGACGTCTAATGGGTCAGCTGTAATTTAGAGAATAGAAAAAAACATGTTGAAGGTTTTTGTGTATAGTGAATAAAATTGACTACAAAATCCATATGCTATTACTTACAATCCATCAAATATGTTCCAAGTGTGTATAAAAACAATTTATTTCACAGACCTCTGCCCTATTGAACGAAACTGTAATAGCTATTGGTGCAGGCAGTTTTATCCATTTTATTCGTCTCGTGGCCATTACTGAGTGCCATAACTCAGTTGTCTGGCAACATTATTATGTGCCACGCTAATCGTGTTGCCAATGTTGCCATACTTAATGGCAAACATGGCGAAGACGCTTGAGTATTAAAGTTATTTATTGTGTGAATATGGGAATTATTTTTGTTTATGTATATCTGTGAATAACGTAACATTTTGTTAATTTTCTTTTTGTGGTCGTTCTGCGAGTAATGTGTCAGTTTTCTTTATGGCTACCAACTGTGTTGCCAATATTTAGTTCGTACTTATTTATTTATGAAGATATCGAACTTCCACTCTAAGACAGTTTTATGTTACAATAAAATAAAAACATTTCCACAGTTTACGTAAATATGTATGTGTTATTATTATGTATGTATGTATATTTCTATACAGGGTGGCAGGGACATCGCCGTGCAAACTGTAACCATGGATTCAGCACATGAGTTTAGACCCCACAGCGTCGAAATTTTTTGTCGGTTATCAAAACAAAATCTTCTGTTTCATAGAAAAGTGCCATACCTACGCGGTCAAAATGTATGGAACAACAATATTTTTTTTAATAACCCACGAATTATTTCGACGTTATGGGGTCTAAACTCATGTGCTGAAACCATGGTTACAGTTTGCGCGTCGATGTCCCTACCACCCTGTATACTTCGTGAATCGCTTATTTTCGAAGAAACACAAACTAGCACTGTAGTTAGAAGAACAAAATAATATCTTAAAACGCGCCCGCGTGGTGGATTACGGCCCATTCTCTCTCACAAAGACGGCCTGTATTCCAGCACTGGGAACATTATAGGCTGAATACGCTAAATGATAGATGACACATTTACCAAAAAAAAAAAAAACTCACTGCTGACTCATTTCCCCTTTTCACTCTCCTAACAATATTATTTCCTAACGCACAACCTATCCCAATCATTCATCATCGGGGCAGCAATTTGTGAAATTGTTTGCGTCACCGGCATCAGATGTGATGTGATATGATAATACATCACGATCGCGATCGTGACGTCATCGTGCGTCAATCACGCGCGTGTCGGTGACGATTTTGAAGATAAGCGGATTAAAAAACGATTATAGTATCGTGTCGGCGTTGAGCTTTTAAAAATATTGAAATTGGAAAATATTCCTTTTGTTATGGATGGTTTTTTTTTGCAAGTATCAAAGGGGTGCGATGTTTTGGCATACTTTTATTGCAATTAACCAATTAAGCTTACTTTTAATGTTTTGGTTCTGGAGTACCGGAAGACGCAGCGTTGGAAGGCCACAAGGTGAATCGATGATCTTGTGATGGCCGCAGGAATCCGCTGATTGAGGGAGCACAAAACCGGTCGAAGTGGCGGGGCTTGAGCGGAGGCCTATGTACATCAGTGGACGTTTTTCGGCAAAAATGATGATAATATTTTATACTTACAATCGGGTGCATCATACTGTACCCATAATGGGAACCCCAGTTGGGAATTTTCGTAGTTATTCGTCGACAAACATAAAACGATTTTCTTACTATCTATCAATAAGGTAAATCAGAAATAATCAGTGGAGCATATATCAATAGAAACATCGTTTAAATCACTTTGGTAACCAAAGCATCTGCTCAAGCACAAAACTAAATTTATTGCCAGATCAGAAATAGATCAAACGGGGTCAAAATCGCAGTTACAGCAACAAAACAAAGATAAAACTCATAAATTCATAAAACAAAGAAAAACTTAAGAGATACAGTTACGAAGTTTGTTTACTACCAACATAAACAAGATAAAAAGCATGGCGCCGGGCAGTCGACCAATCGGATTGAGTCGCGACGACTTCCGTTACGTGCGCGGGAAAATTCAATATCCGGCTAGATATTCGATCAGTCGATGTGGGTCTGGATTACCCCAGTCTCCCCGGACGAAGGCGGTTTTTAAAAGTCCGGTTTCGTTAGGGAGGAAGGGATGGGTTTTTGGCTGCTGTGATCAGGGTCCGTTTTATTTGCAGATGTTACGAATAATGTAATTTTTGAAAAGTCTCAAAGCAATCGAATCGTCTATAAGTAATGTTTCATTGAATATCTTTCCTTTGTGCGTGTATGAACGTAAACAAAGCAAAAAGAGTATGTACCTAAGGATCGTAGCAGCAGATGGCGTTTCGTAGTTTCTGTCTAACCCCCATGGGAAAAGGTCGTGAGTTTATGTACAGTCACGAGCAAAAGTATGTATACACTCGGCTTTATTCAAAAGCGATTTACTCCTTTATTTTTTAATGAAATTTTATGTTGTTACGAACATAGCATTTCCGAACCCATAGGTTTATGTAATGTGTCGTATTTCAACTTTGCATTCATTATTTCACGAAAAAATTGCAATTGAAAGTTGCCGAGTGTTGACATATTGGTGCTCGTGACTGTACATAGTAACTTTCCTTTGATTTCTGAAAGCTTTAGTATTCAAAACAGTTATGTTAGTCTCATATTTTTCTGCTTAACAACCACGACGAACATACGATTTTGACAGAAGAACTAATCGGAAACTTGACCAGTCTCTCATAAATCAAGGGTTAAATGCTTCTTTAATAAAACTCAACTAAAACCAAACTCCTCCTAAACTTAGTCTACTTAATAGCAACAATCCTTAACAAACTCCAATAAGTTAATGAAAGCTTCATTTAATTAAATCCACTTAAAACATGACGTCAATCATTGACTTAGACAATTGGAAGTCAATTGCTATACTTATCCTGACAAAGCTAATACTTACTTTAATAGGCGGTAACTACCTTACCAAATATAGCAGCTTGTCTTCAACAATAGACATTAGGTTACGTAATTATGGACTGACGGAATAAATAAACAGTTCTGGCAGAAAATCAATAGCATCAGTATAACTCGTTTTGTAATGTTTAGTGAATTCACTACAAGAACAACTGACTTTTCACAGTTTTCAGACTTTTCACTATTGTCTCAATTCTGGGAACATCCGGTTCAAATAGCTAGTCACTGTTGGTCCGAAAAACCGGATGCAAACTATTAATTACCTACTTACATCGAAAAGTTTGACCTTAATATTATGATTTTCTACATAATCATATCTCTTATCAAAATCAAAATATTTTATTTCACATAAACCTGCATGGTTTGAATCGGCAGAAGCGAGGTGCACGGTTCCTATTGGTCGTTACCTATGGAGAAGAGCCTACAAGAAAAAATAAAATAATTGGCTTTTACAAAGTTTTCAAATTACAGTGTTAATAGGTATGGGAGGATAGTGTAAGCCTGTTAACAAGTACCAGGTACTTCATAAAATAGAAAATGATCTACAAATCTACAGTCTACTAATAGTCTTAGAAATATGAAAGTCATTTTTATTACTTTTCGGTTCTAGCGCCTTACAAAACGCTCTCAGATCCACTCTTATCCCTAAACCACAACACAAATAACGAAGAAACTTAAAAAAATACCCCGTAAAAGAGTGTGAAACATCTGTAAACTAATGTACAGTGGATAGCTGAAAGTTTCAGGAATTTATTTTGAACGTAACTTGATCCACGTTGCGACGCGCGGCCATTACGTGCCGCGTCCAGCTGTTTCATTAAAAAAGAGGATTTCTTGCTTGATTCTGTTTGTGGGGAATCATTTGAATAATTTCTTGTTTGTTACTATGTATTTTATTTTACGGTATTTAACGCAGTTATCGTTTTTCATAGAGTAATGAAAGATTAAATTGTGTCTTACGTAGAATTAATTGATTGCAAATGAACTAATTTAGTTTCAGGATGTCACAGTTTATCATTAGATACTAGCAACAGCTGGCTCTTTTCACCTGTAAAATATATATTACGAAATTATGTAATGCTTTAAGCTCCTAGTTATTATACCTTTTGTCTGACTATGTTTTGCCATCTGCACCCTAATTGCGTAACACGCTATCAACCATAATCTGAATCATTTTGAAGGATATTGCTAATCCATTGCTTTATACGTTCGAAAAATTTGCCTGCTCAACAATGTAAATAACGCAATGAATATTGTTGAACTGTCAAAATGAAAGCCATTTCTACTTATAGTGTGTTACGCAATTACTCCGCTGTACTTATTCTTATGTCAAAATTAACAATAATATGAATTATATTAGTGTTTGCTACAATATTAGCTGTAGTGTAGGGTATAGCTATTCTGTTAGATGTCTGCCTCAGTAATCACCAATACACATATTCACCCTAGTAACCAATACCTCTATTGTTGCCAACTCCAAACACAACCAACCTACATGCGCATTGTAGTCAAACTGCCAACCCTAGCACATGCACGTATCGTATGCCGCATTTAATTGGTAATTGAAAACGGCCGCGGCGAGATCAAAGCGCCGCGCGACCAATAAAATGTCAGGGCGCATCGCTGACATCACTGTCAGCTTAGGGCTGTCACTCGTAGCTTATTTCATTATCAGTAGTAAAGTTGGACAGCAAATTAGTAATTTATTTAATGGAACTTCAAACAATTCTCATTTTGCTTTCTTAAAAATATGATTGAACACTATTGTAATGAATGGGCCTCTTTTTGTGAACCTCTAATAATTACTATTTTGAGGTATTAAAAATACTAAATAGCCAAGTATCGGCGACCAACTAGGCGGTTAGAACTAGTAGGTTAGGTTAGAGGTAGTAGGTATACTACCTATCCTCTACTTGGTCGGGGTACTCTAGCTTAGTTACTGCGACCAACTATGAGGAAAGGCTAGAAATTTAAGAAGAGGCTCATTTATTTATTTAGGAGGATAAAAATATATACACTGCCTGGATAAACTTTTAATACTAATTAAACAAACAAACTATTCTAATAAAAATATAATATCCTAACTTAACTAAAACTGTTAACAATTAAAACATGGCGTCGCAAAGTCGTCGACTGATAATGTACCCAAGAGACTGGCGGCATTACCACGTTGTATGGCGATACTTAGCCTCCAGCCAAGGTAAAATCCAGCCCTTGGGTTCCCAGCCACGGGAAGTGTCAACTAGCCGTTTGGAGATTTCATTGAACATGGCTCATTTATTAAAAAAAAAGTGTATATCATTAGAAGCCCACAAAGTTTTAGGAGGTTCATTAATTTTAAAAAAGTGCTCATCATTTGACGGCCAATCAGTTTTTTAGAGCATCAGTTAAATATTTCCCGTAATTTAGTTATTGATTTTAGTCTAAACCAGCTCAGTTACTAGTATCCTGTTTAAGTTAGAGTTGAGTTTGTTTGGAGTGGTTTAGCTTTGAGCTTTAACCCGTACTTAGTACTTGTTGAGAGGATTTCGGAGTTTCAGATGGTGTCTTACCAAATGGCTTGATACTTATGCTAGGTTAAAGTAATCCTTTTTCACTATAAGAAGCAGTTAGCTTGAAGGGAGCATTTAGAAAGATCTAGATAAAGTAACATACGATTTTCGTCTCGAGCAGACTGGAGAAACAACTTGTTAGACTTTTTATGAGATGAAAAACGATTGGATAGAAATAGCACTCTTGAAAATGAATTATTTATCAAATAAAAATACAACGTTTTCATGGCGATATTTACTTATTTCATTTACAATTTTATGGAGAATTAAGTGGCCTTTGGGCAGTGGGACATTTGAGAGACGATTTTTCGTCGTAATGGACTTTTTACGGAGTATTTTTAATGCCTGAATAAATATAATCCCGGTGACAAATCTTATCTAGGATTTATTTTGCAGATTTTCCTTTAATTTAACTTATTCCTAGGCTACAAAGCATGCAACACAAGGCGGAATTAATGCCACAAGGCATTCTCTGCCAGCCAACCTTCTTTACCGTCCGCCATTTTTATCTCTATTTGCCTCCACAACAACTAAATGTAACTATGAACATGAAAAGCACACGAATTAAATAATCTTAAGCCCTACTCCATTATTTACATGACCCTCAACCAAAACAACTGACTTCCAACCATATATCAACTACTCCAAAGTTGAAATTCAATTGTAGTGCCAGTATTTGTAGACCGGCGACCACCGGCAGCCAATGCATCATGTATATATCGAATGAATTGCATTTGTACAAACAGAAAGGGTGCTTTTAGCTCGCCAATGCAAATATTGATTTATTGTGTTAGATTTATGTGCGCCGGCGACTGAATAATACGACGTGGTCAGATTTTATGCGTGAACGCACAATTGTGCGTCTGTAATTTATGAATAATTTTGCGCTAAGTTCAGTTTGGAACAGCCTGTATAGTGGTGCGAAAGTATGTGAAACATGCTGTATAGTGCTGTGGATTAATCCGATGGTTGTTTAATTAAAACTAATGGGAATTTGTTAGTTGGGATCGGTACTTAAATAATTATTTGCAAATTAAATTATAGTGCGTCATATCTATTATTGTGTGAAATGAAAATCATAATCTCCTTGTCTGTTAAGTAGCCTTATTAAGGTTGGTAACAATAGGAAAAGTAATTGGGCCTCATAATGGATATTTCATGTAAGAAATGTTCTAAAAACTTCAATTAGTGCAATATCAAAAATCAAAAAGATACCACCACTCGCTGGTCTTCGGGGTTTCAGATTGCTTCAGCAAGTCCTCTTCTTACTGTACTGTCACTCAAAAGATACCTTTTATAAAGGTTTTTTACATTTTAATCATATTTAATGCTAGCGTCCAAATGCTTTAAGATTATTTTTTTATTAGTTTTTACGCTTTCAGCTGAAAGCGCTTATTTATACACAACAGACACCCCACCGCAACTTACAGACACTCCTAAAAGCCACAAACTCATCTCCAATATCCTCAAATAACATAACATCTTCATACAATCAAAAGTGACAAACCTTGCTCCCCACACCATAACGTTCAAATAATAATACGTTGCGTCGAAGAATCGCTGTCTACGAAAAAAATCCAATAGATTTAGCGCCATTTCTATGTCCAGTAAGGTGCACTTTTTTATTTAATTCTGCAAATCCACCCTTGTTTTTGTGGGGTGCCATCGTTTGAGGGACAAGTCACAGGCGGTCAGCAATTTAGGGTTATACGCGATATGGAATGTCTTAGGGTTGTTTTATTAAATCGGTCGGTTTATAATAACGCATCTCAAAAATTGTTTGAGAATTTATTATCTTGCATAGCGTTAGCGCGTTTAACTATAAACATAATGCTAAACGCTCATTCTTATGCTGAAAGTAGGTATGTATGTAATCTTCAACCCACTATAGCAGACTATTATCGTAGCAGGTTTAGATACGAGTAGCATTGTAGCATTTGGAGTAGTACTGTAATGTAGTACTTTCATAATACTCTACAGTACCCAGCTGTTGATACCACACGGTTTTAAGAAAAGTTAGGCTTTGAAAACAGCCGTGTCTGTCAATTACACGTGTGTGATAATTTGTGTCAAAGCTACCATTTTTAAGCAAAGATAACGTTATTAAAATCATACTATTATTATTATTAATAATACATTTATATCGTATGATTGTGACTTTGAATGTCTGTCATATTTTTAATGTATTTATTCTATAGGCCGACCGCTTAACTGTGACGTTGCCTGAGGTAGCTGCGCAGTGCGGGACGGGTGAAAGTTGTCACAAGTTGACGAATCACTGAGCTCTCGCATCACGTCACCACACCCCTCCCGCACCGCGCTGCTACCTCAGGCAACGTCTCATTTAAGCAGTTGGCCTATAGTGACAAATAAACATTTATTTTATTAGTCGTCCACTTTTGGATAGCTGTCATCCCCCCGCTGAATCCTCGCTACTTGAACCAGCTCCCACTTGAGGGCACTGGAAATCAATACTCGACAACTGTCGGTTTTGAAGCGTTTAGTTGAGAATTATTCAATTAATTCCCTCGAGAACTAATTTGTTTTGATCCTCCGGAGTATTTGTCAAACTTTCTACTGTAATGGACACAATGTTCGGGAGAGAACCTGGGTTTGTGGCAGCATTATTGTTTGTAACTTTGTATAGTTTGGGCACAGTTGAAATATTTCGTGTTGGAATTGTCAGGAAGGTAATGGCGCCGATTCCCTCGTTCACAAACTAAACTAAATTTAAGTTCAGTGCATCTTTTTCTTTCTATTTCGTCAAGAAAAGGACAGAAGATAAAAAATATAAGTTTAGTCCTGTCAAATTTAGATACTCCATAGCAAGTTTAGACGTGATTAAAACCATGGATACTAAAAATGCGTCAATTTACGTCAGGCGCTGGCTTATTTGACAGGACTAAACTAATATTTATCTATTTTTTATTTATTTTATTTTTTTGTCCTGTTTAGTATGCGTATGCATACTGTTATCAGCAGTATAATATCATCATCAAATATTTATTCTGACAAATATTAAACCACATATTTCAAATGATTGCGATGTGCTGAATTATGGCAATACCCCACAGGATTGCTCATTGTATCGTCTATAGGGACGGCCTATGTTCAGCATTGGACATTTGCAGTGTGGTTAGTAATACCGATATTAGTATTCATAATAGCAAGCTCATTTATTTCGCCATGATTATGTAATTCAGTATCATCAGAAGCATTCAAGCTGTTATGCAGTTGATTATTACTCGAATATGGAATCTAACTGTTTATTTGAATAGTTTGATAGTTCAGAAGTTTATCCTGTGTCTTTATGCTTCTAAATAAATAAACTGTGTTTGTACATATACATAAACTCACGCTTTCTTCCTATGGGGGTAGACAGAAACGATCCTTACATACTCCTTGTACTCTATGTACAGACGCCAGCACATCAAGCTACTACAATCTGTCAAATTTCTTTAATAGATTTTCAACTTTATCGCTAAAGCATTAAGGTTCAAGGTTGATTGGGAAAATTTGACAGTTTCGGGTAGCTTGACCTGCTGGCGTCTGTACATATACATGCAACTGGATATTGAATAGTTATCGAAGAGTAAGATATCCAAGTTTTCAGAGTGCAGCTTATCATCATTTTACAAGTATCAACATCGAAACTTGTTGTCCATCATGCTTCAGGGCTGTGAAAACTGAAAGACACTGTTATGAGTATGAATAGTTTGTTTTTTTAATTCTTTTATTTCAATCAATAGTAGGTCATCCTAATGATGTACAATATACTAGCTAACACTAAACTAATTTAAAAAATTAGTAAAATTATTATTTCTAATTTAAAATATGAACAGGAATATTATATAAAAAAGGGAAGAGCTCATTGGGCATCAAAAAATTCGGCCGCATCCATCACTGTCGATGGGAAAAGTGCTTAAAAGCCTGAATGAATATGAATATTTTTGATGTATGCTTTTGTGATTTTAAGCCCTAATTAAGCCAGTTAGTTTTATTATGTACTAGCTTGTCCTATGTCCTAGAATCAAACATTCGAGGACATACGGCATCTACCAACCCGCACTGGGGCCACGTAGTGGATTAGGTACGGCAAACTCCCTCTCACAGAGAGGAAGCCGGTGTCCCAGCAGTGGGAACATTGTATGCTGATTATGCTATGTAGCTATCAGCCATTCACGTATCACATTTTAAAAATCAAATACCTAAGTATCTTAAAATTAATGACACCCCACAAAAAGCCCCAATTTAAAACTGCTACTTCCCAGTTTTTGTCTCAAGCATGAACGTAGATAGTTTAAAACCTCCTTTTTAGACACTCAAGCGACGAACCGGAGGGGTAGGCAAAAAACTAAGTCCTTTAAGAAAAAAGTCGCTCAAGCGCTGCAGCTGTAAGCAAAACAAAGCAGAAAGCCTTTGCGAAGACTGAGGCAACTTGATTTTATAGCAGCTTTCATAGAACTTTTGTTTTAAGAAACAATTAAGTTTCAAGTTGAGTAGGTTCATAGGTATCTTATGGCAAAAGGACACTTACTACACAGGGTAATTATTTTAAACTATTATTGAAGTTAAAACGACTTCCATGCCTTCCTCGAGTATGCATAATTTAAATAGAAAACCAAGATTATTATTATTATTAATTAATAACCAACTTATATTAACAGGTTGCACCACACATACAACTTAAGAAGTATTTAAGATATGGAGAGTTGAAATGACAATTAGGTACTATATGTTCGTTATGAGCCTTTGCTTTGGATACATTTTCTGTATTTTCTGTCACTTTTCTCTAGTTTAACCACAATGTTACCATTGTAATCTACTTACATAAACATAATCTCATGCCTTCTTCCCATGGGGGTGGGCAGAAACTGCAGAACGCCAGCTGGTACCATCCTTACATACTCCTTTTATTTCGTTTACATTCATACATCTGAGGGGCAATTCTGGTAATTTTAAGAACGTTCACAGTCTGGTCTGTCTCAATCTGTCAAAAATACCTCTAATTTCCCTACATTTTTGTCAAGTTTTTGACATTGATTGTCGCTGAGATGAGATTTTGACTAGATTTTGAACTTTAATAATTACGGGTATTGGCCTTCAGGTCATACACGCACGCCGCCCCTCATCTTTCTGAAGAACATCACTAATAAGGCCACCGTCTGTCTTTCTAATTTAAAACAAGCATCAACATATCGTAGTAAAATCACAAGTCTCTGTAAGAAAAGTTCGGTTTCACAGTCACAATACTTTCAGAAAAATATTCAATACATTTTCCAATACCTTCACAATTAAAGGTACACCAAGATCAAAAGACAACATTTCCTATTCATGTATTACAATAAAATGGACTATCCATCTTTCTGTCGGCACATTAGATATATCGGTGACAGTTTTATGTTTGTCCACTATGTAAATCGCTGGCCACCCCAGTGATGTGCTGGCGTGAAGATTTATATCGATACTGTTCGGCCACCGTGAGTAGGGATGGGATTGTTTAGCTTTGGTTAGATTTTAGGATAGTGATGTTTTGATTTTGAGTCGTGTGGTGGTTCCGTGAGGAGAGTTTGTTTTTTTTAAGCTCCCTTTTGCCTCAAGCTCTTCCGATTTGTTGCTAGGGACTTATTTGCGCCAGCAGGGTAATTGCGTAGCAATGGGTTTTATTTTGACAGTTCAACAACATTCATTGCGGTATTTACGTTGTTGAGCGGACACATTTTTCGAACATATGAAGCAATGGATTAGCAATATCCTTTACAATGATTCAGATTGAGATTGATGGTGTGTTACACAATTAGAGTGCTGGTTCTTCTTCTTCTTTTTTCTGGAGTAAAGGAAAGTGTCTTCAACATAGCCAGGGATTTAATTATTTGTTTATTAACGCCTCTTGCAGATTTATGTTTCATCACCTTGTCTGTAAAATACTCTTTTTTATCTTGTCTTTATCTACGGAACAACGTACAGACACTTGACTGTGCAAACCCAATCCATCAACTCGCACAAATCTTCTCAAAAATAAAACTCTTGAAAAAGATCCGAAAGGCTTCTAAAACAAACAGCTGATCCCTTTTCCATTTCCTCTCGGAAAAACGTCGAAAAAACAAGAAATTCATCAATTAGTATCCAAACAGGGTATTGTCCCGAGTTTGTCACTCTCGTTAAAAATACGCATCGGAGCGAGAGAGTCGCGCGAAGACCAACTCTCCTTGTTTAAGCCACTCACAAACTTTGGATTATGTAGCGTCCGCAAAATATATTTTAAAAAGTTTCATGGCAGTTTGGTACGGTTTTTTTTGTATAAATAAATTAACCATACTTTAGATATATTTTGTGATAATTTTACTAAAAAATGTTTTAATATTTAAGCTGTCTAAATCGACCTAAAGCAAACAAAAACTAATGTTGTCTGCCCTTTAAAGCAAAATGTCTATCTTATACATGCAAACTCAAGCTCCTCAAGCGCTACAAAAGGCTCAAAGCCACACCTATGCATATGACTGCTTATCGATCTCATTGCATAAGTAATGTTAGTTTGAAAGTCCGGCTTTAAACGCCTCTATGATCCAGTTCCCTCCATCGATTTTTTTACTTCGACGGCTATTGATGAACTGCTTTTAAAGTTTTTAGATAGAAATAGAATCAGAATTTATTTTATTCAATGGGTGATTAACGCTAGTATTTTAGATCGTCATACACCAGCGGGGTAATTGAGCGGGGCACTAATAATTGCCATGCCTTTCAGTTTGATTCGAAAACATTTATTGCGTTATTTACACCTTGTCGAGCAGACGTATTTTTCAAGCATTTTAGTATCACCTAAGGAGATTCCTTTAATGCAGCCCGCAAAATACGGAAACAAGATATTTGCAAAAAAAAAAATGAATTTTCTACATCTACAGAATAATACTTATTTATTCGATTGAAATATCAATTTTAAATAAATAATTCTTCACCTTAGCAATAGTAAGACTATACTAGTTAAAGGTAATCTAAAACGGTTTCCAAAATCCCTCGAGTAAGATTTTTAAATAAATTGTTTTCCCCACTACGTCTTTACCTTAGGGATTGACATGGCAACCCACAATAACGCAGAAGTTAATGCACAAAGTTGATAATAAAATCCTCCAGCTCACATAAATACTCCTCATATTAAACAAAACCGTAATTAATTATCTTTTCCCACAACATTTCAATAACAAAAACACAACTAGTGCATCACATTAATTCTGCAAACAAAATCTTTTTGCGATCCCTACTCCCTTGGGATTATAGCCCTCTGGACTCACTGAGGATTCTTAGTAAATAGTGTGGCCCCCCAACCCCTCCTTCTTACCGTAAAACCAATGGCATTCAGCTCCAAAGGATTTAGTACAAGAAGGGTATGTTTGGTGAATGAATAAACGTCCAAGAGAAGAGGAATTAACTATATATATATAATATATATATTTTTGGCAACATAATGGAAAGCTTATTCCTTAAGATTATTTTTATGTTGTAGTGGGAAATGTTTTTCTTGTTTATGGTTTGGCAAAAGGCCCGTGGCTAAATAATAATAGCCGCACAGGACGATCGATCAGGTTAAGCTACGCTTGCCGCGGTCGGTCTGTGGCCATCTTTACATACCGAGACCCCTCCGTGGCTTGGAAAACACGTTAAGCCGTTGGTGCCGGCTGTCATTCGTGGATCTTTGACAGTCGTCATGGGTAGTCAGAAGCCCGAAAGTCTGACAACCAGTCTTAAAGGGGTATCGAATCAGTAACTGGGTTGTGGAGATCAGATAGGCAGCCTCTCCATGTAAAATACTGGTATTCAGCTGCATTCGGTTAGACTGGAAGCCGATCCAAACATAGTTGGGAAAAGGCGAGGCTAGCTGCTAGATGATGATGATGGTTTGTGTGTTGTGTTATATAGTTCAGTTGCTAAGGTTTTTACTATTTTATTAATAACTATAGCTGACCCTGCAAATGTTGTTTTGCCATATAAATTATTTCTAGCTGCCCGGCGCTACTCCGTTCGCGTGGTGTCCTACCCCCTACCCTACTCCTACACTACTCCTACCCTACTCCTACCCTACTACTGCACTACTCCTACTCTACTCCTACCCTACTCCTAACCTACTCCTACCCTATTCCTACCCTACTCCTACCCTACTCCTACCCTACTCCTACCCTACTCCTACTCTATTCCTACTCTATTCCTACCCTACTCCTACCCTATTCCTACCCTGCTCCTACCCTACTCCTACCCTATTCCTACCCTACTTCAATCCTACTCCTAACCTACTCCTACCCTACTTCTAACCTACTAATCCTAGATAATCCGAGTAATGTGGATATATGTAAGTTGTCGATTCAAAGCCTTAATTTAATGCGTGCTTCAATTCAAGTGGACTCGAGTCTACCGTACCGAAGGGGCGATCGTCAAATGTTTGACAGGAAAGTAGGTAAAACAGTTTATATGGGAAAATGAAATTGTTGTTTTTACTATCTTCCTCGCAATTTTTCCATATTTTCTCACCGTTTAAACTTTCCCTGGACTACGACAAACATTTCAAAACCAAAATCAGCTAAATCGGCCCAGCCGTTCTCGAGTTTTAGCGACTCAAACGAACAGCAATATCTTTATTTCTCCCACAAAAACAATATTTTTTTTCTATTTGGCATTCTACTTCGACATTTTTTTCCCAAACTTACTACTGGGCAAAAGTCTCCCCCTGAGCTTTCGACTCTTTCCTCTGTGTTACCTTCTGCGGCCAATTTCCCGTGAACACCTCCAAGTCATCACGCCATCGTTTCCTAGGCCTCCCTCAGAGACGACACCCGTCTTCTAGTCTCCACGGCGTGACAACTCGTGTACTTCGACCTATTAAACAAATTAACGCACAACAAAATACTTATATACTCAAAGCATTTACCTCTACCTGCATACCATAAATTCCTCTAATTAAAACTGAATTCCCAATGCTGAAAAACTATCTGAACTGCGCAAACGTTTGGAATTCCTGCATAATTTCCCTGTAAACAACTTCTGATAACGCGTCCACGTTGCATAAACATAAAATGGAGTTTTTATATCATTGATAGTAGGAACTATACTAGGAATTGTGAATCAACACGCATAGGGAGCAAATAAGGGAGAAAAATGGGTTTTTCTATGTTATTTCCATTGGAAGGACTGGCTTTATTACCAGTGTTTTTTTTTTTTTTTTTGGTAAAAATGCAGTACTGTAAGAGTCGAAAAATAGTTGAAAATTTCTGACTAAAAAGAATTACATTAGGCCAGTCTGTACAGGGTGGCAGGGACATCGACGCGCAAACTGTAACAGCGCAAAATGGATTCAGCACATGAGTTTAGACCCCATAGCGTCGAAATTTTTCGTCAGTTATCGAATAAAAAAATCTTCTGTTTCATAGAAAAGTGCAATACCTACGCGGTCAAAATGTATGGAACAGCAATATTTTTTTTTAATAACCGACGAAAAATTTCCAAATGCGACGCGATTCTGGTAAAAAAATTTCCATGAAGTTTTCATAGAAATTGCCCTAAAAGTCGCGTCGAGCCTGTCTGCGGGAGCTTTTACACCTTCTATTTTAAACATAATTCAATTTCATTAGTTGATCCAAACTATGGCCTCTGTACCTAAGGTCGGTTGTTAAATCTAATCTAATATAACCATAGACAGGTTTCATTAAATCAAGCCTGGCTTCGGGAGGTATGCTGGTGTAAATTAATCCAATTTGGGTGACGAAGTTATAGAGTAGGTATACACTTACCTGTTAGGTGCTAGTGATGTAGATAATTTCCAAGTGCTAGTGTTGGGGATAATACCGATTATGATGTATGTACCTACTTGTTATACTCGCGTATGCTAAAGTGATTAACAGTTCGGCTAATAACATCATTACTGAGCTCTCTAAGCGTCTGCTAATCGA
Source organism: Apamea anceps (assembly GCA_951799955.1). NCBI lineage: Eukaryota > Metazoa > Arthropoda > Insecta > Lepidoptera > Noctuidae > Apamea > Apamea anceps. The sequence continues at coordinate 3,446,355 of OX637511.1, forward strand.
AGTGGCCATTTACCTACACATGTATATACATTATAGCGATAGACATTGTGAAATGACATGTATGATGTACGATAATATGTTATAATCATCAGTTATTAGAAATTGGGCAAAGAAATTAATTAGAATATATCGTGGGTTATCGTGGGTAGGAAATAGCTCTCCGAGCCATATAAGATATCCTCTACGTTTTTTTTTTTCTAAGCCTATATTGTGTCCCACTGCAGCAAAGGCTCCCCTTTTTTCTTCCAAACTTCCCTTTATTGTGTGATCTCTGGCTATGGGTAAAGATCGTCAGTCACTGGACGCCTGAGGCAGGACATCCATCACCGTCGAGGTACACCAAGGCGATGCTGGTGGTGGGGCGATCTTCTATCATTTGCAGGGTTAACATGGCCAAAGATCACCCTCTACGAATAATGATTTAATTTTTCAACTTCTACATAAATACTTTCCGTGTTGCCACCATCACCAGTATATTGTAAATGTGCTGCAAATAAACATCTCCAATTGTACGTCAGTAAACATCCTTTCCAGCCCTAAAATACATAGCAAGTTTAATTGAACTCTACCTAAAACAGTTCCGTAACATCGATACTACAAACAAGCATTCATAACAACACTACCCCAACTAGTTAGCCGGTACAAATTCCGGGGTAATTAGTCGCTGGTCGTTCAAATCAAGGGTCAAAAGGACCTGCTCGACGCTGGAACAAATTAGTAGAAGGTTACATCTACGAAATTGTAGTCCTAACCTTTGGTTTCCACATCTAATCAGGCAGGTACAACCCTTCATTTAGAGAAGTGTTGATATTCAGGGGTTAATTGGGTTTTGTAGTGAAATATTTGCTTGTTTTTACTAAATTCTAGATTCTGGTAATTTAACTTACTAATAAAATTGAAATAATTCACTAAACAAACAAACAACTTAAAATAAAATTTTGACGACACGGTTGGCGCAGTGACTGAACGATCAACTCTTGCGCTGCGTGTCGTGGGTTCGATTCCCGCACGGAGCGAATATTTGTATTGCCTACAGGTAGTGGTTCCGGGTCTGGCTGTTTGTGTATGTGAGTTTAAATATTTGTAAATGCACCCACGATACAGGAGTAATTCCAAGTGTGGGGCACCGTTTTAAAAAATTAGATTAGGAAATAGCCCGAAAGACTGACAAGCAGTCTTGCCAATGGCTATTGAGTTTCCCAGTAACTGGGTTGTAGAGGTCAGATAGGCAGTTCCTCCATGCAGAATGCTGGTATTCAGCTACCTCCGGTTAGACTGGAAGCTGAACCCAACATAGTTGGGAAAAGGCTAGGCAGATGATAAGAGACTAGGAAATAGCCAGGTAATCCCTTTCTGTGGTTGCGAGCTACCTATCTCTCTGCCAAACACCAAAAATATGGTTGGATAGCATAGTTGTGAAACCAATTTTTCTATCGACTAGGTAAGAACAGCGCTATAAAAGTTTCATAGATACATAAATTCACGCTTTTTTCCCATGGGGGTAGGCAGTGACTACAGAATGTCAACTGCTACGATCCTTACATACATCGTAAAAGGTTCATGTCATTTTGAAAAGATAAGCCACTCACCAGGTTACTAGTCGGTCAGTCAAAATACTGCTAAACCAGTCTAGATATTTCAGGTATATTTTCCAATAGAAAATACTCCATTATGTAATAAATAAGTTAGTTTCACATACTCATAAATACATAGCATGCAACTTTCAAAACATACATTTTCATACTTCCAACTCACACACAGTCAAAACTACTGAACTACCTCACAATCGTTCAAGTAACTGCGTCTTCAAAACTTCGTTCATAACCAATTCACGAGCCGAGCACCCAACCCCGTACCCTGAGTTATAACGCACAATTGCACACCTCATTTGGTTTCGAAATGCATTGCATTGTGTGCGGTCGAGTTTGCCTGCAGCAGAATCGAACCTGCACGGAACAGCCTTTGAACGTTTTAGCATTGATTAGAGGTTTCATTTTGGCGTTTGCTGTAACTATGTAGTTCGTTTGGGATAATTAGTTTTTGGCAAAATATATGTATAAGTAAGAGACCAGTGGTGGTCTAGTGGCATCGACCCCAAGTTACCAGTGGGTTCGAACCTAAGCAGGCGCTTTCCTTTCTGTAAGGTATATTATCATCACTGTTCTCAAAACAGTGAAGGAAAACATCGTGAGGAAACCGGCATGTCCTAGGACCCAATATTCGAAGAAAAGTGACATATAGCAAAACGCACGCGGGGCCCGCGTGGCTAATACGGCCCACTCCCTCTCACATAAAGGAGGCCTGTGTCGCAGCAGAGCAGTTAAAGAACAAAGTTACGGCTGCTAACATTCTGCGCACACTAATAATAGCAATGCCTTTCATTTCGACATTTCGACAACATTCATCGCGATATTTAAGTTGTCGAGCAGGCGAATTTTTCAAACATATGAAGCAATGGATAAGCGGTATCCTTCAAAATGATTATTGTGAAAGTGTGATACGTAAAATAAAATCTTAGAAAAAAGGGGAACAACCGGTTACCCCTTCCTGCTAAACTTTTATTTTATTTTTTTATTTCATCACCACGACCCTCAAAACTGTGAAGGAAAACATCGTGAGGAAACCGGTTTGGCTTTTTTTTTTTGTTTTGTCCTAGAACAAAACCATCCACCAAACCGCACTGTGCCCGCGTGGTGATCAATTTTTTTTCTAATCCATTGCGTATCCAGTTTATTTTAAACCAGATTTTATTTGAATGCGGAAGAGGACCCTATGTAATTCAGCTTACTGTCCATTTGGTGATGTCTTTCCAGTGTCCAGCCAAAGCCAATTTAAAGCACTTTTCGCCATTTTAACTCAATTTCTTAAATCCTAATCCCCTACCATACGATATTGGATTAAACTAAGCAGATTACAAACTAAGTGCAGACATCGATTCGGCATCACGATACGAAATTGTTTATTGAATTATTTATAACAATAATCTGGGCTTTACATGTTCATGTAACATAGGGGGTTGAATTATTTTTAGGGTTCTTTACCATGATGAATGATGCCAATGGGACCCTATTACTAAGGCTCCGATATCCGTCCGTCTGTCATAGGGCTGTATCTTTTAAACCGTAATAGGTAGACACTTGAAAGGGGTTTGAAGATTTTTATAAAGCCTGGCATACCTACTGCCACGCCATTTTGAAAATAATTGTAATCATCAACTTTGAAGATTAATATCTCGGAAAGGTGACAATTTACGGTGTTTCGTCTTAGTATGTTATCTGCACCGTAATTGCGTAACACACAATCAATCGGAATCAGAAACATTTTGAAGCAAATTGCTAATCCATTGATTGCTTCATAAGTTCGAAAAATTTGTCTGCCCAACACGTAATTATCGCAATGAATGTTGTTGAATTGTCAAAATGAAACCGATTCCGATTGATCGTGTGTTACGCAATTGGGGTGCTGTTTGCATTGATGTCGCCTATCGATTTATATAGGTCTCAGTGGCCGACATTTTAAAATGGCGCAACGGAAGGTATGCCACGGATCTTGAAAGCCCTTTTCACAGAGTGATGTTTACTACTTTGGCCGCTATAACAAAAACGAAATAAAATAAAGTTACCCTATACAAGACACGATTTTTTTCGGCGTTTTTTGCTTGATCTTAAGAAATTGCAATAATAAAAAATGTGCAGTGTTAATTATTGTACGGTGGTACAGAACCTTGTAGTCCGACTCGCACTTGGCCGCTTTTTAGGGTAGAAGAGATTACAGCTAGATAATTGGGAGTCCAACTTATTGATTTTGGCAGCTGCTGATTTTATTACATGACCCTATTTTTAGGGAGTTATGATGTATGGTCTAAAATTGTATAGCGATTTATTTTTTGGTGCGGCACTAATAGTAATCCTGTATTTATTTTTATGTTGATCTGTGCTAAAGACTAAAATATTATAATGCTTGTTAGTAGAATATGTCAATTTTTGTAAGTCTGAAAATTGATTGTTTTCTACAAGTTGTATTTAGCTTTTCTTACTAGAAAAAGTAAACTGTGGCTTACGCTCATTCATAAAATAAAACATCTCAAATGATCTCGGATGTTCTTTATGCGGTCTTACTCCATGGTTTTTCTCGAGTCCAGGTTCGAGGGTTCGCGGTTTCGGAGAAAACAGTTTCCCCTGATGCATTTTTCAAGAGATGGCCCACTTTACAATAAAAAAAAACCTAATTCACACCCTCTAAAAAATAAAACACGATTTAATAATCTCCCATTGTAACAAAATATGACACACTCCGAGGGTCAAACCTATAGAACAAAACTTAATTACCATCTATTGTAGCGTATCGTAAATCATACTCTCTCACGAACTAGCCGCTGATGACGTCATGCCAAACAAAGCCCCCGATTGGTCCAAACGGAGTCACGTGACCGGCACGTGGCAACTCTTTTACGAAATTAGACAGGGAGCTAGCGTACTTTTTTGTCATTCAAAGTCATTACAGACGATTTGAAAAAAGGAGAAATTTACATATTTTTTTCATTTGCAGTACATGCTGATTGGGTACCTAATCAAAGAGCTTTATGGTAATCGCTCCTTGTTGGATTAAACGGGTCATTTTGTGATTCGAAAAATGGCAGTTTAATTATGCCCGGGAGCGCTAATTGACGAATAATTTTGTTCGCTACAGTGGTCCTTTTATTTTATTCACGCTTTTTTACAGTACGTTAGCGTAACACCCTACGTTCATTGGGTATAGCCAATTAGACATTATAACAATGTTAAACGCAAAATTGCCTCCAGTTATTTTTGCTACCCATAATTTTAGTAAATTACTAGCGTGTGCCTGCGAGTTCGTCCACATGTTTCTGGTTGCTCCGACCCACCCCGTCGCATCGTATCTCCTGCCTGCGCTATCATTTCGTTTCCGGATAGCGTTCTTTCTGACTTCTTTTCTAATTGCTCGGCTCGTAAGAGTCAGATCGTGATGTTAGATAGCCTATAAGCCTTCCTCAAGAATTGGACTATCAAATGCAAACAGCTTTTTTTTTAATCTGACTGGTAATTCTCTCTTCTACTTTATTCTTAGTACTTAAAGACAGATCATTTTAGTAAAATTAATACCCAGAAAATGACGTTTGAAACGATTTGAAACAGGGCAGAGCGTCTTGTTTGTAAGACCCTCTTTCCAGATGACTAGCTACAACATTCAAAAACAGGAGCACACAACTGATTTACAATATCAAACAAATATTGATCTTCACTATTTATTTGTGTGCCCTGCTCACCCCCTGTAAAGTCCCCTTCGAAGGGTTTACTTAATACCTAACGCCTAAGCAAACTCTGATAGTACCGGGATGCTGTCAATAAGGGATGTTTGGTGACGAATTAAGGGATGCAGGGGTCTTAGAAAAACGAGCATCTTTTTTTCTGAATGACAAGTTAGGGGGAAATGTTTGGGGAAATTCGATGACTAAGTGTTTGGGTAAAAAGGAAAAGACAAATTAGTTTTTGATCAAACAAAAGGTGAAAATATAAAAAAAAAAAAAAAACTTTTTTAATAATTTATTTATTTATATATGCTTTATTGTACACCAGAAACTATATAACAAAAATTTAATAAAATAATTATTTTATTTTATTTAATTATTCAATTTATATTAAAAGCCTGAGGCAAATACTGATGGCGCAAAATAGGCTTAAAGAGTTTTTTTCATTCGCTTGAACCCACAAAAAAGTCTTAAGTAACTGAAACTGGAAAGTATTTAATGTGTTTTTTTTTTTTTTGTTAGAAAATGACACTTCTGAAGATCGAGCACTCCTTGGAGACCAACAACTGTGCTGTGACCTGGGAGTTTCAAACCTAAATCGATACTTTTCGTAGAAGACAAAATATTTTACCCTTACAAGTAACTTTATGAAAGCTTTTCATAATCATAATCATTTATTTGTCAAAATACGCTACATTATTATGGTCTTTTAAGATTAGTCAATAATGGTTTCATCGCATTCTGCCAAGTGTGGCGAGCAAATATTAGGTACAGACGCCACCACACCAAGCTACTACAATCTGTCAAATTTCTTTAATAGATTTTCAACTTTATCGCTAAAGCGTTAGGTTAAAGATTGATTGGGAAAATTTTACAGTTTCAGGTAGCTTGATGTGCTGCCGTCTGTGCATACATTTATTACAGTACAGAGATTATTATGTTAGTATTTAACATTATTGATTGCATAATTACGGATAACATTACAATTTGAGATATGTCAGTTAAAAATAATATCATTGACACACATTTTAGATATCAGAAGGCCAATTCTCGTAATTTAAAACATTCAAAATCTAGTCGCAGTCTCAACTCGGCGACAAACAAATGTCAAAAACTTGTCAAAATGTATGGAAATTAGAAGTATTTTTTGACAGATTGAGACTGAGATCAGACTGTGAACGTTCTTAAAATTACGAGAATTGCCCCTCTGATATCTATCTAATGGTACTTAGGATGTCCTAAGTGTCATATATATTGCAGAAGAAGAGGAAACAAACAAACAAATCTACTCAAAAACAATATTGCAATCATAATTCAATCATCTCAATCCAGATGATAGCTGAAACGTTCCGTAAATAACAAAATTCACTTTATTAACTCAAGTTTTAATAATTTCATACGAAACATCAATCAACGTCGGATCCACTGAAGATCAGTCTGTAACGTGCACAAGTTATATTTAACCGCCTCTTTGGGTTACCGACCTAATTTTAAACGATATTTTTTTTTGAACGCAGAAAAAACCAGAGAAGGTTTTGTTGTTCTTTTGTTTTTATTGGTTTTTCATTCACTTGCTTGCTATTGTAATCTACGAGTATATCATCTATACACATTATGCAAAGTCGGTTTTCATGTCTGTATATGTGATGTGACATCACATATACAGACGCTTAGATCTTGAGAGATCTCTTAACTACACAATGCACCTTAATGCGGTTTTCACAGTCATTGAGAGCATTTATTCCGAAAGGTTTATGTGTATAGCTAGCACTAGCTGCCCCCCGCGGTTTCACCCGCATAAGTCTCGAGTCCGTGAGAACATCGGGATAAAAAATATTCTATGTCCTAATACAGGTCATGGTCTACCCATGTGCCAAATTTCATCCAAATCCGATCAGCCGTTTTAGCGTGAAAGCGTAAAAAACCAATATACAAAAAAAAATCTTTTCTCTTTATAATATTATATAGTTTAGATTAATATTGAACTTACATGAAATACGATATTTTGTAAAGTCGAAAAAAAATTGTAGAGCAGGGTCGGGTCGCTAAGTCATTAAATAACTAAAAGAATGGTAATTATTCGGTCATTAATCTTCCCATAAGGTTTGATGATCAAAGTGCTTGAATGCTTCTGCCCACGACTGTCATTCTGATCTATAAATGCTCTATTACGACAAATATGGAATGATAGGTCAATAAGACCGTAATTGCCTATTTATTTATGGTATCCTGGTACATTGTCTGAAAGAACTCTGTAGTAATTTATTCCGTGTTTTCGATTGACGCGAAATTTTGACATAATAGTCTAGAAATAACTTAACTTCAGTAAAATAAAGAGCATCTACTAAAGCATTTAAATACAAATTCATCGGCATCGTTGTCGACAGCAAACATCTGGCAGAATTACCACGTTGCAGGGCAATTCTGATTTGCTGGATTCGTTTTTTCCTCTACCTACCGTTGTTTCTCCAGACTAAGTTATTTTCGTATTAGTATTTTATTATTGAAAGAAAGAAGAAAGAAAGAAAATACATTTATTTGGCACAAACTAAAAGACACACAATACACCAGATACATACATCAGACAAAACAGACAATAAAAAAAAAATACAAGAGATTAAAAACCGGCCAAGTGCGAGTCGGACTCGCCCATGAAGGGTTCCGTTACGTTACGATTTATGACGTATTAAAAAAAAAACTACTCAGTAGATCTCGTTCAAACCAATTTTCGGTGGAAGTTTATATGGTAATGTACATCATATATTTTTTTTAGTTTTATCATTCTCTTATTTTAGAAGTTACAGGGGGGGGACACACATTTTACCACTTTGGAAGTGTCTCTCGCGCAAACTATTCAGTTAAGAAAAAAATGATATTAGAAACCTCAATATCATTTTTGAAGACCTATCCATAGATACCCCACACGTATGGGTTTGATGAAAAAAAATTTTTGAGTTTCAGTTCTAAGTATGGTGACCCCCAAAATTTATTGTTTTTCTTCTATTTTTGTGTAAAAATCTTAATGCGGTTCACAGAATACATCTACTTACCAAGTTTCAACAGTATAGCTCTTATAGTTTCGGAAAAAAGCGGCTGTGACATACGGACGGACAGACAGACAGACAGACAGACAGACAGACAGACAGACAGACAGACATGACGAATCCATAAGGGTTCCGTTGCCATTTGGCTACGGAACCCTAATAAAAAGTGTGAAGTCCGATGTAAGAAAATCGCAGGAAAGTGTGCCTCACGGCTGCGCCAAAAAGGCCCAGTTCAGCAAAAATGCCAGACAGCTAGTGCCTGACGCTGGTTTTCAACTGGACCTGATGTGTGAGGTGACAGATGTAAATCAGTTTTATACTGCAACGTGACGTGTGTGTGCACACTTAAATATATAAATAAAATAAATGAATTGAATTATTATTCGAGTTATCTATCCCTTATGTTGCACCTACCATGTTTTGACTCTGCATCGCCCTAAGGTTGACTGGTAGAAAATTCCTCAGACCGCCTTCCCCCCGTCCACCTTTGTATAGTAATTTTTTACCTGCGCATAAAGTTTTACTAAATAAATAAAATATAAACATTGGTAATTTAAATATTTTTTCAATTAAATCAGTAAGTAATTGGCCAAAGAATCAGCATTGCTCCCAGCCTTTTGGGCACTTTTCACTTTTTTATGTCTATCTTCCCCTTTTTTATACCTACTTTTTATATTGGCGGATACCACAGCAGAAATCATAAGCATAATAAAAATGTACACTAGCATTACAGTAATGACATACAGCATAAGCACAGCTCTCCACTTATTTCCTCATTCCTGTAGGGAAGTGCATTGGCTGGTCGTTACGCTGCGTACACACTGGAAGCTTTCCTCCTAGCCACGTACGTTCCCAGCACGTGGCTAGGAATGTAATGTGCCGTACCTGAATATAATGGGAAATTTAAGTGTTCTACTTTGGAAATTGAATTTGTTGTAAATATACATTGAGCTGTGTGTTGTTTTACTGAGTAACAGACTGATACTGTGGTAAAATTGCAGAGAAATTTTGTTGGCAATATTTCTGTACAATTTCTTTGCAGCAATTTAAGACATACTGAAGGCCAATTCTAGTAATTAAAAACGTTCAAAATCTAGTCGCAATCTCATCTCAGCGACATTCAATGTCAAAAACTTGTCAAAAATGTAGGTAGGATATTAGAGGTATTTTTGACAGATTGAGACTGAGATCAGAAGTGCGATTCTGTAACCATCTCACCGTGAAAACTTAGGTGAAGTGAGCGTGGAGTGAGCTGTCATTCCAAATAATGCTAAGGGATTGACACTATTGACAGCTCACTTCACCTAACTTTTCACGGTGAGATTTTTACAGAATCGATCGGCTGACTGTGAACATTCTTAAAATTTGGAGAATTACCCCTCTGTTCAAAATGCCATCGTAAATAAAGACTTACGATTTTTGCATAATTTGCTTTTCAAGACAGTTTAATGCAATCCATTGCTAGAAATAGTTTTTTTTTTCAATCAGCATGTCATTCCATATTTTTCATTATCTATTAAATATAAAACAGAATTAGCCAACAATCATCCACAAACAGAATTAAAAAAAAAAAAACATCCAAATCGAATTGAAAGTTCTACAGTTTTTTGATGGAACTAATTCCTTAGCCACTAACAAAGGATATATTTAAAAACAACTAACGATCCTCCACATCCAAGCTCCGATGAGAGTAAAATACACACATAATACAAATGAAACTAAACTTAAAAGTCGATGTATCTTCCTAATTCGCAACAGTGTACTCCAAACTTTAGCCACGTCGCAATGGTAAAGTCCTGATTGATCGACGCCACAGCAATGAGCTTTAAATTACTGGTTTCCGTTCAAATGGAGACGTGTGATACGTTTTGCTGCAGTTTCATTAGTATGCTTTATAGAGTGTGAACTGTTTATTACGAAATCATATTGTGAAGAGAATTACGTGATTTGAATTGAGTTTTTTTTTTCGTTTTTGTAAATGGCATCTCGTAGTTGACCTAGAGAGGTCGTGACTACTTAACCGGGCTATCCTGTGGTTGCCTTAAGTAAACTTAAAGCCTCCAGCCAGGGCTTAAAACGAATTAAAACTAAGCGACTGCACGCTAAGGGCACCCCCTGTGGGGTACGAATCTCTTAGAGCTTAGGGCGTCGCTGAGAGAGGGCAGCAAGATGGAACAGGCTGGATCGAATTTTTATTATTAATGCTTTGATGAGCACGGCGTTTCCTAGGACTATCTCTGAGAAGAAAGGCCAAAACAAACTCAGAGGTCACACTCGAGGGTTTAAAGTTACAGGCTCAGCTACGGCGCGGGCTGGCGCTTCATCGAGCAAGGGTCGGGGGGGGTTGTATTGAGTACAACTGTGCGAGGTATATATACTAGCCTACGCTGCCCCACTCCTGGGCAAAGGACTCCTTCCATCTTTCGCGAGCCGTGCCTCCTCCTTCTAGGTTGGACGGAACCTATCCAGCTCGTCCCGCCATCTCCTACCTGGTCTGCCGCGACCCCGCCTGACTGTCTCAGGGCACAAGTTCTGTGTTATTTGGGTCCACAGTTTATCCGGCATGCGACAGACATGTCCTGTCCAGTCTCATTTAAGTTGGGCAGCCTTATGAGCCATGTCAGCTATCTTTGTTTTGGAGCGCAGTATTGTGTTACGAACACGATCCGTTAATTTAACACCTAGTATACTGCGCTCCATTGCTCATTGGCAGATCTTGCGACCTCTGCGAGTACATCTCGACAAATGTATGAACACGAACCGACACACTATATGAATAATTTTGAAGGATATTGCTATTCCATTACTTCACTTGTTCGAAAAATGTGTCGGCTCAACCTCGTAAATAACGCAATGAATGTTATTCAACTGTCAAAGTGAAATCCACTGCTACTGATATTGTGTTACGCAACTACCCCGTCGCGGGGTGATTACTAGAGTTCCCGAGTTTGAAAGTAATAAAAAACCATAGAGAATGTTACGTATTAACTTGATAGCTTTCAAGGTTGCCCGATTTTTCTAGTATAATGTTTTTCGTCCTAGTATTGGAGAAATACAATGTGTTGTGTCAGGCCTGAACGTATGTAATTTTGCCAATCTGATAATTCTCTACACACATAATCACTTTCCAAAATTTAAGCGTATCCCCAAGAAAATTTATCAAACCAACAAACTGATTAAACTCCGTCATTTAACCTGTATCTACATCCCAAAAACAATGAAACTTTTCCCCTCAATTAATCACCAGAAACGTTGCCATACGGAACAAATTAAACATTTTGTTTGCTTTACCGCTTACCAAAGTGTTACAATGTACAAGCATTTTACCATAGTTGGCTCAAGGGCGTGCCACATCCCTACTGCTAACGTCACGGAGCTGTCAAAGTGACAGCTGTCAACTTGACAGGTGACAAGTTGATAGGTTGGAATAGTGGTGTGTTTTTGACAGTTATTTGGTTGTAGGGGTGTTATAGAGGAAATAGGAGTTTTCTTGGATGTTTTAAAGGTATGAAGTGATACATAAAGTATGAGTTGCTTCTGTCTGTTGCATTGGATTTTAAATGAGGAAAGTTTATGTTGCATTAGTATTAAGTGTTGGCTCCATAAGTTTATACTGTAACATAAGTTTGAAACTAAACAAAATAATAGTAGATAGAATTTATGAGTCGGCAGGAGGTGTAGTGGTGTCCAGTAGTATCGGCCCCGACTTACGAGTTGTAAGCCGTGGGTTCAAACAGGCGCTTTACTTTGTGCTTATAATTTCATCAGCACTGCTCTCAAAACGGTGAAAGAAAACATCGTGAGGAAACCGGCATGTTCTAGAGCCAAAAATTCGAAGACATGTGACATCTACCAACCCGCACTGGCCCGCGTGGTACAATCTACTCCCTCTCACAAAGAAGAGGCCTGTGTCCCAGCAGTGGGAACATTGTAGGCTGATTATGATATTGACGCCGATTCCCTTGTTCACAAACATAACTAAATTTAAGTTCAGTGCATCTTTTTCTTTCTATTTCATTAAGAAAAGGACAAAAGATAAATTTTAGTTTAGTCCTGTCAAATTAAGACGCTCCATAGACAGTTTAGATGTGATTAAAAACATGGCTACTAAAAATACGTCAATTTATGTACGTCTGTCGCTGATTAATTTGACAAGACTAAACTAATATTTTATCTTCTGTCCTTTTCTTAATGAAATAGAAAGAAAAAGATGCACTGAACTTAAATTTAGTTTAGTTTGTGAACAAGGGAATCGGCGCCATTATGCTAAGTCAGCACCACCACCTTTGGGTGGCTTATTAATCATCTCTGTTTGGTGACTTGCGTCGAAATACTTACAGTCGTCAAGATAAAACTCGCCGTTTATTCATTTTATTGCGCCCACTGCAGCATTTTTCATTATAAACTTTGGTAAACATTGACCCTAAATATATACAATTTCGTCACATTTACCCCCCCCATAATCGTCCCGACAACAGTTCGAAAGCGTCTTCAGCTATAAAAATATATGTTGAAACTCCGTCAGCCACTGAGCCGAGCGTTAACGGAAATAGACGAAAATAGCCGAAACGGTTTCCTTTTCCACACCTCTTTTATTTTTTGTCTTTCAAAAGACTTGTGTACTTTGCACGGATGGGTTGCCATACTAATTTGTGGTTTTCTTTGCTAATAGAGGACCATTTTTTATATGTTTTAGGGTTTATTTTTGTCTGTAAATGAGACCGGAAAGTTATGGTGCGTGTCGGGTGATTAGCATCGAGTTTTGAGTGTGTGGAATGTTTTTATACTGTTTGGAGTTCTCATTAATTTATTGATGCTTTACGACTATCTTCCAACTATCCAAATGCTTCTTCAACTGTTATATATGTCTGCTTTGATAAATTGGATTGACTGTTCTTGGGATTTTTTTTTAATCTATAATACATATGTTACCTACTGATGCCAGATACCGCTTCCATATTCAATAAGTTTTCGGTAAACGAACTTTTTCTAAAGTCGAGATCGTTCAGTCAGATTCTTTCAGTTTATGGGGTTTATTTATAAACGTTCCTTAAAGTTAATTAACGATTAACACATGCTTAACCATACATCTTTGACGTATAGACGTCTCTTAACTGCAAGTAACGTTTATAAATAAAGGTGTAGGTAAATGCCATAGCTACATACCATTTATCATCATTATCCACAAAAATACTAGCTCCAAGTTAAACCAACCGAAGAAGAAACGGTATTTCATTCAACATTCGTCTAAAATTGGTGTCATTTAAAAATGATATTCATCTAAAACCCAGAAACAGTATAGACTTAAATATACACGTACAGTCACGAGCACCAATATATCAACACTTGGCAAGTTTCAATTGTGATTTTTTCGTGAAATAACGAATGCAACGTTAAAATATGACACATTACATAAACCTATGGGTTCGAAAATGATCGTAACAACATAAAATTTCATTAAAAAATAAAGGAGTAAATCGCTTTTGAACAAAGCCGAGTGTATACATACTTTTGCTCGTGACTGTACAACTTGCTTCTCCGTTCCCGATCTATTTTAGTTTCTCAAGAATTAGTATCGGATAGTATTAGGTGCATTAACGACCACTCAATGTTAATGTTTCGATGTCTGTAGTTGTTTGTTTTGGTTCCCATTTGAGAATTTGAATCAATTGTACTGATGGAACAATTTATCATTGTTGTTGAAAGTATTATGATCTTGAAAAGGGATATGGATGAGCATTTATACTTTTTGAGGGCTATTTCTGTATTCAGTATTTTCTAGAAACTTGTGAAAATTACTACTATTGGCAGCTTCATAAGTAGTTCTACTATGCAGCGTGTCTTCTTCCCATATAACTCTTTCAGCCGTCATCTGTAATGAGAGGCTGGCTCAATCTCTTTCTAGCCACAATTGTCATCTTTCACAAATAAATTGAATGCTATAATAATTTACTAGCTGAACGTACAGATGTTGTCCCGTTTCCTAGAATTCGACCGCAGAGCCACCCATCCAATTGTGAATCTGAACCTTCCAGGGACCCACTGAAACACACATAAAAAATATCACCAAAATTGGTCCAGTCGTCTAGGAGGTTCAGTGACATACACATTATATAGAAGAATTATATATGTAAAGATGGAACGATCTCTCTAGGGACGAAAACATAGTATAGATTTTAGCTCCATTTACTTCATTATCAAGTAACTGCTAACTTTATCAGCGTATATCAACACTATCATATTGTTAACTCATCCTCCAGACGCCATTTTAACATCAAAACTCCACCTCGATAACCAACTCCTCAATTTTCAAATTCCTGTCCAGAGTCCTTCCTTCCCAGACTTCCTCGTTCTCAAAGACAAACTCGACTCCGACCAAACATTCTTGGTACTTTGGTCTTTGTAAGATTTTGGATAGGTATCTTAGTATCTATAAGCACAGATTTTTGTGGCCATTTACAAAGTTGGCTCGGTCTGCTGGGCCCAAATGAACTGGAGCTCGCCAGATAGGGCCAAGACTAATTTTCAATTAAAAGTTCATCAAAGTTTAAGTTGGCTCGGAGTTTGGTCGTGGTTCAAGGTAGAGAAACAATTGGAATTTGTTTTTGGATGGTGGTAATGGACTTAGAGGATATTTTTAAAGTATGGTGTATGTTTTCGTTTTAACTTATTAACGACTGTGAAATTTTTTTACAACCTTGTTATACCTAGTCAAAGGACTTGCATATTTTTATATTGATTTTATATTTTAAATAAGATTTTCTTATTTTCCAATACCCTGTCATACACCCGGGTTTTCTCTTCCTGCCAGCAGGCACGTGGGTCACTCAAATCTTCTTCTAAAAATGTAGTTAATTTAGATACCTAATAAATGTTAGCAAAGTATTCGTTTTAACTTATTAACGACTGTGAACATGAATTTGGATTTCTTTTTTGTATTCCAAACAAGATCCTTTATTTTTCTTCGCCAACACAAATTATTTCTGAAAATAGCTCAAGCTGTGGTAGAAATATTAACCAGTCAATTTGGTCAATTTGGTGGCCAGGATGCGACAGACTCCATTTACTCGGTTACTTCACGTGTATTATAATTCACTCATCATCTATCTGCTTCGCCTTTTCCCAATGTTGGGGTTGGCTTCCGGTCTAACCGACCGGACACAGCTGAATACATTTTCCATGGAGCGACTGCCTATCTGACCTCCACAACCCAGATACTATTTATGTATTTTACTGCACTATTTGCCATAATTCTGTAAAGCCTAGATTTAATATATCTTGAACTTCGCTGCTGCATAAGACAAATATCGTAACTAAGCACTTCAGTCCATAACTTGAACCACAATCAAGATAAGATCTTCGCTAAACTAAGTACAGGTAACTTTGAACCACGGTTAGTGGCAAACGGTTTATGTTTATATACTTCTTACCATTAATCGTTAGACTTTGTTTAATACTTAATTATAGTTTTAATGAACTTTGTCTTCATAGTCGTATCAAGTTATATGCATGTTTAATATGTATAGTTGATTACTTTATGCAGAGTTGCCTTTTGCTTATAGAAGTTACTTCAATATAACTCCTAGGACTTTCAAATTTTTATTCGGAGGGTTAGTTACGACAAAAATCATTATCAGGATTTATTTTTATTTTTTAAGGAAACATTATTTAACGAGAAACAGAAATAGATAATGACCATAAGCCTGACTTGTATATTTACTTAAGCATCAAGATTTTTGTCCATACTTGACATAATGTCAAGATCACCGTAGAAGAACGCTAAACCATCTTCATGTTTTATAATGCAAAAATTCGCTCTCCACCGCTGTCGCTGTCGTCAGTTCCAATTTCCAACCCGAAAAATTTTCAAGCGTAAAATTGACCGTTTCAAACAATACACTCCAATTTTCAATATCAAGCGCGATCTGTCGTCACGTGTCCGAGACGGATCCGATACGTCATGTCGTACCATGTGACGTCAGAGCCGGACGGCCGGTCAAATTGGATTTTTATCCGATCCTCCTACGTCGCTTCCGGAAACGTCGAAGCTGAGAATAAATTGTTTTTGTTCAGAAGATGTCTTTGTTTAAAGTTTTTCTTTGATAAAACGGCTTTTATGGAGTGTTGGGTAGAGTTAAAAGTGATGTATCTTGCTAGTTTTGTTGAGTTGCGTATGGTTTCCTGAGAGACTGATTTTAGACGAAAAACCAACTTAAACTGTGAGAAATCCCGACACAGAAAACAGCGTCTGTGTTCTAAGGAACACAGACGCTTTACCATCTAAAACCCGTCAGCGTTCAAAGCAAAAGCCGGTCCAGTGGTAACAGCCGCGACTTACAACTTATAAGCTGTAGGTTTGAACCAGACAGGCGCTTTACTTTGTGTAAATTATTTCACAAGCACTACTCAAAAACGGTAAAGGAAAACATTGTAAGGAAACCGGCATGTCCTAGAATCAAAATTGGAAGACATGTGACATCTACCAAACCGCATTGGGCTCGCGTGGTAGATTACTGCCCACTCCCTCTCACAGAGAGGAGGCCTGTGTCCCAGCAGTGGGAATATTATAGGCCGATTATGCTTCAAAGCAAGTGTAAACAGGCATCTTCTGGGCACACCCGTTCCATCGTAAACATCATCCATCGCTCACCATCAGCCAAGATCGTGGTCATGAACTGGCCCAATCGGTAGTAGAAGAAAAAACAAAATAAAGGTTTAAGATTAAACTCATTAAACAAGTGGTTAGTAGAGAAGAACAAATGGACGATTTCCCGTCCACTTAAAACACCTGTTCGGATGATCAATTCAAACACCTGTAGTTACATTGAAATCGGTTAGAGATTTGTTTTCCAACCACTTTAACAACGAAGATTTGGACATTTTGGTCGAGCAAACACCGTTTTCCAGAACAGAAAATAGTGCTTTAAATCACATAGAATACCAGAAACGGTTGGTTTGAAAAGCTATCCGTCTTTATGTATAAACATCGTTTTAAAACTCAAGTTTATATCTTTTAAAACTCCATCTTTTCCTACCTATAAATCATCTGCAATAGTTTCTCAAGTTCCGCATTGAATATTATAAAATTTTCTTTAGAGGAAATTGAAATTGTTTCAAGAGGAGGTGCTGACGGGTTCTGCGAGGCTGTATGCGAGATAAATGAACATCTTGCTAGTTCGATGTCAGTTTGACACTTAGTTTCTTAGTTCTAGAGATAACTCGTGTGACTTTGGAGTATTTTGGAGCAACATTGACTGTATAGTATGGATAAGTTTAGGAAATATGCCAAACAAGAAATTTCTATAGAATTTGGAAGACAATATGGATAGTTTATATTTGTAGTAGATAGTTTATGTTCTTGTGAAGCTTACTTTTCGTTGCCGACGATCGAAAAGTGACGAAGTCGAGTAGAAGATTAAAGAAATCTCTTACTTAGCTTAAGTTAGCGTAAGTAAGTATGAACCGCACGCAACTAATCGCGAGTTGTCGCATTTTGCAAGACCTTCGACGTCTTTTGCGTAGTGCGTACATAAAGACCACTAGTCTTCTTAAAGTGGAGGCGTCAACTATTTTTGTATCCTTGATTATAATGCCGTATTTCCTTTGTCCACAGCGTGAGGGTGCTGCCCGCAGCGATGCGGAGCGCGAAAGACGCGCGCGCGGCGACTGGGAGGCGCGGGCGCGCGTCGCCGAAGCTGACGCGGCCAGGCTCGCTGCCAAGCTCCATGCCGCCCAGCGTGAGATTACCAGGTAAGCAGCTAGTTATAAGAGGCGTTAGTTGTAATATTATCTGAAGGAATGACCAAGTCAGATAAAGCACATCAGTTTTGTGAATTAAATAAAAAAAAATGTGACAGAAATTCATAGTAGTAGCCAAACATAGGCAGCGGGAGATATTAGAACACGTGACGAGACTAGAGCATTTACCTTTACCCGATTAGATGGAATACAATCTAGTCTGTAGATAACCACTGCTTGAAAGCTATAATGATTCGAGAAAGCCTGTTCATGAGGGCCGTCATTGAACTACGAACACCTCATAAGATACGATTATACTACACAATGCTCTCTAGAGACAAGCCAAACATATCAACCCAAAATATTACAAATCAGAGTCAAAATAACACGAATTGTAAACCAAAGAAAAAAATCACAACAAAAAACCACAATTGCAAGTGCAAAAAGCAGAGAATGAAAGCCGACAATAATTCGTTGAACAGCAAACAACCACTAACGAGATTGCGGACACACCATAGTTGATAATTAAACAGAATACCAATTAAAATATTGCCTTTTGCAAACAATTCCACGTAGGTATATATCTGAAATTCTGAATATTAGGTTCGTTAGTACCGAGACTCGGTTGTAACTGGCAACCTTCGTGATTTTTGGCAGGGACGGGCTTGGCAACCAGTAATTTAAGTTTTTAATTAGTACGTGCAATGTGCATGAGTTGCAAAAGTTATTCATTTGGGCACTTATATAGTTCAATAATAATAATAATAATATCCCTAGACATTTCACACAGCGCCATCTAGTCCCAAGCTAAGCAACCTAATGCTTGTGTTATGGTAACAAGATGGCTGATAAACTACTTATATAATTTTTTTTTTTCAATTTGCCTAGGTTGTTTTAAGCCAGGCTGGCAATGGAATTTATGGAATGGTTCGACATTATGCCGAAAAGAAAAAGGCATTATTACCTAATACAGGATAATTTTCTAATCTAGATGGATCGGAAAATTATCACATATATGCATTTCATTTTTGTTTTCTTAAACCAAGCAAAATGAGTAGGTATGTAAAGATCGTAGTAGGTGACGTTCTGTAGTTTCCGTCTTCCCCCATGGGAAGAAGCGTGAGTTTACGTATATGTATCAACACAGTTTATGCCTAAATAAAATCTGTCTGTTTCATCGATTTTATTAAAAACACTGTGTTTTATCACTACTTATATACAGGCTGGCAGGGATATCGACGCAAACTGTAACCATGGATTCAGCACATGAGTTTAGCCCCATAGCGCCGAAATTTTTCGTCGGTTATTAAAAAAAAATGTTGCTGTTAAATACATTTTGACCGAAAAAACAAAAAAAACAAAATACATACACAAACACAACACACACACACACACACACACACACAAACATTTCACATCACATTTCACACACACACACATCATTCATTCATTTTCACATTTCATTTTGAAATACTGGTATTCAGCTGCATCCGGTTAGATTGGAAGCCGACCCCAATATAGTTGGGAGAAGGCTAGGCAGATGATGATGAAATACATTTTGACCGCGCAGGTATTGCACTTTTCTATGAAACAGAAGATTTTTTTTTTTATAACCGACGAAAAATTTTGACGCTATGGGGTCTAGTATCATGTGCTGAATCCATGGTTACAGTTTGCGCGTCAATGTCCCTGCCACCCTGTATACAAAGTCCGCATTTTGATAACACATTGATAAAAATGTGAAAATTATCTGTAACAATTTTTCCAAGGAAAACAAACTATCATTATAGTAACTTTTAGGTACACTAATTGCGATCCTGTACTCCGCTGTGTAAATTGATGAAGCCATACCAATTTGGCGTTTACGTTTCAATGCTATATCGATAACCGATGTTATGGCACTGTTCGATTTAATGAGCCGTTTAAATCGAGACCTACAATCGATTTTATTGCCAAATTATATCGAGTCACATTGTCGGTACTTAGGCGTTATCTGACTATGTACTCGTAACAATGGCATTTCGGGTAATGTTCGTGTTGCCTAATTGAACTAAGAATAATTTTATGTCCAGGCAAATCACTGTTCATTCCAAGGTTGCCTGGAAGAGATCGCAGAAAGCGATAAGGCCGCGCATTGTGTATTTTGTAATGTTCGACAAATTTTTTGTTATATATTTTTGTGGTGTACCTAAAATAAGTGTATAAATAAATAAGAGAGGGAACAGTAGTGAAAATAATAGAAGAGAAAGAAGAAGAAGAATAGTGATAAAAACTCAGAATATCTTTACGATATTGGGCCTGCGCAGCTGATTTTTTTTTTTTTTGACCTTCTGGCTGGCTTGTGTTCTCAAAAAATGATATATTTTTAGGAACCATCCCCAAGGTAACATCAGAAGGATTCTTGTCCGTCTATAAAATACGCAAGATAACAAACAGCACCCATATTCTGCTCATTCACCGAACAGGGAAAAACCTCTCCGTAAATAGACGCCGAATCATGCCTTCCATGCAAAAATTTAACAGTTGATCCTGATAAAACTCTCAAACAATTCGGCAAATTCCAACGAAAAAATACATAATTCGCATTTCGATAATAATTTAATATCGGAAATTAGAATCGGGAGAATCCGGCGAGCGATGCCTATCGAGCTCACTTCGGTAATTAACGAAGTTGAGTTCCAATTTCGAATTTACGGTACGGCACGGTAATCGGCCGGTGTCATTGGATGGCGATAAGCGTTCGTCCGATTGGCCGCCCGACCGTAACTTTTCGAGAATACGAACTTCGGGATTTACGTTCCAAAGTCCGTTATGGATCTGACCCAATTTGTTCGGGACTCGAATTGAAATTGGATTTTTTGGACCGTACCGTCCATCTATTTATTGGTTATGAGGTCCTTTGTTGACTAAAAGGTACTTTACTTGACGCTTATTTTGCGTTATTCGTATTTTGGGATAAAAAAGGATAGTGTCGGTGTCAATTGTTTTATATTGTCGAAGACTTTCGGCTGGTCCTTTTCCTCATGTCCCTAATGGTATTGGTCCTTTGCAACTCAGCAGTACAGATGAGTTCATATCCCGTTAGATAAATGAGCAACGCTTGCCCAAATGAAAATTAGTCATCGGACTCGACCAAAGTTTTATTGAGTAAAAATTATAACATGACATAATATCACGCCCGCTTTTCCCCCAAGACAGAGGTGTTATCGACATAGTACACCTATATTTCTATAGTAAAAAAAAAAAACAAAATCCTAATCAAATATTCCTAAATGAATTCCAGGTAACTCTTGAATTCTCTAACTGACACTACAATAATAACAAAACACAACATTTTCTATGCCCAGCTCACCGCAGTAAAATCCCCGTGAATTTTCCAATTTTCCTCTTCTGTCATACAACAATTGAACCGAACTCAAATATATCCAATGTCAATCAAAAACCGTGAGAACAAACATCTGCTCCTGTATAAAGACCTCAGAGGGAAAACAAATTCGTTTGGTGAGGTACAGGCAGCGACAGAATTAAAGAAAATTGTGCAAAATATGTGTCAAAATGGTTCAAAAAATTTATAAGTACCCGAATAATTTTCTCATGCTCTTTAGGAAGTTCAACACGGTGACTAACTTGCAGTAAAGGAAACATTTTGAGGAAATCCTGACATAAGACAACTTCGCTACACGTCATGCTTATAAAATATCTCTGCGGCCGAACATAATATTTACAAAAGCTAATATTCGCAAAAAAAAAACGTTGACTTGATAAAAACGCCAAATATATATTATAACAAATAGAAAAAGATGAAGTAAAAGTCGTTTATTCTGTACAAACACACTCACATTACAAAATTAAAGACATACAAAATAGACAAAAGCCTCGTAATTAACAAATATAAGTTTTAAGTTTGACAATGTTGTCCATCGCTATCTGATAGCAATGGACAATATTATCAAACCTTTTTACTACTTATTTTATTTTATTGTCACCTGAATCAGGTAGCAATTGCTTCTAGAACTCCGAATATAAACTACATAACTTACACATCGGAAATTCCGAATCGATGTAAATGTAAACACACTTGTTTTGCCAACTGTACTAAGGAGCATAAGAGGCTTATTGCGGCCTAAAAAACACTGATACAGTCTGAATGTCTGTTTGTTTCGTCTGAGGTGCGTTTAATGTTATTGTGAGTGAAATAGGGACTAGAGAGGGAAGAGGAATACTCAGATTAATCTGAAGCGATCAACATGTAATGTGCAATCGGAGGGGAGTTTGTTTTCGAAATTATTGTTCTGTCATGTGATGAATAGAGGTTGCTTTTTGTCTCACTGTAGATACTATTTTGAAATTCTGGTAAAATATTTTATCCTACACTCAGGTAGGTAGGTTTCAGTAGCTTACCAACCCAAAACAGTCTTTAACAGCAAGTGAAACTGCTGCAAATAGTTTGTATGTACTGTCGAGGCCTGAAATCACATTTACTAACTTTTCAAAAAAATTATAATGACCTCGATAAGTACCTATACAAAAACAAATGAGTACTTCAGAGTGAGCGAGTATTTCTCTTGAGTAATGAGTATGAATATTTTCTTTCATTTAATTTTCGGAAAACCTTTACTTAATTATTGAACACGCCCATTTCTCACTAAGTCTACCTTTTTTTTTTGGGTGGGAAATCATCAAATGACTTCTCCCGCTCTACGTGTCAGACTTTTACTGACTAAAAGCCACCCGTATGCCTTCAGTTGCCTGTGCCAGGGGCCACGGTATCTCTTTCGAACAACCCACGACCCTGGCAGCCACTACGTCTACCTTGTACTAGTTTTTGAATATATTTGTGCGAGCGTCAAACTTACGACATCGGCCCTATAAAGGTATCTTTCCATCAAATCTGCCTACATCATAGCATCATTCTCTAAATTCGGGGCACGTAGCGTGCGGTAGGCTCGACCCTTGCCTCGAATTTGTATGAAAGTGATGCTGTTACATCGATTTATAAAACGCTGTATCTACGGTGTGATAGTTCGGTATGATAAACTATGATAAATCACTTTGACCCCTGTTTTGAGATTGCGTTGATGTTCAGAATGCGAGCAGGTTATAAAATATGTATGACTAACTTTCACCCGCATAAATTTCGATCCTGTGGGAATATCGGGATAAAAAGTATCCTATTATGTTAATCCTGGTTATAAACCATCTGTGTGCTAAATTTCATTAAAATCCGTTGAGTAGTTTTTAGGTGAAAGAGTAACAAACATCCATCCATCCATTCATACAAACTTACACGTTTATAATATTAGTAGGACTAGCTTGTGCCCGCGACTTTGGCCGCGTTTTAACATAAAATATTTTGTATATTGTGATGTAATATGACACTCTGCATTAGTAGCTTTCTATCAGTGAAAGAGTTTTTGTAATTAGATCAGCCGATCGATTCTGTAAAAATCTCACCGTGAAAAGTTAGGTGAAGTGAGCTTAGAGTGAGCTGTCAATAGTGTCAATCCCTAGCATTAGTTCGAATGACAGTTCACTCCACGCTCACTTCACCTAAGTTTTCACGGTGAGATGGTTACAGAATCGCACTGCAGTACTTTCAAAGATTAATTACAAACATTCAATTATGAACTAAAATATTACGTCCCAGTAATATTAGTTAAGCTTTAAGAAAGGAATATTGTTAAAAGTTCTGAAGAGCAATTCCCATAATTAAAAACGTTCAATATCTAGTCGCAATCTCATCTCAGCGACAATCAATGTCAATCAACTTGTCAAAAATTTCTGGAAATTAGAGGTATTTTTGACAGATTGACACTGAGACTTTGAACGTTCTTAAAATTACAGAAATAACACCTGGAGTAATTACTTAAGGTGTAATTCCTATAATTTTCAGATTCAGATGAAAATATGAATTTCAAAGATAATACCTAAAATAATGATTACAACACATCGATCATGCATTCAGCTTCAATCGAGATCAAACGGCACCTAGATATAAACAGGATACTATCGTGATCAATGATTTTAATCGATTCATTAGTTTTATGAGCAACCGGAAGCAATGATGCAAAGCTCTGACAATCTAGCATTTGCCTCCAGAACCATCTTATTGTGTAGGATAGATAAGCGGGCACTTCTACTCATATCATTCAAAATAATTTAATGATGTAATTAATTAGTAACTAATTAGCAGTGGGACATTAACGGCTGATATAAAAAAATAAAAAAAATATTATGATCATTCATCAATCATCATTCATTATAATTACGAAAAGTAATAACATCCGCTCCTCTTAGATGCTAATCTGTACGGTAATTGCGTAACACAAAAAAAAAAATACAGTGGATCACTATTACTCTCATTTTGACAATTCAACCACATTCATTGCGTTATTTACGTTGTTGAGTAGACGAATTTTTCAAACCTATCAATCAATGGATTTGGAATTTCCTTCAAAACTCTTGAATTGAGATTGAAAGTATCTTGCGCAATTAGGGTACAAGCAAATAAATAAAAACAACACCACATCGATATCTCATATTTCACGGACAATACCGATACGTATCGATTACAAACCGAGTTCTCGGCACGTGCGCTTTACGCAAACACCGCACGTTGCGCCATCAATATTCATAATCGGTAATCTTATACCGATTCATCGGTACTCGTATTAAATTGACTTCACAAGTGCTTAAATCTTCGTATAGATTTTGTTATGGAACCACGAAAGCATGGTTCTTTATGGGGTGGTCTTTCGATCCGAGAAAATGAAAGATTCGAAAGGGTACAACAGCTAAATGTCAAGGTTAAAGAAATAAGAAAAAAGTAGTATACTTAAAAGCTCCTAATTACATGAATTGTTATTATAACTGGCGAAATGAGAGTGTACTACATCTGCTGCCAAACCGTCCAGGAATAGAGGCGTAATGTTATGTTATGTAAGTAAACTAAAAGGCCAGTATTGGTTATGAAAGACTTTCAGAGAAAGGACCAAATTAGTCATCATTCCTTGCATCTTAATCTCAAACTGAAATTCCCCCTCAACTATTGAAAATATTCTTACAAATAACGCAAAAAAAAAATGATGTCATAGCTGTACCCTCGTAATATAAAATTTCTGTTCTATCACCCGTACCCTTGACGATCTGACATACTTGGCACAAAAAGCAGAACATAGAGGTACCATCGGTACAAAAAGTGAAAGACCGAGGTTGTGGTTGGAAACTATGTCCCACCGCTTATCCTGCCCTCTGTGTCCCAAAATATACAAGACATATTAACCTCTGCGCTGCCACCGACGATACCGTTGAAGTGACGAAGTGTTGGGCTAACGAAATCTAATTCACAGTCGAAGAAGAAAAAGATTATAGTGTATTATAGTGAGCAGAAATCCTGGACAATATCGGCAGGTATCGAGTTCCAGTCACGTGCACCATTCACAAACACCGCACGTCGCGCTATCAATATTCATAATCGCTAATCTTAAATCGATTCATCGGTTTTCATATCGAGTAGAATTTGTAAGCGTACATTTGCAAGTCTATCCTGTGAAGACTATGGAAGATGATTTATGGTTAGGTTGGTAAATTGAGTTATAATACTTACCTTGCGATTGGTGAAATCTGACTCTTATTCATGAACCTTAAATCGGGTCTTTCAAGTCTGTTCAATGTTACCTTTGGACATTAACTCAGCACTCCGCCTGGCTTACGCGCGGCCCAGTTAAAATAATGATTTGGTTGCATCTTACACGCATAGGACACAAAGATTTGAATTTTATATTCTTGTCTCATTACCCCTCACTGTGGCCAAGACACCTTTAGCCATCTCTGATCAGTCTCGTGAGTCTGCGGGACTGGCAGTGAGTTCACCCCTTCTGAACCTGGAAATCCTGTCCACAATCCGTCTGCAACCTTAGGTCGCATGGTGCAGACATCCTGAACTTATTTATATATTTATTTATCACGTACTAGGTATATGATAGGTTAGGGCTGTAGGGCTTATAGGGCTTAGGGTCGTAGGGACTATTAGGCTGGTAGGTCTCTGTAGGTTCCTTTAACTTATCATATGTTTTCATGTACCGTCACACCCTTGACTACTTTGCGGTCTTACGTGACATCTTTCAAGGGTGGACGTACAAAGTCGCATAATTATGACATAGTTTTTGACCTCAAACTCCCTTTTATGCCAGACTAGCTGTGCCCAGAAGTTGCACCCACATAAATCTAGATCCCGAGGGAATATCGGGATAAAAAGTATCTTATGTTCTAATCCAGGTCATGGTTAACTCATGTGCCAAATTTCATCCAAATCCGTTTAGTCGTTTTAGTGTGAAAGCGTAACAAACAAACATACATAATATTTGTTTAGAAAAAGTTTTCAGTTCAAAATCGTGTCAAGATTATGTGATTCTTTCACTATCAACGCCCTCCATCAACAATCTTTTTTTTATTGACTTGAAATTTTTAAGTGTTTTATGTCAGCATGAAGAAAATATATTTTGTATTGTGTCTGTCTAATTTTATACTTAATCTGAAATGCAATTTATGTCAAATTTTTCGAATCTTAGAATAATATTTTTATTGTATTAAATTATTTAATCATTTGTATGCCCTAGTGGCTGATCGTGGTATGAACTTTATAAGTTTTTAATTAATGTAATAAACACCTGCATGTAATTGTAACCCATGTATCACAAATAAACGATTTTGATTTTGACAATCCGTCAGCAAAACGCGAAGATAAACCCAACCAGCATTCATTGTAACAGTTGTAAAAGAAACCAGCTCCTAACTTTAAAAATCGTTCTATATCTATCAACTATCAAATTCCAGTACCAACTGACATTAAAAAACAAAACGAAGATTAAAACAAACTTCTTTCTCCACCTCTCTATTAGCAGTAAATCCATCACTTTTAATAACGCTATTAGTTTTCAAAACAACTGTTCCTAATATCTTTCAAACTATAATTGAATTTAACCGTGAACTTCGTCTGGGCCGGTATGATCCACGTATATCTATTTACGTAGTCCCCTTGCATCGTAAAACTTATAAATAATAAACCCACGACCATCAAACTGGGGGTTGGGTTCAAAATAAAGAATTGGTTGGATCGTCCAAATTCTTTGGTTGAAGAATTTTATTACTGTTCTTCTCATGGTCATCTAGCTTGGAGCATTTTCATGAGCAATCGTTTAAAGAATTTCACTGTAGAATCTGAAATCTCGTGGATATTGAGTCACTCCTGTATTCTGCGTATTAGTTTTAACATCTACTACTATTAGTTTCATAAAACTATTTTTTTCATCGTAGTCCCATTTCATTTTATCATTCTATTATAATGAAATAGCCTCTTGTCAAAACATTGAGATTTATTTATTATATGTAAGTTTGATATGTATGTATATATATATATATGTAAATCTTTCGCAATAATTTCTTTATGTGATCGTGAATCAAACCATGGTAAAAAGCACATTAAAATCCGTTGCGTAGTTTAGAAGAACGACGCGGGCACAAAGACTGACACAAAAACCGACTTTTATTTATAACACGTATAGTTAAAAGATGGATATCGCGCTACTTCTACTAAAAGAGTAAGTAAAATTCATATCAAACGATATCATTACTTCAAAATTTGGCTTCCTGGACAACCCTAAAACAAAAAGCAAACAGCTGCACAAGGGAGATACGAGTTTATGTGATACTATCACATATATCATTAGACATGTGTTCGTTTGACGATCGTGATAGCCCAGCTTTGTCCCACCCTTATCTGGACCATAAAAATGTTATGTGTTCCTGGCCAAGCTTGAAGAAAAAACTATGATTTTATGTGTGTATTAAGTGTCACGTCTCCTCGGGCCAATTTTATTGTGCGATGAACGGAAATACACGAGTTGACTGTAAAAGAATAAAAGTATACACCACAGGCAAGTACGTTTCTATACGGTGAAAAATGGTCCTTATGTCAAGATTTCCAGATGGGCAACAGTTATGAACCTCTACGAAGACACTACTCATATTTCCTTCATTAATGATTAATTTCCGTTAATTATAAACAATTGAGGATTGTTTATCAATCGATCTCATATCCTATGCGGTGTAAACTGTTCCTTTAAGTCATCTGCAGCATCTTTAACGACGACAGCAAAATTAACTACTATAAATATTCAATCATTCAACTCAGCCTATTGCAGTCCATTGCTGAACATGCTGCCATCCCCATACTAACTTTTTATAGTATTGCATTCTTATTATTATATAGCCGATAGAAGACCTCCTTCCACTTGTCTTTGTTTACTGCCACATGTCACCAGTCGTTTTATTATGAGTCGAGTTCATCTCGCTATCTCTTTCTCGGTCTGCCGCATTCCTATAGTTACCATAAATCTTCTCTTCATCTTTTTCATTACTTGGGGCGGTTTTGCTCACTTTTTTTCTATAGTTACCAAAAATAAAAAGACAAATTCGATATTTCTTCTATTTGGAACCGTTTCCCTAAACAAGTAACTGACACTCCTCACACAATTAATTTGGAGTGAAGATCAATAAAATTCCAAGTGCTATACGATATTTCTAGTAAAATATTGAAGCAGCTGTCGCGTCGTTTGACGGCCTGTGAGCGCTCGACTAAAAATAATAAGACACCCGAAACTCGGCTCCCTGCGTACATACTGAAGGGAATGTAGCACCATAGATATTTTTGATTTTGGATTATTTTCACTGAAGTTTCCTTTAAAATCTTTTTGAGTGACAGGTTGACAGTAAATATTAGTAGAAGAAGATCGAATTTCCTGAAAAGGTATGGGAAAACCATTTTGAGATTTATATTCTTCCGATTATTGCTGAACGATTTAAAGATACATTATGGACGATCCCCGTTGATACCCCATTATTTTTGGAGTGCTTAATTGGTTTCACTAACTTAAATGCGAACGAAAAACGGTGAAAATATAACTTTAAGCAAATACGAAAAAAAGGAACCCCAACTGTCACAGTATAAGCTTTTTGAAAATCCTCTCCCCTACTATTTTTTTTCTTATATCCTCCGCCACATTCCTCTACTTTAATTTCACGCCTACTGTACAAAATTAAGATGTCATTGCAACTCGATACCATCACATAACGACACCCCCTCACCCCCTCTCTTCTCTAATTGTCTGTTTTATTTGTCATCTGACACTGAGGACTCAGAGCCCCTTGTTTTTTCACCCGAAGAACGAATTTAGGTGTAATTTTAGACTGAACACTTGGTGGATATATAATTATTTCCATTCCGGGAATGTACGGAACACTGGGTGTTGCTTGTCAAGTGCAGTGAAGAAAAGTTGTGTTTGTATGTGATAAGGGTTGATTCGTAGAATCCTTGTGAGCTCCTAGGAAATTCAGAGATGAAACTTACATTAAATAATCTTACATTAGGAAAATAATACATGATAAAAACTTTCTTCTACAACACAATTATAACCGCGAAGCACGAATAAAATGCAAATCTGAAGAATATCTTAAATAAGAACTAAAACATTCTTCTGGCAGCATAAAAAGCAAGAATAGTTTTTGAAATTATTATCAAAGTTTGAGAAAAAAAGCAAGAATGCAAAAAAAAATCGGTTCACTGGTGAGTCTTAATGTCTAAACTGACTACAAAATTACTGAGATGCATGCAAATACTCCACTTAAAATCTCCAACTTACTTAAAGCAACACACAGGTAAATAGCAACAACTCACAAGGGAAACATTACCATTAAGATAATAGAAGAGGATTTATAACAACATAGATAAAACACCACTCAAGTACGTGAGCCGCTCTCTCGCTTACTGAACATATTAATGATCAACATGTGTTCCGCACTGTACGATACGGATAATAGTTTGAATGAGTATTAGTGGAAGTAGATTATAGTTTATTAATAGCAGAATTGGAAGTTGGAATTGAGGTAGTAGAGTAGGATGATGAAGATGGTGATGTGTTTGCTGAATTAAAAGAAAAAGTTAATGTAGCAACGCCAAAAGTAGTTCAGGAATTGGATACTGCGATTAGTATACATAAACTTGCGGCTTCTTCCCAAAAAGTACAGAACGCCACCTGCTAGCACCTGACCTTTCTTAAGAACATCACCAATAAGGTCACTAAATGTCCACCTAAAGCATCCCCTCCCGTCGTTTCTACTCACATCTACCTTGTAAACGAATTGGGTACTGGTACTAAGAAAATCCTTATAAAAGTAAAGCAACGTGAAATAATAAAACGTACAGGGTTACTGTAAAACTTTGATAAAAAAGGAGAGTACTTTTTGTAAAAAAGGCTCTAAAAATCAATAGAAAAATCCTTTTACAGCACTCTCTACAAATTAAGAGGGATCGGAACGTCAAATCGAAATAATCTGAATTCGATTCAGTAGTTCGCTTTACCAACACAAAATGTTAGTAATTAAGTTCACCGTACCTCGTATCTATCTAAGAGTATTCTGGTCATATAGAATTAATTCCCACTTCATTTTCATTCACATTTTACAATCGTCCAATCATGTTTGTCATTACTTATCCGTAATTAGTAACACATTGTACGCAACTTGTGTTGAGTTACCTATTTTTGTAATGAATGAAGACGCGTTTGGTTATTTTTAGACTAGTCTTCGTCGTCGGTCCCTCCGAAAAAGTCTTTTCTATTATATGGTTCATAACCATTTTTTTTTACATATATCCGCTTAACTACATTATTATGTAGATAATTTTAAACCGATATATGTAAAAAAATGGTTATAGCTTGTGATTAACGATAATTTCATGATTAATCCCGAAGTTAGTTATTGTTAGAAACATAAACATCTATACTTGCAAGGATCTTAAAATTACTCATTACTCTTTACAATTCTCCACAACCCCAATCGGCATCAATCAATTCGCCATTAAATTTCTTTTTTATTATTTTCTCAAAATTAACACCTGTCATAACACTGGGCTAAACTTTGTCAACCAGTAGATTAGGGTCATTTTTCATACAACATTTTTTCAAACAAAAACAATACAACTCGGTACACACTCGTCTTACCGTCTCAATGTGAACCTTGGACCGTGAACGCGAGAGAGGTGAGCAGACATGTTGCATTGCGAACATCTGCAGCTCTTTTATTAACAACTGTTTATGATATCTGACTGCCAGGGGAGGTTTTATTTTTAATTTTCGTTTCTGTGGTAGTAGCTTTTAGAATTGTTGTGTCTTTTAGAACATTACCCAGAACAATTTTCTGGGTTATGTTTTGAAAACGTAAGGCCTGTCTTATCCTGAGAAGGGTTTCACAGATTCGACTTTACATCTTAACATACGCCTTTTGTTTTTATCACTATCAGGTTCTCTTAAAAAATCTCGACCTGTCTTCTTGTAATCATGTTTTCTCTTGTTATTGTCCATCAAGTATATGACATGGACAATGGACATATTTTCTAAATACCCAAATGCTCATGAAAAATCTACAATTCCAGAATAACCATATCGTCTAAATAACCTATGCCCTGCAACGCGCACCACTTGTCAATGAAAATTAAACGGAACAGCCCCTCATCTTTGTCACATCTCCTGTAACAACACACCACGCATCTAACAACCTTACATCTACTCAAACTTCAACCTTGTGTCCTAGAAATACGATATTGATTGCCTTACACTTGCTTTCGTGACTGCAGAGTTAACTTTGTCGAAAACGCTCTGACATTACCGCTTCAGACTGAAGTATAATTCTAATCTGAACTTTATTGCATTGTGATACAGTTTCAAATGTTATATCAAGTAGTGTCGGATGTTTAGCTACAGGTCTTTCATTTCTATGTTTGTAGGAACGTTCGCAATTAGCTCTGAGAGTGGAACGGAACGTTTTTAATAGATGACATGTTTTAGACGTGTTCCTTTTGTTTCTGTGTCTTGTCTGTGATGTCACAGGATCTTTGCTCCTTTTGCGAAAAGAGGAAGGAATTTTATAAAAGCTTGTTTTGATAAAAAGATGTTTCAAGTTTCTAATTCTATTCTGGCCTTCTTAGTGCCAAACGGGTTTTCTTCAAATTCTTTTACCGTATAAAGTAAAAACTAATTTACCCTCATTTTCTTCTCGACTGTTTAAGCTCAGCCTACCATCACAGGTACAGACGCCAGCACATCAAGCTACTACAATCTGTCAAATTTCTTTAATAGATTTTCAACTTTATCGCTAGTGTGTTCAAGGTTGATTGGGAAAATTTGACAGTTTCGGGTAGGTTGACCTGCTGGCGTCTGTACTACGAAACACGACCGCAATAGTACAAAAAAAAAAAATCTCTGGAAAAATCAAGATAATTTGTAATGGTAGATCATCACCTACATCATCATCATCATCTGCCTAGCCTTTTCCCAACTATGTTTGGGTCGGCTTCCAGTCTAACCGGATGCAGCTGAATACCAGTATTTTACATGGAGCGACTGCCTATCTGACCTCCACAACCCAGTTATTGGGTAAGACGATACCCCTTGGTAAGACTGGTTGTCAGACTTTCGGGCTTCTGACTACCCGTAACGACTGTCAAAGATCCATGAATGACAGCCGGGACCAACGGCTTAACGTGCTTTCCGAGGCACGGAGGGGTCTCGGTATGTAAAGATGGTCACCCATCCACAGACCAACCGCGGCAAGCGTAGCTTAACCTGACCGATCGACCTGTGCGGCTGTTATTATTAACACTATAATTTTAAACATAGCGCCATTTGCAATTGACAGTATAATAAGCAGCTGACACATTTTTTTCTAGGGGCTGCAAAATATCCTACAGGCAATACCTCAGTCTTATAAATGCGGGGGTAAACACTATAAACTTCCCCTATTGAGGGGTGCAATGCATTTGCATACAATGTAATTTAAATTTAAACTGATTCGAACGCTACATAAACAACGACCAATTTTATTTTATTATGTTTTTGCTTATTTTGGATTGAAATTTGTTTATAAAACTTATAATCCTATTTCTCATTTACTTAAGAGTCACAGCCTTGGTGGTGCCAGCACCTTCAAGCTCTATTATTGGAGGCAACTCCATTATATCTTTTTTCTTGAGTAATGTACAGACGCCAGCATATCAAGCTATCGGTCAAATTTCCTTATTAGATTTTCAACTTTATCGTTAAAGCATTAAGTTTCAAGGTTGATTGGGAAAATTTTACAGTTTCGGGTAGCTTGATCTGCTGGCGTCTGTACTTACCGTCTTGAATATGTATTTAGCTTGATCAAAACTATTTACAGTTTGTGAAAGACTTCTTTCTAATGACCGCTACTTAACCTTGGTAAAAATATTGAGGTGTACCTTTTTTGTCATCATATTGGTCGACTAAATTATTATACCGGCTCGACTTTATTGCCGCAGTGGCGAAGTAATTAAGAACCTACTACGATACAGATAGTTCAAGTCTGCGTATTATTATGTTATGTTAGATGCAAAGAGCACAATACAAAAAGCATTCAAGTACAAGTAACTTTTATTATAGACCATTTTACAAAATGCCTCCAAAATCTAAAACACTACGACACTTTGAACCTCACCTCTAGCCGTACCAAACAGACTGATATATCGCAGCTCACCCCTACTTCGTATTCCGACCACGCGCCCTCCGCGACCTACCCTCCTATCGATCGCACGTTTTATACTTTTTGCGGGAATCCCTCTCGATGACCTTCGGGAAGTTCGTGGTTTTGTTTTGCTACAGGTATTTTTTCTGGAAGGTTCTATTCTGAGATTGTATGTAGCGAGATTGTTCGATTTCGAATGTAGTGGCAAGTGTTAGTTACTCATTGTAATTCCAGGTTTTTAGAATTCTCTATTTCATTTAATACATATTGAGTTTAATTAAGAGTTGATCTTGCTGTGTTACCTGTGTTTTACTTACTAATATTGCGGTTTATAAAAACCACATCGTACACCAAATTATTAACAAGATAATTATTATTCTACAACCTTGCTTAATATTCGGTTTTATTAATGAAGTAGTAAATAATGTGGGTATAATTATAAATTAAGGTAGTAATGTACTCATGATAGACGATAATACACCTAAACAGTACCAAAACCGTAACAGTGTAACGTATATGCACGAGTATAACGAAGTCTCGAAAATGTTCGTCACATTTTCCATGATGTAGCCGCTGAAGTAAAACGTCGTATCCCGAAGAAAAGTTGTAAGGGATATGACGCGAGCATTCCTTATAAGTTTCCGATAAAAGTAAGAATTTTCTGAAGTACATTGTCAGTTCATAAAGTGAGAAGCTTCATTCCATCCAGATGGTGCTCCTCAGCGATATTGCTAACTTGCACTTTTTTTTCTACTTACTTCTTATGTTCAAAAACTCTGTTTTATTTCGGTTTTTATTTGAGGTTTTGTTTGGTCGTTTCTGCTGTTTGATGTGTTTGGTCCTTTTACCAATTTTCTACCTTGAATGTAGATTTAGGTAATAGCTAAAACAAAATGTTATAAAGACGATATATAGTATTCTAGTATATAGTAGTAATATGTATAGGTAGTAAATATATATTCTATTTAATTATCTGACCGAATTACCGAAACATATTGATGACATTTTATAATATACGGAACGTATTGATAGCTTTTAGCCCTCTTTAATTGATCGAAACTGCAACTTAGCAATTCCCAACTTCACTAAATTACAGTTTTGTTTACATATATGAAAACAAAGGTTTAATGACCCAAATATTCTTTCTTACGCAAAAAACAGCAAAAATACCACAAAAAAACCAAGACAAAAACTGTCATACTTGTGAGTAATAGCGGCTTGCATACCAGGCTCGCATGAACGCAGCGTCGTCTCAAGATTGCAGTGCTCTGTAACGAGCAACGTGACCTTTTGTGAGAGATGTGCTGAGATTGTTGCTTAATACCTCTCCGTGTGTTTTGGTTCGTTAAGATTCCGTCATTTATGTGTGATATGATATTGTAGCGGTTGTTGCGCTAAAGAATTGTGGAACAGTTATTACTGGTATAATAAAATCATCTATATAAGTGACTGGAGTGGTATCTGATAGTAACCGGTAGTAAGATCAACTGCCAGAATAGACAGTAAAACTAATTCCTGCTTAAGAAATAGTCCATCAAAATTATATGTTTCGTTGCTCAAATAATATACCTCCAAAAAGTGATTCCAACAAAAACAAGTTTCTAACAAAATTCGAAATTAACAGAGAAATATTTCTCACCCACAATTTTCGTATTAGTACTCAACATACCATCAGTTTGTTATAAACACTTCGTTGCAAATTGAAAGGTACACTACTCAACTGTAATATGGCAGGAGATAGGAACCACTAGATCTAATACCTTCACCCGACAGCTTTAGAAGGAGGCTTTGTACTGCTTCGAAAGGAAGTGTAGGAGAATTGGAAGAAATTGCTTTCGGGATTCAGGGTACCTATTTTGAACATGAATGTAAAAAACCAATATAACTACTACTCCGAATGATCAGCACTGTAACACATAAGCTGTATACTATATAGACTTACTCAGAGAATTTAAGTATTTGGAATTTATTAAAAGAAAATATATCCCTGTTCTTGAAATCGATTCTTAGATAACCCGCAAAGCTTAGAAATATTTAACCCACTAAATTCAATAGTAGCTATAGAAAAAACAACACCACTGCATAGCAGAATTCAAGCTATATTCATTCTCCTATTTTCCTACAAGACCTCTTTCACATTTTCGGCATTTTGCCAAACATTTCCTGAAAAAAAGTCGGAAGTTTATCGATAATCTCACGAATGCTCGGCGTTTTTCTTATCTGCGAGGAATGAGTGAATGATAATGAGCGGCGAATGAGAGTGAAGGAAGGAATGAAGGCTCGGAAGGTAAGAATAATATTGTGACGGGTCGCATGCCTTCGAAGACGTGACGTACCCGCGGATGGTAGTATGGGACAGTGAGCTATTTTTTGAGTTTATATCTTTTAATATGAGAAAAGCAACGCTTAAGTATTTATGCTAAAGGAATCTCAGTGATGAGCGAAGTTATAACAGTAAAACATGTTTAACAACAATTTTAAGCTAACTATTATATATTTTAGTACTAACTTGAGCCCAATTTTAGTAATGATTTCCATTAAAATTATTGCCATCGTTCACGAAGGTTTATGTGTGTAACATAACGGTGCGAATCATGATTTATATTAAACCTAGGACCATAAAACGAAACTACCAAACCTGCTGCCTCAGCTATATAACAAGGAGTCATAACACAAATTCCGAACATAAATACATACACCATAATAACGTCAATATAAATAAAGATTAGCAATCATTTTTACGGCCTTCCTTATAAATATACATAGCATCTATGCATAAAACAAAGACACACAACAGAATGCACCCTCAAGAAATCAGGGTGCATTCTACCCTAGCCTTTTTCCTAAGATATATGATTTTAATAATCGCCAAGATTACGGTAAGGAGGGACCGGAGACCTTCGGAGTGTCCCTCTGAGTGCTGTCTGTCTTGAGAAATTGTCCCCGTAGCTATTTCATTTGTGAGGGCCACTTGATATATGCCAACTCTTGTGTTGTATTCAAAGAGGAGTATAGGACCTTTTTTCGTGTCAGGGAATTCCTTTTATTTGATTTTTGGATTTAAGATGTCTGTTACAGTTTGAGGAATTTCGTGGTGAATTTTCGGCTTGGGTACTTTTTTTTGTTTAATTTTGATGTAGGTAAGAAAGGAGCTCCTTTCCCTACCCTACGCAAGTCAGACACACAACATGTTACTCGCGTCAACGTCTTAATTTAAATCCAAATTCTCAAAGCAAATGTGCTCATAAGCACAAAATCTTAGCTCCCGTCAAAATTTTACACAAGAACAAATCAAAAACAGCTGTTTATGAAACTGGTTGCTCAAGTAGTAATTAAAGAGCGCGTTAATCTCACGTCATGCGAAAGTCTTTCGAAGTTGGCGAAACGTAGCGAGGAATGAGCGAGGTGGCAGTTTGGAGAAAATGTCACGATTGCGAATTGAAATTTTGAGAATATGACCCGTGCAGTGTTGAAACTTGGGAATTAAAAGTAACTTAGAATTGAAATGGAAATAGTTTAAACTTTTTGGATATACTTGTATACCGGAAAGCTCCTACAACTGTTGATAATGTAGAATTTGAGGATGAATTTGAAAATGCTCTTGATAAATCTTTATCAGATGTAGTGGGTACTACCAATAACGAAAATAATAGTTTCCTCCCCGCAATAGGCTTCGACGGAAATCTTCAAGATTTTATAACAGCTTTTGTTGTAAAATCTATAACACTTGCTACATCATAAATCGCCAGATAAGCGCGAGCTATACGCAAAATGACAGCCCGCGAAGAAGCCTCAAATTCAAGATGGCGACACAATATGGCGGCGACCGCGAGACTGACAAGCCATTATTGAGACTGCAACGGGTGCAGTGGTTTCTTAATAAACGGCGCCGGAGGAAGTTATTAGTCGTCATACGTGCGAGCAAGGTTTAATTATGGATGACAGGTGTTTATTATTGGTATACATTTTGAGAGGGATGATTAATTTTGGAGATTAAGTGTGTTTTCGGACGATAATTGGAAAGAATTTGGCTATAACATATATAACACTACACGATCATATCAACAATGATATGATCGTATAGTGTTATTACACTAAGAATTACTCGTAATGAAATGGAATGCATAAAAAGAAATGCAATCTATGTTACTTGGTCAAACCAAGAAGTAGTTTCGTAAGAATCGTCGTCCTTAGTTTATGAAAACGCCCTATCGGAAACAGTGTGAGTTTATGTATGAAAGAAAATTCCTTAAAGAAAATAAAATGAATAGCTAAATGAACTTAAATTTTACAGAAGCAATATGCCATTATCAACTAAGTAACTAATCAAGAACACAATAATACAAGGAGACAATACACCAACGTACAAAGTTTCAATAGCACTTACTTTTGTCGTAGATCATATTGAAAACACGCTTCATTTAATATTCTTTCTGAACCTTTCTTCTGCCTTTGTCCTGGATAATAAGCAGGGACAGCACAAGTTTAATTGAATTAAATATTGTCTGGCTGGTAAGTTCGCGTTCGTAGCAAAGTTTCCTTTTATTTGTCAGACAAGACTATTACAGAGCAAATAATTATATTAGTAACAGTAGACTACAAAGTTAAACATGATGATATTAAAAATTCATGGCTGCGACGTTATTTGACTTGTTTTTATGTCATTATTTCTTGGCAATCTAGTAAACCGAACTGAAGTTTCTTCTTTAGGATTGATGCTAAAAGTTAGGTAGTTCATATGATGTAGTTTTTCCGTAGTTTTTGAAAAAAGTAACTGAAAATTGCTCTGTTAAAAGTATGTAAAATAAGCCAGGTGATATTTAGAGAAAATATACTGCAGAGGCCGAAAGGCTTGTCTAAACTAATTTAATGAAGAGAAACGATTTGATTTTTGTAGGATTGTCTGTTACGCTTTAACGCTAAAACGGCTGAACGGATTTGGATGAAACTTGGCACACGGGTAGATCATGACCTGGATTAGGACATAGGATACTTCTTATCCCGATATTACTACGAGATCGAGACTTATGCAGGTGAAACTGCGAGGCGCAGCTAGTAATAAATGTTTGTGATTTGGATATTAAAGAAAATAGAACTGAAAAATTCCTCTTAGATATAATTTAGGTAGTTAAAACCAGCATCTCCCCCTAACAGAAAGCAGTACCAACTCCACCTTATAGTCCCACCTCCAAACTTGCAGCACTTATCATTTGTTTCGTGTTCCTCCGCCACAGCCAGACATCCAAACACAATCTTCCATACATTTATGTTTATTATAAATTATGGCGGTGGTCTGGGCGTGTGCTAGAACAAAGCAGGGGGTCTTATGAAATTAGTGCGACTATGAACAACAGACGGGGATATAAATTAGTTTACCGGAGAGTCGGAGACCAAGGATCGTGATAATTCGGTGTAAACTAGACCGGATTGATGGTCTGGTGGTAGTTGGTGGTAATTTTATTAGTGTAAATAAAATTGAGGCGAGATGTTGCTAGGTTCATATATTTTTTTTTTTTTTTTAATATTCCAGCTATCCGCTTGTAATGGTAGCTGGAGCATAGAGTATACTAAATTTAGAAATGGATATTTATGGACAACTTTGACATTTTAGCACATTTATTTTACCGTTTAGCACAGTGGACTATGGTAAAAATAGAAATAACTGAAATCAGTAAGAATTATTTCCACGGGCTACTTACTAGGGTGGAAAAAAGATCAATCCTTCCTACTTAATAATATTAATATTTTAATATAATATTATAAACGTGAAAATTTGTATGGATGGATGGATGGATGTTTGTTACACTTTCACGCAAAAAGTACTTAACAGATTTGTAAGGAATTTGGCACACAGATGGTTTCTAACCAGGATTAACATATAGGGTTCTCTTTATCCCAATATTCCCACGGGATCGAAAATTATAAAATAACTTTCTAGTAAAATAATAATGTATCTAATTTTGTATTTTGATACCTAAGCAGCGAAAATAAGCAGCATTCTCAATCCTTTATACACAGTGTTTCAAAAATCATAAATCAAGAAAAAAAAATCATTGATGCTTCCACTCCCAATGTACAGACGCCAGCAGGTCAAGCTACCCGAAACTGTCAAATTTTCTCAATCAACTTTGAACCATAAGGCTTTAGCGATAAAGTTGAAAATCCATTAAAGAAATTTGACAGATTGTAGTAGCTTGATGTGCTGGCGTCTGTACAAACGAACCACTACTTAACTATGTTAGTTAACTCTGCCCTTCAATGCCCGGGCTCGTTTCAACAAAAAACTGCATAGGGGTGAACATAATTTGTCATCAGCACAACTTTCAACAATTGACGCAAATGATTGCATTGCGTTTTCATACGATTTCTGTTGTGTTCTTAAGTTAATTGAACGTTGGAACTTTTCTACTTTTGTCATGAATACGATTTAACTGCCTTCACAGTGTTATTTTTCCTTTGCAAGTTATTATTTACGTATTTGTTTAGTTTTTGATCGACAGCGTCGAATGGTCAAGCTTTTGGATTTTATTTATGAAGGTTTAAAGCACCTTTCGGAGGCTTTTCGGCCTTTTCGTGTCTGTTTGTGTGGCCGCTTTATACTTCTAAACTGCGCAACGGATTTAGATTCGATTTTCACCATCATTTAGAAAATGTATTCCTCAAAGGTTTATGTGTATTCCACATTAATATTTATCCTATACACCGTGTTCCGGACGATATACATAAACTTCGACCAGATGTTCAGACCATGGAAATAAGCATTTTTCGTTATGGACAGATTAATTAATTCTTATTTTTTATGTTTTGTTAATTTTCATTCAAATTAAATAGCTTGACGTAAATCACCCGATATGCATGCCTATTTTTTTTTTATAGATATATCATTTTAATTGCACTAAGCGGCAACATAGGCCAAATTAAGACCCTTTCTTACTGCATAGCTCAATTAAATTTCATTAAATGAAATTACAAATATCTTTGTAACGAAGCCTTTTTAAGTACTACTTGCTTTGTTAGATTTGATTTTTAAAAGCTATAGAAGCGTTTGCTAATGTTTATGGATACCGTGACGAACACGGCGTATTTAATTAAGAAAACGCGATGTTTTGTCAAGTCATAAAAACGGTCAAGGGGCGCTAGTTTTCCTAATGAGACTTATAAGAAACGTACACCGGAAAACATTCTATATCAACAACAAAGACATTAAAGACTTAGATCGAATACCCTTAGAGACTCCATCAGAAAATACAATAAAATTAGGAAATATTCCGAATGAAATCAACGGCAAATACTAGGGGACCAGGCGACGTGAGGGTTCAAACGGAACTACGCCTTCTACCGGTTTATTTTAATGCAATTGTCATGCAAATTCCAGAATTAATCGCACCCGCTTAGAGTTTTAGAAGTTTTATGACCTTTATTACCATCGGAAGAAGTGTTATTTTATTAAAATTCAAATTCTCTTTTGTTTGAAAATGATAATTGTTAAAATGCAGGGAAAATCTTGTGCGGTCGTGCTTCGGATGTGGAAAACGGAAATGTTTGTTAGAGTTTTATGACTGAACTATCTGGAGTTATACATAAATATCTATGATATTGTAATAAAGATGTCGTTTAAATTTTAATGAAATTCACATAATAGATACAATGACACTGAATGTTACCTTTTTTTTGTTGACTACACATTGATATTGAGTCAAGGAAACAATTACCTAGACTACGATAAGAGAGTCTAGATAAGATATTAACTAGACTTTTAAGTTTTAAAAGAGCTGTGTATCAATTACTTATAACTTTATTGTTAAAAAGATCTTTCTAGATCTATCTCTCTGTCTACAACTCAAGTTATTTTCTATGGAAACCATTGAAATAGTCGTAGTCATTATTCATATACAATCGTAATTGAATACCAATCAATACTCATCCCCAATGATACACAACACACAACTCATAACATTCCATCTAATTTTATGCCCGAGCACATAAAAAAGGGAAATCAAAGCAAACAATACATCACGATTGACAAATATGAAAATTCATAAAGGGCACAATCGCTCCAAGCGACATCTACAAAGAATTAAAAAAAAAACCATCCAATTGTACATTCTATTTTGAGTTTCATTTTTTCCAATTCTGCGACGTGTGGCCCCCTAGGCGTTTGATTAACAGCCGAATTTATCATGGTCCCAGCTCTAAATTAAAAAAAGTAATAAGGATAATTCGCGTACATTACTGTACCTGCTGGTTCACGTACCTTTTAGTATTCATCATTTGTTTTTATTAGGTACGTACTTTTATGTTTTATGTGTGTTGGAGAGATTTTTTAGCGGAATTTGCTTGTTATGTTTCGAGCATATTCGCACTTGTACCTAAATTAAGCAAACAAGCTAGGAAAATTCAATGTTTCTACATAATGAAATGTTTAAAGTCTGCTTTTTCAGATATTTTTATCTGAGGAATAAATATTGCGGTTTGACAGCTTTTGTATAGAAATAATGTCAAACTGACAGATTTATTCTCCAGATATGATTTAAGATATCTGACTATTGAAAAATCAGCCCTTAGGGGTAAAATCCAATAAATTTTCGACAGCAGAGATTTCGTATACTACGTATAATACTTTGTATGTACAGACGCCAGCAGGTCAAGCTACCCGAAACTGTAAAATTTTCCCAATCAACCTGAACCTAATGCTTTAGCAATAAAGTTGAAAATCTATTAAAGAAAATTGACAGATTGTAGTAGCTTGATGTGCTGGCGTCTGTACCTTAAAACTTCTTCAGGCAATAAATTAAAAAAAAAAAATCCGACATCACAAACTGTAAACTAAAAATAAAGCAAGCAAAACCGTAGCAAATTCTGGACGACCCATCTACGGAAATTGTCCATGTATAAAAAAACGGATCCAAGCCTCGTTAAAATATTAATATTCATACAGTTACCATAAAAATATTCAAATACGGACTTCCCATATCGAATAGGGTGACCATACCGCGTCAGGTGTACGGAACGTCCCCAGCTACTGTTTATTACCGTCATATTTCAGCCCCTGAAAAAGACGGAGCCCTAGTTGATTTGCATCTGACAACGACTTGGCGTAATAACCGAAGGAACCCTAATTTTGGGGGAATTGTAGGCGTTGCGTAGGTGCTGCGTTTTAGATTTTTATGTGAGGATATAAAGGTGGTTATAAGATTTTGTTTATGCTTTGAATAATGATCAAAGTAACACAACTATATTACATAAAACTAGAAAAATTATAAGTTTTAATTCGATGTTTATCCTACTAAGGGCTGATTTCAGCCAAGTCAGATATCTTTTGTCCGTGGAATAAAATTGACGTCTGACAGTTCTAGTATGGAAAAATTAAAAATTCCTAAGTAGAAAAAAAAAAATTAAATAAATAAAAAAAAGTAAATTTAGTAAATTAAAAAGTAAATAAAAAAATAAAAAGAGAGGAGGGAGGGAAGAGGGGGAGGGAGTTTAGTAATTTTTTTCTCAGTAGAAAATTTATTGTCAGTAGTAGTGTTCATAATTCTAGGTATAACAGTTTGGTGGAATTCGCCCTTAATATTATAAATGTGAAAGTTTGTATGTTTGATATTAATCATCAAAAGATACGAATCACGCAAAAATGGCTGAACGGAACACGAATAGATCATCACCTGGATTAGGACAAAAGATACTTTTTATCACTGTAGTACTTTCCTGTGGGATAATTTCCGAACGCCACGCGGGCGAAGCCGCAGGCAAAAGCTAGTCTACAATAAAATCTGAATCGTGAACGAGGTTAGCTTTATGTGACAGGATTGTGATGTGTCCCACACGTAACAAATATTTGTTCAGCCAAAAATGCTTGCCCTGGCGGCCCGGCCGTGTCTTTTTATGCATAGGTACTGACGCCAGCAGGTCAAGCTACCCGAAACTGTAAGATTTTCCCTTTTCTCTCTGCGCAAAAAATACCCCACCACAAAAAAGTACCTACCCTACTCAAGAACAAAAAGAAATGCCGCAACGGCCTTTCAAAACCGGACTACTTAAGAACCAAAGGGCCGAGATCCCCCACAGTACTTCCTCTAGGACAATTTGCGATCATTGAGGACGAAGACCACCCGCCGACGCCAATTGGTCACTTTACCGCTGCACCGAAGTCACATTACCACTTCCTGTCACAATTATATCGATGAAATGAGGAAGCGAGGGAATTGTGGGAAGTGGGTATTTATAAATGAGGTTGATTTTTTTTCTATTATGTGTGGTGTCAACTTTCTTGTGTCAGAAGACTTTTTATTTACGATCAGTTAGTTGTATTTGGGTTATACTGATAAAATGTGTAACATCTTTGCTGCATAGTCCCACAAAAAAAAAAACCGTAAAGTACGGCAAATCCTGA
The DNA here is from genome assembly GCA_951799955.1 of Apamea anceps. NCBI lineage: Eukaryota > Metazoa > Arthropoda > Insecta > Lepidoptera > Noctuidae > Apamea > Apamea anceps. The sequence continues at coordinate 3,490,393 of OX637511.1, forward strand.
AATTAAATTAATCGGACTTTACACTTTCTATTTGATTTTTATTTGTTGCTATCTGATGTATGTATCTGGTGTATGGTGTGTCTTTTAGTCTGTGCTAAATAAGTGTATTTTCTTTCTTTCTTGATAAAAATCTTTCTAAGATTTGACATTTAGAAAGTATTTTTTCTAAGATTTGACATATAAAAAGAAAGTACAATTCTTTGGGTACGTTCAATGGATTTCATCATATATTCCAAAAGAAAATCTTATAGGTTTACATACTACATTGTGCTATACAACAGAACTTAGGGCGAATATCAACAATGAAATAACGCGGTCAGAACATCTAAACCGCGTCCAAAAACTCCCGCCCTTCACCACTTCCTAGTGCTATCGCTGGGAAGAAGAAGTGGCGCAACAAACTGCCCAGCAGCACAGCTGTCTGTTCAGTTAGAAAATACTTGATACTTGATTGTGTCCAATAAGTACTAGGTGTAAGTAATTAACATTACAAGGCACAGAACATAAAATTAAATTACTTGCCATATGTCAGCTAGCCACGCCAATATACCAACAAATATAATAAAAATTATACATATTCAATGGTGAAATTCGTCTTTAGAGCATACTACCAAGCTTTGAACTGCAAATTTCAATAAGCTGCGTTAAGGAGCATACCATCCTACCGGTAGCTTGTTAAATGTACACATGTCCTCAAAGCTAGTTTTACCAAACCCCCGATCCAAAATTGAATGGCTCGCGAAATTCATTGGGTTTCCATCCGTTCGCCTTTGATACCTCGACAGCCTTCGGCAGATCAACACTGCATCATATAATGCACTCCATACAACTGAAAATGCACTTTATTACGTTGACTTAAAACTGGATATTACTGCAGACGAATTTTTGGTAGCACAAAGCTTTGTATTTGCTGAAGATGTAATTGAGTTTGAACTTTATTGAGTTGGGATAAGAGTGTGTTTGGGGGCATATAAATTTGTTTGCAATGGAAGGTGGTCACAGCATTCGATATAACGCCTCGAAATTAAGCGCGAATGGAAAATATTTATTTCACATGGTACTGTGTTGTTAACCCTTTGAGTGGCCAGTGTTATTTTGAATTTAAAATACTTTAAGTAATGAGGCTGGTCTGTTGATTTTAAATTACATGTTTCGTTTGAGTCCCAGCATCGCATCTGAATTGTCTGCATCGAATTTCGGTTATTTATTTTACCATGTTCTTGTAAAATAAAAATTAAAGCTCCTTTTCTTCTTTTCAGGTAAATATTTCGAGATATTGGCGTGGTCGTGCGACTACCATTTGGACGGCTGGTTCGATACTTGTGGTTAAGTAAACATTTGTTTGAACAATCTGTTTGTTCCTTCTGACCGTGTAGTGAAGTTTGTATTTGTGATTTGAGTGTTTAATGACACCCACGACACAGGAAATCCCAGAACGGAAAATAAATGTGAGCACATGTTACACAGTAGGTAGGTACATGGCTACGGTTCACTGATACTTGTAGCTACGAAAATATCGGATTATTAATTGAATAAAAGTGAATCATTTTCTAAATTGGCAAAAGGCAAACATGCTGTTTGACATAACTGGAAGCTGACCTCAACTACGTTGGGGCCTGTTTCCAGTCTAACCGCATGCAGCTGAATACCAGTATTTTACATGGACCGATTGCCTACCTGACCTCCACAACCCAGTTACTGGGTAACACGGTACCCCTTACTAACTACTGGTTGAAGTATCAATATACCTCTAAATTGTTCATAACATATTAACAACCCAAAACATTTTTTGCGTCTTAAACCTCGACACAAAGACACCGTTGACAGCCGAGAGGCAACAAAAATCCAGCACCTAACCCTTAGGAACTACGTAACAAACCCACTTAAAAGTTTTCAGCGACAAACCGTGCCCGCCCCCCATCAAGTCTAGACTTCAGGTGTCCATCGAAAAAAGACTGTCCCGAACTTACCCCCATTAAAAACATTTTCCCCATTTCATCCCTAATTCTTCTTATTTTTCTAAACTCTAGCAGACGGTTATTTTGGCTATAACCTGTTTATAGCTCTTTCAATATTGTTCGATGTAAATTAGGGGAAGTTTCCAAAAAAGTTTTCAGCTGTTTTGTGTGCTTTTCAATTATTTTTTATTTATTGATTAGGGGAAAGTCTTGGAAAAGTGGACTGCTTATGAAGCAGGCTTCAATCATGCAGAATAAATAAACAATTAATAATTCTGATTATTATTAATTTCGTCCCTTACGTTAATTTCACATCTAAAACTCCTGAAGAGCTCTTGATGAAGCTCTAACTCGAACAAAAACCTGCCAACCTAAATATTTTGTAAAAATATCTGTGAGAACTTAGGTGAAGTGAACTACTACTACTATCTACCTTCCATCTATCTTTCACCTCATCTTAGGGATTCACACAATTTGACAGTTCACTTCAAGCTCACTTTACCGAAGTTTTTACAGTGACATTTTTACAGAATAGACTGTTGTCTCAACAGTAGATTATAATTCTGATGTGCTTGAAACTAAAAGTATAAATTCAGCAAAGAATTCATAAAACTAATAAATAAAAAAAAAACATAAAACCTGTTGTGACTTTTTCTTTAATTCTGAAATAATAACTGACGTAACTCACATAATTAATTCAAAACTACAAGCCTCAAAATAAAAGCTTTTTGGCGTAATTCAATACCTACCACACACACACACACAATAAAAATAAAAAATAATATAATAACTTTGAAGGCTATTGCTAATCCATGGATTCATATGTTTGAAAAATGTGTCTGCTCATCAACGTAAATAACGCAATGATGTTGTTGAACTGTCAAAGTGACCATTTCTACTGTTAATGTGTTACGCAATTACTCCGCTGAAAACATCAATAGGTACCAACACTCGGACAAAATGCAAGATGGCGGCCAATCGCAAAGGGCAAGGGGCATTTAGGGGTATTTAGAACCCAAAGTTTTTGAAGTAAATACGGCTTGCTTTGCATTCCAAAAGTCTAAACATTATTGTTTAGTTAAATGTTTCGTTGGCCGTACAATTCAATTTACGCTTTATAAATTTTAAGCGGTTTCTAGAAACGTTCAGAGTTGAGCAAAAAGTTTGTGAATTGCATGTGGTTTAAATGGAATTGTGTTATGGAAGTTTTACGTGTTAACATGTTAATTGAATGTTAAAAGTTATATTATATAATATTTACATGTATTTGACAGTTCCATGAATTAAAATAATTACTTTTATATTTCTAGTAGTTGTAGGTGCTAAAATGCGTGTCTTTAAAAACTAACTTGAGTAGACAAATGAACGGCTTTCTGAACCTTAAAGAAGTTACTATGTAGAAGTTACTATGAAGTTAGTATGTTTGATTATCTTCGGGAGTGAAATGCGCTGCAGGATTACTGAGAAATGCGTGAACTGACTGGACATGCCTACTCAATCTGTGTGATTTTTTCCTCAAAACACCAATTTACATGGTCTTGACATGACCTGACCAAGATTATATATGAACTTTAAAAAAGATTGTGATCTCTGAGTTCATTTCGACCTTTCTTCTTAGAGTGGTCAGAAAAGAAACGCCGATCTCATTTAGTTTTAAAAATATGATTGACGTATAAAAGTTTTTGTACTTACAGATACAAAAATATTTATAATTTTTAAGATTTTCACACTGGGGAGAGCTCTTAACATTCTGAAATCTACTCTTAACATACTAAATCACTCGTGAACGCTCAAAGGTAAAAAATCAAAATCAAAGCATTTATATAAAATAGGCACATAATACGCACTTTTGAACTTCAAATATTACTGCTAACTGCAGTTAACCTGAGTTAACAAGCTATTTATTACGATTTTATGAACCTTTAGCATAAGACATTACTTTTGCTTATTAAACCTTAAAAATATATCTGAGGATCCTCTATTTCCATTTTAAACATCAATAATTAATTCAAGCCACGCCGTTAAACTCCAAAGTACAGCCCAAAATCCGAATGATTTATTCAAATTTACACACGAATGTAATAAACAGTCGTCCGTTGCAACCTGCAACTTGTTATCATTTGCACCCTTCCATTGTTTTCATAAGTCACTAAACGCACCCCTGCTAATGAAAACCTGGGGAAAATTCTGGAAAACGCGCAATAATAGAGGGGACGGGCAGGGAAGTATAGGCTGACGCGTTTTGTTGTAAATGATAACAGTGTCGTACTTTTTAAAAAAAACTTAAAGTAGTGATTGTAAAAATAACATGGCTAATCGATTATGTGACACTGCTATGCACATGTAATGGAATAGCACATATTACATGACACAAAGATGCAGCCATTTTTCAATTCCAATGATTTCACGAGTAACAAAACGTAGGGTCCTTTAAAAAAACCTGTTTAAAATGGAATCTCAAATTATAATTGTTGTGATGGATTTTCTTTTAGGGCGAAAGCGAGAGAGTCGTATTGATACTAAAATTCTAATTCAATAAATACGTATTTGTTTCGTTCGCGAGTGAGTTTCGTTTTGATCAAAATACAACCTGATACTATCCTGCAATTTACAAAAAAAAAATGGAAATTTTAATTTCGCGGGCTACCTTAAATCGCATACCTCTTAATTACTTTTACAGGCGATTTTCTGTTTAAAGCCGATACCGGATTAAAAAAAAAGTAGTTTTCCAATAACAAAAATAATCTGAAACTATCGACAACTGCCTGTATACGGCACACAGATAAATTCAAAAGGGCAGTGCACACTCAAATTGGGCGAAACTCAAAGTTATGTAGATCCACGACAGATGTCGCTTCTCCCCTCGATTATCGTATGCAGATTAAGTGGGAATACCCCTCTATGCTCACCGTAACGTAGTTTCGAACCCACCTGTTTTTCAAAAATGGATTTTCGGAATTGTTTTTGCATTTTGCAATTTGATTGCTTGTAGTAGCGAAGGGATTTGGTTTGCATAATTTTCTTTGTGTGATTTATTATACTTTCTATTTTATATGCACATGTGTAAGTGTCTGAGGCATGGCTGGTTTATTGATAAAAATAAAAATATATACGTTGTGTAAACTATGTATTAATAGGTATCTAATTATCTATATTAACTTTCTATGTAGGTATATTGGAAGTATGATTTAAAGAACGTAATTAATGACTAAGCAATTTTTAAGCTATTTACTTAGTTGATGTAGAGGGGCCCGTGGCTAAATAATAACAGCCGCACAGGTCGATCGGTCAGGTTAAGCTACGCTTGCCGCGGTCGGTCTGTGGATGGGTGACCATCTTTACATACCGAGACCCCTCCGTGCCTCGGAAAGCACGTTAAGCCGTTGGTCCCGGCTGTCATTCGTGGATCTTTGACAGTCGTTACGGGTAGTCAGAAGCCCAAAAGTCTGACAACCAGTCTTACCAAGGGGTATCGTATTACCCAGTAACTGGGTTGTGGAGGTCAGAGAGGCAGTCGCTCCATGTAAAATACTGGTATTCAGCTGCATCCGGTTAGACTGGAAGCCGACCCCAACATAGTTGGGAAAAGGCTAGGCAGATGATGATTACTTAGTTGATGTCGGGGTCGGTTTAAGGCAGCCATTAACAACGCATGCCCTGTCACCTGCACTTGATCATCTTATGACTGCGTCAGCGAGCGGAGTTCGCGCAGCTGATATTTGGGCCAAAGATGTTTGAACTTTTTTTTTGCCATCGATACGCTAAGCAGAAGTTAATGTCAACTATTGTTGATTTTCGTTTCAACTGAATGTTAAACCCCTAAAAAACTTCATGTTTACATATGATGTAAAAAAAAACGACTTTTGTTTAAACTACGTAAACTTTTATAAATAGATACTGCCGAAGTAAAAAGGCTCTTAGAATAAACCTTTATTTATTCAAAGTGCACTTAACTTTTAGTTACTTAAATAAAATCATAACAAAGATATGGCTAGTAAAACAGGCCCCACAGTTTTCGCCTCCCCTCTAGAGTCCCTCTATTTATTTGCACTAAAACCTGCAGTACATTATTAAGTCCTGTATGAAACCATCAAAACCAAGTTTATAATCTCCTGGGCTATGAATAACTTAGACATGTTCTGACATCTTGTGTAGGGCTACCTTCTAATGAAAATTAATTTCTTATAAACTCTTCTATTAAAAGTCAGGAGGGATTAAACTTATGATAACACTTTTTGTATATACAGTGTAAAAAAAGTAGAGTACAGTTAGAAAAATTTCAACGTAGTGGGGTTCAAAACCATGTACTGAATCCATGGTGACAGGTTTGCGCATGGATGTCCCTGTCACCCTGTATGTTGTAACAAATAAAAGAGCTTCCTAACTTTATGATTATTGTTAAAAATTGAATGCAAAAAAATTCCACCTAAAGTCTATTCAAACGAATGTTTCAAATTAATGTTATTTCAAGTTAAAAAAAAATATCAACCTTATTTTTATGGTAATTAAGTTGACTTCAGAATGACTAGCAGTATTGGAAATGTTATAAAAATGTTTGAAGTTGTAGCGTAAACTGAACTTTATTTTGTAGGAATTAAAGTTATTTTTCCATAAACTCATATTTGTTTACATTTTTGGCAAATAAATCGCGAATGCAGATTATATTAAATGACTGTTGATGAAATTGACCAACACAATGTAGAGTCTAGCTAACTAACCTTTTCATATTTTCATTAAACTGTAGATGAGTGACTACGGAATACATTCAAAAATGTTTTTATGAAAATAAAACTCACAAATTACGTACAAGAGCTTCCCAAGAGCATGTCTAAAACATCCAGCAAACAGCTGATGTCAATTAGAACTTCCACCATAAGCCCATGTTTCACCACCTCCTTAAAGACTTCCACACACATAATTTATCTTAAAATATCTCCTAAAATCCTGCTTTTATTTATCTTGCAACCCTGCAGGTGAGTTCGCTCATCATTTATTTACCCGTGCGTAAAATTCTCCCCCTAATTTGGGTAATTATTTGAGTAGGGAATCTGCTATTCAAATATTGAAAGTGTAGGTACATCCCTTTGAAGTTCCTCTCAAGTTTCGGGCACGAAATAATGAGTTATAAACTGTATAGGTTTTCGGTTTGACATTGTATGTTTTCGTGTGTGTTTTTCCCCTTCTGGCCTACCTACCCCTTATTAGTAATGAGAGCTTTACTGAAAGGATGGATAGATATTGACAGAGCTTTTATTTTTAATGACGATAATAATTAAATGGATTTTCAAAGAGCTTTATATTAAAATAAAATCACAGTCTGATCTGACTCAATCTGTCAAAAATACCTCTAATTTTCTTACATTTTTGACAAGTTTATGACATTGATTGCTGAGATGAGATTGCGACTAGATTTTGAACGTTTTTATTTACTAGAATTGGTCTTCAGATCTTCAAAGTGATTTAACGTTTCAAGACAGATGCTCAAGCGCACCTAACAATTTCTTCACAAATAACACTTGACACAAAATCTCTGTAACCAACCAAACGGACCTGGTATTACTATTCCCTATCCGATTTAACAATTTGAAAAGGTACACAGTCCCAAAAAACTAATAAACGCTCACCTTTATTGGATGTTAACCCTTTGCACGAATGGTAAAATGGTAGGTAAGGTGAATGGTAAAATTTCCATTTCACTGGAATACCTGTTACTTCAAACAGTCGATGTATAACGTGTTAAGTCCAAAATAAACACCTTCAACCCTTTAATACGAACGGGGTACAAACGACCCCATTTCACGCTCCTATAATTGGTGACGGTTTTCAAAGAATCGCTAAGGAAAATTTTCCGTTTCAAAAGAAAATTTTATGTCAATTGAGTTTATTGAAAATAAACAAAAGTGTTTGTTTTTTATTAATATTAGCATCTTCTTTGTTTGGTACTAGAAAATTCCATTACGGTGTATTTATTAAAAGCTTAATTCATTTCATAAAAATAACAACAGTTCAATCAATCTCCGTAGCCTTTTGTTGGGGTCGGCTTCACAGGCTAACCGGATGCAGCTGAATTCCAATATTTTATATGGAGCGGCTGCCTATCTGACCTCCACCAACCAGTTACTGGGTAAAAATAAAAGCAATTTTGTTGCATAAATCGGCATAGTAAATATATTAGTCAGCAATATTTCAAAAAGAACAAATACATCGTTGGTAAAATGTTCACATAAAAAATTCGATGCTCTTTTGATAGATGAAAAAGCAAATTGATAGTGTTAAGCGCAAAATTCGCATATGCAAAATTGCATTTGCATGTATGATGAATGTAAATCCGGATTCAATATATTTTTACTAACTTATTTTGTGTTTTATTTTTGTGGGCGACTGGTATCAAAGCTTACACACTCAAATATAAATACTTCCCTAACTTAAGTACCAGAATGATCTGGTTTACTTATTTTGCATTTTTTTGTATAAAAGTTTATAACTTTTTAGATGTTCGTAAATTCGGTACAATGATGACAAAATGTTGGCCAGTGTGTCGGCTTCAAAACTGCATTTTTTTTTTCTCAATATTATATTGATGTTTTACCTACACCTTGTCCATTAGTTTAACAGTCTTAGAACGTACATATTCCAGATTACATAAAAGTTAACTTTAAAATGCGTGATAAAATAAATATATAAACTGCCTTATCTTATTGAATTATCTTATTTAAGGCTTCTTTTAGACATTATAATACCGTACGTGTATCAATCAATGTATTGTGTATTGCTGCAATCACTAGTTCCATCTGTCAAAAAACGGTTTACCTAAAGGACAGGGGTATACATGTAAATATGCACGGTGACTCGATATAGTAATCCAAGAGTGAGGATGTGTGTCGATCTAATCAAGACCCAACCCCATTGAAACTATACAATTTATGTCTATTACACTCAAAATCGATTAACACCATCACGTATAATCTAAACCTCCTCTACCTGAACAAACTCAGTCTATCAGTCCCGAGCGAGGTGTATTGTGTTCTTTGTATGTTGGGGTCTATGGTACCCCATTAGCATTTAAGGGTTATGGCCTTTTGTAGGCCTTGACTTAATCGGTTTGTGGCCGCGCGCAGAATGAATTTGAACTCACGTGCCGTCAATACATTTTATGCTGCAGTCTTTGGATGAAGTAAAATATAAGCGCAAGCGGGGATTTGATTTGTCAAAAACGTCTTTTTTAGTGTGTAATGTCTTGCTGTGTTCTGAATGTTGTTTGTGGAATTGATATAATGAAGTCGATTGAAAAGCAAAATGTTTTACAACCGTACGAATTCGGACACATAGAAAGCCTCGCAATTACAAAGATTAATGGCAAAGATAATTAAAAGTTGATGGCAATAGGCTCGCCTACTGTTAAAGGGGACTTAAACTAAACTGGCGAAATGTGGAAGGACAATAGTGATATACTGCCTAACTTTTCGCGGATTTCGGGGATGATTGACAGGCGTCTTAGCACTTAAGTTTAAAATAAATAGCTGTGTGCCAACGAAACGGAGAACTAACATAGCGGCCATATTGGATTTAGTGTGATGCAAATGCACCAGAACTAAAGGTGTATGCAAAACTTTAGCTCAATTGGATACCAATAAATTGTCGAAAAATGGTTTGCAAATTATGACGGACAACTTACAAACATACATACGAACAGTGCAAATTAAATAAAAGATTGTAAAAATAAAAATAAAACAAAAGCGAAACCTCAACACAAAAGTCACGACAATATACCGGAAACTGCACAGATTCCCAACATATTTCATAAAACGTCAACATTTCCAATCACACCGCTGTATTCCATCTTACATACCATACCTCCTCCATCTTTTTATTGCTTCACAGCAGTTCTGGAACAATAGATGTGAACACTATATTAAAGTCCAAGCGAAGGTTTTAAGATGGGGACCGATACACCATTGTTCTGTCCATCTTTTGTTGGCAAGAGCCGAGTGCTGCGATGTCTTCATATTACACCTTTAGGTTGAGGTTTTAGAGTTTCTTTATTGTAAAGTGTTGGAGTGTGAATGTGCCAATTATAATTTAGTTCTTGAATGTGTCTTGTTAGTGGTTTGATTTCACTGTTAGCCTTTTCTGAGTCGTCTCTCAATCCGCTTATCCGCTTTCTTTTTTGCTTTACTTTGGATGCTTTTCGTGCGTGCACGTTGGACGTCTTTTACCATCGTTCTGACGTAAATTCAACATTAATGATGTAAAATTTATTAAGTATTTTTTTAACATACTCAGATTAATTACGATTTTTACAAGGTAACACTAATATATACTATATACAATTATATAATACGAAAAAATATAGAAAAAGGCAGGAACTCATTGGGCATCAAAAAATTCGTCCGCATCACTGTCAATGGGATAAGTGCCCAAAAGGCTGGCAGCATTACTACGTTGGATGGCAATGCTGATTCTTTCGGCTAAAAGTAGGCCAGCCTTCTTTCTGGTCACGTGAAGAGTCAACCAACCGCTTGGCGATGTCCCGAAAATGTAACTAATATTTTTTATAATATATTTTAAAAGAGTGTCCATGGAGTTTCTTGCCCGTTCTTCTCCATAGGAACCTATTACGCTTTGCAGTGGGCAACTAATAGCTTCATTTTTCTGAATAAGCGACTCCTTCGACAATTCAAAAGTACTTGTAAATGGTTTAATTGATATAAAGGCTTTGAGTTTCAGTTTTTGAGAATCATCATTTACCTCTTGTTCCAAGTAAAAATTTAACACTTTTTTTTAGAAATTATGACTCTTTTGTTTCCGTGATAAATGAATAAAAGATGTAGCAATAAGAAGTAGGTAAGTAGTTGATGGTGTTAGTTTGGCACTACCGAATTCTACCATCGTAAATATTTCGCAATCAGCAAGCCTTACTATTACACAACTTTTCCTTTTTCTCGTATCAATGCGTAAGTATCTATCGTACGATAAGATTTCCCTTGGTACAGCCACGGATTTGTTTTTCCGACGCATCTGGGCGATACGGATTTGACAAAAATAGCAAAAACCTGGGATGATGATTACTCTGCGTACGGTCGTGACGATTTGGAAAATGTAAAATAAATCGCTGCGTACATATTGCAGTCCGCTAACGATGATGGTAACTATTTGTACGAGTATGCCATCGCGATCGTCAATTTTAACATGCATGGGCAGTTTAGTTTAGGTACGTATTTCATCACACTGAAATTCCGCAAAAACTGTATTATTTTACTGCTATTGGTCATTATAGAACCACTGAAACCTCATAATTTGTTCTTATAAAGAACTTCGTAACGATCGAACGAACATAGAACCATAAAAAGAGCAAGATCATTCTTTTCTTGACATTTTAGTATGGATAATATTAGACCAACAAAAAATGCTCTTTCCCTGTTTATACAAAAATAATTTGGTTGATTGAAGGCAGAATGTACAGACGCCAGCAGGTCAAGCTACCCGAAACTGTCAAATTTCCCCAATCAATCTTGAACCTTAATACTGCAGCGATAAAGTTGAAAATCTATTAAATAAATTTGACAGATTGTAGTAGCTTGGTGTGCTGGCGTCTGTACATTCGCTCGTTTTGGTCTAAATTGAACTTATTGAGACGAAAGCGTAAGGGTAGCCCGCAAAACTCAAATTTTCTTAAGTTTTTTTACAATTTGTAGGTCACACACCACACACACCAGACCTCAACACAAAACACATACACATACTAACACTTCACACACTTAGTATAAGTTTACATATGTATATCTTATAGTCTAAGCAGTCTAGTGGATTGTTTTGCATTCCTTCTGCGGGAACCTGGGCTGGCGAACTTTAATGCAGGGGGTCTACTCCGAAGTAGTATCGGCCGAATGTTCGGCCGTTTCCTGCTACGAAGTTACTATTTGGTTCGGTCGGTTCCGATCCAACACTCCTATCCTCTTTCGAATATTGACTATGGTCCCGACCCAACTGAGCCGATCCGAACTTTTTTCGCATTTTTCAATAATATTCGGTTCGGCCATGTGTTGGTCCGATCCGAACATTCGCAATTTGCACTTCGGAGTAGGGCCCCAGGTTACCATGTAACCTAGCTAGGACGCCAGATTCAATTCGTTTATAACTCTTTATGATTTTACCCCTTAATTGTAAAGTTATATTTATAGTAACAGACTGTATGAACCACACTTTTTTGAAGAAATAAGTAAAAAAAAAAAATTGACACGTTACTCGTATATGATAATCAAAATATGATTCGCTACCGTAACAAATATGTATTTAGAGAATTATATCATAATCAATAGAATTTGAATTTCGCCCTCAACTAAACAATATGTGCTAAGCCGAGACTATTAATAAGAAAACTCTAAAATTCAAAGATATTACAATCCCCCTTCCTCAGGACACGCCTACGTATCTATATACTTTCATAGAGGAGATATGTGGAGCATATCTCCCCTACTGTTTATAGCAAATTAAAACAATGCAGCATCCCCTGAAGCAGGTGTCAACTGCTCATGAAACCCTCCATCACTGGACCCTCACCATAAATAGAGCACCAGGTGTACCTACAACAATGTGTTCTTGTTTTTTTACTCAGTGATTTTGTGGAACAGTTCTGTTGGGAACACGAGTTATTGCTGTATGAAGTAACGTTATGGGAGCTAGCTATAGATGTGCTTGTATGCTGGATAGAGGGTAAGCAGCTGTGACTCTTCTATATGCTCTTGCTCTATGGGAACGAATGTTTCCGTAAAACTAGGAGCATTGAAAAGTGAAACTGCATGTTGGTTCAATGCTGGCTCCTATGATCGGTTATCCAAAAATGCACCGTAGTTCCATCACCTAAGATTCAATTGTTTATTTCTCTTGACCACATCGTCATCATATTTTAGATTGGGCTCTTGTTTTGTAACGTTCAAATTCAATACGGAATCATTATGTAGATATAGCTGCACTAAACTAAATCTTCTATATCAATACATATTTTAAACTAAAGTCGCTTTTCAGGTCTGTCTGTGTCACTGCTTGGATCTGCTAAACTACACAATGGATTTTAATGCGGTTTTCACCATCATTTAGAGTTTATATTACGGGACATTTATGTGTATAATACCTAAATATCCTAACTAATTTTATAAATTCAAAAGTCAGTATGTTTGTTTGATACGCTTTGACGTAAAATACTGGTATTCAGCTGCATCCGGTTACACTGGAAACCGACCCCAACATAGTTGGGAAAAGGCTAGGCAGATGTTGAAACGCTTTTACGCTAAAACGGCTTAATGGATTTGGATGAAATTTTACTTGATGATGACTTGGATTAGGACATAATCTCAACCAAAGCACCTGCCATCTAATCTCTTCACCACCCTTGGTTGACTGGTAGAGAATGCCTAAGTCCGCCTTTGTACCTTTTTCTGCGAAAAGTTTAAATAATTAAATAAATAATACATATATTCTTATCCTGGTAGTAAGCCGCAGGCAAAAACTAGTACATTTAGATATATTTTACTGAGTTACAGCACTGAAATCATGATATTTTGAAATGTCAGTAGGTATATTACACCCGTGTGACGCAGGACCGAGTGGCAAGTATCTCATAACAAATTCTAGAAACTATAAGGCAGTTTTCCATATCCAAAAATCACTTCCTATACCCAAAACCATCACGCGTCGTGTCGCGTTACCAGCCAGTTTTGTTTACTCTATTCTCGGCGATATAACGTCTAAGTCGGGCGTGTTAATGGCCGCGGTGAAGACCGGAGGGTTCCGCGATTTATGGATGCTTCTAGTGGATGGTATGAGGGATGAGAGAATGGATGTGTGGGCGGTGAATGGCATGGAGTTTTTGGTTATTTTCGGTCTGGTAGATGAAGAGAGGAAAGAATATAGCCAAGTGTCAGCGTAGAGCGAAAAACCAATCTGATTCATATATAAAATAACTTCGCTCGTGTTGGCATGACCTATGAAAGAACAGCCAACCCCGAAAACCATTTCTGATTAATGGCACGAACTATGTACTGATAGCATTGCTCACGTCATATACCTTAATGATACAATACGAACATTGAAATAAGTTTTCACCTTGTACGAAAGAAATTATGCGTCATTTTAACGAGATGAAGAATTCGAAATTTTTTTGCACATGTTCAATAAACATCATAATTATTTAGCAAAGTGCACGACATCGTTTTGTGATTTCTGATAATGTCACTATTTTTGCTACATCTAGCTCCATCAACCAAAACTACAGGTCATCGCGAAACACGAATACCCCTCCATCTCCTCTCCCTTGTACCACAACCCACGTACAGCACTAGGGTTCCTTTGGCGGCAGTATAAAACGCACCTGTTATACAGTGGGCGAGTGTGATTGCTTCGTATAATTGAATTACGCAGTGAAAGATATACGATTTCATTATGTTAGGTGGCGCTTTATAGCTAACTACGGAACCCGCACCAATTTATTTTGAATATATTGAATTGGAGATTTTTTTATGAGGTTTTTATTTTTATAAGGCAATGTAAAGGGCAGCGTATAAACGGAAGGAGTAACATTTTTGTTTGTATTTACTTTATAAACCTACGAGCCTGATATTTATGATGATACTACTTTATACCTCTGCAATTCAATTTCAAACTGCAAAATGAAAAACTTATTAAATAATCTTCATCTACCTAGCCTTTTCCCAACTATGTTGGGGTCAGCTTCCAGTCTAACCGGATGCAGCTGAATACCAGAGGGGCAATTCTCGTAATTTTAAGAACGTTCACAGTCTGATCTCAGTCTCAATCTGTCAAAAATACCTCTAAATTCCCTACATTTTGACAAGTTTTCGACATTTGTTTGTCGACGAGATGACACTGCGACTAGATTTTGATCGTTTTAAATTACGAGAATTGGCCTTTGTATTTTACACGGAGCGACTGCCTATCTGACCTTCACAACCCAGTTACTGGGTAATACGATACCCCTTCGTAAGACTTGTTGTCAGACTTTCGGGTTTCTGACTACCCGTAACGAATGACAGCCGCGACCAACGGCTTAACGTGCGTTCCGAGACATGGAGGGGTCTTTGGTATGTAAAGATGGTCACCCATCCACGGCCAACCGGCGCAAGCGTAGCTTAACCTGATCGATCGGCCAGTGCGGCTGTTATTACTTAGCCACAAGCCCCTGAAAAACTTATTAAATCAGTCACATCAATTCAAATGCTTCTTATATAAAGGTGGACACGTTGTAAGAAATCATACAACACTGTTGCAATGAAATTAAATATTTATTTGTGTAGGTAGATCTTTTAAAACACTTTTACACGTCAATATTTTGTTAGTCAAAATTTTAAAACTAGATGGCACCGGCATTTCCTAGCTTACTAATCCCTGGGAAGAAACATCAAAACAAACTCAGTATTATATTATTAGGATTTTAAGCGATTGTAAATGTTAAATAATTATTTTCCGTCGGTCGTTCAAATTAAACAATTTAGGTTATAACACTAAGTAGCCAATAGTCTTCCTATGTAGCTCAATAACCCTTAAACAACAACAATAATATCTTCATCAACAACACAATATAAACAAGCTAATCAATCGGCTAATATAGTCTGAATTCTAATCAAATGCACACAGATACTAACTAGCATAACCTCGTTCAATCATCCTCTGTTTGCTAGGAGACAATAGGAATGGTATACATATCTTATGACATCGACCAGAGGGTTCAGAACTCCGAAAATTCGCTTTAACATTATACAGAAGGTATTCAAACGTGTGGTCATATTTAAGAGTCCATCAAACTAAACAACTTTCTCCATGGGACCAACATCATAATCGCGAAAAAAAATATCAACTGTCCCATACAAAACTTCAATACCCACTCGACCCAAATGTGTGTGACGGTTGATTCGCGATTACTATGCGAAACTTTCAAAAAAATCAAATATGACCAAATCTTTCTGACATTATGCTGTACATACACTTGATATAAGGTGTCAGAAACATTCTAGATAATATACAGGGAGCTCACGTAAGGAAAGTAAATGAGTCTGGGTCGCTGTCGCCAGATACGGTGAACAGAAGTATACATAATATACTTAATTATCCCTTGAACATTGAAAAGTTGGTATGACATAAAGTTATTCCACAGTCAGCCTCTTTTTTGGAACCGAGACTGGTAGTGTTGAGCCTATAATTTTCAGGGGATGTTGTATATCACACCTTCGTTACCTATTTATACAATTATATTGTTAAGATAATCTACGAAGAGTAAAGTTTCCATTACGTAGGCACAGTGCCAGGGATGTTGAAAACTGGGAGCTAAATACTCTTCTTAAAAAAACATCACTGTTGTCGAGTTTATTTAAAAACGTTGCTTCAGGTTGTTTTATCATCAAAATAATTATGGTTAAGCAGACGTGTATCGTTATCAACTTATAGGAATGTTTATAGACAAAACCCTGCATGGATCATCATCATCTGCCAAGTCTTTTTCCAACTATGTTGGGGTCGGCTTCCAGTTTAACCGGGTGCAGCTGAATACTAGTATTTTACGTGGAGCGACAACCCAGTTAAAACCCTGCATGGATATCATGAAAAAAAAAAAAAAAATTCTTTTGTAATTTTGTGTGATATTCATTTGCCGTGTACAAAATAATTTTAACAATAACATTGAAAGGGGTCTCACAAAGATGGTGGTGAAGATTTGAACAAATGTTTGCCGTTCGCATTAGGAACATGTAGCTCATTAATATTAACCCTTCGTGTGCTGGGAAGAAAATTAGCGCCGATGTTAACAAGCAGGTTTAATTTTTAATTTGAATCTACCTTGTTCGTTTTCATTGGGGAGGATAATATAAAATCCACATGCGTGCTTGAATCAACTTATAATTTTCATTCTGTAATAAATTCTATGAAAATTATTTTATTACAAAAAAAAAGGTTTATGCCTTATAAAGACATCATTAATTATAGCGGTAGAGTTCTTTGTGCTACCAAGCAGCGTGGCTATGTGAGTGTTTGATATCTGGAAAATAATTGCGATGTTTTGTGACTTCAATCTTGTACGCAGTAGGTATTGATAAATTCCGTTTAAATTTTCATTATTCTTTAAAATATCAAGCGAAAGTAACTAGCTACTACTACTAGTACCAGTATTGATAACTTATTTATAAAGAAAGGAAACGAATCACAGGATATCAAAAAATTCGTCCGCATCGCTGTCAATAGGAAAAGTGCCTAAAACGCTTGCAGCATTGCCACGTTATAGGCATAGTATAAAGAGCCAAGTAGACTATCTCCGGCCCAATCCGCGATATAATTGTCTACTGTCTCAGTGTTATCACACTAGCTAAACTTTTTTACCTAAACTTTAATTCAGTGCCTATAAATTGGCAAAGGTCGGGAAGTTGTATTTTTTACTTGTATTGTCTGGGTACAGGGTATTACCCAGTAACTGGGTTGTGGAGGTCAGATAGGCAGTCGCTCCATGTAAAATACTGGTATTCAGCTGCATCCGGTTAGACTGGAAGCCGACCCCAACATACTTTGGGAAAAGGCTAGGCAGATGATGATGTCTGGGTACAGGGTTTGTGAGGTCGGTTTTACCATTCGATGATGAAACCTTTCACGATGAAAGAAAAAGCGACGGGCCAGCAGACGGGCGGCGCGGGGCGGTGATGAGCATGACTAAACGGTAGGTTACTGATAGTACTGTCACCAATTCATTAGTTTAAAGCCCGGCCCTTGCCAAAAATAACACATCTCTGTATAACTAATTCAATGATCATTAGTCAATAAAGTTCAACAATGGTTTTTCTAACAAATACAGAAATCTATTCAAGATTCAGAGCAGTATTATTTATTTTAAAAAAAAGGGATAAAATAAACCGGCACATTCTTCATTGATTTAGCGGTGCCGAAAAGCCGTGATGCGTGAACCTCGTGCGGTGTTAGCCCCAACTGGCGCACTGAGAAACGGGTCGAGATTTTGTTTAAGTGTGCGTGCGGCGACGCATAGATACTTTGGCGCACACATACAAGCCGCGCGCCGTGCGTTTGTATGAAGATAACCTACTTCCCTCTTTATACTATGTTATAGGTGTGGCAAACGAAAACAATTATAATCTTCTTCAAAACTATAAGTTTCTAACTGCATTTAGTTACTCAGGTAAACAGCAAACGTGTTGCTTCACTCTCAAGTCATATCACACGTCGTAACAGGCGCACTTTGCAAATTGCCTGCAGCAGCAAGACGTAGTAAACTTACCCTGAAGTTTAGTGTTGCATACACTTGATACCTACAGGAAGTTCTGTTAAAAATGTAATGCGAGCCTTTCTATTCTGATGTAAATGGGAGAACTGTTTGCTTTTGTATGTTTTGGATCTAGCTAGGCTGAGCTGTGAACTCAGAAAGATGTATTATAAGAATTGACCATCTGTTTCGTAAAATCTCATCGTGAAAACTTAGATAAAGTGAGTTTGAAGTGAGCTGTTATTCCACCTAATGACACTATTGACAGCTCAATTCATCTAAGTTTTCACAGTTAGGTTTTTACAGGATAAACCGGCCGTTATTCCTTACTTGCATGGCGCACAGACGGGTTAATAAAACTATTCAATGCTGGCCTGGAGACATTATTAAGTCCGGATATTAAAATAAAATAATTTAAATACTTTTCAGCCATAACTAAAATAATATCATCCTCACTAATATTCCAGTCTCCAACGAATAGTTTCCACTACTTTCAACTGAAAATCCAACAACGTCGCGACGTCACAGACCGCCTAACAAGCGTACTCTGCAAATTGGCCCCAACCCTGCAACTGCGACGCGTCGTCGTTAAGCGAATTTAGCGCTAATTGTGTTTGACAGACCATGCAGTGTGAGTGCATTGTCGTGTGCAACTTTTTGTCCGCGCCGCGCAACTTTTGTGATTCTGTTACAACATCAGATGTAAAAGAGAAAAATGTCGGACGCTCGTCATATTCTTTTGTTTTTATAAAAATGCGCTGTTAAAGGGATTAGCTTTGTTCGTGTAATTGTTGGTGGAAGCGTTCGGAGTTATGTGGGAATAATGGATAAGGCGATTAAGGAAATAATGTTATTTTAAATGTTTTGGAAGCCTTCATTGTATTTATTGCGAATGAAATTGATATTAAAAGAAGACTGTGTAAGCGAATAAGAACAGTCTTAAGTATTATGAATGCATCAGCTGTTTGAATTGGAAGATGACAAAAGCAATAGATTAAGGAAGAAGGTTTAAGAAGAAAAATAGCGTCTTATTTTTTCCTCATATGCCTCGACAAACATCCCAAAATCCGATAACAACACAAACATTGACCGTAACACAACACCTTAAAACACAAAAAAACACAAGTCCACAATCAAAAAACAATAATATCGGGTATTTTCCCTCACTTTCAGTTAACCCCCGTGTAACCGTATACCACTTGGTATTCTGGTCGCAGCGACCAAGTGCCGTGATTCCACCGAGTAAATAACACTTCTGCGCCGGTTTAAGGCTGCTCCTATTGTTTGCAGTGTTCGTACACTAAGATGAACTGAGCCGGAAAATGGATTGTTTGGCCAGATTATTGCGGTTTAAACCAGTTTTATTCGGTTTTAAGTATTCGTTTAGTGTTAAGCTAATTTTAGAGTTTATTGGTTGGTCGTAAGCTTTTGGAGTTACGCTTTGGTGGAATCGATTTCATGGTTTTCAGCACCAGTTTTCGACCATATTTATGCGATTATACAAGGTCAAATTAAATTAGCTAGTGAAACTTCGCAGGCGCCATGGGTACCGATAGCTAAACACGATAAAACAAAAGAACATAGATTTTCAACTCATACTTCAAATAACAACAGCGGTCGTTGACCCCCAAAAAACCATCGCATCAGTTTTATATACTTATCCATACCCACCACGTCTGCTAAGTTTCGCTAGCTAATTTAATTTGACCCTGTATTTAAGAAGTTATGCTGTAATAAGATGAAAGTTTCCTTCATATATAAGTATTCATTCTAATCAAGAATATACACCATGTACTGCAATCGCATTTCAATAACGTTTTATTGCTGCATCTATTAAGATTTTATTACTGAAATAAGACAGTCTACTGATTTGAATTTGCTGTTAGATAAATAAACTTCCTTAACTACTTGTAAGTAATAAAACAACAAATAAAGCTGAATATTGCAGATCCCAGGAGACACTAAATTTCGCAACCATTATTTCCACCAGACATCTTGTAATTCTACATTTCCACCTTTCGCTCTAACTCTTATAATCTAAGTCTATATTTGTGGCTAAGCTGTCTGTCTATCCGACCGATCCGTCTCGGGGCGCTCACGATCTCAGACCTAGGATTACCTTAGTTACCATTACCGGATCCCTTCGGGCATTAATAGAAGTCAGGCAAACTAGCGGTCTGGTAAATATTGACAATGTTTGGTGTAGCCAGGGGAGGGTTAACTTTAAAAGCTAGTTGGAGCTGAATTTTGGATATTGTTACCGAAGCAACTTTGAACTGTACGTTAGAGAAATAAATAGCTGCTATAAATCATACTGACATTGTTTGGTTAGACGAGAAACTTAAAGAACTTGGCGAATATGTACGAAAATACTTAGTTGAAGATATTATTGATTGATATTATTATTGATTCTGAGCCTTAAATAAAATAAAATAATCTTTATTTCGGATAAGCAACATCTATATGGGTTAGTAAACAAAAAGATAACTTATACCAATGTTAGCAAACTTATTATCTATTTGGAGACAAGGCTGTTGTTCGAACAACATCACCTAATAGAGGAGACTCACGCCTCCCCGCTATGGTCTTCAGGATCGAGTTGGAGCTTTCCGAGCAAAGAGACAGATTTCAGTCTGATGATGGCACGGAAGCCATCGACGTGTACTTGTTCAAACATACCTGATGCACTGCAGAAACGGGCTTAAGGCTGACAGAGACGTCTAACTAATCTGAACTCAACTTAAGATGCATAATTAATCATCATTCTAGAATACAGGCAAAAATTTCCAAAATTATTGTTTGTCACTGACCCAGAATTTATAGCCAGCTCCAAAACCCAATCCTTTAAGAGCAGCTGGCAAGTAGCGCAAACAGCAAACATTTTCACAATTTTTGGGCAAGACAAAGGTAAAATGTCACGCGACATTCGAGTCACGTTGCCGCAAGAGATTACGCGGTGAGCTCGGTTGGAGCGATCACGCACGGCCGGCAGCCATTTTAATTTGCAACTGTCGAAAACTTGTGCCGTCGACATAGACCGTCACGCGGCGTGTAAAGGGTTAACAAGAATTTTCTTTTTTGATATTGTTTGGGTATTTCGTGTAGCGTATTTTGTATATTGGTGCCTAACTTTAATTTAAAATTAATTGGAAATGTCATTTTGACTACAAAGAGCACGAGAGGGTTAAATAAAATTGATACAAAAACATATCGCTAGTTTATACTCGGCATTATGAGATGATGAAAATTAAATGCAAAACAGTTGAAAATGGGTTCCACAAATCCCCATTGAGAATCCCCATCAATGGGGATTTGTGAATTTAGGTAATAATAATGCACTTTATTAATAAGAACAGCCGATCTATTCTGTAAAAATCTAACAGTGAAAAAAGCTCACTTCAAATAAGTTTGTAAACTTCACCTAAGGTTTTGGCTCATTAATCGATTCGCACTCATTTACCTGCCCGAAACGGGCGAATCGACAATTATAAAAAAAAATCTGTAGGCGACTCGCACGAAGTTAATTAATCTGTGGGCGAATCGATAACTCCAGCAATATGTATTAAGCAATTGGCTTGTTTTGAATTGTATGTAATGAAGTTATTATTATTTCAAAGTGTCGATTCGCCCGTTTCAGGCGATTAAATTCGTGCGAATCGTCTAATAAGCCAAAAACTTAGGTGAAGTTTACTAACTTATTTGAAGTGAGCTGTCAATGTCAATAGTGTCAATTTCATGGATCTGGTGAAATGACAGCTTACTTCAGCTAAGTTTTCACGGTGAGATTTTACAGAATAGAAAATAAATCGGCTGTTCGCATTTTTCATTAAGTAAAACAATTTTTTTCTCAATGCAAGACCCAATTGATAAGCAATTTTTTACTAGATAACATCCAAAACAAGGAGCACTTGTATCAGAATACCACCAATCACCAACCTGTCCACTAATCACCATTATTATCACAAAATCACCAAAAACATCGTGTTACCAGAACATTAGTACCACCTAATTTAGATGGTAGATATAACGAGTCAAAAGATAATGGTTTTTGGAACCCCTAGAAGCCATAACTGTCAGGGACTGATATACTATGTTAATTATCACGTTTATTAGAAGACCATACCTTTTAAAATTTTCATTCAAAAATTTTCCTGTAAAAATATTAATTATTTTCCTTCTACCTACTTTCAAATTCAAATAAATTATTTTCTCTTCACAAACAATGGCATCATATACATAAATTAAGACAAGCTTAGAAACTAGTTTGTGAGAGATTGGTGTGTGCAATAGGTATACCTGTATAGCAGATCACTTTGGACCAGTGGATTGATAAAAAGATGAAAGATTTTCGTTTGAAAGGTGCCTTAATTTTTAATTTTATTAAGACAGTACGGAACCTTTTAGTTGTACTTACCTTTTAGTTGGCCTAAATTAATTAACTTTTATGTCATAAGATCCGGCAACCAAGTCAGTACTGTGTCCTTTGTCTTCGTTAAGTTTGACCAAAAAGTATTTAGATAAATGATTTTATTTTGTAAGTAGGTTTGTACAAACACTATTACACGTCAATCATATTTTAAAACTAGATGAGGTCGGCGTTTCCTATCTGACTAGTCTGAGAAGAAAGGCCGAAACAAACTCAGACGTCACAGTCTCTTTTAAAGTCCAGACATAATCTTGGTCAGATCATATGAAGACCATGTAGGTCGATGTCTGAGATGGTCTTTATAAATCCGATCCGATAAATCCACACAGCATCCATTCACTAAAGACTGTTATGTAGTGACAAAATCATAACATAAATATTGGCAGTAGGTATTATAGTTATTTACAATTAAATAAAAATTTTATAAAAAGCATTTTAAAAGCAACCTATAACTATGGGACTCGTGTTCAAAAATGAACAAACTGTAATGACTAACTTTGAAAAGTTGATTAACTGAACCAACCATAGCTCTTAATTTAAGCCATTAAGCCCCCCTCCCACGGTCGCGTGACAATATCAATAACGCTGTCCAAATAATAGGTGCGTTGAAAATCTATGAGACGATACATCATCGTTACTTTGTGCTATTATTATTTATAATGGAGTGAGAATTTGTTGAAAAATAACTAGTTCTAATGAGAAGTTATTTAAGTCACACTGTTGTTAGTAAATATTTAAAAGATTTAAAGACGAAAAGAGTTAAAAAAATTTGAAGAAAATACATTTTTGGTAAATATGTATGTTAAAACACTAAAAACAGCGGCCATGTGCTAAGTAGTGAGACTCGCCCACGAAGGGTCAACCTCAAGGCCAAAAAGCACTTTCTTGAAAACCCGCTTTAATTTTTAACTTTATTTTATTCTTTTTAGATGTCGATGTTGCGGCAATAGAAATACACACTGTGAAAATTTCAGCTGACAGTCGCAAATATTACATTTAATTTTTCCTTTAATTTTGAAGTCTCACTTCCATTGTATGTAACATCTTAAAGACAAACATACTCAATGTGTCTTTAACGGCAAAGCTTTCTTTTACCTACCTATACACCGTTAAATTTTGATCGTTTTAATCCTTAAAAGGGGTCATTGTACTCATGATTATGAACAACTTTAACTACGGGTCCAACCCTGAAATCGTGAAAAAAAAATCAGTTGATCCATACATTATGTCGAGTTATGCGAACATAAATCTATGGATCAACTGATGTTTTTTTTCACGGTTGTTTTTTTTTTTTTCACCGATTGCAATGACCCCTTTTAAGGATTAAAACGATCAGGATTTAACGGTGTATAGTTATTTCATTCTTACTTATATATTTTCTAACTACCCCTTTCTAGCACTTCCTTTCCTTATTCTAATTACCTCCAGAATAAAATCCGTTCCTCCTCCAACCGCACCAGCACTCCTTTCATCAAATTCAATTAGTTCTAGACCACCCGTCCCTTTTAATTTTCTATATAAATTGAGAAATTCTCGCTCCGCTTCGAACTTAATGAAACCCATCACGCTCTATCGTAATGATAATGGTAGTTATTTAGCCGTTAGGTGTCGCCAGCGTCGCCCTCACATTACACCGTCTAGACAACGATTATTGAAAAATTGTTTACCGTTCATGTGCGACCACCTTTATGGTGCGTAAGTATCAATTTGTGCTTTGATTAAGACGTGTGTTTGAAGTGATCATTTCAATAATGGCTGTGTGTGTCTACGTGTTTATCTAAAGCGATATTATTAGAAATCGACATTTATGCTGATTATACATTAACCTTACTTTGGGTTTGTAGCGGTATCTACAACGCCACATGCGAACAACGCGTCATACTGACGTCACGCAAATCCTGCATCTCGCAAGCAGAGTTTACCGCGCAATTAGCATAGATACAATTTCCCAACATCAATCGTTGGGCAATTGCCCGCCAGACACAACACCCGTCTGATCGGAGGATGCTCCCTTTTCTATGGAGGTTGAGTGAACTTTACACCCTGTTCCTCATGCCTCCAAAGGTTGATTTTTTCATCGCCAGATAACTTTTATTCGAGAAATAAAATTGTCTGACAGTTTTTGTATGGCAGAACGGTCAAAACTTCAAAATTATCCTCCGATAAAGTTATCTGGCGTTGAAATAATCAGCCCTTAGTAATAACTATGTTTGGTACTTACAGAATTTGTGAACAAAGCATGACCCTAGAACAAAAGCATGACCTAAAAACAGTCGAAATCAGTCATGGAACACTCTCTTCTCTTCTTAGCGTGTCGATAGCAATCTAAATGGACTCGGCCCAGAATTCGGCTACTTGTTTGGCGCCATCACCAGCGTCCATCAGTTCCTGTAACGTTGACAGCTGACAGGACACGCAGCATACGATATTAAGTGTCCCATCGTTTGTGGAACAGTACCACATTTACACTCCAAGGCGAAGTCGTCTATGAATCTCCACCTGAACACGTTTTCCTTGCTTTGGCCAACCTGGGTCCAGAGTTTTGGAGACGGTCGAAATGTTAGACTTTTTTCGGTCTAGCTCTCATTAGAGTATAACGTGCTATAAGAACTTCCTTCCAATTATCATGCTCTGCCATAATAGCTCGCTGATTAATGCAGGTCAGTCAGGATCTGTATAACAAAACACAAAATATTATAACTAACTATTAAATGCAAGGTATAACTTCTTAAAGCTCCAAAAGGGTGTTTCTTAGCAAAACGACTCCATTTAAAACTAGACATTTCGCCTTCTGTACCTCATAAACCAACGACCCTCTTCAGAGGGAGTTACTCAATAAAATCCTCTTCATTTAATACTATTTAACGATGGCAATTATTTTTGTCGAGCCATGTCATCCATTCGTAAGACAAAAGGTCTTGGAGCAGGAGTCATTTGTTTTTTACATTAGAATGCTTTGTTTTGTTCTTTGTCTAATTATTTTGGTGGAAAAGAAAATAATTGTGTTAATGTTTTTTTATTTAATTTTTGGAACTGAAAATACGAAGAACTCTGACATTTACCACCCCGCGTTGGGCCCGCGTGGTTGATTGTAGCCCACTCTCTTTCGAAGAGAGGAGGCCTGTGTCCCAGCAGTGGGAACAATATAGACTGATTAAAAATACTGACTGATTAAATTTATATTCATTTTAATTAATTTATAGATTTACTAAATAATTTTAGAGATTTTTAATGAATTTAAAATTGAAATTGAAAACTGACTGACTATAGAAATATGTAAAGAGTTAAGACGAACTATGTATGATAGTCTGTTTCACGAAGTGCCTGAAAAAGTTGCTGCAGTTGCATTTGCATGGAACCTGTCTGCATCCACCTGTTTATCAATGGCAATAGGGTGCTTCTTAGACACAATATCTGAATATTGGAGTTCTGCCCGATTAGTCTGACATGATGTTCATTTGTGGCTATACTTATTACTTGACAATATAATCTTCTTCATATTCCACTACCGGACGTAGCTATTCTGACATTCTCATACATTGTGACATCACTGGCGTAGCTAGGGATTTTTTCTAGAGGCAGCCGCCCTGCTAATCTAACCACAGTGAATTAGTGAGTGCCCAACTCTACAAACCTTATATCTTGGTCAAAATGTACGACTTATGAGGGTTCCGT
This sequence comes from Apamea anceps, assembly GCA_951799955.1. Classification (NCBI taxonomy): domain Eukaryota; kingdom Metazoa; phylum Arthropoda; class Insecta; order Lepidoptera; family Noctuidae; genus Apamea; species Apamea anceps. The sequence continues at coordinate 3,516,722 of OX637511.1, forward strand.
CTTTTCCTTTTGAGGTAAGAAGCCCTAATAAAAAGCGATCAAACAGTGAGTACTTCAATACTGTTGGTTTTTCTAGGGGGGACAAAGAAGTTTCTAGAGTCGGCATTGCTTACCCTTGCCCCCCCCCCCCCCCCCTAGCTACGCCCATGATGTTCCTGAATATCAGTGTAAAGACTACAATAGAAAATGACTTAAGTGAATAAATATTCAACTAACAATCCTCCATCATTCGCACAGCAGTCATAAACAGATACCAACTAATAACGCCACTTGGTTTAAAATGACACATAAATTAGACAGCTAACAGAAAATTACGCATGCAAATTGCTTTGACGCTAAACTAGGACTTTCCGTCACAAATAGTTTTCCCAGAACACTGGAATCCAGTTAACGATGAAGGGAACAAAACTGTAACTATCCCTGTCACACTCCTTAACTTAGACAGCTACAGTTATCGCTGTCTCGTTCGCACTATATAATTTGGTTTAGAGATCGAGGTCAGTTTTGCGTAATAGATAGAATTGACGTGGTAATCCGAAGCTTAGTTAAATACTGAGGAACATCAGTCTAAATGACGGTTGGTTTGCTCACATTGAGCGAGCTCAAAATAAAACACTATTGATTTTAGGAATACATTTGGTTGAGTGGAGAGTTTATTTGGTTTCGATATTGTTATGTTTGTGTTTAAATATTGAGTGTTTTAATGGGCTAGCTGTATTTATTCCAGCTATGAACAAGTTATATAGGGGTTTATTTATAAACGATAATTAAAGTTAAGCAACGTTCAAACGTCAAAAATTTATGGTTAAAAAGTCGCTATTTAATCACTATGATGGATGTCAGATGAACTAGGATGTTAGGCTAAAATGAACTAAAAGATCCTCTTTATCAAATTGGGAATAATTTTCGTTCGAAGCCGATAGCATCAATCACTTCTTAGGCACTGAGATCTTTGGTTACTTATGGCTTATCGTTGAACCTAGTGAGAGATAATATAAAAAATGGCGGTATATTTTCTCAATATACATATAACTCCAAAAAAAATCACTTGGCACTCCAAAAAATTACGGCTTCGTTATCCTATTCCAATCTTCTATTAGGAAAAGAAAAACAAACGCCGAACTTAGACCCTTCTCCGATTTTATGCCGGAATATTTATTACTAACTTAACAGATTAAATATTTTACGAGCACTTTTAAGTGGCTTCGCAGTCATTCGATATGCGTTAAGCCAATAGCTACTGTTTGTTTAATATAGAACAGAAAGAAACAGAAAATCGAGTTTGTACAGTGACAATAAGTATTTGAATGTTACGAATACAGAATTTGCTGTTTATCCTACTAATATTATAAATGTGAAAATTTGTATGTTTGTTATTCAATCTTTCAAGAACTGCTGAACGGATTTGGATGACATTTGGCACTACACAGATAGTTTATATCTTGAATTAACACAGGATAGGACATAATAGGATATTTTTATCCCGGTAAATAACTTAGCTTGACGACTGTTATCAATTTTACGATTTCATCTACCACGTAGATGAAATCGCGGACAAAAACCAGTATCTGCATATGTCGTCTTTCCGCTGATTATGTAGACCATCAAAATCGACACAGATGGCAGTTACAGTGATTACTAAATTGTGTATATTACCCATAATCTTTTCATTATCTCTGTCGGATCCTTTAATGACACTTAGTAAAGTTGTAGCTTCATCTCTTTCTAAAAATAACCCAGCATTTCCATTCACCTATCATACCACAGTTATTGTTACTGTCTAATGTTCCCTTTCATGTAAGAAGTCAACCTTCTGAAACTCCTCACTGCTGAGGCCCTAAACGTCAAAATGAAATATGTCCGTAGTGGCTATTGTGTGAAATGTAACACTTATTTCCCTTCACCCTTTACCTCGTAAATCATCTTTGAGGTTTTAGATTTTGTTTTGAGTAGTTTGATTCCTTAGGGATTTTTTTTTTTTTGTGGATTCGACCTGGAGTGTGGGTTTTACCTTAGCTATGTTGTAAGTTTATTACTTTCTCATTTCTACGTTGAGAATTTGTTATACAGGCATTATTAGTACACACAGGTCTGACTGGCAGTCTGTTTCTTGGTATTTGTATTACATTTAAATTGTGAAAAAATAATTATGAACGTAACCGAGGCAAGAGGAGTATGTAAGGATCTTAGCAGGTGACGTTATGTAGTTTATGCCCACCTCATGTATGTTAAACAAAAACTGGCATAGGTGTTTCCCAGCATTTTCCTGTTCGTAGTCATTAGTTTAAACTCAACTACAGTATAACAATTTAATAATGTTGTAAGTTTTAATTTTATTATAAAATTAAAACTAACAACATTATTAAAAAATGTCCTTTTTATGAAAAAAATAATAAATTTATTTCATAAAAAGGAGATTGTAGTACATGAGGCATACATAAAATTATTCATATAAGTTTGTACCATGTCAAACACAATCTGGTGGGTGAAGTTCAGCTTTCCTAGCTAGGTTATAGAATAACCTGTATTAAGGAATAACAGCCCCTGGTCCCTTACAAAAAGTTAGAAGTTTTTTCTAATTTAGTTATTGTAAGTGTATAGCTTAGGTTATTAGTTTAAGTTCTTAACTGTCGCATTAGGGTAAATCCTGTAATAATAGTTTAAGCTGTTATAAAAATAAATAAACAACTAAGTTTACAACTTATGTTTTTCATATTTTCAACGCTTACGTGATAAAACAGCAGCCAAAGTAAAATTACAACCGTATATTTCAATCCGCCCAATCACGTCATCATTGACGTATCATATAAAAGCCAAATATCCATTACCCAACAAGGGCATTCACATGTCAATCAGCTCCCTTTTCAAAATCAAGTGTCAAAGCGAACTAACGAAACTGGATATAAGTGGATATAGGCGGCGAAATCCGGTTTGAACCGGACTGGGCGCCGACATTCGTTGACGCTACGCCCAAACTAAGTTTGACTAAAGGCCTGACAATTCAGGTGTCGACGGCTGAACCAATTAGCACTTTCTGTCCAATTTACATGTCAAAAGAATCACCTTTTTAAATTAACTTTGACTTAATGAAGTTTGAAAAAGGGAAAATTAACGTTACTGTGTAATTGACGGTAATTGGTTGATTTGTCGAGTTGAACCTTTGCCTTATCAGTTTTGGTCGATGGTCTTTGCTTAGATTATTAGAACTATGTAAGTCTAATAGGTAGTTCTTGACTTATTGTACACTTTTGAAGAGTAAACCATAACAGGTGAAATGTGTGTACCGGTGCACCTCTGCCTGACCCGTTAGGGATTACAGGCATAATGATAATTATGTCATATGTACTATTGAAGAGTAAACATAAATGTTATATAGAGTATTAGAATCGTTTTTGGTTTACCATGTCTAACACACATGGAATTAAAAACTAAATTAAAGTCGTTCTGTTAAATAATTATAAATAATCTTCTGTCACTAAAATCAAAAGTCATTTATTCAAATTAGGCTGAGAATCAGCACTTTTCGAACGTCAAAATTACAAAAGACAGTCCTCCAAAAAAGTCCGCCCTTCACCACTTCCTAGTGCTATCGATTATGTTCCAAAAAAACTGCTAGTTAGCTAATTTTATGATTAAATAAAATTTTATCAAATGTATTGATTATATTCAAAAACGCAATGCGAACTATACACCTCATTAAACAGTATTTGTTCATATTATTTACATTACAAGCAAATCATGAACACACATACACTAAAACTAAAAATCCCAATTGAAACAGTGATATTCACTTAACATTTATTAGTTTCCAATCAACCAAACAAATAAAACTAACCACAAGCGTTTGTTTACCATCGTTTACATAGCCCATAAAACTATAACCAATGATTTTGATTTCATACCCCAGCACACACTAGCTTTTCATAAATTCGAACTGTAACGTGAGAATGGCGTGTTATATTTGCTATATTGTCTGTTTATACTCGTAAAACTGATGCGTTATAGCATGGTAACCTTCAACTGTTGGTGTATGATAATGAACTAGGAATGCGCTTTGATATTGTTGAGATTCTTATCTCAAATGCTTAACATAGGGAAATTTATGAATGGCTCCTGCCACTTGAAGTACATCATACTAAAATTAAAGTGTACTAAATATTTTCCTTATTTGTTTCAGGTATGTCAACAAAAAGGCGCTTTTAAAACGGCCACAGATCAAAATCACAAAAGAGGTTTTTATAAAAGAGTTTCTATTCAACGTTCATGACAAAAAGTAGGATTAGACCATTGCCCCCATTTAATACTGCTCCACTTTCAAAATCCCAAAGATTCAAAACAAAAGATGAACGGCTAAACCCCTCGTATAACGGTCACTACATACATAGCAAGCAGGCGAAATAACCAACAAATCTCAATCCAGAAGAAGAGGCGAAATGTCAAATGCCGTTCGAAAGGCACCACAAGATTAATGCGCCATTACAAGCGGAGCGAAATAAATATATGATATAAATCCGCTACCCCAGCCGAGTGTATTCGAGTCTGACTACCGCAATAATGTGGTGGAATATGAAATCCGAATTTGCTTCAACTTTCGCGAAGGATTTTCGGAATAACTTTAGATATTAAACTAGCATTCTTGATGTGAATGGTTTAAAAAATGATGAATTTGGTAAACATACTAGATTTAGGGACGTAGGTAATGCAACTAAAGCCTTGGTTGACAAAATAAACAATTGAGATAACAATTCATGTTTTCTTCAAGTCCTTGAGACTCGCTTTGTCTTTGACGACAATTTATTTAAGAAATGGTTTGCAGAAAATAGGAAATCTAGAGCCCAAGATACCATCTAGTGAACAACCAATCCCTCCAGACAGATGACAAAACCCTGCCGACAGAAACTAATAGGATCCTGTCTTGGCTATTGCAACTTTAAAATAAAATGGCGGATACAAGAGAACCTGAAATAGTTTTCTTGGTGCAGCCATAAAGATTATGAGAGGGGAAAATAGTTATACTGGTTATATATTGATATATCCAGTATTACTATTTTCCTGCTGTCGGCTGCTTTCCGTCTGCCGCACGCTTTTTGGATATATGACACAATTGCGTCGTACGACAATTGGAAAAATCGAATCTTCGAACACTACTATATATTTATAGCTAAATATAGAGACCAAAAGGCCGATTCTCGTAATTATTAACGTTCAAAATCTAGTCGCAATCTCATCTCAGCGGCAATCAATGTCAAAAACTTGTCAAAAATGTAGGGATCAGACTGTGAACGTTCTTAAAATTACGAGAATTGCCCCGATCAGTTTTTTCATAACATCTTTAGATTACGTAACATTAATCATAATGACCCTTAAAATAAACGAAATAATCTTATACAAAAGAAGTCCACAAAGTCGTAACTCGGAATATAAAGAATTTGCATACTTAGCTGGAAACTCAAAAGCTGCGAATCTCTTCATTAAAGCAAGAGCGAGCAAAGCGGACTCCAAGAGATCCATTTCACAGGCTCCGAAGAGAGAAGTTTATTTACACTTTTTCTTTAACACCGACATAAAAGTTGATGTTAGCTTCTGAAAGTGTTCTTAAATATGAAAGGGTTGAGGATAATACGAATTTATTTTACTGAAATTGTAAACTTTGAGTGATATTAATTATCATTGAAAATGGTTCTCTTTGAATATATAGTTTTGGATTCATTGTACTGAATAGGCTTTGATCAAATCCATTGCGCAAATATTCGTTAATGGAAAATTGAATTAGGCTTTTGGTAAAGTGTAATATTTAATTCAGGATTCCAATTTCAACTAGTCCTTCGTTTTAACCGCAATATTGTTAAAATAAAATAAAACATTGATTTATTCTGATGATTATATTCATTATCTACTTAGTTTTAACAACAAAAAACTGTAAATCAACATTTTAAATTTCCGACGCCATTATACGTCCCAAATTTCCAAGGAGCAATTCTTAATAAACAATAACCCTTTACCAAATGGCAAGATCAAGAAACCAGCTATTCGCATCCTTAATCCCTTGCAATAAAAGCAAATACAGCTTTGGGAGCCGCATCACTAACTTTGTATAAGCAGCTACCAAAGCACAGAGTCATTGTATGGTGAAAATTTAAATCAGTTTAGCCGAGTTTCGGATTATGACAGTGTGAAGCCCCAGGCCGTCGCTTCGGCGCCATCTCCATGCAAATTGGGCCTCGGATATGTAGGCCGCATTTCCAGGCCGGATATTCCGGGGTGGATTTAAAAATTGTTTTTTGCTGCCTTAGCATAATTCGCAATTTGTTAGCTTTATCACTATTCGTATTTGGGTCCGTTGTTTTGTTTGTTTGTTTGATTTCATTGTCTGACTTCTTTTGTTTTGTCAGAATGAAAAAATGGTCTACTTTTCGCATAATATTATAGGTTCTGATATTTTGTCCTCAAACGTACATCTGTCAGCTAGTCTTACCAAGGAGTGTCGTGTTGCCTAGTAGCTGGGTACTGGAGATTGGATAGCCAGTCGCTCCATCTGTGAAATATTGGTGGTTGGAATGGAAGCCAACCCCACCATATTTGAGAAAAGGCTAGGTAGATGACGTTGATGAAGACGCACGTCCGTTTTATCAACGCGCATTAGGAAAGAACCGTAGAATTGGCTTTGCATGCAAATGTAAAGTCTCCAAGTGTTTTATTAAAGTGCTTTTGAATGCGCGTTAAAAAAGCGCCCATTTACGTGAGTCCTTAAACCTACATCATTTATATCAAGGTCTCAACAAACTCAGACAGTCCGCAAAAAAGTCGCAGTAGCAAAAACGTTTCCACGTTTATTCCACCGCAAATATTTTCACAGCACTATAAAAAATATGAATCTTTACTTTACTGTCACTAGCAGAGAACTAACAAACACTCCTAAAAGCTGAATAAACATCGTTGTCTGGCCGCAGTAACCCCTATTCATTTTTAATGTTCGGAGTCTTTTGAACTCAGATTTATATCTAAATCTTTGCTGTCACTACCAGAGATGGTGAATTATATTTCCTTCTGGCTCTGTGTGTTTTAGATGTTGATTGAGCTTTAGTCGATCAAGCCTGTCATTGGTTTGTCGAATTGATTTCTGAACAAGAAATTGAAACGGTGTTTGCTTTGAGCTTAGTATGAATGAAAGCGGAAAATATTTGAATCAGTAGGAAAAGTGACTGGCCATCTTTGCCATTTTACTTTGGTTGGCGTAACGTCCCTGCTAAGCAAAAACAAGCAAATCAATCCCAAGAAAATATCTTATTCCTAGATTGATGTACGAACAGCAAATCAAAGCCCATCTCTTACGACAATTGGCCTACTTGGCCAATACTACAACATCGTTGACCCAAAAACTAAATCGATTAGGCTTGCAATACAAGAAGTTTCCTACATTGATTTTTTCTCATAAATCAAATGTAATTTCGAGAAAATCTATCCACTAAACTTGTTTCCACAGACTATTACGGCGGTAAATGTAGGAATAGTGTATAACAAGGAGCATTTTACGTAGTTGGAAACAGCAAGTGTGATTGGGAAAGTTTTTTATGTCTATATCCCGGGTGTTGCGGGTATGCTGTTCGGCTATGATTTATTTTATTGTAGTGTAAATTAGTTTTGGATCGCAACTGTGTTGTTGATTATCTGCTCATAGCGCTGCATATATGTTGCTAATGAGTTCATCTACTTCAAGATGTACTCCATCATCATCATTCCTCTGTATCCCAATTTATTTCAGGTCGGCGCAACTTTTCTTTTTCTTCCATACTTCTCTATTAGTCATCATCTCGGCAGTTACTTCCTTTCTGGCCATATTACTCGTATCTTTCACACAGTCCATCGATCACTTCAAGATACACCTATGTTCTACAAATGAAAATATTTGAATTCGAATACCATTGTGAAAGTTTTCGCTCCTTTTCTGACAACAAATGACAAAATTTTAACCAACTGGCTTCTGCCCGCGACTCCGTGTGCGTGAAATTCTGTTTTAACATAATATATCCTATGAAACTCGGCAATACCTACTGTAGCTTCCCATTAGTGAAATAATTATCGGAAGCGGATCAGTAGTTCCGAAGATTAAATTTTACCTCTTTATAATATGGGGTTATATATAATGACCACCATAAAATGCTTTGATACCCTTAGGTCTTGCACTTCAAATTGTATTGGAACACCAAATATAGTAAAATTATCACTAAATCTTAGCGAGCAAATTAATGCGCTATTTCTGCCTAAATAAACCACTATGATTGCCATATAATGTAGGTTTATTACCTAATAAAGTATTATGATGCCATATTAAGTTATGTCTCCGGCTTGCTGCAAACTAGATAGACGAGGTTAATTTAAAAAAAAGTGGTTAGGATAGGTTAAAACTATGACCTCCTACGCACGAGCCGAGCGAGCGAAGCGAGCGGTGCCGCGGCAGCGGCTGGTGAGTGCCAGAAACGACTAGATTGTATAGAAAAAAATATGGAAAAAAAGAGATTATTTTTTGCAGGCTGTCGAGAACCGAACTGATTAATTTGGAGTCATTTTGCTTATATAGGATAGCGAGATGTTAAAACTTTGGTTATAAGTTTATATTAAAATGCGGGTTTAATTTTGGTGATCAATTACTATTTTTATCTGTTACTATATCTGGTGGTAAGTTAAACATAAGCCTTATAATATTAGTAGGTAAAGATTCAACAATACTTCTGAAATTCAACGGAGACTGCTCTTTGGTTACATTATAGATGGCATTACAATTCTCAACCTCTAATTAGTAAATTAGCCTTAGCACCAAGATATTACTTTACTAAAAGCTCGACTTTCAGGTTTCAAGAGCCTTTCGCAAATTGTTCAAAGAATTATTTGTAACCTTATTACCGTTTTCCTTGAAGTTATCAAAGCTGTTATAATTGGTTCGTTTTAATGTGAAACGGAATATAATAATGAATAATAATTTATTTTAAATGGCTGTTTTATTTGTTCTGACCTGGCCTGACCTGGCCCGGTAATGTGTTATTTTTCTTTGAATAACTTTGCTATCGAAAATACAAATTCTAGCCATTTTTATTTTCTTAACACATGTGAGTTAATTAGGCCAGGTCTACAATCCCATAAATACTCTGCACTTAAAGCTTTCAAAAAAAGCTTGGATTGTCGATCGAGTTAACAGAACTTATAATATATGTCGGCCTAAGATTCAAATTCATATCTTTCTTCGCCTTCCATAATGTTATCAAGTTCTTCAAATGGCTTAAGGTAAGGTACAATTACGGACGAATACTCATATCATAATATTTATTATAATATTTGACAACAATATCAAATGTAGAAATAAACATTTTCGGAGAGACTACAGTATTAAAGTTACAAAAAAAAAAGTGCAAATATAGAAAGGTACAGACACCAGCACATCAGGCTACTACAATCTGTCAAATTTATTTCATAGATTTTCAACTTTATCGCGAAAGCATTAAGGTTCAAGGTTGATTGGGAAAGTTTGACAGTTTCAGGTAGCTTGACCTGCTGGCGTCTGTACCACAAAAATTTGTCGTTTATTTTGTCTGAAAATGTACCTTTCAACTCTTCCACCAAATTACCTTTACTCACCATTAGAATAACTATATTCAAATTGTAGCAACTTTATAGCTTTGAAAAAGAAATAACGACACTCGTTACAGTCGCACAATGTGCACAGATCGAGTTCCATTCAAACAAGAAGTCTGTGCTGAAACTTTGTGCTGTCTTGTGCTTGCACTTCTTGTACTTGTACTATAGCAAACTGAAAGCTAACACCAATGTCTGGGACCGCCTTTTTGTGATGTCTGCTGGGGAAGTTGTTCTGTTTAGTGTGTTAGAATATTTTTGCATGTTATGTCTGTTTTGATGTTGTTTTGGTTTGTATCGTTGTTTGTAAGAACGCAAATATTTTACTTATACAATTTAATTTCAAATGGAGCTTCTCTTTCAGACCCACAGTCAATATTTAAACGTGGTTATAATTTCAAACATCAAATTCAACATGAAATTATGTCAAACTATAATGACGGCGTAACTATAATGACGGCGAACTTTGTACCGCCAATTTTTTTGTTTCCATATTTTTATTGTTATACTGCTATTCGGGGCGGAAACAAATCCAACAAATCAAAGATCGGTCCTGCCGTTCAAATTCGAAGACATTTGACACCTACCAACCCGCACTGAGCCCGCATGGTGGATTACGGCCCACTCCCTCTCACAGAGCCCGTGTCCCAGCAGTGGAAACATTGTAGGCTGATTACACATTACTAGTCGATACACTTCTACTGAAAACTCATTCGATCATTAAAATTTAAAAAATATAGCCACAATAATCGCTCAAAATACACAGTCACAATTAAGTTGTCAATTAAAATACAACAAACAAGTCGATAACCAAACAAAATCCTTATTGATTATAGTCGACATCATTAATTAGCGTGTGTTCGCACCAATGGTTACAGCAACCACCATCAACCCCTTGTTTGCTTTCCACATTGGTTACCTTCCTAATTGCGATGTAGTCTTGGGTATGTTTAAGTTTGGTGGGCATTTACTTACATAACGAATTAGGGTAAATATGAGACGTGTTACTAAGACGGTAAAGCTACCTGGACCGGTATCCTATAGAAGAGCGGTGGGTACCAAATGATATATAACAATCAATGAAAGCGTAATGGTTTATGTCATAAACGCAGATTAAAAACCTCAGGCTAAAATCATGAGTATTAGTTAATAAGAAAATAAGTAGATATTAAAACAAACACTGAAAAAACGTAACCTATTCAAGATTTCGGTAATTATGTAAGATCTGATTATGAAAAAGGGCACCTAACGCCACTTAGAAGAAGTATTTTGAAATCCCAAGAAAAACTATACTTAAATTTGTCTCTTCGGTTGATAGATAGATGGAATCATTTCAACCAAAAGACGTCTACTGCTTCACATAGGTCTCTCCTCTAGATGGAATACTCTTTATAAATTACAATAAATTTTACTTGATTTAATCTGAATCTAAGGGATGGTTTAATAACATCGAACCGATTCAATAATTAAGCATGAAAATCAATAAACACAACAACAAACTATCAATGGTATCACAATACAGTGTTATCACAATGACACAAAGGCCCGCTATTGGAGTCAAAGCCTCCGTCAACCACAGAAGCTGTACATAATAACAAGCAGTTTGTTGTATATACAATGCCAGTAATATATACATTATATATTGTATATGTAGTCATGATTGTTGTGGCCACCAGTAATTGCACTATAGATGTATTAATGGCGGCGTGGAGTAACTAGATGCAGGTTCCGTGTATGGGATGTCATTAAAAATCAATGATGGAACGATCGTCTTTTATTTTTCTTTGTTTTCTCAACCTGTGAATTATTTGAAACATATTTGTCTAGATAGATATATCAACTTTTCTCAATGAGCATAACGTGTCGAAAAGAAGATATAGCACAATATACAAAAGCACAATTAAATATATAATATAACGAATTTCATGAAGGTTAGGAAATAGGTAATAGGTACAATAAGAAAAGAAGTAAACAAGACATTGTGACGACACTATTGGCTATGACACATCAATATATATAGTGACCTCCAAAAGTTTGTTAATATCTGTCCACTTCAGCTGTGATAAGGGATTTACTTGATTATTTTTATGATAAATCAAAGGTAGTTGAATTATTAAATAACAACATTATAGCAGAGCAAATATGTCGAACATTAGAATTTTAAATATGTGGTGTGTCATACCTAAAATGGAAAAATGTCAAATAACTTTTGGAGGACACTGTAAATACACTGCCGAGCAATGAAAAAGTTCCACCCACAAAATGCCGACAAACACCTTAATATCTCCTAAGACATATAATATAAAATTTGAACACAATATTTACGTTTTTAGTTGGTAATATTCTGATGCGCTGTTAAATGTACTTCAATATTGCTGACGGCGTCATTAAGCTAGCCTTTCCCGTTTAGGAGTAATTTGGTGCTATGTCACTGGAACTTTTTCATTGCTCGCGAGTGTATACATATGAATATCTGCCAAGAAAAACAATTCTGAAGTCAAAGCTAAGTCTGAAGCTAAGCACTTCGCCGACTAGACGTCATTATTATAGCAAAGAGTCCTAGTTTATATAAGCAACAGATTTTCTTATGAAACCCACGAAATGCACCAAAAACATTTTAACGAAATTTGAACATATGAAAAACTTATTTGAATTCCTACATTTGTGACAGCCAAATATATACACGTATTTACGAAAGTCCCTCGACTTATTTCGTTCACAATTGCCAGTGGTTCACATAAAGAGATCTCATTCCACGATCGGGCTCGTCATTTCTAAGAGATACCCAAATAGGGTATTTTGTGAGGTCGCCTCGTCCCCGAACATCAAAAGAACCCCGCTACTTATTACTGAATTAAAGTGAAATAGTTTGCTTCTGTCAATTTTTGAATTTATTTAGGCTTTTGCAAATAAACCTAAATAGACTTTCAGGCGTCAGTTGCAATATTTTGTTTACGTCGTATCTGTACGCAAAGCAGTAACCTAGTAGTGTGCCACATTCTCTTTGTTTTAATTTATGGCAAGCATATTTTCATAGACCATTTTGTGTCTTCTTGATCTAGGCCATGGATAGCTTGGGATGACCGTTGGGGTAGACGTGTTCTTGAGGACCGCGAATCGGTAAACGTAAGGTGGCACCCTCAGGCTAGGTGGCAGAGGCTACAGTCTCGACATTCATAGCGATCGCTTTACTACCGAATTCGGTCGCAAAGTCCCGGATTGACAGGTGTAATGTACGGAGTGACAGGACTTTGCGACCGAATTAAGTCGTAAAGCGATCGCTATGAATGTCGAGACTGCAGCCCCTGGTAGCAGCTGGATTAGAGTTGCCGAAAATCGAGTAAAATGGCATGCAATAGAAGAGGCCTATGTCCAGCAGTGGACTGCTTTGGCTGATGGTGATGATGATCTAGGCCATCATTAATAATATTGTCTTCTGATCATTTTTTGACTATCCTTGTAGTCATTCCTAGCAAATAATATTACGCTACTTAAAATTTATGCAACTGCATCTAGTTTACCTCCTTAATTTTTATTTTATTCACCCTCTTACACATCATTCCTACTTTTTCTAGGCTTCGAAAAGGTCGCATAACATGTTTATAACGCAAAACTGAAACTCGTGTACATACATTGCATATATGCCTGATACTGGAAGCTTAGTCTTAGAGCCTATCAGTAAACATTGCGTACTTTGTATATTTTGGGCGCGTCATTACCTTCGCATATCGACTTCATTCATTAGTTGTTGGGGACAAGTCACAAGCTGAAGTTACGCAGACTTGAACCTGTGATATGATATGGTCCAATGGAAGACCAGTAACTAGCTTAATATATATATGATTTAAGTCTTCTGATATATATACTAGCAATCAACTCCTTGACTCCCAGACAGCAGACACAGTAGAAGATCTATTGTTGGCGGTCACCGGTGACCGCGGTGGCAGTCATCCAAGTTTGAAATATAGAAATGCTTAACACCCTCAAATTATAACGACACTGGCTTAGTTTCTCTGGGTTTCGATTTTAAGGGTTTTAAAATAACTATTACGTCATTTTGTCTCTTTTAAAAAGCCTTCTAATTTTTATCAAAGCCATTTCTACCTGCAACTTTGCTACTGAAACCTTGATATTTGTGTCGATCGTCCGCTCATTTCCAATTTTTTACACCACACACCTATTATCTACATTCAGTAACTAGGTCGCGAAGTTCACTTGCTATCTTATCATCGTCGTTATACGTGACAACGCAATCCACATACATAATGTGAACACACAAGTACATACAGAAAGCATTTAAAATCTACTTAACCGCTAAATATTTTTTTCATAAAGCACGAATCAAGGGACAATCCATCTAGATCCAAGTCCCTTGATAGACAAGAGAATGCTTGTACCTAAATTATTTATTGCATTAGGGTACTCCAATTTGTTGTAACACGAAGGAAACCTGGCTGTTTCATGTCAATTAGGTGCCGTGGTTTCACGCAAAGGGATTCCAGTTTGACTACCAAAGCTCTCAGGGTGAACTCCTGTTTCCTCTTATATATGTATTTGTTCATTTAGGTAAATATTATCTCAGTTCCTCTGCACCCATATGCATATTTCAATATGATAAACCGAGATATCATCAAAATTATTATTATTAGTCTTAGCTTACCTTCATTTCTCACCTCTTTAACTAAAGCCAACTCAGGACTTTCAAAACCTTCATATTTTCCTCCAAGTTACTAAAGGTTAATTTAATAAGGGTTCAAAATTATAACTAATTATCCCAGATTAAGGTTGGAAGTTGAGTCCCAGTGCAGCCCCAAACAAACAAAGTTAAGCTGACTTTCAAAGCATTATCACGGACTTTGCAGGTATTTGCAAAAATTTGCCGCCATTGCAGGCGGTACGTGACTCCGCATCTGAGTTCAAATTTTCGCTGCGTGCAGATTTCCTATGATTATTCTGTTGGGCCGAACCCTTTAGGGACAAGGTTTTTAAATATTTAACGGTAATTAGGAAGGGATTGACTTGTTACTTTTGTTTAAAAGAGTTAATAGGGTTTGAATGGCATGTTTATTTGATGGGTCCTCTTTAATATTTAATGCCGTACCAAGTTTTATGTCTTCTACTTCAATTTTATTTGGTCTATCTACAAAAATATGTGTGTCATCGTGTATATCACACGTATTACTATTATTCTTGTCAAAATTTATGTTTAATTTTCTTTTTTTTAATTCCCTTTCTTTTAGATATGACTATAGGACTTTCTTATGTCTATGGAAATGACGATTACTTTTACGAGCTTTCCTTTTTTATTCCAAATGGCCGGCACAACAAACACCACACTGCTTGGGGTTCCCACTTCTATATTATCATATCAAGTGTTTCCAAGCTGTTAACATCACAATAGCCATTCCCTTTGTTAGCCTTCGTGTTATTGCATTAATGTCCAATTCCTATTACAAGTACTCTGGACGCTTTATATTTGAGTTTATATTGCCAAGTGTCAACAGATTTTTTGTTGCGTTTTTATTTGTATTGCTATTGAAATTGGGAGAAAGAATTTGATTCAAATGTTACTTTACCTTATTATTTTTTTTTATCAACTACTTGTTCATAAAGTGAACTGTTACCCTTTATCGGAAATCTGAGCTTATTCTGTTTTTAACCGACTTCAAAAAAGGAAGAGGTTCTCAATTCGACGGTATGTTTTTTTTGTGTTTGTTACGCGATTACTCCACCAATTGTGGACCGCTTTTCAAAATTCTTTTTTTGTTGGTCCCATAGAAATTTCATCAGAAACGGTTCTGTAGTTTGGTTTTTAAACCAAAATTACTGGTAAAAATTACAACATAAAAGTGAAAAATAAAAACTTTTTTGCAAAAAAAACAACAGACTTCCAAAAACGACACTACAAAGTGAAAAATAACTTTATTTTTTTTCACTTTGTAGTGTCGTTTTTGGAAGTGTCTTTTTTTTTTTGCAAAAAAGTTTTTATTTTTCCCTTTTAAGTTTTTATTGTCTGTATTATATGTATCTAGTTGTTATCTTTATCACTTTGAGTTGTGTCAAAAAATTCCTCCGCTTACCACACACATTACACACACACACATACTTTTCATTTGGATTCTGAATAAATACTATTTTAATGGTTTATTTACTATCATGTCATTGTGGCATAACTGCATACATATTATATTCTTTTTCATCTAAATAACCTTGTTTGTATAGATTTGATGCAACTAATGAAAATGCTGCAGCAGCAATTACACTTGCAATTAATTTCACCTCCACAGGTGGTTTCATTTCATCCCACACTAATGCATTTAGTTTTGAAATTGGTATATTTGCATCTGAACGACAGATGATAGGATAACCAGCCAGTGACTTTGGCAAATACCTGGCTGGCAATTTTACCAGTGCAAGAGGAATTCTTGTCACAGTAGACTACTTCTTTGTCGTTTGGGATCCTGGTAATGAAAACATATACATAATTGGGTTCTTCGTTTACATCGGTTTTTGGATTTTGGGTTAGTCTTTAGTTAGGGTTGATAAGGCATGCGGAGTTATAGAAAAAGATCGGCTTTGTAAATTGTCGTCTTTATCCTGTGTGACAGTCTGTGTCAAAACCTTCATGTCATGACAAATCAACAGCCATGTAGATAGCTACAAGGATCTTTTGGGGCCTGGATAACATTTACAGGAGGGCGTTGTTGGTAAGCATTCATATAATTGTCAAAGAAACAAAAGAAGGTTTCGGCATTAGTTCCTATTTTAACTGCGCTCCAAAAGATCCTTGTACCGCTGTACAGCAGAAACACCATAAGAGACCATCCAAATAAGCGAAAAATGCCATATTTATTTATCAGTTTATCGATCGTTCTATTTACCATTAACTTATACAAGAACATCAACTATCATCATTGTCTCCGCAACAGTGGCTTTACGTAAAAAATGTCGTCCCATAAGAAATTTCTTACCATCCAATAACCATAAAGACAATTTTTTCGCCCGTCTACCGGTAAGCACCCTGGTGGGAAAGAGATGGGGGTTAAAATGTATGGGGGTGAAGAAGAGGGGAGTATAAAATTTTCGCTTCGGCTCTCAACACTCGTTGCTGGTTATTTATGATGACCTTCGTCGCTGAGTTTAAATACTGGAGCATTTAGAACATTCTGCTTACATTATGTTTTTAGGGACGACTTTATTTTGTTTTCGAAATGTTTTTTTCGACATTTAATAATGGTATCCAAGAAAGCCTTTATTGAGGTTGCTGTGAGCCCTGGGAATCTTTAAGCAATGCTTCTTGATGATAATCTGCTAAACTCAATTTCTTAACATTAGATTTTAGTTTATATTCGTCTAAGCGTGTCGATGGCAATCTAAATAGAGTGAGTTGCACCTTCAGTAGCGTCCATCAGTTCCTATAACGTGCAGGCAATAGAAAACGCTAGATACGATATTAATTGCCCCATTGTTTGTGAGATAGCACCACATTTAGACTTCAGGGCGGAGTCATCTGTGAATCTCCATCTGAGCAGCACCCTAATTGCGTAACACACGATCAATCGTAATCTGAATCATTTTGAAGCAAATTACTAATCCATTGCTTCATAAGTTCGAAAAATTTGTCTGCTCAACACGTAAATAACGCAATAACTGTTGTTGAACTGTCAAAATGAAACCGATTCCGATTGATTGTGTGTTACGCAATTAGGGTGCAGGTTTTCCTTGCTTAGGCCAACCTGCGTCCGGAGTCTAAAAGACTTACAGATAAGTATAATATCCCAATGGTCATCGATTTGCGAGAGAGTGTGAGACTCATTTTCGATAGCATTCAGCTAATATGATCATATCATTTTGTTGCAGTAAAGTAGGTAAAACACCATTAAATACACTTTCTCATTCCCGCAAAGAAACATAACAAAGAAAAACTTCGCCCACCTTTATCTAATCATAATTATGACTCCAATAAATATTCTAGAACAATCTCCAACACGACTTTCTATACAAAATTAATTTACGACGGAAACTTGAAAATTCGCTACAACTGGCAACTACTACGAGTAAAAGCGTCGACTCGTAATTCTGTCGAGACATCTTGAACGTCGACCAGACGCCGGGAAGTACCCTTGTCACTAAATATAGCACTTTTTTATATAAAAACTGCTGCACTTTTTTGTTATTTTAAATCTTTGAAAGTGGTTGAGGTTAATAGTTTTCACGCTGACTTTTACTTTTATGAGTCTTAAAACCTGTGTTGCTATTTCTCGTGTCACCTAACGTTTATGTCTCTGCAGGTTCGTTTGAAGATGGCTCTGAGTGTACCTTTTATACTTGAATAACATAGCATTTCGCTTGTTTTCCCCGAAGGGTAATGCAGAGGTGTATAAACATAGTACATCCACATTTCGCTAGCAATGTAACAGGGCCTTCAACCGGGCTATACTTTAATTAATACTTATACAACGTAGAAGACCACAATAAATGAAAATACTGGCAATACTAACGCATAGGAGTATTTTGAAACTATTGAGTTAATTCTAACACCGAAATAAGCACCTGCCATCTAATCTCTTCACCACCCTTCGTAGACTGGTAGAGTATGCCTAAGGCATAAAAGTCCGCCTTTGTACCTTTTTGTGCGAAAGTTTAAATAAATAACAAAATGATTTTTTTAAACAAACTAAATAGCAGTGATGGGCCCACTATGGATTTTGCCAATCTTTGACTAGCTATAGTGAAACTATTGGATATATGTATTTGGTTGAATTTTTGCATGCAGACTGAGAACGTTATTAGTTACACGCAGTTTAATTAATTGTCGTTTTGCGTTTTCCACTTTGTGCAACCAACAAAATATATAGGCTGTCTTATTCGGTAAGTTTTTTAGTTGATCAATCATTTTTCGAATTACCACAAGAGCACCGTTCTTCCTTTAACGAGATGAATACTCCAATTAAAACCATAACATCACTAAGCCACTATTTATAACTACCCTCAAACATTCACAAATCTGTTTCACACTCACCCCTTAATTTGTTGTGGACACTAATTTGACAGGCGGTGTCGGGCGCAAAACAATAGGTTTTCTGCATACGTCACCGGCAGCCGCCATGATGGGGCTTGTATCATAATATTTGCTTACCCATGCATATTTTGGTACTGATTGTGTTATTGACGGCTTATAGGATTATGGGTGAGCAGAGAAATGAGTGATAGTGTTGTGATGTCTAGTTTTTTTTTTTTTTTTTACAAAAGTGCACATTACTAATTTCTCACTTTTATAACATCCATAATGGACGGATGGATAACTCCTGTAACACAGGTTTTTCCTAGCATGGGGTTAATTGATAATTATTTTTTACCAGGCTTTTTGTACACTTAAATTCAGTGTCATCTGTATACTTTTTTAAGTAAGTAAAAAATATATTTTCGTTGTTGTTGATGTGTAGAACTCATAGATATCCCAGTAGAACTTTATTAAAAGGTTTTTGTAAGGAAAAAAAATAACAGTGTGACACATTATTATGGTGCCTACGTACAATTCATAAATGTTTTAAAAAGTACCTCCCAAAAAGTGACAAATAGGTACCTAAGTAGCCATGTCCCAAAGTGACTTGCACAAAAACCATTTACCTACTCTATCTATTGTTTTTTTTTTTAATAACAAAGCTTCATTTAAAAGCTGACATTTCCAAAACAATGTGCGAGCGATGAACCCGGAGGCCGAAAGCCGAATGCCGAACGCGGAATTTACGAGCAAGCTTATCGTTTGGCCCTTCCCTAATTCGATGATTCGCAATTTTACTGTCTTCGCCTCCGGTGTCCATGTGTAGAAACATTGGATTTATATTAAGAAATGGAAAACGGTATATTGAAGGTGCAGTTCTGGATTTTTGGGGTTTTGTGCTACAAGTGATATTTGGATATAAAAATCGATGTATATGGGGTTTTGATGTTTTGTTCAAGCCAGCGATCTGACTTATCTACCAAGGGCATCTACATAGTATGATTCTTATCCTATTCTTATCCTGCGAATAAATTTTGACAGGTTTTCCGCACGGAAACTGTTAGACGTCAATTTTATTCCGTAGATAACATATGTTTCTTTGTTAAAATCAGTCCTAAAGAGATTAAATACTTTTAGGGCTAATTTCTTAATAGTCAGATAACTTTTATCTGAGGAATAAATATTGCGGTTTGACAGCTTTTGTACAGAGCTCGTGTCAAACTGTCAGATTTATTCTTTAGAAAAAAGTAATCAGGCTATTGAAAAATTTGCCCTTAATCAAACAATTACTCTCTCGTAGTTTCTTCAGGAAACATATTGGGAGCTGGTCATAAGCCCTTTTTGAACTTTCCATGAACCCTAAAGTACTTATACTGCTTTGACTACTCATGTAGTTATTTACTTTCTCCCCCACAGACAAACATCCCAAATGCATAAACCACATAGCCGTACCACAGAAAAGCGCAGCCATTTTCACACCTGAATAAAATCACTATCTACCCTTCAACAAATTCGTTCTCAAATCCCTGAATACCCTCAAAGTCGCCACAAATTGGCAAAACATATCGGCGGCTTTGCCAGACAGACTGGCGGTCTGGCAAAGAAATCGATTGAAGTATTGGTGCCATACAATCTGGCTGAACTGGTGAAGACTGCAGCCTGCAGCAACAGTTCCGAACGGCTGAGCCTCGATAGTTGGTGGAGGGGCTAAGCAGAAAGCGAATTAGAAATAAAAAAAAGAATATGAGATGAGAAATTAAATGAGAGGCGATTAAGATGAATTTTAATATTTTTTTATAATATTTTGAGACACTTTTCTTGTCATTATTTTGTAAGGATATCACGTTATTTGTAAATACTCCACTAATGCTCTGTTCCTACAAACAAAAACGAATCCTTTTGCCTACCAATGCAACGGTAGCATTTTTATTCCCAAACTGGGCATATAAATATATACGTAAGCTAATTTTACCTGTGATAGCTACTTACATAATAAAAGGGTCTAACTATGCAAAGCTAGGCCATTGCTTCATTATTGGTAAAGGTACCTACAAGTCTTAATTTTAACCAATAACGGTCCGTTAAAGAATCGGCCATAAGACAAGTGTGATAAAATGGGTCCTTTTCAAGATCAGATTCAGAATCAAAGAAAAAGAAAATATAATTTAAAAAAAAAACTATATTTGTAGATACCATTGTTTTAAGAAATACCAACGTATTAAACACGCTATTTATCACCTCCAACCAATAAAACCGCTTATAAACCCCCCGCTCACTTAAAAGCCACAGCACCAAAGCTACATAGAGCGGTCGCGGCTTCAGATAAAGGATTTCAGTGTTTTACAGTGGCACGCTACGAGCGCAGTGAGCGAAGTGAGCGGTGTGAGCGAAGTAAGCGGTTAGAGCAGACGTCTGATACAAATGGCTCGATAAATACTTTATTTATTTCTTGTCTGTGTTTTAATGTGGTGGCAATGTTTGCTATTGGAAACATGTGTGAAGTCTGGGTGTAGTGATTAGAGATTTTTTTTTATTATTCTTGTTGATTTTCTCTAGATACAACGCGATGACAATGTTTATTTTGGTTCTACTGTGCGTTTATTTATACTTTACATCACATTAGTTAAGCGTATTAAAAACAAATGTAATTGAAATCATAATCAGCCTATAATGTTTCCACTGCTGGGACACAAATCTCCTCTCTGTGAGAGGGAGTGGACCGTAATACACCACGCAGGACCTGTGAGGATTGGTAAATGTCACATTTCTTCGAATTTTTGGACATGCCGGTTTCCTCACGATGTTTTCCTTCACCGTGTTGAGAGTAGTGCTAATGAAATAATTTACACAAAGTAAAATGCCTATCAGGGTTCGAACCTACAACCTACAACTCGTAAGTCACGGCTTTTACCACTGGACCACCACTGGTCAGTCGTTAACCAAAACTAACTTTAATTTATTAGCTAAAAAGGTAACTATAGAGACTGCTTAAAATAACTACACATCGCTATGACTATTCAACCCATCCAGCTGAAAGTGGAATAGCATGACAGCTAATGAAGCTGACAATCAATGGGGTAATGGCAGAAATATCGAGGCTTACATCACAAATCATGATCACTGAATAATGAATAGAGATAAATTAATTAACGCATGCGCACTTTCATAACAATAGCGAGGGGTTGTGATTGGTAATTAATAGGACATTTATATTAAACAGATCATCGTGCTGCATGGGGTCAAAATATTATACTTTAAGCTTTTAATACAGCATTGATGTGTTCGAAAATAAATATGTTGGTATATTTCGAACTAGAGCTTGTCGATGTCGATAATATTTGAGTCCGGTTGATGATAATTGGCTCGCACCCAATTACATGGGACCTAAACAATAGAATAGAATTGAAAACTCTTATTTCAGACGGGAGTCCATAGGGTTAGTAACAATTTTACTTAACTTCTAGTGTTAGTAGGTTACAGACACAGATGTACATACAATTAAAACTCAGCGTGGAGCTGCATCCACCTCCGCAACATCGGGGAATCCCACCGATCTGCGAACACACTGAGAATACTGTTGGTGCCGCCGCGAACACGCGTCATCAGGGATGCGCATCTACTCCTAATAATGGCGGCAAAACCATTAATATTATTATCCACAAACATTCCTGACGCACTACAACGCCACGGCAGCCGCAACAATATTCTTAGTGCATTATTATATTGAACGCGTAGGTCACTGTATGCCCGCTGAGTGAAGTTGACCCACAGGCTGCACGTGTAGAAGGACTGAAATTTATATAGTTATTATAATCTTTATGTAAGACTAACAGTATTATTTTCACGATTTAGGTTATCCAAACTTTATTATTTGTACCAGTGACAAGTATCTGTCAACTGACATAGGCACGTAAACAGTCTTGTACTTTTCATCTGGGAACATTGACAGATACCCGTCTCAAAAGTAGTGACTAATTTAATTAATATTGTAGGCTGTTAAAAGTTGAGACCTTAGCCAATTAATTAAAAGTAATTATTTGAAAGTGTGACAGTTTTTGACTTTTGCACGTTTTGGAGGGAATTGAGATTTGAACGGTCGAACAGAGCGTTAATATTTTTGTTGTGAAAATTATATAGAAGAATATCCATACAATCGTTGTTTCATTTTTGAGTTGAGGTTGACTTCCTACAAACATAACTGGCGACATCTGGATGTACTGCCGATCGATTCTGTAAAAATCTCATGGTGAAGTGAGCTATCATTCCACCAAATGCTAGGCATTGACAATATTGACAGCTCACTTCATCTAAGTTTTCACGGTGAGATTTTTACAGAATACCACTGCTCTGCCTAACCCTTTGGGAAACACAGGCGTGATGTGTTTTTTTTCCAACCCATTTTAATTTCCCTCGATGCGATGTATAAATGAACACCCAGAAGTATAGTAACTCATTTAAGCAATACGAAAAAGAAATCTTATGCTGAATATCGTCCAAAATAATCACACAAATTATCAAAATAAATCGTCAAAGAATATTAAAACAAAAATGTAAAAGAATCGTGAATCCTAAAGCAAATGTATTGTGTTTCAAAGATGGAGGACCAACATGAATACGTTTTAGCCGGAGCATCTCCGGCTGATGTGAAAAAAACGTCCACGATTTATGAACACTGTTATATCTTGATGAAATTGCTCACTGAACAATGATTTAGATTACTTTAGCATTGTGAGATATTTGACTTAAGGCAATAAAGCATTGAGATTTGTAGAAATAATTGATAAAACTTGGAAATTTAAAATCTCAATTTACTTTCAAAGCATAAGCTCAAGAAATAACTACACTGATTTCGCTTTTTTCTTGTAGGTACTTACTTGCTCATAGCACAAAGTTTTTATGAAGTTGCAGTCAGTTTTATCAGAAACAGATGCTTAATCATAACTTTGTATTGGTTTAACAAACTTCCAATAGCTTCCTATATTTGTTGTATCCACTCATATACTGTAATATTCGTAAAAAATGTTTTTTTTTTAACTCGTAAGTAATATCGTCACGATCTTTTGAGATCCAGAGCAGCTTTATTTCACGTGCAATTTTAAACGTAGTTAGTCTTTAATTTACATCCTCGAAGACAGACAAAATTCAACACGAAGACGAAACAGAGGAGCTACTGGCATTGTGTCGGTAATTACGACATGTACCTACAAGTACTCGTGTACAATATGTCACCAACACCTACAATATGCTTGCAGATAAATATTGACTGTCACATTAGAACTCACAGCTGTTGAGTTCGGCGAGCAATTTTGTTGAGAGATACAAAAGTATGTAATGAAAACAAAACGAATCATTAAAACTTGAATTAAGATTATAAGCTAAACGTTTTTCGAGTGAAGAAAGCCTTTGCTCAGGAGTGGGACAGCGTAGGCTAGTAAAAGAAGTGTTTTTAAAAAGAGGTTCGAGGCCCTCTTTAGTATAACTGACTATGCGACATATTTGTCAAATAATTACTAAAAAGTCATATATTCAAGACAGGCGCTGTTTAATAAACAGGGAATAAATGAAAGAAACATGTAAAATTGACAAATTGTCGCCTGTCTACTGTCGGTTTGACCCTTTAGGCATAGTACTGTTTATTCAAGTAATGCTTGCAGGAATCTAACAGTAAACGTTGATTAGCTTTCAGAATTATATGATTGACTATCTCATAACTTTTCGTCTATTACAAATCTGATGCATTATAGTTGACCATGCAATTAAGACATCCTCATCATCAAATTATTCATATACATGTCCAAGTGTTGACAGCTAATTATTCAACTCCATGATCACGTGTTTATTCAGTCCGTGATCCAACAAGCCCGTGTGTCCCAACACTAGGCAGCAGCAGACGTGCGAACTGTAGGCTCGTCTCCGCAAACATTAGTCACAGAGCGCAACGTGTGCACAACACTACTCGACCGCAGACTGTTGTAATTGTTGTAGCTACAACACTAGCGGATTAATAGCTGAGGTTTGAATCAATATGTCTGGAGAACAGGTGATGGTGGATCTTTTAAAAGGTACAGATGTTATAATAGCTGACTCTTTGTGTAATTTCCGTCTAACCTATAAGCGAATAAAACTTTTACAAAATTGTAAAGTCCTCAAAGTTCAAAGTTACTGTAACTGGAGGAAATTGGCAGCTTAACTTCTGTAAATGGTTAACTTCATTATTTGCATAGCCTTTAACTGTTACATTTTAGAGGTTCATTTGGTCAAAATTGGTGGATGTCTAGTTTGTAAGCATCGTTTCTTGATTGCTCACAATATTTATACGCAATTGTTGAAACATACATTATGGTTCATGTTAATGGCCGTATTATGACTTATTAATGCCACCATGTTTCCAGTGTGAAAGATAGACGGAGCTATAGAAGACCGATAGCACCATATCTTTTTTTGCAATGGAATATTAATGCAATGAAATACAGCCCTTGAATTTATTAAGTTTATTAACAGGAAACCTTTTACCATTGACAACAGATTTAAACATACAACTTCTTAGTCTATTACACACATTGTTTTAAACCGTGAATACATCTATTCCCAAAAAATCCCAACACACAAATCAGTCTTATCAATCCTCATTTCTCCAAAACTCGAACCTTTCACCTTCGGAATCCTGGAAAATCTAATAAAACCGAAAGATACGGGAGATAGGTCCGAAATTACGAGGTCACTCGGGTCCGAGATCCGTAAATCTGTCGCCGGGTCCGTTTAGGGTCCTATCGTACGATAAGAACTCCGTGCCGCAGATGTAGACCTGCCTTTTGTCCGTGTTTATACGTTTATGGTCGTAAGTGTGATTATGGGTGGGAAAGATAAAAAAAGATGAATGAAATTACTTAAAATGAAAAAGGAGTACAATGTGATACATGGAATAGAACCAGTAGATGATAACATTTCGGGTGAAGCTATAGTAGATAACTCGAAAGAATTGTATGAAATCAATGATTTTATTGGAGCCAAAGAGATTAATGTTGATTATCCTCTTATAGAACCTTATGGATCGATACACGCCTCAACTCCTCCCATTCCCAATCAAGCTCTCAATAAGATAAATTCTCGCCAAGAAATAAGAAGACTAAAACACACTCCAATAAAATCTTGTAACAAATCGCTATAGTGTTCATCTTAAAGTTTTTATTTGCTTTCAAATGAAACCCTTTCCTACACTGGTTACGTTTGGAGTGCCGCCAACCGCGTAATGAAAAGCCGAGATCAATACAAGTTCACGGCCAAGTCTTAAGCCAAGTTTAAGATTTAATATTCATCCGGTTTAGTGAAAACGCGATGAACTAAATTATAACAAGAAAATAGTGGGTTTATAACCTTCACGCTGTGTACAAATGAAAGTAAAAAATGTAAAAATTGTTGTTTTCAACGTTCAAAATTACAATATGGAAGTATCGTTGGGCACTATTACATAGGTTTTGATAATTTTAGATAAAATATAATAAAATTAAAGTTGAAATTGGCTACAGTTAAGCTAGTAGCCTCATCGAGACTACTAGACTAAATATTCAGCATTGTTTTCTTTAGAACGTCGTTTGAGTCCAGTGATTAATTATCTTCCGGAGCTTCTATGAAAGAAACGTCATTGATTGGATCGACAAGAGACACTACAGTTATTGAACCAACAACGTTAATTTTCGGACTATCCGTAAGCTTTTTTATAGGTACTGTCATCGAAGAATTCAATTGAATGATTGTTATGTACCTTTTGTATATACCTACTCTCATATCTGTAATCAATATCATATTTCATAAATCACTAGCTCAGACTTATGGGATCTCAGTTAACGATAGACCCCTGAACAGATTAGCGAATCCTCCCTCGAGACGATTCCACACCATCGCACCGTTTATCGCCTATCTGCTTACTCTTGCACAGTGACTTTAAAAAATATTAGAAGACATGGATGATTTTGTTGAAAATATTGAGTTAGTTATCTTTTTTGTGGTTCATACGAGTAATAGGGATATTATCTTCTTGTGTTAGTAAAATAGCTCATGAATTGGAATGCTTTGAGTAATATAGAAATGACTATCTGCGCCCCGCAGTTTCATCCGCATAAGTTTCGATCCCGTGGGAATATCGGGATAAAAAGTATGCTATGTGTTAATCCTGGTTATAAATTATTTGTGTGCCAAATTTCATCCAAATCCGTTCAATAGTCTTTGCGTGAAAGAGTAACAAACATCCATCCACCCATCCATACAAGCTTTCGCGTTTATAATATTAGTAGGTATTAAGTAACTACCTATGTTGACTTTTTGCAAGAGTATATATAAGTCAAAATAAAACGTTGCGATACTCTGTAGTAACAATGGAAGTTATACTTGTCTTTTACGCGGAACTTGAATATTGAAAATATTCACTCCACTCGTCAAATCACAGAGAAATATTTATCAATAAATTGTCTAGATACAAATTCTTTCCTCTAACGTTACTCTCGAGGCAGACGTCGCAATTTCCTATCAGACTCCGTTCAGCACAGTCGGGATTGCTTCCTTATCTCGAATCAATTTCTAAATTATATCCATGTCCTTTTCCTCAAATATATTTTCTAAACTAGCTATCTAGACCACTGCAGCTTTGCTGTTGAAGTTTTTATAGGTATGAGCATTCAAACTCAAACTCAAACCTTTTATTTCAATTACACTATTTACAGGCACTTTTGAATTGTCAAAATTAAATAGTCGGCAGTTAGTCAGAAAGTTGAAGCCAGTAGCCCATTCCAAAACGTAGATCTATATGGAGAAGAACGGGCAAGAAACTCTAAGGACAGGTCTTTTAAATCAAGATATTATTACAAAATCCTGGGAACATTATTCTGGTTTCTTCTATGTGTGAGAACAATCTTAAAAAAAACAAATAAAGAAACAATCCAAAATATAGAATTAAAAATAAGCCCTGGCAGTTAAGAGATGAGCATGTCAAGTTTCCGAAAAGTCAAATTCGCAAAGCATCTTTGTCAGTCTTGCTCTAAAGTTCGGTTTGTCGTATTAACGCCAGGGTACTATAACTATACTGCTAGTATAATTTTCCAGTTCTGAATTAGGTATATTATCAACTGTTACATAAACCATTAATTACAATATTAATTCCAAATTGAATACCGATATCTATTCTCTAGCGTGAGCCATATCAAAATAGTAATTAGACTATATTAATAATATTGCTTCGCCATTAGAATTAGGATTGAATAGAGTTATCACAGAACTAGATACTACTGAAAAAATAATTAATTTTCAGTTTTTATCATCACAACTTAATTCAGTAATCAATAAACACTGAATCAATTTGAAGAAAACTCTGCTGTTCAGATTATTTTTATCGAACGTATATTTTCACTAAACAAACACTTTTTTTTCGTTATAAATAAAAACCCACGTAACCTAATAAACCTAAACCCATACCATCATCATTCGAATTAAATATTCAAAGAAAATTACGAACCGTAGAAAATTTTCCATTTCCCCCACTTTCCCAGCGAATTGTTTTACTATGTATACCGGTCGGGCAATAAAAAAGTATACGCTATAAGTGCTCCAGCTTTGTCGTTTATAGCGCAACTTTTTATTGGCGTCGTTTAAGACGTAATATAAAGTTGGTTGGCTCGTAAATCAGGCTTTTCTACCAACTGATGGATGGAAAGTAATGGGACCTAGAAATTACCTTGGGGGACCACGTAACAGTTACTTACGGATAACCTAGCTCATATAAGTTTAAGGTCGCCTTGAACTTTTAAGGTCGTAACAATTCTCTCTTAGCAACGAAATAAATATAAAACAGCGATAGAAAACTATATAGTAACAAGAAGCAAATAAACTTGATGATGTGATAATGTCGCTCAAACGCTTCACCAAAATTAAGCACCCAATTTTAAAAACATTACCAAATCAAATCTCAACAAAACGACAATGTGTCTCTGCTGCACATTTTTACTGCAACATCCACGAACACCGAACACATCACTGCACTCTACATGCATGGGATGGCCTGATGTGGTCCCACTGCATCCATTGTTTACGTCACATCTCTCTAACAAAACAAAAAAGGATCGCAAGTCTGCTGCAAAAACTCTTACATTCATAGCATCAGACCATCTGTTTGGTCGGCCATCACGTACGTCGCGCGTGCTTCCCCTTCTACCAGGAAATGAATTAATTCGACCACCGAACTGATTTACACGATGCTGAGATTTCAAGGTTTGCTTTTATTTGATTTTCCTTTTTGTGGTAATGTAGCTAGAGTAGGATTTTTTATTGTTTTGTTAGGCGCGCTGGGAGTGCGTGTTTTATTGGATTTACTGTGCGAGAATCGTCGTGAAGTGCTTAGTAAATAATATTATGTCTTGGGTCGAAAATGTCTCTCATGTATTTTGTTTATTGGTATAGCCACATCTTTCTATTTAAACAGAATCGAAAATATCTCTATTAAATTTTCTATAACTGATCAAATGTTTTAACATCATCATTATCTCCATATACTGCTTCCATTTTAAGTGTCTTTACTTTTAAATCAGCCATTACCACTACTACAACAAAAGCTTTCCAATACTCAAAGTTTTACATACTCGCTAACATAGATATGTAACAGCTAACCCACTTGGCACTTGGTGTAACTAGCTCGGGATAGCAAAAAGCGGATTGCCACTTAAGGTGCTAATTAACTCGTGCAGTTCAAAGTGCCGTCAAGCGTCGAGTGTGTCTGGCCTTCAGGGTCCTCATGGAGATTTGTTACGTTGAACTGGCTATGGATACTCGTTTGTAAGTTCAGAAAAGTGGTTTTAGTTTTGGATTTGAAGATTAGTCTTGTTATTTTGAAACTATATATCTGCCTAGCTATTTCCCGAATATATTAGAGTCGGCTTCCAGTCTAACCGAATGCAGCTTAATATCAGTTTTTTTCGTGATATTTTGAACGCCGGCTAATGAGCCAGCATTCAAAATATCACGAAAATGTAAATACCAGCATATAGAATGCTATATGCTGGTATTTACAAGTACCTAAATGACAGCATGTAGTACGACAGTAAAATTAAAATGTAAAACCTAAAATGTGTATTGTAATTTGGTTTCTTACTGGCTGAATACTTATTTGTTTAGAAGACAGATTCTATCATCGTTTAGAGGTTTGTGTATGAGATTAGTCTGATCCTTAGACCAGCACCTAATCCTACTGTGATTGTGAGCTGTAGCTATTAGAGAAACTCTCTTCATTGTATTTTTCATTGCATTAACATCCATACTAACATCGTTATCAAACAAAAAACACACAGCACCCAACATTTCACAAAATAGCTGTCAAATTAAATCAACTCTATCAGCTCTACTCCCGTCCTGTGCACTAGACGTAGAGCTCGTCGCGTCGGTTTCAATTACAAACTCCATGCAGTAGTTATTTCGTAATTATCATGGAGAGCGAGCTCTATGTAAAGCTTAATTTCACTCGCTACAAGAGGCACATGTATGCTGCTTGCTCTATTGTTAAACGTTATTATATTCAATTTGATGCCATTAATATAGTGGTTTATATTGGTTTGAGTAGTCTGGTTTACTTTTTAGGCATAGGATTGTTCGTGTGTGTAGGTTTTTTCAGGTAAATGTATTAGTATAGCATGATTATGGTTTTCAAGAAAAATGCCATCATTATTGACACCATTGAAAATTCTATTGGTTTCTTTACTGAAACCAAAATCTTTGGAATAATCAAATACTTAGTAAAGTAGATCTTTGTCTTTTAACAATCGTCAAACTGTTTCAATTCATAACGTACCTTTACAACGTTCCACAAGAAATCTCCTTATACTCCGGTAATAATCACCCACTCAACACACAATATGCAAAACCCTCATCTAAAATTAATAGCTATTGAAACATCCATTATAAAATCCACGCAGTAATTAATATAGATAGGCAAGCAACATTACACAACATGACTAATTAATATACTCCACTCCGATTCAAACCCAAATTCCACCAAAATCGGCTCAAATGAAGCTCCACCATCATTCAGACATAATGCTAATGCTACTTATTTATTGACGGTAATCTATTATGCCACAACCATACACAAAGACCTCTATAACCTTCTATATTACTAGCACTTACAGGTCTAGCTGAACTGGTTATATAAAATTCTCAAACCATTTCTACAAGATATGTTCAAGCCTTAGATTGGCATCAAACGATAGGTCTTGGTAAAATAGCTACTTCTTGAGTTTCAAATAAGGTTCGTTCAAGTGGTCATGTCTTCGATACAGCCAGTATAAGTTGGCCTTCCTTTCCTCCCTTATCAAGTTAATTTAGTTAAGGCTTCATGGAGATTGTTCGGCGGAGATGGGTCTAGTTATAATGGTTCGTCTCAAGTTGGGTGTGCCGTGACCGCAGCTTTACTGAACGTCTTAGCGTTGTCTTATAGTGTAACAATATTAGCTTATGTATCGTGTGTGATACATGCTTCTTACATGAGTTACGACCTTGTGTCCATATTTACTATGGGTGCTTTTACGCTATCAATCTTACTATGATGTTTTGGCTCGTGTCCAATTTCCTAAAACGCTGCTGAAAGTGGAGGCCTTGTAACTAACGAAGACATAAATGTATGTTACTTCCGAGGTAAACAAAATTGTCCGATATTTCCAATCATAACAATCTGTTGTTTTATTATTATTACTAAGACGACCCAATCCCACTGCTGGGCAAAGGCCTCCCTCAAATCATACTACGTATTCTTTTCCTAGGTCACCTCGAACAAGCCCTTGAGGTACGCCGCCAGCGGGGTAACACACATAAAAAGACAATTGATCGCATTTTCTTTAATTATGACAGTTCAGTCACCTTCATTGCGTTATTTGAGACGTTTGTGTTGAGCAGACGAATTTATTAAACCTATGAAGCCAAGGATTAGAAATATCCTTCAAAACTCTGAAACCTATGAGGCAATGGATTAGAAATATCCTTCAAAACTCTTTGATTATGATTGAAAATTAGGGAGCTAGTCGTCTCGCCAGCACTTCAATTTTAATTATTACCTACTTACGTACTAGTCTATCTTGTGCCATGTTACTAGGATAATGCTTCCCTTTTATTCATCTTGAGCTAGCACAGACTAATCCTACCTCTAAGCATCTTGCTCCATAGCCCATAGCCAACTAATTTTATTTTATTTTTATTTATTTATTCTCACACTGGAACGCCATACGGCAATTACACCAATGGACTGGTTGTCAGACTTTCGGGCTTCTGACTACCCGTAACGACTGTCAAAGATCCACGAATGACAGCCGGGACCAACGGCTTAACGTGCTTTCCGAGGCACGGAGGGGTCTCGGTATGTAAAGATGGTCACCCATCCACAGACCAACCGCGGCAAGCGTAGCTTAACCTAACCGATCAACCTATGCGGCTGTTATTATTTAGCCACGGGCCCCCCTAATAACTATAAACAGTCAATTTACCCCAAAAAAATGCACCAAATACTTCTGTTACGACTCTGCTAGTTTCCCCACCATCACAATAGACGAGGGTATCTCCAAAACACTCGATCGAAAGTACTCCCCGCCCTTTCCATGTCCAATGCCCCCAGAATTACGTACATTTAATGTTGTGGATGATCTGCGTGAGACATTAGGAGCGTCTTGGACTTAAGAGGACTACTTACGGACTGTGGTCATTAAAAAGGTTGGTGGGTTACGATTTCCGATGTTTTTCAAGTGGATGTGTTGAGGTAGTAAAGCCTTTGATGTTGGGGATTCTAATGGTATATTGTCTGTCTTTAAAGCCTTGCTTTTATTAGTTCGTTCTTAGATGTCAAAGACAAATCTGTAAAATTAAACTCCGCTAATAAGGTAATCACATTTTAAATGCCTTTGAAATAATTCTGTAAGATTACCAAACTCAAATTCAAAGCATTTATTTTAATTAAACCATTTACAGGCACTTCGGATTGTCAAAATTAAATAATCGGTCAGTTAGTCAGAAAGTTGAAGCTAGTTGTCCATTCTAAAATGTAGATCTCTATGAAGAATAACGGGCACGAAACTCCAAGGCCACTCTTTTTAAGTCAAGATATTATTACAAAATCCTGGGTACATTATTCTTGTTGCTTCTATATGTGAGAACAATCGAAGCAACAAGAATAACAAATGAAGATGAATAAAAAAAAACAAATGAAGAAACAATTCAAAATATATATCATATCAAAGAAATTTATGAATACAGACATCGAAACCAACAATTGACAACAACGTGTTAATAAAATCAATGGCATCGGCGAACATTACACTTGTATGTAACACATGATTTTATAACACAGAACCGAGAGCCAAAAGTGCTCTCAACTATTAACATGCAGTGTTTGTGTGTGTACCGACGTTAACAAAAAACGACTTTTCACTCAGCCATACATTGGAAACTATCAAAAAATCCCAACTATCCCAAATGAACTGAAATCACGCACCAAAAAACAGAAGCGAAAGAATTTAATTTAACATACGAGAATCCGGTGAATCATCATCCACTCCAGTTCACATTATGTACGATTCAATTCCAGACGAATACATTGGCGAGCATAAAATTAACCCCATTCAGAAGGAAATAGAATTAAAAAATATATAAATGAAGCGCTTCATCGTGAAACGAAGCGACTCAAATTGGGTTTTTTACTCTTCCCTCACTTCAGAAATACATGTGTTGGTCGGAAACAATACTGTAATCTAGTTGGACAAATTAAATCTTTGCCTGTGAAGTGAACAATGCCTTACATTCAACTTAAAACCCTAACGAGTTTCTTTTAAGGTTGAAGTTGCCGTGTCGGTAAGTCATATGTGTTTCGTTAGACGGTGTCTTTTAAAAATAGACGCTCGTGAATTTATCTGTAAAGCTGGCCTTTTCATTCAGGTACACGCTTGGGTAGACTAATGTCACTTCCACGCTGATGCGGGTGTAAAAGTTAATGCATAGATATGTATTTTAATTTAGGGAATAATAGGTCGATGTTTTTAACGAAACTTTCAGTAAGTAGATATTTATTCCATTTAGAATTAACATCATTTTCTTCTATGCTTTAAAAACTTGATTAATACAATAATGCTAAAGATATTAAAATTAACTACTTGAAGAGCTGAATTTGGTATTACTATTGATAGAACCAGGAAGTCCTTAAACGAAAAGAATATAAGTTTAACAACCGTTATTGAAAATCAAGGATTACCAAATGAGCTTTATTGTCCTGTAACATTTTCGGAAGAATACATTGCGACGTAATTTTTCCAATAATACTTCAAATAGGCTTATTACTGACGATTGTCCGTATTACGTCGTCTCATAAAAGATTTCCCTTCGTTACAGTACTTATTACGGTAATACGTAGGTCGATATAATTGGCCGTACAGTATTCAATCGATATTACATAAATAAGTAGGTTTAACATTGATTCGATATATATATGTAGATATTTTTTTGTTCCATGAAAAGTATACTGAAATTTATTCCTTGGTCGCCGGCTTACCGTAAGACGATCATTATTATTTGGTAGAATATTAAAATGAATGTAAAAAAATATAATTAGTAAGAGCCTTATGGGTTTATTTATTTATTGCAGCAAAAAACAAAACAAGGAACAATAGCCGACAGAAAGAAAAAAAAAAGTTTAATCGTCAAACTGTATGGTTAAACAGTCTCTAATCACTACTTAACATTAAGCAACGTTTATAATTAAAGGATTTGTGTGTGAGAAATGAGTGTGTGAGTGAGTCAGTAGTAAACTTTTTAGGAATGCTTGACTTTTGAGACACATCAAGCGTCTCAATCAAACAGTGGTGTGAACCTAAAATCAATTGACAACACTCTCTCTTTCTCGCTTCGTAAAAAGCATTTACTTTTCCATTACAATAATCTACAAAAAACTCAAAAGAGAGACAAAGAAAATTTTAATAAGACACAACCCATCACGCAGCGGATACAAAATATTTTACTCAACTTATTTCCTTCATTCTTGAAGCCATTGTCTTCAATAGCGCTTTGCAGAATTTCATTCAGTGCAAAAAATATTTCGAAGACGACTTCAATTTTCTACTCTGTGTCTCAAGTTATAGCGTTGATTGTTAAGTGTTTGGATGTTGATCTTAAAATGAGTTTTTTCTACGTAGTTCGGATACATCTTGAACATGAATATCTTGTACATTTTCTTTCGTAGTCATTTGGAGTACTCTTTCCTTTATTGTCTTGGAAATGTTTTTGTTGTATGATAATAATTTTCTTTAATGTTTAGCCTAATGATATGTTTTGTAAATCTTTTAATACGCAGAGATTAGAATATAATCTATGTTAAAAAAGCTCCCATATGGAATACAGTTTTATCTTGATTTATTTCATAAAAAAAAGCCTGAATAATGGCCTGAATGGCCTGCATCGGTCCAAAAAGCGGTGGCGATGACGTGAACGCGTACGAAGAGGGCTGAAAGGAGTTCCGGACCTGGGGGAGGCCTACGCCCAGCAGTGGGACACTATGGGCTAAACAAAAACATAATAAACTTGAAAGGCATCATCATAAGGATGACTTGATTAATCATCTGATTATGTGCTTTACATCAAAAGAAATACTGTTAGATATATTTCCTATTTTTTGACAGTCATTTGGTTATCCATTTCCTCCTCGAGCAATACCATAATGTACCAAACGTTCTAAAAGTATGCTTTTGCAAAATTGCTAAAAACACAAAAAGCACTTAAATCATTCACCAAGAGAGAAAGAAAAAGTATTGTGCGACTCGTACCGGAAGATCACAAGCTAAACTAAATAAAATTATGTAAAAAAAAAATTAAACAGAAAGTCCTACAACACAAAACAACATATCCACATAATATCAAATACACGTCAAAACAAAAACAAAACAAAATTTCCATACCCTCAAATTCCAACCCCCCGCGCCCACCCGCGGCGCCTTACGATATACCGAAAAAACTGACGACTTCGCGAAAAACACCGGCATGGGAGTCGAAACGCCATAAAGCGCTATAAAGCGCCATATCTGAGAAGTTTGACATGTTACAATATTATGGGTATTAGATAACTGTGATATTGTTACATTCCGCCCTCAGGCAGTTTCTTGTTTTCCTCTGCTTGAGAATTTTTAATATTTTTCGCATAGCTTCTGGCAATGTTTTGGGTATCATTATAAGATTTACAATGGATTATGAGTTTTTTTTTTATGGAATGTGTTTGCTTTGTTGCTTCTTTTAATTGCGTAACTTTCGAATTTTCGGATTCTGGAGTTTCCTGGTTTTCGAAAAGAACATTGTAACTTTTTTATGTGATTTTTCACTGCCGAAGCCATTATGTCGTTTTAAAGTATTTTAACGCCATGCGGAAATTAAATTAGCAGGCTTTTTGTTTGTTATTGAAGTAAAAAGACACCCATATGCGGTTAAAGCACTCTAAAATTAACTCTAACATTTTTCGGGTAAACGAAGGAGTACTTACAGATTATAATTTTAAAAAATTACGCGTTCAGCACCTTACACGTCATAGAAGTGAAACTTCATAAAAAAATAAAGATTAAATGTTAGAGACAGAGAGAGTTATATTTTTCTTCTCTCTTATGTAACGAAATTTGCCTACACGTGACGCGTTGAAATTTAACTCTCAAATTTCGTCCAATTATCGAATCGCCTCTTCAAAAATATGAAAAACATTTTTTCAAATCTAATAATCATCTTCTTTTGTTTCAGGTATGTTCCATGATCATTTAACTGCAGCTCAACAACGATTCGTAAGTCCTTCTATCGGTACTAATCCCCGGTTTCCAATACATTGCGTGTTTACCAGTGCCTCGTTTTACGATTATTGCAGCATAGACGGCAATATCCACCACACCGTCGTCGGTTTGCCATGGTTTCCCATTGATGATGGTAGTTTAGGGCTGTCAAATCGTTTGGTTTTAAAGTAGAAGCGTCATTTACTTCTTTGATGATTTGTTACAAAAAAAATAGCGAGCTACTGTATTTGGTAGGCAAATTAATTACTAACATTTATAAACAAAGGTTCCCAAAAGAATTAGTATCAAAATGATTGTATATATATATAACAAATGTTTTTAAATAATGAGAGGATAAATATTTAATTTCAGTATGCTTTGTAATGGAGTAGTTTATGATAGTTGTGATGAAGTAAGTGACAAAATATTGATTGACTTACAGATTTTCTTAAAATCCTACTAATATTATAAACGCAAAAGTTTGTGAGGATGGATGGATGGATGTTTGTTTCTGTTTCACACAAAAACTACTGAACGGATTTGGATGAAATTTGGCACAAAGATAGTTTATAACCAGGATTATAGGATAATTTTCATCCCGATATTCCCACAAGAACAAACCCTACGCGGGTGAAACCGCGGGACGTTTCTAGTATTTTATGGTGAATTAAAACTTAACAAAGCATAACTTTCTAAACAATTTCAATGCTTCCATCCCTATACCATCGTTTGGTTATCACAATTCCGCGTGGTTGCCGCCGATGTCCCCCGAAATCCCCCGAACACCCCCGATGTCTTTATTGGACGATTTTTGTTTATGTGGTATAAAGCCAGTCTTTTATTGTCATC
Source organism: Apamea anceps (assembly GCA_951799955.1). Classification (NCBI taxonomy): domain Eukaryota; kingdom Metazoa; phylum Arthropoda; class Insecta; order Lepidoptera; family Noctuidae; genus Apamea; species Apamea anceps. The sequence continues at coordinate 3,554,012 of OX637511.1, forward strand.
GGTGAATTATTGCGTCGCGATAACGATGTCTGTGGTAAATTGAATATTTGCGCTTAGTACTTAGTAAGTTAGCTAATTTTCCGACTGTATTGTTTTGGGCATGTAGTGTTTACCTATAAGTAATTGTTGCGCTGTAATTTAATTTTAAGAATGAATTCTGTTGCTGAATCCAGTGTGAACAATTGTTGGTAGATTTAATAAAATAAATAAATCTAAAGCAGGATAATAATATTTGTTATTAAAACATAAAATAACGGCACACTTTTATAAGTAGGATCTAAACGAACGAAAAAAAATCGAAAATATGTTGACTATGATAAAATACCTTGAATATAATGTTACTTAGTTAAAAAAAGTGGCTGGGACATCGACGCGCAACCTGTTACCATGGGTTCAGTACATGATTCTAGACCAAATTCTGATGATTGATGATTCTAATAATTCTAGAAAATTTTTGTTGGTTATCAAAAAAAATCAGCTGTTTCATAGAAAAGCGCCAACCCACGCGGTATTTATTATATGACAGTTTTATAACTGTCATATAATAAATACCGCGTGCGCGCGCGCGAAAAAATTTCTACCCAGAGGCGTTCAAAATCATATCTATGGTAACAGGTTGCACTTCGATGCCCCTGCACCCTGTATACTCACATAATAAGAACACGTCAGACACCCATGTAAAAGGGATCTAATAGGTAATACTAAAGACGCAAAGGTACACGCAGAAGTGGAAAATAAAATACGTAAGGACGTAGCAAATAAACTTGGATGTCCGGGTGTTATTCAAACTCATTCGCTCATAACCCTAAAATGACTAGTGCAAAACCAACATTACAAGACAATTCATCCCGCACTGGCAAAAACTAAGCAGGTCTAAAGCACCCCCGCACTTAACCGTCGACGTAATATGGCAAAGACAGTGCTCCCCACAAGTCCCCACTTGCTATCTTTGTGAACAAGTCCAGTTTGGCCCATTAACCCTCTGCCTGCAGATAATGGCCCGATTGTCCCGGTTCGCTTCATACTTAATATATGGTGGCCTGGTGGGGCATGGCTTCAAGCATTTTGTAGGCATTTTGTTACTTTAAGGTTCAGGGGGTTCTAATTTTATAACACGAAATAGCAAAAAAAACTTTTTTTTTCTTAAACCTATAACTTTTGCTCTTTATACATTATACTTAGTCACTTTTCAATAAATAATCGCCGCTTCATAACTATTGCTGGCGAAAACGAACTCCGAGGTATAAGTTTGTAATACTTTAAAATCTACTATTTCAGTTTCAAACATTGAACACATCCTTATCACAACATTCATCAAACAAAACACACACACCCTCACCCCCTTCCTCATGTTCACAAACACACACGCTGCCAACAAACCTCTAATTTACTACCAACGCAACAACACATGCTCACCTCACGTGATGACTGGTCGAAAGGCACGAATCAGCTCGATCCATTACCCCGATGAGAGAAAGTATTTTATAGCACAACCTTGCGCATTGCGACGCTCCTAATTACGTCTAAGTGTGCGTGAAAAATAGTTGCGGTCGTTAGTTGGCGCAAAATGGTGGCGGGTTTCATTTGTCTTACGTTTTTTTTTACTGTTTTTTTTTTTGTATTTGAATGTGCCGCTTTTAGTTATGTAAGTTTGATTAGGTAATGTGTGTTAATTTTTTAAGTTGTGATTTTAAAGGCTCCGTTTGGAATTAAACACGCATTTTATTCCTATCATCATCATCTGCTTGCCAACTAAGTTGGGGTCGGCTTCCAGTCTAACCGGATGACCTGAATACCAGTATTTTACATGGAGCGACTGCCTATCTGACTTCCACAACCCAGTTACTGGGCAATACGATGGGTAAGGCTATTTATCAGGCTGGTTGCATTTTATTCCTATAATATATTTTAAATACTAAGTTTAAAAGCTATTTACAAATATGTGAATATTCTAAAATGTCCAATTACCTCAAAGTTTACGGGCTAAAGTAATTTCCGGTGCATATGATCTCAATCATTATATCCGATGCAATCCCTGCTTAGTTAATAACAAACCTGCATCAAATAAGCAATTGAATACCCTGCATTGGTCACACGCACTATTTCCGGTCATACCAATTCTGCCAACCCTCACGCGCCATTCGTTTCCGGAAGACAATGGCCAGCCAACCCGTTCCGATCGCAGATTTCCCGTCACTTCCATTCCATCGGGCTCGAAATTCGAATCTGAATTTCGAAAATATATTTTTGCATTCGAAATGTCCAGTCCATTTTTATACCCGCCATTCATTTTAGAGTTATATATTCTGTGCCATCATGTGTCATCAAAGGATGTTGACTTTTGTTCGACGAAATGTTCAATTATAAATCCGTAGTACACAATTTCATGAAAGTTTCAGGTAAAAATAGCCAGAATAATCCTTCGCTGCCGTAAACATTTTAAATCCACGCCTAAACGCGCAGAACACTTATTCGAATGTTCGTTTAGAAAAATTCAAACTCAAGTTTGAACCGATAAAGTTTTTTTCATCGCGTCGCCGCAATCGGAACCGCTACGAAATGGAATTGCAGGAAATATTGACGATAGAATGACACTCAATGCACTCAAGGGTAAAGTTTCGACTGTAAAAAGCCATTTTCTTACTACTCGCTTTTGAAGTAAAATATATTCGATATTTGAATCTATAGGAGAGTGTATTTTTTACTTGCCTTGGTTTTGTTTGTTTTATCAAACCTGATATGTAAACAAGTTTTTGACATTAAAGATAGGTATTTATTTCTGTAAATCGGTTGGAATAACATGTTTACACGTCAAAAATAAATCATGTTTAAAAACTATAAGAGTTATGTATCCTAACCGACTACTCTGAAAATAAAGACCGAAACCAACCTTAAGTTCAAAGTCTCTTTTAAATTCCAGACAAAATCTTGGTCAGATCATATGAGGACCATACAGATTAGTGTCTGAGATAGTCTTTTGAGAAAAGAACCACAGAGATTTGAATGGACCTATCCAGTCTGTGCACGCAACTCAAAACTTAAAAAGCTCAACAACTAGAGAGTAGATTATTTCTATGGTTTGTAATCAAAATCAGAATATCAATTTGACACTAAAATATATATACAAGTATATAATACGAAAAAATATAGAAAAAGCCAGGAGCTCATTGGGCATCAAATAATTCGTCCGCATCACTGCCAATGGGATAAGTGCCCAAAAGGCTGGCAGCATTACCACGTTGGATAGCAATGCTGATTCGTTGGGCTAAAAATAGGCCAGCCTTTTGGTCACGTGAAGAGTTAATCGACCGCTTGGTGGTGTCCCGAAAAATTCGATGAGCACTCGGACCCCAAGGCCCCAGTGTTTCAACCCCAATTTGACACTAATCTGACTACAACTAAAAGACAAAACTTAGCTGGTTCCTATTTCATTCGATTGCCCAAATGTACTTCTACAACATTCCATCTTTATTTCGTAAAATACTCTGCTCGATTATATTCCCGCCGACTGCTAAACTGGGTCACTGAATCGCTAAAACGTTAACAGAAAGATAAAAGAACACAACAGAAATCTGTTAAAGTTAAGGAAAAATAAACTGGAGTACTTCTCTTTCGGAATATTTACACTGTTTTCAATAAAACACGGGCACAGTTCACGAGTCCGCAATGAAACCTAATTTCAAAGAAATTATGTCATTGGTGCCCGACGAACTTTTAACATAACAATAAAAATGTCTGCGTTATCGTGCATAATAGAGTTTAAGCCAAGTTCACTGTGAATTTTTAAACCAAGTTCGAAGTTTGGGAGCTTGTAACAATTAGCATTTTGTACATTCTTTCGCTTTGGTATTTGGAAAATGAGTTGCGAATTTTTCGTCGTGAAAAAAATTTGTTTACCGTTCCGGAATTAGGTTGACATTTAATAGGTACTCGTTTTAAGAAATTCATCCCTAAAAATATCGTTGCTTTTGCAAATTGTAAAATGTTTTCCTCATATTTTTATTTATTACACAGTGTTTTACTGCCTCATTGGCTAGTGGTTGCAAGCGCTACTGCTGAGCTCATGAGGTCCTGGGCTCGGTTCCCAGGTCGGACAAAGTGTTATTGGGTTTTTCCATCAGCAATGTTTCAGTAGCCAGCCCGGGGTCGGGATTTTTGCCCGGTTGATGGCAATAGACTCACCTCCCACTAAAACATAATAGTTGAAATGTGGGTGTGCTATACGTAGGTACACCTCTGTGAGCTCTTCGGAGCTAATTACAGGCGTGATGTTATGTTTTTTTTTTTACTTTTCTGTTAAATAACGAGTTGTTTTCAGTCGTTACTAAGTAGTCAGAACCTCGAAAGTCTGACAACTAGTCTTACCTAGGGAAATATCGTGTTACCCAGCATCAGCTGGGTTGCGGCCTTGCGGAGGTCAGATAGGCAGTCACTCCATGTAAAATACTGGTATCCAGCTGCATCCGGTTAGACTGGAAGCCGACCCCAACATAGTCGAGGAAAATGATGGTGAACGAGTTGTATTTCTAAAATCCTTTTTTTAGCTAATCAAGCTACAACAAAAGACTATTACGTAACTTCCTGTTCGACTTCTGAAACCGAAAGAAAAGGACATACATCTTAGACAGCCTCCGTTTGCCTCCATTTCACTATCTCGGAACTTTGCCACGTCAATTTATGTGCATATCAAATCGCTATTAGAACTTGGCTGTGCGCCTAACTCGAAGAATTCAATTGATTTTTATCCATTCATGAATTTTTTAAATTCATTTGACTTTTCAGGGGAATATGAAAAGTCAAACTTAACCCAATTACGCGTTTGAATGACTAATTGCGTATGCTACTGGTAATTAAATACCTATGGGACGTTACATTACAGGGGTTCGTGGCTAGAAGGCTGAAGGTTAAGCTACACTTGCCGCGGTCAGTTCGTGGATGGGTGAACATTCCTAAAAGAAGCGGAATTCGGAAAGCACGTGAAGACGTTGATCCCAGCTGTCATTCGTAAATCTTTGACAATCGTGGCGGGTAATCAGAAGTCCAAGTCTGACAACCAGTCTTACCAAAGGGTATCGTGTTACCCAGTAACTGGGTCGTGGAGATCAGATAGGCAGTCACTTCATGTGAAATACTGGTTTTTATTCAGCTGCATCATAGATCGGAAGTAAGTAAGGAAAAAGGCTAGGTAGATGGATTTTGGGTTAAGTACATGTTTTTTTTTCTTTTTTTTTATAAACGTTGCTCCACACTAGGAATTTCTCCTGTATCGTGGGTGCGTTTACAAACATTTAAACTCACATACACAAACAGCCAAACCCGGAATAACTACTTATAGGCCATACAAATATTTGTTCCGTGCGGGAATCGAACCCGCGACACGCAGCGCAGCAGTAAATCGCTTAACCACTGCGCCAACCGTGCCGTCAATTTAGTCATAATAGTATTATTAGATCTTTAGACTGTCGTTAGTTGCATCCGGTCAGACTGGAAGCTGACCCCAACATAGTTAGGAATAGGCAGGCAGATACTGATGATGATAAATATTATTAGATAGTTATTTTCTCTATGTCTTTTGGATACACATAAAATATGTGTACCTTTAGTAAAGCGTATTGCGAATGGCTTTGCAAGAGTCCATAAGAAAACTCTTAAACCTCCTTCTCTTTAGCTGGAGTTCTGTTAGTAAGTTTCAACGGAACAAGAAAGAAAAAATTGTTCTAGAACTATTGCTCAGCTCTCCAGATTCTCTTGAATACTAGCTTTTTATTCACTAACTTTTTAATACTTAAACACTTTTATATAGTTTTCCACCAGATCATTTTTTTATAACTATCGTTTATCAGACTTGTTAAACCTCATAACAATTACTTTTTTTTTTCAAAAATAGTTTCGACGTCGGTAGGTACTATTTTATTTTGCTTGAAAATTCTTGCTAAAATACACTAAAGCGATACAAACATTTTAAAACACGTTAAAACGAGACAAACCCTAATAGAGACGAAACTAACGCCAGACAAACTGCAAACATTTGCCATTGAGACCCGAGACCCGGCAGCCGAGAGACAAGAGCCGAAAGACGAAAGCCAGCTCTAAATGCTTCGACACAAAACTGTGGAAACTGAACTTATTTTCAGTATTGCATGCCGAAGGTGCCGCCCGATGGCCTCCGGGTTTTGTAGGGTGACCATGTGGATGGGAAATACAGGAAACCAAAGGATAAGCGCAGTAATTAACCGTTGGCTGCGTACAAGTTGAAAAATAAAGCATTTCAAAATAATGCAATTCAAAAATCGGCTTATTTATTAAATAATAATGAATATTTATTTCGTTATAACTAATATGTTTTATGATTTTAACTAATTGCGACTAGTGAGATAAGTCAAAGTCAAAGCATTTACTTATTTCAAATAGGCACAAATAAAGCACTTTTGAACGTCACAATTTACAATAAAATAGAATTAATTCTAGTCGCCCCTTCTAAAAAGTAGTGTTGTATGGAGATGAACGGGAAAGAAACTCCGTGATAGATTAAAGAATACAACATAACGGGTTGTTAAAACGAAAATGTTACAAAAGAGGGCTAGATCTCTCCACTCATTTCAACATCATACTCAACCCGATTGCATCCACTACTGGGCATAAGCCCCTTTTCTCACGGTGGCAACAATATCGTCCACACATTTAGCTGATAGAAAATCTAAATCATATAGGTACTATAAAATCAACTTGAGTCCTGAAAAGACAGTCCCAACTCCGCCATACTGCATGGTATCCCCTTCAGGGGCAGATTCCCTACATTACTGCGGACTAAGATCTCGGATTGCGCAACAATTTAAGTTGGATTCCGCCCCCGCTGCCGAAGGCGGCCTTCATGGCTCGGAGAACATTCACTACTTGGATAAGACATACATTCATAAAACTACCTCGTTCCGTCCTTCCACGCTGGTATTAAGTTTAAGGGACATGTCGACTTGGTTAGTACTTGCCAAGTTAATGCTTGATATAGGTTCAAGTAATAGTTCTATACACGCGCATATATAAGACAAAAATAATGATACATGTACAGAAATAGTTTGTACAGACGCCAGCACATCAAGCTACTACAATCTGTCAAATTTCTTTAATAGATTGTCATCTTTATCACTAAAGCATTAAGGTTCAAGGTTGATTGTGAAAATTTGACAGCTTCGGGTAGCTTTACCTGTTGGCGTCTGTACATGAAAGCCCCCAACGAATAAAATATTCCCTTCTTCTCATTTCTGTAATTGAAAATGATGAAAGAATTTTATATTCCTTCTGATGTCCTTCGACGCCTCTTTTGACACTCAGGTAATTGATAAATTCGCCTACTTTTAGCAAACGAAGGCCACTTACTAATCTTCAAAGTAAGCCTTTTCAAAGTTGTGTTATTACTAGGAGCCTAATATAAAGCGCATCCACATTGAACGACAGTCTTGTATCACGAAGTTCACCCGCATCGCTAAAGGCAACACGACTGGGACTTACGTCGACTAAACGGAACGAGTGAACGACTCGCTACTTATTAGTTTGTTACTAACTCGGATTCTAGTCGCTGCGATTTGTCGATTTCGATTTGTTTATACTTTAAACAAATACTGAAAGAACAATTTGACTGTTTTTTTATTTTTAACGCTGTGGGTAGTATAGTACTACCACATACTGGAGTAATTTCAGCAGTGCGATTCTGTAACCATCTCACCGTGAAACCTTAGTTGAAGTGAGCGTGGAGTGAGCTGTCATTCCAAATAATGCTAGGGATTGACACTACTAACAACTCACATCAAGCTCACTTCACTTGAGTTTTCACGGTGAGATTTTTACAGAATCGACCGGCTGGGCTCAATGTACACCTCATGTCAGTAAATAATCGCTATTACCTTTTAGTAAAAATAAAATACTAAGAACTTTATTGTTCAAGACAGTATTACGAATTCAAATAGCACCACCACACTCATAAGTGTCATAGCTTTTGAATCATTGTCATCATTTCAGCTGAAAGACGTCCACAGCAGACATAGGCCTCCTGCAAGCACCGACCCGGTTCTATTCTTCCCGCATCTAGCGGACTCCTGCGGTCTTCACATAAGAGATCCATCAATAGTAGTTGTATTTATAAATGTAACTAAAATATGACGAATGTAATGAATAGGTAGGAATGAAATATAGTAAAATTTTTAGATGACCTTAATGGATTAGTAGTCAGTAATTAGGAAAATCGAAACCTTAACTTCAGACTTAGGCTAATTATTCTAGACAAAAATAACTTTTCAAAGTAAATAAAGCTCGGACCAAAACAGCTAATTTCCAACATTCCAACTTTTCCTTTCTAATTTAATCAGCAAATAGATCTGTCGCCAATAAATCTTGAAAGCCTTTGTAACACAAACTAGGAGAAATAATTCATTTGTGCTGAAAAACATCCTGAAACTGGGTGCTGACCTAGAAAGACGACACAATGTATACGGGTGGCAAACGTGCTGTGTTTTGTGACTTTTACTGTATCGGATTGAGCCATTCTTGGCTTTGGACGCTTATGGCCCAATGAGAAAGAGGGATGATTACTTTATGACTGGGAATCTAAAAACCATTTGTACTTTTTCGAATTAAAGTAGGAAAATACACACACAATCACAATGACTATTATTGTACAGTTGTCGCCATTAAAAAGGAATTCTCGTCAAAGCATGCTCCCGAAATAACAAAAGAATTACCTATTTGATAGAATAAATATAGGAAACTAGCTGTTGCCTGCGACTTCGTCTACGATCCAGATCAAAAAGTAGCCTATGTCCTTCTTCAGATCATGTTCTACCAATGTGTCAAATTTCATCTAAATCCGTTCAGCTGTTTTAGCCTAAAAGCGTAATTCTTAAATTTTCTAATTTTCTGCGCAACTTTCTTAATTTTTTTTTTTCCGTAAGAACCCTCTACAAAGTATTAGAAAACTTAAAAAACAAAGATGGATGAAATCGGTAAAGTCGTTCTCAAATTATGGCGTGACCAAGGGAAATAGGGATTCATTTTTATATTATAAAATATATAGATAGATGAGTAGGAAGCTTTATTTATTTGTTTCATTATGTTTCCAAACAAGAGCGAATAGGAAGCTTTATTTATTTTTGAGTTTGGAATAGTTGGAGAACTAGTCTTTTGTTTTTTTTTTTGCCAAGTAGGTTGTGTTTTTTTACTTCACTGTTCTATATTTTGAAACTAGCTGACGAACTTCGTACCGCCTCAAAATCAATAAGAATGAATGTATGAGACAATGAATTATCTCCATTTTTTTTTTTCGTGAATATTTGCCATGTGATAGAGCTATTCTGTTATTCGGGGCGGAGACAAATCCTACAAATCAAAGATCATAAAAAACGGTCCAACCGTTCTTGGGTTATAAATGGTGTAACTAATCCGACTTTGCTTTATTTTATTTTTTTGGTTTATAGATGAGTTTAATTAAAGGATTGGTTTTTCAATCATCTGATAACTTTATTCGATGAATAATTTTGAATTTTTGACAGTTCTTCCATACAAAAACTGTCAGACGTCAATTTTATTCCTAGAGTAAAAGTTATCTGGCGATGGAAAATTAGCCCTTAGGCAAATGCTGAATTTTATTCACCCTACCACTTTCACATAAATGTCCTATTTAATAAACAAACATGCCAACAATTAGCCGAATCATTTATTAATTTATACAAATTCCTCCCTGCTGATTAATATATTTTATTTAAGTGTCCCCCTGAACTAGTTATTCACTTGTTTTTATTTCACAAAATGGCGCCTGTCGTGATGTTTGTTTTCTAGATAGGCCAGTAATGTAAATTACTGTGACGGGATTATACTTCTTTGACACGAAAGTCCCGAAGGATATGTCACCATTTTGGATAGTAACACTTTTAATATGAATATGATTTTAATTGAGGTCATCACTGAACCGTGTGTGTCGCCTGTATATACGTATTATTTTGATGTAAAACAGCTGATTAGGTTGAGTAAGCAATGCTAGTTAAGAAAACCATCGAGAGGAAACCGACATGTCCTAGAACAAAAAAAAATCGAAGAAATGTGACATCTAGCAACCCCCGCTGCCCGCGTGGTGGATTTTGGCGCACTCCCTCTTACCGAGAGGAGGCCTGTGTCCCAGCAGTGGGAACATTAGAGGCTTATTATCCAGAATAACGTACCTAACGGTAATAATTCTTTCTAAATCTGTGATTTTAAGTTCCATAAGTTTACAGAAGTCTGACATCTTTACATCCACATCAATAAAGGAAGTATCTTCATTAAACATGTCTTAAATATTCTCTCTCCATTAACTATATATCTTTTTACAAATAAACCTAAAAATCAGCCAGCCCTTACTATCTGACCTACTTAGGGCAAGGCGCAATGACCTTTCATTCCCGAATTTTCAAGCAAGCATTACTTTAAGGCCCAGCCCGAATTCCCACGTCCCCAACACGCGACATTACGTCATAACACCATAAAAATAAAGTCCAAAATTAATTGCGTGTTCAGAAAATTTAATTTACGAATTTATCTAACGGAATCATACAAGTATAAAGTTCATAGAGTTGCCAAGTAAATTAGTTTTTGACGTTCACGTGTCGTTTAGATATATTTTATGGCAACATTATCGTAAACCGTTGATGAACTAATCGCATTGTTTGTTTTGACGTTTCTTTTTTTTAATAAGGCTATGTGTTGCCATTAATTAGGTCAATGCATGTAGTATTTTATGACAGTAATCTAGTTAATTATATACAGATGTTATTTTCTTTCCTTGTGTTGGAGAACTTTCTTTGTGTTGTCGAACGGAATGAGAAGAAAGGAAAAGTCGTGTAAGTGTTAATTGCTTTTCCCTTTTCTTGTACCCAATCGGCGTAAATCTGTTTTTATATGAAAGGGCCATTATTATTTCTTGGAAAAACAAAAGCTTTGCGGAAGCTTTATATTGACAAAAAGTTTTTTGTCACAGCCTTCCCGAACAATGAACAGAAACTGGGTCTGTGCATTAAGTAAATAATTAATCAATCCTGGCTTTAATCACCAGAATCGCAACTGTAATGTTTAGGTCGTGTTTGTGATCGAACCTTGATTATGATTGTAATATTTATACTAAGGGTTGATTTTTCAATCGACGATAATTTTTATTCGCGGAATAAAATTGACGTCTGACAGATTTTGTATGGATAAACTGTCAAAAATTCAAAATTATACCTCAGCCGAAATTATCTGGCGTTGGAATAATCAGCCCTTAGTCAGACAAACAAACTAACAACCAAAGAGATTTAAGCTAAGTGAATAATTTAATGTCTTTGCTAACAACTGTTACTTAAACAACGATATTCAAAACAACCAAACAGGTCTCACTGATTTTCAAAACCTAAAAAAAAATTAAATGTTAGAATTATTAAAACTCTCGGGTAATCCGTATACAAATCCTTACGCAAATATTGAAATCTATTTCATGTAAAAAACAAATAAAACCTTACGGTCCGACAAAAAAATCGTCCTAAGTGAAATAGTTCCGCGTTTAGTCGCATCTAATGAGATCGAGTAGAATTAGACGTCGTCAGCGCGTCACATAAATTGTCGCCATTGCGACTGCTATTCCGGACTGGGGTGGCCAGGGCTGCGAAAGATTTTAGTTTTGTTCGTGAAGGTTTTTTTAAAATTAAATAATTAAGTGAAATCGAATCAAATCATAAACCATTTTTCCAAATTAGTTCAATGCTTGTGATTTTTAAGTAGCCAATATTAAGACTGCCAATACCTCTTCAGTTTCCTCATTCTTCAAACCTGATAGTTTCTATAAAATCAACAAAGAATAACAAACATACTGAACTTGAAAGACTGCATATAGACTTTCTTAATACCTAAATAAGACAAGTATCGTGCCTCAAAGATATTAATGATATATAGCCTATATTTTAGACACCTTTTAACTAGGTTGTGGAGGTCAGATAGGCAGTCGCTCCATGTAAAATACTGGTATTCAGCTGTCAATCCGGTAAGACTGGAAGCCGAACCCAACATAGGAAATGGCTAGGTAGATTATATGATGATTTTAGACACATTTAACACATACACATAACGCATACATAATCAGCCTCTAATATTCCCACTGCTGGGATACAGGCCTCCTCTCTTCGAGAGAGAGTGATGGGCCTTTGACACATCGTACTGCTTAAAAACAAACTCTTTAAAAAAACCGTCTTGCCAAAATCTTCATCATTAAAAAACTTCTTAAAGGAATAATCCCCCAATCCGGCACAACCCTACAAAAGGACAAAGACAAAGGGTCCAGTAAAAAGTCGTTTGGGAAGTCGCAACGAGCTATAAGGGACTTTCGATGCTTTAGCCGACTTTTTTTGATTGCGAGCGTCTCGGCTTCTGAAGGAAAATCGCTTTCCATTCGTAGATATACAGTTAGGTATTTATTTATTTGTATTTATACACAGATAAATGTAAGTATAGGATATTGTTACGGTGAAGGGAAACGTTGTGAGGAAATCGGCATGTCCTAGAACCAAAAATTCGAAGACATGTGACATTTATTAACCCGCACTGGGCCCGCGTGGTGATTACGGCCCACTCCTAGAGAGGAGGCCTGTGTCCCAGCAGTGGGAACATGATAAGCTGATTATGATTATGCTGAGTTATTGTAAGGTCTTGATTTGGGCAGAAACAACATTTTGAAGGAAAAATCTAAGGTGTAAGAAGAGAAGTTGGAAAGAATATTTGGAGATGGTTTGGTCATGTAAAGAAGATGAATGAAACGCGACTAACAAAAGTTATCAAGGCAGATATGAGTGGAAACCTGGACAACTCCCGGCGTTTACAAACAGAGTGGCAGAAACATCGACAACAACCTGTTACCTTACCAGTACATGATTCTGAACCCGCCTGCGCTGAAACTTCTTCGTCAATTCTAAAAAAAAAAAATTGCAGTTCCATACATTTTGACCGCGTAGGTAATTGCACTTTACTTGATACAGCTGTTTTTATTTATAACCGATGAAAAACTTCTACTCTAGGGGATCTAGAATCATGTGCTGAATTCATGGTTTCAGTTGGCGCGTCGATGTTCCTGCCACCCTGTATACATATCTAAGTAAAATAAATCTAAAGCCATAGTAGAACCATGTACTATTTAATACTTGTTACCCTGTTTTGTGGTCATTTTGAATTAAACCTTCAAATATAGATACTTACTCTGATAACCTAATGAATCAACGAAATCTATAGCAAACGATACCCAAATCCTTAAAAGCAATTCAAAAACATTTCAGAACGCAAAATCTCCTCTAAAAGCAGCAATTCACGCCGCACCACAAACCCACATCTATCAGAAACTCTAGAACAATACGAGAAAACAAAGATGTTTGTAAACAATACAGAAAATTGGGCTTCCATTAACATTCCAAGCCAGTCAGGTACAGATTGAAACAAAAAACATTTCTGCAGATGAATATTCAGAGGAATGGAAATGAATTATCATGTTGAACAAACCAATGGTTTTGTGTTCCTTCGTTCTGTTGTGCTTGTGATGTATTTCAATAAATTACGCCTGTGTTAGCAACAATTTGAATGGAAACCGGTGATTGGAAATTAAATATAAACATGAACATATTGTCATAATTTTGCAGTGTTTTCGTTATTGGTAATATAACTCATCATCTGCCTAGCCGTTCACCAACTATGATGGGGATAGCTTCCAGTCTAACCGGATGCAGCTGAGTACCAGTATTTTACATGGAGCGACTGCCTATCTGACCTCCACAACCCAGGTACTTGGTAATACCAAACCCATTGGTAAGATTTAGAAAAGAGAAAAAAAAAAAAAAAAAATGTTTTATATTTATGTTCTGTAATTTGTATGGTGTACAATAAAGAGTATTCTATTCTATTCTAAGATTGGTTGTCAAACTTTCGAGCTTCTGATGACCCGTGAAGACTAAAGATCCACGCTGACAGCCGGGACCAACGATTTAACGTGGTTTCCGATGCACGGAGGGTATTTGGTATGTAAAGATGGTCACCCACCCACAGACCAACCGCGGCAAGCGTAGCTTAACCTGATCGATCGACCTATGCGTCTGTTATTACTTAACCACAAGCCCCTAGTTAATATTAATCATAAAGTTGATAAAACTCAGAAACATAAAGTGATTCAAATGAATAATACTCAATTACCTACACGATACAGCGTATTATTTATACATTTTTAATACTCACAAGTATAGTATGCAAGCATTTTAGTTATGAGCACTTAGGTAAATGTCTTTAGTTGCTGTTTAATACCGCTAAATAACGAATACTGAATATAGCCATCTCACCTCTACTATAACTTAATAAATAGAACAGGGACAACCCTTCTCTGTCCTTGTATTTCTCTGTAACTTGTCCAAATAAAACTCCGTGAAAGCTCCCACAACATACAAATACACTAGAAATCCAGTACACTAGATCCAGTAGCTCATAAAGCGAATGATACATCCCCTCATCCTGGGTTATATTTAAATCAGTCGTCAGTAAGCCGCGTCCAAATCCTGGCGCGACCTATATCTGGGAGCCGCCTAATACCTCCCGGGAAACTTCCGTGAGCGAGGTTGGACTGATAGCGGAGGAGATTTGGCATTTGGCTATGCTACACTGACACTGCAACACCAGTAAATGCTGCAAGAAGATTAGTGCAGTAGTTGTTGTCAGACTGCAAATTTTAAAGGTTGTGATGTCGCATTGTTGAACCAATCAGAGCTACCTAGTCTATGTGAATGTATCGTAATAAAGTTGTAGCACCTATCTGTAAAAGGGCAATGGACATCTCGCTTTAAGATCAAGATGAATTCGGCCAAAGTTCGGTGACGTCGCCTTCTATTGAGCTTATTCTAAATAAGAATACATAGGTACCTAAATAAACTTATGAATTTTTCCATGGGCGTAGCCTGAATGAATGCCATTACCATGATTCTTACAGACTCTTTTTGTCTCGTCTACGTTCATAGATCAGAAGGTCAATTCTCGTAATTTAAAACGTTCAAAATCTAGTCGCAGTCTCATCTCAGCGACAAACAAATGTCAAAAACTTGTCAAAATGTAGGGAAATTTGAGGTTTTTTTGACAGATTGAGACAGATCAGACTGTGAACGTTTTTAAAATTACGAGAATTGCCCCCCTACCTGGTACTTACACATTTCTTTTTTCTTTGTTTCTTATGTGTCTGTAAACGACAACTAGTGGTTGTTTATCACGAAAATAAGCTTCTCATTCTCCTAAGAAAATGACCTAGTTGAGTACTATCTATACCTAATTAAGGGTCAGCCCGCGACTCGCTATCAGTAACACCTCAAAACCCAGCATCAGTTACGTAATACTCTACGCGACTGTAAAAAAAAATAATAACACTTTGCATAAGCATTTTTTCGTCGCTCTGCTTGAAATGGAGCCGTTTTACATTCAAATGTACTAAAGTAGACCAACAATTGTCCCAGAAATAGGTTAAGTGGGTACATGCATTGTGTGGGAATCTTTTCACTGCATTGCGAAGTTATTTTCGCGGTGTATGTATGGGGTATAATCATTTTTTTTGTGCTTTAAGCACGTGGGAAAATCTGGTGTAGTGGGAAATTCTTATTGTATACTTAGTATTTTTAGGGGCCGATCGGTTAAGCTACGCTTGCCGCGGTTGGTCCGTGGATGGGTAACCATCTTTACATACCAAGACTCCTCCGTGCCTCGGAAAGTCGCGGCTGCTATTCGTGGATCTTTGACAGTCGTTACGGGCCGTCAGAAGCCCGAAAGTCTGACAACCAGTCTTACCGAGGGGTATCGTATTACCCAGTAACTTTGTTGTGGAGGTCAGATAGGCAGTGGCTCCATGTAAAATACTGGTACTCAGCTGCATCCGGTTAGACTGGAAGCCGACCCCAATATAGTTGGGAAAAGGCTAGGCAGATGATGAATTAGTATTTTTACGAGGATGCTCTGCCTGAAGGTTTCCAAACTATATGGTTGTTAGTCAGGTAATTTGAAATTACGGACAGTAATCGCTCATAGGCATAGCAGGAATATTGCGTAGTGAAACTTCAACTAACAGAAACATCTTCTCTACTATAAATTCCTCTCTACCTGACAGAGAACACACTTATATTCAAATTTTATTTATGTTTCAAATTGACGTTACTTCAAGTTAAACAAATATAAACTTTATTTTAATAGTTATTAAGTTGATTTCGGAGTGACTAGCACTATGGAAAAAGTTATAAAAATGTTTGAAGTTGTAGCGTAAACTGAACTTTATTTTGTAGAAATTAAAGTTATTTTTCCATAAACTCATATTTGTTTACATTTTTGGCGAAAATGCTTTTGCCGATTGGGCCACATTATTAAAATAGTATTTCATTCTATGTATAGATAACTATTTACACTAGATACAAAATTAAATGTCTAACTAACATACTATACAAATAAATACAAAATAGTTGATACATGCAGATAATATAGTATTTATGCTGCTGAATAATGTCAGCACTAAGTACAATAGACTGAAATATACATTTATAAATATACATTTATTTATTTATTCAAATCTTACCTACAACTACCATTACAGATCAGCGATCCAATGCGATAGCGAGGCCTTACATGCTAAATCCTTAATCTACATTCTATTAAATTACATACAATATCCTAAATCTTAACCTACATCTAAATAACATGACTGTACATTACATTTGATTAAACAAGTTATTAAAACTTTTGCTAGTAAAAAAATGGTCTAGGGGCATGGTAGTGCCCCCGCCAAGACGAGCCAAAACATTATGTCTTTAGAAGTGTACGCTAGATTATTTCAATTACATTAATTTTCTTTTCCAACCCAAAATCCGCCTAAAATTCACCAGTACTCGAATACAAATCCCCGTACGAACACAGAGGAGCATCGCGCATATAAACAAAGATTCACTTTCACTAGATGAGCAATATCATGAATAAACATAGCAAGCGATGGCGGAAGGTCGCTGGCGCCGCGCTCTGATTTACTGCTGCGTTCCGTTAGCTTTTAGAGCTTAGGACAGAAGGGACAAGCGGCAGCGGGAGCGGGAAGCGAGATAGGTGTTAATTATTGCACAATTTCTGTGGATTTGGTGAAACAAAAGGGATATTTGCGCAACTTTTGAGTCAATATCCAAAAACAAATGACTGTGTTATATGTATGTGTGAAAAGTTGTGTAAGTACTTGTATTTTCTCCTTAACTTTGGAACCTACTACGCTTTGAAATGGGCAAATACCACCTATCAGTTTCATACAAACGAATACGTGTTTCGCGAATTTGATCTTTATTAGCTACTAGAATTGTCACTGACAGGTGTCAAGAATGCAATCTCTCGATGGCCGGACTGTGGTTTCATTTCGGCTGCACGACTCCTTGACAATTAAAAGTGCCTGTAAATGGTTTAATAGATGTTTTTTTTAATGGTTTGATTGGAAATTATGGAGATTTATATGTAACCTTAACTATCGCATTAGGGCAACCTGTAATGATAAATGTAAGGTGGTATAATAAATAAATACATTGAAATAAATGCTTTGAGTTTCAGTTTGAATAGCAGGATCTTCCCTGCTTGTAATTCCACGTAAGAATAAAAACAACAAGAAATAAGTAATTCCTTACTTGTATTGTATGTCTCTTCTTTCGTCGCTTCATCTTACAACTTACCCATCGTAAATCTCTGTACATAAAACTGAGCTGCTATGAGTAGACACAATTCGTTCTGTACTCATTGTACAAACGGCGCTGTTAGGATGCTCACACACGACAACCTCTACTATGCACTTGTACGTATGTTGGACGCTACGTACATCCGTACTTGTGTCGACTTCCTTATTGTTGGGCGAACTTGAATACATTTGTTTTATTTCGCAATTTATGTACGGAATATAAAGTATTGTTTGTAAGTTAGTTTTTGCGTGATTCTAGAGTTTCTTAGATTAAAGAGAAACTGCGCATTTTCATAATATTTGAAATTGTGTTCTTGTATCCGGCAACGTTGACATCTGACGAAAATATATGATCATATGTCACAATTAGCTATGGCAGGCTTTCTATACATAAAACAACATTTCTTTTAGGTCATTGGAAAACAACTTCGACAATCACCGGTGATGGCCAATCACACAGAATAAACTAAAATACGTACTCACCAATACTTTGGCACCTAGAATAAACTATACAAATAAACATAACACAATATTACACAGTACATAGTACACCTACATTTCTCCAGTTATGTTTAAGTCCCATTTAACAGTCGGCAAGCCGAGCCTATTGCCGTCAACCGGGCACCAATCCTGCACAACCATTTCAAAATATAAAACCAATACAAATTAATACCGGGTGGCAGGGACATCGACGCGCAACCCGTAACCATGAATTCAGCACATGATTTTAGACCCCTTAGCGTAGAAATTTTTTGTCGGTTATCAAAAAAAATATCTGTTGTTTCATAGGAAAGTGCAATACCTACGCGGTCAAAATGTATAGAACAGCTTACTTTTTTTTAAATAACCGTTGAAATCTATCGACGTGAGGGTGTTTAGAATCATGTGCTGGATCCATGGTAACAGGATGGGCGTCGATGTCCCTGCCACCCTGTATACAACAAAGTTGCATTCTAATATTCCTAACTACCCGGCTACCCGCATGCTAGCCATTGAGCACTATCGAGCTTGCTCCAGGCTGTTACTGCTACGAATTCCTGATGGCAAAAACCCGAAAACCCAGGACATCGAACCCAAGACTTCATACTCAGCAATAGCGTTTGCAATCACTACACCAACGAGGCAGTACAAACTAAGATCATCTCAAAACACAAAAACAGCTGACAAAATTATACTTCCAATAAAAGAAAATAAAATTATAAATCGTTCAACCTCCACCGTCCACAAAATTCATTAAAAAATAAAACTCAAAACTTTAACTTATCTACATTATTCAGTAACTCTCGTTGCTGTCTGCGCATTCGAACCACCGTCTAATTGAATCACACCGTCTTATAAAATATTCATGCGATATGATAATCTGCCTAGCCTAGCCCCTGCCATGGAATAAGAAAACTGTGTAGAAGCGACACTTGCTTTCTTTATGCGTGCACCGATGCCACCGAAATGATGACCCGCCCCTCTTTACTAAAACCTACTACGACATTCCTACGAGTGTGCTACGACCCTTTCACTGTTCTGCTAGCACTGCTACGACCGTACTACGACCCAGCTACAACTTTGTTATGACCAGCCCTAGCAGTCTTGACATTCATAGCGATCGCTTTACGACCGAATTCACTCCATACATTTCACCTGTCAATCCGGGACTTTGCGACCGAATTCGGTCGTAAAGCGATCGCTATGAATCTCGAGACTGCAGCCCCAGGTTACAACCCTAAAACTATCCAGAGCCGTAATTCACTATGACCACCTAATGATTCCTTACTTCGAAACTACATCAATTCCTTAGCAAATCACGCCAATCTCGCGTTCATTTAGCGCGGTTTTGTCCATTGAGTCATAGAGTACCATGCGACGAATCTACTACGACTAGTGCTAGGACTCCGCTACGACCCAGCTAAGGCCCACGACCATGCTACAACAATCAAATGACCTTGCTACGAACTACGATCGCCTAAGCAAAAGCCTGAACACGTCGATATATCTGACGAATACAACCTGCCCTTTTAAACCGTTTTCAAGCCCCAAAACTGTAGGCAGGGAATTTCGCATCTACAAATTCCTATTCTATGCCCCTGCCCACCAGATTATGGTTGACGGATTCATAGTTTAGGCAAATGGTGAAGTTTAGTGTATATGAGCAATAAATACATGCGGAAGGGTGAGGGATGAATGCTTTGCATATTGAGGAAAGCAATTGATTTGAATTTAGGTACTGATAATTTGATTTGGGAGTTGAAGTTGAGGCGCTGACTGATTAGTTTATTGAGGAGGGAGACGTTTTGATAGATTGGTATTTGTTATAAAATTTAAAAATACTGATATATTTTAAAAGTAGTATGTTTTTCTTTCTTTTTTTTCTTCTTTTTTTTATTTAAACTAGATTGCTACTTACAGAGTTTTAGGTACTTTCATCTGCCAAACTGCAAAGTAATTTATCGGCAGAAGGTTCTCGTGGTTCCACGAATCTTTGCTTAACTCAACATAATAATTAAATTTTAAAACTAAGATTAGGGCTCAGTAGGCAACGATTCCTTATGTGGACACAGAGTAGTTACCCACACAACCATGAAAAAAGACATTTTCTAAAGGTATTCAATAAAAAGTACATGTAGCTGTAACGATATAGCTCTCAATACCGGACAATTTAAATCGCATACTTGAAATATTTCCTGTATATACATCAAACAATATTGCATATCAAACAAAGGAACATCAAAAACAATTCCATTTTCAAATATTTCTTCCCCCGCTTTTTTGACAATAGACAAACATGAGCCTAAGTAGCTAACCCTCTTAAGAAGTTAAAAAGAGAACGCAAGTCAAAAACATTCAGCCTATAGAAAAAAGTACGTAATACCGCACTGGCGCTTCCAAATTCGTTATCCTTCAATTCCTCGCTCATAAAACGTAATCTTGTTAAAAAAAACTTATTTCATAAAGTCAGAGGGAAACTGGGGTAGAAATTAAAAGAAAAGGAGCTGAAATTTCAGTGGAGGGAGAACAAAAAATATATTTAATGTTCTTTGTAGTAATGGAGAACACGATTGTAACTGCTTTTTAACAATTATTTGGCGCAGCTCAGATGGGAAGTTTCCGGTTTCATCGTTAAAAAAACTTTTTTTTTATTTGCTTCCTGTGTTTGGGAAATTTTCTTTGTGTAAACTTATAAGTTTTATGTGAGGAAAACTTGCTATTCTTCCGTTTCCGTTTTAATTTATGCTAAGCTCCTTTATTTAAATTTATTTTTACTATCAAAAAGCCTTAATTACAATATACAAGCAAACACTAAAATATATATATTATGTACAACAGAATAAGTACATAAATAATAAAAAAATAAATAAATACCTCATTGGGCATCAAAAAATTTGTCCGCATCGCAGTCAAACTCAAAGCAACACTTTGAGTTTGAGTTTGATTGCGATGCGGACGATTTTCTTGGGATAAAAAGATCAATGGGATAAGTGCCCAAAAGGCTGGCACCATTATCACGTTGGATGGCAATGCTAATTCTTTGGGCTAAAAATAGGACCTCTGGCCACGTGGAGAGTCATGTGCTAAGTTGATTTTTTCGTGAGAATTTCAAGTAGTTTGTTTTCGTTATCAAAATTGGGTCAACTCAAACAGTGTTATCGTGGCCAAATATGTTGAATATTTACTTCAAAACAAGGTTTGTTTACTGAATTATATTTTACCTGGAAATTGGTGTTTTTATTGAAATTGTTCAGTGAAACATAAATTGTTGGCAAGTAAACTTAATTGAAATATAGTTAACAAATAATGAGTGTATGTAAATACAGTGTGGCGATTAGTTTATCACGTTAATTGAACCCACGTATTCTACGTTACGTATTTTAAACATACAAAATTAAAAGAATTAATAACAATTAACATTCGTGGAACCTTTTCTTTCGTTTTTAGTATTTAAAAGTATTAAACTTAATTTGTGATTGAAATACTTTTTCTTTCTTTCTTTAATTGTTGATACCATAGATATTACATTTCTATGGTTGATACCGTCGCCCCGCGTGTGACTAGTGCCTTACCAAGAGTGGTTTATTTCATGCCAATTTTTACGCTTTTTATTTTATTTGAAAATTTCAGTTTTCTATTGTTATTCATTTTTTTTTATATTTATTATTTTAACAGATTGATGCTTGCAATAACCGCAGTACTATTTAGGGCTGATTTTACCAAAGTCAGGTATATTTTATGCGTAGAACGGAAGACTAGGCGGTATGGTCGAAAGACTTTAGCCTGTCCATTATATGGGTGAAATAAAAAAAAAATAAAAATAAAAAATTATGCCTAGAATAAAATTGACGACTGACAGTTCCAGTATGGAAAACAGTCAAAAATTCAAAATTTATTCTCAGTATAAGAGTTATTGTATGTATAACAGTTTGGTGGAATGCAACTTTAATGTGATAACCTAATCGCTACTTTGTATAATGTAGCAGCTCGTAGCTTCTATGATAAATACACGCTTATTTACCTTAACATATGTACAAGAACATTTTAAGACTGCATTCACCAAACGAAAAGCCAAGATTAAACGTCAAAATCACTTCCCAATATCCTCCATACATTTAAGTAGGTACACACAAAGTATCGGAACGTCATCACGTCATAAACAAATAATTACAGTACTCCCCCGTAGCGATACAAAATTCAATAACACGGAGACGCAACAAAATAATCGAATTTCAAGATCTTGTTTGAGAAAATTAAAAAAAATATAGCTCCTGACTCCGCCCGACGACGGCCGAACGTCAACTCAATTTTTATCTTAATCTGTATTAAGAAGAAAGTGAGTGTGCTAGGTTTAATAAAATTTTCGCCGACCATATAAAAGAGACGCGAAATTACTCCGAACCGTATCTGATCTACTTGAAGGATGGGGAAGAATATGTTTGGGAGAGTTTTTAAATTTTAATTTTGTGTTTGGTGTTTGATGTTTGGCTGCGCGTTATTAAATTAAAATACTCGCAGTATTTTAGGTTTTTATTATTATGGTATAATTAATTTGGAAATCGTTATTTGATGGTATGCTTGCTCTTAAGGCACTTTACACTTTGTATTTGATTTTTATTTATTTTTTATTTACAGTATAATTATGTTGTATGCTTTTTATTCTGTGCTAAATTAATGATTTTTTTTTTCTTGACAATAACATTGTCAAATTGAGTTCTATTGCGTTCATTTTCACACTCTTTTGCTTTTAAACAGTAATCCTTTTTCATTAATTTTAATTGCGCCGTTTTAAAAGTATCAAATCCCCTCTTAAATCGTATCCCAGTAACAACATCACCCAAATCAAATAAAAATAAGATCCACTTATGGAAGCAGGATTGAACTGCATCCAAGAAGACGGTAAAGCAAATATAAATTAAAACGATTTCAATAATTAATTGGTCCTAAGCAAACGTTGCTTCAAACGTTTCCAAAGGGTTACATTTGCACTTAAACTTGGATGTCGGACTGTTGGTGGACTCGCGGTGATGACAGAATGTTGGGTACCAAATGGTCGGTCTTCATACCTTATAGTTTAGTGAGTTTGGTTATTCCGGCTACGGCCAAAATACAACAGCGCTGTCTTTTTAAATACAAGAGTCAAAATGATAAAAAGGTATTTTTATAAGCTTCCAACAGGTTTCATTTGAAAAGGTCCACGATAGATTTAACAATCTGTGTCTACGCCCCTTTGACAATAAAGTGATTAATTTCAATTGACGCAGCTGTTATCATCTGAATACCATAAACGTTTGCGGGGCGGTTCAAAATCGCTTGACACTTTACTTGACACCTAACTGTTATCTAATGTTAGTCTACTATAAGAGTGCATAATAAGCGCCCTCAAACCACGATGATACTCTTTAATACACTTAGTATAAACATAATATTTTCAAATTGAATTCAAAGAATTTCACATAAAATCACAAACCTCCACTGAAACTGAAATTCGCAACAGTATCAAACACGCCATCAGTACCCAGACTCGCACACGCCTCGTAGGTGTTTTTCCCCGCTCGGACGCTTCCCAGTTTGCTTTGAGAGGTCTCGCAGGATATTGCGGCCCCCAGCCATGCAGGAATGGATTCTAGTCTAGCAAAAATGAGGACTAAAGATAATATCCAGTTTTATTTCTGACTGTGGTGCGGCAATTATTGCTAGTGTTGGGCTTAAAATGGCGATGTAAAAATATATGGAACATTTTTTACTATGCCATTTTAAGTACAATAAGTTTTTGTGATATTACAATTGGTACGATACAAACATGTTTCTTACAACTAATTCTTCAAGTCTGTACTCTCAAATTTACATTTAAGCTTCGTACTAAAGTAGGTACCTATACTTCCCGCGGTTTAATTTGACGGCACGGTTGGCGCAGTGGTTAAGCGATTGACTGCTGCGCTGCGTGTCGCGGGTTCGATTCCCGCACGGAACAAATATTTGTATGACCTATATGTATTTGTTTCGAGTCTGGGTGTTTTTCTATCTATAATATGTATGTATTTACAAAAAAAAAATGTATATAAGTAGTTTATCAGCCATCTTGTTACCATAACACAAGCATTAGGTTGCTTAGCTTGGGACTAGATGGCGCTGTGTGAAATGTCCAGGGATATTATTATTATTATTATAATAAAGTTTTCAGTTTAATTTCCTAATTACTTTTGGTGTTTCATATTTTCTCTGTTATCTTAACTGTCTTTCACTTAAAATTTATTTTTTTCTTATTTTCTCATATATACGCTGGAATTTTCTACCTGACGTTCATAATATATAATGCACTATTAGTATTTGTAGTAGTGACGATTTGTCTATTAAAATCACGGTGACATCGAAACATCGATCACTACCAAATGCACTCCGAACACCCGAAGATACTCCAATTTTTTTACTAGCCTACGCTCTCCTACTCCTGGGCAAAGGCCTTCCTCCATTCCGTCCATCCTTCGCGAGCCCGCGCGTTCTCCAAATTAATATTCTATATTTCAATTTTAAAAAAAAGTTACACAATTTCATTAAGTGCGAACTAATACTGGCAGCTTAACAAAGGTTTAAAAAGAATCGGTAACAAGCGTATGACATCCGATTTATATCCAATCAAATCGCATGCATCGAGGGCACAAACACCAATAAAATCGACTACCATACAAATAAAAGACGCCCAGCCTGGTCTGTATCAAAGAGTCCTATACACACAACTTGGGAGCCATTTAATTGGGTACCAATGTCTACTTGGACGTTCGTAACTTCATCCGGATTATTATCGTTGTTTGCGACCCCTGCAACGTTCCGGTTTGGATTTGCTCCTGTAAAAGGTCGAAGGGTAATATTTGTTTGAGAAGGTACTTATTGGTTGAAGGATGGGTGGGTTTGTAAGTACGTTATGGATTTGAGTAAGTATAGTGTTTACAGGGTTTCTTGTAAGAAACTTGAGACTGTTTCAGCACAAGCACGTTATTGGATTTTCAACTTTCGGTGGTAAGCCGAGTGTTGAAAATCCAATAGTGCGCATTAATTTAGGTGTCATCTTGTGTTAGTGATAACGGACATTATCACTAAGAGTTATGTTTTAAATGACTCGATTCTTGTGGAAAACCACACTAGCTAGTTATTAAACACACATGTCAGTAACTTAGTAACATACTTAAACTAAAAAATAAAAATGTCGTGAATCTGGTTTTTTGTTTAATTTGGATTTTCTCTGCCTTGATATATATCTACCTACCTGCTTTATATTCGACAAGTTTTAATCGAAGAGTGTGACTCTGGTACACACATAGTCAGTCACATATTTTCATTACAATGCTCACAGTTGCGTCAATTTATAAACAAGACATAACCACATTACATACGAGAAAAACATCACTGAAAATAATATAACAACAAACCACATGAAAATATCTCACCCATTCCTTATGGAATGTCCGCTTAGAATCCGGGGAAGTCACACACACACACATGAATATATATACTCACTCCTAAAACATACTAACTTCGCCTGACAAACATTTTTAGAATATTTTTCATGCAATACTGTTCGTTTTATATGCTGTAGTTTTGACAGTTCGACTGAAAGCACTCAATTTTTATAGATATAGGTCAGTTTGGAACGTCGCTTTGGTTGCTAATGTGGTGGTTTTATGAACCACTAATGCTGTATTCTTTATTTAAATGGTATAATGTTGGTTGTTAACATTTCAATAAATAACATATTATTAACTTACCTAATATCTTAAAGAATATTTTGTAACATCCCATAAACCTGTGTTATGCAAATAAATTAATTTAATTTGAAGAAGTGGTTGGTCAACTTAAATTGAAAGGAATTAATTAAAATATAGTTTTATTGCAACACAAATTCAGTTCATTCCACTTTTTATCCTAACAATGACAACTGAAGGCGTGAATATGAGGATCTGATTACAAGCAAGCTGGATCAGATCTCGCGCTAGCAGAACAAAGAGGAAATCTTTGCCCAGCAGTGGGAAGGAATTAAGGCCACAACAAAAAAGACATACGTACTATGACTATGCACAAGAGATAAGTCAAACTGACGCCGAAACACAAGAAAACAACCATTTCAGTCCACAATCACTCAATGAAAACCTAAACCCCTTTACATAAACGTCAGCTCATATAAAAACCTAAAAAAAACAAATAAATATCCACAAGAGCGCCGTACATTAGTATCTCAGTAAGTAGTTTATCCAACAAACATTATTCTTCCCCGCTTAACGTATTTACGTTATTTATACGGAACCCAGATATACACAGATATGTGGAGGATTCCGTTATTTTGCTAACACTGATCTACTTATGAAAGTTTTCCTTGTTCAGGCTTCTGTAAAAGTTGGCTCGGTGCACAAGGTAGGATGTAACCTAGATAAGAAATTAGGCTGTGTTGCGAAACTGATTCCTGGCACACTTGCTTCCGATTTGCCCTAGTTTGGCAATAAGACAAAACAATAAGATATGAAACTCGACATAAAGAATTTGAAGTGTTTTAAGACATAATCTTTCTAACAAAAGGAGTATGTTAGGATCATAGTAGCGGGCCGAAGCCTGCCAGGGTAGCGGGATCGTCCGAAAGGGTTACCGCTGCCCTGGAACATAAAGGGCTAAGGAAGGAACACGGGTGGGTTTTAGTCAGTAAGAGTCTGACACTCCCTCCGCTCCACCCAGAGCGGGAGGGGTCATTCGATGATTTCCCATCCTCAAAAAAAAAAAAAGGATCATAGTAGCGTCCTGTAGTTTCTGTCTACCACTATGGGAACAAGGTGTTAGTGTATGTGTGTGCATCTTTCTAGAAATGTATTTAATTAAATAATTACATGACAGACACTAGAGGTCGTATTTCATGCTTATTGAAAAACACAGATTTTGAGACTGCCAAACTTCAAAAGTCCGCCAAAAAGCATCTAAGCAAACATGTAGGTAATTCGATAAAGAATTTGGAATTTAACTTGTGATAAATTCGAGGATACTATAAGCACAAAATTATTACTAATTACTCTAACTAATAAAAAAAACTTCCTCTTAAAAAACCAGACATATTCAAGAAAACCCCTACCACCCCTAAACCCTAAACAACTAATAAGAAAATAAAACCCAATTCCATATAATTCAGCACAAATTAGCTTTTGAAACGTCCAATAGGAAAGCGAAAGGTTCTCGACCGTTTTGTGAAGACCCCCCTTCACCCCCACTGGACCCCAAACACAAATATGAGTATAATTACCCCTCTAATGTGATATTACGCTTAGGGGAGCATCCTTGGCAGGGGATGCTATTTGGAATCAGGATGCATGAAATTAAATTGCCTGCTTTTAAGATAGCTAAGAAATTTCTGGATGATATTTTGGTCTGTGAGACCTAGGGGTGTTATTGTACGGTTGAATACAGGAATGGTTATTGCTGTTTGGATTTACGATATTGCTCTCAGTGGCTTCTTGAGTGTATTGTAGGATTCTTGGCGACCAAATTCCTATTGGCATTTTCTTTACACTTAAAAGTTGACGACGTTGGAAATCAAGCGCTTTTAAAGCTGTTTTGGCATCAAACCAGAAAAGTCTTGTACTGAAAATAAAAAAATATCGAAAGGTTGCCATTATGTAGTGACATCATATTTTATTTAATAAACAATTTTGCTCGATCGAATTAAATACTTATTGAAACAAGATGCTATAATTGTCAGTATTTTTCTTGAGTATGCAATGAAAGATGCAAGCAATTG
The DNA here is from genome assembly GCA_951799955.1 of Apamea anceps. Classification (NCBI taxonomy): domain Eukaryota; kingdom Metazoa; phylum Arthropoda; class Insecta; order Lepidoptera; family Noctuidae; genus Apamea; species Apamea anceps. The sequence continues at coordinate 3,582,010 of OX637511.1, forward strand.
AGACACTTCAACACGAGTCGACGTGAACCCACCAAATTACATCTTTTGCGTTTTAAAATTATCTACCTATACCACCAACAAAAATTTTGGTATTCAAAATATGCCTAAAAAAAAATCCTCACTGAATAATGACAGTCACGTACCTCAATTTAGGCGCACATTTGTCACGCGAGCGCGCAAGGGTTTTAATTGTGACAGACAATCAGGAGAAGGGTTGATAATCATATTCTAAACGTCACTCTATTAATTTTAGAGTACGCTTTTTTACGTTGTGGGTTGGTTAATTTACTGAGTTTAGTGTTTTATTAATTGTGAAAAGGACATCCCCAGCCTTTTGTGTGTCAAAACAAACTGCAAGCAATTCAGGGTTTGGAATAAATTATAGCAAAGTTACCTATTTTTAACCGAGTTCAAAAAAGGAGGAGGTTCTCAATTCGCCAATTGTGGACCGATTTTCAAAATTCTTTTTTTGTTCGAAAGGAGATAGTTCTGAAGTGGTCCTATAGAAATTTCATCAAAAACGGATCAGTAGTTTGGTTTTTAAACCAAAATTACTGGTAAAAATTACAACTTAAAAGTGAAAAATAAAAACTTTTTTGCAAAAAAAAAAACAACCGAGTTCCAAAAACGACACTACAAAGTGAAAAATAACTTTAATTTCGGAAGTCGGTGGCAAACAACGAAAATGCGAACCCGACGACACCGACTTCCGAAATTTTATTTTTTACTTTGTAGTGTCGTTTTTGGAAGTCGGTTGTTTTTTTTTGGCAAAAAAGTTTTTTCACTGTTGTTTACGAACGCCCCATTTGTGAGAATGTTCAACAGTGAACATAATCTGCTGCTTCATTTGTTTGTAATGATATTATACAGAGAGGAACTAGAAGAGATCTATTGCCTTGAAAAGCGCAACGTAAATCCACTTGGTTTAAGAAGAGAAGTATGTTTCAAGCGTCTATCATCATGTCAGCCGAAAGACGTCCACTGCTGTACATACGCCTCCCCCAAGCACCGTCACTTCGAACCGCACCTTAATTGCGTAACACACGATCAATCGGAATCGGTTTCATTTTGACAGTTCAACAACATTCATTGCGTTATTTACGTGTTGAGCAGACAAATTTTTCGAACTTATGAAGCAATTCAGATTCCAATTGTTCGTGTGTTACGCAATTAGGGTGCGGTTCTATGCTTCCCGCATCGGATTCCTGCGGATTCCTTCTCCAGGTTATCGGTCCACCTTGTCTGGCTTTCCATACCTATCTTCTTCTTGGCGTGTCGATAGCAATTTAAATGGACTCGGCCCAGAATTCGGCCACTTGTTTGGCGCCATCACCAGCGTCCATCAGTTCCTGTGCAGTTCCGTGCAGCGTGTGTGTGCGTGCGTGCGTGCAGCGTCAATACCTATGATGGATATTTACACACAATATTTTTGTCAACCAAATAATCATTAAGAAAACGAAACAAAAATAATCTCTCTAATTTCTGAGCACCCATTGTCAAAATCCCATTTAATACTTCTCAACAAAATCGAATTCCCCCTCAATATTCTAATATTAAAATACATTATAAAATTCGTCACAAGACAAACTCCGCAGCTTCTGACATAGTTTCCTAAGTCCCTGAACATTCTTACAGCGGAGTTTAGCAAACAAATCATGAATATTGAAAAGTGACTAAATAAGCTGCTAATCTCCCAAGAGAGATTCTGCAAACGGTTTAAGTTATAAACTTATTTTGGAATGAAAATAGGGAAGATGAAAATTAATAATAATATCCCTGGACATTTCACACAGCGCCATCTAGTCCCAAGCTAAGCAACTAATGCTTGTGTTATGATAACAAGATGGCTGATACACTACTTATATACATTTTTTTTTTTTTGTAAATACATACATATTATAGATAGAAAAACACCCAGACTCGGAACAAATACATGTAGGTCATACAAATATTTGTTCCGTGCGGGATTGGCGGAATTGGCATATGGTGACAACTACTTTTCGATTACTCAATTTTATCGTTAACTAGCTTCTGCCCGCGACTTCGTCCGCGTAAAGCAACTTTCTTATTTATTTTTCCGTAAGAACCTTCTACAAAATATTAGAAAACTTAAAAAAAAATGATGAAATCGGTAAAGTCGTTCTCAAGTTATGGTGACCAAGGGAAATAGGGATTCATTTATATATACATATATAGATTTATTCAGTTTATTTTCATAAAACGTAATATAAGATCACTCTTGTATTCCCCGAAGGATGAGGCAGAGGTGTACCGTCGGTTATGTTCAAGCCCCACGGAAGAGCCTATTGTCATCAACCGGGAACAGATCCAGACTCCGAGTTGCTACTAAGAAATTCCAGATTGTTAAACCCAATAACACTTAAAAGATTAGAGAAGCAATTCTCGTAATTTTAAGAATGTTCACAGTCTGATCTCAGTCTCAATCTGTCAAAAATACCTGTGATTTCCCTACATTTGACAACACGGTTAGCGCAGTGGCTGAGCGATCGGACTGCTGCGCTGCGTGTCGCGGGTTCGATTCCCGCACAGAACAAATATTTGTAAGTCCTACATGTATTTGTTCCGAGTCTGGGTGTTTTTCTATCTATAATATGTATGTATTTACAAAAAAAAAATGTATATAAGTAGTTTATCAGCCATCTTGTTACCATAACACAAGCATTAGGTTGCTTAGCTTGGGACTAGATGGCGCTGTGTGAAATGTCCAGAGATATTATATTATATTATATTTTTGACAAGTTTTTGACATTGATTGTCGCTGAGATGAGATTGTGACTAGATTTTGAACTTTAATAATTACGGGAATTGACCTTCTGGTTTTTAAATAAACGTCAAACACATAACGGGTCTATCAACATCTATATTTTTAGTTTATCTACATCATATTTTTTTCTGATAAAAAGTTAATCTCACAACTCGGTAAGCATGCAAAAAATCATCGAATTAATTTATGATAGCACGTTATGAAAATTCTACTACGAAATAGCAAAAAAAAAAACCTTTTTTATTTACCCTATGATGTCTTGAAAGATAGTCGCTTAAAACGGCAAGTTACACCACTCACAAACAAATCAAAACTCCTTTAAATATCCAGCATAATCTTAATATTTAGGCAAAACGGTTTATACGTCGTCAAATGGCTTAATGGCTATATAAACCGAATTTTAATAGGAAACTTTGTGAACTAATTATTTTCCCATGGGCCACCCTCTTTCAAGGGAAGATGGTAAACACAGGAGACGCAAAACTGCTTCTTTTTTATAATTTAATAAGGATAGCCTTCCAATACTTTAGTAGCTTTAAATGGAGGAAATTGTTTGCTAAAGAGGGCTTCAAGATTCTTATTTAATTTGCAAAATTGGACGTTGCTTTTTAGGATTTTTTGAATGAATATATTTTGGAGGGTTTCATAAGTAGAGATTTTTATTAAGGGACTCTCTTTTTTATTTAAATATCTTCATATTTAAATAATTGTGAAGTTTCCTTTATGTTTGTACACATAAAGGAAAAAATCGTTCGAGATTAAAAGTTCATGATCAATATAAATCTAGCCTAGCCTTCTCCTAACTATGTTGGGGTTGACGTCTAGTCTAACCGGATGAGCTCAATACCAGTATTTTACATGGAACGACTGCCTATCTAACCTCCACAACCCAGTTACCGGGTAACTGGCTAGTCAGGTAGGAAACGCCGACCTCATCTAGTTTTAAAATATGATTGACGTGTAAAAGTGTTTGTACAAACCTACTTACAAAATAAAATCATTTATCATTTATAACTCGATAAACGTTGAAAAGACTGGTTGACAGACTTTTGGGTAGTACTCGTACAGTCACGAGCAAAAGTATGTATACACTCGGCTTTATTCAAAAGCGATTTACTCCTTTATTTTTTAATGAAATTGCGTGTTGTTACGAACATAGCATTTTCGAACGCATAGGTTTATGGAATGTGTCATATTTCAACGTTGGATTCATTATTTCACGAAAAAATCGCAATTGAAAGTTGCTAAGTGTTGACATATTGGTGCTCGTGACTGTACAATGAGACCATCGTGATTAAGATTGTATTGATGCCTATGTCATATGCCTTTCTTATTGACTATTCGATTACTATTATCTTTAGGGTTGATACTACATAGTCAGCCTATAATATTCCCACTATTGGGACACAGGTCTCCTCTCTCCTCGGTGAGATGGAGCGGGCAGTAATCCACCACGCGGGCCCAGAGCGGGTTTGTGGTTATGTCTTTGATTTTTTTTGGTTGTAGGACATGGCAGTGGTGATGAAATAATGTACAAACGCCAGCACATCAAGCTACTACAATCTGACAAATTTCTTTAATAGATTTTCAACTTTATCGCTAAATCATTAAGGTTCAAGGTTGATTAGGAAAATTTGACAGTTTCGGGTAGCTTGACCTGCTGGCGTCTGTAAATAAAGTAAAGCGCCTGTCTGCCGTTACCCCTGGGCCACAACTGCTCAATTTATATTATTTGCCTCATAATTATTAACACTAATATTAAAATTCACAACATCACTTCATAAATTATAAAAATAAAGCTACACAACATCGAACATTGTTTAACTTTGTTCATAACGTTTAATGAATACACCTTTCATGCCATAATAAAATGTCATCGAAACAAAAATGCCTTTCAATATAAACGCCAGCCGATGTAACACGTAAATTTGACCAGGGTAACCAGACCTCCCCTGCCCCTCCTTCACTCATACTGAAATAAGGACTAAAAGGATATTGTTTGAAACTCACAGATCTACGCAGACTGGCCAACACCTGAGCAGTCATTATAATTTTGATTGGCTCCCGTTTGATTTCGCACAAATGCTGGATAATTTTCTATTCGAAGTTCGGCTTGAGACTGGAGAGACAGGAAATTAAATTTCTTGATAGCAGCTCAAATTGAAAGTTGTGCACAGTTTGTCAATTCAATTTGTAAGGTTTTGATAAGAATGTCTCTTTTTTTGCTGGAATTATAGAAACTGTATGCTAATAAGCTTTTCTTTGTTTGTTTCAGGTAAAATTTACAATGCAGTTTACAGGTGTAAAATTGGAGGTAAAGAAAGAGCTAGTTGAAACAGCTGAACCAAGCGAGAGTGTGACGCTTTGTCCGTTAAACAATGCATCACTATATATATACTATACTTTGGGCTCGAATAAGATGACTGTGTTTTAGGGTTCCCATCTTAAGGGAAAGCGGAACCTTTAGGTCTTTTATACACGGCAAAGTTTACAATCCGCGTCGTAGAAAGAACGTGACTGTCAACAAGCTTCCATAGTGATCCATACAATACTGACGACCGTGCTTACACAAGGCGAATAAACCGTAGTTCTTCACGGCAAGAAAAACGTGTGTACAAAGAAAGGGCCTTATAAGATTACTTTTTGTCCTACTGTCAGGGGTTTTATTGGCAAAGTCACTTATCATGGTCTAAATCATTTTAAAGGATATTGCAAATCTTCATATGTTCGAAAAATTTGTCTGGTCAACAACGTTAATAACGCAATGAATGTTGTTGAACCAAATGTTACTTCTATCACAACCAAGTCAAAAACAAAAGGAAAGGCTGTTAATCCAATAACTTTCAGCAAAATATTTAATCTTCATTGACATTTTCATAGTTTGAAACAAGATATGTTTACTGGATAGCACATTTTATGGTTCACTCATTACCGGATAGTCTCATGGACCCGCATATATAATTTACCTTCCCTTCTAGAAGTACCAGGCGCCCATAAACTGATAGAAGGCAGGATCCTTCACAATTTGGGCGCAAGATTTATCGGCCAGAGTGGCGCCGTGATTAAATATGGCCTCGCCTTGCAGGGTGGCTGTGATGAGATCGTGTTTATTAACACATGAAGCAACGCCTTTCTTTGCATGTAAATGGTTATCTTACAAAATCTACATGCATACGAAAACAGGGAATTTTTTCTTTATAAAAATTCAGTTTTTGGGTGAGATTTCTCATTTAATGAAGTCAGAAGGCTTGACTTGCGATGAGAGCCTGGACAAAGTGACAGTTTATTAAAGACAACGATAGTGAAAAAGTTAATAATGTACCTATTTCCTACCGAAAAGCTTATGTCAATCCTTTCATTTCAGGATCCATTTCAAGTTTTTTGTTCAACAAAATATACTTTGAATTAGAAATTCAGTTTGGTTGAAAATCAGTTCAGACGGTTTAAATCGCTTTCGACTTAGCAGTTGATCAACTAAAATTAAACCATGCCTATGATAAACGCTTTGAAAGCGATTGCCACTTTTCTAGGCCCTCTTTTTGGCATAGGTTTGGTTAGGTTTACATTATTTTGGTGTAACATGAAACATTCTCAGATTCTTGGGTTAATCGCAAAAACTATGGACTGCCAACCTTCATAACTATAGCTACATATTACTATATACTCTCACAACATTCTCCCACTCACAAAAATCCAAAATTTTAATCAAGAAATTTCATCAAGAAGTTTGTCCCCATTTAGACCTAAAATATACACCTTATGCAAACCCTTCTTGAAGGCGAATAGGCTGTAAGAAATTATCTTTGCCTCACTACAGCGGTACAACTAGAAGTGTTGTCGTTAAACCCCTTAAAACCGGAGGGTAACTTCGGCTAAGTTCGTGTAACTTCGGAAGTTCCGAAGTATAAAACCCTTTGTCCACCGTTTCGTTACAACCAAATGAAATCCTTTTAAGTTTCTTTGTTGAAATTTATTAACAGTAAAAATGTTAATCTGTGCCGTTTCGTCTTATGTTTTTGTTTTGTTTTTCCTTTTTTTTCTGTTTTGTTTCGTGACAATGTTATCAGGAATGTGTAGAAGTTGGGTTTTAAAAAGTTCTTGATGGCCGGATCGTCCTAGTAAGTCAGAGTTTGATGAACTGATTGCTTAACTTTTTTGTGATTGTTTCATCCAGGATTTTCTGTCGAAAGAGTTTATTTTGCAATTAAAACTAAATCTACTCGCCCCATTAAGGACTCTTGGTGGAATAGACATAATTTGGAAAGAGGTCTTGCAAAATTTTTAAAAATTAATTAAATTTCCCTATTCATCAATAAAAAAATGTAATCACGCCCATCAAATTAAAAAGTCCTCTACTTTCCTAATCCAACCAGAAAAACGACAAAACCGATTAATATTTAACGTAATAACTCATAGTAAAGCCACCCCTTTCAGCCATTAAATCTTTTTTTTTCTTAACCCGTCAGTCGCAAATCTTGGGTTCTTCCTTCAAGGAGAAATTAAAAGTCGGCCCGTGAGCACCCTAAAGCTCTGCCTACCTCTTTGTATTGTTAATCAGATGAAATATTTAATTACTTGTTCCTGATGCTGCAGCTGTCAGTTTAGACAACCCTTTTAGGGGGTTTAAGTCAGGAGATGAAGCGAGAGAGGTGGTGATGGATTCGGTAAATCAAAAGAGTCAGACTAGAGTTCTGGGTTCCTTGTTTCAATCTATCTACGAAGACTTCAGTCGTCTAAAATGTCTTTATACATGATAGTACAGGCAAACGCCAAAGAGTTTGCAACAGTCGGAGAGTTTTTCTCTTATTTTTTATTTATAGCTTAGCAATAAACACTGCAGGATGAAATTCGGTCGCGCCGATCGTTTGTGTCAACTAACTCATTTGGAGATTTTCAAACTCCGCTAAAAGTCACATGACTTCCTAATCATTTAAAGAAATGACGCATGCAGTCATGTCCTACGTTTTGCGTCTATGTAGTGTGGTCAGAGTTTTATTCAAGTTATTGAATTATCCTTTCGAAATTATTATCAACAAATACAAGAACATAATTTCGTTACAAAGTACACACTATTAAAAAACGGCGCTCTCTTTTATTTTGGGCCACACCATAACTCATCTAGCGCAACTAAATATTTCATTCCATACACAACAACCGTCCTTCATTATTAAAGGTACTTTTTTACTAAATTTCCGCGTCCCAAGATTAAGGGTAGGACTCAAGGGTTCAATTAATTCCCGATTTTTTTCAATTCAATTGAATTCTGAATCAATTGGTAGCGGTTAGGGGACTAGCGTTAATTTGAATAATCTAATGATTGCAGTGATGCGGTTTAGTTAATTAGCTCGGTGAAGATGCTTCTAATTTGTGTAATTGATTTTGCGTGTTTGGTGGTAATGCGTCTGGTGTTATTTTTATTAGTTGCTTGCGGTTTTAGAATGTAATGATTTCAGAGTGCCTAGACAAGTGGCAATCGCTTTCAAATTCTTCGTATTTCTGAAACGATTTTCTACAGGATTGACATAAGGATTTCGGTAGCTTATGTCAATCCAATACATTTTTGAATTTTCCATCGTCGTTATCATTGATAGATTGTCAGTATGTCTAGGCTATAATGTGTAATTTAACTTCCTTACGTCTTTATCGCGTAGAAATCGGCTTTTCAATGTTATTTTTTCTTTCACAAAATGAATTGAACAAAACACACAACAGAGGCTTTAAGAAATATTAGTCGAATTGTCGTGAATCAGTTTCAAAATCCACTTTTTAAAGCTCTTCCACGTCGACTGATTCTAAAAACCTAATTACAAAAAGTTCAACATAATCATCATAATTTCCATTCTCACAAAGTTATGGAGATTCGCTAATCACATTACTACACGTAATACATCAGAACGCAGCCTCGTCTTGAACAAATCTCTTTACTTCCCAACGTAATCTGTCTTACTACGTAAACGAATTACCTTCTGGAGAGATGCCATCAATCTTGGATAATGTAGGACCCGTCTTCGGGTAGTTTTGAAGACGTTCGATGTTATTGGGTAGTCAAGTACTGGAAACATTGTTGTATTGTAAGATTGGATTGCAATAGATTGAATGCTTTTAATAATAAATTAGAACTATTACTATTTCTACAATACTTGCCGTCAAATATCTTGAGTAATTGCTTGAAATATTTTGAGCAATGATTAAAACAGTGATGCGATGTTTAAGAATGTCCTTGGAGTTTCTTGCACGTTCTTCTCCATAGAGATCTACGTTTTAGAATGGGCAATTAGCTTCAACTTTCTAACTGGCCGACAATTCAAAAGTGCCTGTAAACGGTCTAATTGAAATGCTTTGAATTTGAGTTTTTCTAAAGGACTCACTCCAAAGTGTAAAGTTTTACTTTAGAATTAACATGAATGTTAAGTGCGAGTTTCCAATGTATGCTCTTTTATATAAAAAATCCTAACAATTACATATAATTACAAAAACATCACATAAAAATATGAGAAAAACTTGAATAATATTATTAAAATCTTTCCACGCCAGTCCTGTTCCCAACAAATTCATGTCTACCCTCACTTTGACGCGAAAGTCGTAACGTTGTCGGAGAAGAACCGTCGGCTTGATGTATAACATTAATTAGAATACTCTCAGAGAGGACATTCTTCCCCGTTCTTCTTAGCTTATCTCTAATAAGGTTGAATGGAAAATTTACTTTTTGAACGTTTTATAAGGGAGAATTGTGAAGCTTTCCTGACTGGGCAGGTATTTGAGAAAGCTTGCTTGGCACAAAATTGCATTTATTTAGTTGAAAAACTAGATAAATATAACTTAGAATAAAACGTCGGTCTGTTTATAAATAGAAAACACCAACTTGCTGTAATTAGCACCCTAATTGGGCACTATCAATCTCGATCTGAATCATTTTGAAGGATATTGCTAATCCATTGCTTCATACGTTTGAAAAATGTGTCCGCTCAAAAACGTAAATAACGCAATGAATGTTGTTGAACTGTCAAAATGAAAGCCATTACTACTGTTAGTGTGTAACGCAACTACCTTATAGTTCAGCATTCAAGCAATGAAACATCAGACAGACAAACAAATCCAGTGTAACCATAATAATTACTCGTAAAACTCACACAAGTACCGTCCTCTAGGTTTTCTAGTGCTCCTCATAAATTCACATTTATCACATTTAACAGAAGCCTAATTTATGCCAGTTAAGAGTTCAGTTTATCTCTGTAAGCCCCCAAATGTAATGGTCGAGGTGATAAACCTCTTGGAACATAAATCTCTTGACCAACCATCTACTGGTTTATGAAGTCGGAGAAAGAGATGGAGGTATGGAGAAAGAGTGCTGTCTTTCTCTGGCTTAAAATGTGAAATGGCTTGATAAGTTCATTAATGTTTAAGGATTTTATGTAGGTAATGAATGTATGTAGTTTTTGATGGGAGAGATTTTAAAGTTATAAAAATATGGTCGCTTTATAACTGAGTAACTTTGAAATTGTATTTAGACTAGCAGCGCTTCGCGGTGACACCGCATAAGTTTCGATCCCGTGGGAATATTAGAATAAATTAGTATCCTATGAGTTAATCCTTGTTTTAAATTATCTGTGGGCCAAATTTCATCCGAATCCGTTCAGTAGTTTTTGCGTGAAAGAGTAACAAACATCCATCCATACAAACTTTCACATTTATAATATTATAGAAGGATAGTAGGATTTCTGTTTGACATTTGACAATCTCGGTATGTCGGGTGTATATCTGAAGGCCAACTCTCGTAATTTAAAACGTTCAAAATCTAGTCGCAGTCTCATCTCGGCGACAAACAAATGTCAAAAACTTGTCAAAATGTAGGGAAATTAGAAGTATTTTTGACAGATTGAGATTGAGATCAGACTGTGAACGTTCTTAAAATTACGAGAATTGCCCCCCAGGATGGAAACATTCACTTTAGGGCCTGGACAAAATGCCATTCTATCAGCGATCGTGATGATGGAAGCGTCTGAAGTAGATTGGATTGACATAAGCTACTGAAAAGCTTATGTCCTATGCTAGCTTATGCCTTTTGAAATACGTTGTTGAAATACGAAACGCTATGTCACTTGTTGTTGGGGTCGACGTGTTCTTGAGTGGAGACCACGAATCGGTAAACGTAAGGTGGGCTAGGGCAGGCTAGGTGGAGTGACGATCTCCGCAGGATGGCTGGTAGCAGAGCAGCTGGACGAGAGTTGCCAAAAATCGAATTGAATGGCGTGCAATAGGAGAGGCCTATGTCCAGCAGTGGACTGCTGTAGGCTGATGATGATGATTTCACTTGTAGTCCTGTTCCCTTCTGTAGTTATCGGATCCTATATCTTGCTATAGCCATTAGACATTCATAAACTCAATAAATAATTACGATTACTTTCCAAAATCACTCAAATTAACCCCCAGAAGCGAATTTCAATACTTGACAAACATTCGGTTAGCGTGTCGATCGACATATCTGCGTCACGAAGCTCCGTCCGAATGTTTATGAGTTAATCGCAGCTTTGAAGTTTGACGAAATGCTAGTATTTATAGCTTTGGGCACGACATGGGTGCGTGGGTTTATGGGGATGGTAGGATGGCTATTGGTTTGAAATTGGTAGGGAGAAAATGTCTGTTGTTGTGAGATACTAATAATAATTATTTTTGGCTGTGTTTTTTTCCAGAATAGGGTAATGGCCTCTTTTCATAAAATAAAAAGCTGGAACTAGCACTGATCACCACACCTACTCATACTGAAAATTTTCAGATTCAGATCCAGTATATTAAGATATTTCCGGCGAGTTACAATTTAGGCTGTTAAAGTGCATATTGAAATCAGCAAATAAATTGCAAAATTAATATTAAATTATACACTTTGAACCATCAAAATCATCTTTATTGTTTAAATACCAACTGTACTATGACCAGTTTCAGTGAAAACACAGAAATCCCGTACCGTTTTTCATAAAACCTTCACAACACTTCCACAAACAGTAAATCCGGAAGGTCTACGTAACATACGACCCACATAACACCGCCCTAAAAGATGATACCACAACACATATACTAAATAAATGCCTTAATTCTCATAAAATTCAATGCGACACCAAACGTTGCGTTCGGTTTTACGAGCCCGTCGATCGTACAAAAATAGTTGATGTCGTGCCTGCTGCCAAATGAAAGTGACATAAAAACGGAACGCATAATAACATCCAGCGTAAGTCACTGGATTGACTCATAAAGCTTTTACATAAATATCTGGGTGGGGAAGCAATGGCAGCGATTTCTGATGAAATTGTATCTGAAGGCCAATTCACGTAATTTAAAACGTTCAAAATCTAGTCGCAGTTTCATCTCGACGACAAACAAATTTCAAAATATAGGGAAATTACAAGTATTTTTTGACAGATTGAGACTGAGATCAGACTGTGAACGTTCTTAAAATTACGAGAATTGCTCCCCTGAAAGTAGTGAAATACTACTGTAACTTTCTGGCAGAAAGGCAAGGAGTTTATATTAAAATACTGTCTTTATTGAACACTAGCTGTTGCCCACGACTTCGTCTGCGATCCAGGATGAAAAGTAGCCTATATCATTCTCCAGTCCAGTCTACCCAGTGTCAAATTTCATCTAAATCCGTTCAGCTGTTTTAGCGTAAAAACGTAATTCTTAAATCTTCTAATTATCTGCGCAACTTTTTTTTTCCCCGTAAGAACCTTATAGAGAACTTAAAAAAATTGGATGAAATCAGTAAAGCCGTTCTCAGGTTATGACGTGACCAAAGAAAATAGGGATTAATTTTTATATATATAGATTACAGAAGAACTCTTTTCAACAATAACTTTTTCCACTTTTTGATATCTTTATAATGCCGTAATAGTTCTTGTGGGTAATCTCCGTTGAGATTGGCCACTGTGACCGAAATCGTTCGGGACGATATTATTGTGATTAGTTCTCATATAAGCATTTCCAAATTGTTTAGAAACATTCAATCTTGCTGTCATCGATAACTCCTTGTGTGTGAAGTGATGAAGTTTTGAACCAACAAAATTGTATTTAATGTCAATAGAGACATTTTTAAACTTTTTAAAGGAAGGAGGTTAGATGTTCAAATAAACATAATTAATAGATAAATTAGCTGTTGAGGGTTAGCGTGGATCTAATTATTTACCACTAGAATGGGATTGATCATACTTATTAAAGATTATAATTTATTCAAATGATAATAAAAAAGAATTATAATAAAATTAACCTCGACAACTGAGACCCCACCACGTCACGAACGCGTGAAGTCGTCAGAGATTTATAACCACATAAAGCATAAAGGAAAATACGCTGAATAATCAACTGGAACGTTTGCTGGCAGCAGATCGATAACCAAATGTTTATACTGTTCATTTATATTTATTTATGTGTACCTTCGGCCAGTAAGATATCTTACTGACTGCTTTGTAGGTCTAGTGATCGCAAATTTAACTACAGTGATACTGAACACTTAACTGGCATAAATGAGGCTTCTTTCTGAATGTGAATTAATGAGGTTTACGAGAAAACCTAGACATAGTTTTGTAGATTTTATGAGTAATTATTATGGTTACACTGGATTTGATGGTCTGTCTGATGTTTCATTGCTTGACGTCTGAACTGCGGGGTGATTACGTAACGCACTAACAGCAGCAATGACAAGCTTTTATTTTGACAGTTCAACAACATTCATTGCGTTATTTACTTTCTTAAGCAGACAATTTTTTTGAACATATGAAGCAATATATTATTAGCAATATCCGTCAAAATAATTCAGATTATGATAAAAAGTACGTTACGTTCTGTGACGTAAGCAGGGTGTGATCATTGGGTCCCATTCGATATACAGGACGTGCAAAGTATTAAGTATTGTTTTTTTCCATGAGAAACTTCTCCGTAGCATCCCGGAGTCTAGATGAATGCCCGGTGCTGGTAATAGGATTACATGATACCTAAATATAACAGAATTAATGTAATTTTACTATAAGATCTCTGTCGAACCCCTTGGAAAATAAAGGCGTGATAGTATATGATATATTTATAATCTACAATTCGAACCAAAAATTTGTGTTTTTTAAAAGCAAAGGACACGTGTTTCAGTTAGTTTCTGCCTGAAAAAACACGATGAAAAATTGGGACTTCATTTATCACAATTTTACTCACAAAAAATATTGTATTTTTTTAAATACTGCCTGCGATGTGTTACTTCAAAAAGCAATATCCTTGTACAAATGAAATTCTTTTTTTGATAACGCACGGCATGCGAAACAATTGGTTTCACTTATTTTCTCTCAAAAACAATATGTGATATTCAGCCGAGTTGATTGGCAGACGTAAATAGGAATTCCTTCTAATATTATAAACATGAAAGTTTGGATGGATGGATGTTTGTTACTCTTTCACGCAAAAACTACAGAACGGATTTGGATGAAATTCGGCACACAGATGGTTTACAACCAGGATACTTTTTATCCTGATATTCCCACGGGATCGAAACTTATGTGGGTGACACCGCGGGGCGCAGCTAGTATGTTTATATTTACTTATATTATAATTTTCGTGAGACACAAAGAAAAAGAGGAATAGAAAGAATGACGAAAAAGAAAAATTGCACGTACATGTAATATCAGTGAAACTTCAGAATAAGAGAGATTTAGTGTGAGAGACGGAGATAGTTATATACTTCTTCTCCCTCGTGTAAAGAAAAGTGCCTCAACGTAACGCTTCCTCAAAATTTCACTCTCAATTGTCTCGTCGCCTAAGCAGTTTCACTTATAAAATAAGATCTTTTTAAAATTTGAATTGAATAAACGTACTAAGACTTACCGGTTGCACTTACTACAACGTTTCGCGTCAGAATAATAAATGGACGTCGAAATAAATGTCTATACACACGGGGGGAGGTTTCAGAAAATTTTCTGTGTATGTGTGACAGAACTGTAAAGCATGTAGAATGGAGAAGGCAACTGTTTTATGCTTGAAAAGGTCGAGCAGAGTTAGTTGAGAAGAAAAATCTGTCTCGCCAGGTAGACTTATTACTACATTTTTAAATTTTTGGAAATTAAATGACGAAATGTATACCTACTTAAATCAATGATGTTTTGGATTAACAACTTCAAATTGTTAAATATTTTAGTCAGAAAATTTAAGTAGAAACATAAACTGCTTAATTATTTTAGGAAACATCGTATTGAAACTTTCTATCTTAACAATCAATCATCTTTAAAGCAAGGGCGAACAGGCATCTTCTCGGCTTGCTCTTTCCGTAGACTTTATCCATCGCTTTTCACCAGGCGAGATCGAGGTCAAGCAGGCCTATTTCGCAATAAAAAGATAAAAATAAACATCGTTAGTCATTAGTCATTATTGTACCTATGTTCAACAAATTAATAAATGACTTATGACTAAGCAAAAACCTTATCGTAATAAGTACACACTCTAAAAGTGCCACATCCATCTCTTCCAACATTCGGAACCCCCTAAATGATTGGCGGCAGTGATATATTATCATGTACCTGAGGGGACTGAATACTGACAGACGCTGAAACACCTTCATGACGAGGCGCGAACCAAAATGATCGTCAAATTGATCTCATCGGGGTACTGAGCACGAAGATAAAAATGTTTGGAGAAAATGGGGCATACCTAAGTGTTTTTGTGCGGGGAAAATGTGACAAAATAGAGGATTTATTTAGTAGGTATTGTTTTTGTATCGCTGTTGTATTGTCTTCGATAGGTTCGGTAGGTATAGTAAATTTGAGACGAACGATATTTTGAACGATATTTTTTAACGAATGATATTTTTTTATGAATTGTAAAGTTTACTTTTTATCTTGGCAAAAATGATCATATTCATTTATTTGCGTTCCACAAGGTATGATAAAATGTTAACAAAAGGCTTAGAACAAAGAGGTGTTGTAGACCGTGTCAGAGCACAGCAAAACTCAGTATGATACATAGCTATTAAATATGGCTAAATAATAACAGCCGCACAGGTCGATCGGTCAGGTTAAGCTACGCTTGCCGCGGTTGGTGGATGGGTGACCATCTTTAAATACCGAGACCCCTCCGTGCCTCGGAAAGCACGTTAAGCCGTTGGTCCCGGCTGTCATTCGTGGATCTTTGACAGTCGTTACGGGTAGTCTGAAGCACGAAAGCCTGACAACCAGTCTCACGTATCGTATCGTATTACCCAGTAACTGGGTTGTGGAGGTCAGATAGGCAGTCCATGTAAAATACTGGTATTCAGCTGCATCCGGTTAGACTGGAAGCCGACCCCAACATAGTTGGGAAAAGGCTAGGCAGATGATGATGATGACATAGCTATTAAAAATCGAAATCGTAGAAACTGAAATCTAAATAACATTATACATGAGAAATAAATAATAACATTCGCATAATAGTTCGCATGATAGTATTTAAGTACCTACTGAACATCTTACCACAACTTGGTATACGAGTAACATATTTTGTAAAATTACGGTAAAACCTACGTTTAAAAATGATATCCGAGAAACATCATCATTTCTAGAAACTAATATCAATCAGGGTCTCCTGACAAATGTCATGCACAGTGGTCATGCCGGTTCACTGAGTTCTACGCAACTGACCCAGTCAACCGTAGCGCTGGCCTTGCTACGACGTAGCAAACGCTACGAGTTTCGTAGACAGCTACGAAGCTACGGCGTAGGCATATTCGGTGCGTGGAAATATCAATTTTGATTTATGCGTGTGTAGTCAAGCTTGCTAGTGGAAATTAGCACATAGGGCCTATCGGATACTTAAAGGGTGAAAATACATTCGGAATTGAGAATAGAAGGTCTATTGACAAAAAAACTCGTAAATAAGTTTTACAAACGACATCGACACATACAATCAATTTCGATCCATTAAAAAAATATTATTAAAACTACTTATAACATAACATAACTTTTACTATTTATTTTATCCTCTTGTACAGTAGTGGTACATCACGCCTTTATTCCCCGAAGGCTTTGGCAGTGGTGTATTGTAGTACAACCACATTTCGACATACAAAAAAGGGTTTTGATTACCTCAAAATATTATAAAATTCAGCATTATATCCTTCAAGATTATCCCGAACTAGTGTAATAAACAATATTTTCATCGAATCCCATAATTCCCAGTTTCTATCCACGAAGAAATCTTCATCTTTTCGCCCGTACACTAAGAAACATCTCATCGCCCACTTAGCTCCTAAAGCCAAAGATTTCTTACAACCACTCGATGTCAGAACAATGACCCTCAGGGCCGTAGTTCTGACAAAGGCCGTCTGACCTCAATCTATTGTTGTCAATGGCCGATAAAAATGCCTTTGTCGGTCTAAGAGCGGATATAACCGTCTTGTGTTTCTTTTTTTAGAAGATTTCGTTGTTCGAGCCAAACGCCTGCTCGTTTAGAATGAGCAAATCAACGTTGTGCTAATTAGATTGTAATTAGATGTAAGGATTATGTATGTGTACCTACTCACTTGTTGTTTTTTTTCTTCCATTTTTGTTCGTCATCAAGTCAATACATGGTTCACTAACTATTAGCATATTTGGAGTTTTTTTGACCAGTCACCTAAAATTCCCCAACATTTTGGTCCATTACCGAGCCGGATTGGTAATCCTATGAAGATTTTCAAAAAATCAGTGGATTTGGATGTTTTATCGTGGAGTTTTGCCGAAGAGGTTATACGCCGGCAATGTGACTGTGAACAAAGGACGTCAAGCTAATTTACGGTGTTAAGAATTTTAGAGTTAAAATATCGCCACCCAACACTCGTTCAGGTAGTATTTAACCATTAAGAGGTTAGTGTTTCATTTACCTGAATACCTATATTGTTAAAATTACGATTATATGTTCTTTCAGTGAAAAGCCCAGTAGATATTTTGCTACATTTATAATTGTATAACAGTATTTTTGTTACCTATTCATATTATTGTAATGGTTTATGTGCGTAGGTTGGTGTTAGATAGATAGAATAAATTAGTCTTTATTCAGTTAATTAACCCGTATTAGTCAATTAAACCTATTAGTATTGCGTTAAAGTTCGACGTTAGGTAATTGAGTGTTCAAGTTTTGAGAAATTTCTGTAGCTTAAATAAAAGTCTAAATATAAAATCTCATTTGTATTCACATATACTTATTTACAACAGGTATTAGTCACTATTTCATCTTGGGTTAAATTGTTATACCATAATAGTTATACGTAGGTACCTTAAATTAAGTTAAGTATTGTGTAAAATACCTAAGTTGTTTTTATACAAATTTCAGGTTGACTACATTCGATTCCCAGAATGTCCGAAGAAAGAGAACTTGTTAAGAAACGAGGAAGCTTCAAAGGACGCTTAACTGCATTCATCAATTATCTTGATGCGTCCAGTGACAAGGAGTTAACTAGTTGTGAGGTCAAGGAATTGCAGTTACGGATTGGTAGAATCGAGTCGTTGTATGACCATTACGATGAGGTACAGTTGCGATTGGAATGTGTGGCAGAAGATGTTAAAGCTCAATTCTCTGAGCGTACTGAATTTGAGTCTCAATACTACAAAGCACTGTCTAGGTCACAGATGTTGTTAGTTAAGTATAACAATGATAACGAGTCGATGAGTAGCGAAAAATGTACCCGTATCAGTCAACGTAAGCCTGTTAAGTTGCCCACGATACAGTTACCTAAATTCAATGGGAGTTTTAGCAATTGGTTGGAGTTCCGTGACACTTTTACTAGCCTCATTCACTGTAACGATGAAATCGATCAGGTAAACAAATTCCACTATTTACGAGCGTCTCTGGAAGGATCTGCTGCTGTTGTAATTCATGCGATTGAGTTTTCCGCAAGCAATTATGATACAGCTTGGAAGCTCATTTGTGATCGTTTTGATAACAAGAGGTTGTTAGTTCAAAATCATGTGTCATCCTTATTTAACTTGAACGCTATTGCCAAGGAGTCCTCTGTTGCGTTGAAAGGATTGATTGACCAACTTAATAAAAATCTCCGTGCGTTGGAATCGTTAGATGAGCCCATCAAGTATTGGGACACTTTATTAATATTCATAGTAACTCGCAAACTAGATCAGTTAACTTATCGTGAGTGGGAGGAGCACAAAGGTCGTATAGACAAAGACAGCACAATAACATTTGCTGCATTTACTCAATTTATTCGTTTTCGCGCTGACTTATTAGAAACGTTAGAAACAGCACGAAATAGCAGTAATCCCACTCCCGCTAAGCCTAGTTCACATTCTAATAAGATGAAATCTATGGTTGTATCACAGGATATTAATAATTCCAGCACTGATTTGAGTAAGTTGTGCCCGCACTGTAAAGCTGATCACGTTTTAAGTATTTGTTCACAATTCCTTGCACTTAGCATAGACGCGCGACTCAAATTAATACCTAACTATAAAGTGTGCTATAACTGTTTTCGGGCAGGTCACTTCGCTAACCGATGCAAAAAGCCAGGATGCAAGATATGTAAGCGCCGACATAACACTTTGATTCATTCGTCGGAGAATAAAGGTACGGCGAATTCTTGCAATAATGACAACAAATCACACGGTAGCTCGTCCCACTCCGTATCAACGTCATTACCTACTGACGCCGTGGCTAGCACTACTGATGCGAGTGCAAATAATTTAACTTTGTCTGCGGATCTCAGTTCCTTAAGTAGTGAGCGTAAACAACGCGCTGTGTTATTGTCCACCGCTCTTATCAAGTTATGTGATCACAATGATCGTGAGCACATAGTGCGAGCCATGCTTGATAGTGGTAGTACATCGTGTTTTATGACGGAACGATTATGTAAACGGCTTAACTTAAATACTAGTCAGATAAATGGTTCGGTCTATGGCATTAATAACGTAAGTTCTCGTGTAAGCAAAACATGTCATGTGAAAATGACGTCATTAGACAATAGTTATGCTACTAAATTTTATTGTTTTGTTTTGCCATCATTGACGACTGTTGTGCCCAGTCGTGAAGTCGACATTTCAGATCTGAATATTCCAGATAATATCTGTTTAGCTGACCCCACTTTTTACAAGCCTTCAGAAGTAGATGTCTTAATAGGAGCGGATCTCTTCTGGGACTTGGTTGGCTCACAGAGAATTCGACTAGGAGTAGGTAAGCCAGTGTTGTGTGAAACGTTGTTAGGCTGGATTGTTTCTGGCCCTGTTACCTATAATAATAGTAAATTAATTTTGAGTAACATTTCATGCAATTTAACTCAAACTGATTCCCCTAGTGACGGTGAATTAAATAAAATTCGCACCGATTTAGAAAAATTCTGGAATCTAGAAGAGATTAATTCACTATCCCCACATTATTTACCCGAGGAGAAGTTGTGTGAGGAGCATTTTGTTAAGAATACGACACGTTTAGAGGACGGTCATTTTTGTGTTCGTATACCTGTTAAGCAAAATCCTTCTATTTTAGGAGAATCTTTCCAAAGGGCTTCTAAGTGTCTACATTCTCTAGAACGCAGACTGAAGTCCAAGCCTGAGTTCGGTAAGTTATATCGTGACTTCATGTCTGAATATGAGATTTTAGGACATATGACCGAAAAAAAGAATAATGACAGTCCCAGTGGATATTTCATACCACACCACGGGGTACTGCGTGAATGTAGCACAACTACCAAGCTCCGTGTAGTTTTTAATGCAAGCTGCGTTACTTCTTCAGGAGTATCCTTCAATGACTTGCAGATGGTGGGTCCTACAGTGCAGGACGATCTTATATCTATACTTCTTCGGTTTCGACAACACAAGTTCGTCTTGTCAGCTGATGTTGCGAAGATGTATAGATGTATATACGTCCACCCATCTGATAGGTACCTGCAACAGGTTCTGTGGCGTGATAATGCATGCGATCCTGTCAAGGTTTATAAATTGAATACCGTCACATATGGCACGGCTAGTGCACCATTTCTTGCTACACGTTGCCTTAAGCAAATAGGGATGGACTATCAAGCCAATGACACTAAGATCACTTCGTGTTCTGTGGGTGAGTCATCCTCAGGTAGCAGAGATAGGATTGCTGACGTCATCAAGCATGACTTTTACGTTGATGACTTATTGACAGGAGCTGATGATTTAAATGAAGTTATGTTTATCCGCACAGAGGTCACCAACGCACTAGCATCTGCTTGCATGCCGCTTAGAAAGTGGAGGTCTAACGTCCCTAACATAGTCTCCGAAGCTTCTCAGTCGTCATTAGATTTAGATATAGGATCTAATGAACCCAATAAGTTATTAGGGCTTGACTGGTTTTCTAGTTCTGACGAATTTGGGTTTTCAAGTTTAACGTTACCTCCTAAGGATCCTGTTACAAAGCGTGATGTACTCTCTGCAATAGCACGTATTTTTGACCCCCTAGGACTTTTATCTCCTTGCGTAGTCACAATGAAAATATTTTTACAACGGATGTGGTTAGACAAACTCTCGTGGGATGAACCATTAACCCCGGCACTTAATGCTATTTGGACTGCTATTGTCAAAGCATTGCCGCTTATTAATAATTATCGTGTTCCACGACTCGTTATATGTGATGCACATACTGTACTGGAACTACATGTGTTCACAGACGCATCTGAGCGTGCGTATGGTGCGTGCGTCTATGTACGCAGTGCCAATGATCAGGGTGAGTACATGGTTCGTCTGTTAGCCGCTAAAAGTCGAGTGGCACCGATTAAGCCAACCACCATTCCAAGACTGGAATTGTGTGGTGCCGTAGTCGGAGCTCGTTTGTGCGAGAAGGTTGTGAGTTCACTGCGACTAAAGTTTAGTCATGTTTATTGCTGGACTGACTCCACCGTCGTGTTGGGATGGTTGCAGATGTTACCTTCTAAGCTTCAGCCATTTGTGCGTAATCGCGTTGCTGAAGTTTTAGATAAGGCGGGGCACTGTACTTGGCGACACATCCCAACCGCCAAGAACCCTGCAGACCTAATATCTCGTGGCGTGGATATTAGTGGTCTGCAATCTTTGGACTTGTGGTGGAGTGGTCCCAGTTTTTTGAAGCAAGTTCAATCTCATTGGCCAACTCAACACAAATCGTTAGAGTCAGACAAGCTGCCTGAAACTCGACCTCATGTTTTATTGAGCGCTAGTGTTAGTGATAACAGTAAATGTCACACATTCATAGATTTTAGTCGATTTTCTAGTTATTTAAGGCTGATTCGTAGTGTAGCAACCGTTTTAAGGTTTATAAAATTATGTAGGAAAATTCCTTCTATTAGTTTTCTATCACAAGTCGAGTTGCAGGATGCATTAAATATTATTATAATTAGAAGCCAAATTGAGTCTTTTCCCGAGTATGAATTACTCATTAATAATCAGAAGTTGCCTTATAAATGCGTCCTTATAAAATTTAATGTATTCTTAGATGATAATAAAATCATGCGTGTAGGAGGACGCTTAGCAAATTCTACTTTTTCCTTTGATAAAAAGCACCCTATTCTTTTACAGTCCACTCACAAATTTACGAAGTTACTATTCGAATTTGAACATGTAAAGCTGATGCATGCAGGCCCTCAGTTATTGCTGGCTTCGATTAGGGATTCATACTGGCCAATAGGCGGACGAAGCCTAGCAAAGAGTTGTTATCGTAATTGCGTGCGTTGTTGTCGCACGTCGGGTAGAACAGTTACTCCTGTGATGGGTAATTTGCCACAGCAGCGTCTCCTTCCAGGTGGTTATCCCTTTGAAAGCACTGGTGTGGACTATGCTGGTCCCATCATGGCTGCCAATAGGCAAGGTCGGGGATGTAGGCTGGTAAAAGTGTACATAGCCATCTTTGTGTGCTTCACCACCAAGGCTATTCACTTAGAGCTGGTGAGTGACTTAACCAGCAATAAGTATTTACTAGCTTTATCTAGATTTATCTCGCGACGGGGAAAACCCAGTAACATCTACTCGGACAACGGTACCTCTTTTGTCGGTGCCTGCAACGAACTTTCGAAGTTCCTTAAATCTAATTGCAATTCCCTGGGCGAGCAATTGGCTAATGACGGAATAAAATTTCATTTTATACCCGCGTACACTCCTCATTTTGGCGGACTCTGGGAAGCGGGTGTTAAGTCAACAAAATATCATCTCAGGCGAGTGTTGGGAAATTGTAAATTAACCTTTGAAGAGCTTAACACCACATTAGTCCAGATTGAAGCGATATTGAATTCACGTCCACTAACGCCGCTGTCATCCGATCCAGCGGACTGCACTCCACTCACTCCAGGTCATTTTCTTGTTGGCCGGCCGCTGACGTCACTTCCGCAGCAAGATCTACAGAACCACTCCACTGCTTCATTGTCTCATTTCCAACGGATCGAGCAGCTACGCCAGCATTTTTGGGCTCGTTGGAGTAAAGAATTTGTGTCCGAGCTGCAGCAAAGGACCAAGTGGCATACCTGCAAAGACACGCTAAAGTTGGGTTCATTGGTCATCATAAAGGAGGACCACCTTCCTCCTCTTAAATGGAGATTGGGAAGAGTCGTCGCCGTCCATCCAGGGTCAGATGGAATTGTTCGTGTGGCCGACGTCAAAACATCCGCTGGAGTCGTCAGAAGAGCCTTTAATAGGATTTGCCCACTGCCCGTTGATTCTGCGTCTGGTTGAAAGCGGTTCTACTGCTTCCAACGTCTGGGGGCATGTTCGAGCCAAACGCCTGCTCGTTTAGAATGAGCAAATCAACGTTGTGCTAATTAGATTGTAATTAGATGTAAGGATTATGTATGTGTACCTACTCACTTGTTGTTTTTTTTCTTCCATTTTTGTTCGTCATCAAGTCAATACATGGTTCACTAACTATTAGCATATTTGGAGTTTTTTTGACCAGTCACCTAAAATTCCCCAACATTCGTAATTAGGTTTTGTTTGGTATTGTTAACATGAAGTTAAAATGAAAATATATTGTTAAAATGAAAATATTGTTAACATACATTGATACATTGATTGATACTTGTTGTACCTACCTAGATGTTAAGTGAATGATGTGGTTGCCTATAATTAGAAGCGCACACTTGTATTTGTCCCTGTTCATGTCAACATGCATGTAACTGTGTAGCCTCTGTTGGCGATCCAATAAATAAATACATCGATAAATACACAAAGGTATATACAGCAGCTTTGATTTTAGTTGCCGAAGCGCCTTTGTATAATTTTTTTTTTATACAATGTGATAGGGGTGGGACTTCTAACCCGTTAAGGCTGAGTACTACATCTAATTTTATCGACAAAAAAATAATATGGGGGGTTGAACCCCCTCCCCCTAAAAATTATGGCTATTTTTATTTTTTTTAATGTACTACGGCGCGCTTGATACTTTATGTGATATCAAAGGTTGTATGCGTCGTAGAAACAAAAAAAAACGACAAACGGTAGCTAATAACCTTGGCTAACTAATTCATTACTTTTTTCATATGTTTGATAATGTTTTGGTGAGAAAAAAAATTTTTAGGGGAGGGGGTTCAACCCCCCATATTATTTTTTTTGTCGATACAATTAGATGTAGTACTCAGCCTTAACAGGTTAGAAGTCCCACCCCTATCACATTGTATACATTGCCCCACACTAGGAATTTCTCCTGTATCGTGGGTGCGTTTACAAACATTTAAACTCACATACACAAACAGCCAGACCCGGAATAACTACTTGTAGGTCATACAAATATTTGTTCCGTGCGGGAATCGAACCCGCGACACGCAGCGCATCAGTCAATCGCTTAACCACTGCGCCAACCGTGTCGTCATTGAAAATGTAATAGGTATTATAAAATCGAGAATATATATTCTGAAAGTTCTTCTTGTATCAAAACATTTTAATGAAATCATGCAGCCTATGAGCCGATTGTTTCAAACGGTTGGTTAACGTAATATACGGACGTGAAATAATAATGATGACGTACTCGTTATTATTTTTATATTTTATCTTTTTTGTATCTTTTATTTTATCTTGTGTTTCGTGTATATACAAATCGTGTCTTTAATTTCTGTAATTAGTTTTAAACCGTTTTAATTAATAAAATAAATAAATTGACGTACGGCAAGGCAATAATTTTGTAATTGTAATTTGAAACAATGCTTTTTTGGGTTTGACGATAGTTAGCGCCATTTTTGACGTATACGTGTGCGTCAAGTGGACGTGAACAACCCGCGCTTACCTACGCAACAGCTTTTTTTTTTATATTTCAAAACATAACCAAAATAAAATATAAGCCAATGTAAAACTCTGCTAAATTGTTAATATAAAACAAACTATACAAAATCCTTATACCACACGCTAACTTCGATAACCGGAGTACACAGGTACCTATTGCAGGTAACTCAAACTATACTTCCCACACGCATTTTCCCACCATCATTCCATCCTGATGCTGCAACCTGCCAAGCTGATAGACAGCTGATGATTAATGAGAACAGACGAGACAAGGGGAGGCAAGAGGCAAGGGGGTTGGGAGGGGGGGGGGGGGGTTGCAATCTCCATAAACGACGTCTAATGGCTGCCCGTCTAAGACTGACGGTAATCCAATCCAGGTTGAATCGATGGATGGAAGATGGAGCTAGGTAACTGTGAGCTGTTGTTCTCATTATTGTGGGAGGTTATGTTGGGAAGATGATATTAGTGTATTAATGATGGCTTAATAGCGGTGGTTAATTGTAATGGGTATGTCTCTAACATGAATTAGTTTAGAGCCAATTGTAATGCATTAAAACTCAAAATATTTAAGGTTGAATGCCGTAATTACAGAAACAATTAAACAGCTATTTGTTTCTCGCGTTTGTTTATCCAAATAATTCATTATTATTATTTAATCCAAAAGGATCAAATAATAATAATGAATTATTTGGATACCTACCTACCAATAACAGCACTTTTGTATTGTCTGGGATCCCAAAGCGTAGTAGATAAGGTAGGTAGGCGTAGTAGTTTCTATGGAGAAGAACGGGCAAGAAACTCCATAGATACCCTTTACTTCAATAGGCTATTTTCCATAAAATTCTAATTAGTCCGTCAGTTAGATTATCAAAAAATATTGAACCCGTATTTTTTCTTTTGTCTATAATGTAAAAAATTTTGAAGATATCGCCCGTTAAAGTTCCGCGTGACGACACTTGCTAGCGACAATTTTGCAAGCAAGTGACGTCACGACCCAATTTTAACTCTCAAATTTTGACGCGGTTTATCTTTGTCATTTTTTGTTTATTATTATTATTGGGACTAGATGGCGCTGTGTGAAACGTCCAGGGATATTATTATTATTATTATTTGCTTCATCTTTTCCTGTATCAGACGGCAATCTTATAAGCAGGTAGCACATGAGCATAGCATAACCGTATTGCAGTAGGCGGCATACTAAATATAAGTAAGTTCTGCTATATATAAATATAAATGAACGGTGAAGGAAAACATCTTGGGTAAACCGGCATGTCCTAGAACCAAAAATTCGAAGACATCTGCCAACCCGCACCGGGCCCGTGTGGTGGCCCAATCTCACATAATGAAGTCGTGGGAACCCAACAGTGGGCACATTAAAGACGGATTATGCTAAGCACTTCAGCTTATAAACAAAAGCACGTGGTAACAGTCGAACGAGTTTCTAAACAGCTTGAAAACCCTTTCAAACCAAATTCTCTATTACTATTAAAATATAAGGTCCCATTAAAATAGGTGGACAAACTTTTAGAAATCATTCAGACCAACAAAATAAGGACAATGGTAAAAAAATATATAAGAAAAACGCATTAGATCCTTACAATTAAAATAATCAGCTAAAAAAATACACTTATTTATAAATGTTGGTTACCCAATGCTTAAACACATCCCTCCATTGTCTTTAAAATTGTGATGCGAGCATGCGCGCAACGGGGCGCGAGTGCAAATACCTACCCATAATGGATGGATGTGTTTATTCTAGAGTGCCAAATTGCTTGGATATCTTTGGTTAGACGTACTGAGCGCTGTGGTAAAATTTGTCCATCTATTTTAATTGGACCATACATAAATCCTAGATCCATCCGTTACCTAATATCACCATAACAATAACTCCGCGAAAGTTTTTCAAGTCAATTTCCATATGAAAAGTGGAGGATTCAAGATGGCGCCGCTAATCTCTGGCGCCATTCAGTCGACGTCACATCCGGATGTCGGGATGGCTCGTTTCCGCTCCCACGACTTCCGGTTTGGGACAACCTTGAAAGGAAAAAGTGATAAAATGACACTAAAATGATTTAAAGGCGATGGTATAACTGTGTCATAAAATGATATGTGACAGTGTTGTTGATTGTTAAAAGAAATAAATGGGTCACTGTAATAAGATGAGTATGTAATTGCCCGTAACATCACAGAGGGCCCTATCAGAATACCAGCGCTGCGACATTTATTTTTTAAATGTCGTAGCATCATGCCGAGATTGAGCCTTTTGGCGTCGTACAGGAGTTTGTTTCATTTTTCTTTATTACTTTTTTTATATATCATTTGGTTTTGTTACCTACTTTTTTTATATATAATTTGGTTTTGTTACCTACTCTTTTTTTATATAATTTAGTTTTTTTTATTTTGGATTGTGTTTAGTTTAGTTTTATGATCTTCCTGTGCGAGTCGCAATAAATACTTTTTCTTTCTTCCTTTCAAATTTCTGTGCCGCCGTTTTTTGATAGAATGCTATTGTATCTACTGTAATATTTGCATAATTCTCCAGCCCTTATCCCAATTTATTTGAGTTCGACGCAACATGTCTTTTTCATCCATACTTCTCTATTAGTCGTCAACACGGTAGGTACCCCCTTTCTAACCATATCATCATTCACACAGTCCATCCATCGTTTCTTTGGTCTTCCCCTACTCTTATAGCCATCGACATTCATAAGACCTGTGAAAAAGTTTTCCCGGTAATAAATATATCACCATAACTCTCAATCATTGTTATAATATCTAGAACTTAATCTGCACTGAAATTAAACACACATACATACATAAAATCACTACTTCTTCCCATGGGTGTAAGCAGAAACTAGAACGCCACCAGCTAGGATCCTTACATACTCCTTTTGCTTTTTGTCACTTACCGAATTTAAAATCGCATTATAAATCAATGTAAATTGAGATAAATGCTAGCCTGAATCATTTCACGAAATAGGCTTCCCCTTCAAACATGATTACACCTTTCTTCCGTAGAACAATGACACAAACTCCGAAATCCTGAACGTTACATTAAACTTAAGAACGTGTCACTTGAACTTTGAACGTAACGGTGATGAATGTGGAGGAATTCTTCTCACTAATTCACATTTAGTTAAACGCTTGAAGGGGATGTGTTTTGTTTCTTCTCCATACAAAATGATTTCCCAAATTAAAGTCAGTAAGATATTCATAAGGATTTACTTTAAATTTTATGGATTTTTGGGGTAATCGAAATTACTTCCAATTATTAGCATTTATATAGACTAAGGTAATGTACATAAATCTGTTTTATATACTTCTTGTCTATTGCTTACATACTTACCTACAATATTTTGATAAAAATAAGTTAAATCAATAATATTGAAGAAAATATCTCTCATCTATATCACCAGTCTTAGCTCTTCGTATATATTGCCTGCTGAGACTAAAACTACAAATGTAGTATTCGTATACACTAAGGTTTTGTAAAAGTTAGGCTGTTATTTTAGTTCATTGTGGTGTCTTACGACTTTCACGCGAACTAAGTCGCGGGCAGAAGCTAGTCTATAAAAATGTCTACCCAATAACATTTTTAAAACATTTATTTGTATGAAAAACACAAACGTCTCACCTTGAACGCTCAAAATTATACATACACCACTCATTACCAAAGCAATATTTCGCGAACTTTCTTCAAGATGGCGGCCGCTTTAATTCCTGCGCTTTATAAGAGCACTGACACACGGCACACGCGCTGTCGTGCGTAATAATATCAGTCACGAAAATGTGACGCGATCGAGGCCTTTTAAAGGTCGAATGTGAGTAATTAAGGTGAAATGCAAGGTAGCGCAAATAAATTACATTTAAGCCGCGTTGGGGATAAAATTTCGTGAGAGAGGATTAAGGGTGTTAGATGCACGCAAGGTTTTGTAATTTCTTGGTTTTACTTAGCTTTGAAGTATTACAAAATTCCCCACAGTTACAGTTTATTTTTGTGAATTCGTCACAATTTCGAAGTCAATATAACAACGTTTTTAACAAATGGATTTAATGAGTACTTGTCTATGGTTTTACTTGGATCTTAATCTATTATAGACGCGATATTCGAACATTAAACCCTTTTTTGAGTCCCTGAGAAAGGTAGGAGAATCCTAAATTATAAAAGACAATGACCAAAAGTCGTACCAAAAAGTCTCATGCATCAAGATTAAAATATCATAGTAATTATTTTATAAATGTTCACGACATTACGCGTCGGGGATTTGATTTTTGAACAGGGAATTTAATTTAAAGTAAAAAAGTGTTGATATTGTTTCAATTCCTTTACATGACGTTCCGTTTCAAATGATATGATTAACATAACCTTGAATTTTGAAAGTGTCATGTTCACGTCTTTCCAAAAACATGTAAATGTTAACTAAAAATAACTAGAATAAAATAAGTTAGAATTTTTATTTAAACGATTATCATTTTTTAGAGCAATAATAGCCGTTCGTGTATGACATGTCAAACAAAATAAAGTATCTAGTTTCCAGGTTATTTCGATTTTTCTGAAAATCAACTTTTGTAGGAGTTATCATGAAAAGTGTAGTCTATAAAAAACAAAGTTTGAGTTTGATGCAGCATGGTACGGGATTCCATACATCCATGAGCAGTGTCCTTTAATAATTTGGTAAATGTACCTACATAATAAGCCTTTGGAGTTCCCACTACTGGGACAAAGGCCCCCCTTTCTGTGAGGGCCGTAATCCACCATGCGGGCCAGTGCGGGTTGGTAGATCTATGTCACGTGTCTTCGAATTTTGGTTCTAGGATAGAAACTGCACCTACAACACAAAATTATATTTTCTTCAAATCTTCCAACAGTGTGTCGCCTCTCTTAATCGCTACAATAAAACATATTACCGTAGAACCGTACGTGCTCCGTTTAATAAGTTGAAGGCAACTCTAATCTCATTGTGACGGTAATGTGTGACAAAAACGAACGGTTCAAGTTAAACCGTCACAGTTACTTTTATTGAAGCGATCAAATGGAACGTTTGTACCTGATATGGTGGAGAGTTTAATAAGAAGTGTCGTGTCTGCGTTTTATTGAATCTTTGATGGACAATAAAAATGGTGATATTAGAACACGTGGGATTTATTAGTTGCTTGTCTTCTTGTTTGATTAAATAAGAGGTTATCCTGTCTCATTCGACATAATAATTCAATCATAATTAATCAATATTAATAAAATATTCAAGAGGAACTTAAAATGTAAGCAAAACTCATAGTTTACTGTTACTGTTAGCCTGCATCATCCCACTGCTGGGCAAAGCTCTCTTCCCATGACTTCTAACTCTTTCGATCTAGGGCTAAAGCGGACCACTGGTCGTTTCTTTTCTCCAGCTCGTCATCCGCCATCTTTTACGAGGTCTGCTCGAAGTTTACATAATCAGTCTATAATGTTCCCACTGCTGGGACACACGCCTCCTCTCTGTAAGAGGGAGTGGGCCGCAGCACCAGTGCGGGTTCGTAGATGTCACATATATTCGAATTTTTGGTTCTCGAAGCTTAATAATTTTAAACCTTTTTTTTATTATAAAAATGTTTAAGATCTTGAAGAGTTTGCATATTAATCACATCATAGATTTTAATATCGTTATATTAGGCATACTAAGCTCATTAGTACCTACAGCAACATACTACAAACTGCTGACTACCCCAAAATCCATACTATCTTCCAATTCGAACAGTTTCACAGCTACAATTGAATGGGAGTACATAAATCAGGCTGACCTCTTAACTGACCGATAAGTCAATCCGCTATGGAAATGTTGGTGCTGAGTGGAAGCCCGTGTTCTGTACTCCAGGGTAAGTTATGGTGCTGTATCGAGGGGGAAAGAGGTGGGAAGAAGCTGAATATAGTGGACTAGGAGTTGTAATGCTATTGAAAGGGCTGTGGGGTGGTAAAGTTAACGAAAGATTATGCCGATTTATATTATTTGGCACTTTATTTTTTAAAGAAAAGAGTCGTCATTTGAATAACACAATAATGAGACGTGGCATGATTCTAAAGATGGTTTCTTACTACATCTTCCTTCTTGATCCTGTCAGTGTGGTCACGTAACAGAAAACTTATCAACTGCTTATATGTTGATAAGCCCCCTCTTATCATAGTTATATAGTGTAGTATATTGGAAACTATTCGAGCAAACTCGATGGTAATAACTTTCTATGCAACCTACCTCTGTGCCAACTTTACAAAAGAGCAATGACGTGTCATTAATTTTGGCAAAAATACGAGTCTTCAACACATCTTCACCAAGAAAACACCAAAACCTACCCCCTTTTAACCACCTTCCACCAAACTTATGACAACCCATCGCAATGCCATAAATTGGACACAAATTCATAGTCCGGCTATTTATGTTCATGGGCTATTACTGCGGCTATTAGGCTACTAATCGCCGGTGATTCCCGTGATCCGAAGTGGCCGGTGACTATAGATTATGCGGCAGATGTGCCAAACAGGTGGGGACTTATGGGATATCATTTAATGGCTATTGGATCTTTGCTTGATTTGTTAGGGCATAACCGGGGTGGTGGATTTTGGCGATGGGTGGTAAAGATGAAATATGTTTGTGGTGATGAAAAAATGTAATATGCCTTTGAGGAGTTGCCATATTTTCTGGGATTTTGTGTGTAAGTTGTTAATTAATTAATATTTTAGGAGTGAGACAAAAGGATCTCGTTCACAACATCATCCGATATATTTTTTTTTATAATTTTAACCGGCTTCAAAAAAGGAGGTGGTTCTCAATTCGGATGTTTATGTAATTTTTTTTTTTGGAGCGATCACCTACAAGCTAATTCGAAAGTATTTCTTTTATATCTTGTTAATTTTGGATCTTGGTATGAACGTAAACGAGGCAAGACATTGTACAGACGCCAGCAGGTCAAGCTACCCGAAACTGTCAAGTTTTCCCAATCAATCTTGAACCTTAATGCTTTAGGGATAAAGTTGAAAATCTATTAAAGAAATTTGACAGATTGTAGTAGCTTGATGTGCTGGCGTCTGTACTTTGTATGTAAGAAAGAATCGTAGCAGGTGGTATTCTGTAGTTTCTGCTTACCCCCATGGAAGGAAAGCGTGAGTTTATGTGAGTATGTGTGTAACTTCGTAAAACTACATTCACATCAAAACATCCAACTAAAAAGCGTGTTAGGTTGATATACGGTTACCATCCAATACCTTTATGTAAACCCTTCTTGAAAATAGTAATTTCACAATTATGAATACTGTTCCAATAACACTTCATATACATATAGAACTAAATTGAATCCATTGTCGAAATTAAATTGATTTCAGTATCTGAAACCAGTTCATGTAGACCTCTGAAGTTGAAGAAATCTCATTGTATTTGAACAAATCAATGAGCTGTTACAGATCTTTTGAGAATGGTGGCTACGCTTCATTGGATCGCTTTGTAGCCAACGTTAGCTTATAAAGAGGTTAAAGGAAAAGGTTATGGAAACTATATTAATATGTAGTTATTGAAAATATAAGACATTCATTCATTAAGGGCTGATATTTCCAACGCCAGATAACTTTATCGGAGGAATTATTTTGAATTTTTGACAGTTCAGTAAATTATTGGTCGATTGAAAAATTAGCCCCAAAACAATAAAAAAAAAAAACAAACAAACAAAACATGAAAGATATGTTTTGTTTGTTTGTTTTTTTTACAATTAAACGTTGCCCCTCACTAGGAATTACTCCTGTATCGTGGGTGCGTTTACCAACATTTAAACTCACATACACAAACAGCCAGGCCCGGAACAACTACCTGTAGGCAATTCAAATATTTGTTCCGTGTGGGAATCGAATTCGCGACACGCAGCGCAGCAGTCAATCGCTCAGCCACTGCGCCAACCGTGTCGTCATATCATTCAGTATTACTGACATTCAACAGCTCTTAACTAGACATGATTTAGTTAGAATAAATTAAGTTTTAATATGTTAGGTACATAACTTTTAAGGCAGAGGCAAACTCAACAGAGTTTTTTTTTTTACAAAATCTTGAGTTCAGTTGTCAAAATGCGTTGCACACGTTGCGTACGTGGGACCACTGGGGTAATTCCCATAATTTTAAGAATGTCCATATTCTGATCTCGGTCTCAATCTGTCAAAAATACCGCTAATTTCCCTAAATTTTTGACAAGTTTTTGACATTGATTGTCGCTGTGATGAGATTACCACTAAATTTTGTACGTTTTTATTTACGGAAATTGGTCTTCAGTTTTTCTCTTCCTATATTGAAGTCCTTAGTAGCTTTGAACAGAGAGAAGTGGAAATAGAGTAGGTAGGCCTTTGCCCTGTAGTGGGGCATGACAGGCTGTTAATAAAAAATATTAATAATAAAAAATAATAATAAAAAAAAAAATATATAAAAAAAATAATAATAATAGAAAAATAATAATATTGAAGTTAACGTTTATACAATAATAACACATTAATGTCACCCTAACCCCCAATTCGAGAAACAAGAGAGAGAATTGACAGCTAGTTTACAGGCCAAAAAACTTTGATCAGGCTTTCAAAATCTGCAAGGGTGCAAGCAAGAAGGATGTATAAAATGTTATAGCATAACCACATTCCCACTGCTGGAACACAGGCCTCCTCTTTGTGAGAGGGAATGGGCCGTAATCCACCACGCGGGCCCGGTGCGGGTTGGTAGGTGTCACATGTCTTTGAATTTTTGGTCCTAGGACATGCCGGTTTCCTCACGACGTTTTCCTTCACCGTTTTTTAGAGCAGTGGTGATGAAATAAATTACACAAAGTAAAGTGCCTGTCTAGGTTCGAACCCACGACCTACAACTCGTAAATCGGGGCCGTTACCACTGTGCCACTATATCTCTCTTCTCTTCCTTATATAATGTTATACATTTTCTAATAAAAATATCTGTTACACCAACACAAACAACTTTCCCAGCTATCTCATGTTGCCAAGCCACAACATAGCTAAGATTTACGACAACATGCCTACAACATATTCACATATTGTGTACAAAAACTCATTTACAGGTGTTGTTAAAAGTGGCACATGTGCGGCTCATAAAACGCTTATCGCTTACATCAATATCCGAGCCGAGTCAGCGCTAGTCTAAAGGCTGAGGATGCGGTTTTAGGCATAGGTGACAGCGATTTTCAAGTGACCCACCTACCGTCCTGCGCTGCATGCCCTGTCACCTGTATATTTGATGATCTTATGACTGCGTCAGTGAGCGGAGTTCACACAGCTGAATTTCGGGTCAAAGATGTCTAAAATTTTTGCCATTGGCGCCAAACTTCTCGTTTAAATTGGAGGACATTTAAATCGTCTTAGTTGTTGCCGTTATAAAGCTAACATGTAAATCTCAATGTGGATTGTAATAGACATTTTGAATATTGGTACGTGTTCCGTAGCATAAAATTTTAACTGACTTTATATCCGTAAAAACCGGTGGGAAATTCTCAAACAAATGGTTTAGGTTTTAAACGAAAACCAGCATCCTTATTGCGTAACAAACTTTCAAACACTCTGAATCATTTTGAAAAATATGCTAATCCAATGCTATCTTCGAAAAAATGGTCTGCTCGACAACGTAAATACCAAAATGAATGTTGTTGAACTGTCAAAATGAAAGCCATTGATACTGAGTGTGTTACGTAATTACCCCGTAGACTTGCATTACGGAATACTTAAATTTTATCCTAAAATTAACAGTAGATTTTAATAAACCTGTCTACAGCGACCACACCCCGTAGACTCTCGAGCTCGGTGCGACTAAAAGCGTGCTCCACACAACGAAATGGGCTTACACGCCGGCATTGTGCTCACACATTGTTCCGTCGATGCGGGCCTTAATAGCGACCGTGTTACACTGCCACCAGTTTTTAAACGCCTTTTCAGCTTTGTTACTAAAGAAGTGTTTAACTATGGAAATTGTGAAGGAATTAATGCTTTATTTAATTGGTACTTGGGTGTGTTTTTGCTTGTCGTGGAACTGGAAACTAAAGGCCAGTGGTCATATACCTGCCACTCTATTCTGTAAAAACCTCACCGTGAAAACTTCAACTTCAGAGGGCTTCAAGTGAGCTTACAGTGAGCCGTCATTCCATGATCATCCATTCCTGATGAGTGAGTTTTTACAGACCAGATCGACTGATTTGGTAATCTAAGCAAACATTGATACAAGTTTAAAAGTTTGTGTTAAAAAACGTAAAACTATAAACATTGGATACAATAAATATTCTTACATCCACATTATAAACATCAATGACCATAATGATAGACTTTAATTATTATAATAATAGTTAAAATCATAAACACACATTTATGGGTACCTAGTACCTACATAATGATGTGCGATATTTCAGATTAACAGAATAAGCATGATAAGTTTATAAATGTTTATAGTCTGTGTGAAAATTGACTTGATACGATTATAAAGACTACCAATATATCTTTTTAACGAGCTTTCTACGTTTCCAAGCAAGTCTTTATTCATCCATCGGACAATAGCAAGTTCAGGCAGGTTTAAGCTAAGCCACCATAAATCTAGCATTGAACCTACTTGAAATTCAATTCTTCGCACTATACAATGGAGAATTTATACAGGTCTTAGCAACGCACTATATCTAGCCTCAAATATCCTGTAAATTATATACAATCTTAAAGTATTACGGGAATAAAGTACCTAGCAATAGTAGGTTGGAACTCTTTGTGAAGAAGTTCATCCGAGGAAGTACTGTACTCATGGTACCGGAATCTATATGAGAACAAGAAATATATACACACAAGAAAATAAGAAGCAACGCTGAATTTTCGCTATTCAATTCAAGAGGACGTCCTCACTTTTACGCGCTTGTCACACTCACAGAACATATATTAATATAATATAAATACTTTATTAATTCAGACCATGGTGCATTTTGTTAGTAACAATGTTCTTATAGACTAGTGTCAGTAATACTTAAAACTACCCGCAACACAAAACATATAAAAAGAAAGTAAACTCAACAACAATCACTACTATGCCTGCTATACTGTAGGTAGGTCACACTGTTGTTATATGAAAACAATCGCCGCATATTCAATTTTTAAACACATTCTAAATTCGCTTGAGTAATCCTGCCTGTATTATTTAAGAGGGCCCTTCCCGGCGCATCTATCGTCAACGCGAGCACAGTCGAAAAGCTTGTTGTTTCATCCAGCGCAATGTTTGAAAAAGAGGCAAAGCGAAAAGAGAGAGATAGCGCCTGAACGCTCGGTTGTCATTCGGTAACTTTCGCACCTCATACCGCCTTGTTGACTACGAATAAGTGAGAACGCGATAACATTGAACGAAAAATAGTGTTCGAAAATTTCATAAAACTTGTTCCAGGAAATACGTGTTTTTGAATAACCCTTACAAGATTTTGGAAAAAATATTTATCATTTAGAATCTCCATTAATGTGCAAGGCTTCTATCGATATGATTTCTTTACTTTTACAATGTATGAGCACATTATGAATGGCCAAAGTTCAGGTAAAATTTGTGCAAAAAAGCAGATTTTTGGAGGCTCGTACTGAATTTGTTTCTTCATTTTTTTTCATTTTTGCTGTGATAGAAGCCTCAATAAAGTGCACAAGATTCCTATTAGTTCAAAAAATTCAAAGATAGATGCCTTACAACGACATAATCACGCACGAGCGTTTGTATGAAAAGTACGACGGGTTGGCCGCTCCTTGGTTCCTTTTGCAGACAACCTTAACCTACTCGTACTATTTATTTTTCTGCTACTAAGGGCCGACATACACGGACTCTTTGAAGCAGTCAGGATGGACTGCGTCAAGCTGCGACTGCATAGTGAACTACAGTCTTCTACGTACACACATACACGAAACCGCTCAAGCAGTTGCAACTGCTTCGGGCGATCGTGCGGTCAAGCAGCTGCCAGGCATACACTGGTTGCTCGAGCTGTCGACTGCTCTCGCGCAGCTACCTGATTTGAATGACGAGCAGTTGGTATCAACTGCTCCAGCAGATGTCAATGGCAGCTTCAAGCTGTTGACTATGACTGCAAGAGCGGTCCGTCTATGTGGATCAATCGCTAACTGCTCGAGCAGTCCGTGTATGGCGGCCCTAAGCGGTATTCCTGCTGTGGGCGTGTAATTAAGTCAAATGACATATTTCATCTTTACCTCTGCGATATATCTCTGGTATTACTAAAGTCCATAGGTGGCAGCGACCACATTATCATCATTGATAGCCTTGTTCACCCACTGCTGAATATAAGTATCTTCCATTTTGTGGCATGCTTCCCTGGTATGTACGAGTATCATCCCGGTGTTCTCTCCTTGAAGACCACATACCTCCCACAACCACGCTATGCTATTTTGCTACGCATCGTCTGCCTCGCCTTTTCCCAACTATGTTGGGGTCGTCTTCCAGTCTGACCGGATGCAGCTAAATACCAGTATTTTACATGGAGCGACTGCCTATCTGACCTCCACAACCCAGTTACTGGGTAATACGTCTTGGTAAGGCAGGTTGTCAGACTTTCGGGCTTCTGACTAGCCATAACAACTGTTAAAGATCCACGAATGGCAGCGGGAGACCAACCGCTTAACGTGCTTTCCAAGGCTTTGAGGGGTCTCGGTATGTGAAAATGGTCACACATCCACAGACCAACCGCGGCAAGCGTAGCTTAACCTGATCGATCGACCTGTGCGGCTGTTATTATTTAGCCACAGGCCCCTTACTCTAGCCACGGGCCCCTCACTTTATCCACGGGCCCCTCATGCTATTTTGCTACACATAAACGTAAAATTATCTACGATGCGTATGAAATACGTCCACATTAACACAGTTCCAGTGAACTGCTAACGATTCACTAAATGCTAAGCCTTGACCCCGTGATATTTGCCTGACATTATGTTTGTTCGACCTACAAACTTTACTGCTGAAGTATTACAACATCATAGAACTTCCTGTGAAGGAGTAGCCAGTCAGGATACAACTGTACCTACATAGTTGTATTCTTCACAGAAAGTAGACTACAATATCAAAATAAAAATATTTTATTTCACATAAACCTACATGGACACTTATGAAACGTCAGAAGCTAGGTGCACGGTTCCAATTGGTCGTTTCCTATGGAGAAGAGCCGGCAAGAAACTCCACTAATTCTAGATAGTACATTTTGACGTCAAATAAAAGAAACAACATGCAAAACACATCTGGCTATATTTTCTATGACCCCATAGCCATTTTTGTCGGGGACAAAGCTAAGGGTCTTAAAAAACTCAATCAACTTTGTTAGACTCAGAAATTCAACCTAGGACACCTTACAACAACCTTTAAACACACAGACTCCTAAGCACACTTTCTATTACTAAAATAGTTTGGTTGCTTCCTTCTACAACTGTTTGATGTTTTCAAAAATTTAATTACACCAAAAGGTTAGTTAAAGTATTAGGTACCAATGGAATAGCAATGAAAGCCATTCAATTAGAGAATTTAGAGAAAACTAATATTTAGTGACGAATTCTGGGAAATTTTCTTAAAAACATGAAAATTGTTTTTTCTCATATTCCATGAATTTTCGCCTAGGCTTTATGGGGTGCTTAATTGTTGCAAATGGGTCACACTATCACACCCTGTGAGGAATACGTCAAATTGCAAGACATTATACCCAGACGTTGAAAAATAGCCGTACATCAACACAGGGAATAGATAAGCCTTCAGTTATTCATGACGAGGGAGAAGGGTTGTAAGAATATTGTATTTTTAATCCGGTTTTAAGACCTTTAGTTTTCGTCTGATGGGAAATTAAAAGGAGAGGCGTCTCTTGAGGTAAATATTTTAGCAGCGTGGCGGCTAGTATCCTGTTTATTTAGTCAGGCAGAATACTTAGTCAGATGCACAGACTGTATCTATAACTAATTATAATCATAACATAACGCCTGTTTTTCTCGAAGGGTTGAGCAGAGGTGTAAAGACGCCAACACATCAAGCTACTAAAATCTGTCAAATTTCTTTAATAGATTTTCAACTTTATCGCTAAAGCATTAGGTTCAAGGTTAATTAGGAAAATTTTACAGTTTCGGGTAGCTTGATGTGCTGGCGTCTGTACCTAACCCTTCGCCAGTTATGTTTTAGTTGTATTCTTTGATTATAATGATGTTGCTCCTAATTTTATATACTTGCCACCTAATTTGGGGAATTTTAGCAAAAATAGACTGTACCCAGTATAAGACTGCTGTTTTTGGTGAAAGCTATTTTCGAATGGAGAAAAATTACAACAATACCTGTAGACAACATAAGGAACAGCCACAATTTAAACGTTAGCACCTAACGAAAATTGACACAGCTTCTTAGTTTTTTATTATTTTATAAGTATATATTGTGTATATTTTTTTTTTTTGAACTTTTCCGTACACTATGAATTACTCCTGTATCGTGGGTGCGTTTTACAAACATTTAAACTCACATACACAAACAGCCAGACCCGGAACAACTACCTGTAGGCAATACAAATATTTGTTCCGTGCGGGAATCGAACCCGCGACACGCAGCGCAGCAGTCGATCGCTCAGCCACTACGCCAACCGTGTCGTCAAAATTTACCTCGTGTGTTAATAATGTTTGTATGCCTAAAAGGGATGACATATCGAAACTATAATATTAATATTAAATCCACCTATGGTCCACAATAAAAAGATTCTGATATTGAGTTAACTCTTAATCCAGCAGATTGTAAGCTACAAATAAAATAAGGAACTATTCACGTTGATCAATCTGAATCATTTTGAAGCAAATTGCTAATCCATTGCTTCATAAGTTCGAAAAATTTGTCTGCTGCTCAACACGTAAACAACGCAATGAATGTTGTTGAACTGTCAAAATGAAACCGATTCCGATTGATTGTGTGTTATGCAATTAGGGTGCTGGTCCAGTTGAAAACCAGTCAGGCACTAGTTGTCTGGCATTTTAGCTGAACTGGGCCTTTTTGGCGCAGCCGTGAGGCACACTTTCCTGCTAATTTCTTACATCGAACTTCACACTTTTTATTTAATCTTTTTTTATTTTATTGTTTGTTTTATCAGATGTATGTATCTGGTGTATTGTGTGTCTTTTAGTTTGTGTCAAATAAATAATAATAATACACTACTACAATAATACTAATAATACACTGACCTACATAACCCGAATAATGTCACCTGTAACAAAAGCACTAATAAGGGAAAATACTCTACATCCTAGACCTCCCAGCCGTGCGTAATCGCAACAAAAGGTCTTCATAATCCCAACACCTT
The DNA here is from genome assembly GCA_951799955.1 of Apamea anceps. Lineage (NCBI taxonomy): Eukaryota > Metazoa > Arthropoda > Insecta > Lepidoptera > Noctuidae > Apamea > Apamea anceps. The sequence goes on from OX637511.1 coordinate 3,622,309, forward strand.
TGACCTTTGACCTCTCGTTATCGCAACCCGCTCTAATTGGGTGTCGCAGAAAGAAATATTGCGACCGACCGTTATGTATTGAGCAGAGAAATACTGCTGACCACCTTATGTGGGCATTGAGGGGTTGTGCTCAAAATGTGGGCATTTGTACATTTTCTTGCAAGCGTCGATGTGAGGAGTAAGCAATTATGAGGAACTATAGGAAAGGAAATATCAAGAGAATCCAATTACACGCATACCTATTTGGTTTTTTTTTGACTCGTATTTACCTATTTGTAGAATCTCATATGTCAACAACTCATATGTCATATGTCTCATATGTCATATGTCATCAAATTGTATCTATTGTTACAGAAGATCGAATAGTTTCAAATTGAATATACAAAGCAAAAAAAAATCGAATTCATGAACATTAAAGAACCCTAGTTTAAACGCACCTAAAGGTACAATCCTTTCACAATGATTTTACTTCTGATTTTGCATCACTGTCATAATCTTTGAGATCATTATTGTCTTTAAATAAGGTTGCTGCTGTCAGAGGTAAAATAACTGTGAGTGTGAACGGACGGTTTCTGAGAAGAGGTTCCATCCAAAAAATCTGTAATTTCCTCCAGTATTTGACATTTTGATGTCAAAGCATTTATTAGGCTTTTGTTTCTTAAGAAAGCTTTAAAAAGCAAAGAAAGAAAAAAACTCATTTTTAAGCATCGTTTTTCATTGCCATCGTTTTACTTTCTACTTGCTTGAATATGTTTACTTGAATATTTTCAATCCAAAAGTTTCCACAACGTTACATTTTACAAACTCCCCCAAAAGACTGGGTGTCGCTGTCAAAAAAATATAACTGTCGATACACATCAGCCCCTACACAGGTGCGTCAGCTACTTGCGTTTGCGTTTTATTAAAAATTTACATCCATCGCTCGCACTAAGGCATATCGTCGGTAAAACTCCTGCCTTCAGGCACATAGAAGTTAGGTGCAGAAGGTTGGCTACATATAACGGGTGTGAACGCTCACATACCTACACAAGCTGTATAGTATGTGTTTTTGAAAAAACTACAACTTCCAACATTATTTGGACTTTCCATAGATCTACTCATTCTAAAATCAAAATAACATTAATTGAAAACAACGATTTCAATAGAGAAACTCCGCCTTTTTGAATTCATAAAATCATAATGGCGGATCGCGCGTTCCAGACGAGTCGATACACATCTCATATTAAAATTCATCCAACCTACAAAGATACACAAATACGCTTGAAATTTAACCCTGTCTTTGCTGTCTCGGAGTCGAGTAATACAGACAATAAGACAAGCCTTCACGTACAGCGAGTGTGACTGCCAATCCTGCCATTCGACCGAGATAGACCGAAATCGCCGTATGACGATGCACGTTCGTCATACGGGGATTTTGTTCGATGTGTGCGTGCGCCTGTTTTCGTTGGTTGTATGGAACTGGCCTTCTGTACTATCCTGTGCTCCTGGTACACCGAGGCGTAAATTATGCGAACAACGGGTCGTTTCTCAAAGTGAATTTTGAGGCTTAAAAATGAGGTTGAATATTTAAGAAGTATCTTGATGATGATGATGAACTTCGTGGGTTTGCTTTCCGTGTTAATAAGCTGATGTAGCTATCATCGCTTTACGTAAATTATGGATGGATTAGGCTGAGGCTGCTAACGTAATCTCAAATTGATGAGCACCCTGCTTCCTATTTGTGGAAAACCCTTAGCCGGAGATTTTTTTTAAAACATTAATTTGGTTGCAATCTCATGTTAACTTTCGCAAAATTCATACATATACAGGGTGACAGGGACATCAACGCGCAAACTGTAACCATGAATTTAGCACATGATTCTAGACTCCCCAGCGTATATTTTTAATTTTTTCGTACGTTATCAAAAAAAAACAGCAGTTTCATAGAAAAGTATGTATTATATTATATTATAAGTATGTAGTGTATTTTAATATGTGTCAAACTTGTATTGTGCTAATAAATACGTATTATTATTATTAAAAGTGAAGTACCTACGCGGTCCAAAATGAACAGATTTTTTTTTTTAATAATTGACGATAAATTTAAGAGCGTGGGTTCAGAATCATGTACTGAATCCATGATGACAGGTGACAGGTTACGCGTCGATGTCCCTGCCACCCTGTATATGGTGCATATAAATAAAATGCATTTTATCACTAATATTCGTCCAAGTCTGATAAGACGAATAGCCCATTGGAAAATGCAGTAGAACTTTGCAAGTAATTGATCGAACGTTTTCACAACAAAGTTGGATTCCGGGTTCTACTTATCTTGCATAGCATAAAACAAAGAAATATATTCTAGATCCCAATCTAGAATATATTTCTTTGTTTTATGCTGAAGTTAGATAAACTTCGGTAGTTTATCACAAAGTATAATAAAACTGCATTTTCGAGGGGTTCGTGGCTAGTCAATAACAGCCGCGCAAGTCGATCGATCAGGTTAAGCTACGCTTGCCGCGGTTGGTCTGTGGATGGGTGACCATCTTTACATTCCGAAACCCCTCCGTGCCTCGAAAGCACGTTAAGCCGTTGGTCCCGGCTGTCATTCGTGGATCTTTGACAGTCGTTACGGGTCGTCACTAGCCCGAAAGCCTGACAACCAGTCTTACCAAGGGGTATCGTATTACCCAATAACTGGGTTGTGGAAGTCAGATAGGCAGTCGCTCCATGTAAAATACTGGTATTCACCTGCATCTGATTGGACTGGAAGCCGACAATGAATAGAAAAGGATTTTAACTCTAAATATGAGCTGAATTTTGATTAGTCAGTAACTTGGTGAAAATAGCTATTAAACTGTGTTGCAAGAGTACAAAAACTTCTTCCCTAGAAAGTTTACTGAATTAAATACCAACTTGAAGCTTTCTTACAAACTTCTGTATAAATTCAGACACTTCTTAGGTAGGTCTATAAAACCCACCGCAAAACAGAACTCCTAAATCCTTTAGGTTTCATTCACGAGGATTATGAAGACGAAAGTTTTGAAGTCCTTAAAGGATTCACCTCAAATCTTAAAAACTAATTATAAGTTTGACCCGCATATGTTTCGACCCCGTGGCTATTGTTATTTTATTCGGGATAAAAACTATCCTATATGTTAATCCTGGTTATATACCATCTGTGTGCCAAATTTCATTCAAATCCATTCAGTAGTTTTTGCGTGAAAGAGTAACAAACATCCATCCATCCATACAAACTTTCACGTTTATAATATTAAAGGATACCAGCTTATTATTGTTCCACTACAGGCCAAAGGCCTCTTCTGATAGAGAGAAGGCATGAGCATGATAACCACTCTTGCTCAAGGCGGGATGACGATTCCAGACTTATATTAACTATTAGTCCAGGTTTCCTCACGATGTTTTTCCTTCGCCAATGTCAGTAATGTCCAAGATAAACTTAAAAAACAACCGACTTCCAAAAACGACACTACAAAGTGAAAATTAAGTTTAATTTCGGAAGTCGGTGTCGTTGGGTTCGCATTTTCGTTGTTTGCCACCGACTTCCGAAATTAAAGTCATTTGTCACTTTGTAGTGTCGTTTTTGGAAGTCGGTTGTTTTTTTTTTTTTTTGCAAAAAAAGTTTTTATTTTTCACTTTTAAGTTGTAATTTTTACCAGTAATTTTGGTTTAAAAACCAAACTACTGAACCGTTTTTGATGAAATTTCTATGGGACCATTTGGGAAGTATACCCTTTCCAACAAAAAAAGATTTTTTCAAATCGGTTGGCAAGCGACAGAGGTATGCGCGAACAAACATAAAATACAAACATCCGATTTGAGAACCTCCTCCTTTTTTAGAAGTCGGTTAATAAAAAGTACATGTGAATTGAAAAAGTCCCATTGGTCAGGATTTGAACCCACAACCTCATACATGAGACGCGAGGCCTTAACCATTGGGCCATCACGACAGCGATACTATGTAGAAAGAATAATTGACTGTAAAACTTTAGACTGCAAATTGCAAGAATTACATTTTCCATCCATGCATATTTTCTGTACCGTAATTTTAAAATAATTTTTCATGCATGCATTTTAATATCCTTCTATTATTTTTTTTACAAAAAATTGTTCATGCCTCCCACTCACCAATGATTCGAATATCATGCAAATGCCACAGAGTAACTGATATACAATGAGTAATTACTTCGACATTACTCGTAGCAGTGTGCCCAGTACACTGGTGCGTTGGCGACAATGCGAGGAGCGTGGCTTGAATGTAATCCTCGCGTTTAGGCAAATACATCGATATGGGGGAGCAGTGGTCTATGTAAGGGCGAGAAGCGGATTATGATATGGAAAAAGTGACTGTGGAAGGAAATATGTCCTACTAATATTATAAACGTGAAAGTTTGAATGGATGGATGGATGTTTGTTACTCTTTCACGCAAAAACTACTGAACGGATTTGGATGTAATTTGGCACAAAGATGGTTTATAACCAGATGGCCAATTCTCGTAATCTAAAACGATCAAAATCTAGTCGCAGTCTCATCTCAGCGACAAACAAATGTCAAAAACTTGTCAAATGTAGGGAAATTTGACGTATTTTTGACAGATTGGGTCTGAGATCAGGCTGTGAACGTTCTTAAATTTACCTAAATTGCCTCTCTGGATTAACATATGGAATACTTTTTATAATCCGATATTCCCACGGGATCAAAACTTATGCGGGTGAAACCGCGGGGTGTAGCTAGTATATAGGTGAGGAGAATGCTCAATTTTGAAAGAAAATTGGCTAAAACTAATAAATAGGAAGTCGAGTACGAGCACTATATGCTATCACCATGTCTGAAGTACGTAATTTGTGATACTTCCTGTCCACCAAAGTCGTAATTAAAAAAAAAATAAAATGTCCTATTTAAAAAAAAAAATGTATGTTACTTTAAAAAAATACAATAAAGGTTTAGTTACAAATGTCTAGTTCGGCAGGTTAACTAAAGCTTTTGCAAAGTAAACCTTATTCATTTTATTCCTCTCGATGTGTTTTCTAGAACGTTATACTAACTAAGCTTTCGAATTAGCATCTGAATTCAAGTGCCTATCCGATTGATATATGTAGAATTTTTTAAATAATAAACGATTTAATAGGTTTGTACAAACACTTTTACACGTCAATCACATTTTAAAACTAGATGAGGTCGGCGTTTCCTATCTGACTATTCTGAGAAGAAAGGCCGAAACAAACTCAGAGAGGTCTTAAGGTCTCAGTTTCTTTTAAAGTCCAGGCATAATCTTGGTCAGATCATATGAAGACCATGTAGATCGATGTCTGAGATGGTCTTTTGAGGAAAGAACCACACAGATTGATAGGACCTGTCCAGTCAGTGCACGCATTTGTCAGAAATCGTGCAGCTCAACTCAAAACTTTAATTTATCTATCAGGGAATATACCTAAATGATTGCAAATAAATACTCTATGAACGTTACTACCGCATATCGCTAAATTCCCTTGCCTTGAACCACCACAGTACCTACCGACACAGGTTTTAATAGATAAGATTTACGAGCTCTCATCTGGTCAAGGGTTGAATGCGACGTAATTTGTCGCGGCAGGGGCGGCCAGGGGGCGCAGCCGCCATGTTTGGCTAGCTTGGTAAAAAATGGTAATTGTTTACCGTTGTTTTAATATTCCTTTTTTGGATTTTCGTAGTAAAAAGATCGTTTAGGGTTCAACAACAGTGATTTTGTCTGAGTGCCTTTTTTGGTCGTTCTTTTTACTGACATTCCGTTTTGTATTGTTTTGATTGCTCTTATCTCTTTACGTGAAACACAATTTTACAAGTATACCTATCAATACTTGTTTACCTGCAAAACTATCATCCCCAAGTACGAGTACTTTCCCGAAAATACCTCCACGAAAACAAATTCCTCTTCTACCCGCAAAACATGTGGGTGGGTATTAATCAAAAATAGGAGCACACCCCGGTCGATACTGCCGTGACTGGCCGCAGTAAAACATTACCAGCGTAAAAAAACACCGTCGAAAAAAAAAACATTAAATTACACTGTAATAAGGCTCGGTATAAGGTAATCGACCCCCGAACCGACCAACTAGATACGCCACGTGGGAAATACGCAAAAAAGGTTCAATTGCTGCCCCAGAAATTAATTTTTGGGTGATTCATTTTGTTTAAGTTTGACTTGAACTTTGTAATTTGGTAAATTTTGTTGTGTAGATAATAATTTAGGGAATTTTAACAATAAAATCTACATGTTCTTTTATATAAATGAAAATTGAGGAATGTTCCAAACGTTACTTTTATGGGCCTGACCGCCTGACACCAGAAGGTCAATTCTCGTAATTTAAAACGTTCACAATCTAGTCGCAGTCTCATCTCAGCGACAAACAAATGTCAGAAACTTGTCAAAATGTAGGGGAATTAGAAGTATTTTTTTACAGATTGAGACTGAGATCAGACTGTGAACGGTCTTAAAATTACGAGAATTGCCCCTCTGTTGAAAATCCTAGGTGTTGCATGACTTTGTCAGGTAAAGGTTCCATTAAATGGAGCTTATGAAACAAGCTTATTCAAACAGTTTTGAATGCTATTTCTGACACATAGTAAATTATAGAACAAATAACATAAAAAGTACAACAATTATAAATTATTGTTTGTTAATTTATGTTGAGGATGGCTATAGGATGCTTGTAATGGAAATACGATCACAGTTTTAGCGTATATTTTTAACCATTTTTCACACAGAGTGACATTAAAAGACAAAAGAATAAATTTCTAGAAAAATAAACAATCAATATAAAAAAGGTTGGTTGCTGGTCGTCAACATGGCCCCCGACGGTGTGAAGGCACCAATTTACTGGCAGGCGACCAGCAACACCACCTTGCGAGTGGGTCGACGCAGCACGCCCCCCTTCGTAGTGACGTCCACCACTCTCACTATTCCGTCTCTCCCCGGGTGCACTGCCGCGATTCGCCCACGAGGCCATTGGTTCCTGGGCAGCATGCCATCCGCGATAAAAACTAGATCGCCCACCCTAAACGGACGAGCCTCCTGCAACCGCCTCCTGGGTGTGAGCGTGGGCAGGTACTCTCGTACGAAGCGCTGCCAGAAGTGGTCTGCTAACCTCTGCGCCTTTCTCCAGTTAGCACGTCCGATCAAGTCTGCGTCGTCGAACATATTTATTTCAGGCTCGTTGCTTGGGGTACCAATTAAGAAGGTGAAGGGAGTTAGGGCGTACTCCGCGTCCGCATCCACTGAGACATGTGTCAGGGGTCTTGAATTTATTATGGACTCCGCCTCTAGGAGCAGGGTGTTTAATACCTCCTCCTTGGGCGTCCTTTCCTTCAAGGTCACCGCCATGGTACTCTTCACCGAGCGTACCAGCCGCTCCCAACAGCCCCCCATAAATGGTGCGGATGGGGGAATGAATCGCCATTTTATTCTTCTATCAGCGCAAAAATTGAAGAGCTCTGGCAGCATCTTTGCTGCGCCGACGAATGAAGTCCCATTATCGGAGTAGATCGTTGTCGGGCATCCCCTTCTAGCGATGAACCGTCTGAGTGCCATCAGGGCGGAGTCCGACGATAAGCTCTCCACGATCTCTAAATGCACGGCTCGCACTGTCATGCAAGTAAAAAGTGCAATCCATCTCTTGGCGGTGCGTCTGCCAATAGAAACGCTCAGGGGGCCAAAATAATCCAGCCCTACGTGGGTGAAAGGGCGCTGGTGATGTGCTAACCTGGCATCTGGCAAGTCTCCCTCTGGTGGTGATTCCGGCTTAGCCTTCCGATTGCGGCAGAACTGGCATCTCTGCGAGGTTCCTCTGACGGCTGGTCTGAGACTTAGTATGTAGAACCTCTGGCGCAGCTCATTGACCACTAGCTCGTTATGTCCGTGGGCGTACCTGACGTGATAGGAGCATATCAGTAGCTTGACGATAGGATGTCGGCCATCTAGGACTATTGGACGCGGCTGTACATGCTCTGCGATGGCGGCAGTGCGACCAGAAAGACGAAGGAGCCCGTCTTCACCGAGCAAAAGCGAAAGGTTCCGAAGCCTACTATCACTCGAAACGGAGCGTGCTGTTAGAACGCGTGTCAAATCCTCGGGGAAGGAATCTAGTTGAACTTTGCGAAACAAATGGACCTCCGCAACGTTGAGATCTGCAACGGAAAGGGCAAAGAGGTTGCGAGCATCCCGAAGTGCGTTTAGAGAAAATTTGGAATTTGGGTGCAAAACTGATCGAAACTTGTCTAAACACTGATGAGTTCGCGCTGTAGCGCGAAGCAATCGGGTCCAACTGCTAAAGCGTTGATGATCCGCAACTACCGGAAAAGGTAGCTGTCGCGGTGAAGCAACTATCAGTCCCACCGAATCCGAGTCTCTTTTCAGTTCTTCGGTCACCAGAGGGGCGGCACACGTCGGTTCATTTGGCCAGTCAGAAGGTGGAGACAAAAGAAAAGTGGGTCCTGTGAACCAACGTGAGGAAGTCGTGAAATTGTGAATGTCTCGCGTAGCGTCGTCTGCGACGTTTAAAGCCGTGGGAACGTATTTCCAACTCTGGATGTTTGTTGACTCAGCTATCTCTCCCACCCGGAACGAGACAAAGGCTTTAAATGTGCAAGCGTCGCTACGGAGCCACTTCAGAACGGTTAAAGAATCCGTCCAAAAATAAATTTGATTAGGTTTTCGTCTGTGCGCTTCCGTCACATAGACGCTAAAACGTGAAGCGATCAGGGCAGCCTGGAGCTCCAATCTCGGGATTGAAACGGGTTTCAGAGGCGCTAGCCTACCCTTTCCCCCAATCAGGGATAAGCTTACGTTGTCGTCGTCGCCTGTGAAGCGCCAGTAGGCCACGCAGGCATACGCGCGTTCACTGGCGTCAGCAAAGACATGAAGTTGGGCATTTTTAATGCGTCCGGTGCCGCGAAAGTAGCATCGGGGAATGGAGCTGTTGTTTAAAGTTTGTATCTCAAGCAACCAACTTTTCCAACCTTCAATAAAGTTAGCCGGCAGAGTTTGATCCCAGTCAATACCTAACTTCCAAGTTTTCTGGAATAGTGCGCGGCCTTTCATAATAACGGGAGTTAAAAAACCTGAGGGGTCGTAAATGGTCATCAGCAGGGACAAGACTGTACGTTTTGTATACTTAGTAGGGACCTTTGGAGGAGTCTTGACGAAATGAAGCTTGTCCTCGCTAATGTTCCACGTAAGACCTAAAACGCGAATTTGTGAGGGAGACGTCGGGCCTAAGCTCACCTCAGTAATAGCGTCTGTCGCATATAAGTCGGTAGGGATTAACGCTAAGGCTTCCTTGCAATTTGAAACCCAAGAACACATCTCGAAGCAAGCCGCCTTATGTATGGACCATATTTCAAAGGCTCGCTGTGCTGCCTCGCTGATGCTATCAAAACTCCCTAAGAAGTCGTCCATGTAATGGTCTTCGACGATAGACTGCACGGCGTCCGGATGTCGTGACTGAAATAGACTAGCGTTTTTGTTTTTCACCCATAGCGCAGTACACGGACTGGACGCTGCGCCGAATATCATCGAGGACATACGGAATTCCTGAAGCGGCAAATCGGGACTATCTCTCCACAAAAAACGTTGGGAGTCCCTATCCTCGGGTCTGATTTTGATTTGCGGGAACATCTCCCTGATGTCTCCCGCCAAGGCAACCGGGCCTTCCCTAAACCTCATGGCGATGCTAAGAAGCGGCTGGAGTAAATCGGGGCCAGTCAGCAGAAGCGAATTGAGGCTGATGCCTCCGCACTTCGCCGCTGCATCGTGGACAACTCGCAGCTTCTTTTTGTGCGGGTGGATAACTCCAAAGTGTGGAAGATACCACGGGACCAGACCGAACGGCGGACTCGGACATAATTCAGCGTATCCTTTGCTAATCATACCTTGAATATTTTGCTTGTAGGCATCGGCATACGCACCATCCTTAGCCATTTTACGCTCGAGGTTAACAAATCTAGATAAGGCCAGGTCACGACTTTTAGGGACGCGTGTGATATTATCGCGCCATAATAGGCCCACTTCGTACCTACCAGAATCTAGGCGCTTGGTAGTTTCCTCTAGAAGGTTTAAAGCACGTTGTTCGCTTGCACTACGATGGTCTACCTTTGTTATTCCTATAGAGTCTAGTCGAAAGTATTCCTTGATAAGGTTGTCCAGCGAAGAATCGTTGTCGACAGCGACGGATATATGGTTAATGGATGTTGCAGCGTTAGATCTGCCGGAAATATGTCCGTAAAGGACCCACCCTAGCGCGGTGTGAGCGGCCGCAGGTTGATCACGAGTACCATGGCGGACCGCAGAAGGGAGTGACAGGTGCCAGTTATCCGCACCTATTAACAACATGGGCTTCGCGTCATCGTAACACACGACGTCGACCAAGTCAGATAAATAATCGTACCTGGCTACGTCGGATAAACGTGCGGACTGCCTATTTATGCCCAAGTTGTGAATGGATCGCGCTGTGATTTCGAAACTGTCCGCACTATGTAGCCCCTTTGCTTTGATGTTAACATAACTCACATCAGCCTGCGTACTCAATCCGCCAATACAGTCAATATTCAGCCTACACCTAGGGCCCTCAGCTCCCACCGAGTTCGCCACGGATTGGTCTAACAGAGTCACGGAACTCCCGTCGTCAAGTAGGGCATACGTGTTAACGCTTCCCAGGGGTCCAGAAATAGTAACTGCTATTACCTTTAAGAGTGGCTTAAGGCAAGATGAGTTCAGTGGAGCTGAGTTGTGGGCCACGGTGACCGATCGCTGCTCGTCCTTTGACGCACTTGGTTTCACCTTGGGGTTGGCGATTTCCGTGGCTAAGTGTACCTCTATATTGGCTGTCGTCACAGGTTGGGTTCTATGTAAGAGGGTGTGGTGCCGCTTTTCAACCGGGCAGCCTTCGATCTCACACTTCTTCTTGCAGTGGCGATATTGATGAGAGCCTTTTCTTAGACATCTACGGCAAATCTTTTTCTCAATCACCCATTGCCATCGATCGTCCAGAGACAAAGATTTAAAAACTTCACAGTCGCTTACCTCGTGTTTACCATCATGACAGTACTGGCATGAGTAGAAACTTTTCAGCTTTGAAGTGTTTGACGTTGTCGCAATTGCGTAAATCTTGTCTCTGAATGTTTTGACGGGTTGACATGGACTTTTGACAAGTGTCGGCTCTGGCACTATGACATCGAATTTAATTTGTAATTTTGCCTCGATTTCGAGGAAATCGGCCAAAATTTCTAATTTAAACTTACCAGAGCCAACCCTTGGTGATGCAAAGTCTCTCCATTTGGATCTGAGGAGTGGAGTCAACTTACCTACGATGATGTTGAGGAGGTCCGGTGAAGCAAGGTGCTCGGGCAAATCCAACAAACGGATGATTTCGACGCAGTTGCGGATGCGACAGGCAAAGATGTTCAGCTCTCGCGCAGACTCGTACAAACTTATTTTAGGAAGGGCTTTTACCACAGATATCTGGTGTAGAACGATGACTTCCGGCTGAGCGAATCTGGTCTCTAGCGCTTCGACAATCTGCTCCGGGTCATCAGCTGCTATCAGTCTGATGGAGACTGCCTCTCTGGCAGCTCCGTGCAGCGCCGCGCCAAGTCGTGTGATGTTGTCACTAGGGGAAAAGTGCATCTTGGATTGTTCGTATGACTTCTTGAAGTGGAACCAATCCGAGACGTGACCATCAAACTTAGTGATATCACAAACCTTTGTTGTCTTCTTCCCTGTGCCTGTAATTGCGTCGACCAGCTGATTAAATGATGTAGCTAGATCTGGGCTACGATTTTTATTTTTGTAGTAACAATTGTTATCTTTAATACGTGTGCCTAAACCTAGTGCGTGTGGCGTGTGTTCAGCCGGCCCAACTGATGAGTAGTCGCCCACAGGGAGCGTACAGACACAGGGGACAGGGTGCGTCGATGTACCAGCCGGGGCCGGATGCATTGGCAAGTGGGCAGGAGCCTGGCGGGGAGGCGCACAGGTGAGGACAGGGCGCGTCAGGGCACAGGGGACCGGGCACGGCGGGGCACGGTCCAGAACGTCAAGAACAGGATGTGTCACTGTCACTGGACCATCCCCATAGGCCGTGGCGGGCGTCGAACGCGGCAAGGCCTGCCGTACAACGCTAGAAAACCTCGGCTCGTTTGCCCCCCTGTCGACAAATGAATGCGCTTTATTATCTTGCTTAGGAATCGTATTAAATGATTTTGCTAGCCATTTTTCGACTCTGTGCGAAGATCGGGAGCACTGGGAGTTGCCCGAGTGGCGGGATCCTCCGTGTAACGAGTTGGCCTGAATAGCGGCCAGCTTCGCCTGCAGTTCTAACTCCGCAACGGCGTTTTCACGCTCCGCTTGGGCATGGTCACGCTCCGCTTGAGCATTTGCGAGCCGACGAGCGTGCTCCGCCTTGGCGGTCAGTATTTGTGCTTTTAACGTGCTGCTAGAGCGGCCTGACCGTGCGCTCTGTGGTATGATGCTTGACGAGGTCCTGCTGGCGGGTGGTAAGGTCTCGTTAGGGTTGGCGCAGGGCGGAGCCGGCGCTATGGCGCCTTCGGTGGAGGCACCGCCCTCCTGAGGAGCACCTATTGGAACGATACCTGCTGTACCAGTCTTCGCCATGGCGGCCTGCGTCTGTGATCTTGTGGTGGGCATTTCCAAAGTAGCCGTTTACTTCTGACACCAATGTTGAGGATGGCTATAGGATGCTTGTAATGGAAATACGATCACAGTTTTAGCGTATATTTTTAACCATTTTTCACACAGAGTGACATTAAAAGACAAAAGAATAAATTTCTAGAAAAATAAACAATCAATATAAAAAAGGTTGGTTGCTGGTCGTCAACAATTTACTAAGTATTGTATGATTATAAAAAAATAACAGTTTTTGACATTGAGTATATTTTCCCAATAACCGATTCCTTAGCTTGAGAAATGCAAAACGCTAACATTTAATCAAACCAAACTCAAAGATATTAAACATCGAACACAACCACCAGGAACTTTAAAATTCTAATCAAAGAACCCTATGTTGCCAGTTTGAAAAAAAAAGTGAATAATTTCTTACAGCGGGTGGAGAGAACTCATTCTATTCAGAGTTATTGAAAAAGTTCCATTATTCAGTATCTGTGGAATGGATTCCGTTGCCAGCTTCATAATAAAAGGACTCGTTATGGAACGAGTTAATAATGGAGTGGCAACCAAGCGCGGATTGTCCCAATTCTTCAGCTGTAAGGAGGAAGGAAGGATTCATGTAGTTTTCATCGGTTGATGTTACAAAAGCTATTCTCGTCTGTAGGTACTTCTTGATTATGCCGTCAACTGTAAGAGAAAACTATTGTAGACATGTTCGACAGAAGTACTATTGTAACTTACTGGGGCTGCCTCAGTTTATGTATGACACAATGTTTGAGAAGCAATAAATATTTTTGTATTTGTATTGTATTTTTTTGTATGTTAACAATCTTCTTGAGAGATGGGCCTTCTTTAGGACAATATGGTAACAGCGCCATCCCTTGTACAAATCTTTAGCTCTAAAAGAATGCCATCGACTAAATCTTAGTCAAAATGTCTGTATCTTTATTTCTCTAGAGGATTTTTAACATGTCTGCAATAGTAGTGACATCTTGTCAGTCCAGTTCTATCTAAATTTTGATATCCATTAAGAGGAGGAGTTCCACAAAGTGTTTAAAACTATCACTCATTAAATCGACTACAGTAATGTTTTAATTGACGTTTAAATTAAATTAACTAACCAAATCTTCCAGACAATACCGTCTCCATTTGCGCAGTAATTTGACCGGTTCTCTCCAGTTACTAAACGTAATATTTAGTGTTACACCGTAATACCCTTTACGGCCCTTAATACTGTAATCTTGGCCCTCAACGGTGTATTAATAATTAAAAGAGGGAGAAATAATCATTTCGAGGGGTTTTTGTTTCAGGCATTATCTCCTAAGAAGGCTCTCAAGTCCTTTGTGATGTAAAACCTTGATACAGCTTCGGCAGAATTAAGTATTAAAATTGCACAACGTTGATTAATTTCTGAGATTAAAACAGTGGCATTGTGGCTTCGTGATGGGCGTTTTCATAATTCAGGTTGTTTATGTTCATTTAAAACGGGTTTAGGAAATCCGATTACGTTTCTGGTTTACTTTGTAAATGTTTTGGAGGACGGGATGTTTTGAATAACAGAGTTCTGACCTAAAAAGGAAGTTGGAAAGTGAAATAGGCCACAACTGAGTTTGCAAGCAGATGAAAAACGTAACCAAAAATATTGAAAAAACTCACCAAGTCTTATGTATCATAAATAGAAGTCGCTTTTTGTGTTTGCCTGTGTGACCCCGTTTTTCTTCTAAACTCTGCAACGAATTTTGATGCGGTTTTCATCACCATTTAGAGAATTTATTCCAGAAGGTTTATGTAAACTCACATATTATAGGTATCCCCTCGTCTGTAAGGCAAGCTTATTAAATTAGGAAACAGTAGAAAAAGTAATTGTGCCTCATTAGTGACATTTCAGCTACTAAGTATCCTTGTCAACTCGTTAAAAGCGTGCGAAGCAGGGGCGGGTTGCTAGTATTATCCAAAATAGCAACCCAAAAAAGAAACAAGTCCCATATTTCTTCACTTAGCCATCATTTGACGTTGATGCGCTCTCGCGAACTGACGTCTCGCGCTAATGAAGTCCCGAAATGCGTCAAGTGCACTTCTTCCGTCTTTCTTTTACTTTCACGGAATATCTTTTGTCCTGCTCTGTCGCAGAGTATGCAAATCTTCAGCTCGCCAATTTGTTCCATCTGCATAATGAAGTGTTTGTAAGATCGTTTGGCATCTGTTGTTTGTGATCTGTTCTGTCTTCGGTATAATTTTCTTGATGAAACACACAGTACGTCAAAGCAAAATAAAATAATATTTTTTGAGCTAGGTTTGAAATAGAATGAAAGGTAAGATACTATATGGACTACTGACAACTAATCACTTCTGCCATTTTCTCCATCTTGAAATCTACTACCTGGAGGTTTGATTCGTGTCTTCTTGTTAAATGATTAAACAGCCGATCTATTCTGTCCAAATCTCACAGTGAAAACTTAGGTGAAGCGAGCTGTCATTAGTGTCAATCTCTAGTATCTGCCGATCTATTCTGTAAAAATATTACCGTGAAAAGTTAGGTGAAGTGAGCTTAAAGTGTGTTGTCAATATTGTCAATTCCTAGCATCAGCCGGAATGACAGCTCACTTCACGCTCACTTCACCTAAGTTTTCACGGTGAGATTATAACAGAATACCACAGCTGGTGGAATGGCAAGTCACTTCAAGCTCACTTCACCTAAGTTTTGACTAAGTTTTGATTTTTACTGTACTCGAAGTGAAATAAACTAATTATGCATATCGTTCGTGAACTTATTTTGATCCACCACTAGACCCAATCAAATCCCACTAAAAACCTATAATGTCTACTAATAAGCAATTGAAACTGACTCTGATGCCCGTTTTCACTAACTTTAAGAAACACAGTATTGCACTTTTGGATTTTCAACGCTCAGCTCGGGGCCGAAAGTTAAAAATCCAACAGCGTGCTTTTATTTAGGCATTCATTTAGGTGTCGCTCATTCACGATACACACAATATATTCCGAGCACGTGCGACAATTTACCAGACTTACTGGGTCCAATACTGGGCTTGAGTGTTTGATACGGTCGTTATCTGAAACTTATGTTCACTTTGAGCGATACTCAGTTAAGAAGTTACCTCATCTATAAACCGTATTACCCACCATCTTGTGAAATACCAACGAACTTATTGAATTCGCGCTATTCGCGTAAATTTTTTCATAAATAAATTTTCTGGTTATTCTGCAAAAATAAAACATTACAATATAATAATGTTTTATTTTTGCAGAATAAACCAGTTTTCTTTCACTCGTACTCGAAAAATTATAGGGTTATTGTAGGTGATGGTCAGATAGGCAGTCGCTCCATGTAAGATACTTGTATTCAATTCAATTCAATTCATTTATTCATTAACAATTTTTACATCGTGTCTGAATTTCTATATATTCAGCTGCATCCGGTTAGACTGGAAGCCGACCCCAACATAATTGGGAAAAGGCAGGTAGTTGATGATGATTGTGGGTAGTGGGCCGAGCCCTTGTATAAAAATGTCGTCCCTTTTTCGCAAACTAACTAAATTACATAAATATTTTCAAATTTTATTCAGGTATGTTTCAGATTGACGTTATTTCAAGTTAAAAAAATGTCAACTTTATTTTAATGGTAATTAAATTGATTTCAGAGTGACGAGCACTATTGAAAAAGTTATAAAAATTTTGAAGTTGTAGCGTAAATTGAACTTTATTAAGTAAGAATTAAAGTTATTTTTCCATAAACTCATATTTGTTTACATTTTTGGCGAAAATGTCGCGATGTTAGTATAGGTTCCTTATACACTACATCACGCCTATTTTCCCCGAAGGGTTCGGCAGAGCTGTACAGTCACGAGCAAAAGCATGTATACACTCGGCTTTATTCAATAGCGATTTACTCCTTTATTTTCGAATAAAATTTAAGTTGTTACATAGCATTTTGGAACCCATAGCTTTATGTAATGTATCATATTTCAACATTGCATTCGGTGCCCGTGACAGTAACTATGATACACCCACATTTTGCCATACGCCCCAAGTAATAGAGGACGAGCCTATTGCCATCAACCGGCCACAAATTTAGACTCCAGACTGAGAAATTCCTGACGGGAAAACCCATTAACACTGCCTGACCTGGGAACTGAACCCAGGAACATGCTCAGCGGTAGCGCTTGCGTCTCCTTTTAAGACATCACTAATAAATGTTTTTCTCTTGGTTCCAGGATGGAGGAGACAGTGCGATCGCTGCTGCAATACAAGAGCCGCGTGGAAACTCTAAAGCAGGAGAAGGCGTCCCTATCATCAGCACTCGAGGTAAGAAACCTTTTTCATCTTCTTATACACAAGGATTATGATTAACGCAGTCATGAATTTTATACTGACTGACTTTTATATTTTATTATGACGTTTTCGACAGCGAAGATTCGGTTTTTTGCACAGTCGCAAATAGATACATATTATTAGTGAACCAGCTTTTACCCGCGTCTACGCCCACGGGAACGTACTACCTGGTTTAATAGAATTCCATGTCCTAACCCAGGTCATTGTCTACTTATGTGCCAAATTTCATCGAAATCTGTTCAGCTGCTAAGGCGTGAAAGGTAACAGACAGATAGTCATACTAACCGACAGACAAACAGAGTTACTTTCGCATTTATAAAAGTAGACAGATTATAGACGGACAGACAGATGACAGACGTCACATATATTATGTAGAACATACTGAAATCCATATACCCATCTAATTAGTGCCCTATTGAATTTAGGACCAAGTTCAAATGTAATAAAAGTTCCAATATACACCAAAATCGATTCTTCGGCCACAGCATTCTGTAGCCAGACAAGCAAACTTTACGATCCCTATCGAGACGGTGTGCCCACGTATATGAGACCATAAAATACGAATAAAAACTTATCTTAATAGCACAAATTCCTGAGCAAATATCCTCTAAACTGTGGAATTAAAAAATTCACGAAAGTCCCTTGGAACTCCCCTGTCCGGGCTAAAATGGGCCTTGCCTTCCCTAGACTGTTATTAAAAAAGTTTTTTTCGGGGGATCTAGTTACACTGGTGCTCTAATATAGACTTTTAAGAGGAATCAAATACAAATATTCAAAATATTTCATTATGGCTGGCTGCATTGTTCTCTCCCCCATTTTTCGATGAAAAGTTAGGGGAAAAGCGAGTAAGATGGACTCACAATGGACTCTACCAACCGTAATGTTTGTTTCCGATCAGATTTCAACCGTACACATCTTTTTGTTTTGTTTATAAAATTTTATATTAATATTTAAGAGAAAGAGGTAAAAATTTGTGAGTTTGTATGTATGGGGTAATCTCCGAAACTCCTAATCCGATATCAAAAATTATTTCACTGATAGAAAGCTACGTTATTGCCGAGTATCATAAGATATATATTATGGCATATTTGGCTTCCAGACAGACGGAGTCACGGGCAGAATCTAGTAAACAATAAATATCCTGTAATATGTTCAGTGAACACAAAACACCTGTGTAAAATTCTCAACATTTGAAATAACTGTATCACGAAAGGCACAAAAAGGATTTTGGTCATAAATATGTTAGCTATAACTTAATGAACTATAATCATTTGTTAACTTTTCGGTTAATAAAGCAACAACTGTTTCAAAGATAAAACATGCTTTTTTTAATTCTCTAGGTGTTAAGTCTTCGTCATCAATATGAATGCTAAAACTTAATAAACTACTAATTTGATGACATTTTTCCTAAGAATCAAAAAGTCATACATGCATAGACCTTGTTTTTTTTAACTCTCATATACATATTTACTTCATTAATTTTAAAGCTGTAAAATATTTCCACCTGAACTTTTCCGCTTCAAAATTCCATTCACTTTCGTATTTAAAAAAGAGTATAAAATCCCCGTTATATTCCTGTTTCGCTACACCGTTGGTCATTGTGCGCTCCCCTCCCTTCTACGTCACAGCTATCTGTTTTGAATAGCGGATGAGAATTTTGATTTTTCCATTTCCCGTCACTTTTTGAATGATATTCGTGCATTTCGTACCTGTTCGCCATTGTGTAACAACCCCTATGCTTTAATATCATCGTCTTTTAACGTTTCACGGTACGGTCAGACGTTGAAATGGGAGGAAATTTTTATATTTGCTGAAAATGTGTGCGGAATCCCGTTTCATTTTATTTACAGACACGTGTTTGGTTGAATGAACAGAGAGGAATTTCCATGTTTTTAACCGACTTCAAAGAAAGGAGGAGGTTCTCAATTCGGATGTTTATATTTTTTGTTCTTGTTGTCTGAGACTCTTTCGTTCATTCACATTCAAGTAGTCTTTAACAGCGTCTGACAACTTATGAATCCAGCAAGCTAATTGCGCAAAACACTTTCAATCACAATCTGTATCATTTTGAAGGATATTGCTAATCCATTGCTTCATATGTTCGAAAAATTTGTCTGCTCAACAACGTAAATGAATGTTGTTGAACTGTCAAAATGAAAGCCATTGATATTGATAGCACAGATTACTAAATAGTTACTACGTAACTGATAGTGTGTTACGCAACTACCCCGCTATAAGTAGCGTACACTGTCGAACTATCTTCTTTCGCTTTTAAAGTAATCCTCTTACATAATATACATTATCACCTACACTGCACCGAAGTGGCACTTATCAAGAAACCCAGTTGCACCACTAATTACGCAAAAACGTCTCATCCCCCTCACAAACACGTTCCGTCCATAATCCCTCAAAGAACGTCCAGTTATGACCGGCGCAAACCAGCCATAACCAGTTTGAGCCGCGTCGCCCCGCGAGGATCAAAGAATAATGATGAAATTAAAGGGGACTCTTAAAGTGACTGGGATCTAGATGTATTGGTTATTGTCGTTAATGAATTCGTCTATCTGGAGCGGTCATAATCCAAAAATGATCGCGTGTCCCCCTCCGGTCGATAAATGCTCTTTAATGTCGCTAAACGGCCGTCCGACCGGGGGGGACAAGCGTTGTTTGTTGTGGTTGTTTTCTTGCTAAACGCTTTTTGGTTTCCTAAACACTCAGTTTTATGGTATAACTAGCTGCGCCCCGCGGTTTCACCCGCATAAGTTTCGATCCTGTGGGAATATCTGGATAAAAAGTATCCTATATGTTAATCCTGGTTATAAACCATCTGTTTGCCAAATTTCATCCAAATCCGTTCAGCAGTTGTTGCGTGAAAGAGTAGCAAACATCCATCCATCCGTATGGATGAAAATCCTACTAATATTATAAACGTGAAAGTTTGTATAAACTTTCACGTTTATAACATTAGTAGGATTTTGAATGAAAATAAACTTACAAGTACCTACCCATCTATCTATTAGAAATCATAATTTTACTAGAGACACGACCCTGCTTCGCACGCTTTTACGACTTAATCGAGATTTTTTAGTAAATTTAAGTTTAATATCAATGTAATATACCTACCTACACATAAACCTTCCGGAATAAATTCACTAAATGATGGTGTTAACCATATCTAGAAAACGTTGGGCAGTTTAGCAGGACAACGCGGTCACACTAATTTTATTATATTTGGTATAGATTTAGGTAAATTATTTTCAAATACAGTACAGTAATTATTCCTATACTCACTGGTAGTTTTAACTACACCAACATTATTACACAGCTGGCGTTATGTTTGTTTCTAGTTACCTAGATGAAATTGGTATTTCAGGACTAATCCAACCAGTTTAAACTAGAATAATTTCGGGACCTAAGTACACTTTCAAATAGTATTTGGTTTGAGAATTAAACTGATTTCATTTAAGTAAATACCCTGTTCTAGTTTTAGTATCAAATCGAAGGTTCGTACCGAAACATTTAATAACATTTTGGTGTTTTGTATTATTTAAATAAATAGTTTAATTTATGACATTTCTAACCAAATTAATATATAATCAGCTTTAATGTCCCCCCTGCTGGGACACAGGCTTCCTCTCTTCGAGAGAGAGTGAGCTGTTATCCACCACGCGGGCCCAATGCGAGTTGGTAGATGTCACATGTCTGCGAATGTTTGGTTCTAGGACATGCCGGTTTCCTCACGGTGTTTTCCTTCACCATTTTAAGCCAAATTAATACTGAAAGGAAATGATCCTGATGGTAGAGGTTCTAAATAAAACAAATTAATTTGATTCGAGAGTATACAATTATCTATCCTATCTTTTTTAATCTGTGTGTTATCCTATCTTTTTTAATCTGTGACCCCGCGGTTTACACCGAGATATGAAACATGTATTATACATGTTTTTGTCTAATGTTTTCGTTTATCGTTTACACTTAAAACAAATTGTAAAGACTCCTTGTAAGCAAAGCTTGTAGAATACTTATCAAAATATCAAAAACGTGAACAAAACATGCTTGAAACAACTTCAATACATGTTTTATGACACGACATTACTTTTACAACCCGTTGAAAACAAGTACCTATAACAAGTATTATGTGTGTAAAGGTAAGGCCGTGCACAGACCTATACGCTAATCAATCCAAAAACACTTTTATCTATCGCTGTCAAAAAACTCTTTCACTACATTTCCACAGCACTGTTTTGTTGTAGTGCGCGGAGAGCCTTACTCGACATTTTACACGTTATTTCACTTAAGCTCGATCCAAAATATAACAACAAAATTACTCTGCCAAAGGTTTGAGAGTCCTCCGCGAAGATTACAGAGCTCTCCCTCGTAATAACTGCTAAATGACGGACTGACAGACCCCTGATAGTTTAATATGCTTTAAGTATCACATACTGCCTTATATCTATATGTAGGCGTTGTGTTTTCAACTTGGTCTGACGAAAATGAAGCTTTTAATGTCGTCGTTTAAGTCTATAATAATTCGGTTCGTATTTTTGTACGTATAATGCATTTTTTTTGACAAAATTTGCTTGATTTTTCCTGTATTTAGTAGTTTTTATGTCCAACAAGGAGTTTACATTAAAGTTCACCAGTTAATTCTTGACTATGATCGCTATACTTCGATGATTTCAAATCGGGAAATAATTGACTTTTATTTAATTATTATTTATTTATTTATTTAAACTTTTCGTACAAAAAGGTACAAAGGCGGACTTAATGCTTAAATGCTTGCTTAAAGCTTTATCTGATAAATCTTTCAATTGCTTCCATAAGTTTAATCTAAAGTACAACACGGAACTTGGTGTTCACTAAGAAATTGCGTTTAATTCACATAGATATCCAATCTACAAGAAATAAGTACTTACAATTCACAAAATATAACTTTCCTTTAAAAAAATGCAAGAATATCGTAATGTCCTTTAACTAAAACGTCAACTAAAGCCCACTCGGGTATAAAAAAGGCACTTAGAAAAGAGCAATGCCATGCTCTAAATATGACACAGGGTTGTCCCGTAGGGCGGACATGACGACAATAGAAAAATAGAAATACAGTGAACAGATACAAAGGTTGTGGAGTGATCACACACACGACTGTGGGTTCATGGCTTAATGTTAAACACACTGAAAAATTATTTGTGGCGCAAGTGAAACGCTAACGGCGATTGGGACCAGAAAACTTCCAATGTCCAAACTGAAATCAGCAGGCATATTATTCCCCATTAGTGTGTTCCTGCGCCCTCATTGCGTAACACATCTTCAATTACAATCGAAGGATCGAGGGTTTTAAAGGAAATTCTTAATCCAATTGCTTCATAGCAATACATTTACCCCGGTGGGCATTCTCCCGAACTCCCTAGTATCAAACGTGAATGGTGAAATGAAGACCCAGTATCCCACTGCTGGACAATTACTTTTCTACCAGTGAAAGCCTACTTAGGACATTTTGAAATAGTTCTCTTAGATAGTAGTGTAATCTGTAACAATAGCTTCACTAATCTAATCGCTACCTCTCAAAACTGACACCACATCACCCACACACATACAAAGAAAACCCTGGAAGGACATTAAAATGGCGGATAGCGGGAAATCGGCTATGCACAATAGCTGGGGTTTCCCGCTTTAAAAGGCCACCCCCTCTAAACAATAATTCAGCTACACCCTAGCGAAGTGCAAGGGCGCAGTTACTGAGGGCACTCGGATAGGGTTGCGGTTCAAAAATCGATAGTTTAACCTGCCTAATAAATGAGTCGAGGTTTTATGCCGAGGTGGAAACTTTTGTGGAAATATGCAGTAACTTATGGGACGTCATATGTAATCAAACAAACTTTGAATCTTTTGAAAGCGTTGTATTTGAATTGTTTTATGGTTTTGTTTGCCAACATTGGTTCAAATATAGGAGATTTTTTTTATCCAATTGAATTTAATTTCCTCACATAAAATCTTCACATAATGGTTTCTTGCTCTCTAAATAAAAATCTTTGGCAGTCGTTATGGGTCGTCAGACTTTATCGGGTACCAGTAACCGGCACCCAAATTGCGTAACACACTATCGATCTTAATCTGAATCATTTTGAAGGATATTGCTAATCCATTGCTTTAAATGTTCGGAAAATGTGTCTGCTCAACAACGTAAACAACGCAATGAATGTTATTGAACTGTCAAAATGAAAGCCATTGCTACTGATAGTGTGTTATGCAATTACCCCGCGGGTTGTGGAGGTCAATTAGGCAGTCGCTTCATTAGTCCAGTAGCCAGAAGACTATGCCCTTCGATAATTCAAAAGTTTTTTATTTTCGCTGAGTGGATAAGTTTAGTGAATTCATTGCTATGTACAAAAATGCTAACAGTTTAGAGTTATGCAATAGGTATTAAGTAGGTATTTCCAATTATTTCGTGTTATCACAATATTAGAAAATTTAAATTAAAATACTATACTGGTTCTTTGTAAGTACTATCTAAAGGATACATTAGTGAAAATGCTAACAGATAGGTACTGTGGAACAATAGAAATCTGAAAATGTCCCGTAACTCACTCAATAAAAAATTTAAGTTTTTCAAATAATTTCTTATATACTTAAAGGGATTATTTATACCTTACAACAAAAGTTCTAACAACTAAGTAATATGGCTGCACAAGTAATTGTATTTTTACTTTGCGATTAGCGAAATATTGAATTTAAGTTTATAAATTTGCGGCTACATATTCGTAATAATAAACTCTGCTACCATACAAAAGTTTCAACAAATGCATATTATGGCTTTTGTTTAAATTGCGAATAACTATTTTCGCTAACGAGCCGCGTAGGTACGGCGCGTGCGATCGCTCCTGAGTAGCAACACTCCCCCGCCCGCCCGCCCGCTCCGATCGGGGATGTACCTAACGCCGCATACTGACCGAGTGACCGCTCTTGTTATGTTTAATTTTCTCCCTGGCGCACAGTGGATCGACGCCGTACAAGCAAAGGGACATAGCCAACTCAAAAATACATGTGTCAGTTTTTGAAAAACAAATCATTCCATCGTATAGGCCTACTTATAAGCTGCAAAAACCTATGAAGCATTTTCTTATTGGAATCTTATATTGAGAGCTATGGCAACGTGATTTTCTTGTATGGGAAACGGCATAAAAAATAGTATACCTTCTGAGTCCCTTCGTGTTTCGACATGATTTTTTTATGGTAATCTATATCTATACTTATAATAAATCTGTAGAGAGGTCAATTCTGTACATGAAATATATTTCCAAAATAACTATCAGGGGGTGATTAGGGACAGACAAAAATTTTACTGATTGCATTTTTGGCATCAGGCCAAAAATGCAATCAGTAAAATTTTTGTCTGTCTGTCTGTCTGTATAACCGTTATAGAAACAAAAACTACTCGACGGATTTTAACGAAACTTGGTACAATTATTTTTCATACTCCTGAGCTGGTTATAGTATACTTTTCATCACGCTACTATCAATAGGAGCAGAGCAGTGAAGGGAAATGTTGGGAAAACGGGAGAATTTACTCCATTTTTTAAGCTTCCGTCGCGCGTGCAACCTCAATGGTTAAAGCTACACAGAAATCATGCATGACGGAAATGTTATCTTTAAAATTATATAAAAAACTAGCTTCTGCCCGCGGCTTCGCCCGCGTGGATGTCGGAAATTATCCCACGGGAACGTGCTATCCTAATAAAAAGTATGTCCTTCCCTAGGATGCCATCTATCTCTTTGCCAAATCAGAAGTTCAGTGGTTTACGTGTGAAAATGTAACATACAGTTTCAAGTTTAAATCCTCCCCTTAAAAACCGAATTACCCCTTTTTGCCCCGTCAGGGGTCAATTTTCGACTACTTTACATAATTATTATTAATTATTTTCTGTCAAAACTATTAATACTGAGTTTCGAGTTAATTGGACCGCGCATTCAATTACTTTCACACAAACTTCAAGACCCCTATATCCCCCTTTGAGGGGTAGTTTTGAAAAACTTATAATAATAAACTTTATTACTCACTTAGGCGAGTATTCTTGCCAAGTTTCAAGTTTATTAACCTAATAAAGACGATTTTTCATATAAACTGTATCCCAGCTTTTTGACCCCACAGGGGTGGAATTAAAAAAAATCGTTTGGGATGTATTTATAACTTGACTTAAAGATTATTTATACTAATTTTCGAGTTAATCAAGCCATGCAGTAAAATCGTCCCCTGTAAAATTGACTACCCCTTTTCAGCCCGTCACTGGTAATTTTCGAAAAACACTGATACACATTATTCTTTACTTTCGATCGTAGGTGTAAATAGTGAGTTTCGAGATAATCGGACCGCGCGCTAAAATTCTTCCATACAAACTTTGAAACACCCCAATCCCTTTTTAAGGGGTAGTTTAGAAAAACATAAAATGGCAAACTTCATAATTTACTTAGATTAGTAACAAAATACCCCCATTTCACCCTCTTAGGGGTGGAATTTCGAAAAACCCTTTCTTAGTGGATACCTACTCTTCACTAAGAACACACCCTCCAAATTTAATACCTCTAGGACCAGCGGTTTAGGCTGTGCGTTGATATATCAGTCAGTCAGTGAGTCAGGACTTTGAATTTCTGCCAGGGTAGCGGGATCGTCCGAAAGGGTTACCGCTGCCCTGGAACATAAAGGGCTAGGGAAAGAACACGGGTGGGTTTTAGTCAGTAAGAGTCTGACACTCCCTTCCGCTCCACCCAGAGCGGGAGGGGTCATTTGATGATTTCCCATCCTCAGAAAAAAAAGGACTTTGAATTTAATATATATATATAGATTTTAAATCTAAAGTTACAGTCTTGAAACATATTCAAAAACCAATAAGGTAACATAGAACGTATTAATCAGTCAGTAAATAGGCTAGCGCTAGGTAGTAGCTAGCAAGTAGGTATTAGAATGATCGGCATTGCCGATTAGTCGACCGACTAATCGGCATTTCGACAACCGATTAGTCGGCTAGTCGGTTAGTCGGCAAATACTATATGTAGTCGGCCCATCTCTAATCTTAAGATAAAATATTACAGTATCTTAGCCGTGTGCAGAACTCCACTGCGGGTGACATAACCTACGACAAACTTATTATTTGCGGTTGGTACAGTAATCGGGTCTAGGGATCGAACCGCAAAATTAAGTTTGTTTTTTATTGTGTATACTTTGCCGGGATAAAAAGTACCCAGTGTGGTGCCCAGGATATTAAAGAATAATTATACCAAGTTTCATCGTAATCGAACCGGCAGGCGTCGAGCGTGATTCAGTATTCACGCGCGATGGCTTATTATTAGCGTATTTCATGTATAACTTTGGTGTTTCTATACCGATTTCTATGATTCTTTTTTATGGAATAGTTAATAATGTCAACTTTTTTAATTAGGGCAACTATAATGTCAACTTTTTTAATGACTGAGAGTGTTGTAAACGTAAGAGTAGACAAATATAATCAGAATGCTTCGAACTGCTAAGCTATCGGGAGTTACACGTGTTATTGTGAGTCAACCATAAAAGATAAACATATGCTGTCGCGGGATATCTATACTTATAACAAATCTGTAGAGAGGTCAATTCTGTACATGAAATATATTTCCAAAATAACTATCAGGGGGTGATTAGGGATCGACACAGTAAAAAACAAACTTAATTTTGCGGTTCGATCCCTAGACCCGATTACTGTACCAACCGCAAATAATAAGTTTGTCGTAGGTTATGTCACCCGCAGTGAAGTTCTGCACACGGCTAAGATATTAGAGATGGGCCGACTACATATAGTATTTGCCGACTAACCGACTAGCCGACTAATCGGTTTTCAAAATGCCGATTAGTCGGCCGACTAATCGGCAATGCCGATCATTCTAATACCTACTTGCTAGCTACTACCTAAACAGCTTAATTACTGACTGATTAATACGTTCTAAGTTACCTTATTGGTTTTTGAATATGTTTCAAGACTGTAACTTTAGATTTAAAATCTATACCTATATATTAAATTCAAAGTCCTTTTTTTTTGAGTATGGGAAATCATCAAATGACCCCTCCCGCTCTGGGTGGAGCAGAAGGGAGTGTCAGACTCTTACTGACTAAAACCCACCCATGTTCCTTCCTTAGCCCTTTATGTTCCAGCGGTAACCCTTTCGGACGATCCCGCTACCCTGGCAGAAACTCAAAGTCCTGACTCACTGACTGACTGATATATCAACGCACAGCGTAAACCGCTGGTCCTAGAGACATGAACTTTGGAGGGTATGTTCTTAGTGAAAAGTAGGTATCCACTATGAAAGGGTTTTTCGAAATTCCACCTCTAAGAGGGTGAAATGGGGGTATTTTGTTTGCATGGAAAATCTTATTCCTTGAGTTAATAAACTTGAAACTTGGCACCAATACTAATCTAAGTAAATTATGATGAAGTTTGCCATTTTATGTTTTTCTAAACTACCCCCTAAAAAGGGATTGGGGTGTTTCAAAGTTTGTATGGAAGAATTTTAGCGCGCGGTCCGATTATCTCGAAACTCACTATTTATACCTACGAACGAAAGTAAAGAATAATGTGTATCAGTGTTTTTCGAAAATTAACAATGACGGGCTGAAAAGGGCAAGTCAATTTAACAGGGGAGGATTTTACTGCATGGCTTGATTAACTCGAAAATTAGCATAAATAATCTTTAAGTCAAGTTATAAATACATCCCTAACGATTTTTTTTTAATTCCACCCCTGTGGGGTTAAAAAGCAGGGATATAGTTTATATGAAAAATCGTCTTTATTAGGTTAATAAACTTGAAACTTGGCAAGAATACTCGCCTAAGTAAGTAATAAAGTTTATTATTATAACTTTTTCAAAACTACCCCTCAAAGGGGGATATAGGGGTCTTGAAGTTTGTGTGGAAGTAATTGAATGCGCGGTCCAATTAACTCAAAACTCAGTATTAATAGTTTTGACAGAAAATAATTAATAATAATTATGTAAAGTAGTCGAAAATTGACCCCTGACGGGGCAAAAAGGGGTAATTCGGTTTTTAAGGGGAGAATTTAAACTTGAAACTGTATGTTACATTTTCACACGTAAACCACTGAACTTCTGATTTGGCAAAGAGATAGATGGCATCCTAGGGTAGGACATACTTTTTATTAGGATAGCACGTTCCCGTGGCATAATTTTCGCGGCGAAGCCGCGGGCAGAAGCTAGTTTACAATAAGATTAGACATTTAAACAAAACTTTTTACAGTCCGTTCAACCGATATTTACTTCTATTCCGTAGGCATAAGGATGGCATTAAAAGCAAAATCGTGATTATAATACCAACTGTTTACTGCAGCTGCCATTTGTCATGCCACCAACTCAAGAGAAGTCAAAATCGGTTGAACGGACTGTAAAAAAGATTTATTTCAATGTCTAATCTTATGAATGGTGTATAGTGAACGATGAAAATTTAAAAGCACCATCTGTTTGACAGATCGGAATAGGTAGACAGCAATTGTTATATAGTATCAGAGACAAAAAGTGACTTCCATACGACAACTTTTTTTTCGGGTTTCGGGATAGATATCACTAAGTGTACAGACGCCAGCAGGTCAAGCTACCCGAAACTGTCAAATTTTCCCAATCAACCTTGAACCGTAATGCTTTAGCGATAAAGTTGAAAATCTATTAAAGAAATTTGACAGATTGTAGTAGCTTGATGTGCTGGCGTCTGTACATTAAAAATAATGAAACAAAACAGATACTTATTGAATCCAATTATTTTATTGTTTTGATATAATTATTTTTGTACCTACTTAAGTGATGTCCCAAAACCCGGGACAACTATCCCGGAATAAAATGTTGTAATGGAATCTCCACTTTCTGTCTCTGTTCCTCTATCATTATAACAAGTAGCTACATAATATAATAAAATTATAGTCTACATATTACGATCTTGGTAGGTAGGTATTAAATTCTTTGAAATAAAATATCAACAACGTATTTTCAAAACAGATTTTTTTAAACTATAGTGACGGGATTTTGATAATTACACGTGGGCGAAGTCACGGACTGGAACAGAGTAAGTAGGTACCTAGTGATATGTGAGATGTG
Organism: Apamea anceps; assembly: GCA_951799955.1. Lineage (NCBI taxonomy): Eukaryota > Metazoa > Arthropoda > Insecta > Lepidoptera > Noctuidae > Apamea > Apamea anceps. The sequence continues at coordinate 3,651,441 of OX637511.1, forward strand.
ACAGTAATGAAATGATTTCGCGCCTCATTCAATAGGTAGGTACGTTTGCAGTGAGTGTGGTTCGGAGTGTTACCGCGCCGTGGCCCGTGCTGCACGAATTGCCGCGTACCTACACCGCGCCCCAATATCAAAATTGTATTTTATTTATTAAACAAAAGGCATAGCATGTATATGTTGAAACTTTTGTATGATAGCAGAGTTTATTAATACGAATATGTAGCCGCAAATTTATAAACTTAAATTCAATATTTCGCTAATCATAAAGTAAAAACACAATTACTTGTGCAGCCATATTACTTAGTTGTTAGAACTTTTGTTGTAAGGTATAACTAATCCCTTTAAGTATATAAGAAATTATTTGAATAACTTAAATTTTTTATTGAGTGAGTTACGGGACATTTTCAGATTTCTATTGTTCCACAGTACCTATCTGTTAGCATTTTCACTAATGTATCCTTTAGATAGTACTTACAAAGAACCAGTATAGTATTTTAATTTTAATTTTCTAATATTGTGATAACACGAAATAATTGGAAATACCTACTTAATACCTATTGCATAACTCTAAACTGTTAGCATTTTTGTACATAGCAATGAATTCACTAAACTTATCCGCTCAGCGAAAATTAAAAACTTTAGAATTATCAAAGGATTTGTGGTAAAAATATTGTATCCCTACTGGACTATCATGTAATAAACTGGTATTCAGCTGCAACCGGTTAGACTGGAAGCTGACCCCAACATAGTTGGGAAAAGGTTAGCAGATGATGAATCCATCATCATCTGCTAACCTTTTCCCAACTATGTTATACAACTATGTATGCAAGTTTAACTGAAAACTACTAATCAACATTAAAAAATAGCCAATAATCAATTTAACAAAGTCCTCCCACACATTAATAGAAAATATATAACCACTAGCTGACAGTATGGCAACTACATATTACCGAGAGAAAGTTACTTATTCCTCGTGACTGTACCACACTGTCTCGTGATTGGTATATATAGCTATTAACGTCACGATTGCCGTCAATATAGGGTAATTAAGCTCTAAACTTGCTTTCTATGGAGAAAAAGTATAGGATTTACTTACATAGTACGTATTTTGTTGTCATTATCGGAGACCTAGTATTTCTTATTATTATAGTAGTGCTATTTTTTTTTCTCTTTTTTTTTTCTTTTTTGTTTAAAGTTTATAGTTATGTTGAGGAGAGGTAATCCCATGCCTTTCAAAGTTAAGTGCTTCTTCTTCATCGCTGTCGCTGGCACGACTGTATTTTATTTATTTATTTTATTTTAATGACAGCTTACAGACTAATAAAAAACTTATCAACTACAAACAAAACAAAAAATAATAAACTTACATAATATCATGCATAAATAGGGACATTTGCTAATTACAAGCTTCCACATAGCTTACACATCTACTTAATTAAGAGTTACATATTTGCCTTGACTAGTTACAGCGATTTGAGTAAATAAACAGATTAGGTACAGTCACGAGCACCAATATGTCAACACTCGGCAACTTTCAATTGCGATTTTTTCGTGAAATAACGAATGCAACGTTGAAATACAACACATTACATAAACCTATGGGTTCGGAAATGCTATGTTCGTAACGACATAAAATTTCATTGAAAAATAAAGAAGTATATCGTTTTTGAATAAAGCCGAGAGACATACTTTTGCTCGTGACTGTACAATGTAAACATATTGGGTATGTCGAGATATTAGGTAATTCAAGTCGTGCAATATCAAAATCAAAAAGCTTATTTATGGTTGATGCCAAAATACTCCTTGTTCAAAATCTTTCTTAATTTATGCGCTGGTGCATAATAAATCGATTTCCAGGTGTGTTTTAAATCTTGTTTTCCCAAAACTTTGCCACTTCCACGGCGTTGTCGGTGTCAGCGCAGAAGTCACTTTGACTGCATGTTTTGTTACACAGAGGGCAGGATAGCAGGTTATGTTGAAGGGATATCACTTCCATTTACTAACACTGGCTAGATAGAAGACTTTCAACATAACAATTGACAAAGTTTTTGTACGATACATCATTTTTTCCACATTGTTCTTAGATAAACCTTTACACCTTCCTAATAAATGCTTAACAGTATTTCCTGTGTTTCCGCTCTGTAAATCTCCCCAACAAGTTACGGTCTTTAAACCTGTTTTTTTTTTTGATTTCATTTTTATCTTTTAGTTTGTTAAATTAATTGAATGGTCTAAAAATATTATCAACACTCCTAGGTGTACCTGGTATCTCTCTGAGGGATCGAATCCGCAACGAAGAGATCCGGCAGAGAACCAAAGTTATACATATAGCTCACAGAATAAGCAAACTGAAGTGGTAATGGGCCGGCCATATTAGCCGTAGAACCGATGACCGTTGGGATAGACGTGTTCTTGAGTGGAGACCGCGAATCGGTAAACGTAAGGTGGGACGCCCTCAGGCTAGGTGGAGCGATGATCTTCGCAGGATGGCTGGTAGCAGCTGGATGAGAGTTGCCGAAAATCGAGTTGAATGGCGTGCAATAGGAGAGGCCTATGTCCAGCAGTGGACTGCTATAGGCTGATGATGATGAGGCGTACCTGGTGAAAATGTTAATTCCTTGTCAGAAAAGAGGGCCTTTGTTTGAACTGGTGTAAAATGTAAGGTACAGATTCGAATAATTTTTTGAACGAACAACCGACAACGCAATGGATACGGCTGATAAAATCTTGTAAAAACGTGACTGAAACACGATTTCAAATTCAAAATGACTTCCCTACCCCCAAAAACTTACCACACCACATGTCGATAAATTACATCCATTTCAAAAGCATAGTGCCTATCTGTCTATCTGTGAACATAATTTTAAAATGGCTGCACCCCTACGGATCACAGTCAGGGGTCTAGGGTGCATGCTGCCCCGCGGCACTGCCCGCGCCTCGAATTTACACATACTAATTGTGTTTGTCTGTTACCTGGTTATGTTGTTTGTAAACGAACGTTTTTGGGATTAGTTGATGTAGGTATAACTGTAGGGATATAGGTATTAAATTGAGTGTGTTTTTTTAAATTTATGGATTTCGATGACATCTTTGGCTCAGTGACTGAACGTTTGTATACTGCGCTACGTACCGCGATTGCGATTCGTACATTGTTATATTGGTTTGTCTATTTGTTTATAGATAAATTCTTCTTTCAGGCCGAAAAAAATGTTAATGTTGTAGTAAAAATATTGGCCAGTAATGCTGCGACTACATTGTCGCGATAAGGTGAACTACACTTCGCGCGCTCTCTCTCTCTCACACCCGCGCAAGGTGAAGTTCGCTTTTGTATGCTCAACAACGTAAATGACGCAATGAATGTTGTTGAACTGTCAAAATTAAGGCCATTACTACTGATAGTACCTATAAGCCCAGAGTGTTCCGGACATACTTTATCATATAGACTCTTTGAAACGTACAAAGTTCAACCAACAACCAACTATTTCGAGAATCACCCATAACAATAATTACTATAACTAAAGCAACAAAAAAGCCTGCATTTCCCTTACAAATGTCGTTTTTTATCTCGTCCGTGACTACTAAAATGTTGTCATAATGACACCGTTTGTTAGAGCGGGCGCCATGTCGCCGGCGACTGGCGAATTAACTTATTTAAAGAGAAAAAGAGGAAAATGGAAGGATATCTAAAGATAAACAAAGTACACAAGTAGGTTGGGTTCATGCTCCATTTACGAGATGACCCAGTAAATATGTGCATCTGTTATTTAGATAAAGTTCTGTTTCTATGTAGTTTCTTGGAGCTTCAGTTTGGCTTATGTTAGTTAACAGTTATCCTTTTACTTGTTTTTTTTTTTTTTGTGTTTGTGTTCTTTTTGCGCAAGTAAATGTATTTTATTTCTTTCTTAGTTCTTGTCGCTTGCTTTTGCGTGCAAATATGTGATTTTTCTAGCCCTATTTGGAAATGTCGAAAGAATTTTTGGAGCACAGTGGAATAAAAAAAATTGCAGAATATTTGACGCCAGATAATGAAAACAAAGATAATGATGTAGATAATTGTGTTACTAGTATGATGGGTAATACGGCTTGGTGTCCGCAACCACGTCAATGCGCGTATTTTGCGGACTAGTATAATTATCTTATCGTCGGACTTACTTCAACTTTGAGACGAACAAGCATGTAAATCAATATAATCTACGATCCTCTAATGAGGCTTAATACCTATAGACAATATCATTATCAACCAACACCTCGATACATAATAATCACTTCCTAATTAAAAACCCATCGAACCGTAAATCCAGTTACCACGGCTACCTCAATCCGTAACACCAGCTAAAACCTTCCACTAATTAGGCACACCTAAACCAAAATACTAAAATAATTAACGTCTACTATCTGTAGGTAATATTCACTGCACGTTAAACCGCTGCATTTTAAACTGCAAGCAGGCAAGTTATTCATTACTGTATCCGGGTAGGCAGCGGCTGAGGCATCTTCATAATTACGTTAGCGAAACTCCGGCCCGCCATAGTTGTGCGCTAACGAAACCAATTAGTATGTGTCCATTGGCGTGTACGACACGGTTTTTGGAATGTTCATTGTTTAGGAAACCAGCTGTCTTGATGACACTAAGTTTAAAACTAATTTATTAGTAAGTTTTGTCAGTCTGGATTTATCTGCAGCGAAAATGATGCATAAAGATAGCCGCACCTCTCTTTAATTAACTCTCCTCTTTTGTTTTGTACGTCATGTTGCCAGAATTTTGTGCTTTTTTGAGTTGTTTACACTAATAATCGTCAATCAAATTAATTAGAATGAGGGCGGGCATGCTGATGATAAATAATAAAATTCTCGACGTAGCAAAACGGTCCTCTTGCATGAACATCAGACCAGAAAATCATTGAAGACTTCCATAGAAAACTAGTCAACTTCATCATCATCCCATTTTCCCAATTATGTTGGGATCGGTTTCCAGTTTAACCGTATGCAGCTGAATACTACTTACTAAACTTATTATTAAAAGCCTGTAATGTCCCACTGCAGGGAATTCATACTCCTTCTTTTTAAAACTTATCAACCCAAAAAAGTCCTTTAACCGTACAACAATGGAAACATGACCAAGGTAGCTATTACAGGCACAGGATGCCAAACTAACTCTCCGCATATTCCGCGATAAGATAATCCGACTAAATTGGAAACTGGCGCCATCTATTAACCGACCGATAGGATGTTATGAATTATTGATAGAATAATAAATGGTTGGTGTACCAGTGACGGGGGTTACTTAATTTATTTAGTCATAACAATTTAGTTTCCGACTTAGTAACTTGTACAGTCACGAGCAAAAGTATGTATACACTCGGCTTTATTCAAAAGCGATTTACTCCTTTATTTTTTAATGAAATTTTATGTTGTTACGAACATAGCATTTTCGAAGCCATAGCTTTATGTAATGTGTTGTATTTCAACGTTGCATTCGTTATTTGACGAAACAAATCGCAATTGAAAGTTGCCAACTGTTGACACACTGGTGCTCGTGACTGTACACGACATAGTTGTGTTTTCTTGACCTAATTTCGGGTTTCCTTGACCTATGAGTAAAAGGCTAAAATGCCACGACAAACCCACCATCACTCACCAGAAACGCAGGAAAAGGGAAGGAAGAAAGCATCCGAAAAAGGTTATCAGTTATTTCCTACAAGTATTTATGCACATATGTAGGAATTAACATAAAATATCTGAGGGGCATTTCTAGTAATTTTAAGAACGTTCCCAGTGTGGTCTCAGTCTCAATCTGTCAAAAATAGGTACCTTTAATTTCCCGAGAATTGGCGTTACTAGAATTGGCCTTACGAGAATTGGTCTTACGAGAATTGACCTTACGAGAATTGGCCTTCAATTCGTCAGCACCTGTATTTAAAAACTACTTATTATAAATCTAGTCCTTATCTCATCTCAGCGACAATCAGTGTCAAAAACTTGTCAAAAAAAAACTTTTTTGCAAAAAAAAGGAACCGACTTCCAAAAACAACACTTCAAAGTGAAAAATAACTTTAATTTCGGAAGTCGGTGTCGTTGGGTTCGCATTTTCGTTGTTTGCCACCGACTTCCGAAATTAAAGTTATTTTTCACTTTGAAGTGTTGTTTTTGGAAGTCGGTTCCTTTTTTTTGCAAAAAAGTTTTTATTTTTCACTTTTTAGTTGTAATTTTTACCAGTAATTTTGGTTTAAAAACCAAACTACTAAACCGATTTTGATGAAATTTCTATGGGACCATTTGGAAAGTATACCCTTTCCAACAAAAAAAGAATTTTTCAAATCGGTTGGCAAACGACGGAGTTATGCGCGAACAAACATAAAAAAAAAAAAAAAAAAAAAAAATACAAACATCCGAATTGAGAACCTCCTCCTTTTTTAGAAGTCGGTTAATGAAGGGATTTTAGAGATATTTTTGACAGATTAAAACTGAGATTAGTTCTTAAAAATATTTTGATATTTCAGTATTTTGTATTGATGCTGTCAAACTCTTGAGTTTTGAGGTTTCTTGGTTAACCCTTGATTTTGAAGCCTTCCTATATTTCAAGAACGTTTTTCCCGACAGTAGATGTAGTTACTTTTATGTCCTTCATTCCAGCAGTACATTACAAGCCATTCCACACCCGATTAGTGAAAAAAACTACAACAGTAACTTGTGCCCCAACATTTGCGACGCGTGACCGAACAAACCTAATGATGTCTACACTGCAGGCCATGATTAATGACCCCCCGCTTTAATTCTAGTTATTGCTGTAAGGGAGGGTGCCCACGAGCAACTAAGCTACCCAGCAACTTTTTGGTCTCTGTCGCTGTCTTCTCGCCGACGCGTACACGGGAGCGACATCAACGTTACTTTTTTGTTTTTGTAAAACTTTCAGTTGAGCAGCAACTGGCTTGCCGGCAACTTTTTGGTCGCCGTGCGCGCATTTGCATTGCAAGCAATAGTCGGGTGACAGTTGCGTCCAAACCCGCGGATAAAAATGTCTCCCGGCTATGGCGTCGCTACATGCGCGCACTTTCATACAAACCCGTAGAGTTGATGTGAGAGACAAATTAGTTGCGGAGTCAAAAGTTGCTCGTGGGTGCCCTGCCTAAACGTAATCACTTTGCTGAAAGCCGCAGTCGTTCCATACAAAACAATGACTATTTTCGGCATCAACACGATTCTGATTTCTAACCATTAATCTTATGATTCAACGCTTTCGCAAAACTATGATGTTACATAATTGTTGATTAGTGGTTTTACTTGTCATGGTGATGGATAATTGGATAATTTAATTAGCTGAATTAATTAATGTGTTTATAGCTAGTCGCTCGTCTGTATTTTCATGTGATCAACGTGTTGAAAAACAATACGTGCTTTCTAATTAATATTTAGTGCTTCTTATTCGAATTTTTAAATGCTTCTGGGAGTGAACAAGCCATACCTATGAATAATACAAAAATCAATCTGCAGTAATTCCCTCAATACCTTTGACTTTAAAACCATTACATACTCTAAAACCACTAGGTATGTTATGTTCTAACATAGAACTTATCAAAGAGCACAGACCACGAGGTATCCTACAGAGTACTTTTGTCATCATCTCTAAAGGAATAGAAATTTTCCCAATTATGTTCGGGTCGGCTTCCAGTCTAACCGGATGCAGCTGAATACCAGTATTTTACATGGAGCAACTGCTTAATTACCTCCACATCCTAGCTACGTGGGTAACACGATACCCCGTTGATAAGACTAAGCCATATGAATAACTACCCTTTGCCTGCGACTTCGTCCGTGTGAAATTTCTAGTTCCCCTGACCCACCCCGTCGCATCGCATCGCCCGCCCGCGCTATTACTTCGTTTTTGCTTAATAATAATAAATCATTTTATTTCGGACAACTATGAGATCCATAAATTGAACAGTTTTTCACTTAAAATACTATTGTTAGTAACTTAAAACTAAAGACGAATGAAAGCGAAGACCAGAAACTAAGCCGCCAGGGCCGCGGGTTGTTCTAAAGAGATACCGTGGCCCCTGGCATAGGCAACTGAAGGAACACGGGTGGGTTTTAGTCAGTAAAAATCTGACACGCCCTTTCGCTCAGCCTAGAGCGGGAGAGGTTATTTGATGATTTCCCACCCAAAAAAAGACCAGAAACTAAGGAACAAGTCTTCGCACAAATTGCCTGATTATGGCGGAGGAGGCATCTGTAGCCACAGCCCTCAGAATGCTATTGCGACTGTCTCTTGGTCTGCTCAGGAGGCTTAGCGTGCTTTTGTTTTTTTTTTCCGAAATGCACAGTACACCTTTAACCTTCCTCAAGAATTGGGCTACCAAATGCAAACAAAAAGGTTTTTTTTTAAATCCGACCGGTACTTCTCTTAACTCTTCAGCTTTATTTTAAGTATTAGTATAGAAGATTGGTATGAATAAAACCACGTGGCATAACAAAGTGCTAGGTTACCTAATCCGTATACAAAACAACTTAACGCTATTACAAGGAACACAAAGAAAACGACAGTTGACAAATCGCGGCTGCTTTGCAAAGGGTTGTGATTTATACTGGAACTTGCGCTGCTATTACCAAACATAAAACTAAGGAAGGCGTAATAGCCAGCCGGTGATTGATATCATAAATCAGTTTTATAAATGGTCAAATTTTTTTTAACTGACGTGTATATTTCTTAATTAATTTTTTTTTTCTGGAAAAAATGCTTACCCTAGAAAGTAATTAGCGGATTCCAGGTTTTTATAGAAGCAAAACTATGAATATTGAATAAAAAATAAAATATAAATATTATTTTATGAAAATTTTATATATATGTGTAGGTACTTAGCTTCTGCCCTTGAGTTCCTCCGCGTAAAATTTCTTGTTCCTCCGTCGCATCGCATCGCCTGCCCGCGCTATTAGTTCGTTTTCGCGTTCTTTCTCACTTTTTAAAGTCCTAGCGTGATGTTTCTATAGCCTTCTTCAAGAATTGGACTTTCAAATGCAAAAATAATTTTTCAAATCGGGCTGGTAGTTCCAGAGATTAGCGCATTCAAACAAACAAACAAACTCTTCAGCTTTATTATTATTATAGATAGATGAATATTGTCATTTTAATCTTTTAGCATTTTGGCTGTATGCCAATAGAAAATTACATGGAAAATATGTCCACACATAAAAAAAATACGCCATGAGAAATCCGTCGTTTCATTGGCACATGTAAACATGGCATCAAACAAAACAAAATAAAAGCGAATTAATAAATGGAGTCCTATAACACTCCACGATTCGATAGGAAAGCAATCAGACAGGCGCTTCGCTTTAATTACCTGATCTCGTGAAACATCTGCGGTTTCATTCGAATTCAAAATATAAATTAAATTCACTAAATTAAGTGCGCAGACGGCAAAATGGCGGCGGTTGATAAATAATTAAATCATGAAATAAACGCACGTTTGATTTGCCCGTCAATCACGCGGAATTTTAATTAAATTGTTTGAATTGTTATATTGTCGTATCGCAAACGGTGTGGTTGCGTTGTCTGTCTGTAGTTATTGTATTAAAGACTTATGTAATTAAATAAATGAGGTATATCAACTTCTGTTTTATTATACACAAATTCCAAGGAGATTAGAAATTAGAAAACTCCTTGACAGAAAGTTATTAAACCTTTTTACAGTATCTATTAAAAACAAAAAGTGTACCTATCATTTGACATTTGTGAGTTTGTCTGATAGATGGCGTCCAATGTGTATCAAAATCAAAATTATTATTATTAAATTGCGGTGACTTCCATAAAAGCCACAGATCAAGATTTGAAGTTGAACTATTTTATATTTTTGAAGGTCTCCAATTAATTTATTTGAATTTTCTATGTAAGTAAAACTCCATGCAATTCATAAAATGCTAGAATAGAATGTCTAGACTTTTCCCACATAAAACTGTGCAGTCATAATTATAAGCATGTCCAAATTGAAAGGCCTCGCCATTCAAACCTAACCCTTTCATTGCTTATCAACCGCGTGTTGTTGCAGACACACAGACAAACAGATTCCTTGTCTCGCCCTCACTCGATGACTAATGAAAACCTCACACCGTATAAATGATACCCTGATAATACACTTTATTGCTGGGTTATTACGATTCAAAGTCCGTTAAGTTGTGTAGAATTCGAGAACGACAAATATCAGTAGACCCGTGACTCGGAATAGGAATGCCCCTGAGCGATGTAGTGTTTGAAGGCCAAGAGGGACCGAGTGGGTCAATTAACACTGGTTTCGTTTGTTGTGAGAACTCCGGCTTAATTAAGAGTGTGAACGATGGTCCCTTTTCGGGGGTATTTTTTTAGTGAAGCAGTATACCGACGACAGGAGTGGCCCTGACGTTTTGATGAGAGAGACTGAAAAAATATTGCTGTGGGCGATAGAAGAGCTTGTTTTTCTTCTTTGGCCTTCCAGTTATTATTAAACTGCTATATTTTTACGCCTTATTTGTTTGGGTATAAACAGCATAAAAACAAAATTTGAATAAACAAACTGACACAAAACAAATTAGATTTGTACCTAAACAATCTTGTTTACTCCCAAAAAATCCACCAATTGGGCGTCAATTCCCTCGCTTTTCGCACAACGTCGCCTTCATCGTCAGTGCTTGTTGCAGGCGTCTGCAGCGCACTATCAGAGCCAGCTGTCCACCCTAGGCTCTGAGAACGATCGGCTGCGCAGTCAACTGTCCACGTTATCAGCCGGGCTGGGCGCGGGCGACCAAGAGCGACGGCTGGACGATGTGGCGCAGCAGGTCGTGCGAGCGCTTCTGTCGCAGAAGGTGAGGATTTTAAGCAGTAATCTTGAAGCAATTACTGTAGTTCTATCTTTTTCACTCTGCTAATAGCACTGACACTGTCGTATTGTAGGAGCAAACACCTTAAGTGGTTTTTCTTGCTTAAGGTGAACACAGCACTTTCAAGGTTACGGAAACTGTACTTTAATGAATTTTGTCAGTTACTGTTACTTTCTTTCCTGGAGCATAGGGTTTGGTTTCTGAAAATATAATGTAGATGCTTCTGGTCTCACTTTCGCCCACATTCTTACTCTGTAGTATTTATACACCTCTGTCAAGAAATCGTCGTTGATATTTACAGGCCGTCCATTTTAAAAGCACTCATTGATACCAGCCGGAAGTCGACGAGTCCTTTAAAAGATTAAAATAAAGAAACACAGTCGACAATGTTAATCCGCAAAAAAGGGAATGTCTACCGTAATCTCCGCTAGCATTAAGATGCATCCCGGAAATTGTTTTCTCATAATTATAGTCGCCCTTGTATCCGCGTCCGTGGATTATGTGGTGCCTACATTCGCACATAAATCGCCCGAAATGGGACACTTCGGCCTTAGCTGGCACCGTAATAATTTCAGAAGGCCTGGCCCACTATAATCTGGGCATAAGCTGTCCGATAATGCGACCGTTTATGTTTAAATCCAGTTTGTGAATGTCCGCCATGTTGCTGTAGTTTTGGCGCCAACTTTCCTGATAAAGATGGCGCCGGTTGCAAGCGACGACCGCTTTTGATTGTTTTTCAAAGTTTGACGCTCCTGTTTTCACATGGCTGGAAAATGCTAATGACAAACTTTGATCGTTAAATATTCATTCAGCGGCGTGAAGTATTTTAGTATCGGATACTTAAAAATGTTGAGATAACTCTTCGTAAATGTTGCCAGCTATTAAAACTAAATGCTATGCTAAAAGATCCATGACACTTTGAATAACAAATGGAGAAGGAATGATTACATTCTGCCTAATAAAACAATTAACTTCTACAGTCAACCTTACTTGAAAGATTAAAGTCACAAAATGATTCCTAAATTGTTTTATCACCGCAAATGGTCAAGTTCGAGCTATAAACTTAATTTACGAGGAAACTTCGTGCACTTTATCTTCATCAATATGCTAAATCTATTAGCTGCTCAGCCGTGTAAATTCTGAGATGACATTTAGGATATTATCAGGCAATTAACGTCCTGTGGTGATTAGACATGATGAATGCCTGTCTCCTGGGTTTATTGGTAACATAATATAGAGTACGTGTATAGACAAACTCCTTCTGAAGTAATTAGAGACTTCTGTCTTCACGTGTGGGATGAAAGACGACAGGGAAGATTATTAGTTTACGTAAGGGTAATTTGAGTGAGTTGGTAGGTACTTTGAAGGAGATGATGACGGAATTACAATATTACTAAAATAACGTCAATGTTTGTATATAATGATGATAAATTTATGACGTTACAGGTTAAATTCATATAAGTATTATAGAAATAGGAGACAAATCACTTTGCATTTAATATTGAATTTAATAAATATTGTTCTTTTCGTTCATAGACATCTTAACGATAAAATCTAAAAAAAAAATATTTGTCTATTACTGTATGTTACTTGTTGGAGCATGGTGGCCCAGTGGTAACAGCCCCGACTTACGAGTTGTAAGTCGTGGGTTCCCAACCCAGCAGGCGCGTTACTTTGTGTAATTTATTTCATCACCACTGCTCTCAAAACGGCGAAGGAAAACATCGTGAGGAAAGCGGCATGTCCTAAAACCAAAAAACCACCATCCGCACTGGGCCCGCGTGGTGGATTACAGCCCACTCCCTCTCGCAGAGAGGAGACCTGTGTCCCAGCAGTGGGAACATTATAGGCTGATTATGCATGTATGTTACTACATACCTACTTCATATATTAAAATATATTTGCATGCCCTCATTTCATGGCGAAATGTCTCATAGCACTGAAATTTTTGTAAAAATATTTTATGCAAATAAACGTTTGATTACGCATATCTAAAATATCGCAGTCGATGTGTTAATTAAAATGAAAACAAGACGTTTCAAATTCAATATAAAATCAATACCGACGTAACGACATCTAATAAGACACCAAAACAAACAATCTAATCCACGTCTCAAAATAATTAAATCAGCTCTAATTAATACAGCAGTCTCCCAAATACATCTTAACTTCAAAGAAACTTATCTCCTCCCCCTCGACATGACATTACTTACCGTTACATTTAAATCCTTTCTGTCTAAACGAAAATCACTTAAAATTTATAACTCTACTGCATTAATATTATTTTCGGTTTATTAAATTTATTAAAACTGTTGCTGAAGTTCTTGGAAATGTTATTTAAACTTTGTTTGTGCATTACTTGGTAATGTTCTTAGATTTTATAAGGTGGGAAGCACTCGGTAGCAACATGGTTCAGTACGAGAATTTCGAAACTCACACGGTTCATCCGTGTAGGATATTTGAAATTCTTATTTATACATAGTACTCTGTAAGAAAGTCTAGAAATTTGGCACACAGACGGTTTTTAACCGGGATTAACATATAGGATACTTTTTATCCCGATATTCCCACGGGATCGACACTTATGCGGTGGAAACCGCGGGGCGCTGCTAGGTTGAAAAAAATGTTATCGGTTTGAGTTTGCACACGAAATTGCACTGCTGCTATCTTGAAACGTCATCTAACCAAAGCTTCCCTTTGTTAAGCTACCACCAAAACTTCGTATAAGCTGCTCCAAGTTCCAAACTAAACCTATCCTATCCTTTAACCAAGTTATGAGCGCTCTAAACCCGCTAAATCTTCCTCAGCAAAGTCCGAAAGTGTCCCGAAACATCCTTATTTCGTATCCGAGTATCCGAGATCCCAGATCCCCCTATAATTACCCCACTCGAATTTAATTTAACTAATGAAGTATAATTAAAATGTACGCGTTTATTTCGAAGATGTTTTGACGAGATCCTGTGAGGGGGGGGAGATTCGGTGAAGTTTTCTACGTTGATGTTAATAGCTGTTGGGGAAGACGCGTAATAGATGTTTTAGGATTTCAAAGGTATTTTTGGTAAACATTGGCGAGATTTGTAGGACTGTTTATTTTAGGTTTGGAGTAAAACTCTATGTAAAATTCTGATTATTCCGTATTTTTATTTACTGCGTTTTGGTATTTAAATGCGTAATTCTAAAGAAATGCATTTCTGGTATTGCTGCTACAAATAAATAAATCAATCAATCTGGTTTTTCGTATATCTGACAGACATAATAACCAACAAAAAACTTTTACGCAGTGGGGTCCAGAATCATGTACTGAATCCATAATTACAGTTTGCGCGTCATTGTCCCTGCCACCCTGTAGAGTTTTGAAAGATCGATTCAACTGGTCAAAATTAATAATCGAGTTATGACGATTCGATTAGTCGATCCAAAAGTTTCGATTGCACACACCCTATCTGCTCCGTCCAGTGTGACTTCGTTCTAACCAAATTTACTAACAAAATATCTTTTTCTTTCCTCCAGAGCGTACGCGAAGAATTGGGATGCGCGCGCGCCCGTATCCGCGAGCTGGAGGCACAGAACCGCGCGTTGAGCGCTCTGCTGGTGCGGCAGCTGCGACCTCAGCCGCGGCCATCGCCTGCTACACCTCATACGCCCCTCACGCCTCATACACCAAGGGACTTACAAGGTAGGCAGTGTTAATTTGTAGATCGTTGAGTGACTAGCTGCAAAATTGCAGGTAATAAAAGTCGTCTGCGAAACATGAGATCAGCCAAACTATGTATATAATGTAGAACTGCAAATAATAGCTACGTCAGCTTTAGTGTGCATACACACGAGCTACACTTTTCAACGGCAGAGGGAACTGCAGCCGGCGACGCGGCAGCGGCTGCCGTCGACACGTGTCGCTCGTGTGTATGAACACTACTCGTAAGTATTTTTTCAAAGCATTTCAGCATAGTCTTGAAATCTTTGGAGATGCAGAATGGTAATTTTTTACTCCTTCATTGACATTATATCATTGAAAATTTAATATTAATTTTCTGTTCAAATTTCCAGTGCACTTGGTAGACGTCGGCTCCTGCGGGTCTCTGGTGTCGTTCAGGGACTCCCCGCCCCCCGCGCCGCCCGTGCCTCACCCGCACCCCCTCAGCCACGACGACAAACGGCGCCACCAGATACTGGCTGATATCTGGACTGAATTGAAGGTAAAAGGACCAGACTTAGTTTTATCTCAGGATTAAATAATAGAAGAATAAAGAAATAAGTTGCCAAAGTAAGCAGTTCAACCTTGATCAAAGTTTCAACTACCGTAACTGAAATCATTATCATTTCAGCAAGATGACGTCTGCGGCTGCACAGTAAGGCTTCCCTAAATTTAATGCTGACGGAAATATTTCTATATTATTATTTTTTTAAAGTTTTCAATTCAATGATTTGTTCACCCTCTCCAACAAATGTGCCTTTAGCAACTTCATCAATCCAATATCAAAACATTCCTCTGATCTTCCAGGGTCTGGAGGTGACTCCCGCGAACCTGGCGCGCGCGCTGTCCGCGGTGGACCCCACGCTGTGGGCGGCGCCCGCCAGGCCGCACACGCTCTCGCTCAGCATGCCGCAGCCCACCACCGACCCTGTGAGAGGTAAAATAATCCCATGAACAAAAAAAAATCTGAGAATTTTAAGTAATGGTAATTCCATTGGTCAAACAACGTGATTTACTCTCACTTTCTGAAAGCCAGATCAAGTACTTGATTATTGCTTCATCAAAATAACAGTATGGTGGAAAGTAGGGAGGCCTATGCCCAGCAGTGGGACAGAAACGGCTATTTAAAAAAAAACAACGTCCAATTACCGTAAGATTTGACAGTAGGTAGCAGGCTAAAACAAGCTTCTAGAAACATCGGAGTAGATTTGACAGCAGATATCAGGCTAAAACAAGCGTCTAGAAACATCGGAGTAGATTTGACAGCAGGTAGCAGGCTAAAACAAGCGTCTAGAAACATCGGAGTAGATTTGACAGCAGGAAGCAGGCTAAAACGAGCGTCTAGAAACATCGGAGTAGATTTGACAGGAGGTAGCAGGCTAAAACAAGCTTCTAGAAACATCGGAGTAGATTTGACAGCAGGTAGCAGGCTAAAACAAGCGTCTAGAAACATCGGAATAAATTTGACAGCAGGTAGCAGGCTAAAACAAGCGTCTAGAAACATCGGAGTAGATTTGACAGCAGGAAGCAGGCTAAAACGAGCGTCTAGAAACATCGGAGTAGATTTGACAGGAGGTAGCAGGCTAAAACAAGCTTCTAGAAACATCGGAGTAGATTTGACAGCAGGTAGCAGGCTAAAACAAGCGTCTAGAAACATCGGAATAAATTTGACAGCAGGTAGCAGGCTAAAACAAGCGTCTAGAAACATCGGAGTAGATTTGACAGGAGGTAGCAGGCTAAAACAAGCTTCTAGAAACATCGGAGTAGATTTGACAGCAGGTAGCAGGCTAAAACAAGCGTCTAGAAACATCGGAATAAATTTGACAGCAGGTAGCAGGCTAAAACAAGCGTCTAGAAACATCGGAGTAGATTTGACAGGAGGTAGCAGGCTAAAACAAGCTTCTAGAAACATCGGAGTAGATTTGACAGCAGGTAGCAGGCTAAAACAAGCTTCTAGAAACATCGTAGTAGATTTGACAGGAGGTAGCAAGCTAAAACAAGGTTCTAGACACATCGGAGTTAGACAACTTAAAAAAGTGACAATGATGCCTCACAAATTCTCAAGGCTCTTAAACCTCTTGTTCTTAAATATAAACAAATACATTTTTATAAACTATTGATTGCCCTTAAACAGAAATCCGTAGCCAATCCAAGTAATCTGTGGCCAATCTTCGATCATTGCATCCGAATACTATTTTGATTTCTGTATGCTCAAACATATATTTTCCATTACAGGGCCAAGTGGAGAAAAAGTAACAGAAGAAGAAAGCGGAGAGGTCGGCGAAGCAGGCGCCGAGTCCCCTGAGAGTGGCGCCAAGGACGAGGGCTACTCCACTATGTCTAGCGACGTGCAAGCCGACGCCTCCCGACAGAGCGACCACGCGGCCGACAGAGCCCTGCCAGACCTCAACGAGGCATCAGATGAAACAGACAATCAAACCATTGTCTCCATCAACCCTAGAGAATCTCGAAGACATGCAAGACTCCTAGCAACGGATGCAGACTACATCTACTTCCCATTAGGAGTCGCGTTCGCTGGCGTCAGAGGCAGCTACCCTCCCTCGCGACCAGTGCTACCCTTCCAGCATGTAGTGCGAAGCTTCTCTGATTCACATCTGTGTTTAAAGCTAATCGCTGGAACAACTTGCCCCACCAGCTGTCTAGATACTCCTACGCCTAGCTCTGGTGTTTTAGTACTAGATCTGAAACCTGCTCCCGAAAGACCACTGAGGAGAGCAGCTATCGCTTCCACAACAAGCTCCGAAAGGGTTTCCTGGGGTAGCACACTAGATGACCGAGCTGAAGGCTCTCAATACGATGCTGATTACGTCCAACATTGGCTAGAACTAGA
Source organism: Apamea anceps (assembly GCA_951799955.1). Lineage (NCBI taxonomy): Eukaryota > Metazoa > Arthropoda > Insecta > Lepidoptera > Noctuidae > Apamea > Apamea anceps. The sequence continues at coordinate 3,668,831 of OX637511.1, forward strand.
TGATGCAAGATCAGCGTTACAACAAAGACATAGGGATCTAGCCGATTTAGAATACGATAGGGCTGAACTGGAAGACTGGAGCTTATCACTATCCTGTGAAGATCTCGGGGACAGACAGTCTCCTTTTGCAGAAATAACGACGCCTGGCCAAATATCCTTGTCAACGTTACCCAGCATCAGGGAAGATGATGCGTTAGAATTAGAAGAAGATGTCGGTGATTGCCTTTGGAATGATTGTGGATTTGCTACGATAGAAATAGATGAATGCAGAATACAAGATGACCCTGATACGTCGGAGAAAAGGTGGGACTGCAATGGCACACATTCACCCGGTGGTTCGTGGTCCAGTGCATCAGACGCGCCTGATAAAAGATCTAGCACAGCACTGAGCGAAGACGGTGACTGTGCAAATGTCGGCCTAGATTTCACAAGAGATTTCTATCGTCTCGTTAAATATGAGAGCACAAAGAGCTTAGCATCAAATTCGTCCAGAGGTATTCCTGCGCAGGATACGAGCAGTCATTTAAGGATCCATGATGTTCAAGCAATGGCTTTGCAGGACAGAGAGGTGGCGTTGCAGAACGTCCTGCATTTCATTGCTGAGCAGCAGAAATATTGTAGGGATCGGGAAGAGTCTGATTCTGTGTCGTCGCGGCCCTTATCGGAGATAAGGGAGTTACCACCTCCGTATGCCGCGGCGGATTTCGACGATGACTCGGTTGGTCCTCGGAGTGAAGTGTCAGAGGACAGACAGAGACCTGACTCCTTCGGCAGCTTCTCTGAAAACGATTCATGTGACGTCCTCCACGGCGACCGGCCTAGGGTTGCCTTCTGTGATACTGTATCCGAGCCACGGTCCACGCCGAGATTCATCGAACGCGAAGACCCTTACACTGAATCAGAAGATTTCTTCGACGAATTTTCCAGAGTTGAAAACGCAGAGAATGAAATAGATGAGAGGCATCTCATAAAAGTACAGAGAAAGAATGAAATTAATAAAAGCAATGATGTGATTGAAACTGTCGAAGTTGAAGACCAGCCTTTTGCTGCTATGAAGGAAGAAAGGCCGTGTGATATCGAATCTAGTCGAAGTTTAGACCACAATTCAGCACTGAAAGAGAATACTGTGAATATAATGTTGAACAAGCAATCGCCGCTCGAGAGGGAAGTAGAGCCTTGTCTAACGAAATCGTCAAGCTTTCCGTACACCAGCAACGAAGAGATATCCTTAGTGGAAGAAGTGCTAAGCGCTTGCCGAAGAAGCACAGGGGCTTTAGTTCCTGTCCCTGAAGAGGAAGAAGGCTCGTCCCCAGAGACTGGTTCCCCACAAATGACTGAATCCAATACAACTAGCACTTCTACGGCTGAAACTGTGATAGTAAGTAATAAGAACGATGCAATTAAAGATGGGAAACTGCGGGAGAGAAGCCGGATCCCGACGCTGATGGGGGGGAAGAGGCCACCGTCTTCTCCCAGCAGGAACAGGTCGAAGATCCCCGTGGTGGATAAGAATAAACCTGGGACTGCGCAAGCGTCGGTTCCTGAACCGATCATTGTGAAGCAAGAACATACGCTGAGTTTTCATGAGGCTGCAACTTCGAAAGATGTTATTGAGGAACTTAATAGGTGAGTGTTCGCTTATATAAAAAAGTTCATCATAATACCTTAGATATCTTGGATTTATCCGTGTCTCGGAAAGCACGTTAAGCCGTTGGTCCCGGCTGTCATTCATCTTTGATAGTTGTTACGGGTAGTCAGAAGCCCGAAAGTCTCACAACCAGTCTTACCAAGGGGTATCGTATTACCCAGTAACTAGTTTGTGGAGATCTGATAGGCAGCAGCTCCATGTAAAATTCTGGTATTCAGCTGCATCCGGTTACACTGGAAGCCGACCCCAAAATAGTTGGGAAAAGGCTCGGCAGATGATGACCTTCGAAAATGAACACGTAAGCACCCCTGGGTATTAATTCTAGTTAAATTATTGGCTTTTATGACTCTCCTGTTGACGATATTAATTTTATCAATACTAAGATACGAACGACCTATTTAAGTGATGCCAAACTGATTACGATAAGTCGTTGCAAATTATGATCGAAAGTATAGTGACTTTTATGTCATTGACTTAAGATTTAAATTGCAATAAGTTCGTGATGTGCAAGAACTAAAGCGTTCTTTTCCTTTATCACAAAAGATAAGTAATATCTAATATTGTGCATAATGATGATAATGTTTTTTTTTTTTTCATTTACAGTACAAAATTTTAAAAAATTACTCAGTTTTACAAGGAGCGTTCGTTTCGTGATCATTATTATTAAAATGTATTATGGACAAGTTATTTTCGTGGTATGTGCCAAAGTGTACTTTTTATACTTACCTTTTTCGGTATATATCAGCTGTTTTATTTTTTATCAATTCTTGTGTTATCAAAGCTTTATCTTCTTCAAAATGAATAAGTTGTCGGCGCATGTGTTCAGAATGATTCGTCAAAGCGAGGGCGCGGCGGGCGCGGAGGGCCGGCCGGCCGAGCGCGCGGGGCCGCACGCGCAGCGCGACGCGGCGCTGTGGGCGCACACGGGCTGGGTGCATGTGGAGAAGGACATCGATTTCAGTGATCCTAAGGTATTGTTTTTAATGTTGTGTACTTATTTCGATTTTTGTCATATTAAGGTGGATGCTCCAAGGTAGCCCGCGAAATTCAAATTTTCTTACGTTTTTTGCAATTTGCTGGTCAGTACTAAGTTGTACATTGATTAAAATATGATTCCCGGCCGTAACACATATGTATTTACAGAATTATAATCAATAAAGTCATCAACACAACTCTCTAAGATCAAGTAATCCTACTGAATGACTATTTCATGAAATCTTGACATTTTAGGATTATGCTAACTTAACAGGTTGTATTACTGATTCTAATGATTATAATTCTGTAAATACATATTTGTTACGGCCGCGAATCATATTTTAATCAATGTACAACTTAGTACTGACCAGCGAATTGCAAAAAACGTAAGAAAATTTGAATTTCGCGGGCTATCTTGGAGCATCCACCTTAACTCGTCACTTGTCATTTAATATAGTTGCGTCTATCACTCATGCGTTCACGACGTTGACGCGACAGTTTGACGTCTCTCTTTCCTTGTAATAATTAACAAACTTTTTGTCTTTGTTTATTTGTTACTTTTCTTTTTTTTTCTAAGTATAGTTAAGGTTTTCATAAGCTGACTGTACCTACTTGATAACATCAGTACCTACCTATAAAAATTGAGGGGATGACAATAGGATAGTAAGTTAATCGAGGGAAAAGAAACAAAAGTCAGAAGGAAGTGATTTGTCGATAAATAATTTAAGGTAAAAAAACAAAATAATAAGTCGACTGGCGTCAGAATATACAAAAAAAAAAAAATTTTTAGTGTTACCAACAATGCTTGGTTGCAATGGTGTAGGTAAACCATAACTCAGGATAATTTTGACTATTCTTTGATTTTCTTGAAGCAGCCATAGACTAATGACTTTATGAACCTGTTCCAGGCCCGAGCCAACCTACTAGACGTGATGCTAGCGTCCAGCGACTCCTCGCCCTCGTCGTGCGGCTCCTCGCCCGCAGAGCCGCCGCCGCCCTACTCGCGACTACATCGACTGCACAGGTCTAGGAGGCAGAAGACAGGTGAATATGGCACCTTTTTGTAATTATATTGCTGTTTATGATAACTATACATGGTCAAACTAAATTAACTATCGAAACTTTATAGACGTTTCTTATCTTTATTAGAATTAACGAAAAAGTATTTATCGCACAAGAAGATAATTACACAAAATCAAAATCAAAAATTCTTCCCATGGGGGTAGGCTGAAAGTACAGAACGCCACCTGCTATGATCCTTACATACTCCGATTGCTTCGTTTACGAAGTATAACACAAACACAGAAATATAAATCAATACAAATTATAAATCCAAATCCTAAAACAAATAGGAGACCAAAAGGCCCTTATCCCAGCATGTAGCTGCCGCTGGTATTCTAATCGGGCACGCTGTGATGCAACCAATAATTTATAGTAACCACTACATTATAATTACGCGCGTGTGTGTACCCGACGTAACCTCGTTACTTTAGATTTTATAATTATGGATATTCATCGCGCCTGTAAAGTTTCGCTAATTTAATTTGACCCCGTAGCGACAAGACTGAGATGAACTCTCGCAATGTCAATATATTTAAAAACAGATATTGAAACTGATGTAAATGAAAAGCTGTTGCTATGTCGAATTACATTTTATTTAGACATAGTTTAATTATTATTAATTGAAAAGAATCTCATTCAGTCTAATGATATTTTTAAACTTGACTTGATTCTTACTCTAATTAAGCTCGGACAGCTTATAAATATTGTTGTTATTGTATTGGCAGCAAGAGTTCAGTCCCAAAAAGACAAAATGGTCGATTTATAAAACAATCCCCATTATTAATTGTTTTTCGCCTAAGCTCATCTATGAAGGGGGTGATCAATTTCCTAACTCTACTTAGCCTTAATAGAATCTCTGCCCTCGCAAAATATTCATGCATTATCGTGAATCGGCCATTTTATTGCCAACTATAGTATTTAATTACCTATCAGCTCTAGTACAAATTGACCTACTTGGATTTATTGACAATAAGGTTTTCTATATTTGAATATTTTCTAAAGCCTGATTTACACTGTGCGATTTAATTGTCTGTGCTATGGCATACCATAGTTAATTTTATTGTATGCCACACATAGGCAAGTAATTGCATCGTATAAATGGGGTTTAACTTTTTCAAGAGAGTCCAAAACACGATTGTGTCAATTTTTACATGAGCTACTTATAACGCAGGTTTAGGCTGACCTTATACAGGCTGAATGTATATCTGAATCCATAACCGGAACTAATATTTAATTTGAATTTCGGCAATATATAAATAGTAATATAACAAAATAAATTATGTGTGGAGAAATTAATGAAATTGTATGCGATACTGCGCTTTTGGTGCTACTGGTTACGAATTCAGATATTCCATCGTGTATAAGTGCAGCCTTACTTCCGATACCTTCATGATCTGAATCAAATTGTTGAATAAATCGAGTCAAATTGAATTTGACACTTATTGTCAAATGAGAAGAAGAACTGTCAAACTGCTAGTGTTGTGCTAGTGTAGCATTCGATCCAGATATCGAAAATGTCGTGAGTGCCTGACGATCTGTTTTTAACATTTTGAATAAATCTTTTCTATAGTCTTAATTCTGTTCTCTATTCAAATAATTTATTATTATTTCACAAACTCAAGCATTAAAAATGCTCTTTCATTTCCTAATTCAATTCAGTTACATTTTCCATTTGTGTTTAATTTTGCTTTTTTTGTCAAACGTTAAATGTTGATATCATATTATTTGCATTTTATACTATTTCTTTTGAAAGTACTTAGTTCTAAATGTAATATTTTAATTTAACTTATAGCTCAAATAGATTATTGCACGTGAATTTCTGAAATCTCAATGTCTACATTTAACGTTTCTCTCAAGTCCGCACAGATCTTGACTGCATGATTTAATCTTCATTGATTATAATATTTTTTCAATCCATTTACACATTTTTCTTTAGAGATTTTTAATAAATATGATTAAATTACATAATAGTAAAAATAGGTTAGAATTCTGCTTGCATGTCAGCTCACTAAATATAATAGCACTAAAAATATTTAAAACTTTGTTTTAACGATTAGCTCAAATTTTATTAAGTGAACTGCCTTGCAGGATAGTCTCGAGGACAAACCACCAAAGATCTGTGCTGACGTATATGTGTCATGTCATTTCATGTTGTCTGTCGTCACGACCAGCCACGTCACTCGTTTCCGCTCTCACTCACACGCACCATCTCACTCTCTCGCCTCATTCCGAGTAGATCATCATCAGCAGGCAACGCCACGCTCATTACTCTGTCAATCTATCAAACAAGGGGTTCATTTTTCTATTTGGTGGAGTCAAAACAAAATCAGTAAACATTTAAAGGGAGACACTTGTATCGATGTTAAAAAATCGATGTTTCTACAATCATATCCCGAAGTTACACATTAAACTCGGGGTGTAAATTATTTGAGAACTTCAATAAATTAAGCTAAAGAATATGAAGATTTTAGAATATTTCGTGTATCCGACAAATTCTGAGTCCAAAATTGTAGCACATGTTTTTATTTTCGAAATATTTACTGTAACGTTAAATTTGAAGCTACTGCTTTCCGCTCGCTTTTGGTCTGCTCTCTCTATCTACCTTTTGTGGAGAAAGTGTTACTTCGGAATATGACTTCACTAATTGTGAGCGTGGTGTGGCTTGCGCCGCGTGTGTGTGCGAGCGGTGCTGGACGACGGGGCGCGTGGCTCACGCGTGTTGTCTCGTCCAGAGGGCGCTCGCTTGTAGAGTAGGCTCGTGCTGACGCTCGTGTTGGTGCAGCGGCCGCGCTGCGCGTGCGTGGGCCGGGCGGACTGCGCGGCCGGTTCCGGCGGCCCTCCATCCTCGGGCGCGAGGGCTTCTTCGTCCGCTACGGCGAGCCGGAGCGCGCCGCCGTCGCCACCTTCGACTTCCTCGAGGACTTCTCCGGAGGATCCTCCCCGGAGGCACCCAAAGACTGTACCTAAATTTTTAGCAATAAAACGCGTCCCAGATCGTTATATTTTTCTATGTCGTTGTGATAAACCGCGGCGGTGTGCCGACGGTGTGACGTCACCGTCCGACGCGTGTCGGCCGATTATGTTTGTAGTGCAGCGTCGACGACGACTGCGCGATCCGCCGGCTGCAGCTTTTTAGATACTTCTGCTTCGAAAACTAGATCTCGTAGGTGTCGTAGTACTCACTTTGGATTAGTAGGTCTATGACGAGGCACCTAGTCTTTTAAAAGAAATAAAATTCTTCCTAGATATTCGTTAGTAGGTGTGGGAAGACTAACGCATTAAAGGCATGGATGCGATGTTAATTGTATAATTGGAAATTGTTTAGTTTATATGCGACTGACTCGTTCAGCAATAATGTTAAAGTTAATAATGTAGCTCGCGAGCCATCTACCTATTGAGTGATTTGCGCTTAGCAAAAGAAGGCTTCCGGCGAGCGAAGACAGCTTCAAAAACAATATAATGTTAATTTGGATCGATTACTTCCTGCGTTAACTTGCTTACGCTTCGTACCAACGACCGACAACTTAGGTAACAAGACGAAATAATTAATTGACTAAGTGATTGAAAGCTGCGGCCTCGAAGTAATGTGATATTTTTGTATATACTGTAAGTCCCACTTATTTTCATATACATTTAAATGGATTCCTTTCTAACCGAACGAAGCGTTAACGTTGGAACTAGGGTGGAGTTCTGTTTAGCAGAGTCTGTGCACCTGGCACGTAAACTCGATCACGCGAATCGATCACTGCTACCCTCTTTTTTGCACAAACGTGTTGAGGAACGAATCATAAAGGGACGGATGATCCAATCGCGCGATCGCAGCGTAATAATCATAATAATAGGTACTTATGTAAATATCGATTACAATTTACTTATCGAACTAGAAACTACTTATCGGTTAAAGAATAGTCATCTATAACAATCAAATAACCATTTATAAAGATCCATTAAAATCGAAGGGTACTAAAGTATGTTAAGTGTATGTATATAATTATTATGACGTCATCGATATGCTATTTATTTTGTATCATTTGCGTAATGTCGATCTTTTCTGTGTATACTTAGGTACATATCATGAATTTGTATTATTTATTAAGGCAACGATACACTATAATTTTAATGTTTGATAAAAGTAGCAAACGATGATGGTGATTCCGATAAAAACTGTCTGAAAAACTATATTTTCTATCGATATCGATAATTCTTTTCATATTGTTTCGTACAACCCTATTTCTGGCTGCTGAGAACTGACTATAAAACAGGCTAAAAAGAAAATTGAAACAATTGGTACATTAGCATGAATTACTTGAACATTACCATTCGCTTGTTATTTTTATCACGACAATGGCTTCTCGCTATTATATGCTATCTGTAAAATTATCCTCTTTGGACACGGTTATAAACCTTGGCAGAAATGTACACTTTAATTATATTGTTATTTTAATGGCTGAACCAAAGCGATTTTACACGAAACAATTTTTCGCCGCCACTTGTTACGCAACAACACTGTTCCTTGTTTTTTTTAATTGGCAATTATTTCATACCCAGCTTTTTTTTAATGGTGAAGAATGAAGACAATAAAGGAAGATTTATACCTATTATTAATTAATGTAAACGAAGCGACGACTCGATCGATATTATCTAAAATATTAACTTATTTAGTGTAAGCTACTAATGGCTACGATGTAATGCCTAATTTGAAATTTAAAAGACGTCCCCTTAGTTGTTTTGGATACACACACTGACGTATGAAGTTTTTGCAAAAAAAAACATGTAAAGAACGAATATTTAAATGATTATTATCTAATGTTTTAATATTACCGTTTATATTCAAATTCCTCTTATATTATTAAAGTAACGAATTTATACTATTGTAAACAATGTGTACCTATTATGTAAACGTGATGCAGTGTTTGTATCCAAACAAGAAGTGTAAAATTCTTATTCTAGTAAGTTACTACAAGTAAAACTCTTGGATCTTATCAGAATAATCTGAATAACAACCGTAGTTGTATTTATAGTTGTTCAAAAATCAAAAGGAATATTTTTTTCAAACGACCAATCTGTTTACCCTTTCATACATTAGTGTCATTTTCATAATATTTAAAAAAAAAAGAATAAAAAGTCGATTTACATTGGTCATGGGAAATAAATATGTCCATGTGTTTAATCGTAGGATCCAAATGGTACTGTGATTGGTAGCTACCACTGAATTTTGGAGCACAATTGGAAATTTAAAAGATTAATTAAAAATGTGGTAATTGCTCGGTATTAGGTGCATTTGTCGGTACATTTTAACCTAAGAGATAGGAATACTTGACATAGGTAGGTACTTTGAACAGTACAAAATGTGTAGAGTAACAGTATAATTTAATTATCTACTATTACAGATGGGTTCAATAAACGATTCCGTTCCCAAATTATATATTTTGTTTTAATTTACCCAATCCTATATAGCCTATCCTCTTCCTTACCCCGCGTCCTTTTTAAAAGCGATCGTCGCGCGTATTTGCGATTGTTGTCTCTTTTTGTTTCGAAAACCAAAAAGCGTCCTCTGTCGGCGCGACCACGCGTTCACCGAACAAAACGTGACCTAGTGGACTTATGCTTTTTCCATCAGGTACCTCGTCTTCAATACGGGTTGTTTCAATAGGGTGAAAATAAACATTTAGGTACTTATCTATGCAGTTGAGAACTTTAAAAGAGTGTCCATGGAGTTTCTTGTCCGTTCTTCTCCATAGGTACCTACGCTTTGGAATGGGCAACTAGCTTCATTTTTCTGACTGACCGACCCCGTGACAATTCAACAGTGCCTTTAATTGGTTTAATTGAAGTAAATACTTTGAGTTTGAGTTTTGAGTATGTACTTTACATGTAGCCCGCGAAATTAAAAATTTCTTTGCAATAAACGGGTTGGATCTAGTATCGTTTATTAAAAATTATGAATGTTTTGTTGTTTTATTTTTACCGCCCGATATACTATACTACTAAATATTTTGAATTTCGTGGGCCACATTGAAGGAACTCAAAAAGGAGATTTCCAAGTTCTAATGAAAGTTTAGGCTCTAATCACAACAGCGAATGTTCTCAACACACACACTGCGGAGCTCACAGAAATCTCTTGATGCGAAATGTAAATCTATCAATTTTTGGCTAAGGTGAAAGTACCGTCAAAATCACTTATAAGGCCAACGCACACACATCCCAGGGAGTGTTATACTTACAAGGGGGGATGAACGTTTCTTTATTTAATAGAGAAATGGGCTAAAGACGTCACTGAATGGTATGCGAGATAGGGGAAGAAGAAACGAAGAACGGCGCTAAAGTGGGAGGATGACCGTATCGGAGAAGGTTATGTCTGTCTCTCGTTAACATCAGGCATAATTTAATTACTGTGGGCGTACTATGGGTAGTGTTGGTTATAGCGCAATAGAAAAACGGTTTGCAGTTCAAATCAGATTATAAGTTACGAACAAGTTAGTCACACTAGCGAATCACACACAGACTGTAGGTACACAACTCAACGATACGGAACGCGAGACAGTCATACCTTCTCCGATATCAGAAGTGGGATAAAATTAACGTCTGACAGCTGAGATCGACAGCAGATGCGACATGAAGAAGGAAATCCCACGATCGAAAACTGTGGAAGCCCGGCAAGAAAGAGGCCTATTTTTAAGCCTTAAAAGCAATAATAACGCACTGCCAATCAATGTGCCTATAGCCTTTCCCAACTATGTCGGGGTCGGCTTCCAATTTTACTGGATGCAACTGAATTCCAGTATTTTACATGGAGCGACTACCTATCTGAATGTAACACGATAACCCGTTCCCTTGGTAATATTGGTTGTCAGACTTTCTGACTTCAGATTAAAAGATTTACAAACTATTCGTGCTTTCCAAGGCACGGAGGGGTCCCGATATGTAAGTAATGAATGGTCACCCATCCACGAACCCACCGCGGCAAGCGTAGTATAACCTTTGATCGACCCAGTTTCCTCAGACTCCATGCAATTCCTGCATAGGGGCATTCGTCATGCCTATTGTGTGGAAGTGTTTGTTTAGCGAGCAGTGTCCCGTAATGGTCCCCGTCACCCGCAGGAGACGTCTGGAGTACCTATACCTACATCCACATTTCGCCAGTAATGTTTAAGTCACATGTAACCGGGGCCGAGCCTATTGCCATCAATCTCATCCAGACAAACATTTCAAAACGATAATATACAGGGTCCAATTAAAATATATGGACAAATTTTACCACAGCGCTCAGTACGTCTAACCAAAGATATCCAAACAACCTGGCACTCTAGAATAAACACATCCATCCATTATCGGTAGGTACTTGCATTCGCGCCCCGCTGCGCGCATGCTCACATCAAAATTATAAAGACAATGGAGGGATGTGTTTATGCATTGGGTAACCAACATTTATAAGTGTATTTTTGTTAGCTGATTATTGTAATTGTAAGTATCTAATGCGTTTTTCTTATATATTTTTATTATTATTTTGGTGGTCTGAATGATTTCTAAAAGTTTGTCCACCAAGTTTAATGGGATCATTTATAATAAACGATATAATGAACGGTACAGGCGCCAGCAGGTCAAGCTATCCGAAACTGTCAAATTGTCCCAATCAACCTAGAACCTTAATACTTTAGCGATAAAGTTGAAAATCTATTAAATAAATTTGACAGATTGTAGTAGCTTGATGTGCTGGCGTCTGTACAATACAAATCAATATCCAACAAGGTCGCATTCTAACATTTCCAACTACCCGACTACCCGCATGTTAGCCTATTTTAGCCACACAACCATTAACTAAACATTGATAAAAAAAGGTGATAAGAAAGTACATACCCATGTATGTGTAACAATTAGGTTGAACTGACGCTGATTACACGTTTTGTGATTACGTTACCTATACCTAAATAATGACGGGTTCAATCATTATAGTTTTTTTTCTGCTGTAGTGACGTCAATTAATTCTGACGTCAGGTTGTTATAAATATGCTACGTATATGATTAAAGGTCTTCATCATCTTCAGCCAAGCCTTTTCCTAACTATGTTGGGGTCGGCTTCCAGTCTAAAGCATGTAGCTGAATACCAGTATTTTACATGGAGCCACTGCCTATCTGACCTCCACAACCTAGTTACTGGGCAACACGATACACCTTGGTAAGACTGGTTGTCAGACTTTTGGGCTTCTGCCAACCCGAAACGACTTTCAAAGATCTAGAATGTCAGCCGGGACCAATGGATTAACGTGCTTTCCGAGACACGGAGGGGTTTCGGTATGTAAAAAAGGTCACGTATCCACAAAACAACCGCGGCACCTGATCGATGGACCTGTGCGGCTGTTATTATTTAGTTACGGGCCCCTCTCATTTGCGGCAGACATGACGCGCGCGACACAAAAAAAAATGTTGGAGGAAAACATGCGTCACATCCACGGCCGCAGCAGCAGCATACCTAATGCTATGCGAGACAGAGCCCCAGCGCTGTTTTCATCGACAGCCGGCATTGGTGTTTTATTCGGTGGGAGCTTGTCTAGTAGATTTTAAGACAAGTCTCAGTGAGACAGACTTGATACCGCGTGCTGTAAAGGCCCTTTAATCTAAATAGAACTATGAACTACGCTCGACTCCAAGCAAAAGTCTAGAGGTCAATCGTATTGTCATTTCTGTTTACAATCTAAACAAATCTTTACACTTCTTGGTATTTAATCTTATTATTCTTGAACTTAACATGAATCAGCGACCCAGATCTTGAAACAGAAACCTCATTTTTACGAAACAAATGACGCAACACCACTTTAGGAGATACCACCTCGCCTATATCGCTTTTACTTCTCGTAGCTCTGAGAATCGAACAATACTGGGATAAGTTGGTATGTATTTACTTATTTATTTTACTAGCTTCTGCCCGCGGCTTCGCCCGCGTGGATGTCGGAAATTATCCCACGGGAACGTGCTAACAGGATAAAATGTATGTGCCCCAGGATGCTATCTATCTCGCGGGCCCTTTGTGGCTAATTACAATAGAAAACCAATTGTGTCTCATTAATGGTGATTAAGAGGGTACCTATATGATATCTTTACCTAAGTACCTACCTAATTAAAAAAATAAATAAACTCAATAATAGAAAATAAAATACCTACCTACCTAAATAAACCTATTTATGATGATAACTAATCTAAACTCAATCATCATCTGCCTAGCCTTTTCCCAGCTATGTTGGGGTCGGCTTCCAGTCTAACCGGATGCAGCTGAATACCAGTATTTTACATGGAGCGACTGCCTATCTGACCTCCACAACCCAGTTACTGGGTAATACGATACCCTTGGTACGACTGGTTGTCAGAGTTGTTGGGCTTCTGACTACCCGTAACGACTGTCAAAGATCCACGAATGACAGCCGGGACCAATGGCTTAACGTGCTTTCCGAGGCACGGAGTTGTCTCGGTATGTAAAGATGGTCACCCATCCACAGACCGACCGCGGCAAGCGTAGCTTAACCTGACCTATCGACCTGTGCGGCTGTTATTATTTAGCCACGGGCCCCTCCATCTAAACTCAATAAATAAGCAAAATCTCTAAAAACTAATATCTATACGAATGACTAATCCTATCTAACTGTATTATAAAATAACCTACGGTCACTACGTACACTATCAAATATACTACCTATACTTTAAAATTTTAATCTATACCTACGACTTATATAAAAATAAACCTAAATAACTCTAAAAAGTAAAAGGAATAAAAATGAACTCCACTGCGGGTGACCTAACCTACGACAAACTTATTATTTGCGGTTGATACAGTAATCGGGTCTAGGGATCGAACCGCAAAATTAAGTTTGTTTTTTATTGTATATACTTTTCCGGGATAAAAAGTACCCAGTGTGGTGCCCAGGATATTAAAGAATAATTATACCAAGTTTCATCGTAATCGAACCGGTAGTTTTTGCGTGATGCCTGAACAAACAGACAGACAGACAGACCGACAGACAGACAGACAGACAAAAATTTTTTTAATCACATTTTTGGGTTCGGTGTCGGTCTAGTAACAACTCCTGCCATTTATTTTTTTGATATTTTCAATGTACAGAATTTTCACTTCTACAGATTTATTATAAGTATATAGATTTATTTATTTCCCACCATACTATTATCTTTACAGGTTTGTCACCTAATGCGATAATGTAGACAACTTACAAACTTAATATCTACACATAACTGTGCCCCGCGGTTTCACCCGTCGTTCAATTTTTCTGACTTTTTTTTTCTTTTATTAGGCTCCTAAGGGAAGCGTGATTTTAAATATTATTATAAACCTATTAACCTTCCTCGAGAACTGGGCTATCAAATGCAAGAATCTATCTTAACAATAATAATAATAATAATAATAATAATAAACTTTATTTCCAATTTTACAATTTGCGGCAATAAGTTAATTCTATGACATTAAAATTGCATAAATCACTGATTACTCCACTGGCACCCAAGCTAAGATTAAACTTGTGTTATGGGTGCCAGGACTTCTCTGTTAATACATTTCTCAATTTATACAAAACTAGTACGGAGTTTCATTGTGTAAGTAGCTATTGATTGAGTACAAAAAGAAAACAAAGTTATGATACAAAGAAAAAAACCATAGAAAAGGTTAAATATAAAAGATTATTAAAAATGTATAGCCTCTTTCTACTCTTAGTGTAAATTAGGTGAGGTTTGTGGTGTAAAGTGTAAGTGTATGACTGTAAGTGTCATGTGTATGTGTCATGTATTTATGTTTTATGTATATGTATCGTGTGTGTGATGTCTGCGTTTGTAGTATGTTAGAGTTGTTTGAAAAAGCAGAAACTTTTTAGAAAAGCTTTCCAAGTAACTTTTCAGTCTCCTCGTAGGTAAGAGTTGTAAGCCATTGACTCACTTTCTTTTTACATTCGAATTTATTTAAGCCATAAATATTGCAATGTTTGTTAGCTGCATTATAAATTCGACTACCTAATACTTGAAAGTGTCTTTCGGCCAATTTAGTTTTGTAATGTTCTAAAGGACAGACAAATTTTGATCTCATATTTGTCAGACGACCAGTACTGAAATTCAGAGAACCGTGCCTGCGCAAGATGGTATTGAGCACAAAGAGCTGTCTAACAGTCATAACTTTACAGTCTTTAAGCAATTGCATGGTACTATAACGGAAATGTTTAAAGGTCATGACCTTGAGAATAGCTCGTTGCGCTCTTTCCAGTTTAAGGAAACTAGTTTTTGGAGCACCTCCCCAAGTCGTTATCCCAAATGCGAGTACTGACTGACAGAGTGAGAAGTAGACCATCCGAAGTGTTCCTAAGTCTGCACTAGTGCGCAGACTTTTGAAAATCGCTATGAGTTTCCTCACTCTGCCGGACGCTCCATCAATTTGCACTTTCCAGGACATCAGGTTGTCTATCATGATACCGAGGTACCTGACTTGTGTTGTTCTGACTAGGGGAGGACAGAGGCATTGGTCTAACTGTTCATCACAATTGTGGGCTCTGACAACAAACGAGTCTTCCGGCTGCGTACAAGATCTAATTGAAAACGGGATATATTTCGTTTTATCGACGTTTAATGTAAGAATATTAGCTCCCAACCACGACATTACGATACCCAGCGCAAACTCCGTTCGCTTCCGAACTTCCATCCACTCCAGACCCTGCACGAGCAAAGCCGTATCGTCCGCGTAGGTATATATGCTACAGTATGGGATGGATAGGTTACAGAGGCTGTTAACATATATCAAGAAGAGGGTAGGTCCCAAAATTGAGCCTTGGGGAACTCCAAATGACAAAAAGTGATCGTCACTGACGTATGGGCCAATCTTGACACATTGTGTCCTTTCAGAGAGGTAGCTCTCAAAGATCGCCAACGCTGGACCCCTCACTCCCACTCTCTCTAATTTTGACAACAGGATAGGGACAGAGACAGTGTCAAATGCCTTAGATAAGTCTATGAAAACACCCAAACATTTAGACTTTACATCAAGCACCTTTACGGCACTATCAACAAAGGCAGCAACAGCGTCCTCGCAAGATTTGTTCCTACGAAAACCGTACTGATTAGCCGACAAAATGCCGTGTGCTTCCATAAAGTTGACGAGGCGACTGTTTAGGACCTTTTCTAAAATCTTTGACAGCGCCGGAAGGACAGATATAGGTCTGTAGTTATTGACACTGCCTCTGTCTCCACCCTTGTGAATGGGATGCACAATCGCTTTCTTCAAGGACCTCGGAAATACTCCCTTGGAGATACACAGATTACATATATGTGTTATAGGGGGCACGAGGAACTGGCGACTCACCCTTATCATTTGGGTTGAAATTCCATCCCACCCTGTAGCAGAATCAGTACGAAGACTCATTATGATTCTCTCAACTTCATCAAAATCCGTGGCAAGAAGCGCGAGAGAGTTCGGCTGTACATCATCCCGGAGAAATGGAACATGCATAGAGTACGCATTTATGTGTCTGTCCGCAAGTTTTTTGCCAACACTCGCGAAAAATTTATTGACCTCATTTATTGAGGATTTCTCATCATGACCAGGAAGGGTCAAGAGGTCTGTAGGAGGAGATTTAGGAACTTGTTTACCTAGAATGCAATTTATTACTTTCCAGGTCGCTTTAGTATTATTTTTTGCATTAATAAATTCATTTTTCTCATAATTAGTTTTAAGTCGGTTTAATAATTTGTTACAGAAGTTACGATAACGGTGGTATGTGATTTTCAAAATGTAATTATCTGGTGATTTTTTATGTTTTCTATGCATCCTATCCCTGTTTCGAATACATCTGAGTAGTCCTTGTGTGATCCATGGCTTAATTATTTGCATCCTAGAGGGCACAATACTGATTTTGGTGTATTTTTGTACGATTGCGGTGAGTGTATTTATAAGAATATCAGTAGCTTCATTCGGATCATTGGATAATATGACGGGACTAAAATCTGTTTTGGATATTTCTGTGGCTACTGTGCAATGATCGATTTTTGTGACTAGTTTGGGCCTTTTTTTTTCACTTCGGTTGTTTTTTAAACATACTAATATTGGTGCGTGGTCGGTAATGTGAGTATCCAATATAAAAGACACCAATGAACTTTTCAATTTTATCATAGTGTGATCCAAACAGTTGTTTTCCCTAGTGGGAGTTGTATACGCCGGTAGCAGCCCATGTGATGCAGTCAAGTTCATGTATTCACTGTAGTGTGGATCATTATTACTTGGGCTTATATTGATATTCATGTCTCCCACCAGAATTATATTTTTATACGTAGATACTGTAGCTAATGTGTTATTTAAGCTATTTAAAAAGTTATCTGTATGTCTAAAGGATGGTGGTCGGTATACTGCTACAATAACTGTATCGGAATTGATTTTACAAACAAGACAGTTTGCCTCCATAAATTGTGGCTCCATGACATTATGTTGCAAATCCGAACTTATGTAGATCACTAAGCCATCATTCTGGTTTATAGTGTTACTTGTAGAATAAGCCGAGTATCCTTGAAGTTGCGGAATAGACATAGTTTTACTTAACCAACACTCTGAGAAAATTATAACGTCACACCTAGTTTGCATTGTGGATAATAAGACTAGGACGTTATTAAAATTTTTATTAATGCTACGTATATTAAAATGCAGTATTTTAATTATTTCTTTGTGGTTACCCAATAGTTGAAGGCATTTATCTGGCGGGCAGTTATAAAATTCATTTGTCCCATACGTATCCAGTTGATTCATAATTTCATCAATGTCAATCATTTTTATTAATAAACGAAAATTACAATACTAAGCATCACATTTGAAAACCTTACATTATTCTGCAACCGGGCTGTTTGACATCTGAGAAAAAGAATATTACGTCTTTCCTGCTTTTGTAAAAAGATATTGTATAAAAGAGAAATTGTAACTGGGTGTGTTTTGTGTTTGGAAAATGGTCTGTGTGTTGTGTGTCTGTTGTGTTGCAAGAGGGCACACTCCAAATTATTAAGCTTTTTACAAACGAATTCAAAAATAATAGAAGAAAACTGTAATAAAACCAGAACTAAAAAACGAATAATGATTACAAAAAAAAGATTACTCTTGTGCATGCAATATTTCGAGAAAACATTTTTCAGACTGAATACGGATAGGCTTGTCACCTTCTTTTTTACGAAGAAAAATCTTCCCGTCAGCCGACCAGCAGTATTGAAACTCCTGAGATTTGGCAAATTTCCGAGCTTCATAAAAGAGTTGCCTTGACCTCGCTGGTAGACGATCAGCAATATAAAGAGGCACGCGCTCACCTGTTATGCCAATGTGACCACTATTTAATTTCTCCGTAGCAGTTTTACCCTTATTAAAGTTGCGCGCGGCATGAAGGATGTTATTTTTCATCATAACTGAGTGGAATTCCGCAACTATTTGTTTAGAGGGGCCTTGTTTACCCTGCACTCTGTAAATGTCACGTATCTGTGTCGGTTGTATGGTTATTTCTAATGGTTTACAGACATCAATTACCGTTTTGACCAGATCATTGGCGGTCTCTTGTTCCCTGGGAGGAATATTTCGTAGCTCGATAACGGCAGATCGTCGGTGTTCCTGCATATCCTGTATTTGTTTCTCCAGGTTATTTATGTGTTTTCGCTGCTCAGTCCTTTCACATTCCAACTTTGTCATTCTTGTCTTGATTTCCTCATATTTTTCGTTCATGAGACTTGCTGATTCCTCAATTTCTGATCTAATATTTTGCAGTTTATCATTCTGTAATTTCAATTCTGCCAGTTCCAATGTTATTTTAGTCGTAAAGTTTTTCAAGTTGGCTTCCTGATCGGTGTTCCACTTAGTGAGCATAGCTCGTATTTCCTCCTTGAAGTCTCCAAGTTCGTTTGTAGGGCTAGACTCGGAACGAAGCCGTTTTGATCGTTGGGATGTATTTACAAACCCGACGTTTATTGCAGAGACAGCAATCTCAGGATTAGATATCGCTCGCTGTACCTCCATTATTGGAGTTGACGGCGGCGTGCGATCCATTTTAGGCATTATAATATCAATACAAGAATGCGCAGCATGCACAGCCAGACGTAATCTAAGTTAATGCGCGGCGTAGCAGATCATAAAAATATAGCAGGCAGCCAGGTTAGCGCGTAGCAGATGCGCGTCGCGTAATAGGTACTCCTTATAAGCGCGTAGCCCACGCAGTGACGTATCGCGCAGTTCGTAGCAGGTATGTATTTGGGGCGCCGACGTGTATGTTGATTTGGCGTAGCGGATAGCGCGGTCGACACGAGCGCACAGCGACTATGGTTCAAATCCACGCCAGGCAACGATTCTTCGAGATTTTAATAAATCTTGACTCACCGTTCTTTGTCAGCCCTTCCCGCTGCAACCACTCTAGAGTGAGACCTCCGACACAAACAAATATGGCTACCGCATCTTATGGGCAAAGCTTCAAGATGAAACAGGAGGGCCCGAGTATCGGAGTAATTTACCAATTTAATTTAAGATTTAAAATTTAGAATTTAGAGATAAAAAGTACTCGTACAACTCAAAACACGTCCACTCCGCACGGGCCGCAGAGAGAGAGGGACAGACTGGTAGTTCCAGAGATTAGCGCGTCCGAACAAACAAACTCTTCAGCTTTATTATTATACCGGGTGGCAGGGACATCGACGTACAGACGCCAAATTTTCCCAATCAATCTTGAACCTTAATGCTTTAGCGATAAAGTTGAAAATCTATTAAAGAAATTTGACAGATTGTAGTAGCTTGATGTGCTGGCGTCTGTACAACCTGTAACCATAGATAGATAGATAGATAGATAGATAAACCATTTATTTGGCGCACACAAAAAAGGACAGCACAACACACAAAAGTACATTATTAGATGATAATCAAACTACCCACATGATTAACAATATAAAACAAGGTGCCGACAAAAAAGACAAAATGAAAAACACACAAATATCGAAATCAAAGTGACACTATGACGAATTAAATTAATAATGAAACATACACAGTGCGGTGTGCGTCTCAAGGTTGCACCAAATGGGAGTCCAGCTCAGCATGTGTCAGGCAAATGTACCTAACGCTGATATTCTGCTGGATCCCTGCTGTGACACACGGACGTTGAGAAGACGAGATAAATTAGTGTTGTGACAGGTGTTAAGTGCAGAGTGAGGCTTTGTAAGTATACCCGACACTATAATTATGTATTCTACATTAAGTTTTGCATTGGGTAACGTTCTTGTTCGTAGGTGTCTTAGTATTGTGCTTTGATTACTTGATTCTCATATTACAAAGTAACATGCAGTGTGTAATGTGTAAATGAATAATATTACAATTATAGTGACGTTGGTGCGAGTAAATTAAAAACAATTTGGCTAGAATTAAATTAGAATTAAATGCGTTCACAATAAATAAATATAGGTAAATAACATGATCCAACACAAGATCCACAGACTACTCAATTGCCATATCTTTGCTCACAGGTTGTAATCACGTGATACGCTAAATAGACAGATTGAATCGGGAAAGTCACGACAGCCATTTATATAATGGACGTGTTCGAAGCAGTCATCCCTAGATTCTTCTGCGAGGTGATAAGAAACTGCCGTAGTCGAACTCTGAAGGTACCAAGAAATTTAAGATTCCTTATCGGCGGAGGAATATTGTTCCAGCATTTAGATGCAGCATACCTAAAACTTCCCCTGAAAGCAGCTGTCTTGTGTGATTGAGTGGCGAGTTGCTGCGAGCACTGTCTACTTGCGCATTCTCTTCTACTGGCGATCCAACTCAGTTTATTGTACAGGTAGGACGGCTGCTTGTACTTTATTACTCCAAAAAGAAGGCATGCCAAATGCAACTTGCGACGAGATTTCATCTTGAGGATTGAGTGGCTATTTAAAAATGGCGTTACGTGACTTCTTGGCGGGATTGAGAAGCAGAATCGCGCGCAGGCGTTTTGTACTCTCTGGATCAGTCGATCAGTTCTTGCTAGTAGTCGAGGGCCAATAACTACGTCCGCATAGTTCAGGTTTGACAGCACGAGAGACTCAGCCAGCTGGATCCGTAGTTCCTCCGACAGATAAGGCCTAATTTTATAGAGGACCTTAAGACGGTAAAAACAAATGCGCACCGACTCTGCCACGTGCGCTTCGTATCTCAACCCAGTGTCCAGGTTGAGACCCAGATTACGTGCCTCACCGACTCGACTGACCAACTCACCCAGTAGGGTAACGTTAAGTGTTGCTGGCACAGCACTAATTTGGTTCTTAGTTCCAAACAACATGTATTTGGTTTTAGTGGGGTTAAGTACCAAACCGTTATTTTCAGCCCAACATGCTATCCTGTCAAGATCATCGTTTAGATCCTTAATCGTGATGTCATAGTCACTAGGCTTAAAGGAGATATAGACTTGTACGTCATCAGCATAAATGTGGTACCTACATCGCTTCAGGGAAGTTATGATATCCGCACAATACAATATAAAGACGATGGGGCCCAGTATCGAGCCTTGCGGGACTCCTCTGTTAACAGAAGTGAGTGATGAAGCAAGAGATGATCCATCGCTCAGTCGTATTTCCACACGCTGCCGACGATTCGTGAGATAGCTTTGGAACCAGTGTATCGTATTTTGGTCAAATCCATAGTAGCAAAGCTTCGACAGAAACAAATCTATATTTATGCAGTCAAAAGCTCGCGAAAAATCAAGTAAAACAAGAAGTGTGCATAGGCCCTTATCCTGTGCTGACAGAATGTTATCCGTCACGTCCAAAAGAGCCGTTGAAGTACCACGTTGTTTGCGAAAGCCTGACTGTAGTTCAGGCAGAATGTGTTTATCCTCTAGATATTTTGAGAGCTGTTGGCATACTGCCTTTTCAGCAATTTTAGAAAGGCAAGGCAGAATACTAATAGGCCTAAGGTCCTTTAAATCAGTCGGGTTTGTTTTTTTAGGCAATGGCCTAACGATAGCAATCTTCCAGACGTCAGGGAAGGTTGCTGAGACAATTGAGTGGTTCACAATGTCAGTGATGGCTGTCAGTGTATGTGGGAGTGTAAGCAAAAGCATATCAAGGGTCACCCTATCACAGCCTTCAGCGTTAGATTTTAGTTGGCGGAAGTATCGCAGAATCTGATCAGCAGTTATTGGATGTAATGCAAAAGCAAAGCTATCATCACCATAACGATGGGACTCAAAGAAAGTGCGTTGCGATATATTGCAGACAGGGTTACCAGGAACGCTTAAAAAATGATTGTTAATGTCGTTTGGATCTCTGAAGTGAGCAGGAAGGTCATCGAATTGTTTCTTTGGTAATACAGTGCTTTTTAAATTTTTCCATAATGTTTTCGGATCTTTAATTTGGTTATTAATATTGAATTTGAAATATGCAACTTTTTCTCTGAATATGGAGGTTAACACCAGTGATTTCAGCTGCTTATAGTATGCCTTTTTGGAACCGGATTTCGTTTTTCGGTATTTGGTCAGAGCGTCATCCCGCAAGTGCATCATCAATTTAACTGTATCTGTTATCCACGGATATGACGGTTCCCTAATTAAACTTATCTTGACCGGAGCGTGCGCATCGAAAATTGTTAAAATCTTTCTATTCAATTCCTCAACCATGTCATTCACATTATGCAAGCCACAAATGTTGTCCCAGTGTATGTGCGATAAATCACTATCTAGCACTTCTCTATTTATATATTTAATGGGTCTGTACGTAACTGTATGTGGTTTAAATTTACTACGCCTTATATTAAATTCGCACACAACAAGTGAGTGACCATTTATTGAGCCATAAGGCTCAACTGATATCCCTTTATGGTTCAGATTCGTACAGACAAGGTCAATCAATGTTTCGCTATGGTCTGTGAAATGGGTGGGCGAACTTACCAGCTGTTTTAGGCTCAGGCTATTCAAAAACCATGAATTCAGCACATGATTTTAGACCCCTTAGCGTAGAAATTTTTTGTCGGTTATCAAAAAAAATATATGCTGTTTCATAGGAAAGTGCAATACCTATGCGGTCAAAATGTAAAGAACAGCTTACTTTTTTTTAAATAACCGTTGAAATCTATCGACGTGAGGGTGTTTAGGATCATGTGCTGAATCCATGGTAACAGGTTGCGCGTCGATGTCCCTGCTGCCACCCTGTATAAGTATAGATAACATAACATCACGCCTGTAAACCACGAAGGGTTAGGCACAGCTGTACCTACTCACATATTTACCCAGTTATATTGAAGTCCTATATGCGAGCGAATATGGCCATCAACCGGGCCAAATCCAAACTCCAGGCTGTTACTGAGAAAGTTCTTATGAAAAAATTCAATAAAACTTCACCCGACCTGGGAATCGAACCCAGGAGCTCCTGCTCAGCAAAAGCTTTTGCGCCCACTAGACCAACGATACAGTAAGCGTAGCCTCATGAACTCAGCAGTATCGGGATAAACCGTCTGACTAAATTATCCAGACCAGTGACGGTCAACAACTTACCGGTGCTCGCCAGTTTGTCAAATACCTCTCATATATATACGCTTACCTACCTACGAAACATCCGCCATTACAACAGACACTATAGCAAATCAGTTCACGACAACTCGTGACTTGCAGAAATGTGCGTTCAATGACCTTAATCAGCAACACAATGACTTGATACCTGCATCGATGGATAGTCAAGTGCCTTTGGATTTAGCAGGAAGGCTTCTACGGTAACCAAGCGGAGCAGTAAGTACCTCATCATTCTCAGCCATGTTCCCACAGCTGGGACACAGGCCTCTTCTCTGTGAGAGGGAGACGGCCATAATCCACCACGCGAGCCAATGCGGGTTGATAGATGTCACATGTCTTCGAATTATTGATCCTAAGACATGCCGGTTTCCTCACGATGTTTTGTTTCACCGTTTTGAACGCAGTTGTGATGGAATAATTTACACAAAGTGCCTGTCTGGGTTCGCACCTACGACCCACAGCTCGTAAGTCGCGGCCGTTACCACTGGGCGACCACTGCTTTGACAGTATATTTTCTGCAAATAAATGATTCTTGTTCTTATCAAGAACTCACGGTGCTAGTGTATGTGGTAAGTTATTGCATCACACGTCATTTCCACTTCAATGGGGTAAACAAGCAATCAATAAGGGCGCACTTGTCGGCATCCACGTACACTCCACTCCATGACGCATAACAAACTGCGTTTCTGATAAAAGTTTTATAATACGCAGTAGGTATGTTGCTGTAGTGACTCCCCGGATTAGTCAGCACATGCTGAATGCGACTGCCGGCACGCAGACAGGGTGACGGCGTAATATCCTTCTTCAGATATGAGTGTTGTTCACTCAATTCCGGTAACACAGGTGTTTGTACAGACGCCAGCACATCAAGCTACTACAATCTGTCAAAATTCTTGAATAGATTTTCAACTTTATAGCTAAAAGATTAAGGTTCAAGATTGAGTGGAAAATTTGACAGCATCGGGTAGCTTGACCTGCTGGCGTCTGTACACTGAGTTAATAAAAAGTTGTTATGTATAGGTAAAAATAAATCCATACAAGACTGCAAGAACTTTCTAATGCCAGCTGAAACTCCAGCCAAGCTAGTTTCCTAAAACTGCGGTGAGCGCCGTCCGCAATGTACCGTCGAATGACGTCAATGCTACGGCTACATTGTCGCGATAACCGAAAAACCGTACCAATACAGAAAGACCTCGGTTTCTTTCAAATAATAAAAAAGAATTGACGTTTTTAATCGACTTCAAAATAGGAGGAGGTTCTCAATTTGGATGCTTTTTTTTATATATTACCTCCTCAAGCATCTTTCAAATCTCCTGTTATTAGACTGCTATTTTGATAAACGTGGGAATTTACAAGGTGCAATAGCTTCTAAGGAAAATTATTTAATACCTACTCATAATACTTTAACACAAATAATACCTAGGTATGTAGTGTGTTTATTTACCTTATTGCTGAAAATAAACCTTTATTAGCAAAGTTGTTTTTATTTTTTGGAATGGAAAACTGCAGTAGGTTAGTGAGGTGGGTTGCTACCTAAACTGTGACATGAGTCGTTCATCAATAATCATCCCCTTTGGATAATATTAGGTTGATAAAAATGTATCATAGCCATTAAATTTTAACTGTTGCAGCAGAACTAAACTGATTTTAACTATTTATTTATTTATTCATTTCAGGTGACGCTGGCCCATAGATATAAATACCTTGTCCTAAACATCCATATTTTTACTATAAAACTTCACATCACTAGCTTGTTCTTGAGCTGTTCTGTGACACTTGGCCGCGGAAGTGAACTATGAAGAACTCGGATAATCTCTAGTATGACGAGTTTTCGACTTTGTATGAGACTCCAATAGGTAGGTACATAATTACTAGAAGCATGCATGCATATCCCGTAAGTATGGACCTCATGGTACCTGGAAGAAGGTAAAAATTTTGGTTTGGCAGGAGGGGGGTGGGAAGTGGACGAGTGAGGGGAGGGTGCCCCCTCTCCTCTGGCTGGCACCACTTCCATGAAAAGGTAACGATCGTTCTTGAGAAAAACAAATTATTGTAACCTAACCTCAAAACACTTTAAAGTTCGCGGGTCTCAATAGTCCAAAAAATTTACCAAGGAGGGGTTGGCGGGGTCCGAGTTCGCTCGCTATGCTCACTCACTAGACCCCGCCATCCCCTTCGTACCAAATTGTCCGAGTCGGGGTGCCCCAATTCCCGAGCTCGCTTCGCTCGCTCTTGCATCCTAAGTTCTCCTAGTAACAGTTGCATGGATATGCGTATTTACCACATCGACAAAGTGCTAAAATAAAATCACGAAAAATATTTTTCTTAGGGTACCTCCCCGACACGTAGAGTGGGGATGATATTTTTTTCTCGCGTCTACCCCATAGTGTGGGGTATCATTAGATAGGTCTTTTAAAAACATTGAGAGGTTGCTAAGACGATTTGATTTAGGTATCCCTTTGCGAGATATTCAAGTTTAAAGCGCATTTTTTTGTTAAAATACCCCCCTCTAAAAAGCTAAACGGCTGGCTCGAAAAAACTGAAAAAATTCATGATGGTAGGTAGTCATGTAGTGAACTTTGAAGGAAAACTATAACGGCTTAGATAACTTTGTTAGTTCAGGAGTTATAGAGGCCTAACTTGTAAAATGCGCTTACTTGGAAAACTGCGTACAAAAATAACGAAATA
The DNA here is from genome assembly GCA_951799955.1 of Apamea anceps. Classification (NCBI taxonomy): domain Eukaryota; kingdom Metazoa; phylum Arthropoda; class Insecta; order Lepidoptera; family Noctuidae; genus Apamea; species Apamea anceps. The sequence goes on from OX637511.1 coordinate 3,694,733, forward strand.
ATAAGTAAACATGTAAAATATTAAAAATAAAATCATAACAATTATCTATTGGTACGGAACCCTTTGTGCGCGAGTCCGACTCGCATTTGGCCAGTTTTTTTTTTAATAAGAGAAATATGCATTACATTTTAATAAGTGGTAGCGTTATAATCGAGGACCCAACCTCTAACAGCAACCCCTTTTACCCCCCAACTCCTGCCAAACGATACTAGATCCAACCCAAATTTCTAGATGGACAAACCCACTAACACTTTGCCCGACCCGGGAATCGAATCCAGGCCCTCATGCTCAGCAGTAACGCTTGCAACCACTAGACCACCGAGTCAACACAGTCACCAACTTACAATAACTGAAAAACGGCAAATAAGCTGTAAAGTATATTAAATGACTGGGTGAAAATTATAAAACGTCTCTATAAACTAGTGGTAAAATGCACCGCCATCATGCCGGTCCCCTTGCGCATGTCAGAAATACTGGGCTATCGAAGAGAGACCTGAAAAACCAAATCGATTTAAATTGAAATTACCGATAACTAAACATTCATAAAATCGTGTTAGTGCGAAAATCTGCGAACACACACACTAGCTGTTATATTTTGAAATTGTTAACACAGAAATCATTTTGAGAACTGGTCCCACTAAGCCACCGTTTGTGCTCCATTTTTTTTTGGATCAGGAAAATGAATTAAAGTATTCATAGAAAGGAATAAAAACCAAACAAAATAAGTTAATACATTTATTTATTTAAAAATAAAATAAAAAATGAAATTGTCATGATATATTTGAATCTAAAATCACAGACATTATTTATAATGAGTTTACTCTATTTCTTATTCCTTGTAACGATACAGTTTTCAATTATAACTATTTCGATCGTAAATCGACCGGTCGGGTGGATTTTATTGTATCGATAAGAATTAATTAAACGTAACAATCGATATATGGAATGCAAATGACTTTGAAGTCAATTTTCAAAGGCGATCTAGCTAAAATAATAAAATAGATAATAGGATAATCCAGTATTATTTCTTCGTTGTTTAAATGAGTGATAAGTCGTCACACAGATTTAATATTGTAATATTGTATATATATTTCCTATACATAAAATACCTGCGCCCTAATTGCGTAACACAATTTCAATCGCCATCCGAGAGTTTTGAGGAATATTTCTAATCCATTGCTTCATAGGTTTAATAAATTCGTTTGCTCAACAACGTAAATAACGCAATGAACATGGTTGAACTGTCACAATGAAAACAAAATGCGATCAATAGTCCTTTTCGTGTGTTACGTAATTACTCCGCAGTTTTGTATTAGGTACTATTCCATTGTATGTTTGCATAAAAACGGAAATAAAAAAATGGTTTATCAAAAATATGACCCAAAAGATCTTTTATATAATTAAACTGAATATGAGTATAACGAACAGTTGGCATCAATTATTTAATTAACGAAAACAAAAGACTATGGTGTAAATATAAACTAAGTATAAGTAAGATGCCTATAATAATAAATATTCCAGACAAAAATAAATAAAAACGAATATAAAAAATAAAAAATGGCTTAATCTTTATCTTTACAGCTCTTGTGCAGTGAACAAATTGCTCCAATATAGAATTGGACACACATTACTTCGAATAATTCGAATAAAACAATTGAAGCGTGTCCACTACGAGCCTGTTACAGAAGCGATCACAAATAACTGCGAAAGGAACTAAATTATTGAAGTGTTGCCAGAACAGATATAATTATTTATATCTAATAATACTTAATATTGTACCAATCCGTTTGTGACCAAATTAACTTAAAAGTAATAAGGTATATAAAAATAAAATTTCAACAATTTACACTTATGAGGACTGCTTTTGAGCAAACATAGGCATTGCACACAAAAAAAAAGTTTTAGCAATTGCTTCACACAGCATCAATTTCTTAAAACTATAAAGTATAAATAATTTACATAATAATTTTGTACACAAATCGTCAATATTAACCAGTAATGGCAAAATTATCATCGACCACATCTAAATGTTTCTAAGTATGAAAAGTCATGAAAAAACTATCATTAAAATCTCTATGGTGTGCATGTAGATCAACTGTTGTATTTTACTGATAACGCTCAAATACAATGGCTTTTGGTTAATTTTGTTTTTGGGTAGCGGCCAATTACTGTTGGGATTGTATCAAGCTGACTTCAACCTTGAATAAAAGATAATTACCGACCCTGAAAATGACCGTACTGATGAACATAATGGTAGGATACAAAGTATCCAATGTAATGACCATAGACAATAAACCAATCGGTATTTCTTTAATGCTCAACGTCAACAAAAAGAACTATCGTTCGTGTCAGGTTAAAATAACCGGAAAAAGTTTAAAATTGAGGGTAAAAGCTATTGCACGTCCGTTTCATATTCTCCATATATGACTAGAGAAATATTAATAGTTTTAAAGTGTGAAATGTCAAATTCTATACTAATTCGACACAAATATGACATTTTTAAGTATTGAAACATTCACTCGTCTTTTAAATTCATTAAATATACAAGAGGCTACAATATTTAAACTCTTATTTTAATTTGCTAGACCAAAATGGCAGCTGCGATCATTACATTAATGTCATGTTGACAAAAAAAGGTCGATCGCAACTGTCATTTTAGTCTAGCAAATTAAAAACCAGAGTTTAGACAGGTTTCTTGTGTTAAATTTACAAGCTAGGCAAAGACCTTACTGGCTAGATAGGAAATAACGATAACAACTTGATTTTCGATCAAGTAGAATAATTATGCGTTTACTGGCCATCGACATAAATTTTAAAAGGGCTACAAGTGCGGGTATGGACTCTGAAAAAAAAGTATTGTATTCGGCCAATACGTAAGTACAGGTCGTTGGAGAGTTAATTGAAAATTATTTTTTTTATTTTTAGAGCTTCCATTATTTAAAGAAACAGGAGCGTATCATTTCATAACAGTAACCTTAATTTAATGTTCAAACTGACCAGTCCCGACAAAACTTACAGCACAATAGAAATATTTAAAAGAAAACTTTCCAAATGCTGGTTTTCTCAGTTTTGCATTATTTACTTACCATTAACCTTATTCTACACACAGACAAAATAGAGGGCAAAGCTGAACATCTAAAGGTCGTTGACAACAAAAAAAAAAGAGACCGTAATGCGCGCCAATTTTTTCGTTTTAAATATGGAAGACCTAGATTGTTCGTATTGTGATTATTCAATCGATACAATGGTGCCAAAACTTGTTTTTTTTTTTTTAAAATGCGATTTGCGATTAAATCCAATCCAAAAGAGACTCACATTTTCGGAATATTTATTTTCCATTGCCTTGCGTTTAAATTCGTAAAAGTATACACTCCGTATAATTGACTACTATAATAGTGGTGGCAAAGCCGTAATTTATGGGCAAATTACCACTATAATTACTAAGTAAAATGACCGCGAGTACAGCGATATTAAAGTAAAGGTTGTCGTAGAAAGGCGCAACGCGACTCCGATAGATCAATTTCCATGAATTTTTCATGGAAATTGTTCCACCAGAGTCGTGTCTGCGGAGGCTTTAATGGTTTGTCACAAAATGTAGTGTAAGACTCGATACCTATCAATGTTTAGCTTTACCCTGTATAAAAATTAAGGTCAACACTTCACTGGATTTTCAATAAATATTTAAGTCTTGTGATGAATTTTAAAATAAATTGGCGTTAAAAGGAAGCCGTCAATTTGAAGTTGATAATTGCATTTTATGGGAGTCACAAAGAATAAAGTTGTAAAGAAGAATTATGAGTCGATTTTGATAATTTCATAGAAAGAGTATTAATGTATGAATCCTTAATCAGCACAGACCCTAATAAAGGGCTGTAGGTAAACTCCTTAAAGGTGAAAAAAAAAAACAGTCACAGATAAAGTAAAAAACAGTCACACTCCTATTAAAGTCAGGATAGACATTCTTCTACATCATTACGATGTATCTAACCTCCTTGCTCCTTAGCACAGCCAATTCCTTCTTCTACAATAAGTTAAGACTCTCTAATATTAAAAAGAGCGACTTGTTTAAGGAACATTATGTAGTATTTCTAATTCCTAATAACGCCAATATTAAGATTATTCTAGAATATTTCTAATCTTCTCACTTCGTGTCCCAACTGCTTCCAAATAGGGGTTTCTTCTGTCCTCCTTCTTTATGCGAGCTGTGTAAAATATTTTTCTTGTTATTATTTACCAAAAAAAAAGTAATATTATTCGTGCAATAACAAAAAACATGCTTGTTTGAAATTGGAACCATGCTTGGCGGTCATGTTTTTAAATGATGAAATTCAAGATGGCGCCCTTAAATTAGTTTTAGTGACTTACTAAATTACTTCTACTAAGTAATAAGTAAAGAATTGAATGTGGTACGTAATTATTCAAATCCAGGCTTTCCCCAAGCCTCCACTACTAAGATTTTAAGTCTATCTAAACTTATGTTTAAGTTACATACAGCCTCTAGGCTAAGTTCAGACAACAAGCACAATAAGGTTTCCTTTAAAAAAGACAAAGAATCCGTGCACTGCAGTTATCTGAACTTATCCTTATCTGGGTTCAAAAACTACCATAAATAAAACTACCATACTACCATTGACTTTCACAGACATGCAATTTCCCGGGAAACTTCCCGAGGGATACCAATCTATCCACCAAAATGATTAATTGTAGAGGAATTTACATTTAAAAACAATATTATATTGACCAAGAACCACTTTATTCTAAAATCTTCAAATTTTAGAATAAAGTGAATGAATGTGAAACGTTATCTCTTCTGTCACTATAATATTCTTTGAAACAAACCAAGACCACATTGACTAACCCAATACTGCTCATCGAATTGGTAGTCAAAAATAGATACATACAAACATCTATTAAAATATTTACATTCCTAGATGAACATGCATAAATAATAAACATATCGATACACATTCCACATGTTTGAAAATACACGTGGTCATTTAGCACAATAATGGTACAAATAAAAAACTACAATCGACTGGCATTGACAGATACAATGACTTGGCAGACAAAGCAAATATTTGTCAACGTGAACACCTGAGCGTTTCCCACGATATCCATTATAACCAAGATTATGTTTGGTACATAGTGACAATGATGTGTAATACGGAAAGTTGCAAAAACCGGATGGTTCGTAATAGACAGGAAAATTAAGCTTTAGTAATACAGCAGTGTCACCAGACAAAACATTTGTATACAACTCATGATATTTCTCTCTTTTAAAATGAAAAAGAGAGTTTGTCCTTAAGACCACACGATGAGAAATTAATTAAATTGTATGAGCCGAATTTACGGGATTCAGCGCCGAGTATACGCGATTTAGCGTCACCGACCGACTGGCAACATGGAAATTAATTAAAAACAAACCTAAATGTACAAATTCTCAATATATAGAGGCCATTCAACTGAATGGCGCTATGATAGAAAAACCTGAAGAAATAACGGAAGCTTTTAATAATCACTTCATTGATACTACAAATATAGACATAGCTAAAAATAAAAACAATATCCCAAAGAACACTAGCAATGGGTGTAATAGTTTATTTCTCGAACCTTGCACACCCAATGAAATCAACAAAATAATTGCATCACTAAACAATACCAATGCAGTAGGATATGATGACATTTCCACCCACATAATAAAATCATGTGCCGATATATTGTCTCCTATAATAGCTCATCTTGTTAATCTAAGCTTCGATGAAGAAAAGTACCCGAATAAACTAAAGTTCTCGGTTGTAAAACCATTACATAAAAAAAATAATAAACATGATTTAAACAATTATCGTCCAGTGACCTTGATACCTATCATTTCAAAATTATACGAAAAAGCAATGTATAATCGAATTGTCTCATTCATATCCAAATACAATATAATAAGTATAGAACAAAATGGTTTTCAAAAAGGAAAGTCAACCGCACTAGCTTGTTATCAATTAATAAAATCGGTTACTGAGAATATAGATAAGAAGATACCGGTCACTGCAATATTTTTCGACATGACCAAAGCATTTGACTTCGTAAAACATAATATACTGTTAGATAAATGTGAGAGGTACGGGATAAGAGGAAAAGCGTTGAACTGGCTAAAAGATTATCTAACTAATAGACAACAACGGGTTGAAATATTAGGCGTTAATGAAGACAGGGAAGTGATAAAGTATAAATCTCAATACAGGACGAATAGATATGGCGTGCCTCAAGGTAGTATTTTGGGGCCATTGCTTTTTCTTCTATACATCAATGATTTGCCAACAGTGACGAAGAATGAGTGCGTGTTGTTTGCAGACGACATCTCATTGATAGTAAAAAATGACAATAAAAATGATCAATTTGAGGATAAAATAAATGCTGCTGTAGAAGCTATAATAGAATGGCTTGAACAAAATAATTTATGTGTGAATGTTTCCAAAACAAAATATATTAATTTCTCTAATTACAAAATGACAAATGAAGCAATGAAAATTATTGGGGGTGATAATGAAATTGAAGAAGTTGACCATACGAAATTTTTAGGCATAGTAATTGACAAAAATTGTAATTGGAAACAACATATCGAAAATATATGTAATAGGCTAAACAGCTTTACATTTGCACTAAGAAATCTCAGAAAAACTGTTGGACGTGATGCCGCTCTATTGGCTTATCATGGATATGTCTCATCTGTGCTAAGATACGGCTTGATCATATGGGGCAATTCCACTAACAGCATTAAGGCATTTATTGTGCAAAAAAAGTGTTTACGAGCTGTGTTTGGTGTAGACCCATTAGAATCCTGCAGACCTATTTTTAAAAAACATAAATTATTAACATTAGCATGCTTATACATACTGGAAATGGGAGTATTTGTAAAAAAACATCCTCACCTATTTCGTACAGCCGATAGCGTCAATGTTTATAAAGTGGGCAAAATCTCAAGGGATCCAACAAAATTGGCAATGTCAAGATGTAGAACAGCGTACTGCCATAAAAACACTAGTCGAATGGCAATAGACATATATAATAATATACCAAAGGTTATTAGAGAGCTGAGAACTAGCTTATTTCAAAAGCATCTCAGAGCATGGCTTATCGAAAATTGTTTTTATACTATTAAGGAATTTATGAATTCTAGGACAAATGGTAAAGTTGCATGACATAAAATTAAATTGACATTTTGATTTTAAGCTATTTAACAATTTGTAACTTAGTTTCTTTGGTTGTCTTTTGAAAGCTATTATTTATACACTTATTTTGTAATTTAATTATTTTTATTTGACATTTTTTATTTGATTTGTAGACGATCCTTGATTTAATACATTTTTTTTTTTTTTTTGACATTGGAATTCAATCATGTAGTTTAAATTGATTTAATTAATTGGAACTTTATTTGACATTTTTGATTTGATTTGTAGACGATCCTTGATTTAATACATTTTTTTTTTGACATTGGAATTCAATCATTTAGTTTAAATTGATTTAATTAATTGGAATTATTATTATTGTCACAATATTTGCATGCCGAATTTAGTAGGCGGAATATGAAGAACTATTGTGTGTGTTATAAAATCTGTAAAATACCATATTTCAGGCAAATAAAGAATCTATCTATCTATCTATCTATCTGGAGCCCAGTATACCCGATTCAGGTACCAGCGACACCAACCCGAATTTAATTCACAAAGAACGCTTTTTGTTCAAACAAAAAAAAAACTAAGAGTCCGCAGAAACGAAGTGTTCTATCACTCACCAGAAACATCGGAAATAGTGTTAAATTACTTAGGATACATTAAAAAACTTACTCACTTACGATTTGACTCACAATCGATAAACTATCAAAGAAAACATTGTTCTCACTAAACGCAAATTGTGTCAACATCCAGCACAATTAATATCATCGTCTATTGAACAATGTACTCAATAATCACTAATCAGGTTATTGTAAATCGAATGTGAATAATCCTATTCAATGGACTAGAAACCTATTACAATCCAGTCAACCATTACTGTTTCACAAAGTGTGGGAACAAAAGATACTGGCGAAAAAGTACAGACGCCAGCACATCTAGCTACTACAATCTGTCAAATTTCTTTAAGAGATTTTCAAATTTATCGCAAAAGCATTAAGGTTAACATAAGGTTGATTGGGAAAATTTCAGTTTCGGGTAGCTTGATGTCCTGGCGTCTGTACATTGAGGCCGTTGTCCCACGCGCCTAGCTATCAACGATTTTCTTGCTCAAGAAGCGTAGAAAAGATTTATAGGTCCGTGTAAGTTCAAGAGATAAATTAATAACTGTAGTTCTATTCTGTAAAAATCTCACCGTGAAGACATAGCTGAAGTGAGCTGTCAATAATGTCAATCCCTAGGATGAGGTGGAATGATAGCTCACTTCCCCCAAGTCATCATATATTTTTACAGAATAGCACCGCTGATTGTTGACTGTTCACACCGCCGGCGAATACTCGTTTGTCGCAGCGATTTTTTTTTTATTTGCCATTATTGTCCCAGAGCTGGACAAATGCCTCAATGCTCTATTTCCAGAGCTGCCAAGAATCAATCTTTATTAAAGGAGTCCAGCTAGCGTGGCGACATGAGCTATAAAAAAGTACTCGCTCAACGACACTCACGCTTGGCAAATACGCATACCAGCGAGTAATCGATCGTCACGTCACCGTTGCGCACTCGCTGCTTTCGTTGCGTTTCGAGTTTCTAGCTCTACAAGATTCTCGTTGATCGTCGACGGGGACATGTGTCTAAAGCTAAGCGCACTAACAGATGCATCAGGCCTCAGCGCATCGCGTTTCAATACAAAAATGCGCGGTAACATGGGATTATGGGTTAAAACTTAGGCGCCTTCCTCACCGGATCGACGCGTTTTCGGTTCGGTACAGATTCTTTACCGAGCGCATACACACGTCTCTGTACCGAGTACTACCGAACCATTCGACTGTACAGATTCGGTACAGGAACCAAAACGAAACGATCCGGTGAGGAAGGCGCCTAAATCAGGTACAGGATTTTTTTTTTCGCCTTTTTCTTAAATTATTCCGTTCTTTCAAGAGATTTGGCTACAGACGAGGACTCTTGAAGAACCTTTCATAACCTTTTTAATGGCGGATCCTTGAATGATCAAAGAGAAACGTCTTTGACCCCTTGAGAATAAAGTAACCGTATGTACATCTAGAGAAACATGCTTTCGATACCAAGCCTAAAAAACCGCTTTCCTACAACATCCAAAAATTATGGTTAAGCATAATCCACCACGCACCCCAGTGCGGATACGCGGATGTCACATGTCTTCGAATTGTTGGTTCTAGATCATGCCAGTTTCCTCACGATGTTTTCTGTCGCCGTTTAAAATTATATGGTTGCTTGAAATGAATTAAGATATCTCTTAGTCATGCATTATTAATAATGACCGACAAACTGAACTTCACCATATCTATTATCACCTTATTAATTTGATATCATCGCGAAAGTAATAACTCGTCGCGATAATATCAGTGCTTATCAATTTTATTGGGAATTCTGTTATTGATCGTTGAGATATGATTTGCGGTGAAATTATTAACTATGGTTGCAGCTGACATCATTATTTTCATATTATCTACTACTCATACTTCGCGGAATTATCATTCGTTTATGTTGAAACAAATGGCTTTCAAAACCCGGGTCTTTGGTGGTGAAATTGCTAGAATCATTGGCACTGGCAAGTTAACTGACCACCAACTATACCGCATTCAGGAAAGCAACAGATAAATACTATCTAATAACTTTTGTGTTTCCAACCTCTAACAAAGGAAATATTTTGAAAGAGGGTAGTTGTTACTTCACGTTCGGTCTTGGGGCCTGTCCTAATAAAATTAAAAGGTATGACTGCTTTAACAAAAGAAGGTTCTCTAGTTTGTGTTCTCACATTTTTTTAGGTACTACTTATTAATTGACATGCAAATGAACACTTAGATATCACTTTTTTGCCATTAAAAAAGCGGTTCCAAGTTGTTTAGATGTATTTATCTATTTAAATGCAACCCAAATTGTCAGTATCCTTAGGCGAGGACACATTTGACGTATTTCGCCGCTTCTGTACAAACTTTCACTTTCAAAACGCCACATATGCAGTTTATCAACATATCTGGCTTCCGCCCATTCGACATACAATTAGACCCTTATCATTAGGTACACGTAAAGCCATATGACCTTACTGATAAGTCTACAAAACACCTGATTTACATACTGAAGTTTAAAATATTAATATTGTACAGTCAACAGCAAAAGTAGATGATCAAAATCAGAAATTTAATACTAATAAACGGAGTTCGCGTCAGAACTGGGTGGCGTCGAAGTGATTCAAAAGTATGTGATTGTAAATTATACCAAACATTTACTACTAGTACAGCTGCCATAGAGCTGCGAACTCCGTTCATTAGTATTGAATTTCTGATTTTGATCATCTACTTTTGCTGTTGACTGTACGTCGTCTACTTTAAATGCCCACACTTCGAGAGTTACATAGAAATCGATTAGGTGATATCAGAATCGTCTATGAGATATGAATCAAGAAGTTACAATAATTTAGACTAATTAAAATAGAAAAACAAAAGTATAATATTAATTAACGCTGTATTTGGAGTTATATATACATAATTATGAATAATTAAGAAACTATGACTGTGCAGTGTTAAACAACATAAGGATGAAGTGAAGATTTAATGGCCTGTTTTGGTCTCCAGACGAGGACAAGTATCGACAAAATACACCGTTGCAGAAGTTATTATTCAGCAAATAACAAAAGTGCATTCAAAACAAGTGCTTGAAATACACCACAATGAGGAAAAATATGAACTCGCATTTTGTACTTATGCTAATTACATGTTATCTGAACACTCGCATAACAACGTCGAAGAGTAGGTACCCTTCCCACTAATATTATATGTAAATGCGAAAGTGATGGATGTTTGTTACTCTTTCACGCAAAAACTAGTGAACGGATTTGGATGAAATTTATTTTTTATCCCGATATTCCCACGGGATCGAAACTTATGCGGGTGAAACCGCGAGGCGCAGGTATTATAATTATAAAAACCGGCCAAGTGCGAGTCGGACTCGCGCACGAAGGGTTCCGTACCATTATCTATAAAAATCGCGTCTGTTGTATGGGAGCCCCCCTTAAATATGTATTTTATTGTATTATTTATTATTAAAGTAAAAACACAACTGAGTATTTTGTGAATATTTCAAATGCCTACCTGTTGCCATTATTGATATCGAGCAAAAAAGGGCAAAAAAAATCGCGTTTGTTGTATGGGAGCCGCCTATAAATATTTATTTTATTTTTAGTATTTTTTGTTATAGCGGCAACAGAAATACATAATTTGTGAAATGTTCAACTGTCTAGCTATCGCGGTTCTTAAGATACAGCCTGGTGACAGACAGACGGACGGACAGACAGCAAAGTCTTAGTAATAGGGTCCCGTTTTTACCCTTTGGGTACGGAACCCTAAACATTAGCATCTGTCTGCGACTTCGTCCGCGTGAAATTTCTTATTCCCCCGACCCACCTCGTCGCATCGCATCGCCTGCCCGCGCTATCGCATTGTCGCTTAGCTTTCTTTCTGACTTTGTTTCTTTTCGCTCAGCTCCTAAGGGTCCTAGTGTGATGTTAAATAGCCTATAGCCTTCCTCAAGAATAAGGATATCCTAAACTCTTTCAAAATAAAATGAAAGAAGAATGTAATCCGTCTTGGCTCGAAAATCCTATAAGAAAATCCCCTCGGAAAGCTTACAGACTGAGTTATCAAAGTAACCCTGAACTCTACTACCGCCGACCGATAAATAATTATTTGCATTGCCAAATCGTATGGGGATATAATGTATATTTTTCCGGCTAACATTAACCAAAATCATAACGCAAACAAAACAGCCTCGGTCAAATCATATCTGTTGATAAATAAGCTATGCTAGCAGCATAATGTGAAGCAGCTTTACAGCTTAAATAAACTGTCTTCCGAATCTTATAATCCAGAGGAAAACATGTCATTGCTTAACTGAGACTGGGAACCCAAGAATGTTGACCGCTCAGAATTGAATGTGGAAAAAAGGAGTTTTATCCCTATAAACCCAAACCAGTATGGTGTTAGTGGTCTTGAATAAACAATATGTTATCTGTTTTAGTTTTTATTCTTCCTGGTTGCACCATAGAGGACCATAACCACAGTATATATTGTGCCATAACTTAACCACAGACAACGGCATTGACTTTGCCATCTACTGGGCTTTATTAATTTAGAAGGCTACCATCGATATGGGTAGAAGACGAAAGTAGAGGAAAAGTTTTGTGTTCAATCGTCGAATGCAATAGATGTTGACTTGTCTTAGTCATCAGCCAACAGACACAGATTTTATCAAAACCCAAACTTGGTAATCAGTCAATTTATCAGTACTTTTCACTATCTCTGTATTTTCATACCGCAAGATGTTATGCTAAAATTACAAAAGGCCACGTCAGTAGTATTAAACAGACACACAAATCGGTGTCACCGGCCGGGCGGGAATTACAATTACACCATATTTCGGTAGATGACGAAGAGACATTTACCTCCTACTCGCGACCTACGTGACTGGAACGACGTGGCCAATCTGCTGTTTGCCAAATATTTTGTCTATGAATTCCTTATTTGAATTTTGATTTTTTTTAAGAATGTGCGGCTGTTTAAACAATCCTACTGTTTAGGTAAACCATAAATTATTTTATTTTGTAAGTAGGTTTGTACAAACACTTTTACACGTCAATCATATTTTAAAAACTAGATGAGGTCGGCGTTTCCTATCTGACTACTCTGAGACATAGATTCTCAACGTGGGCGATAACGCCCCTCGTAGACGTTTGACACTTTCAGGGGGGCAGTAGAAGACCCAGAGAAAATTAAATATCCTCTTACGACTGTATAATATTACACGTTTAAATGTAATCGTGGCAATAGCTGTTTCTGATTCGCAACAGATGGTAAGTAACAAAATTGGGAGGGCTCTAGAAAAAATAAGGTTAAGAATCTATGCGGTAAACAATCGGATGCAAACTAACTTGTTATACTTGATAACTTCGGATATATTTTAGGGATTATTAGCATGAAAAAGGTTATAAATAGACGGTTTCTTTGTGATGGCTTCCCTAACAGCGGAAAGGTTGACCTTCCCACTTCAAGAGCAGTGAAAAAGGAAATGCAAACCTAGCGCGCTGTTGAATGTTAAAGTGTTCGACATCCTTTATTATGTGATAGCGGTAAGTAATTGTTACTTATGTTTTACAAAACCATTGTTTCCGGCTCCGAGAATCTTTAGCGTAGGTGTTGCTTAGGAACTTTAATATTATTGTTCTTACAAATAAATGGACGATCGAATCGAAAACATATTGTGATATCTACCAACCCGCACTGGGCCCGCGTGGCGTATGGCCCACTCCCTCTCACCGAGAGGACGCCTGTGACCCAGCAGTGGGAATATTACAGGCTGATCAGCTAAAATGCTAAATGAGCTGCAGTGCAGGACTGTAGTTCAACTGCGTATCAAGGAAAGGTAAGATTTTTCGACATAAAATCTCGTTTGAGTCCGAATAAGTGCAATTAAATAAATGCAATCAGATGACCAATTTTTTTGGGGTAAATTCGGGTTACTGAATTAGATATTTAAATTTTAAAGAAACGTTGGTATAACGTGTGTTACTGAAATGAGTACGTTAACCCGTGAAAGTCAGCCGTTAAGTCAATATGTAAAGTTCTGTACATTAATATTATACGATCGACATAAAATAGTTACGATGGTCGATCGATTGGCTGATTTTCGAGCACTTTTCGTGTGATCGAAAAACCATTTGCAAAATATATAACATATGTAACATCACGCCCGTTTTTTCCAAAGGGAATTAAAAAAAAGGGCGAATTAAAAAAATATTTACGCAATTAAATGATTTTTTTAGAGTTTTTCGTTTACGTCATCAACAAATAACGAAGATCTTGCTGGGTTTTTTTTTTACAATTGGCTGAATTTCATCTTTTTGTACAGGTTATACAGATACACAAACTATTAGATTGAAATCCACGCAACAGCCGGTCTATTCTGTAAAAATCTCAACGTGAAAACTTGGGTGAAGTGAGCTTCGAGTGAGCTGTCAAGAGTGGCAATCCCGTGGAACGACAAGCTCACTTGGTGAACTTAATAAAAAGCGTAGTTCTAGTTAACTACGCTTTTTATTAAGTTCATGATTTATTATATAAATTAGTGAGAAACTGAAGACTCGAAAACAATATTGATAATATTGTAAAAAAGAACTTGGGGAAAAATATTGATTACCTAATGCTGAATTAATTATTCCATTTGGAATAATTAATTCAGCACGCATAATGAGTTGTTTTAATTGCGCACTGGAAACAGCTGTTGCTACCAGGCAGACGGAACATTTTATAAAAATAATAATTAAGTAACGAACGATATTACTTTAATTTTAAATATTATGTATGTTTTTTAAATAACCTGGACAGGTCCACTAACACCTGTGAAGTTCATTCCTCAAAAGAAGAATTCAGACACTAAATCTAAATGGTCCTCACATGATCTGACCTCGCCCGAAACGTGCGAATCGTCACTTTTACATATTATTATTTTTTCTATAGGCGAACTTTATGGCATAAAATTTAAAATATGCGAGTCGCTTATAGAAAAAATAATCCCGTTTCGGGCGCGTAAATTCATGCGAATCGACTAAAAAGCCACCAAGATTATGTCTGGACTTTAAAAGAGACTTTGACCCATGAGTTTTTTTCGCCATTCTTCTCGGGCGTAGTCAGATAGGAAATGTCGAATCTTTGTTGTTTAATATGAAGCGTAAAAGTGATTCTGATATCCTATTTAAATAATAAACAATTTAATTTCAAATAATTCGTGTTATTTACTAGATAGTTCCAGTTATAGTAGATGACACTACTAAACTTATATCATACATTACACAATCTCTCTTCTTCGTCACATCGAGATAAAGGAGAATGTATAAGCCACACTATATTTCAAGACATTTACAACACACTCAACTTTGAACTCTAAGCTCTCGAGCCAAAAGTTGATTATCGTTCGTTGTAGTTTTTATGAAAGTTACTGTGTTTTCTTACCATTCTGCTGACATACGTGTCTTTACCAGGTTTTATATTGCCATTTTTAGATTACTCGGTAATGTCTTCCGCCAGGGTTACATACGTAAAGTAGGCATATAGTAATAACAATTAATTACTTATTTCGGTGCATTGACACCTTTGAATAAATTATTAATGTAATTGCATGTTGTATGTCTAATTTATTAATTTGTTGTGACAGATGTTCTTTTATTTATTCCTATTTGATTATGTACAGACGCCAGCAGGTCAAGCTACCCGAAACTGTCAAATTTTCCCAATCAACCCTGAACCTTATTGCTTTAGCGATAAAGTTGAAAACCTATCAAAGAAATCTGACAGATTGTAGTAGCTTGATGTGCTGGCGTCTGTACATGATCTACTTTGTCTATAATCAGTAAAAATGTTGCTTTATTTATAGTTGAGCAGATATACGGTATTATGTAAGTACCTACTTATGTAATTTTTCCTTATTTTTTTTATTATTCCTCAGTACGTAAGTTTACAATGTAGAGAAGTCAATATGTCATCGAGTAAAACCCATTTAAAATAATACCTACTTAGGGCGCATTTCACCAAACTTTTATACCAAGAATAAGTCTTGTCCTGAGAATAAATTTTGGGATTTTTTAGTTTTTCCATACTAGTACTGTCAGACATCAATTTTATTCCGTGGATAAAAGATATCCGACTTTGGTAAAACCAGCCCATAGGCCATATGGTATAGATTTAATTTTCATGAGAGTAAATCTACTTAGGTATGTACTCAAATCCCTATTCCATTGCATATATTTCACTTAGGGCCGGTTTTTTGATCCGTGGTTAACTCAACCAATTGTTAATTATAACTAATAGTTAATTATTTGACCATTGGACAAACTAGCAATTGTACAAAAAACACATTTTGCCAATATTTAACTATTAGTTACTATCTTTAACAATTGGTTGAGTTAACTACGGATCAAAAAACCCACCCTTAGTTACTTTCAAACTTCACACTTAAATTCTAGATGCTATTTGATCAATAAAAATGTCATTAGGTTCACTTTCTAATGACATTTTAATTACTGTTATTTACTGATGACATTTTAATTACTATTTATTTCTACAATAAGTAAAATTAAATTACTAACTCTTATTATCATGACTAAGATACAAACACAATTTTGAATTAATTAAAAATTACTTTTTAAATAAACGCTTGACCATAAATTAAATAAAAATTTTAAAAGACAAATTACAGAATAACCCACACCTAGCACACAAAAAAAGCACAATAAATCATGCACACACACACACGCACCAACCAAAACCAGAAACACCTACTTACAACAATATTTAGGAGAACTAGAAGCATTAAAATAGATTAGATAATTATTATAGCACATGCAAATAATAATTAGGTATTTGTATTTTATTTATAAATGCATTTATCTACAGGATCCAGCATATCAAGGAAAAATCTTTGATATTACTTTTTTGCTAAGCTATGTATCTATCTATATAAATAAAAATAAAATGCTTATTTTTTTTTAAATGTTCGTAATAGTCCAAACAAGTTTTTTATGTAAACAAATATTGTAAAAATTTACCATAAAATTGAAGAAATGGGAGAAACTGAAAGTCCTTTTTTCAATGGGACTTTTGTATGAACTATTGTTTGGACAAGACAGCATCTGACGGGACAGCTACTAGATTAGCAATAAATAATCTTGTAAGTAAATGCATGTATATATAGAAATTTCCTACATAACATTTAGTAATTAAATTAATAAATATCCTTGAAATAGATTACATTGAATATGTAAAGTGCTTAACGCATAAAAATGTTTAGTAGGATATTTATAGCATATAATTGTGGCCAATCCGTCACCATAATATACACAAAATAAAATTTAAATCTTACCTCAGCATTATCCTGAACTGTTCCAACTGCCGTATACTCTCTGAGAGTCTAGAGAAGGCATTAAAGAGTGCCACAACCTCTGTCCTCTGCAGCCTTTCATGGGATTTGTGTCTGACGGGTAGGTAACTCAGATTTGTGTCACTTTCGGGACTGTTCCACTTGCTTGAGAACAATATCTTTAATGCGGTTCCCAAGCCCTGCGTCTGCAGCTTTCCCCACAGCTTGCACTTGTCACACCCAACACAGTCCATTATTCTTGAAATATTACGGAAGTGCTCTCGGAACTCTACCTTCAGTGCTGCCGCTTGACTGCCTCCGTTGAACATTGAGGACTCATTGAAATGGTCTGGGAAGGAGTAGATCACACTCAGCAAGTTATGTACTGCCTGCCGTGTCTCCTCATCTTCTGTAGGATTACCAGTGAAATATTCCTCTTTCTCCAAATAAGGTCCAGCTTTTGCCAAAGCTCTCATTTCTAATAAATAAACAAAGTACAGGTTCTTCAGCCAATTGGGCCCTTCGCCAAATGTTTGAGATGGATCAAAACGACGTTGGAACTCTTCTAGGTTAGGCCCCCATTCACCATCAGATGTAAAACTCGCTCCTTTCTCAAACAATAAATATTTTGAACATAAGTGCACATTTATACTGGTGTGCAAACCTGACACAGCTCTGTAGAATACTCTCTTCTCTAAGCACATGTTGCTTAGATCTGAAGTCATCACAAATGGGAAAGATCCATAAGGATTTGGTTTGGGTCGGAAGCAGTTTTCCTGATAAATACTTTTCCAGATTCTGTTAGCTGAAGGTCCTTTGTAGCCAGTATATCTTTCAGGATTTAATAATAGGTCTACATATTCTGCATCAACATCCTTGTCGTCATAGCCACAGAAGTTCTCTAGGGCATCATCATGAACCTTCCATTTAGCAATTTCATGCTGACTGGCAGCACTGATGGTCAGATTCAGGTATCCCAGGTCATGGTCATGGTCTAAATCGGTGTCACAGTGCTCCTGCGCCTCCTTCGTGTACTTGGTGGCCGGAGTCTCATCTATGTGATCATTCTCGTAACCATTCTCAACACCAGGCACACTCTCCTTCGAACAAGTCTTAATATGACAGTACCTCATCGCACATTTACTGTCGTCCACCCAGAAAGGACATTCTTTCTTCAAATTCACTTTGTAAAAACGAAAGTAGTCCTTCCTTATTAAACTTTGGAGGCGCGGATAAACCTTCACGTTATTGAAGTAATCGATGGTGTCTACATTGCACGAACAGTCGCCCAGAGACCCGTGGAGTTCGTCAAAACAGGCATTGCTATCGCAAGGCTTTGTTTCATACAGCTCCGTGTCGTAACCGACCGCTTGGACTATCACTAAAGCGAATATTATAAACACTACACAATAATTTTTGTATGCCATTTCGGTAGCCACTTTCGCCATGGCATGAGTATTACTAATAAATATATTCAGTAGATGACCGTGTTCTAACACAGCACATTTGAAACTGATGCTAATGAGTATTCACGAAGTGGTGAAAGTGGAATTAAACACACCGAAGACGAAAAGGTAGGACGTGCTCAAACAAGCGTTCACACTTTTCATGATTCCGAACTGATCTGACATTGACAGCTAAATTGACAAATCAATGCAGCTCGAGGTGCTCGAGTAATGTCAATGTCAAAGCGCGTTCAAGGAGTTTTACAAAAAAATTGCTTTGCTCTGTTAGCATAATCGAAATCCGACGTCACTAACAAAATTGTGACGTGCACCAATCAGATTCGTTATTCTATTAATGGGATGATATTCTTGCTGATATTACTACTCGTTCAGTTTTGAGTCAGTCCAACAAACACAGGCGAAAAAATGTTATGATATGACAGAAGAACCTAAAATTCTATAATAGTTTTTATTATTTTTGCGATATAGTAATTTTGTTTTTATTGAGGGGCTTGTGACCAAGTAATAACAGCCGCACGAGACGATCGATTACGTTTAGCTACGCTTGCCGAGGTTGGTCCGTGGGTGGGTGATCATCTTGTACCGAGACCGTCTGTCCGAAGTCCGAAAGTCTGACAATCAGTCTTACCAAGGGGTATCATGTTACCCAGCAACTGGATTGTGGAGGTCAGATAGGCAGTCGCTCCATGTAAAACACTGGTATTTAGATGCCATTGCATCTAAAGATTATAAAGATATGGTATCTAAAGATTGTTAGATTGGAAGTCGACTCGAACATAGTTGGTAAAAGGCTGGGCAGAGCATAGGTAGTAATTTTATTGATTACTGATTACCTACTTTGAAATCTTATTACTTAAATGATAAATGATTTTATTTTTGTAAGTAGGTTTGTACAGATGCCAGCAGGTCAAGCTACCCGAAACTGTCAAATTTTCTCAATCAACCTTGAACCTTAAGGCTTTAGCGTTAAAGTTGAAAATCCATTAAAGAAATTTGACAGATTTTTAGTAGCTTGATGTGCTGGCGTCTGTACAAACAGTTTTACACGTCAATCATATTTTAAAACTCGATGATTTCCTATCTGACTAGTCTGAGAAGAAAGGCCGAAACAAACTCAGAGGTCACGGTCTCTTCTAAAGTCCAGACATAATCTTGGTCAGATCATATGAAGACCATGTAGGTCGATGTCTGAGATGGTTTTTTGAGGAAAGAATTCCTTCCTTATTAAATGGGAGGACCTGTCCAGTCAGTGCACGCATTATGTCAGAAATCGTGCAGCTCAACTCAAAACTTAAGGAGCTCAACCAAAGACATTAAATTATTTACTTGACAATAGACAGGACATCACGAACAAAATCGTAATCCAATACTTTTGTCCTAGTGGTCAAAAGTCACTCAGTCTAGTGTGGTACGCCTGCGTGTCAAGTCGTATTTGTGTCCACCAAAAACAAATATTTTCTAAGGAAATATGCCAAGTTGCGCATTGAGATATTGTAAATCTCGTTACGGTAAAACGGCTGGACCTAACTTCAGTTTATTTTCGTATGAATTATTTATATTTACTCAGTAATTAAAATTAAATAATTTTCATAAATAGATCTAGAAAATTTGCTAATCTTGTAATAAACGCCCTCTATTGCTGAGTAGCTTTACTACTGCGTTGTAGAGATGCAATTTTGTTTATCGATTTGGTTATCGATAATATTTATTAAGTTAAAAAATAAATAACACAAAATATAATACTGTTTGAAGATAATCATGTCATTTTATTTAAATATCAATACATGAACAAGTACTATTCATTCATGTAGGTTTCTGTTATTTTAGGTTTCCGAATGTAAATAATGTAGAACGTGAAAAGTGGATACGGTTTGTTCAGATAGACCGTAGAGAAGAAAATTGGCTTCCATCTGGTCTCACACTTAGATTACTAGATCATAAATAACGATAATTATTAGTCATTTGTATGTAAAAATAATTTTATAAATAAATAACTTTTAAACTGCTAATCATTTTATTGTTTTCATAATCTTTTGGCACTTGGTTCAATTTATTCAAACGCGAAAAAAAATAGTCTTAGTCACTTTTTTCAATATTATCGATACATTTATATCGAAATGGTAAAATCCCTACCACAGGTTTTATACTGTCTACTTAGTATCACCCCATTTATTGCCAGACCTACGGATTTTTTTTATAGATCTACGGATTTTGGACCTCGCCTCGGATATACGTATACATACGGATTCGGATACAAGATTTACAAATATTTGCAAACAAAGTGAGAAAAAAAAAATATTTTGCTAAAACCGAAACGCAACCGACAATTGCAAAGAAAATATGCGCTTTGTGACATAATAGGTCTACTTTACACAAAAAGTGTAATAAACTGAGTGCTATAATAATCCAACGGCAAAGCAGGCACATTTAAAATGATTTTATTTTAAAATGTACATAAACACACACTGAAACTGATACCTAGTCATACACGGTGACACGGACAATGGATAGTAGCGAATAAAATTCTAAAATAGTTTTTACTGTTTAAAACAAGTTTTGCTTAATTTGTTTAGTTTTTTATATCTATTTACCATTTGAACTTTTCAGGCTCAAAAAGGTTTTTCAGGCTCAACCCACGGATTGAAAATCGGATCTGGCAACACTGACCACACTGGTCACCTACCGAGCAATAGCTGAATATATTTTACTAAATTTAATTCATGTTTGCAATTTTTGTGTTAAGATGTTCCCAATTGCCGCTCTAATTTTGCTATATTATACTAGATGGCGTTACTGAGACATGGGATCACAGTTTTTCTATGACATTTCTTTGCATAGCCTCTCTATTGTACCTATCTTAAATCTCTTTGAGCTCAACGATTCCACGAACAATACCAAAGAAAGGACATTTGGGTAGGCCACATTAATTACGCAAACTGCCAGACCATGACAAAAACTAAGAGAACACAGAGAGACATAATATAAATAAAATGACCCATATAGTCTTCACATTCACAATAATTAAAATAATAGAATACCTACTTTACAAAGTAAGCAAATGTCATAGTTTATATAAAATTCATTAGTTTCAAAGTGCATAGGTATAAAAAACAACAAAACAGAAAAAAAAATAAAAACATTCACTAAGCAAAAAATTAGAAGCAGCTCAATCCCAAGCCTTTTTATCCTCGATATAATCCTTAACAGCATAAAAGGCAACATTTGTTCCTAGTATTCGTGGATATCACTGTATTTTTTAAACAATTTTATATTTTTATGGGCATTTATAAGATTTTCATAAATATATTGAGATGGCAAAGTCATAAGATTAATCTCTTTAAATTTATCTATGAGCGAGTGTCTTACGATCTTGTCATCTGTTTCTATGAACACAATATCACGGCCTGTATTGCTCGAAGGGTTCGACAAAGGTGTAACAGAACACCCACATTCACGTTCATGGAATAAGAGGGCCGAGCCCATTCGAATCCAGACTCTGGGCTGCTACTGAGAAATTCTTGACTCCTTTTTTGGTCTAGCGGTCGCAAGACACTGTGCTGAACGTAAGATCCTGGGTTAAGCCACATGTAGTCAACCCGGAAGCCGATACCTACCGAATTTGGCAAAGCGAGTTGTCAGGCCAATGGCGAGACTAGGTTCACGTTTAGCATCCTGTTGTTCCACTAAAAGGTCCCACAGTATTTGTTGCGTTTGTAAGTAGGTAGGTACTTACACTGGGAGAGAGGGCTGATCCCAATCGGAGAAGAGCGTCGGGAAGGAAACCGCCTCGACGCCTAATACGTCGGAACCCCACCTGTAACTGTCCCCCCACCGTCCTAACAGATGTTGCATAAAGGGGTTTCGGATCGGTATTTTGGTAACGGTGCCCCATCCAGGTGACTATCGAGGTGGTTTTAGTGACACAAAAATCCCACACGGAGAGTGTAGAGTCTTATCCCCAAAGCCCGAGTGTCTTTTGAAGGATTGATAGATTAATTGTTTTCAGAGAACGTCAGAATGTAGTTGTCTGAATACTTACTTATGCGTGCCTTGGCTAGGGCATTTTACGGGTTACCGTTTTTCCGGCTTTACTAATATAGGAACCCTTTTTTTAAATAATTTACGGGGTAAACAAAGCGCGGACGGATAGCGGAAACCAACTAAATATTGATACTGTGAAGCCTCAGATGCGGAGCTTCAAGTTAAATGTATGTAGCTTTAAGTTAAAATGTAAAGAAGTTTTATATATTATTATTTGCTTCGCAAAATGCTAAGCCAATAGATTTTGAAAGCGGTTTCTTCTATAGCAAATATAAATTAAAAAAATAAAGAAATCGTCAATGCTCTTTCAATTGTCTCGTAAAAAATCTAAAACCCTAGTAACCCTTAAAACAAGAAATGGTGTGGCAACCCTGCCCACAGCACTCGGTGGTATCTACTCAGTCACAGAATAAGAAGAAAGTGTATCTACTATCATCGTGATCGTACACCGTGATTTGATACTGTTGGGAATAAATCCAATCAGATTGAATATAATCTTCTATCTAAGAAATAAAAAAACGAATGTTGAAGTAGAAAATTTATTTATTCCATACAATACAATATAATTCATCCACAAAAGCAGTTTCATCAGAAATGCACAATAAGAGATTCAAAATACAATAAACAGACATTTGCTCCCGATATCATTTACTATTTACACAGGCATGTGAAACGAGTAATAGATCACATAGTATTTAATAATAGAAATGCATAAATATCAAATTTTTAACACTTTAATATTATTTGTAAAATGGACGTACTTAACTTTATAACGCCGATTTATGAAAATACTTTTTATTTTTATATAATTTCTATTGTTTCTCAACATTACAAACAGTCGCTTAACTAACTTAACAGTACCTAAACTTTATATTTTAAAATGGTGCAACAAAAGAAAATGAATAACTAATTATAATGGTAAGGTACAGCGCGTCATGACATCTAGAGGCATCAAGTTTTCATTGATGCTTGAAGATACAGAGTAAAATACAACAACGTACCGTCTTAAATGAGATAACTTGACCTGGAAAAGTTTACTATTGTCTTAAAAAATAATATTATTAGTCAATGAATATACAGCCTAAGGGCCATAGTCAAAAGTTTAAAATATAATTGTGTATGTCCGCCTTAATAGTTGAGCTCAAGAGGCTCTTGTCTATGGGTATTTTTTTTTTAATTTAAACAAAAATGTAAACTTTTGCCAGGTTGTATTTTTGAAAAGGTGGGACTTGCGCTAGACCGAGCTAACCTTATCTTAACTTGTACATAAGTAACTTATGTTTTTGTATCTGTCGTTGATTTTTATGGTTATTATTCGAATGTTAATTTCGTGATGTCTTCGTTTTAGGCATACCTGAAATTGGCAAAATAAATCAATCAGTATTTTTCGAAGTTTTTCTGTGAAAACACATAATTCAAAACAATTGGATCTAAGAACACTGGTACCATAGAAAAATTAAACACAAATTTATTATAGGTACAAACATAAATATTATACAATATAACTATTACTTGAAAATTTTAACCCTCCCATGCCAACCAAAAATAATTAGTACAAAATAATTTACAAAAATATTACAACAAATATTATTTAAGTACAGAAATTGTTTATTGAATTATAGAATTGTTGAATGAATATTCCTGAGCAAGTAGAAATTATTCAATTTGGTGTTGTAAAAATAACTTCCACGCTTCATCCCACAACAAAAATAATAATTACATAAAAAAATAATTACAACAAAAAGTACTTAAAAACAACCACAAACATGCAGATTAGTAGTTTTATTTACAAAAACGTGACTTACCTAAGTATCATGCTTTGGCCAAACAATTCCAAAAATAAAAGTACATTTAATTTTGTGCAATATTTAAAGCTTTGGGCTTGGCAGCTTATAAATATGGGCCTTAAAATTAAGGTGAGATTAGTAAAACACACGTTATTATTTATTACACACATTCTTTATTGATTACAAAATTCTATCAAATCAATCAGTGCAAGGCACCACTCTTTCGTCTTGTTATTCCTTCCCCCACAATCTATCCATTACGTATGCCTTTTAAATGTGTCTTGGTCTTATTAATTTGGCACAAACATATTAAGAAATTTACTGATTAACACTTAAAAGTCTGTGCAGTTATTTCAATAAATATCTAACAAAATAATCATAAAAATTCTAAGTTGGACACATATATATTTCTATATAAAATTAAATCGAATCAAAACCTAAAACAGTCGACAGTAGTAAAATTTTGTCATTTTTTATTTTATCAATAAACTTACGTAGGTACCTAAAGATTTCTAAACAAGTTTTTATGAAAATACAATATCACATAGCAAGATTCTAAATGTTTATACATATAAAAATAAATGGAGATTCCTTAATTCGAAGCGTTTAATTAAATAGAGATAATATTTTAGTAAGTTTCAACATCTAGAAGAGACTCTATTGAATATTTTAATAAATGATTTTAATATAATTATTTATCATTTATAATATTATATTTATAATCTAATCGTAGAGCCCAAAACCCTTTGCTAAAAGTGTATGAAGCGTAATGAAGTAAAATATTCGAAGTTAATAATTAGATTTGAAAAGAAATGCTATTAGATCTTAATGAAAATATTTTAATTATGGATGTTGTCAATGAAACCTGTATGATTTTTATACAGGTTTCATTCCAAGGTGAAATGCAGTTTTTTTTTTTTTTAAATGCAAGCATTTTGATCATAATCGTCAGATAATACAAAAGCTACGCAACATTAAGCTGAAAATCGAAAGTCAATCAGAGCCTATCACTCTTTACGATACTTTTCGACCTAATGTTATGACAGATTTTGTCCTATTCCGAGTACCTTCTGCGATGTGAGAAAAGGTAGTGAGAACTCCTTTGTCTGCAAGGCTTCAAATGACGTAATGCCACGGTTGGCTGAACATCAGTCTTCCTAAGCCTGTGTCCTTACTACAATGGGTAGAAGCCGCCATTGTTGGTCGGCGTGAGAGAGAGATGGAGCTATACAGGACGAATGGCGCCATCTCACTCTCTCACCGATACAATTATGGATTCAACACGCCTTAGTACAGCTCGATATCCCTAATGCACATTGGTTATATTATAATTAATCAAATGAAATCAATTTGTATGCGTTAGATTTTGTGTTAATTGCGCACAACAATGTTAGTTAAGCATATTATGAATATAATAAGCGTTCTTATTATTTTTTAAATATACATAGTTGCTTTTTTTACAAGTCAATATTTTTGTCAAAATTACGCGCCATTTGTTACATAGTTTTGTCTCTTTTGCGTCTAAAGTGAGAGAACAATTTTGAGTAGGCTAGGTAGATAGATGGATGCAACCATTTTTCATAAGAAAAGGTGAGCATCATTTTTAAATTAATTGCATTACTTTGTTATTAGCTTGTAAGTTATTCATAGCTTAAGGGTCTTACTACAAAAACTTAAACACTTGTTGAACGAGTGTTTAATGTCAGTGTTATGTCAACTATGTCGTGTTTAAAAGGTGTTTAGGCTAAACAACTGATAAACACTGTTTTGTGTTAGTCAGGATAAAGTTTACTTTAGGCTCATATATGTAAGTATTCAATTATTTAAAAAAATGGTGGGGGCGTAATTTTGACAAAATCACTTTCACACTAACGTATAACTTAGCCTTATTATGAATACCACTTGATTTAATCAAGCAATTAATATGGCATACAAATATTTGAGATTCAAAACCGTTTGGACACAATCTCAAGTGAAATTCAAAAGGCGTTTTTACTAATATGCTAGTTTTAGCGTCTTTTATCGTCATAAATGCTAGAAAAATGCATTTTAATGCAATCGTCAAAAAATAATAAGTCGTGTTTAAAAATCGTTATTTTATTCCAAATCGGTAAAAAATCGATATCGAATCAAATCGGACGCCAAAAGTAGCATTTGTGCTTGCTGTCATTGTGTCCCAAAAAAAGTCAATCAGCCATGCAGTGTACAGTCCGCTCACAAAATTAGTTAACAAGTAAAAAAAGAACCAAAAAAATTGTGTTCATAGGTACCAGTTTTAATGTACAAAATATTAGTAGCGAGACCTTCTGTCCATATTTCTTATGGAATTGGCGAGACACAGCGAGAACAGCGCTCCGACCACCTGAAACATGTAAAAAATAACAATTTAATATTGGTTACTAAGCCAGAACACAGACGGCCTCTTTTTGTAGGTTAAGTATTGAATTTGACCACGTTGAATGACACAATATTGTTACGCGCCACAATTAATGCCTGATACACGGTGACATTAGTTACCACTGGCGACATCTATTGTGGATTGGCAGAACTAACTGGCGCCATCTATTATGGAATAGTAGAACTAATAGTCACGCTATCCGTCAGCGCCATCTATTGACGAGTAGATATGACGAAGCTAGAACTTACTAGAACTATCGACATGTAGTCAGTCGGGGCCGGTATGTACTCGAACATTCTAGACGGTTCTACAATAGAAGGTTCTGGAACTATCTGCGGCACTATATAAGGCCGTGAATAGCCGCGAGCAATCAGACTTGGTTTTGCGACACAAGCGAATACATCGAAAGCGATCTTCAAGTGCGACTTAAGAGTGATTGTGTTTTATAATTAGTGTGTTTTGAATTGTTGTTAGTGTTGATTGATTAAAGTGTAAGTTTTGGTAATTTTTATCGGCATTTTTAATTGTCACGAACCCGAAGCTCGTAACAATTGGTGTCAGAAGCAAGGATTAAAATCATGCCGATTTTACCTAAAGACGACACGGAGGGTATCCGTACCCGGAGTCAACGCCAACAGGAGACGGACCAGAGGCGTTTTGGTGGAGCTGCGCCGCAGAGGTCGGAGGGCCAGCTACCAACCACGGAGGCCGACCCGTCCGCAGCAGCTCCAGCATCATCAGCACCAGACTTTGCTGCTCTGGTGATGATGCTGCAGGAGCAGTCCCGCCGACAGGAGGAACAGGCTCGTCGGTTGGAAGAACAGCTCCAGCGGGACAAGGAGGAACAGGCCCGCCGACAGGAAGAACAGGCTCGCCGACAGGAGGAACAGGCCCGCCGACAGGAGGAACAGGCTCGCCGACAGGAGGAACAGGCTCGTCGGTTGGAAGAACAGCTACAACACGATAAGGAGGAGCAAGCGCGCCGCCAGGAGGAGCAAGCGCGCCGCCAGGAAGAGCAGATGCTCCTTATGAAGGACCTTCACGCTACCTTCGGGAAAGACATGAAGGAGATGAAGGATAAGGTTGCTCAATGTGACAACCGCCTGACGGAAGCTGAAATCCGGATCGACCAAGTGAATGATCGGGTTGACAACGTGGTGGCTGACGTGAAGAAAACCGTGATGGCTGACGTAAAGAAAACGCTGGATTACCTTAAACTTGGGGATGGAATCGCAGCTCCCGTAGCTACAACACCTTCGCTACGTGGATTCAAAGTGCCACCGTTCGACGGAACTTCTTCCTGGTCGGCCTACAAAATCCAGTTTGAGGCTGTCATGAAGGCGAATGGTTGGAATAATAGTCAGGCCATGACTGCCCTCACCCTAGGTCTGCGCGACCAGGCCTTAACTGTCCTGGAAGCTCTCGGTAAGGAAGTGACTTACGAGCAGCTCCTTGAGGCATTGGAGGCTCGGTATGGCGACGCTCACCTGGAACACGTGTTTCGTGCGCAGCTCAAGGATCGCGTGCAACGCAGCAATGAAAACCTGCAGCAGTGGGCCCTTGAAGTGGAGAAGCTGGTGCGTAAAGCATACCAGTCCGTACCTGCGCTTATTGATGGGAACCTGGTGCAGGCATTCATCGACGGCATCCGTGACCTTGAAGTTAGAGCTGCTGTGAGACTCGGGCACCACGGGACGCTTAAGGACGCCTTGGCCCATGCACTGGAGGTGGAAGCCGTGCGACAGGATCATCGTTCCCATCGCGTCAGGGAGGTTGCAGCGGCTACAGTTCGCGACCGCAATAAAGGACACAGCCCTAGGTGCTACGGCTGTGGGGAAAGGGGCCACCTTCGATCCAGTTGCCCCAAGCGAACTGCTGAAAGAGAAGACGGCCGATCTCCAGAGGGCAGTGCAGCTAACAGCACCGCCCAGCAGCAGAAGCAGGGAAACGAGTAATAGCCAGGACTGCGGGGCGGGTGCTGGCTGATGTTCAAAGAGCCCCAAGGGTTTCGATCACACAAACCCAAGACGGGAACAGCCTAATCATCAAGGGCGAGGTCAACGGAACGCCGTGTAAGCTGACCATAGACACTGGAGCCACTCGCACGGTTGTCAGTTCCCAACTCATAAGACGGTCCCTTGGGGACTCCGCATACAACCGAGAACACATTAATTTGGTAACAGCCACCGGTCAGCGCATACCCGTCCATGGAGAGAAGAAGATAGGGTTGAAGCTAGGCAACAGAATCTACCTGCATAATGTCATCGTGGCTGATATAATGGACGATTGCATCCTGGGCCTTGACTTTATGAGGAAGAATTGTTGCGAAATTGACGTCAAGCAAGGTGTTTTGAAATGTGGACAAGAGGAACTTTTCGTGGAAGGGGCGTTACCAGGGAACGTGTACAGCCTTAAGAAGATTGTTCTTCCGCCGAGATCGGAAACGATTGTGCCGGTTAGTCTTCCTCGGAATCCTGGGAAAACTCAACGTTGTGTACTCGTGGAAAGGGTAGACGATGACCTTCCATGGAAAGTGGCACGAACTTTAGTCAGAGCCACCGACATCTCAGGGGTACGTGTGCTGAACCTCTGTGATCAGGAACAGATTATAGAAAAAGGCACACTAGTTGGTACTTGCGAGGAAGTGGATTGGTTGCGTCGATGCCAACATCTATCGACTGGGACCCTCAGCAAGGATGCACAAACAAGAGTGACCACACTTTTAGAAGACTGCCGCAGCGCTCTGTCCCAAAATGAAATGGTCAAGGCAAAGAAAATGTTACTCAAGTATGCCGATGTTTTCTCGTCAAACGATGCTGACATCGGCAGGACTGGCTTAGTTCAACACAAAATAAACACAGGAGATGAATTGCCTATCCGTCAGCGGCCAAGGAGATTGCCGGTTGCACGTGAAAAGGAAGTGGAAACCATGATTGAGGGGATGGTGAAGGATGGTGTTATTGAACCTTCATCTAGCCCATGGTGTTCACCTGTAGTGCTGGTAAGAAAGAAGGACGGCAGCATGAGGTTTTGTGTTGACTATCGTCGTTTGAACGACGTCACCAAGAAGGACAGCTATCCTTTGCCAAGAATCGATGACACGCTGGACATGCTTACTGGCGTAAAGTGGTTTAGCACGCTGGACCTGAAAAGTGGCTACTGGCAAGTTGAAATTGATCCTAAGGACAAGGAGAAAACTGCATTCTCGACAGGAAAGGGTCTGTGGCAATTTAAAGTTATGCCGTTTGGATTGTGTAATGCTCCGGCAACGTTTGAAAGGTTGATGGAACTTGTACTTACCGGGCTAATTGGCGATGCCTGTCTGGTCTACTTGGATGACATCATCATCGTAGGCCGTACGTTTGAAGAACATCTTCAAAACCTGGAACGCGTGCTCATGAAGATCCAGAGTGCCAACCTCAAGTTAAGTCCAAAGAAGTGTTCACTATTCAAACGGCAAGTTAGCTTTTTGGGATATGTAGTGTCTGAAGAAGGTATCCGCACGGATCCGGAGAAAATCGCCGCTGTCAAGGATTGGCCAATTCCAAAAGACAAGACGCAGGTCAGAGCATTTCTGGGTTTGTGCTCCTACTATCGGCGATTTGTCAAGAACTTTGCAGATATAGCCAAACCCCTGCATAAGCTAACCGAGGAAAAGCGACATTTCAGCTGGGATGGAAGTTGCGACATCGCATTCCAGGAGCTAAAGGACCGTCTGTGCAAAACACCTATTTTGGGGTACCCTGATGCGGGCAAGGAATTTATAGTTGACACAGACGCAAGCGACATAGGACTTGGCGGTGTGTTGTCCCAGCGGAATGGCGATCAAGAATTTGTGATAGCGTACTTCAGCAAGTCATTGTCGAAACCTGAAAGGAACTATTGTGTTACGAGACGAGAACTGCTTGCTGTGGTAAAGTCATTGCAGCACTTTAGCAAATATCTTCTGGGTCGAAAATTCCAGTTACGAACCGACCATGCTGCACTGAAATGGCTATTGCAGTTCAAAAATCCAGAAGGACAAGTTGCGAGATGGATTGAACTTCTGCAGGAATACGACTTCGTGGTCGAACATCGCAGCGGAAAATCTCATGGCAACGCAGATGCATTGTCAAGAAGACCTTGTCCTGAAGACTGCAAGCATTGTACTAGGCAAGAGAGTAAAGAAGTCGTACCTGTGAGGATGCTCAAGGCAGACCTCAGCATCGAGTGGAAGGACAGCCTACAACGTGCACAGCAGGAAGATTCAGACATCAAGCCGATTCTGGAGTGGATGAAGGCCAGAGCTCCTAAGCCCAAGTGGAGCGACGTCTCAGCGATGAGTTCGATCACGAAAAGCTATTGGGCCCAATGGGACAGCTTGGTGATTCAGGATGGAGTCCTGTGCCGAAAATGGGAAAATGCTCGGGGAGATAGCTGTCATTTGCAAATGGTTGTCCCTAAAGCTCAAGTACCGAATGTTCTACAGCTGTACCATAATGGATGTTCAGGAGGTCATCTGGGAGTAAAACGGACTCTACTGAAGATACGAGAACGGTTTTACTGGGTCCACTGTCGGGACGATGTTGAGGACTGGTGTCGCAAATGTACAAGTTGTGCAGCTGTAAAGGGACCTCAGACTCGTAGTAGAGGTGCATTGAAATTGTACAATGTTGGCGCACCATGGGAGAGGATAGCCCTCGACGTTGCGGGGCCGTTTCCGGAAAGTGAAAGTGGCAACAAGTATTTCATGGTTGTGATGGATTACTTCACTAAGTGGCCGGAAGTCTTCGCCATTCCAAACCAAGAAGCTTCGACAGTTGCAGATAAATTAGTTTATGAAGTCTTCTGTCGTTTTGGAGTTCCACTAGAGATTCACAGTGATCAAGGAAGGAATTTTGAGTCCCAAATATTCCAGGAAACTTGTCGAGTTATGGGTACTCATAAAACAAGAACAACTTCTTACCACCCACAATCGGATGGAATGGTGGAACGATTTAATCAGACACTGGAGAGGTACCTAGCAAAAGTTGTGGAAAATCGGCAACGAGATTGGGACAAGCACATACAACCGTTTTTGTTGTCATATCGAAGCGCTGTTCACGAAAGTACATCGGTGACACCAGCCTTCGCAAACTTTGGAAGAGAATTACGGCTGCCTGCAGACCTGATCACCGGAATACCACCTGATGCCCCATGCAGTATAACGGATTATGCGAATAACTTGCGGAATAAAATGAATGACATTTGTGAGCACGTCAGACAATCGGGCCAGCAAATGTCTGAAAAGATGAAAACCCGTTATGACCGCAAAATGAACAGTAAAGGGTTCGACGAAGGTTCACTAGTGTGGTTGCACAATCCAGTGCGCAGCAAAGGGAAATCTCCTAAGCTTCAAGCTAAATGGGATGGACCGTACCGGATTGTGACAAAGATCAATGACGTAACCTACCGGATACGGAAAGGTGCAAGAGGTACTCCTAAGATCGTCCATGTGGATCGATTGGCGCGTTATTATGGAACCGATAATGCTCGGGACGAGCATGTCTTAGGAGGGGGCAGTGTTACGCGCCACAATTAATGCCTGATACACGGTGACATTAGTTACCACTGGCGACATCTATTGTGGATTGGCAGAACTAACTGGCGCCATCTATTATGGAATAGTAGAACTAATAGTCACGCTATCCGTCAGCGCCATCTATTGACGAGTAGATATGACGAAGCTAGAACTTACTAGAACTATCGACATGTAGTCAGTCGGGGCCGGTATGTACTCGAACATTCTAGACGGTTCTACAATAGAAGGTTCTGGAACTATCTGCGGCACTATATAAGGCCGTGAATAGCCGCGAGCAATCAGACTTGGTTTTGCGACACAAGCGAATACATCGAAAGCGATCTTCAAGTGCGACTTAAGAGTGATTGTGTTTTATAATTAGTGTGTTTTGAATTGTTGTTAGTGTTGATTGATTAAAGTGTAAGTTTTGGTAATTTTTATCGGCATTTTTAATTGTCACGAACCCGAAGCTCGTAACAATATTATGTTGCTGCGCCCCGCGGTTTCACCCGCATAAGTTTCGATCCCGTGGGAATATCGGGATAAAAAGTATCCCATGTGTTAATCCTGATTATAAACTATCTGTGTGCCAAATATTACTTTGACTTTTGATTAATTTTACAAAACCCACAAATGAGGTCGGATTGTGGGATCCGATAGGAAAAAGCCGATTATTTCCTATTAGGTTGTCTATGATAGCTTTTACATGAATTCAAATTTTATTTGTTTCTAATTGACGTTATTTCAAGTTAAGCAAATATCTATTTTAATGGTACTAATAACCATTAAAATAAATTTGATATTTGTTTTGATTTCAGAGTGACTAGCACTATTGAAAAAGTTGTAGCGAAAACTGAACTTTTTTTCCATAAACACATATTTGTATACATTTTTGGCGAATATATCGCGATTCAAATTTAGGCCTGCCTGGATTAATAGGTACGGTACGTGCCTGACTGACAACGGTCTTTAGATATACAGAAGCCTCCTCCGAAAAATGGCATCACTGGCATTGCCTTCAGCTTCGAAAACCACGTTAATGATAAATTACAAATGATTTTATTTCTGTAAGTAGGTTTGTACAAACACTTTTACACGTCAATCATATTTTAAAAACTAGATGATTTCGGCGATTCCTAATATTCCTATCTGACTACTCTGAGTAGAAAGGCTGAAACCATGATAATATATACTTTAGTAGGCTTCAGACCTTTCTAAATGTTGACGCTGTTAAGAGTTTAGGATGGCTACAGAGATTAGTTGATTATGTCAACCAATCCAAAATAAAAGGTAAACAAACTAAATGGTGATAAAAATTAAAAAAAAAAAACTTGTTCGTTTATAAAAAAAAAGGAAAAATATCAAAATGTCAGTTTTTCTTTATATTTTTATTCTGTGACCTTTTATTTTTACCTATTCATTCGTTTATTTTGGCTTTGACATTTTATTATAATATATTATGTTGCAGTATTGTAAAATTTTATTTTATTTTTACATAAAATAAAATAAAATTTGGGTTTTTCCTGAATTGTTTTTTTTTTAATCAATCGATACTTGGCTATTGATATAACATGTATATTTTGTATCATATAAACTCTGCATATGCATGGTGCAAGGCATATATGGCATGGAAGCTCGCGATGTTGGAGAAAGTAGCTTTTTTATGTAATAGGTTGGCAAACAGGCTGCCGGCCCACTTGATGGAAAGTGTTGGTTACAGCCGCCTACATAAGAGAAACTGCCCGTTTGTTGTCAACTTTAAAGATAAAGTTGAAATGTCATGTGCCTGTCACTTTCATTACTCTTCTTCCTTCATAGAGGAAAACAGTGCTCCATAAAGCAACTATAAGCTATAAGAAGTGGCGCAAAAAGCTCCCCGGCAGCCCTTCCCTTCCCCAACATGTTGGGGTCGTCGTCCAGTCTAGCCGGATGCAGCTGAATATAGTATTTTACTTGGTGCGACTGCCTATCTGTCCTCCACAACTCAGTTACTGGGTATACGACACACTTTGGTAAAAGTCAGATTTTTAAATAATCAATATTACTAAGGGATGATTTTTGACAATTCTTTCATACAAAGACTGTCAGACGTAAATTTTATTCCACGAATAAAAATTATCTGTTGACTGAAAAATCAGCCCTAAATTAAATATCGCTCAGTTTTACTAAAATATTGAGTGTTGCAACTTTCAGAAATGCTTAAACAATATTAAAATTGTTGAAATACGCACCTCAATACAGGCAATACCGATAGCGATACCGGCGATGGGCTTGTTCCACTTCTCGTAGAGGTCGGAAATGACGCCCGCGCAGCCTCGGTTGGCCACCTCGATGGTGCACTTGCCTCCGATGGCGTTACCGAAGGTGCTGGTGGTGCTGCAGCAGGAGTCGGGCAGGGTGATGCTTAGGCCGTAGTCCTGGGGACCGTTCTTGCCGCAGCAGGCGAACTGGAATGAAGAAGTCAATTGTTTGTTAAAGGTACACTAACAGTAGCAATGGCTTTCATTTTGACAGTTCAAGAACATTCATTGCGCAGACGACCATCTCTGTCGTCAATCGTCAAGACTCATTCGTTGAAAGAACCTCAACTAATGTAGATACTTCATGGTGTCCGGCGGATTTTGGGCAGTCTCGGTACCAAGCTTGCCGGCAGTCTTTTCTTTTTACCGCAACTTGTCGTATGTCCCTTTTCTCGTATAGCTCGTGCAGACACGAGATACCCAATGCTATGGGTATAGGAAGGGGCAAGGGAGATGTGTTTTCACAACACGGCGAATGTGCGTCTTTCCAAAAAAATTGTTTTCACAAGATAGCTAATGTGCGTCTTTCCAAAAAATGATACTGGAAGGCTATTTTTGACCGTTGAGCTGAGGTGCATGTCATAGTAATAGGCTGATATTGTGTATTGTTAGCCAACGATCGAGCAGGCGTAAAAATATCGCAGCGGGATTTTATTGCGCACTGGATTTTCAACTCTCGCTGTTGAGCCGAGCGATGAGAATCCAACTGAGCGCATCCCAGGGCGTAAAAAACACACTGTTGGATTTTCAACTCTCGGCGCTAAACAGTGCGTTGAAAATCCAAACTGCGCGAAAAAAACCGCGGCAAAAATGGCCCGTGCGTACCTGGGTTTATTATATTTTGGTCTGATCTTTAGATATTTAGGTAAAACTATTCAAATTTGAAATTTTGAATAAAATACATTAAAAGTAAATAGGCCCTGGGTATTTCTAAAGTATGGGTATTTCTGAGTATTCCTATAACTGTAAATTATTTATTTTCCTGTGCAATACACAATACTTACTATGGTATGCAATAACGTCAACTTTGATATAAGGTCCTTTGTTCCTTTGTAATTGTGAATATTATTTGAGAAGTGAATAATTTAAAATATTTTTCCCTGTATTTATTTTTCAACTCACATTAAGCTAAATCGTTATTATTCATATTGTTTAACCCGTGCGCAAACTAACCATGAATTCCGCATATGGATCTAGACCCCCCTAGTGTAGAAAGTTGACATTTGCGCACAGGTTAAAAATGTATCCTGTATAATCTAAGTAGAACTCTTACAGAAGCGAATCTCTTACAAAGCGTACACATAGAGATTGTATTCAGGCTACCTGGCAACTTCATTTAAACAATGTTGCTGTTGTGTGCTGAGTAGTAAAATGTTTTACATCACTTCTATAAGAGTATCTGAAGTGTAAAAGTTGTTATACATCATCATCATCTTCCCGCCCTTATCAACCATCCACCATCCACCATCTTGGGGTCAGCGCAACACATTTTCTTCTTCCATTCTCCCCTGTCAACCGTCACGCTATCATTCACTCCCTTCTCTTTCATATCATTCCTCAAACAATCCGTCCATCTTTTCTGGGGCTTTCCTCTTCCTCTCCATCCATCAACATGTATATTCATCACTCTTTTAGTCACATGCGTTTCGTCCCTTCCCATCACATGCCCATACCAAGCCAGACGATTTTCTTTCAACTTTTCTGTCACTGGCGCCACTTTTTGTTATACATGGACGCTATCAACGTCTTACTATATCGTTCCCACAAACAGTGCCCTCCAAAAGTTAGTTGATATTTTTTCCACTTCAGCTGTGAATGTGATGCCATATTACGATTTACAATTAGTAAATCATCAGGTAATCTTATAGGATTACATGTTTTTTTTCGTGATAAGTCATAGGTAGTTGAATTAGACAATAAAAACGTTTTAGTGTGCAATTCAAACATTTGAAACCAGAATCAAATCATAATATGTCATCCTTGATCCTTCAACAACCTTTGAAATGGGCACCTAACTCCATCTCTCTGACTGACCCTTGACAATTCAAATACGCCTGTAAGGATTAATTGAAATAAAGGGTTTGAGTTTGACACATCATTTAAATGAATATTGGCAATATGAAGCAAGAATATTTTTCCCTGTATACCTAACTCTTTGTTCGACTGTACCTTAAAAGATATTACTATAAATAATTTACCTGTTGCTGAATGTTGTTGATGACAGCATCAGTAGCCTTGTCGACGTCAGCGCCGGACCTCTTGTCGAACAGCGAGTTGACGGACTTAACCAGACCGGCCTTGATCGTGTCACCGTAAGCGAACAGGAGAACTGCTATCACCACTTGCACAATGATGATCACCAGCAGGAAGAGCGCGTACTGAAATACGAAAATGTGTAATTAGAATTAGTCGTATCAACTTTTGGCTGGTTTTAATATGTCTGGTGAAGGTCAGGGTTCTCTCGCATCAGCAGAAACTATGTAAAAATAGGTGTCTACCACATACCGTGGTGGATTTTAGCCAGTCTACGAGATGGTCAAGCTAGGGATCATGGAAGGCGCACAAGTTCCTATGATCCCCGGTCCAAGACGTTAGAAGGGAACGGGTGGTTTTTACTCAGTAAGAGTCTGACAGACTCCGCCTGCCCCAGGGCGGAGGACATTCATAAGGATTTTCCACCCCGGAACAAAAAATAAAGGCTAGTCAGCCTAGTTTGACCATCTTGTAGAACGTTCAGCATAACTCTGGGTAGTCACCCAGAGTTACGCTGAACGTTCTTTTAAATATCGAGTATTTTGTACAATTTGACCATCATAATAATGAGACTATATCACGTTATTATCTAGCACAAAAAAGGATGCTCGTCCTCTTTAGATAAAAGCCTAAAATAAAACTTATTTTACAACGACTGCAGGATGAAATTAGAGGGGGCGGAACCTGTTCCATGCCAAGTTTTATACCTTTTTTCCGCCTAGTCGTTTTGCAGCAGACACGGACAACACGGTTTTAACTGACTTCTGAGCTAAATCACAATGATCCAAGATTCGGTCTATTCAAGTTTACCTGCATTGTCCCAGAAATATTAAGAGAAATGGACACGTGTATCTATACAAGGTGTCGTTTTGCATCCTCGTCAAATTCAAGGAGCTAACTATGCTACTGATTCTCGACACGAATCAATAATAAAATAAGTAGGTTTTTTTTTCTAATTTTCGGAAATCGGCATGTGTGGGACTCGGATTTTTTTTTTATTGACAATGGACTCACTCTTGACCTCAATCCAGCCCAGAGGCAGGGATGAGGTCTACGGTGGAACGAGCTTGCCCAGAAGAAGCCTATTCTCTCGCGCCCTGAAGAGATTCGGGTTGTATGAACTCGGGAATACAGACGCAGGCAGACAATTCCATTCCTTAGCTGTGCGCATCAGAAAAGATGATGAGAAGCGCTTAGTACGAATATATGGTAGGTATATTAACCAAATAGGGGTGGTATCCCGGATTTTACTGTGTGAGACCGCACTGTAACAGCTCTTTTACACACACATAAAAACGCGGCCGCTTATAACGCAATTCTGTTCTTTGAAAGTGGTGTATTCTGAAATACTGTCAAACTTAAATAACTAAAAAAGCAAGTATATATTCATTATTTACCAGGGGTCGTAATATTATTTGATTACCTATTTATGTCTTTCATAACAGCCTCCTGAAATTTGACGAGGATGCAACACAACAACTTGTAATAACTATATCTCTTTTAGAGAATGACATAAAAAAGTATCACGTTTGCCTATATTAAAACACAACGAACCATAGAAATGAAGCCAAAAAGTCCAGAAAACAGTTTTTCGGTACATTTAAAACCAAAACTGTATCGATCGTTAGAAGTCTTGTTATGAACCAGCTGCTTCCGTTCCACGATACTTTCGACAACGGCAATTTACTCTTGGTACTTAAAGTACCACCCAACAGAATTTGGTACATCATACTGAGAAAACGAAACGGATGTCTTCCATAGTTTACATTTCATTGTGTGTTTCGAAGAACAGCGAGCATTCCAAGTTTGAATTAACACAGCAGTGGATTGTTGGAAAGTTGTGTTTGTCAATCGAAGTTTAAATATTTTGTGTACTGGTTTCGTTTGCCAAATGTGGGCTATAAATTGATCCAATCTATTCCAATGTGTTATGTAAACGTCGCTCTTACTAAAATGGTATTACGGTGTAGATTAGGTCGTCAAGGTCGTCATTTTACCGATATGGTAATGACAAAAACAGGTTCTATTTAGCACAATATAACGTAGTGACTAAATCTACGCGAAATATAACATTTTGGCTCTTTCAAACAAAATAAAAATACTACCTGACTCAGTATCATAGCCCACAGTAAAACAGAAACCTCTAGAAAAATGCCTGTTTATTGTAAGTAATTACTAATAAATTAATATAATTCAATGGTGCCAGAATCGTCACAGAACTTTACATAGCTCTTTGAACATCTTATCCCGTAAGAATAATTAATTTTACCCGGCGCACACACGAGGGTTATGATTTTAACAGGTTATGTATGTTCATCTGTTCCCTCATTACTCCTAAACTACTCGTCGTATTTTGACAAATGCAGTCCACGTAATCTGTACTATTTCTGCCTTAATCACAAATGACATAATTATTATATTTCGTAATGACGTAACGTGTGACTCCGGTAAACTCCGGTTATACGAGAAAGATGTCATTTCGTTACGATGTCTTGTATAGGTTTACCCATAGATACCGGTTTACCGGATTTTTTGTCGTAGTTGGGTTTTAGTTTTAAACTTCCTTGTTTTGCTAAGTAAGCTGGCCCTAGCAATCCTTGATTGTGTCGCACGTAGATAGGCAAAATAGTTTGGTCTGGAATAGTCTGGATACATACCGTGACAACCATGCAGTGACTCTCCCGTATCGCTCCGCAGCAACCGAAGAAGGCTATCACGAACATGATAGCGCCTATGATAATGAACACCCATGGTGCGACCGTCAAGTGGGTCTTGAGCTCCTCCGACACAACCGTCCAGTTGAGCTTAACCGCCACGCCGATGCCTATGACTGTTAGGCCGAGGAGCTGTGGACAGAAAAACAAATAGTTATAGCAAAAGGTCGTTAGTGTGCTACAAGGATTTTATGGCGCCTGAATGACAATGACAGGGGGGCGCTGTTGGTAAACGTTTGTGCAATTGTTTTGTGAAATGTAGTGAAAAAACAAGATGGCGGCATTAGTTCCAATTTAGGCCACGCGCCAAAAGATTCTTGTAGGTACAGGCTATTATTAAGTAGAACGTTATCTATAGAGTAGACATAATTCAATTCATTTATTTCAGACAAAGTCCCTAAACTATTACAAATTAAAATCAAATCAAAACATAAGACTGGCTGAATGGAAAAAGCTGATAAATTCCAGTGCGTTAAGAATTGAAATTCGAATATGTATTTTTTTAAAGGTTTTCCACTAGAGCAAAAACTACAGAAGGCCAATTCTCGTAATTAAAAACGTTTAAAATCTAGTCGCAATTTAATCTCAGCGACAACCAATGTCAAAAATGTGGGGATTTTTGAGGTATGTTTGATAGATTGAGACTGAGATTAGCTGTGAACGTGCTTAAAATTACGAGAAATGCTCCTCATGATGCTTGAACTTTTGAAGTGTAGCAAAAAATGTAGTGGCCAAATGTGAAAAAACTGCAGTCAACACTGCCGATATTATGTAAGACTGGTAGAAAAACCAAAAGTCAATTCAAAGGATTACGTAATTCGAGCTTGGACTTCCTTATGACGACAGACAGCTTTTTTGCGCTGTGAAAAATAAATCAAAAATCTCATGTGGATATTATTGGGCTGGATTCTATCAAGACAGTTTGCGTGGAATGTGTAATATAGAAAAGAATCCCTAGGGGTTTCCTAATTAAATAGCACATCTTTTGTCATATTCACGATAAACGCTTCAATGACACTGCACCCTTATTTCGTAACACACACACACAATAACAATCGGATATTGCTAATCCATTGCTTCATAAGTTCGAAAAATTTGTCTGCCCAACAACGTGAATAACGCAATTAATTTTGTTGAACTGTCAATATGAAAGCCATTCCTACTGTTAGTGTGTTACGCAATTACGCTGCTGACCAAAATGATTCGAGCATCATCGGTTGCGAATACCGCGAAAAAACAATTTTACGAATGAGTAAGTAATTTATTTTAGTGGTCACTCGGCCAAGCCACTACGAATGCGTCGGTGACTCAATTCGTTAGTCTTTCTGGTTGGCCTATCTGACCAGCCAATCTATCGGGTCATGGCCGTGTAACATAGTGTTTGGTGGGTATTTCTGAAAGTTAGCAGGCCTTTTTAGCACGTTGTTATAATAACTAACAAACAACGTAATAAAATCTCTTAGAAGTAAATTATAACTTTCTTTTAATATTGTCATATCGAAATGAAACTTTGTATGTATATGTAGTTCGGATGACAAAATTATAATTTGGTATCTTGGAGCGTATCTGATTATGGAGTCAGTGGATAGTGGAA
The DNA here is from genome assembly GCA_951799955.1 of Apamea anceps. NCBI lineage: Eukaryota > Metazoa > Arthropoda > Insecta > Lepidoptera > Noctuidae > Apamea > Apamea anceps. Next base: position 3,735,927 of record OX637511.1, read on the forward strand.
CTCTTCAGTGGCTACTAGTAAACCACTCGAGTTTGGGCTCATATGTTTGTTTTGACGAGTCCAAGCGATTTTCTTTGTTTTTTTTTAAATTACATATTTTTATTAATTGGTTACTCAAATGAGTCAGAAGATACCGATGATGTTGATTTATGCTAAGTGACGAATGGATGCAATCGTACTGTCATTAGAAGTGCTTAATTATTTCGGAATAAAAAGCTATTATTTTTCTAATTAACCGGTTGAATGCCGTAATTACAGAATCAATTAAAAAGCCATTGTTTCTTGCGTGGATCTACGTTCCAGCGATGGGTTAAGGGTGCCCAGAATCCCTTCTGGGCTTCTCTTCTCAACTAAGGATGTTACTCATCTGAAGGAACCCGTTCCGTAGCCCTTTTCAAATAATCGTTTTATCTCTACCATCGAAATGTTTCCTGATGATGTGAGGTTCGACTTTCAGTCCAAGCCCACGTTCCCACAGACGTGAAAAATATCGCGGCGGGTTTTTATCGAGCACTGCATTTTGAACTCTCGGTGTTTCTATAAGAGAGAGTGGGCCATAATCCACCACGCAACTAATCATTATTCTTCTAACTAATTAGCATTTGCCACACCTGCCGAGTGCCGACCACACATCTTTCAGCAGCCTCCTCTAATATCCCACAAAGAGCCGATAAACATGTCTTAATTACGAAAAGCAGTGTTAGAATAGAACAGAATTTAGTGAAAAACATGATGAGAGTAGGTAATTGACTGGCGTAGTACAGATTTAGAACCGAGCGATGGACCGTGCACGTGGTCCGTTCGACAACAAATTTTAGAAGAAAAAATGAAAGTTTATTTTATATGCCTACGGCATCGTCCGCGTACTTCCCGACCCACCCCGACGCATCGCATCGCATCGTCTGCCTGCGCTATTAGGTAATTCGTTGTCGCTTAGCGTTCTTTCCTGTTTTTTTTTTCTTGGCTCCTAATGTTTCTAGCGTGTTAAATAACCTATAGCCTTCCTCAAGAATCGGGCTAAATTTTTTTTCAAATCGGACTGGTAGTTCCAGAGATTAGCGCATTCAAACAAACAAACTTCAGCTTTATTATTAGTATTATATAGATATTTATTTTACCTCTTACAACTATCTTTACAGATCTTAAACCTAATTCGATAATGTGATTACCAACTATTATAATTTAATATTATTTATTTCAGATGTTATTATCTACTACTAAAACCGCAATACCTACTCAACTACAATCAAACAAAAATTTAATTATTTAATTAGCTATTGCTAGTTATTTTCGAAAAACAAAGGGCTTTAAAGATCCGCGGCCTACCTACCTGTCCGCCATTTTGATCTTTTTTTCAAAATGGCAGTTACAAGCGCGGCCGCAATTTTGAAAAAAAAAATCAAAATGGCGCGACAGTAGGTATGCTAGGCTCCATATGAAAATCTTCAATCACCTCTATTGGCAATTGCAAATTGTATTAATTTCATCTAAATTGCATTCAAGAGAATGAAAATAATGTTGTTATGTTCACTCTCTTATCTCATTCGAGGTCAGAATCGTATTCATAACAGATGGTATCAATGAGAAGGTTAATTTTAAAATAACTGTTGTTTGTACAAAGAGTGATATCATATGAACGCGAAAATGAATGTCGAAAGAACAATGGCCAAATTTCTATAGGAGCTGGACCTTACTTTTATTTTTCATGTCCCAAAATAAGCTTAATTTAGATTGGTTTATTCTTATGTTGAAAACATCATCTTGTTTGAAAATCATTTCTAAATAGCAACATTTTTTTTGTAAAAGTGTCAATTATGCTGTTGAGGTTAGAATCAACAACTACCTTTTATCCGACTGTTGCGTACCTTAAAAGTATACTTAGCGATAAGCAAGGAGGGTAATTAGCGATCTAGTTTTTATTTATTGCGATTTCTCTTAAAGAATTTCCCAAAAATTAGGGCATCTGTCAAAGCGCACCAACGCTTTGACAAATAGGGATAACTTTTTTTGTGGCCACTTAAAAAGATATTTCTTGTGTGTTTTTATGACCTTAAAAAATAAGGGTATTTTTCATATATGTATACATATAGGGACACTATCGTTTCGTCGCCAGGTACGTTTTGGCCAACCTCCTTTGGGGCAAGCAAATTCAAGGTTTGGACTCATCGAAGTTATCCTAACGTTTTAATTTTGCCAAGGAATAATTAATAAAATGCTAATTCATTACTTCATTATTTTTTCTCATTTTTCGTTCGAAACATGTCTCTGCTCAACAACGTAAATAACGCAATGAATTTTGTTGAACTGTCAAAATGAGAGCTATTCCCCCGCTGGACAGATGGCCTATCCACCTGTTCCCTTCGCAGTCAAGTTCACACAGTGAACAATGTTACCGGAAGGAAATTCGGCGCATGTCACACGGCATTAATTCAATTGTTTGGGTAAATTATTATGAATATCATACTTGTGTGAAAAAAATACTTTATTATTACCGTGTGATACGTACTTATCTACATTGGTGTGATATGAAAAATAGGCCGGAAAGTGAGGACTATAGTACTTCAACAGGGGGTAGAAGTTGAACTGCACTGCTTTTTGTACTTAGTCATAGAACAAAAAGCAGTGCAGTTCAACTTCTGCCCTGCTAAAAGAGCTGGTGGTAAGCCCCCAGTAGGTAATCTTCTGCCAGCCAGTCCTGTCCCATGTCGGCCCAATCGTATTTTTTTTGCGCACTATATTTTCATTGATCGAGAGTTGAAAATCCAACAGTGTGTTCTGTTGGATTCTGAATGCTCGACTCAATAACGAGAGTAGAAAATCCAGTGCGGCGCTAAGCACAGTATTGGAAATCCAGTGCGAACCAGGGCCTACTTGAGGTCGGCGAAAAATCTTTCTCTTTCCATTTTGTCCTGTCAGCAGTTTCCTTATCATCCACTCTCTTTCCTTCATATGATCTCTCACACAATGCATCTATTCTTTATCTCCCTCTCACGTTCATCGACATAACAATACTTTCACAGTATTAATGACCTAATTATCGCGTCAATCAATGCCCTAACCAATCCTCACGTGAGCCATTCCAGTACGGTCACCCACGCTCAGAAGTGAAACCTGAACTACGAAAACCGCCCTTACTCCTACGAGATCAATGCGCTGTCGAAGTCAAATTGGGCCATAGACGCGTGGTCGACTGTACTTCAGCTGCAGTGTTATTTCCTACGCTGTGACGTCATACGAGTGACCCCTTTAGCTTACGCGTGTGCGGGCTCGAAACGAATCAGGCTGAAAACATGATTGAACTATTTCCGTACTAATTCGTGCACGTCTGTTTTGAATTCACACGGGATGAAAAATATGAGTAGTGTGCGGTTGATAAAATCAAAACTAAAAGTCATTTATTGAAAATAGGCTGAGAATCAGCACTTTTAGAACGTCAAAATGACATAAGAAAGTACTTCAAAACGCCCGCCCTTCACCGGTTCCTAGTGCTTTGGCGCGGACGACGAAGTGGCGCAACAAACTCCTCAACAGCACAGCTGTTTGTAAAGTTAGAAGAAGTTCTGAGCATCATGCCGCTTGGTTGTGTTGGAGTTTGTCAAAATATCAATAGCCTGTCAGTAAGATCAAACAAAGTTGAATCGAATGGCAGCATAGGTACTTTGAGTCTGTGACTAACAACACCTTTGTGTATTTGTGGTTGCTATGGCAATTTTCCTGTTCGATGGTGATAATTGGAGCATGATAATTATTCGGCTCATAGATTATTAACGAACAGCTGCCTTATTGCGTAACACATTTTCCCGCTCAACAGCGTAAATTTAAAGTAATGAATGTTGTTGAAAGTCAATGGCGCCGATTCCCTTGTTCACAACCTAAACTAAATTTAGGTTCAGTGCATCTTTTTCTTTCTATTTCACTAAGAAAAGGACAGAAGATAAATATTAGTCTAGTCCTGTCAAATTAAGATACTCCATAGCAAGTTTAGACGTGATTAAAAACATGGCTACTAAAAATTCGTCAATTTACGTCAGGCGCTGTCTAATTTGACAGGACTAAACTTAAATTTAGTTTAGTTTGTGAACAAAGCAATCGGCGCCATTGCTATTGTTAGCGTGTTACGCAATTACCCCGTTGAATTTAGCTTGTATCCATTAGGTACTTATTAACCAACTCAGGCTAATGAAAGAAGTGTAATCGTTACTTGAAATGAGTTTGGCTATAACTTACAGCCAGAAGACCGAAAATCTAGCCGCAATCTCATCTTAGCGACAATCAATGTCAAAAACTTGTCAAAAATGTAGGGAAATTAGAGGTATTTTTGCCAGGTTAAGACCGAGATCAGACTGTGAACGTTCTAAAATTACGAGAAATGCGCCTCAGATGGTTGTTATAAAAACTGTTAGTATGTACAGACGCCAGCAGGCCAAGCTACCCGAAACTGTCAAATTTTCCCAATCAACCTTGAACCTTTATACCTTAGTGATAAAGTTGAAAATTAAACAAATTTGACAGATTGTAGTAGTTTGATGTGCTGGCGTCTGTAAAAGAGAGAAAGAAAAAGTCTAATAACACGTGTATGTTGATGGTAACATCTGCTCATTGTGTTTACAAAACAATGTCTGTAAAATGTTTTCATTTAGGTACAATTGGACTCGGGAGTCAGACATATTCTGAATTTTAGCGTGCACCACAATGCACCTGCCGATGCCGGTCCAGCCATCTTACTAAGTGGGGTTAAGTAAGTTAAACGGAAAGGCCAAATCGTAGCAGGAGGAGAAAGTTGTCCATGTGGATAGTAATCATTTTTGCGGGGCCAAAGTGGCCAGAGTTCACATAAAACCCTGTGGTTCAAGTTTGGAAGGAAAAAGGGGACGACTTTGACCAGCAGTAGTACAAAATGGCGCCGATTCCCTTGTTCACAAACTAAACTAAATTTAAGTGCAGTGCATCTTTTTCTTTCTATTTCATTAAGAAAAGGACAGAAGATAAATATTAGTTTAGTCCTGTCAAATTAGTCAGCGCCTGACGTAAATTGACGTATTTTTAGTAGCCATGTTTTTAATCACGTCTAATTTGTCTATGGAGTATCTTAATTTGACAGGACTAAACTAATATTTATCTTCTGTCCTTTTCGTAAAGAAATAGAAAGAAAAAGATGCACTGAACTTAAATTTAGTTTAGTTTGTGAACAAGGGAATCGGCGCCATTGTAGGCTGACAAAAAAAAATCTCTCTCTAACCGAGAGGAGGTCTGTGTCCCAGCAGTGGGAACATTATAGGCTGATTATCCTAGATGGCGTAACCAGAGATAAAAATTCCATAACCAAGGTAAGGTGAAAAAATATGGGGCAGGCCTTTGCCCAGCAGTGGGAAAAAAAACCAAGATTTAACTACTCAATTGCATACAACATGGCAATGCTGCCAGCCTTTTGGGCACTTTTCCTGTTGAGAGCGATGCGGACGAATTTGTTTTATTCTCCCCCCTATTTTTTGTGTTAATTTCATAAAATATTAGCTTCTTTGAAAATTAAAAAGTTAAGCTAAGTTATTATGCAATTGAAGCGTAACTTATAAGCTTTACGTCTTCTTCTTCGTCTCGATGGCACGACTGAATTTTAAATATTTGAAGCCCAAAACTTTGCCACTTCCACGGCGTCGTCAGTGGCAGCGCAGAGTTCACTTGGCTGACTTGACTGCATGTTTTGGGACACAGAGGGCGAGTTTTACGTAACTTCAAGAATTCAAATGTTGAAGATGTAATCTAGACGCAGCTCGCATTTGACCTCCGATAAATACAAGATCGTGTATGTTGTTGCTTTTTCTCTTAATCTTTAAACTTAATTATTTTTAATGATGTCGCTTCATTTTGTTGAAGTTATAATTTTATAAATTTTTATTTAAGGCGCACGTAGATGATGGTTGGAGGTTGGCTGGTTGTTGGTTGATTGACTGATTGTTGGTTGTTGTTGTCGTTGGGAAATTGGTGAGAACACAACTATAAGCATTTGATTAGATTTGAAGACTGCTATTTATTATTTTATTTAAAACTTACTATTTTGATCCATCTACAACAAAGAAGACAACTTCTAGTCAGTAAGATCATCAGGAGGAAGAATGATGTGTGAGTTTATTTGAAAGTAAGATAGGTATATTTTCTTTTTTTACTGGACATGAATTTCTAAAAAATATCCCTTTTAGCACTTCAAAATTTACAACTTATTAAAGGACATTGCTCTGCGTCCATACATTGTTGGCCCTGGAGCCAAGAGCATCGGATAATTATGTATTGTATTCTCTATCATTAGTAGATTCTTAAAAGATCTTGTATTTGTAGCGGACTAGCTGCAAAAAAGGTATATTTCAAAAAAAGTATCAGATTTTGAGGTTATAATCTAACCATAACAACGAATATTAAATATAGGTACCTACGATTTTTCATAGCTCTGAGTGATTTTTAAGAAACTGAAAAGTAGGTAATATCATAATACCTACCTAGATAATTAGGTACCTATGCAGTTGTTTTTCTAAAAAGTGGATGCAAGTGCAAAATTAAAATGCATTTAAACTAACGACGCGACGTGACGTTCACAGCAAAACTAGGGATGTAGTACGACACCACACCAATAATCGATTTTTTCGATTAAGATTTACTGTGTTCTTAAATTATTTCAAACTGTCTGTTACATCACCTTTGTCATATAAACATTACAAGTATGTATGACAATGGTTTATTTTACGCCGAAAGAGAAATGTTATTTTTGTATTAATTGTCGTAAAAAATGAATTAGATAATCAAAATAAAAAGTTTTGATTACTGTATAATATTATTCTTACTACCTATTTAAATTGGAGTATGACTGCATACATAAAGTATTCTTATTAGGTTTTTAAAAATACACTTTAGAAAAGAAAACACAATCGATCGAATAATAATTCAATCAATCGATTATAATTGATTGGACATCCCTATTTCACTTCTGACACGACATGACATTAGGCGAAGATGGCGATCTAATGTTATTAGTCGCGTTAAATTCTATTAAAAGTACATTTTGGAATACAGCTAGTCCGTGATACAGAAGTATTTGCAACTTAAATAATAAAATAGGCGATTAATTATCGTTTAATCTGATACTCTTTATTGCACAGGGCCAATTTGGACATTGTCCTTTCATTCCAATATAAACAAGAAAATCACGAATTCGAGCAGCTGCTAAACTGATGAGAATACTTTATGTACAAGTCAAGTATGTTCGTATGTGGTACAAACAAAAACTTGCAATAGGTACTCATAATGTTAATTTTCAAAATAAATAAGTTACACAGAACTGGCAACATCGAAAGAAACAACAACGCTCTCACTTCCTAACAGACTCAACTATGTATTCCAATCCAATTTCAAAATAAGTAGGGTGAAGTCTCCAGTTATTGACCAATTAAAACATAATATTTGAATTGAATTTTTGGAATAACAAGCTGGTAAATAGAATATATTTACCAGCTCGTTATTCCAAAAATTCAATTATCTAGTTTTATGTTTAATAAGAATCATTCTAAAATACAGGCCCATCACAAATCCATTATATTCTGTACATAATCGACTTGGGGGCGTTTTAATATGACATTTATTAATGGCCGTCAGTCGATTACGTTATTTAGCTGGCAATTAATCGATGTTATCTGAACAATTGCCCTTCATTCCGTCTGAATCCACCCATCAGTTAAAGGTTATCGAAATATGTCATGAAGTGCCTGCTATGCCTATCTGAGAACGTCTTGATCATTACAATAAAGATCTATTTTTTCCGTTTGTATTACTTAGGAGCTACGCCCACAATTGTAGGATATTGTATTGGTCAGAATTATTTACTTAGATCGAAGATTATCGTGTTATAAAGATAACCTCGGAATTGCTGAGCTGCAAACGGTACGGAAATGACGATGATTCTTTACATTCATTCCCAACTTAGTATGATAATGATACCTACTTGATAGTTCATATAGAACAATGGATATTATTGTGTATGTTAAGACGATGTTAAGATAAGAAGATGCTGTGTTTTTCCTTTATTTATCTTGCTGGAAAAATAAATAACAAAGTCTATTTTTTTGCAACATCGTGCACGCATCGTGCTGCATGCTGTATACTTTACTTATATTTTCTTTACTTAACAATCCTTTAATTACGTTCAAAACTCTAGTTACCTACTTAAAACGTCTACATATTTTCTTCAATTTCTTTTAATTGGACGTTAAATAAAATCTACACACAGTAGCTCTGGTAGCGATAAGTAAAATTAGCACTAATCAACGAACAAGACCGCCATCGCTGCTTAAGCCTTGTGGGACCCAGACGCCATTACAAAGCCACAAACAGCAAATTGTCACGCCAAGCCAAGTCGTTGATCAATCATATGCGGCTGTTAACCCATTTTAAACAGGTCTCTTTAAGGTTATATTACGTAGGAGTTAGGTAGACTGGATCTAGTTTGTGAATGGAAGGCAATACTTAGTAGAATATCTATTCTGTTTCCTGCGCTATAAATTATTTCGCAAGGTGCAGAAAATCGGGAGTTTGTCCAACTTTATCTCAAATTTGTACTGCTATTGACTGTTCTTCACCAAACGGAGGTCGGACCAGAGAGTGGACGAAACCTTTCCGAGTAAAACGCGGATGTACACTCGATTCTTCGCTTTCCATATCTAATTTCTCTCTTGCATTCTTTCAGGTCATTGGTCAAACTGACTTGATGGCGTCTCGCTTGACGTATCAAAGGCATGTAGGGAAGGGAGGGATGAATTCATTCTAGTGCAAGTTAACAGCTTAAGTTGAACTATCAGCCCTGTATTTTTAACTAAGGAATTATATAATTTTAGTGTCTGGCAAGCTTGTAGTCATGATCTCATTAGGAGAAACATTGATGATGATTGAGTTTCTTCAAAGATTTTCCTGTTAAATAAGGTTGTCAAAGAAAATTTTTAACGCGTACAAAACCCAACGACATCGCGTTTCTGTCCACAAATAAAACTATCGCCCTTTCATCATACTTTTAACTTTATTTAAAAACACTTCGCCATGGCGTGAGGTAAACGCCCCAGTTGCCGACCCCCTTTCATTATCGTGAATTTATAACGCGTCTCGTTTTAAAAGTCGTATGGTTATGCATACCGTGGCCGAGATATTTCACAGGCGGTTGTGTTTGCATAACTACAACACACACTGTATAGATTATGTACGGCAGCTGAGTAATCCTGTGCACATGTTACGTAATGAAATGGCAGCCATGATCGCATTCACTTGAAAAAAAAGGTGTTGTAATAATCTTTATTACTGCATTTGTGTAACGTAAAACTCAAGTTTAAGATTGTAGTATTGAGAGCATTCAATACTTTACCGATTTTATTTAAAACTCAATAACTACGTTAGTTCAACATGAAAGAGAACCATCAAAATATTTGTCACGACAAATAACTGTTGCAAATTGTGAACGAGTTGCTTTTCTGTATACCTATGCAGTAACCGCCATATTTACTTACTGAATAACGGTTTTACTGATAACGGTGTCGTGCCAATATAATTAACATTTCTACCGGTTACTGAACTAGTCTACAAACCTAGGCCATTTACCTGTGGCAGAAAGACTAGACTGAAAGCTCGTATGACTCAAGGGAGTACCAAAGCTGGAATTCCCCGATCGGCAAGCTGCCAACAGCATCGGCATCGTCTTTGTTATAATTGCGGAGTTGACTGGTTGACATAATTATTACAAGTTTTTTGTTTGTGAAGTGAACGCTGGATTGGTATTGTTCGATTCGTTGACCCAAATGGACTTGACACGCTTGATTGCACCACCCATCACATATGATTTTATATACATACAACTAGAACCCATTACTCGTCAATTAGAACCAGACTATGAGTCGTCTGTTCAATAAAAATCATTGTCAAAAGCTGGGCAGGTCAGTGATGTGACACTGCAATGTTGGAAAACTTGGGAAGAATGAATTTAATCCCAAATTTTTCAATAGTGTCATCTGCTGGTCATTTGTCGTTCCGACGCAAATAAGTGTAGGTGAAGACAAGGAGAGTATGCGAACGTCTCTATTTTAATTCACACTACAACGAACGGTACGAGGAATTACGCTAATAGTTGCTTTGAAGAGCTTGGCTCTGATATTTTTATTTTCATTATTAAAGCTTCGTCATCTTCAGATTTACATGTTTAAAACGTGAATCGAGCAGCACGAAATAAACCGATTTCCCTTAAACTTGCCATTGCAGTTACGGAAGCTTGAACACCATAATAATCACAGGTTACTTGTGAATAATAGGGCGTCACACACTTTTATGAGCGTAAGCTGGGTATCGAATGTTTTTACAACAACGACCCAGATATTCCAATACACAGTGCCTGTGAAAGCATTTGCTGTTGAGAATTCTGAACGTGACTTTAAAAGAAAGCTTGTTTGTTTCGATCAAGTTTGATGGGGTATTGTATCAAATAAGACTGTATGGGATTCTGATGGAGTCGAAAACGTCCAAGTATTCTAAGCAAGAACTGTGGACATTCTGAATAAGCTCAAAATAAACCTCTCTTGACTTCTAGGCATGCATCAGATTCTAGAATCCAGAGGCATTGTTTATCTAATACGTCTCGTAAACCACGCTGCTCAGATTTACTGCTGTCGATCAAACTGAAATCAATTTAACGATGTAGTACAAAACTGACATCATGATGATGATTGATGAGGCAACACTGGTGCTATAATGAGTTTTCTTTAGGCACTGGGAATAGCTTAAAGTTGTCAAACATTGAGTGGCTTTGTGCTTTAAACAAAGGCTTTAAACTTTGGACATGATTGGATATTTAAAAGTAAAAGTTTGGATTAAGATTAGAAGAAGTTTAGTTCTGACGTCTTCCTTTGTGCTTTCATTAAGATAGCAAAATCTTGAATACGTTAGATTCATATTATTATCCTCTCAAAACCAAACCATGTAAGCCGTAATCTCCAAACTCAAATCAATCTTCACCGCATAATTTCACGGTACGTAGCACATAGCTACGAGAGCCAAAAATTCATCAGCAAATCTTGCGAGGTTACACAACGTGCGTGACCCAGCCAATACCATTACCAGGTGTACAACTATGGCGAGGATTGCATAAGTAAGGTCGGTGACCGAGCGACAATGACGAGGAAGGAGGTGAGGTCTGAGGGCGGAAGGGCATAGACAGGCCATGGCGATCTGTGGAGTCATTAAATGCATGACGTCTGACTTGCGGGCTCCACGAAAAAATCTTGGAAAATCTTTGGGGGAGAGTCGATTTTGGATTGGAGTTTTGAGCCTTTGTTTGACTGGTTTTTACTTTTTCTATAATTGCCTATATGGGTACGCACATGGGTTTGAATGGTAGAAAAGGAAAATTCTGGACAAAGATAAAACCTTTTTGGTTTCTGAAGTCGTTAGCAAAATCGCTCCGAAACTATGATTTAATTTCAAATTATTTTTACCTAATGGGATTTTTAAGTAGTTTGTTTTTATCCTTGAAACGAAACAATCGTAACAAAAAGGTCTGATATCTGGTGTGTTGTGACATGTAATGTAAGCTATCAAAGCAAATATAGCAGGAAGTTAATCTAATTAAAACCAGATCACGTGTTGGTGCTGAGCTAGTGAATAGTACACAACACACATTGCTATTCTGAACCAGACGTTAACTTCCAATGCCATCGCAAATAGAACCATTTCAAGTGTATGTTTGGATATTACTTTTACTGTTTCTTTTTTTTTTAAACGCCAGTACTGGTCACAAACGAGAGCAGATTATCTAATAATTTTATTCTGCGATATTATGTAAAAAGAACTTGCATCATGGATTACTTCAGACTCCACAACAGTTTACTGATTAGCAATTTCAACAAATTCATCTGTAAAATAACGATGACCAAGATACATACGGACGATATTTATTATAGTATAAGTATCGTCCGAATCTTGGTCATCGTCGTCCTTGGATATCCTTTAACGACATTGAACATCTTACGTCATCCAAACATTATAGGTCGCCCGTGGGTGGCATTTTATGTAAATAATCTGAGAATTTCGCTTGAGAGTATGCAAGAGATTCGATAAGAAAATTATAGCCGGATAAATAGAACGTGACCTCACTTACTTTGAATGAGTAAAAATTCGTAGTATCAAATTAAACAGCAATGTTAATTATTTTAGAGATAAGAATTTGCGTACAGATAGCGTATAGAAACCGTATTTCTGCACAGCACGAGATTTTTCCTGAGACATGTTTTTAATGTAGCTGTCTTTGAGTTTCTGAAGCAAACGTTCTATCAGGCGTACATGTGACGAGGAAACAAAGACTTTATTTAAAGAAGTGAGTAGAGTGTGACTATCAAATAATCCCGAGGATTTCCAAAGAGAAACGCAAATACTAGTGGCAAACTAGCAAGGCTGTGGTGCGCAACATCCGCGGACGTGTACGTTTGTTACAAAAAAACTATTGCATCAACGCTGGATGTGAGCAACACTATTATACGTGAAACCAGTTTTAAAACGAGTTTTTTCTGGACTCGGACCGAAATTATTCGGCGTCTACTAACCGTTTTCAAGGAAACGAATACTTTTTTAATTGAAGTCGGAAATGCCTGTTTATGAAGCAAGCGTAGACAGGCCCACGTGCTTACTGAAATGGTGATTAAATGCATTCAAAATCTTGGGATTTTTCTCATGAAAATATCCTTTCTTGCATTTTGTTCTTTGAGGAAGATGTCCTAAATAAAATATGGCTGAGGTACTTCAACTAAAGTAAGTAATAGGGCAAGCATGTTAAGTGTTGCGGGCGCCAGTTTGGCGGCAGGGGGCGGTCGTGGCGATGATGTCACCTCGGGGCAGGTCACGTGTACCATGTTTGAATATCATGGATTATGGCTGTATCGTCAACGATGACTTTATTGCTTCGACAGTGGGCAAAATGTTCGGATTAATCACTAGCAGTAAACTTTATTGGTATGGAGATCCTTCTTGGGATATCAATATTATCATTCAAGTCGTAACTGTTCCTAGTTATAGTCCCTTGGGGAATTTACAAGATAGTCTTTTGTGTCGTATAAAACTTAACTGTTACGTGGCTTGCTTAATGCATGTAAGCAAAGAGGATTGCAAATATGCAAGGATTATTCAAATGCCTTAGCTCAGGTTACGTCATGCATGAGGATAAGCTTCGGGAAATTCTAGCCTTGAGTCACGATCACGTTCGCCGTTATCCTTCAGAAACGGACCAGGGTCTTTTCCTTGACCCACTTCTAAGGAAAATACAAGGACTTTCTTATGTAGCCTTCATAAAAGCAGAACAAACTGATTTTATTGGAGTGCAAGACGTAAAATCTAGTGGCCTTGGTGTTAATCGTTAAACTACTGGAGTTACGTTGAATTGTCAGCACTAAAAGCTGTATTATTCATCAACATGAAGTCACAAGTTTTGTATTTGAGCCGTGACTGTTATGGCAACGTTCCCACACAAAATTTCCAAAACAAGACAGTAACTCTTCATTAATTATTCAATGAATTCACCTGTTGACTTTCGGAGGGTGAATGAGCGAGGAAAATTGACTTTTATCACGCAATCTTTATTGTTGACCCAGTTTACCACGGAAGAAATTAATAAGGACACTAGCTCACATTTAAATACAAATGCAGATGTAAGTGTGTATATATAAATAAATAAATAAGTCTAATGCTGTAGTGTAACGTTAAACTGCAAGTCTAATGGAATAGAACCTGCGTTAAGTTTCTAACCACAACTATAAGCTTTTAGACGTAATTAATTAAACAAGTTTCTTCCATTAGGGACACCATTTCGTCTTACATCATTAGTTAGTTACTCTAAATGGGACAGCGCATTCTTTTGGGTCAATAAATATTTCGAGGCTTGCGGAAATCATTAGTTTGCTTCAATTATACTGAATAAAAAGATGAACTTTTTGATTATTTCTTTAACATAGGCCGACGTGGTTTGGTTCAGATGGTTCTAATCTGTACGATCTAAATGGCTACATGCCAATATTGAATAGAAATACCTGTATTAACAAGTATTAACTTTATCAACATTCTAATTTCCTTTCGTCGACGTCGTTAAAATTTCTTATCGAATGAGCAGTAAAACAGGTCTTTGTCATACCAACAGCACCAGAGCGTAGCTTAGTATTAAATGTAATTATTCCAGTACCAAGCAGTTGTGAACCAAGGTCAGACATGTTACATTCAATGAAACGTAAGCTGTGAGCAAGATGACAGTAATACGTACTAATATTGGTACATCTGTTACTGTCATGGCACCAGATTCTTTGACATTACTTAGGTCATTCAAAGAGGATGAGTACTTTTTAAATCTCAAGGATTACGTGCCTTTTGAGGATTATTTTAACTGTAGGTATGAATGAGTATGTAAAAGACCTTTTTTATCTTTCTTGACACTTTTAGTATTGATAGAAGAACACTTTATCAACTTTTTAGACGCGTTGCCATCGAGGGGTAGTTGTTGTGTGCAATGAATAAGTAATTCCTTCATGTGTTACGCAATTAGGGTGCTGGTCTGGTAGAAACTTTAAGACTTTTTGGTGCTAATTGATCAAAATTTGCCCAATTACTGATTCAGTTTTTTTATCTCTAAATTGGATGAGACTGGTTTATTATCGCGCCAACTCACATAGTAACAACCTTCAAATACGACGTATTCACGAAACAGCGACCGTCAGTCATTATTCGCTACGTGATACTCAACCAAAATGCGGTCCGCGAAGACACGTACGAAAGACAATACGAACAAAAATGTGCCAAGATGTAGATAACGCATCAGATCAAATTCTTTATAGCCGTGTAGGCAGCTTCCTTCCAATGTGTAGCTTCTACTATAAACATCCATGATGTCACATTGTTTGTCTTTGCGACATTGACTACATGCCTGTTATGGAGGTAAAAAATGCAATTTAACTGACTGACGGCATTGTTCATGATTCATGATTTCATCTGCATAGTCACTCCTATTTAAAATATATTACGTTAAAAACTGGTTTGAGCGGAAACTTGTTGATGGAAGTATCTTTGTAGTACGCACAGCTACACATCAAGATATACGCAACCAGTATAAGCTGACTTCTGATTGTACGAAAAACCTATACAATGCGAGGTCAGCTAAAACTGTACATTTATAGCTTGATGTGTCGCCGCGTGTACTGCATTTTGACATGTATTTTTTTTATTTATCATTAAACGCTGCTGTTTATCACATTTAGTGCCTGGCATAATTATGGTTCATATCGCTTTTTTGTTGTTTAACAGCACAAGGACGTGAAGGGAATTAAAAGCGATTTAGCGAGTTCCCTTAGCGTGTGGGTTTATCATCATGGGGATTTAAAGTTCACAATTATAATAATAACTAGGCAAATTGTTGTTTATGTAGCATTCAAATAACAATATTTACAACTTTAATTCAAATATTTCAATTATCTGATAAAATTATTTGAGGAATAATTATGAAATGTTGACAGTTATTTCAAACAAAAACTGTCAAACGTCAATTTTATTCCTCGAATAAAAGTTAGCTGGCGATGGAAAAATCAGCCCTAAAAATATTAAATAAGCAGGCACAGCTATAACGAAATAATTTATGCAAGTACCCTCAGAAGATAAATTAATCAATAAAGACTACAGCATATTCTATTTTAATAAAAAACATTGAATAGCAACAACAGTACGCTTCACCCTACGAATTCTATCTTCGAATCCAGTCAGACGGAGAGGGAAGACGTATTCCATCTCCTTCTTAATGCTTACGAGAGACAGAAATAGAAGATGTGGTAAAGTTTACCCGCAAGTTATTGAGAATGATTGCAAGAAAAAATGCTTGAGGTTGCAGTTGTTTGTGGACATAACCTCGAAACGTTAATATTACACGAGCTTACAATGAAAGATGTAATTGAATGAATTAACTTTTGAATAAAAATCTAGCGGAAAACCTTTTTAAAAGACAAAAGATGGCTACTTCAAAATGTTGTAAAAAACCACATGTCCGACTCAGATTGGAACTTTCAATAGTTTGTGGTCAACGCTGGGCGTCAGTTTCACTGTTGGCTGGTCATGCCATCAGCCGTCCACCCGAGCACAAGTCAAACAAACCGGTTCCGATCCAAGCCCGCCCTTTCTCCGACTTACCGCGACCAGCAAGTTGAAGAAGAACAGCACATATTTCACAAAACTCGTTCCACATCCCATCTTGAATGAGTTGTACACACTGTTGGTATAATATGTTCACACACAATCGCACTTTGTCACTCGCGGTTACTTGTTTATTGTGAGCGGAGCGCGAGCGTGTCCCTCCTACTTTGACGTTGGAAATGCTACTAAAGAAAATAAGTATGAGATCGCAATAGCGGCGCGTCCCCCCCGCGCCCCTCTCGGGTTCCATGAATCATGGTTAGGGTGACCATCAGGGGGTTTACGTTGAGTCAGGGTCTGCGTACTTGGTGACGATGACGTCTGTGTTTAGTTTATTTATTTTACCTTATTTATCGAGAACTTAGACACAGTGAGGTCGCTGTAGTTTTTTTTTCGAATATTTCTCTTAGATATCGTAGCTTGGCGTTCTGTAGATTTCGCCTAACTCCATCCATGGGAAAAAGGCCTGAGTTTATGTATGTACTAGCTGCGCCCCGCGGTTTCACCAGCGTAAGTTTCGACCCCGTGGAAATTTCGGGATAAAAAGTATCCTATGTGTTAATCCTGGTTATAAATCATCTGTTTGCCAAATTTCATCCAAATCCGTTCAGTAGTTTTTGCGTGAAAGAGTAACAAACATCCATCCATACAAACTTTCGCGTTTATAATAGTAATAGGATTTCTCATAATGGGAAATACCTATCCATGTATTTCTGTTAGCCTGTTGCATCCCACCTCAAAATTCACGCGTCCACGTAATTTTCAATGTTTGCAGTATTATGCTTACTTTGAGTAGGTAGGTACTTACCTATTTTTTAGTTTGTGTAACTGTATTTTATTTGTGCCAACAAAGTGGTTCGAAACTTTGTGGCACATCCGACCCGCCGCCATTTTAATATTTTTTCAATACTTCCGCGCACGAAGAATGTATAGTATATATGGGTACAGTATACTTATACAAGAAAAAAGTTAAGTGATATTATGGTACCCTAAAGTGTCACGTTCCCAATATATTTGGAGGTAAAGATCGCCATATAAGAACTATGAAAATCATTAAACCTATTACATAGCATCTTTAATATGTGTTGTAGTAGTTTTCACTAGTTATTTAACATTACCAGTTATGGTATAGAAGTACGTATAATTTGACAAGCAAAATAGCATTTTAGTATCTTAAGTAACTAATTATAGCAGCTTTTTCGTGCAAATATTTATACTGTCTTCTAATAAATAGTCAAATCAACCTGGGATCTATTATTTGAATACAATAGAATGCATATACCCACGCAATTACTGTATTTTCAATGATTTTCATAGTTCTCATATGGCGATGCTTATATCAAAATATATCGGAAACGTGACACTTTAGGGTACCAGATTATTGGATATTTTTTGTTTGTATAAGTGTCCCCTAAATAGTATATATGGGTATATACTACTGTCAACGTGAGCGAAAACATAAAACAAAAAAAAACAAAGTAAAATTTCCAAGAAATATTTACATAATTTAAAAGCTTAAATAATAATATAGTATTAAATAATGATTATAATTCTGTAAATACATATTGGTTACGGCCGCGAATCATATTTTAATTAACGTACAACTTAGTAGGTACTGACCAGCAAATTGCAAAAAACTTAAGAAAATTTTAATTTCGCGGGCTACCTTGGACCATCCACCTTAAACAATTCTAAGACAATAGTTATGGAGATCATTAAAAAAAACACATCCTAAAGTTCTTTGTCCCTTGTCTCAATAAAAGTCTCAACAAAAACCCACGCGGTATGGTGGTCCTATTCATGACCCCTCATTCACCTGTCCTCTTTCTCGCTCGCACCTCGGGTGATTCTCCGTCCCGCTCTAATATTTCATCTCGTCTCAGAGCAACAGGATCACTTTGCAACTTGTGCAAGTAATAATTTGGATAGTTTGATGTAATTTCGTTAAAATATAGCTGAAATATTGATGGTTATTATGATTTCTAAATGTTAGTGTCGTTTCTAGACGATAAGGTATTTATAAATAAGATAAGTAGGTACCTATCTATTTGTTTATTGCATATTTGTATCCCAAGTTCCCAACCAATACGAATTTTTGGGGTCGGACGCGCACGTCTGTTAACCGACTTCAAAAACTAGAGGCTTTGTATTCGACCTGACGATTTAAAACGTTCAAAATCTAGTCGCAGTCTCATCGCGGCGACAAACAAATGTCAAAAACTTGTCAAAAATGTAGGAAATTAGAGAGGTATTTTTGCCAGATTGACACTGAGATCAGACTGTGAACGTTCTTAAAATTCCGAGAATTGCACCAGGCACCTCAGTATTTCCGCGAGTCTTTGTATGTCCGTAAATTTATCAAAAACTGATGAATCTATCCAGGATGCAGTCAATGTTTCTCTTAAGGTGGATAAATCTCCTGCCTACCTACTAGTACAGCAGGTAGTTAGGAGGTACTTACCTGAACAGTTAAGGGAGGAAGGAAAACCACAACACAATTTTGATTTATTTAAGTTAATCAGTAAAGCCTAACTAGGTAATAAATGTAATTTTTTCCTCATGTTAATTTAACTTTTACAATTTTTAACACAACTATTTATAAACTCATCTACCTTGCCTTTTCCCAACTATGTTGGAGTTGGCTTCCGGTTAAACCGGATGCAGCTGAGTACCTACCCGTATTTTACACGGAACGACTGCCTATCTGACCTCCATAACCCAGTTACTGGGTAATACGATACCCCTTGGTAAGAATGGTTGTCAGACTTTCGGGCTTCTGACGACCCGTAACGGATGTCAAAGATCCACGAATGACAGCCGAGACCGTGGTTTCACGGAGGGGTCTTGGTAGGTATGTAAAGATGGTTACCCATTCACGGACCAACCGCGGCAAGCGTAGCTTAACCTGATTGATCGAACCGTGCGGTTATTATTATTTAGCCACAAGGCAATTTATGCACTAAACTCTGATTTTTATTTTGCTAAACTAAAATGACAGCTGCGATCTTTTTCAACATGACAATAATGTATGATCGCAGCTGGCATTTCTTTCTGTACGAGATTACGAGCACGGTAATATTATTATATATTATAATAGTAATATTATTACCGTGCTACGAGTGTCCAACCTACTTAATATTACCTACGTGACTGCCCCGTTGTTGGTGTCGTGCTGAGCGTGGGATCCTGGGATCGATTCCCTGGTCGGGCAGGGTTATTGGGTTTTTCCATTAGGAATTTCTTAGTAACAGCCCGGAGTTTGGAAGTTGTCGGTCTGAAACCCCCGTGCTTCCGAAAGCGTAATCTAAAGGCCAATTCTCGTAATTTAAAACGTTCAAAATCTAGTCTAGTCGCAGTTTCATCTCGGCGACAAACAAACGTCAAAAACTTGTCAAAATGTAGGGAAATCCAAGGTATTTTTGACAGATTGAGACTGAGATCAGACTGTGAACGTTCTTAAAATTACGAGAATTGATTGACTGATCTCTCTCCGTCGTGTCGGATTGCCGTCCCATCGGACAATGGGAGTGAGGGATTGAGAGGCACCTGTGTCTGCGCACGCACTTGTGCACTATAAAGCCTGCTCTACACTACTCGCGAAGTTGGTCGAAGTTGAGCGAATACGATAGTGTAGAAGGGCACTTCGCTTCGCTTCGTGCAACCTCGGCTCGCATCGGGCGACTTTCAGTCGTTGTCGGTTTTTGCGCCCGAGTCAAAGGACTCGATGTGTCCCTCGCGAGGTTGCACGAGTGTGTAGTCACATACTTCGGACTTCGACGAGTACTTCGTCGAGGCAACTTCGCGAGTAGTGTAGAGCAGGCTTAACATCTCCCGCGCCGATGGCTAGTCTCCGCTTCAGATTGGGCGCCATGGCCGAAACTCGGTCTGGTGGAGGACTTTATTTTATTACCTACATCTACTTTTGTTAGCAGGTATGCTTTTCTGGCTCCTTGTGCTTGCTGTCGGGAAACCTATCGACAACGTGCCGGTCGTGTATTTGAGCACCGTACTCAAATACACGAGCGGCACGTTGTCGACGGCAGCCGGCGACGTGTCAACGGCTGCAGATTCCTCTGCCGTTGAGGCGTACGCGTACCGCTTGTAAAATTGTCTGCTCAACAACGTAAATAACGCAATGAATGTTGTTGAACTGTCAAAATGAAACCCATTGCTACTGTGTTACGCAGTTACGTCGCTCGTCTACCTAACGAGCTGTTGTATCCTAATGCGCCTCATTTGACCATTTTACTATAGGCAATGACGATGTGGTCATTTGCCATGTTTATGAAACAATGTTCTATACAATACGTAGGTACAGACGCCAGCAGGTCAAGCTACCCGAAACTGTCAAATTTTCCCAATCAACCTTGAACCTTAATGCTTTGGCGATAAAGTTGAAAATCTATTAAAGAAATCTGACAGATTGTAGTAGCTTGATGTGCTGGCGTCTGTACATAAATAAATATACAAGGTGGAGACGACAATAAATGAAACTTCGTACTTTTAACTAATGACGTTTTCCCAGTCTGTATACGAAAATTCAATCGAATATATCCAATACTTTAGTCACCATAGCTAGTCAAAGATTGGCCAAACCCATAGTCGGCTCATCACTACTATTGAGTTTGTTTGAAAAGGCTTATGTTTAACTTACCACCAGATATAGTAAAATATAATAGACAAAAATAGTAAATGATCACCAAAATTAAACCCGCATTTTAATGTCAACTTATTATAACTAAAGTTTTAACATCTCTCTATCCTATTTAAACAAAATGACTCCAAATAAATCAGAGGGGCAATTCTCGTAATTTTAAGAACGTTCACAGTGTGATCTCAGTCTCAATCTGTCAAAAATAGCTCTAATTTCCCTACATTTTGACAAGTTTTTGACATTTGTTTGCCGCTGAGATGAGGTTCCAACCATATTTTCAATGTTTTAAATTACGAGAATTGGCCTTCTGTTCGGTTCTCGACAGCCTGCAAAAAATAATCTATTTTTTCCATATTTTTTTTCTATACAATCTAGTCGTTTCTGGCACTCGCCGGCCGCTACCGCGGCACCGCTCGCTTCGCTCGCTCGGCTCGTGCGTAGGAGGTCACAGTTTTGACCTAACCATTTTTTTTTTAAATTAACCTCGTCTAAGTATCTAGTTTGCTGCAAGCCGGAGACAAAACTTAATATAGCATCATAATACTTTATTTAGTAATAAACCTACATTTTATGGCAATCATATTGGTTTATTTAGACAAAAATAGTGCATTAATTTGCTCGCTAAGATTTAGTGATCATTTGCTACATTTGGTGTTCGAATACAATTTGAAGTTCAAGAATTAAGGGTATCAAAGCATTTCAAGGTGGTCATTATATTAACCCCGTTTGAAAAAGTCCCTTTTTTATTTCGATGTCAGCGGGGTAATTTAGTAGCACACTATCAGTAGATAGATTTCATTTTGACAGTTCAACAACATTCATTGCGTTATTTACGCTGTTGGGCAGAGGCATTTTTCGAACATATGAAGCAATGGATTAGCAATATCCTTTAAAATGATTCAGATTGAGATTGATAGTGTGTTACGCATTTAGGATGGATTAGTGTTGCCAGTATTTTCATTTATTGTCGAATTATCGTCTTATGTTTTCCTTAACCGTATAGTTCGGTAGCGCCCCCGAATGGACCCGAACACACGAACCTCCGCTGGCTCAGTAACGGGTCCCATTGGACCTTGGAATGACGACATACGACACCCTTACTGATAATGTAAATATTGATTATGCTACCCATCAAATCTTATGAATGTGCGTTAATTAAGAGAGTTGGATAAAAAACTCATATGTTATCGCCATTCAATCTTCCATATTTAGCGCGCAAGTTTATTAATTTACCTTTATTAAATTCAAGTCTGTAAATGCGATAATCGCCATTTTGATGACAGTGGTGGTCGAGGCTAAAAAACATAAAAATTGGGGATTTCGAAAATCCAAACTCCACCACAGGGGTAATGAATAATACATGATTTAATTATTTGACGAATTAATCCATTGTTCATGTTAAATAAGTAGTGTTAATGTAGTTTTTCGATATCTAAAGTCGAAGTTTCGCGCCAATCGTGCGTGTTTACATTTTTACTTTTCACAAAACTCACACACACACATGTAGATAAGATGTAAAATGTGAAAAATATTATTACAAATATTATAAAAAAACACGAAAATGCCCAAATCCTAACGTAATATTGAAACACAGGTCCAATAACACGTATTATTCATTACCACTACTTAATTTGTGTTCAAAATCGCCGACCATTGTTGTTTTTTTTTTATCGTAATGATGTGCGAAAGCGATTATGCCAAACGATTTTTTTTTTAATTTCGATTGACCCGAGTAATTAATATGACGAATGTCAGAAATCGATTCTCAGAAATTGAAATAAAATTATTTTAAGCATTAAATACAACAAACATTATTTATAATAATGATTTATGCTTTCCTAATGTAATTTTAATCGTTTTTTGGACATTATAGTGAAACTGAGTCAATAACAGAGGACCTATGACCATAGTCATTTATTCAATTTCGCGCCGAATTGTTTCTATATTTGAATTTATATTCGGAATGCGCTTGCTATTCAAAATTATTTTTATTTATTGTGCAATTATTAATTTTTGATACTTTCTAATAGTTTGCTACAGAATGCCCAGTATACCTTTTTAGATAGGCTTAGCAAAAGTTTGGGAAATGATGATAGATTAATTAAGTATTCCGCGAACACTTTACATTTCATTATGTTTTGTTAGCTGTATGAGCTTGGTAGTTTTTATTTATATTAGTTTACTTGAGTAAGAAATTGTTTACTTTTTGTGGTAGTTTCCCAACGAAATTAAAAAAAAAAACTGGCCAAGTGTATGTCGGACCATGCACAGCGAAAGGTCCCGTACTTGGGATGAATATTTACGCATGCACAGCGCATATCATTAATTTGATCGACTGCAGAAATAAGTTTGTATTTCATAAAAGTTCTCGAAAAAACTGTAAAAAACCAAGTTCATTCTGCGGTTTTAAACGAAAATATCCCATATGTCAAAAACGATTGACTTTAAAAGTTAAGACAATTAGAAACATCTTTATAATTTTAATTATAAGTTCCAACAATACCCCACACGCTTGTGTGCATAGATTTTTTTCAACCCTCGGGTACATGCATGGGGAATGCTACCTCTAATTATGTTTATCGTAATTTTACTACACCATTTTGCGTGCATAGAATACGAATACGATATAGTGTTATTAACACTCGTTAACGTCTAAGAGTAAAATGGTTAATGGCATTGACATCCGCACGCACGCACAGACTGACATGACGAAATTATGGGTTCCGTAAAAGTATTTTCAGATCATTTAAATTAGAAATCAGACAATTACAGTTCTTAAAATTTTATCCCAAGCTACAGAACGGCAGCTTGGGACATAAGGAGTGCCTACTTCGTCCCACAACGCGCGTCCACGAAAACGCCCGAGTTAACCCTGTAAGAAAGGCTGGCCGGTGCAAATTGATCAAAATCTAGATTTTACGGTTAGTTTAGGTTTGTACAGACGACAGAGAGGCAGACCGACCGGCACATAGACAGTCGGCCACATAACTTTTGTTTTAGTTACTAAGCAAATATATTTAAAACCCCACAACAAGCCCTTTCATTTGATATGTCACACAGAGGTACAGCAAAGATTTTTTTTTTATTTTCTAGTTTGACCCCATTTTCAAAATTAATTTATTTACGTTACACGTCCGTCTTTGGGTCACAGAAATTCATATGTGTACCAAATTTCAATTTAATCGGTCCAGTAGATTCGAAGCAAATAAGAAAAGACAAGACCCACAGACACAAGTGATCCTGCAAGGGTTCCGTTTTTTCATTTGGACGTACGGAACCATAAAAAATTACACACCTAACCACACCGTACGTGTAGGTACGGTAACTAAAATGATTAATTTCAAAAATAAATTAATTCATGAAAAATATACCAAAGAGGATATATATAGTTTCTACACCTTTTTTATTTTTTTTTGCAAATTCCGATTATCGATTAGGCTTTATGCAATTTTTGAATCGAAATAAGAAAACTGGACGGATGGTCAGCACTAAGAAGTGTCATGTCGAAACACAATTTTTTGTAATTTTTATCAAGACTTGATTGCGTTTTATAAGTAGTATAAGTAAGAAAAATGGTAAAAGTAAGAACGCGGAGAGAATGATAATATCTTTATTTTTCCCTTTTGCATATTTTCAGCAAGAGAATAGGTTGTTTATGTACATATTTCCAGCGAGTTTAAGGTGCCTACCTTTTGGATAGGTGTAGTAATACCTATTTTATACAACTTTCGTAGTAGACTAACGAAGTTTGACCGACCTCAACAAATAATTAAAGATATTTGCCACAAATATATTGTATAAAATAAGCGCGGAAACATATTTTTCTTAATAAATTTGAATGCTGAAAGTTGATGTATTTTACTGAATTTCATGACGTAATTCGCAACATTCCGTCGAGTCAGCTGATATGTCATATGTCAAAATCTAGTCGAGCAGAGTGGTTAAAATAAACCAGGTTTTGTGTATCAGATGTGGAAGAATTTTTGATACCTAAATATTTCGTTTTGGGAATTTCCTTGTGGCACTGTTATCGATTGGTGACGTAAATAGTGCACCGACAACGGAAACGGGAAATATTTGAGAAGTACTTCTGTATGGTAACTAACTACTTAGGTGATTGTGAACTCATTTGCGCTTATCCGTGTCCTAAAATAAAGTAAGTACACCTACAAATTTTGTTGAGTCGTGTCTTCGGGTCCTGCGGGGTGATTGGGTAACACACACACACAGTAGCAATGGCTTTCATTTTGACAGTTCAACAACATTCATTGCGTTATTTACGTTGTTGAGCAGACTAATTTTTCGAACATATGAAGCAATGGATTAGCAATATTCTTCAAAATGATTCAGATTGTGATTGATATTGTGTAACGCAATTAGGGCTGCTTTACTTACAGCAATTTTCATGCAAAAGATTTGGTCTTATCTCTTATTACATCCAAATCCTTTCTGTCGTTGCGTGAAATAGTAACAAACATCCATTCATCCATCCATACAAACTTTCGCGTTTATAATATTATTAGGAAGTATTGAAAACAGTACACAAAAGTAGAAAAAAAAAAATTTAAAACTGACGATTCGCCCGTTTCGGGCGAGTAAATTCGTGAGAATCGACTAATAAATCATCATTCATCAGCATCGATATTTGGTACTGGTATGGTACCTATGTACAGACGCCAGCACATCAAGCTACTACAATCTGTCAAATTTCTCTAATAGATTTTCAACTTTATTGTTAAAGCATGAAGGTTCAAGGTTGATTGGAAAAATTTGACAGTTTCGGGTAGCTTGACCACTTGATGTGCTGGCGTCTGTACCAAATATGGTATATTGATTGCATGAAAATAAAAGCATTTTAGTCGTGTACCTACGGTGTAGGTGTAGGTTAGGTAGGTACCTAATTATTACAAGCTTTTATTTAACTTGCAATGTATGTTTATTCGGGTGGAATCTTGCAATTCAATTTTGAAGCAGATATCTTCAACCGATTGAGCTGAAATTTTGTATACACATTCAGTTCGGATGACAAAATCAAAATCAAAAGTCATTTATTCAAATTAGGCTGAGAATCAGCACTTTTCGAACGTCACAATTACAAAAGACAGTCCCCCAAAAACGCCCGCCCTTCACCACTTCCTAGTGCTATCGCTGGGAAGAAGTAGCGCAACAAACTCCCCAGCAGCACAGCTGTCTGTTCAGTTAAAAAATACTTGATACTTGATTGTATACAATACTAGGTGTTAAGTAATTAACATTACAAGGCACATAACATAAAATTAAATTATTTGCCATATGTCAGCTAGCCACGCCAATATACCAACAAATATAATAAAAACTTTAGGTACTCAAGCTAAAATATAATTAATTAAAATTATAATATAAATAAAAACCTCCAGGCATAAAGGGCGTGACAGCTTACATATTTATATGCATTGCTGGGTTCTGGTCACATACCTGCCACTTGAAATCATAGATGATATACTAGGACCATCGAAGTAAAATAAATAAATAAGTTAATACTAATAACAATAACCTGTCAGTAAGTTAATTCTGGAGAAAGAACATGAACATTGTCTTGATTTAATTAGGGCGACCAACTATTCTTATCGTGTAAGTAGTCGTTGATGGAATAGTAAGCCTTTGAACAAAGGTTGGATTTTACTTGAGCTTTAAACGCATTAAAAGGCAAGTCTAGCAAAGAAGAGGGTATCTTGTTATAAAAGGTTATACCAATCTCAACAAATTATTTATGAACCTTATGAAGCCGGTGAAAGGAGGCACGTAGTTTGTCCTTATTTCTAGTGTTAACACTGTGAATATCACTGTTTTTAGTGTATAAGTGAGAATTTTGCCTAATATACATATATAAGATGTTGGCGAAGATGAATATTGTGATGCAACCGTGAGAATAGCAATATCTTTAAAAAAATCTCTTAGAGAAACTCTGGCACCTAGGTGGTAAATTGCTCGAACATATCGCTTTTAAAAGGATAATATATTTTGCATATCAGCGGCTTTGCCCCACAGCAGAATACCATAGGACATAACGCTGTGAAAATAACTACGAGTAAAATAGACTAAACGAGCTGTATCAACGTCAGTGTATTGTTTTACTTTCGACGGCGTAGGCAGCCGAACTGAGCCTTCCTGCTAGACTTGATATATGAGGTCCCCACTGAAGTTTGGCATCTACTGTTAGTCCTAGAAAAATTGCCGAGCCAACTGTTTCAAGCACCTCTTTATCTAAGACGATGTTGGGGCCTAGATTTCTAACATTCGGTAAGGCGAACTTTACACATTTCGTTTTCTTGGCATTGAGAATTAGATTATTAATTGATGTAATTGACAATACATGGTTAGCTGTTTGACGTTATTCTAAATCCAACATGATGGAACACCCAAGATGGCGGACTAATTATTTTGAATGCATTCTTACAATATGGGTACCTATCAAATGAAAGGGCTTGCTGAGAATAAGTCAAAATAAATTAAAACGTGTCCAGCAATAGCAAAAAAGCAAAATAAATTGAAAGTAAAAAGCTTTTTTAAAAACAAGCTTTTATTTAAATGCGCTAAAAAGAAAAAATAAACTTTTACTATCAAGTTAAGTTAACAACACTGAGAACACCAGTAATGCCCCAGTAGATAAACACCCCCGTCCGCTGGTAGTTAAGTTTCTACGTCGCAACAAACGGAACGAATTTTTACGCGCAGGGAAATTACGACGCAACCTCTCTAGTGATGACCTAGAATTACCCGGCACCAGCAGGACTGTATACTTCAACGAGCGACTGACCAAAGAAAACCGGCAGTTATTTCGAGAAGCAAAGCCACGCGCTAAGGAATGCGGCTACAAGTATTGCTGGATCAAAAATGGAACGGTCAATATTCGTAGGCAAGAAGGAAACCCCGCCATCGCCATTAGGAACCAGCATGACTTATCGCGCCATTGCTCCATCTCAACTGCACAAACAGAGGCTTAGCGAGCCAGGGAAGTTTTTATGTAAGCACCTGTTATGTTTCTCTTTAAATTTTATATTTCCTAAATATTTTTATTATTTGTTTTTTATGCTAAAGGTCGAATACCTAGAAAGGCCTGAAATTAAGCATCTACTATGTTCCTCTATTAACCTAATTTTTAAATACGTTTTTTGTTTGTTTAATACGTTGCTCAAACACAAACAAGGATTTGTAAACAAACACAAGCACCTGCTATGTTTCGCTGTAATAAAAATTATTATCAATTCTTACCGCCTGATTACTATGTTAACGCTCAAATACGCAGGAAGGCAAGGACTTAGGCACCTGTTAAATCTCCTTTTAAGTTTAACAGCAATTTTGATAATTTTTAATCGCTTGTTTAAAATGTTTTTGGTCAAATTCTTAGAAGCACTAGTACCCATGCACCTGGTATGTTTCACTTCAATTTTTATACTTTATGAATATTTCTATTGTTTGTTTATTGTACTAAATTTGCTCAAATTCTTACAACGGCTTGTACTCAAATACACACATCTTAACTCTCCAATTTTCACACTAATACCAATGCACACACCCTTACAAAGACACTCACACAACTCTACACTACATAATTCGTCTTATGGAAGAATCTTCTGTAACATAAAAGACATGAAATCTCTTGCAACAACAAACTTTCTACAAAAAATCACCTCACTGAGTTTCGGTTTTCATAATAATATTATAACACTTAAAAATGGCGTTACTTAGCGTATCCAACGACCTAGATGAAACCTTTAATATAGAATGTCACACAGTAGAATCTCCTGAAAACTGCAAGAGTATCTTAAATGCTTCCAAAGACAATATTAAGGTGCTAACATACAACATCAGAAGCTATCAGAAAAATTTTGATGATTTTGTAATTGCTTTAAATCGGTTAGACTCAAATATTGACGTTATGGTGCTCACTGAGTGTTGGTTGTCTGACGGCTCCATCATAGAGAACCTACAGGGATATAGCGCATACAGAACATCTAAGCAAGTAAACAAAAACGGGGGAATTGTTATCTACATAAGAACAGCCTGGAGCAGCAATATTGTCACTGTAGAATCTAACCTTGCTGACGCCGATAGTATATTAATAAAAACCAATAACAATTTAAGCCTCCTAGCCATTTACCGGTCTCCCTCTTTTACAAACCCAGAGCAATTTCTTAATTCCCTTGACACCACCCTATTTGATCTTAAAAACCAACAAACAATAATTGTGGCTGGCGACATAAACCTAAACATTAACGATCCAAGTAATAACCAAGTATCTAACTACGCCTGCCTCATGGCCTCACACGGTTTATCCCCTGCTATAACTCTCCCAACAAGATGCGGAGCTTGTATTGACCACATATTTATAAAATCACCAGCAAAACCTTTTGGTCTCGTTTGTAACTTATCCATTACCGACCACGACCTAGCCTTATGTAGTATTCCCATTAAAAGGGAACGCCCTAAAAACAACAAACGCTGGAGAGTCAAAACTGACTGGCCCGCTGTAGCTGGTGAGATCACCGATACTAACTGGGATCCAGTTATAAGTTCATCTTGTGTAAACACTGCTTTAAAGTACTTCAACAACGTTATCTCACGTTCCACTGACAAACATTCACAAAATGTTAAAATTAGTCGTAGAATGATCAACATCCAACCCTGGGTCACTCCTGGCTTAATTAGGTGCATGAGGCAACGCGACAAGCTTCACCTTGAATGCAAAGCTAACCCTAACGATCAAACAAAACATTTAATTTACACCAGATACAGGAATTTCATGTGCACACTACTTCGGAAACTCAGAAACTTACACAACAGACAAGAAATTGAAGGGAACCAGAAAAATCCAAAAAAACTATGGACAGCTATAAAGGATATTTGTGGAACTAAAACTCGCCACAATGTATCATCTCACCTACTTGCGTCCAGTATTTCCCCAACATCATCACTAGACAATTGCAACCAGCACTTCGTCTCTGTCGGGGAGACACACGCAGCCAAGATCCTAGACAAACTCTCAACCACTCATCAGTCACTAATAGAATCAAACATAGTATCTAGTTCTAACTCACAATCTTTTTTTCTGCATCCGACCGACGAAGAAGAAGTCTCTAACATAATACGTAACTTAAAAATAGACAGCGCACCAGGGCCAGATCAAGTAACAGTTCCATTACTATTAAATTGCCGAGAGAGCATAATCAAGCCACTTACGCACATCTTTAACTTAAGTTTAGAATCAGGTGTCTTCCCCGATTCCTGGAAAATTGCTGCAGTGTCCCCAATTTACAAAAGTGGTCCCAAAGACATGCCAGAAAATTATAGACCTATCGCCCTGCTGAGTATAGTCTCTAAAATTCTAGAAAAAATAGTCAACAAGCGTCTGGTAAATTTTCTTGAGAATCATAACATTGTCTCTGATAGGCAATTCGGATTTCGCCGGGGTAGATCCACCGAAGACGCGGTGTCACTTCTGACAAATCAAGTCTCTCACCACATAGAGAATGGAGAATGCTGTGTTGGTGTCTTTCTTGATTTGGCAAAAGCATTCGATACTGTGTCTCCCGGACTACTTTTCAAGAAACTTGAGGCAATAGGTATAAGAGGTACCCCTCTAGAATGGTTTCATAGCTACTTAACATCGCGGTATCAATATTGTAAAATAGGCGGTCACCATAGTAGGTTACTTCCTATCACTTTTGGAGTTCCGCAGGGCAGTACTCTTGGCCCAACGTTGTTTACGCTGTACATTAATGACGTAGTAAATCTCCCTCTTAGAAATGCTGAAGTGATCTCCTATGCTGACGACACAGCCATCGTGTTCCACGACACGTCATGGGACCGAGTTTATCGAACGACGGAACAAGGCCTCTCTAAGATAGCGCAATCCTTAGACTCTAACCTTTTGACACTTAACGTTAGTAAAAGTAAATACATTGCGTTCTCCAAAACTAGCTCCTCTAGTGCCTCTCAAACAATGTCCTTAAAAATACATACCTGTCCACAGATACACATAATTCCCTCACAACTGCAACGCCAACCCTGCGCATGTAAAGTCCTGGAACGAACTGACACGATCAAATACCTCGGTATAACATTAGATAACAACTTAACTTACAAAGCCCACATCTTTGCCCTTTCCTCCAGAGTACGAAAACTAATACACGTCTTGAAAAAACTCAGGGACTGCACCCCAATCGATATTTTGCGAATGGTCTACTTTGCACTCTGCCAGTCGATCATAATGTACTGTATTTGCATTTGGGGACGCGCTGGTAAGAGCACATTTATAACGTTAGAAAGGGCGCAACGGGCACTGATCAAAGTCGCAATAAAAAAACCGTTTAGATTCCCCACTGACCTTCTATACCACGAGTTTCAAGTCCTCAGGGTAAGACAAATATTTGTACTCCAAGCAACGCTTAAATATCATGCAACAATAAAAAATCGACCTTACTACATGGACATAATAAACAAGCGTGTATTCAGAGTACCCATACCAAATGCCAAATCCGAACTAGCCAGACGCTGTACCTATTTTTCCCATCCCAACACGTACAATAAAGTTAACCAAATCTGCGACCTAAAAGACTGCTCTACCACCACCTGTAAAAAAATCCTAACTACAGCTCTTTTAAAATTATCATACGACACCACCGAAGCTTTGATATAGCACCTACACACACATACACACACCCCTACAAACACGCACACACTCAGACAAACACACACACACACACACACACACCATAGTACAAGCCTAGGATAAACCAATACCTAAATATTTTATTTTGTGATCAGAATCGCACGTATGTTTTATTTATTTTAACACTTATCTTTTTTATTTTTGTAACTATCTAACATCCTCAAACTGTAATGTAATGTTTAATATTGTTAAATTGCACTCCAGAGCCACAAGATACAAGCGATGCTTAGTTTGTGGCTCACCGAATCCGTCACATTGTATTTTTACTTTTTGAAGAATAAACTTTATTATTATTATTATTATTATTATTAGTTATAACGTCATTACACAATTTAGAAGATATAAAAGCTTGTCGCGAGATTTACTTGTGTAGATACATAAGTAAATTAAATAAGTTGATGTGATTGATTTGTAACTACTAAAATGTGTGTGTTGTGTTGTTAAATGTGTGTGTGTTGTGTTGTTAAATGTGTGTGTTGTGTTGTAAATGTCCTAGTGTGGGGCAACTTTTTGTTTTTTTTAAAGTAGTAAATACGAGTACCTACTTAAATCTTGCGAAAAGCTTTTCTTTTATTTTTAGCGCATTTAATTTAAAATGGACGCAAGCGAGCATGAGGTCCTGGGTTCGACTCCTCGGTCGGACAAAGTATTATTGGGTTTTTCCATCTGGAATTTCTCAGTAGTAGCCCGGAGTTTGTGATAGCGCCCGGTTGGCAATACTCTCGTTCCCTGTTACATGGGACTTAAAAACATAATTAAAACCTTTGCCCAGCCGTGGGACACAAACAAAAACATTTATCTGTTTCAATTAAGCATTTATTCAATCCTTTGTGGTATTCAATACGATATAAAAGACTGCGATAACGTGAATATATTTAAAAATAAGCTTAACAAACATGTATGTACAGACGCCAGCAGGTCAAGCTATCCGAAACTGTCAAATTTTTCCAATCAACCTTGAACCTTAATGGTTGAGCGATAAAGTTGAAAATCTATTAAATAAATTTGACAGAATGTAG